>CM031237.1:117000241-118300241 GCA_018340775.1 Taxus wallichiana var. yunnanensis
GTGCCTTCCGCAACCTTCTTACAGAAATTGAACTAGGGTTTTCTCACCTGGGTCCACCTCTCTTGTCTATTTAGCTTGGAAATGAGGTGCGAAGCCATTTTCATCACCGGATCACTGATATCTGCAACGTTATAGTACCTTGATCCCTTCTTATAATACTAGGATGAAATGGTTTCTTTAATTACCTCCTCATCCTAGAGGTCATCTAAGATCGCATCCCCTTTACAGCTTAGGCCTGTAAAGTGTGAGATTAACTAGGGGGTTATGTACATTTTACACCCTATGAAACAAAAGAAATCTTCATGTACACACGTCATTAACCATTGGTATAGGCACTCAGGCTTCCTAAAGTATGGCAACTCATAAAGCTGGAGAAGCCATACCTTCTCCATTTCACCTTGACTAAATCACTATAGATCGATATCCCGTCGGTGTTCGTTTGTTTGTGGGGTGCACCAGCTCCAGTGCCATTTATTTCACAATTATACTGACCGGTGATTTTAATCGACACGGTCATCCTGTCTAATGTGGGACTCCACTCTTGCCCTAGCAAAACCCCATCCAGTATTGCATGTCCGAGTACCATTCCTCATTGGTATCCAAAGGGATTTATTCTTTCTTCTTTCCTTTACCCTTACCCTTTCCCTTCTTGGATTGTACTGTACACTTATCAATTGGTTTTGTGGCCATCATTTTACCATTTTCTTTCATTTTGTGGTTACTTTTGAGTTATTTGAAAGTTTTCTTCAGCGCCTGTGCCCTAGAGTACAAACCGAAATCAGTAAACCAGATTAAATTGCAAAAACAAGGCAGAGCTTGCTATGATTTTATTGATATAAAATGAAGCATTACAACCAAAAGAGAGAGCTGCAATATTTATAGATATTGGACAGCTTCTATCTCTTCCACAATACAAGGAACAAATCTCCTAAACAAAGCAAATATGCAGAAATAGCATATTGCCCCTAAAAAGCTTCTACAGGAAATCATCCGAGAATAATATTCTAACTAAAGAACATCCTCCACAATCTAAGGGATGATAACAACACACTAACAACTAAGCTAACTAAAGTAATTAAATAATTACTTTATTATAATTACACATTAATCCACATATGGTGAATTAAGTGTTAGATTATTTCTAACATTCCCCCCCTTAATTCATCATATTCTGAAGTGAACATGAGAGAAATACTCTGAATGCCTCAAATTTAGGATGTGCAAGAGATTTTGTGAAGATATCTGCACGTTGATGTTCTGTCAAGAAATGTTGAAGCTAAATGTTGTTGTTCTGAACTTGTTCACAAATGAAATGTACTTGCACCTCAATGTGTTTGGTGCGTTCATGAAAAACTAGATTCGAACAAGTTTTATTACTCCTTCATTGTCTACATGTAGGATTATTGGATGATCTGTGGAATTCCCAATCCTTCAAGTATCAAAATCTCGAGCCAAATTGCTTCACGACATGGCTCTCCTCCTTGTGTGATATTCTGCTTCTATGGAAGACCTTGAAACACAATTTTGTTTCTTACTCCCCCATGAAATAGGTCCAGATCCCAAAAAGAACACAAATCCTGAAGTGGACTTCCTGTCATCAACATTCCCTGCATGATCTGAATCTGTATATCCTGTCAAGAAGAATTTATCATTCTTCTTGTATTCTAGGCCAAATTCCATGGTTCCTTTGATGTATCTCAGTACCCTCTTTGCTGCTTTCCAGTGAAAAACCCTTGGTTCTTGCATAAATCGAGAAAGATAACTGACTGCATAGTTGATATCTAGCCTAGAATAAGTTAAGTAAATGAGACTCCCAATCAACTATTGATAAAGAGTAACATTTACTTGTTCTGATGGATCTGTGTGAGACAATTGAAGCCTTGTCTCCATAGGTGTAGCCATTGCTATACTATCCATCATTCTGAATTTCTCGAGCATTGTCTTGGCATATTTTAGTTGAGTAACAAAGATGTGATTTTCCTTTTTCCATACTTCAAGTCCAAGACAATAATGAAGAAGCCCAAGATCTTTCATGTCGAATGATCGATTTAGATCTTCCTTAGTTGCTTCAATCATCTTCACCAAACTTCCAAAGTGATGAATAGATCATCGACATATACAACTATGATCACTATCTCCCCCACTTTCTTTTTGAGATAGAGATTAGGATCATATGGACTTCTTTTGAATCCATGTTTGATGAGATGCTCATCAATCTTTATGTACCATGCCCTGGGAGCCTGTTTGAGACCGTACAGTGACTTTATGAGTCTACATACCTTTCCTTCTTTACCTAGTATGACAAAACCTTCTGGTTGAGTCATGTAGACTTCTTCCTGTAAATCCCCATTGAGAAATGCACTTTTTACATCCATTTGATGAACTTTCCAACCAAATTGTGCAGCTAGAGAAAATATCATCCTGATTGTTTTGATCTTAGTTGTTGGTGCGAATATTTCTTCATAATCAATGCCTTCTTTTTGTGCATAACCCTTAGCTACCAATATTTCCTTGTATTTATCAATGCTTCCATTTGATTTGTAATTTGTTTTAAATATCCATTTTCAACCTATTGCCTTCTTCCCTGGTGGAAGATCTGTAAGTTGCCATGTATTATTCTTAATCAAAGAGTTGAATTCTGGATTTATAGCATCGACCAAGGTTTTGATCATTGGACATCTTGAACTATAGTGGGCTCACTTGATTCAATTACTGTACTCATTAAGGCTAAGTTTACCTCATTTTGAGTCATACTACGAGTTCTAGGTCCTGAAGTGGATGTGTTAGGATCACTATCCAACTTAGCATCTTGAATTAGATTATTATACCACTTAGGCATACGTTTATTGCTCCTATAGATGGAGGAGTTGAATTATCCTCATCATCGTTATCTTCATCAAGAACATCTTGTATTTTCTTAGTAGGATTGTTTTGTGAGTTTATGGAAGGAGCATCTGCTTCTTTATTTTCAAAAATCTCAACATCTCTACTTGTGAAAATTTTTCTTGTTTTTGGATCCATTAACCTATATCCCAAGGCTTCATCAATGTATCCCAAGAATATAAGTTGTCCTGATTTCATATCAAGTTTAGTTATCTTTTTCTTAGGAATGTGCATACTTTCCTTGCATCCAAAAACTATAAGGTGTTTTATAGATGGTTTGTTACCTGACTAAGCTTCTTGTGGTGTTATTCCATCAAGTGCGGAAGTGGGAACTCTATTAAGCGCATTAACTATTGTTTTACAATGCCTTTCGCCCAATATGTTTTACTCAATCCTGAATCATCGATCATACACCTTACCATATCCATTATAGTTCTATTTCTTGTCTCAACTACACCATTTTGTTGTGGTGTATATGGAGGTGCCATTTGCTGATGAATTCCATGTGTTTCCAAAAAATCTTTGAACTCATTACTGGTGTATTCACCCCCTCGATCTGAGTGGAGTTTTTTAATTTTCTTACCAGTTACATTTTCACAAGCTACTTTAAATTTCTTGAAAGTTTCAAAGGCTTGGTATTTGGTGCGAATGCATTATACCCACATTTTTTGTGAGTAATCATCAACAAAGAGCATAAAATATTGAAACCCTGAATGACTAGGTCTCATAGGTCCGCATAGATCGGCATACACCAGATCAAGTTTACCACGGGCCCTGAATGTACTACTTTTTTTGAAAAGAAGCTCTATGTTGTTTTCCTGCCAAACAATTTGTGCACTTGTCTGTATTTTTCTTGAAATTTGGCTGTCCTCTTACCATATTATTTTTTTGAAGTGTTTCAAGATAGCCAAAACTTACATGGCCAAATCTTCGATGCCACAATTGTGCCGATGATGTATCCTTAGCTACAAGGGCCTGATTTTTGGTGTGAAAAAAATCCAACTGAAACATACGACCTACACTAGAAGCTCGTGCAACAATGTTGGATTTTTTAGACTTATCTTTCATTAAACACATCTTCTTTCTATTTGTACAATAAAAATCCACTTTTAAGTTGTGCTCCAAAAGCCGACTTCTTCAAAGTAAATTCTTTGTCAATCCAGGAACATATAGAACATCTCTTATTGTGCACTTTCTTGATCCAAGAGGTAAGGAGATGTTTCCAATTCCTTGTACTTTGTACGATGAATCATCACCCAATGAAACAAAGTCTTTGTTAGGTGTATTCTTTAACTCTAAGAACCAATCATTTCTCCTGGTCATATGTCTTGTTGCTCCTGAGTCAACATACCAAATTTCCTGTGGTGAATTGATTTCTTGAGTTGATTGTGTAGAAAATAGGAAGTCCTCATCTAGTGAGTTATCTTCTTCTTTAGCAATGTTGTCGTGCTGCGGTGTTTTCTTTTTCCAGTTACTTTTCCTTTGTCCTTGTTGTTTGTTTTGATAACCCTGACTAGATTGTTGAAAATTTGGCTTCTTTCCACTAGATGAACCCTTCTGAAATGTGTTATACCAACAATATTTTAAGTCATGTCCTTTTCTGCCACAAATATGACACTACTTTTGCTGAGTGTTCCCTTGATTATTTTGTTGAGAATGCTACTTGTGTTGCTTACCAGTTGTATGAATCTGTTTCTTTCCCTTATGGAATGAAGAGAGGGCTTGTTCCTCATCTTCTATAGGTTTGTTCATGGACTCTTCCTATTGTAACATGTTCACTAACTCTTCAAAACTTGTAGTTGGACCCATAATGTTGAGAGTTGTGACAAATATTTTGTATGAGGTTGGTAAAGCTCTCAATACAATAGGGATAAGAGATTCATTAGTGACCTCTACTTCCAAATCTTGGAGAGATGATCTCAATATAGCAACACGCTTTAGAAAACCTTCAATAGACTCATTAGAATTCATTTTGAGACAATTGAGTTGTGTTTGTAATTGCAAAATAGCATTTTTATCTTAGCTTCATATACTGATTGCTAGTTTATCCCATGCTTCTTTTGCATTGTTTCTTGACGAATATGAGGTTGTACATCATTAGTTACACCAAACGAGAATTATAAGTTTTTCCTTTTGATTAGCATGATCAAACACACGTTGTTTAGTAATATCATTTTCGGTCTTGTTATCGAGCCATCAACTACACCAATTATGTCCTTAAATTCAAGTTGAGCTTTAATTTTCATTTTCCATGCAAAGCATAATCATCTCCTTGTAGGAGTTGTGAATCAGAAAAATAATTTGGGCGCATTGTTATCCATTTGTGCGGGGAAAGAAAAGAGAGATAGAGAATCAAACACGAAACAAATCCCCACTCAAATCAAGTACACACCCCCCGCGCAAAATTTATTTTTATTGAATGTGGGCTCCTTTTTGGCCTTTTACAATGATTTTTCGCACTATCACCATTTTACAAACATCTTGTAAATAGAAAAGAAAATTGCACCCCTCTTCTTGTTTACTTACGAAAAATTAATATTTTCACATTTTTTTAAATTTTTGGGCACTTTGGCCTCTTTTCCCTTACAAATTTTGTTTTGGGCTCTTTAGCCTCTTTGACTGGACCAAAGCATAGAGCTCAAAAAAACACACACTTTCAAAACAAACGACACCTCAATCTGAGGTACCAATTGAAAGTTATATTGTTTTAAAATTATTTTTCCACGCCCCTTTCCAAAAATGGAATTTTTTTTTTGTGCTTCTGATTTATTTTGCATCGTCCAAAAAAGGAAAAAATTTCAAAAACAATTTTTAATGTAGAAAACATGGGTCTAACTTATGCATGCGTGCAACTTTGTTTCCTCCGTCGTCAGCCTTGTTTCCTTCGCCACCCTTTCGCCTTAAAGGCTCTCTTATGCTTTGTTCTGCAAGGTCACACAGGAATTGCTTGCAGATTGAAGATGCACACCCAGATCAGTATCCAGCTCATTTTTTTTTATTTTGCAGGTGTGAAGCTATCAGGTAAATCCACAGGTCTGCAAGGTGAATTCATAGATATATGCAAATACCACAGTTGCATACAGGTTGTAGATCGGTGGTGGATGTTTTTTTTTATTAAAAATGAAACCTACACACCAAACCCGAATGGTGGTGCCTCCAAAATTGGGGGTCCACTAAATTAAATCACACTAAACGAGATCTCTGAATTAGAGAGAAAAAGAAAAAATTGTATATAGTTCATATGCAATGAATAGTATTAAAAAAATTGATACAATCACTTTGTTACCAATCTTGGAGGTGTTTCGCATCGTTGCTTTTTTTGCGCTGCCAGTGTGTGGAGAAGGGGCAGGGCTGTGAAGAGGCAGGGGCATCTATGGCTCCTCCTGGCTCAGGCTTCTAGTCCTCCTTCCTCAAATCTTCTAACACTTCCTCAACAATTATCTACAGCCTTAACTCACCTGCTCTAATACCAAATGAAATCTGTAAACCAGATTAAATTGCAAAAACAAGGCGGAGCTTGCTGTGATTTTATTGATATAAAATGAAGCATTACAACCAAAAGAGAGAGCTGAAATATTTATAGATATTGGACAACTTCTATCTCTTCCACAATACATGGAACAAATCTCCTAAACAAAGCAAATATGCAGAAATAGCATATTGCCCCTAAAAAGCTTCTACATGAAATCATCTGAGAACAATATTCTAACTAAAGAACATCCTCCACATTCTAAGGGATGATAACAACACACTAACAACTAAGCTAACTAAATTAATTAAATAATTACTTTATTATAATTACACATTAATCCACATATGGTGAATTAAGTGCTAGATTATTTCTAACACAAACCCTAATTTCTGATTTCCGTCCTTCAATCACGGTGTTCTTTCACAACGTTCCCCATACCCATGAGTCACTTCTACTCTAGTTTGTAGATCTAGAGGATAGATTGTGCATGATTTTTTGAGATTTTCCTTCGCACGAGTTAGCTCTCAAAACCCTATCTCTTGAAAGAAAATCATTCTCCTTGTTTTTGCAAAGTAAAATAATGAAATGCCCATCCTTGTATTTATAGCTTTTCCCACTTTTATGCATTAAAGGCTAGGATACCTACCATTGTATGACAATATTTAATGTGGTATTTTTCAAACAAACCCGACTTCAGTGCTTTTCCTTACGTGCCCAATCCTTGCATGAATTTTTTTCACCCACACCCAATCCTTGTGCGAAAACTTTTCCAACCTTCTGGCGCGTAGACAATCCATCTTGATAGAAGACTCTTGCGCACATGTTACCAGCGCCAAAGGCACCTCTTCCATCCTTATGATTCTTTCTTTTGCCTACCTCATGTTTTTATGCTTTCTCCTTTGTATGTGGATTTCTAATGTAACTTTATTTTGTCATCCATCTACCTTCCTAATGTATCTTTTTGACAAGGCTAGTTCAAATGGTTTGCCAACCCAATCCTCCTGCAGAATAACTTCATGCCTCTTTTTATCACCTCACCCCACACTAAATCGATGCACGGTCCTCTGCGCAATCATAAGTCAAAAAGTAATAAGGTTACTAGTGACCAAGGTGCAAAAAAAGACAACAACGTGAAAGGGAAAAAAAATAAGAAAGGAAAAGCATAAAAGGGAATGCTAAACTAATTAGCGAAGCGCCTTATTTACAAACAATAAGAAGCATTATTTATAGTAGGGCTTCACCTACTCCCATTAAAGTGTCTATGTAATTTTGTTCCATCCAAAGCACTTGTAATCTGGGCGCACCCAAATCAAGGATGTATTAAATTACATAAGGACCCAACCGATGCACTTTCGATTTTCCAGGATGCCGTAGAAATTTTGAATCATATAGCAATACCATTTGACAAACCTCAAACTGTTTGTTTTTAATGTGGTAGTCATGCCATGCCTTTTGCTTAGCTTTTCGGTTGTTTGACTCCATCTTACTAGTGAGTTCCTTTCATCCAACTTTATCAATTCATCAATTCTTTCTTCTACCGCTTGTTCATCATCCAACCCTCCTACACGCACTATCCACGGTGATGGTAGCATAAATTCAATTGAAAAAACAACCTCCGTGCAAAGACTAGTTGAAATGGTGTGGCCTTGTTCAACCTTTTATACATTGTTTCGTATGCCCATAGGACTAGTGACACCTTGCCATCCCAATCCTACCTACCCACATCACATATCTTAGTCAATGTGTGACTAAGGATGTTTATTTAAGAAGTGAGTGCCCCTATCACTTGTTAAACTTAATGGGCACCCATACCTACTTATAATGTTCTCCCACAAAAATCTAGCATCCATGGCTATAGTACAATCCTTAGTGGGTGTGGCCTTTACCCACCTTGTCAGATAATCAGTATAGGTAATGATATACCGCGAGTTAGTCCTTTGCATAGCTGGTGAGATTGGTCCAAAAATATATTGCCCACTTGTCAAAAGGTTTTGCGTTGGTGATGGGTTACAAGGGCATCTCGTCCCTTTTTCCAGGTTTTCTGAGGCACTGGCGGTGGTCACGGAGCCTTAAAAACTCAATACAATCATGGTGAATCGTCTCCCACCATAGTCTAGTGACTAGGATCTTGCGCGTGGTTGCATTCCCTGCATAGTTTCCTCCAGCAATCCCATAATGGGATTCTTCTATTATAGCTACACATTCATGTTCTAATACACACTGGTGCAAAACCTCATCATGACCCATCTTATATAAATCCCCATTGATCAACATGAAGGGTGTGGTGCATATGGCTAACCTTTTTCTTTCCAGAGCATTCATCCCTTCGGGTGCCACACCTTCCTTGAGAAAAAAAACAATGTCTTCTAATTCTGAGGATGCGCATCGCAACTTGAATAGTTGTGCATCCGGCATGGTTTCCTCGATACTCTATGCGTCCTCTCCTGAATCAATCCTTGATAGATGATCTAGCCCACAATTGTTCTTTCCCGGTTTACCACCACTTTGAATTCAAATTCCTGAAATAAAAGTACCCAACGACATATGTGCCCTTGCAACACTACTTTGTTTACTAGATACTTCAATCCCATATGGTCAGTGTAGAATATGAAGGGAGTTGCCAACAGATATTTTTTGAATTTGTGGAGCATGTAGATCATTGATAATGCCTCACGCTCGATCATTGTATAATTTTGTTCTGCTGGTGTCAACTTTCTACTTGCAAAACACAAGGGATGATCAATAATCCCCTCTCCTGGTTGAGCAAGAATGGCTCCCATTGCTGTACCAAAGGCATCCACATGGACATGGAAAGGTTTATCCCAGGATGGGAATCATAGAATCGGTACGGTGATAAGCCTTTCTTTTATAGTATCAAATGCCCTCTACTGTGCCTCTCCCCACTGAAAGGCACTCTTATGTCTGAGCAATATTTGCAAAGGCTCGGTGATCTTGGCATATCCCTTAATAAAATTTTGTAGTACCCAGTGTGTCTAAGAAATCCCACGCACTGTGCTTTGGCTGGTAGGCTCCCCTAACCCTACAATAACTGAAACTTTCACGGGATCCAACAATAATCCCTCTTTACGTATGATATGTCCCAATAATGTTCCAAAAGGAGTTGCAAAGATACATTTCTTGTTGTTGAGGGAGATCCTCAACTACCGACATCTTTCAAACATCAACCTCAAGTTATCACAATGGTCCCTTACCAATCCATACATTGTCCAATCATCCAAATATACCTAAAGGAACTTGTGGATGAAGTCCTAAAAATCTTGTACCACTATGTGTGAAAATACAGTGGCGCATTCTTCAACCCAAAGGGCATGACCATATATGCAAAGCTTCCCCACTCGGTGGCGAAATTTGTCTTTTCTTGGTCTTCCTTGGCAATCCTTACTTGGTGATATCTCAAGAATCCATCCATAAAGGAATAGACCTCGTGCCCAGCAACTCCTTCCAAAATATCTTCAGTAAAGGGGGTGGGAAAAGGATCTATGATACAAATAGTGTTTAATTCCCTATAATCCACACATATCCTAATCCACCCATCCTTCTTTATGCTAATCACCATTGGACTTATCCATTCTGATTCCTCCATAGCCTCAATGATACCGGATGCTATCATCTTTTCTAGCTCTTCTTTAACCCTCACACGCATGTTGGGATTCATCCTATAAGGCCTCTTCCTGACCGGGCACGCACCATCTTTCAACTTTATCCTCATTTCCCCCAATGAATGGTGGACACCTTTCAGCTCATGGTATCTATGTGGGAATAAATCCTCAAATTCACGCAAGAGATAGATGATCTTTGATACTTCCTTGTCGACTAGTAGTCCCCAATGATAGCTTCTTTAGGCTCCTCTTCCGAGCTGATGTTAAATTTCTTAGTTTTGAGTAGTTCATGATATGCGTGCACACATGCATCCGCATTGTCAACTACTTCATGTGCCCCAACTGAATGGTTGACATTCGAAGCTTTCCATCAATAATGTATACCATCTTTCCTTTCTTCTTTTCAGCACACACGCGGTCAAATTGTATGTCTTGATTCCTCCTCTTCAAACTACGCTTCTAAGCTAGGTCCACCGAGTAAGTTTTCTAACATATCTTCCACCACGGCGCAATCCCCTAGAGTGAGGTGCTTGATAGTCTCGTAATGCCTCATCAATCTGGTTCTTAGTACTTCGGTACTCGAATGTGTGAACCAAGTCGCCGCTAATTCCTACCAACTTCTCGTTTGGTGGCATGTTTCATAATGGATATACCAAGCACGTGCACAACCTTGTAGTGTCGAATACAACTTGTACACCTAAAGGGAGGGTGGTAAAGCTTCCGCGCCTTCTCCCCAGACCCTCTCACATGCCTAGATGTGGGAAGAGGTGGGTCCATTGCCATTGTAATCCTTGATAGTGGTGGGTATGTTACTTTTCAAGAATCAGACAGTGAGCACAATTCAAACTTCATGCCATTCCAACAAGTTCTCACTATGTGCAGCCCACCACCTTGTTGTTGTGCCTATCAAAACATAACCTAGCATACTTCGTCACTTGTCCTCCCTCCAGTGAGCTTCCATCTCTCTCAAAAATACCTCAGGGTATGCATCCCCAGAATACTTGGTTATTGCCTTCCCTCCTAGGCACTAAACTGTACACGCCATTTTTACCTTGGTTACTGATCCTTTCAGATGTCACCCAATCAATTCATAAGTCCCATGCACCCAATTATCACATGCTATACTGGTAGTATCACTGATAGATTGAGCATCATCAAATTGGATGACTCCTTCTATAGGGTGGATGGTCTCTGGATCTCTTATGGAGCACACATATATTCTGTCTAAGACTTCCTCCCAAGGGGTTTAGTATAGGGGTGGACTTCCCATCAACCAATGGTATAACTACCCGCTCTTCCTTCTACGGTTCTCCTTTGCTCATCCTTTCTAGTCTGCTCTTTTAAGCATTGGATCTCCCCTTGTAAACTTTGAATTACATCCATGGTTTCTTAGTAGACTTCTTTCTAGTGAGCCGAGTTTGGATACTTCCCGTGTACTACTTCTCTCGAAACCAGAGGTCTCTTCCTAGGTGCTTCCCTTGTGCATGCGGATTCCACCCTAGTTTTTACCATAACAAGCTCTAGTTCTAATTCACATCCCTCCACAAATCTCTGGGAACTGTGTTGGAAGATAATTTCTCCAATTTCTTAGCCATGGAAGCAATCTCGAGCCTCAGAAATGGACTAACACCAGTGTCAACACTACCAACTCCCTCAGCGTGTAAAGTAGCTTCCAACACTTCGCGTGGGTCCGAGAATGTTTTATGAGATAAAGCCCTCCTAAAGGGTGTGATCAACCCTCTGAAAAACCACTGAGCATGTTGTGAAGGGTGGATATCATAAGACAGTTTAGACAAAGCATAATTTTAAAACACACATCATATTCCCACACACTCTCTGCCATTCCCTACTGGATTTATTTGAGAGAGATAATGCTTTTCTGTTCAAACTCAGGTATGTGGAATTATGCCAATAATGCATTTCTCAGTGCGGTATAATCCACAATAGTCTGATGAGGGTCATAATTTCTATACCAACTATGTGCGCATCCTTGCAAGGTCATCACAAATTGACTGACCTTTTGATCCTGGGTTGTGATTCCCTTCACGCGCCATAGTAGCTCACACTTATGCACATGCTTGGTGGCATCTTATATCTCACTGTAATTTGGTAAGTGTAGAGATATCTCGAAAAATACTTGAGGAGGTGGTGAGCCCCCTACCATCCTGATCTAGTCCCTTGGTTTCCATCGGTGTTTCCTCCTCCACCGGACCCACTAGATCCTGAGCCACCAGCTCCACCACTTCCACCTCCAGATCCTCCTATGTTAGGTACAGGGCCTATGTTTTTCGTGATGAATGCTCCCATTGTCCCACTCAATTACGCACCGAAAATTTGTGAGCTAGTACCACTCCTAATTGTATTTCCTCCACCACTTCCTAGTATGCTTCCAAAACCAGCTGTATACGTGCCTTGTCCAAGCATTTCACCAAATACTAGAATAGTGTGTGAAGCCATAGAAGTTCCAAATGAGAAATTGTATGTTCTAGGTGCCGATCGGTTGCTTCCACTTATATCAAATGGATCAACTATACATTTCCCTCATTT
The DNA here is from genome assembly GCA_018340775.1 of Taxus wallichiana var. yunnanensis. Taxonomy (NCBI): domain Eukaryota; kingdom Viridiplantae; phylum Streptophyta; class Pinopsida; order Cupressales; family Taxaceae; genus Taxus; species Taxus wallichiana. Next base: position 117,012,764 of record CM031237.1, read on the forward strand.
GAAAAAACCAAGCGCCAAGGTTCGGTTGTTGGGTGGGGTCGGATGTGTGCCAGCGACACTTCTTTCTCTACGCAACGGACGGACTCATCAGAAGCCGCAAGGTTTTCTCTCCCATGCTTACCAAGATGGGGTACCATAGGTTGTTCAGGTTCCACATCCTCCGCGTGAACCTCAAATCCTTTCCACCATGTCTAGATCCATAACCCACTTATAATCCCACATTTTTTATCGATCTCCCTTTCACTCACTTTGTTATACTTGAGTTGTCTCTCCTCCCTTTCCTGTTCAGTTGTCAGATCAGCCATCCTTCCCTAACCTGGCTTCCTCGCCTAGCGCTCAGAGTAGTTTATCCGACCATAGGAAATGCCTCTAAACCCATGGTTACCATCAAGATTTTGATCATAAGGAGAATAACATACAAAATTGATCCCCTTAGCTCTTGCAAGAACTCAAATTTAGCAACTTCGGATAGGAATACATGGAAATGGCGTATTTCGAGAGTGTAGCTAGTCAATACTCCCTTCTACTAATGATCTATAACACGAGTCCATGTTAGATCAGCATCTTGCAAGTTCTGATATGTTTCTTGGGTCCAAGGGTGTGATTTATAATGCCACCCTGATCTAGATGTATAAGCCGAGAGCCATTCAAATAACTCTACTGGAAAACAGTAGAAGAAGGCTTCATATAACTCATGATAAAGAGTTTGTTCCACCCATCTTTGTGTATCAAACCCGGATCTGGTACTAAATCTCTAGGTGAATTCATCCTCCTTTCTTTTAAACCAATCTCTAACACCTTCAAGTGTTAAGCACTCTTCCATCACTTTTTGCAGAGATCATGATATATGCCATGTTCCATTACAACTTAAAAAATAGGTCCCAACAATGGAACCAAGATGTAGTCACTTTTGCACCCACTAGGAACAAGGGAACCTCATGCCCACCGGCCTATCACCAAGCGGTTGTTGGGCGCTCACTTGAGGTGAGTGAGAGGGAGCTGAGTATCTCTTTTATGTGAGTCTAGTGGAAGGCATAGTTCATGATTATGACTTAGTGATTTAATATACATGAAGAAATATAGAGCTCAGGACGGATTCTACACCCCTTCATTCATAATAGAAACAAAGCACGCAATCAGAAATAATAGAACCAAGAGTTGTAAATCCACTAATATAATTAACCATTCAAGTGAGATCCATGATTATACAATATCAAAAGCAGAGTAAAAACATGTAGATAATACATAATGAGATCTTAATATAAACAAGATGGTAACCTTATCATATTTATTTAGATTCTTGCTACAAAGTATCACAGATGGGAAGACCATAGTCATTCACAATCTCTAGATTCATATAGGTATTCCCACAAAACAAAAATTTCATTCCCCATTTTCCCCATTACATCCTTACTGGAATTCTGTACCCATTTTAATCCCATAGTTCTCACAATAATTCTGCAGAGCTCTTCTACCTCACTTCTCTCTCTTCTTTTCCAAGGGTGCACGTATAAATAGGCCTTTGAGCTCTAACAAACTCCTCTGCAGCCTCATATCTGGCCCCAAGTGTTAAGGTATGGGTCACCCCGGGCACATGCCTCTCCATGTCATGATTAACTTTTTAGATCTTTCTATTGCAAGGTATATTCCCTCCAGGACATCCTGTTGCCAAGATGGAACCTTATCCAAATGGAACACATTCTTCATGTGTCCTATCCAAAAGGAAAAAGATGGCTAAGTCCCGAATTGTTCTTCACATGGCGTGCATGCACAGGTTCTCAAGAATCCTTTTGAATACTACCATGTGTGCCTTAACTTGCGCACTTCCTCCGACCATGTGCACCTACACGCCCTTAAGATTTGGAAGCTATGATAGGCCCAACAATATATATATATATATATATATATAACAATATATATATATATATATATATATATATATATATATATATATATTATGCTAGTAAACAATGAACTTCACCACTCTTTTTCTCCATCTTACTTCCATCTTGTAGTAACATGTGAGCATGAAATCCATGATAAAGCGCTGACATGACATCCATCTAAATCTAGCATAATTAATTTTTTCAGTTTTCCATTTACATAATTATAATAATAATAATTTTTATTTGAAAGGAGAGAGTTAAAGACACATATTTATTTCATTTTAGTTCACTTCATTTCTTAACCAAGGAGAGAGAAATAAATAAGGAAGAGAGAAACACTATTTTTTTTTAAAGTTTAATTTGACACAACAATTCACATGTGAGTTTCAAAATTTATTTACAAGTGTCGACAAGTTTCCATGGTGGTTTGGCAACCCTACAGAGGTCTTTCAACTTTCTTTTTATGTTTTCCTTTTAATTGTAAAAATGTTCAATTTAGGGTCGAAGGTGAAGAAACCACTTTCGAACGATGTCTACCGATGAAAAAAACACACCATGGGTAAATTTATACATGTCCTCCTATACACCAAGAATTTATAGAAACTAACGGAATTGAGAATGAGCAAACGATCTACGATTGGAGACTAGTTTTCTGAGGCCTTCGGTCATAATTGGCCTAGTTGAAAACTATCAAAAGTTACCTCGAGGGATTAGAAAACCACATCCAAAGATAACATTTGATGTAAAAATATGCAATTAGAAATTTACAACAAGCTCCCCTATATATGGATAATTCATTAGAGTCAAAGAGACCGAGAACCTGAAAAGCGGTTTCAAGCGACGAAGGGTTTTTGAGCCATAGGTTGTAATTGGTCCAGTTTTACCTAGTCAAACTGTGACTAGAGGCCTATAAAATGCCTTCAAAAAACTATCAAGAAGATTTTTTTCCCTAAACTGAAGGTTACAAGCAATTGTCTAGTAAAAATACTAGAGGTTTACGAAGGTCGATAGGAATTTCGTTGTGCAGGTATGAACAATGGTTTAAAAGCGACAACAAAATTTTCAGTTTTGGAAGCTTCCTAAAATTTCAAAATGAGGTAATAGGTCTCCTAGAGGAGCATGGAAAAGAGCACAGATGATCAATCAAGGTCGATCTAAGTTTTGAAGTGACTCTCACATAACAAGGAACAAAGAAGAAACTTAACATCTCTTTTCTAGATTTACGAAGTCTAATTTGCAAGTAGCCAAAAAAATCATGATTTATATATTTTAACAAGGGAACAATCGACATATTTACAGGGAAGTCAACTTCAAATTTTCAATAAAGGGGTATTGTAGCAATCTAGTTTGGTCAGGAAGTTTTCTAGATCATCTCAAAATGAGGGTTTAAGTTCATGGTTGTCTACCAAGGAATATTTGGATTGTGTAAGTTATGATATGATGTATTATTATTTTGAAAAAAGTTTATTTAAAACTATCAATTCTATGATAATGGTACAATTTGAAATTTTTATTTTGTTTGAAATGAAAAAATAAAGAAAAAGAATTATGAAAGATAAGGAGATATGAACCATGTCGGGAAAGTATTAGTGGTCACAATCAAAGAGGTGTGCCAAGTGGGTGTATGTAGCCACATTTCCTCATGTGACACATATATGTCATTCTTTTCTTCATATATTTCAAGCAGAATTCACATATGTAAATCCTATGTATATTAGTGTATTCTTTAGGATATTGTGAGTAAAATCATGTATCAACCTCATATATGTCAAGCTCCACAACCTGAATATTCCTCACTTTTCTCTACTCTTTGTATTTTTAAAAAGTGTTCTATGTTGGTTCTCTAGATTTGAACTCTACAAAGTTATTCATTAAAGCACTATGCAACATGAGCTCTCAACATGGTTCAAGTTTGAGTTAGTGAGCCATAGCAATAACCGATCCAACTCATCTAGGTCACAAATGGGCTAAACATAAAACTCCATGATAAACAGCTAAGCTTGAATCTCTTAGCTCAAGCACAAAAAATTCAAATCTCAGTTTGGTAAAATAGCACAAATCCTCAGCAACAGAAATGGTTGTGGAGTTGAAAATAATTTGGTGGCCAAGTTGTTACAACAATACACAGTAAAAAAACCTAAACTATCAAAGCTTTATTCCAATGGATCACATCAAAGGACCAACAAAGAAAAAATTCCATGGTTGGGGTAAGGGCACTCTAAATAGAACTTAAGGTATCAAATCCCCAACCACCATATATGGCAAGCTCTAAATTGGGCAATAGTACCGACATAGAATAAGAAATGTAGATCCCATGTTTTGCATCCATGACTTCCCAAACAAGCACAACATAGACCCAAATCTAATGTAAATACAAACCATCACAACCAAAGGCATTTCATGCCCTAGGCAACTTAGGCAGTTGCCTAGGGCGCCAAATAGGGAGGGCGGTTAAATTTTGAAAAAAATTCAAATTTTAGCCTCATGTTGGTTTTACCAATTGGTGGTTTGAACCAAAGTGAGGATACAAGATATTCATATATTATATAAACACTAAAAAAGTATGAATAGGCAAGCCGAGTGTGTACTATGTTTTAAGATAGATCGAGATCTAGGTCAATGTGAAGCCTCAAGTTTGACCCATGAACGATGGTCCACCATTCCACTACTATGGATTATGATAGTGAGGAATTACTATTCTCTAATATTAATAATTAATTTTCAATTAAAATTTACTTTGCCTTTACGGATTTGCTAGGATGAAATTTGAACAAATTACAAATTACAATTCATTGAATCATTCACCAAATGAGAATCTTATTCTTCAATCAGTATCACCGATTCAAAAAAGTTCCAAGCCTCAAGGACCAAACCATAAACAAAGTATGAAGAATTTTTTTGCAAGTTATAACTTGCAAGTGATTGAGGAATCGGGAATCATCAAAATTTTTACTTATCTGCTTGAACAAAACCTGAATAGTGAACTGGAACTGGTATGAATCTGAATCATGATCTCAATATGACAATCTGGTAGTCTATAGTAACTGGTTATTCATATTGCCACTAGTACATGTTTCAATTTTTTTATAAAATTATATGCACAAATTGTTATTGAAATTCTCACGAGTTGTAGTCTTGTGGATAGTGGGCTTTTGTGGGCCATGGTACATTTGTTTAAATTTACAAGTTCAAACAAAATATAGATGTTTTTGTACATTTAATTAATGATTTGTTAGCGAGGATGAATCATGAGGCATGTCAGTGACTAGAGTTCATGACATCACCGCATCATATTTTTTAAAAACAGTTATAAGATAAAAGTTATACTATAATTGTTTAAAAAACATGCACATGTGAGGTGAGTGCACAGTCTGGAGGAGGGGGCATACTCTCGAGTAATACCTACAACACTTCAAAATGTTAATTCAGCCCTAATCACAACCAAGCCCAACATAGAAAAATGAGCTAAAGTGGTGGTTTGAATGAGCTAACAAAGCAACGAGATACCAAACAATGATGTATCTCGAATAGGTTTGAAGACATCAATCAAAACCCATGATCTCATTAAATTAGCAATGTGAATAAATGAATAGAGATTGACGAAGCCGGGAAGATTTTAAACCTTATGGAAAGTAAGAGATAGAGACCTACAAGCATTCAAGGTGAGTAAACATCTTAACCCACCATGTCGAGCTAGTAAGAATCCCAACACAAGCATCTCATAGAAAAAATCAGAATAAGACCGTCTCGAGCTAATCATGATTTCATGTAGAAAACAAAGTGACTCGAGTAGCATAAGAAGCTTCAAATCACTAATGACCAAGGACAGAGTAAAATAGAACACAAAAATCTTTGTAAAAAAAAGGGCAATGAGCCACTTCCCACAAAAGAGTTCAAAATTATTCCATTGCAGCCAGCATAACCCCCTGACTCAAAGAGGCCATGTAAAAATGAATAGTTTCCAGCTCTAATTGGTGAGTCAAACTATACAATGCATAACAAAATGATCCATATGGATATATTATAGAATACAAACCCATGCTAGAATACCAGATCGAAATGAAACAAATATTTAAGGAACGATAATTGTGCCTAAGACAGCAATAAGACAGTTTTACTAAGATGGAAACACAAAAAACAAAGGATGGAAAAGCGGGGCCTTAACTAGCAAAGACAAAAATATGGGAAAATTTTTAAAACAACTGATACAAAGCTTTGGTTTCAGCATATAATTCCTCTAGATCTCTAATTATGTGCATGTATTGCTTTGTAAGTAAAATGACCCATCGAAAAGTCTTCTAGGTCACCATACCTTGTCAGGCCACCTACCACAAGCCATCACTTGACAAAGACTACTATCCCCACTAAATCCATCTCATCTTCCTTCACCTCATCACCTACTTCCCCCACACATTTCTAGACTCATTTTATTTGTATTATTTATCTCTCTTTTTTAACGTTGGGCACTCTTGGTGATTTTTGTGAAGAAGAAGGATGGATCCTTGAGATTGTGCATTGATTATAGGAAGCTAAACAAAGTAACGATCAAGAATCGTTACCCTCTTCCATACATTGATAAATTGTTTGATCAGATGAAGGAGGATACCATATTTTTGAATATATATCTTAAGTTAGGGTATCATCAACTGATGATTATAGAGGAATATATCCATAAGATAACTTTTTGCACTAGATACGGTCACTATCGGTTCACACTTGTGCCTTTTTGACTACCCCACAATATTCATGAGCTTGATGGATGGGGTATTTAGGATATTATCTAACCTCTTCGTGCTCATATTACTAGATGATATATTGATATACTCTCGCACGCATGAGGAGCACTTTCAATAGGGTATGCTGATGTCTTTAAGAGCAACAACTATATAGGAACTTGGATAAGTGTGCATTCTTTCGAGAAAAAGGTTCAATATCTAGGTTGCATCATTTATGGGGAAGGAATCACAATCGATAATTCTAATATTAGAGCTATTATTGATTGGTTGGTACCGACCAATATGACCAAGGTACCCAAATTTATGGGGTTAACAAGACATTACAAGAGATTTGTTAGAGACTTCTCACACATTTCTCATCTAATTACTTCCCTATGAGTAGAAAGGGAAAAAATTTATATGGTCAGAAGAATGTGAGAAGGTCTTCATGAATCTAAAGGAATTCCTTACTTCAACACCTATCCTAGAAATTCTACATCCACAGAGGGACTTCTTTGTATATACATATGCTTCATAAGAAGGGACGGGAGGAGTATTGATGCAAGTATTACAAAATATGGCTTTGAGACGGGGGAGGATGAATCAGTGTCTTCAAAATTTACCTTCTTAAAATTGATATGATAACATCATAAAAACACACATAAGTAATTTGTAAGAGAGAACACAATGACACAAGTTTTAATGTGGGAAACCCAAAATGGGAAGAAAACCTACTAAAACTATGAACTATACTTAGGACAAATTTTCCTACTTCTATTACAATAGTTTCAAGGTTGAGCTTCAACCCAACCTGGAGCTACTACCTCTCAATTTTACCAAGATTCCACTTAGTATGGAGGATTCAACCCCCTCTAATTAAATCATCTTCTACTAATCTTTAGTGAGCTTGACTAAAGGAAGCTTCAACGCCTCATTGCTTAATTTGCTTGAGTTAGACTTGTTTTTCTGATTTGGTCACCCTTGAGTTACTATCTTCAAAAGCTAATGATGACTTTAGATCTGCTATCTATCTCTATAGTCACATAAAGGATCAATTCACAATATTTTCTTTCTCTATATTCCAGTCCTTTTCTTTCAATTAACTTGATTTGTTCTTCATCCAATCAGCTCACCCTTCATTCAATCTTTCTACTCACTTTTCAATTCTTATTCATTCCACATCATAAATTCACTATTTTTTCTTAGTACACCTCATACTCTACCCTTGATGTCTCTTTAACAACAATTCACACAAAAACTCAGTCTTTGTCCTTGTCAAACTTTCTTCTCACATCCTTACATGCAGTCTCTAGTCTAATTAACTTAGTCTCTTTCTCACCCTTCAAAATAAAGGCAAATTATTCACCTATATTCTTGCATTCAATTTTTTTATATCTATTATAACACAATGACAAGATAGTATTTTTCACTTCTCTCTCTGACCTTTAAACTTGACCTTCTTCAACCTAATCATACCAAAAAAGCAATATTCTTACTCACCAAGTCTATCTCTTCATAAATACACACTCATTCACTCCTTGTTCACACACACTATCATCATTTTTGATGCTATGAACAAGTTCTTGACTGTTTTCTAACTCCATACTACCTATCAATATTTTCTCCCTTTCATACTTGAAGTAACCCTTCCCATCTTGTCACTCTTTAACTCATGTAGACAAAAACATGGGATGACTATTCATGTTTGATTAACTTGTCAGAAGATAAAATATCTATTTCATCTTATTTCACTTCTTGGAGTTCAACAAATTGTCTTTATTCATAAACCTTTCATTTTCCCTTCAAGAGTTTGAGCTTCATTTGGTAGGACTTAATTTCCATGTCACCTTGTTTGAAAAAGACAAGAAATTGTCCTTTCCTTTTCCTTAACAAGATAATAAGAATGTAATAGTTCATTTTCACAAGAACATGTGACTTTTATTATTCTACAAACTGTATATACTTGGTCTTAAAGATCTTTAGATTCTTCTACCTCAACTCATTGAAAAAATTAATAACAAAGCTCTTTCCCATTGGTTGAATAAACTCATACCTAGTATGAAGAAACTCTATCTTTGATTTCCTTATTAACTTGGAAGAACCAAGCTTGTTCAAATAATATTATGTATTTCATTACTTTAATTATCTTAAATTCATCATGAATCAACTAAGAGGAAAAACTATATTTCTCATTCTAGTGTCATTGTTTGATATTTGAAGCATTGAATCATCGAACCAAGAGTTTCTAAGCCTCATTCATAATGGGAGGAACATTAAAAAATTCCATACATGCTTCCTAAGGACTTCACTTCAAAGAAATTTCCATTAAACACTAAAAATCACTTAAGAAAAAAAAATGCACAATCTATTTGTACTGTCATGATTTTACCAGCGCTCTAAAATGCGAGATCTCCTTCAAAAACCTATTTTTTCTACAAAATATTTTTAAAATGTTGAATATGGTCATACAGACCTACTATGAAAATTTCATTGAACTTCATTGGTTAGAACGTTCAAAAATACAAAAAGACTTCCATCGAAACCCTAGGAGAGGGTTATGCACAATTACCTATTAAATGGATAAAATAAGATTATTTCTTGATAAAATAAGATTATTTCTTTATAAAATTTGTGTAGAAATTTAATTTTTAAAGAATAATAAGGTTCTAAGTACATGTTTTCACCCTTTTCAAAGAAGTGAAGGGTTCTGATTTGAAGGAAATTACATAACTCAAACACTTTTTGCATGAACATGATTAAAAGCTAATTGTATAGTTTTCTCGGAGAGCAAGGAAACCTTGATGAATAAATAAATCACTTCTCCCCACATATGGATGAACATAAAATTTATTATATATACCTTGATGATCTGAATTTTGATAAGTGTTTTCCTCACAAAACATGGCTATGAACAAGGATTGGCATGAACTCCAAGTCAGGACAATGACTATTTCAATTTTACAACCTGTGAGTCTAAGTAACCTAGACTTTCAATCATGTCATTTCAAATGAATGATTTCATACTCAAGACATATCCTTTACCTCCTCATTAACCATATATACCTATTTGAAACCTGATTAAAGCTTTGAAATGAAAGGTAGGTCTCTTGGGACAGTGCTTTGAAGTTGCAGACCGAGTCAACTTCTCTTCAACACAATATGAGCTATCAAAGATCATATAAACAACCATACCAAAAGGGATTTTAGATACTCAAAAAAATTTAAATTAGCTTTTGATGAAGTCTAAGCTCTTATTTATAATTAACTCCAATGATAACAGATTAGAACCTTTACATGTCATGAGAAATCACACAAAGAAACAGTGACACAAACAACAACAAATACCTTCAAGAAACAGAGCCTTCAAATACCTTATGAGCATGAGAGACACCATGAATAGAATATGAAGATACTCTAGAAGTTATTAAAAAGACTTAGAGCCCTACTACACCTTTTTTTCTTATCGATTTGGTGTACAACCAAGGAGAGAGAAAATTTATTCCATCGAAATGATCATAACTTTTCAACCACAACTCATTTTAAGAAAATTACTTTTGGATATGATTTTTATGCCAATTTACTCAAAAAATTAATTCTATGATTTATTTGAAGGATTCTTTATAATTTTTCTTGAACACTAAGAAGAGAGGAGCCTCAAAATGCATTTTCCAATAGAAATGTTTTGTAAAAACTCACATAACTTGCTCAAATGATCTCACAATGACCTAAAATTTTGCATGAAACACAACAAAACCTTCCTCAACCATATCCCATGATTTTTTTGAAAGAAATAGGTCTGAAATTTTGTAGACCATCTTATTTTTATATAAAAACACTCCCTGTTCTCAAGACCAACTTGTGTGAAACATAGAAACTTGAATCCCAGGGATGCATTAAGTCTAACTTTGGCTCAAAACTATTGTATAAACTCTTCCAAATATTCTCCTATGATTTATATAACTTTTACTATCTTTTCACACCTCATCGGACTCATTAGGCACTTGAGACCATCTTGAAGTAGCATTACCAATCAACCTTTAGGTCCCTTCTATCTTGAAACAACATGAAATCATATTAAACCTCTGAGAACCATATGATATTCCTGATCTTGTACTCTCCCTTTGAAATCAATTGCTTTCACATAAATTATAATAACCACCAATACACTAGTAGGATGGACGAGTCATCACATTCGAGTCTCCCAAACTCAAGGCTTATGAGATCAATTACCCGAGTCATGACCTTCAACTTACATTATTGGTTCATGATTTAGTTTGATGGCATAATTTTCTATTAGGAAGGAGGTTCACACTTAGGATAGATCATTTGAGCCTACGAACACCTCTTCACACAACCCAATCTCAACGCTTGTCAACGGCGTTAGATGGAGATTTTATGCGAGTATGATATGGAGATTGAAAATGTAAAGGGGAAGAATAATGTGGTAGCATACATCTTGAGTCTTTGGAGACATATTTTCAAGGCTACATCAATGGATACAAATTTGAGGGCCATGATCTTGCAGCAACTTACTCACGAAAGGTTCTACCTTTCTTCCAGCAGATATTGAGTTACATAGACCCCTGAAGGGGAAGTTTGAAGGGATATCTTTGGAGTCATATGGGATTATTAGACACAGGGGTCAAATTTATGTGCTTAGAGAGGGTGGTTTAAGAAAATAAATTCTTGTAGAGGTTCATCATGTACCTTATTCATCCCATCTAGGGGTGAAGAAGATGCACACTAGGACTCGAGAAAATTATTTCATTCAAGAGGCCTTCGGAGGGATATATCTCAAGTATGTGTCTCTTTGTGTGGAATGCCAAAAGGTGAAGTCGAGCATCAATATCTAGCTAGCCTTCTTTGTCTTCATTTTATACCTGAGTGGAAATAGGACACTATTTCCATGGAATTCATTGTTGGGATACCTATGTCAAGATATCACCACAACGTGATCATGGTCATGGTGGATAAATTGACAAAAGTGGCTCATTTTTCTCCGGTTAAGACCACCTACATAGCTAGTGCAGTTACACGTGTTTATCTGGATGAGATAGTGAGGTTGTATGGGATTCTGTGGAAGATCATCTGTGACCGCGACCCCTTATACACTTCACACTTTTGGACCACCATGTAGTTTACACTTGGGACGAAGATCAATTTTAGTACAACTTATCACCTTGAGATAGATGGTTAGACTAAGTGGGTGAACTAGATACTAGAGGATATGCTTTGGATGTATGTTATGGATCATCAGTCATGATGGGAGGAGTATTTGTATCTAGTAGATTTTGCATATAATAACAATTTTTATAGAGTTATATCAACATGGAAACTTTCAAGGATTTGTATGTCGAGAGAGTGTAGGAATCCTTTGAGATGGGAAAAATTAGAGGATAGGGTTACTATTGGGCCAACTATGTTATAGGATATGGAACAACATGTCACTTGTATCAAGTATATATTACGAGAAGGTACATGATAGGTAGAGGTAGTATGTAAATTAGAGGAGGACAGATCGTAGTTTTGAGGTTGGAACGAAGGTGTTTCTTAGCGTTAGACCTCATAAGATCCCCATCCATTACGAGAAAAGGCTATAAGATAGCTATGATATTTTTAGGTCTATTTGAGATCTTAGAAGAAGATCAATCCTGTAAATTACTTCTTACATTTTCCACCCATCTTGTCTCACATCCATGATCTTTTCCATGTTTATGTTCTTCGAGAGGTATATACCAAATCCATATCATGTCTGGATTAGACCTCTTTGTTAGTCCAAGATAAAGGACAGTGGATTGTGGATCCCATGTCCATCATAGAGTACATGACCCAAAGCCTTCAAGGGCATGAGATTAACCAAGTGTGTTTCTAGTGGGATCGATATGATGAGTCTTCAACTATATGGGAGGTAACCACTTTTATTTGATCCAAGTTTCCACACTTGTTCTAGTGACTTCTAGGAGGAAGTAGAGTCTAAAGGGAGGGGGATGTAGTGCCCACTCCTCTTCAACACCTATTTCTAATATGATCATGTTTACTTAGAGACATGGAAATTGTTATGAGAGTTAGGATAACATGTTGTTAGATTACTGGAAATTGTTCTTATTATTGTGTTTGGGCTCATATTATGGATTCTATAGATTCCTAAGGGACATTAATAGAGATTGGTATATATGATGATGATTAGTGATATTTTTCTATATGCGACATCTTTGACTCTTAACGAGTGGTGGTTGTGTTAGACATTTTGGACTAACTTTGTGTGTGTACATTGATGTTATGGTGTATTAATCATGTGATGTTAATAGGTGATCAGTAATATGTTGTTGAATGCATTTAGATAGATATGAGTTACAATAGATGTATGAAATGCAATGTTTTTCATAAAAAATATGAATTGTGATAGAAGGTAAATGTTAATGGATATGGTAGAATTGTAATTGTAAATAATTGATAGAATTTCTTAGCCTTGATGATGATATAGCTACGTTGTATGATGATGTTAATTGATAAATGATATATGTGTTTTAATTTCTTGACGTATTGATATGGCCTTGAGGCTGAAGGTGGTATTGTCTTGTTTGCTTGTAGGAAACAAAATCACAATAAACAAAAGGGACTAGGAGACTAACTATGGAAGAATATCGGATGTTACAACATGGTCACCTTGGCAGCTGTGTGTGATTTGGTGTGTGTTGTTTTTTTTCTTAGCATGTGTTTTAGGAGGTCTTCATGGGGAGCAACCGCATATGTGATAGTGGGCTTTGAATGTTCTAATTTTCTCTTTCATTTTAAATGCTTTAGTTGTGTATGTAATTTTATTAAATTGTAATGTTTCCTTATTTTATTATGCTTCTTAGTGTAAAAATTGTTTAGGCTAATTAACCATGTGAATAATGCTAATTAGGAGATGTGATAAAAGGGGCATTGAATGTGGTAGATAGTCCTTAGTTCTTCATGATTTTTAGATAGATTTTATTTGATTTTGATTTGTGTACCTAACCACGTCTTTCAAATCTCGGATGTGGGCTTTGAGATCATTTTCGAAGGCTTGTGGGACAAGTTTTACTTATCCCATACCTCTTAAACTCACCCACCAACCTTACCTAAGATGTGAGGGGTCAAATTTATCCCTTATTAAGTATTTTATAATGAAAAAGAGGTAATTAATTACAATTTCTTACAAACCCTCTTAATTGTGTCCTTGAAGGTATGGAGTGGAGTATTGTGTGTAAGAATTAAATTTGTCATACCCTCACCTTAGAAATTTATGGAACCTTGGAGTATGTGTTTGACTTGTTAGGTGGATTAAAGGAAATGAGGTGGCATCCTACATAGACCCACCTCACAATCCTCTCCATCATATTCTATTTATTTGAGATTCGTAGTTGTTTTTGGGGTTAATATCTTAGAAATTTAGGATCTTGCTTTTGTATTGGCTTGGATTTGGAAAGAGGCTCAAGTTTGTTAGCTTGAATAGTGAAGGTGCATGCAATGGTAAAGTAGGGTTTTATACCTTGCATTTTATTATCCTTTTTTGTGTGTTGTATTGAAAAGTGAATGAATGTATGTGATTTTGTATGGGATTGGGTAATTTATGACCTTAAGGAAGGTGTGGTGAGAAGGAAAATTAGGTCCATTTTGGAGGGAAAAGGGAGTATGTGAAGAAGTTTTTTGGAGGGAGTGTGGGTAAGGTGCTCCACTAGTGTGGAGGTATAAGGAAACATTATGGGTATATCTTTATGTATCTTGCATAAGGGATAGATAAAATACTTGAGGGAGGGATAAGAGACTTGCGTGTGTGTTATTAGCATTGTTTTTTTCTTGTATGTGTTCCAAGTTTTGTTAGTATGTATGAATGTATTGTTGAAGCCATTTGTGAAGAGATGTTGTGGTTGTAACATTCCTTAATGTTCCATTGTTGGGATGGGGGGCCAATGAGAAGGTAGGATTAACCTTCTCATTGGATTAAGGTTGGGAGGTGAGTGTTTCCTATTCCCCCCTTCCTTGTTACTTGTGTTGAAGATGGAGAAAGAAAAAGGAGTTGCAAGCTTGTTCATGGAATGAAGTTGTAGTGTGTATTTGAAAACAGAAGTGAGATTTATTGTAAAATTATCATGGTGTCTCCACTTTAGTGTGGAGGGATTTTCATACTTGTATTTTAAAGTTGAGTCCTTGTAAATGAATTATTCAAAACTTGTTATGAGTTACTAAGCCATGGAATGTGTATGATTGAAATTTGCATTTCATTGAAGTTGAATCTCCTTTGTATTGTATTGAGTTTTGAATCTACAACTTAATTCAAGTTGCATTTTATTAAAATCTGAAATGGTTCTCTTTGAAATATAAATTCTTAAGGTTGAAATAAGGCATTTGAATGTTGCATGTTATTGACTAATTTATCTCACATGAAAATTTGAAACTTTAAGAAACGTGTGCACTTTATTTACAAATTGTAATTTTTCTTACTTCAAACTAGAAATACAATGAGATATCTTAGCTTCTTTTAAATTGGCTTGTCATTATTTCCATTTTCAAAAGGAGAATACTCTTGGGTGTTGTATACATCTATTCCTCTTTTAAAATGGTAGAATGTTATCATAGTTGATATACATTAAACAATGGTACAAATAAAAGAAAATTATACAATTAGTTCCTACTTATCAAATAAATAAATTTACTTTCATTTCACATGTACACCTCTCTTTTAAAATAATAAGCCTAACTACTATACATACATACAAACATACATACATACATATGTATATGTATATCTATATATATATATATATATATATGTATATGTGTACACACACACACACACACACACATATACACACATATATATACACACACACACACACACACACACATATATGTATGTATATGTGTATATATATTATATATGTGTGTGTGTGTGTATATATTAGTAAACATTTTTTTGGGAGGGGACCGTACCTTGGGGTACAAGGAGGGTTAAAATCTAGATGTAGAAAGAAAACGTACAACAATGACAAAGGCCTAAAAGCCAAAATTAAACATGAAGCACAAAGGTAGTGGACTAATTGATGCAACAAGCCTAATAACTATTTCCTACCCCTATTACGTGTCATGGTGGGATGGAACATATGTGTAACGTTTTTCTTAACGTTTTTCCATCCATCCTCACCTTTGCTCGGAACAAAAATTTCCACTTTCCCCAAAGACTCATAGTATACAGTTTGAATATTCTTTATGGGGGACTTGCCTTATTGGAAGTAGTGTTCAACTTTAAAGTGGATACAAGTCTTGTTGTTTTTCTAATTCATCCTACTTGCGGTCTAAGTCATGAAGGCCAAAATCCATCATTGAATTTTCATAGTTGGTAAATTTCCCCGAAATAGGACTTTTCTTAGTGTTCAAAGATATCTATTCTATCATCGTGAATCATTCTACAACATGTTTTCCATTGAATTGGAAAAATACAAACACTTGGAATTGGGTGGGATAATATTCACCGCCAACCCCAATCGACAACTATCACCGATCCTTTTACATGCATCATCTTGGAAAAAAATTCTCCACCATCAATTTCTCCATCTCGGCTCCCACCGATCCATCCAAAATCAATTCAATGACCAGGTATTTGAGAGCATGAGCTTCCACATGAGTAGGTGACACGTCAGGGGATCTTTGCTTACCCAAGTGGAGGAATCAAGCTAGAACCTCCCCTTGAATGCATCTTTGATACATTTGTACTTGTTCTTGTTCGTAATTATGTTGTTCTTTTTCCTTTATCTACTTGCAACTCTACAGAAGTGACTCTCCTTTTTGAGATCCTTAGTTTTTAAATTTCTCTCTAGAGCCAATACATGATCTAGCATTATACCCAACAGTTTTGAGTTTTTCACAGAAAAATGGAGAGGGTTCACACAATAATGGTTGTTCAAAAACCCCATTGGTAGATTTCATTCTGATTGAGTCGGTTAGTGGGTTCCCTGAAGCTACATTAACACAAAATATATCTTCCACAAGGTGGGTAATTACCACTGTAGTAGGATCAAAAGAAATGATCTTCCCCATGACTTTAGCTATACCTGAAATAACATCCTTGTCCAAAACTCAAGAGCCAGGGTAGGGAGACTTACCCAAACTGGAAGGGCACAAGGTATCACTTTCTTCGTGTCGAGTCCTAGGCTCAATTTTGACAAGTGGAGGATTGTTTTACCAAAAATCCATGGACCCCAATCACGGTTCTATAAATATCCTCCTCTATTTTGAACAAAATTATAAAAAAATTGTTATAAATAGAAGTTACATTCACCGGATGAAACCATTTCCTTCTATTCCAATCTCGATGCATCAATGTTGGGTTGAAACCAACGAAGCATTCAATGTAGGCCATGCCATATTTAACCTTTGATTTATTCACTAGGGATTCTGGCACGTGCAGAGAGGGGTCGTCCTATTGCCAAACATGATCTAATGGAGTAAGCACAAGTTTAGATCTGGAAACCCTATCCACCAAAGATAGAGGCCCTTATGATCTCCCCTCCCGGTGTGTAGAAACCTTCCTCAAAGGGCTAGGATTTGAACTTGGGTCCGGTTCCTTCCCATGTAGGATTTAAAAATTTTCTTCCGTTGCATTAATTCTCTCTACCACTTCATTCCTCTTGTGGAAATTGTTTCCATTTAAACATCCACCTATTCCTCTTATGGTAACGTTTTCCATGAAATTGTGCTATATATATATAAAGATATTTATTTATATTAATTTTAACCTAGGTCTAGTTCCCTCCCATGTGGGATTTCAATTTTTCTTCCATTGTAGTTTTGCTCTCTACCATTTCATTCCTCCCTGTGAAAATTGTTTCCATTTATACATCCACCTATTCCTCTTATGGTAATTGTTTCCATGAAATTGTGCTATATATATTTATATATTTAAACATATTTATTTATATTACTAAATTTTATTCTATATATATATTATGAATTTAGATTGGTTTTATAATAAATAAAACTTATAAAAAAATTATAACATGGGGGAGGAGGGGGTGGCGGACCCCGCTTCCCCCATGACTTTGTATATTAATTAAACAAAAAGAAAAGAAAATATAAGATTGGGGGTCCCCACTGGTTATTATATGTATAAAAAAATAATTTGGGGCGGCGTGGGGGGGCATCCCTCCCCTCCACATGCATATTTTTTTAAACAGTAAGTTGCGGCCTCATAATTTTCAAAACACACAATATAATCAAGCCAAACCCTCCTGTATGGAATGTAAGATATATATATATATATATATATATATATATATATATATATATATATATATATATATATATTTGTATATCTGTGTGTGTGTGTGTGTGTATTCACTCACAAATCAAGTTTATTAGGCATTTAAAACAAAATAAAAGAAATAAGGGTAAAAAAAAATACCCATAACCAGAAACTGGTTAAAACTCTAAAAAAATATATGATAGATTATACATTTCAAACCCTAGATAAGAATATAAAAAAATTAATAAATGAAAAGATTATATGGGAAGAAAATCCCTCATTTTTTAATCTTGAACAATAATAAATTATCTCCATAGGATCCAAATTCTCGGGGCCTCCATTCTCTCAAACTTGCAAATCCACATGAGAAAATGAAAAAAAAATAGGGCAACAAAAGAATAAAAGAGAAAATCTAAGGAGAAATTAGGGATTTTTAGTCAAAGCTAGATCTAAGGGCTCCCATTGTTTTAATCTAAGGGTGGGAATTTGACCTTACAGTTTTTAACTTGTGGGTAATTTGGTGTGGTTAGATGTTTAAAAATGAATGGGGCTAATTTAATTAATGGGGCCACCTAGGTATTTTGGACATGGGTATTAGTAGGTTAGAATAAGTTGTGATCCTTTTGATTATGGATCAATAAATGAATAAAGGACATTTGATTATGGGTTAAATAAAATACATTGTGCATGAGAATTTTATTAAAATATTAAAGGGGTTAAAATAATTAAAGGTTAATGTCGAGTTAAACTAATTAACGGGAACCTTGGAGGAGGAATTAACTCCTTAATGATTTTGGGAAAATAAATAATAATTTTTAAATATTAAATGAGTTCGACTACTTTGAGGTTGGGTAGAAATTAATAGACGGGAATTAATTGAACATAACTAATGCTATTACCCTTACACCCTTTAAAATAAAATAAAATTCCCATAATTTTCCTTAGTAATTGTTGAAGTTGTTGACATGAGTTGGTGCATCGAAATGTGTGCATTATAGTTCAAGTTTCATTTTCCTATAAAATTCCCTCCAATAGATGCACATTTGTTCTCATTGTATAGTTGTTTTAGTTCCAAAGTTAGTTTGAGTAAATTTAGCATTTACATTGTAGCCTTTAGGGCGATTGAGGAGTTCATCCAGGGCCATGCCAAAAGTGTTTCCAACCTCGGTGTCCATTTGCACTTTGGGGCAATGAAAAAGAAAGCAAAAGAACCATTGAGGAGCTTGATAAGACTGATGCTGCCCATATGACTGCTTTTGGTATGTTTCATGCCTAGAAGAAAATCAAGATCAGTATCGATAAAGCTACCAAGAAGTAGCTCTAGGAGCTTCTGCTGATTTTTGTTGTTTTTCTGTTGTTTCTTTGCGGTCGGTTTGCTGTTGTTTTGCTGTTTTGTCTCGGTTGAGTAGCTATTTCTGAGCTACTTGGAGCTTCGTTGTAACACTTGGATCTTGATCCATTCTCTCTGTTTCTCACTCTTATTCTGGCTCTCAGGCCTTCTTTTGTATTCAAGGGTATAGTCCCTTTCAAAAACTATTTGCAATAATAAAAAAAAATTTAGCATTTACATATCATAATTTTTATTTTATTTTATTTTTAGTGGACTTTATGTTGGCTCAATTTCATGGTCTCATCAAGAACAATTTGTATTCATTCTTAACAAAAATTCAATGCTTAAATAAATCAAAATGAATTCAAGTGTAATTTGTTCCTAAACCATTATCACATATAATCTTGTTCTTTTATCACATTTACATTGTTTCTTATGTCTCTTATTGGCGTAACTTTATAACAAAATGAGTTATAAAAGTACTTTCCTAATATCTTGAAGAAGTACATGATTGGAAGAATTAAAACTACACACGAATGATAAGTGATTTATTTTCATGGTAACATCCCACGTTTCGTATTTCACGATTCCGCATGGGAATTTTTTTTATTCTTAATGTCATAAAAGGGCATAACAAGGGATTACAAGACCAAGTGTTTAGTTTCCCAGTTTCTCTTAAGTCAAAATATTTTAAATAAATTTTACTTGCAAAGAGTTACTTAAAATTTTCTTCCCACAAGTTAACCTCCTAATAAACTAAGGTTTATTTTAATTCCAATTTTCACTTAGGGCTCTATACCCTATTATAGATCAGATTAAGGTGTGAAAATATATTTACCCTATAAAGCCTCCATAAAAGACCAAGGTGCTATATTACAAGAAGCCAAGGTAACATATTTAGATGTGAGGAACTAAAGATATCATTAAACAGAGTTTAAGTCATAGTAAAACTATTTCACTAACTTCATTTGTGTCATCTAGATCCCACAAGGAATTCAATTGATGACGAAGTTAATTCTAGATCTAACTTTCTAACACATGGTAGTCCAATAGGATACTAAAGAAGTTTTATTTCTACTTACCCCATATATGGTAAATTTACACCACATAGTCATTGCTTCTGTGTTCAATGAAAATTTGTAAAAGCCATGGAATTGAGGTAAGAATCTCTAAAGAAACCACAAAGGTTTTTTACAATCTTATCAATGGACCATGTGATAAAAAATGAGAAAGGGTTTCTTCTTTGCATACATTAATTTGAAGTAAACAAAAAAACTAAGCAAATGAGACTAACCTCTATTCTTTGATAGCTTGAAATAATTAACCTAAGAGGATCTAAGAATTTAGTTTGTGTTTTTAAGAGAAAGGGATCTCCCCATTAATGGCTTCAAGGCCAATGGTTCTTCCCTTTTACTCCATACTTGTGTTATAAAATACAAAAGAAAATACTACTAGCTTAATGGAAGAAAATGAAATACAATCTAAAGCCTAAACAAAATACTATAATTTGTGCTAGGAAGAAGAGAGAATTATTAGAAAATGAGGGAGTGGAGTAGCCCTATTTATAGTTTTCTATTTGGGAAAATGGGAGATTTGGGTGCATGTGGGACAAATGCTAAAGTCCAAAAAGCACTTTTAGCAAGTCAAAGTGTGATTTGACTATGTTTAGAAGAGTTTGACCATGGTTAACACTTAGTTAACCCTGTTTAGAGGATAATTAGGGTTCTGAGAGAGTTTCGAGAGGTCCGATCAATCCAATGAAATGGATTGACAGTCTAGGAAGATGGTAGAAGTAGACTAGAAGGGAATAAGAAGCTAATGTAGTCAGAATGAGGCTATAACAACCTGTTTAGGTGGTTTACAAGAGGAAATACGACCAAAAGGGTGTCGTAAGAGGGTAGTTAGATAGGTCTAACGACGAGTGTGTCGTCAATTTGCAAGGAGGAGAATAGTTAGTGCATTATTAGGAATAATAGTGCATTGATCAAACTATAGGTGTCTACATTTTCCCCTCTTTGAGGTGATGTAAGCAACATTACTTCAAAGAAAGTAGACAAATGTAAACGAGTAGAAAATTTTGAAGGGGTAAAAGAAAAATTAGTAGGATGAAGGATGATGAATTCCCCCTCGAGTGTCAATGAGGTGATGAAGAAACTCGATCGATGATCAAAAAAAAAAAAAAAAAAGAAAAGGGCACAAAGACAATGAGAAACTAGAAGAAAAAGGGATATTGAGCTATCCAAAATCAATTGTTGACAATATTTAATCATCATAATGCTCGAAGCCTTCTCATCAGTCCTTATTATAATATGAGCACGCGATGGAAGCGTAAAATACATGAAAATCCAAGGTACAAATAACTTTATTGTGCTAAAAATGACCAACTCCATGCAACATACATGAATGCAATGCAATACAAGAAATAAACAATATCATCTAACAAGGAAATAAGTACAATCACAAACATTTAAACCAAAAACGTTTAAGAAATGTTCCACAAATATTTTTTTATCGAGATGTATTCCCAAATGTTTTGATAAATGACAAGGGTGAAGAATGATGCCCCAAGCAAGGTGTATTATGCAAGGGGAAAGATGAAGGACACTTGGGTCCAGTGAAAAAGTAATGCACACGATAAAAAGCAAAGACAAGGAAACCGATAGTGCATAAAGTATGAGATGAAGTAAACAACATAGCTTGTGTAGGTGATTGAGGATTTAGATGAGTCATTGTTTCAAAATATTTGAAAATGTCAGCAAGATATGGGATGAGTGCCATGTGATAGACACAAATTTCAGCCGTAGATGACCGGTTTACCCAATTTAAAGCCATTTCCGAGGGATTTCAATGTTTTTATTTTTTAGATTTTTTTAATTTTATAATTTTTATTTTTGATCGGTCAGAAGAATTTCAAAAGATCAAAGATCTTCTAAAAGTACGCATGAGGGCGATAGTGGGAAGGCAAGGTTGTCAGAGATCCATAATATATTCCCACAAGAAGAAAGATAGGCCGGGAATAATTTATTTAAAATAAATTAATAAATAATTATCATGACAGGGAAAATAGATGAAAAAAAGAGGAAGAGGTGGGAAAAGACCCTAAAAGATTAAGTAAATTATTTGAGGGAGATGGAGAAATAACCACAACATGGCACAAAGTTCCTTAGCATGGGAAAATTAGTAAAAAAATTTATTTTAATATAAAAATAATTATCACAATGGATAGAAGAAGGTTAGAATGATCATGGCGAAGAAAACATGCTCGGGGGCATCGCGATGGGTTAATATAGCCACCGGGTCGGTAAAACAATCATGACCAATTCATTTCTACTAGAACTCTTGCGAATTTTTCTGCGAGTGAGAGTGATAGCTGCAGAGTGAAATGGTGAGAATACTAAGCGGGAGGATATGCGTAGATCACATTCGAGAGTTCATGTAGGATCCAGCAGATGGACCCTTCGTGAGTGGCCTATCCCTTCAAGTTAATTACACATTTTTGTTCTTTTTAGGGTTTTACTAGGGTAGGTAGGACCGATTTTGACACATGCGCGTGGGCATATGTGTCGGTTTGATGGAT
The DNA here is from genome assembly GCA_018340775.1 of Taxus wallichiana var. yunnanensis. Taxonomy (NCBI): domain Eukaryota; kingdom Viridiplantae; phylum Streptophyta; class Pinopsida; order Cupressales; family Taxaceae; genus Taxus; species Taxus wallichiana. The sequence goes on from CM031237.1 coordinate 117,035,538, forward strand.
ATACGCATGCGTATGCATCACAATAGAAAGGGACGTGCACCGCATCCGTCCCGGAGAGATAGGGACGCACACGCGTATTCATCAAAAAAAAAGTAGATACGGCACGCGTGCCGTCGAAAAAAAAATTGGATATGCGCATGCGTACCCATCAAAAGGGAGATCGGTGTTAGAGGGGAATGTATGCACTCTGTGAGGATAGAATAGTCACGTGCACATGTACATGTTAAGGCAGGCGCGTAGGTGTCACCTGGACACATATGCATTCTATGTGGCACAGGGCAAAGGGAGAAAAGACTAAGGGTTCACATGCATTGGCGAGGGATTACATGTGTCGGTAAGGGAACGTATGCATTAGTAATGGTGCGTAGGTGTCGAAAAGAGGCACGTAGGTGCTAGAATGAAGGGGAAAAACAACTTGCTAGTAAAATAGTCAAGTATAGAAGAATATAGACTAGATTAGTTTAGAAGAAAAGAATAATTAGTAAGTTAGATGATTTTAAAGAAGCATTTTTCCTTAGAAAAATAGATAGAAGTAAGTTCCTAACACTTGTGTTGATTTTGTAGCGTATACTACCTGTTCTCTAGACTCGTGAGTGTTATGGTCGGTTAGTAGTGATAGAGGCACAGTTTGATGATGACGATAGAGTGACCTGGAGAGCCTCTTATATGTGACGAGATTGACTCATGTGGCTGAGATGCCACATATTACATTGGATCATGGCCTCTTGATAGCCATAGTAGAGCGATGGCATAGCGAGAGTCAGTGTTTTCAGCTCTCGACTAGGAGATTACCATTACTCTAGAGGACGTATGGCACATTATGTGGGTCCCCATTCAGGTCAGCTCATCCAGACTACGAGCCTGCGGACCAACATTGATGACATATTATAGAGTTGTTTGGTGTCTTGATGATACCATGGCATGGGATGTCTATCAGTTATCATGATGCATTGATGATCCAGAGTTAGACCGAGTAGTGGTCTATATGATGGCCTTTGTCAGTGGAGTCTTACTCCCTGACAAGATTGGTGCTTCGTTTCCGCTCAGACTCCTTGGAGTGATTCATAGTTTGGTTGAGTGAGAGACTTACTGCTGGGGTCAGTGTATATTAGTGCATCCATACTGGGACCTTGACTTGATTACCTACTACCATCAAAATATGGTAGGACCTGCTCACTGCTATAGATTTAGGCATCGGACCACATTACCATTGGTCACCCCTTAGGTGTTCTGAGAGTTCGGGCTCTTGACAAGCCTTTGATGATGGGTTGGGTCCTAGCGAGGGATGATGTGCGACCAAACATGGGGTTGTATATCACTATTAGCATGAGTTGGATGAGCTGCGGCAGGCTTACATGGTTTGGAGGCCTTATAGACATTTCCAGTGGCCCGAGGATGGCTTAGAGATTAGTATCGCCACAGTAGAGCATTTTATTTTAGGCAGCCGTAGCTATATGCAAGAGCTATACAGGGTGGATCGGTGTCAGAGGTAGTTTGGCATTACCTAGGATGTTCTAGGCCAGACAGATGGTATGCTCATAGAGCCCAGAGTGCATTTTGATATGGGTCCACAGATCACTCGTGATAGATCACTGGCCAGTTTCCTACAGGTGGTACCTATTATGTGGGTGCCATTGAGACAGATTAGAGATCTAGGCACTATACTTGAGTATGGGCCATGGTATCACGGTGTCCTTCCATGCCATTTTTACCGTATCCAAAGTGGTGTATAATGTCGGCATGAGACCTCCTCCAGTAGGGCCTCCTAGTGGTGATGAGGGTGGAGCTATTGGTGGTGTTGATAGCGATGATGATGATGATGATGAGGGTGGGCCCAATGTGCAATAATATGTCGAGGCGGGGATAGGGTCTAACACTCACAAAGAAAGCTGAGGACATGGCCTCGAGGCCTAGGCCAAGCGGGTATTCAGGAAGTTGACATAGAGTTTCCCAGTAGGCATTCTAGCGGGGATATACACCCCTCTCCAGCAGGTACTTCCAGATCGGGCCCACCACTTGATATTTGAGAGGGTAGCATGATGGTGGGCAGCTAGCCACCCTTCAACAATGGTTATAGCTAGCTATTGGAGAGAGGGATGTAGCCGGGGCACAAGTATAGGATCTTATAGTAGAGAAAGATTAGGCACATGCTCAGTGCATATTTTGATAGTGGAGATAGATCAAGCTAAAGCACATGCCACCCATGGTAGTGACAGGGGTTCTATGGCGAGTTGGATTCGTGAGATGGCCACACATGGGCTCATATATTGAGCCTTTTACACTAGTCTCGACTCGAGTGTAGATGGTTGTTTCCCGGAAGGATGAGGTCTAGACATAGTCATAGGGCTACATGATACAAAGGGATGGGCATGGGCCCAAAGGTTATTACTACGAGATAGAGATCATGAAGCCACGACCTCTAGATACGATCAAGATGATATTACCAGGGTGATAAGTGAGCACGATGCCACCCTACGGAAGCCCTCGCTTCTGGAGACGTTGATTTGATACAGGACGCTATGAGATCTGGTGGTGAGGCCATGTACTATAGGACTTCCTACTTGGGGTAGTTCTAGTAGCGCATTGAGTGGTATCATTCCAACATTCAGATGTGAGCGTGACATGCTCTAGGTCACGGTGATCAGGCCATTCAGTTAGATCATTTTGGCAGCCCATTGCAGTGCAGGATGGACAATAGCCAGACAGATAGCAAAGTGGTACCCCTTGTGTAGGTCCATCACAACCACCTCTCTTACGTGTACCTGCAGTCATGGACACAGGAGCCCCGGTGAAGGCGAGAGCTATGGTTGAGATATTTACTCTTTCTTGTTGTATAATTTTTTTGTATACACACCTCTTATGAAGGCTGATTTTGATGTATAGTTGTATGTACCATTGTTTTGATGACGCCTCTTGATGAAGGCTCAATTCTTTTTTATGCATGCCCCTTTTAGATGGCATATTATATCGATGATGTATATTTTGAGCACTAACCTGGACAGTTATACATGTATATATGGACATTTTGATATACCATACTGTGATTTATGCTTTGTACGAACATTGATTATGATGTATGATTTCTCTTTCCTTTATGTATGTGACATACCTTAGATTTAGAGATGTGTATGTTTCATGCTTTCATATTGATCATGTATCTGTAGATAGCACCACATGTTTTTAGATTTATGAGATCTTTCTGAGTTTTTATTCTAGCACTTGGGATGATACTAGATGATATTGGTGTGGGGGGGATAGATTTGTGATCATGCGCAACCCCTCTTGCCCCCATTGATGATACGATATGTGATGATTAGCTTAGCATACATGCATGATGTAATACTTAGCATTTTTGTATATATATGATGTAGTGAATGATGTTAAAAATGTGATGAAATGATAGATGATAGGTGTGATAACAAACAACGAGCAAAATACACAAGAAAAAGTTAACAAAACTAAACAAATATACACATTCAAACAACACAACGAAATACAACTAAACAAACACATGCAAATGCTAGCAAGAGATTAAAGTGGTACTCAATCTAAGCAAGTAAAATGAATTCTAATAAATGCACATAACAAACAAAGAATCCTACAACAATTTTTCACAAGTATGAGAGTTCCTAAATGAATGCAATGCCATACATAATCAAATCAAACAAGATTCAATATAAGGTAAGAAAATGATCCATTTAAAGAACAAACAATTCAACAGACTAAGTACATCAAAACTATACAAACCAACAACTAAAAGCAATTAAAGCATTACCTTGTTTTTGCGGGACAACATTGATATATTTTCTAATGTTTTTGGGTTTATCTAAAAAGATAAGTTTTTACAGCTGTGGTCTTCATTGTTATCTAGGTTTCCCTAATACAACATTTGTGAAACGAATATAGCTTTATCCCTGAAAAGGGAAATTTTCCAGATGTTTAGGTTTTTGCGTTTTTTTTTTTTTCAAATGTTTTTTTTTCCAAGGTCATGTTCTGAAAGTAATGTACAAGAACAAAGAAGTGTGGATTCGCCTAGCGTGATGTGGGAATATAAAAAAGGTAGAATGCCATGTGTGTATGTATGCAAAAGTTACAATGGTACAGATGCACCCAACATTGGCTGGGAGTATACAAAGGTAACTTCCCTCATGCAAATATATGAGAAAATAAACTAGATCATGGTATGACAAAGGTGGTTCTAGCAGGATCCCTAGAACTTTAGCAAAGGAAGTTATATCTAGAAAGTGGAGAGGGTTACCCATCCTACAATAAGAGTAACTTGTGTCCGAAGAATCTTCCTTGAGTGCCAAAAAATGGTTTTCACCCAAAGACCTACCCACTGTGCCACAATTGTGTGGTTTTCACATGAGGATGACCTACTTTTTCTTTACTATTTTTTGAATTTTTTTATTTTTGCTTGTTTTTTCTTTGGTTTTCTTTTTTTAGTTCTTATCTAATATTCTCGTCATGTTTAAGTGTAGAACCACTTGAGGTTAATGGTTTTCATAGGTTCTGGAAGCTCTTCACCATCTGAATATGCAAGTTTGTAGGCCCCTGATCCATATTTTGCAATCACTACATAAGGACCTAGCCAATTAGCTTCAAAATTTCCTTTCTTCTCTCTATCTTTGATGGTGTTCTTCTAATTTTATTTGAGAACTAGATCTCCTACATCAAATTCCTGATGAATGATGCATTTGTTATATCCCCTAGACACTCTATTCTGATAGACTTTTAGGTGATTAAGTGCTCTAATATGCTTTTCATCTAATAGTTCTAACTCTGCTAGGCGAGCAACTCTGTAGTCCTCATCTTTATCAAGATAGTCTCTGAGAGATATTCTTAGGGAGGGAAGCTCCACTTCCAAAGGTATGATGGCTTCAGTGCCATAGACAAGTGAATATGGGGTTGCACCAGTAGGAGTGTGGATGGAGGTACGATAGGCCCAGAGGGTGGGATGTATCTATAGATGCCAATTACGACTAGTTTTACTGACCATTTTCTCCATAATCCATACAAGGGTTTTATTAGTGGCTTCTACCTATCCATTACCTTGAGGGTAATAGGGGTAGACCACTTGAGTTGGATATGGAAGCGTTGACATAAGGTTTTAACCATTTTATTTTTGAAGGATTTACCATTATCAATGAAAATGGCGGAAGGGATCCCCTTGCAATGGCATACTAGGTGGTTTATGATGAATTTTGAAATCTATGCACTAGTGACATAGGTAAGAGGGACAACCTCTACCCATTTGGTAAAGTATTTGGTGGCGGTGATAATGTGAGTATGACCTATTGATTTGCGTTTCCAACTTCTTGTCCAGGTGAGTGTATGAGTAATCAAGAAACACGAGACAACGTTGAGTATACAAGGGCTTAGTACCTTGGAGATGATGATGGATGATACAGGCACATAGAGAATAGATGTATGATATCAAGAAGTTAGATCTGAAAAATTCAAACAGATAAGATTAGAACACAAAATGCGAGGGTTTCTCGAGATAGTGCCAATTCCAAGAGGATTTCAACTCCCTTGGAGGATGTCAACCCCGTGTCAGACAAGATAATAATAGATCGTGAACAGTAGTAAAAATGACAAGCAACTAAAATAACAAGAGGATTTATCTTATGTTATACTTTGGAGATGAACCAGGCATCAAGATGGCAAGATAATGAACCATGGAAGAGATTTATCCTTCAAATCTCTAGGTCTTTCATCCTTCCTTTTTTTTGGTCCTAAGTCTCCTAAAATATGGGGGGAAACCCCATATTTATAGCTTAGATGTGAGGCTAAACTGTAGGTTAAATGATACCTAGGGTGGAGTAAAGTAACCTCAGTTAGGGATATGATGTGATCATGTGGGGACCATGGCTTGAATTATTATATGTAGTGGGGGGAATGGTGGGTTAGAAGATTCCATTTTAAAAAAAAAAGAGTGTCGAGAGATATGCATTATGAATTAAATAATTTGTGAGAGATGGGGGATGATGCCAAAAATTGAATTATCAAATGGGTCCATATGGAGCCCATTGATAATCAATCAAATAATGTGAGCAAATATATGGGATTGTATTTAATTTAAAATAAAGAGATGTGAGAATGGAAAGTGCGTGAATGTGAGATTACTGAGGGGCGCTATACTAAAAAATAGGTGTCTACATTTTCCCCTTTTTGTTGAGTGGTTTGTGATAGCATGCCATGAGACAAAAACAAAAATGGTTAGATGAAAGATATGTCCGAGGATGGATGAAGACATGACCAAAGGAAAGATTCCCAAGCAAAAAAGGATCGCAATAACAATAAAAAAGTATGGCGGTGACTCCAATATCACATCAGTATAGGACAATTGTGGTCTTAACGAAGACAAACGACAATGTTCTACTCGACCAATGAGTGGGTGAAGACCACTGCAAAGTATGGATGTAAACCAAGATGACTGATGGGTCATAGGAAAACATCAAAATATGAGAAACTCAATGTGAAATAAGTGTTCAATCATTTTTCTGCGAGGAATCGTGTAAAAATTAGGTGTCCACAAAAGGGACAAAGATGAAGATAATGATCCCCCAACACAGGGCACAAGAAGGAAAAATAATGAGTTATATGTGTTGACAAGTACAAGGATAAAAAGGTGCCCCAACATAAGACATCATAAATGTGGACAAGATGAGCTAGATAAGATAGAAAGGTGAGATAAAAGGCCCTAAAAGTATAATAAATATGATGGAAATCATTTTTATAGGAGTGATGCATAAGTGTTAGAAAATTAGAAGGTGAAGAAGACAAAGAAGTCTTGCCTCTTCGATAAGTATGATAAAGATAATTTTGTGACAAAACAAAAGAAGAGAAAATATTTATGGAAGAGAACAAGATCGGATAAGTGATGGCCGTTATGGTATCTTCCAAGACAAAAATGTCAAAAGAAGATGGGAAGAGATTCTTAGAAATAGATATGATGATGTCCCGTGAGGGGACCGAGTGAAGATAAAAGACGTGACGGGGTTTCCAAAAAGAGAAGAGGTCAATGTTGCAAAGAGAAGAACAAGAATGGTAATGAAAGGGATAGATATCAATACATAAACAGAGAAACATCGGCATTGACTATGAATGCCAAATGTAAGGGATGTTGAGAAAGAGAAAAGGGAATAAATAGGAGGATTGGTTGATTATGAGAAGAGAAATAAAAATTGAATATGAAGACGATAGGGGTATGGAATAGAGGGATGGAGACGGAAGAGGAGAAAATAAGGAATGAAAAGGGAGGAAGAAGATAACAAATAAGGATCATAAAGAAAGGGGGAAATGAAGAAGGACAAGCAAAGAGAAGATAATAAAAGAACAAATTAGAGGGTGAAATTATGAAAAAGAGAGAGAGTTATTTAAAACAAAATATGTGAAGGAGGATGAAGCGAGAGGAAGGCATAGATGTAATGTAAAATGAAAGATATGATAGAGAAAATAAAATTGAAGGAAATAGATCATAGTGAGGAAATCCAAGGTAAAGAATATGGAATTGGCCACATGGAAATGCATGTGGATGATGAGATGATAAAGGAAATGAGATAAAACCGAAGAGTCAAGTTTTCGATAGGGAAGTAAGGAGGAAGTGCAAGGTAAAATGGCAAGAAAGACAATGTAGAGGAAGTGAAATAAGACAAAAATAAGAAAGGAGGATAAGACAACGAAGAAAATTATGCTAGACAGAAGGGAACCAAGAATGAAGATATTTGGTAAAGAGTGAGAAGCATAAGGAACGTAAAGAGAAACTTGAGGGAAGGAATGACATTGATTGAAAAATAAACGGAGATGCATGGGATGAGGTAATGTTGATGACGAGAAAATAGAGGGAGGGTGTATGATGAAGATAGTGAAGAAATTGGCAAGGAAGAATGGAGGATGGAGATGTGACAAGGAAAAAGAAAGGATGGGATAGGAGAGGCAATGACAGTGAATGGATGTTAGGAGAAATCCACCGATAATGATCAGTAGGAAAGGAGAGGACAAGAGACAAGACAAGCAAGGCAGAAAGTAAACAAAGAATGGGAGGGGGATGCCAATGAAGGGATGTTAGGATAATTCCTCCGATAATGATCGAGAGGACACAAAGTGGAAGGAAGGAATGAAGATAGAATGGAGGAGGTCAAAGAAAGGGATTCAAGCTATGCAGAATGGGGATGAGTAATTTTAGGAGAAGTCCACCGATAATTACTAGCGCGGAAACAAAAAATGATGATGAAATAATGTTAGGATATGATCAATGAAAATGATGGATAAGTATGGGGGTAGATATGTGCGAGAACTCTAGAAGATGGAATTGAGAGAGTAAAGAAAGGAGGGATAACGATGTGTAGGATGATGAAGACGATGAGAGGATGCGGTGGATGAGAATGAATGAGATAAAAATGAAGAAACAAGACTTGAAATGAACAAAGAAGCCATGGTAAAGTAAGATTACCCAGTGGTGGATGATAAAGATGAAAAAGGGACTAGTATGGAGTGGTGTTTGTGAGAATGGAAGAGGTGAGAGGATGTGATGGTGGGGAATGTCAAGAAAATATAGATGGATAGAATGTGGGCTAGTTGGGGAGTAAAGGATGACAAATAATGCTTAAGAGGGACTCTTAAGTAAGATCTCCATGCCACAAGAGGATTTAAGTAAGATCACCAAACCGCTAGTGACAATATGAAAGGAGAAAGACAACATTGTATTGGATGCAGGTGTGGAAGGTTTGGTTGGAATGGATGAGTATGATGAAAGGCGAGAGTCATAAGATGAGGAAGAGATGATGGGAGATGAAAGGATCATACGGCCAACCATTCTTAAGAGAAAATATTAAGTAAGATTCCCTGCGATGGGGATGGTTAAGTAGGATCGCCAAGCCAAAGAAGAAGAAGAATGATGAAAATATTGAATGGTGTATACCAAAATGAAACAAGAGATGAAAGGAGGTGATATGAAGGTGATAACAAGGAAACAAAGGAGTGTGAATGAGTGGATGAAGAAACATATGCAACATAGATGGAGAGTGTAAGGGAAATACTTAAGCTGGGATGCCTACGTGGTGGGATTAACGATGTAAATGTGTTAAGAAAAAAATGAAGATTGGAAAGACGCGTTTGTGGTGGTGATTGTCATATGTTGAAAGAGGAAATGGTGGAGAAGATTTCTAAAGTGTGAGGATCCAAGGAAAAATATATACCTTAACTAAGATGTTCGGTTGTATGGATGGTTAAGTAAGATTGTCAAACCGAAAGCGAGAAGAGTGAAAGGAAAACTCAAGAGGAAAGACAAGTAAGATATCCGGCATGGTGCGAGGAGTGAGAAAGGTGAGAAGGATGGTGTGGAGACAAATGGGGATGAGCAGAAATGGATCAAAGACGTTGTTGAACATGTTGAGATATAAGGAGCTGCAAGATAACGAAATTTTCTTCAAAAGAATCCTCAAGTAGGATTCTCAAATTGTAATGACGATCAAGTAGAATTCACAAACCGAAAAGTGTATTTGCAACGCATTCATGGATATTATGGATAGATAATGTGAAATTTGATATGATGTTGATAAAATATGACCTTGATGAGATAAAAGGAACATAGTTGTAGCAAGGGCATACAAAGAAACTATGTTTCTAACTATATTGGAGATAAACAAGAAAAGTTACTACTCGGGCACAAAACTTATAGCCAATAATAGGTGTTAACACATAACCAATGATAGTTAGCTATACCAAAAGATCATGAGGGAAATATGGATGAGTGATTCTCATAATCCTAATGTTGACATGACAAAGGGATCGAAGATGTGACTTGTACGTGGGAAGAGGAATCTCTAAAAGTGGTGTTCCTTAATTCTATGCCCCAACTCTGGGAAGGGGAAAGAACAATAGCAAAAAGTTTATCAATGCGGGAAGCTTTCAGAAAATGTTGATAAAACGAAGGCTGATCAATGTGAAAAACCTTCCAGATGCCATAATAACAGAATATCCATCCTTCAAGGGTATGGTATACTTTATACATGATATGGATGACAAGAATAATATGATATTCATCCTTCAAGGGATCGGTCTATTTTTTTTTATTTTGCTTGGATTTTGATTTGTATACTTTTTTTTTTTTTCTTTTTTAATGAACATCCTGTCCTTTGAGGGATCGATGCATTTTTGATAACTTTGATTTTTCTTTTGGCATAAATGAGTTTTAACTTTACATGGGGGAGAGCTGGGAATAGCTAAGTAAACCACTTAAGAGAAGATAAGGAATGTACAAGAGACATCCTGGACCCTTTACATGACCTGTAATAGGAGAATGAGAAGGTGATGGATGTAATGATAATGGGTCACATCAAAGTAATGAGTGTGGACCACATAATTCAGATTATTACAATGATAAATGGAAGCGGCTAAAGATGGCAGAACAATCTAAGGATGTAACTAAGTTCTCATTGGTAGATATGCTTACAAGAGACTGGCGGTTTGCAAGTGCAATGCATTAAGAGGTTTCGTCTCTGGTTTACCACCATGAGAGAGAAGACAGTGTAGTTGCAATAAGATGAGATGATAGCCAAGTAGGAAACAAAACTATATCCTGAAGGAAATGAACATATGACTACAATGGTGGATTTAGATGAAAATAAATGATGCCTTAAGAGAGACATAAACATAGAAGAATAATCATGGCCTCAAAGGAGGGCTTGATGAAATAAAAAGCAGTGTCCCAAAAGAAACACACATATATCCATAAAGGTGGACTTAGAGAAAAGTTGGTGCCCCGAGAAGAGAGAAACAAATATAGCCACAAATGTGGACTTGGAGAAAAAAGGGGGTCCCTCAATGGAGAGACAAACATGGCCTCAAAGGAGGGCTTTGATGAAAAAGATGATACCCCCAAAAGAGGTATAAATATAGCCATAATGGTGGACTTTGGTAAAAAGGTCCCTTAATGGAAAGAGTTAAAGGATGTCAAAATATTTTAGATGAGATTGGTTTGGATTTGGATGGGATAAACAAAACAATGTCAAAGAGAGAAGTCCCCTAGTGAGGAGTCAGACGGATGAGATACTCATGGGTGAGGGAAGGTTATTCCCCAATGAGCTACATGTGAAGGATTTAAAGGATGTCAAAAGAGTTTAGATGAGATTGTTTTAGATTTGGATGGGGTAAACAATCGGAGACCACAAGTGTTCTTAGTAAGATAAGCGACATTGATGAACAATGGAGGGCATTCCTTAGGAGGAATGACATGGGATGGATGGATAGTAAGGGATGATGTGGATGGAGGGATCATGGGAGATCCAATAGATGGGATATGGATTAGATTCAATGTAGATGGAGATGGAACTTTCCCCTGAATGAGGAAATCATATTTCTCAATAAGGTTGTTGATGATTGATTGAAACGCCTTACAATGTTCGATGTCATGGCCTGGGGTACGATGATAGGTGTAACTGCAATTAGGATTGAACCATGATGGCTTGGGACATTGGGATTAAAGGCTTTAATAGGAGGAAGTTTGATGGAATACCTTCAAGTTAAATGTTGAAATATTTCTACGTAAGACCCCATTGAAGTGTCATGGGGAAGGTAACTTTTATGGGTTTTGATAGGATGTCTCAACTTGGAGTTAGGAGAAAATGTGGATGTAGATTGGATGTGTGAATTTCGTGTTTTGGAGGACAAATAAAATTTAGTTGAAGGATTGTATTCTTTGGATGTGGATTGATTATTGCAAGATGTCGTAGATGGAAAGATTGATCCTGACATGGATGTTGTGGCATTAGATTGTTGAGAAGAGGGAAAACCTGAATGTTTCCATGGATGCGTAGGTGATTGTCATGGCTGTTTTACCCAAGTGTAGAATTCAACAGAGAAAATTTACCTCTAGTAGGGATGACAATAATTTCAACCGGAGGATCTGATAGTGGTGGTGTGGTTATTAATGGAGAAACTATTCTAAAACAAGACAAAGATGTTAATGAAGAGATAGGTGTTTGTATGATGTGATTAATGATATCTATGTGAGACATGGATTGTTTTGATTTTGGCATGGAAAGAGATGATTTTGTAGAGGGAGAAGGTAAAGCATATTTATTTGATTTAGGTGGATGTGTTGGTACAGTAGGTGATTCAAGAGGTATATTTGATAGGGTTACAGATCAAGAGGATTAGGTTGGTGTGATAGAAGGATTAGGTCACGAATATTAGGGTAGACTGGGTGATGTGGCCATGGGAAAAGTTGTCAAGGTAGAGATAGGTGGAATTGTTGATATGATAAGTATAGGGGTTCTTTGGGATGGATAAAGATATAGGCACTTTTGGAATATGTGAATATGTGAGTGATGTGATAACCAATGGACTAGACCTTATGGGTAAGGGTAATGTAGAAAATGCGGGAGCATTTTTAGACATAGAAGTAGAAGGGGCTGGTTGTTTCATTAATGTTTCAAGGGTAAGAATGATATTTTTCTAAAGGATTTGATGTCGAAGATGGGGCTGCAAGGGTGCATGTAGTAGAACTGAGTTTAGTTGGGATGAATGTGGGCAATGTAGGTGTAGTAACAGTGAATTTGAAGAAGATCTTTGGTGAATGAATAGGTGTGAGAGACGTAGGCATATGTGTGGATAAAAGTGGGGATGAAATAGGTGCTAAGGATGAATCTAATGTGGTAGATTGGGCTATGTTTGAAGTGGCGAAGTGGGTGGTATAATTAAATTTGATGTGGATGTGATAAGGATAGGAGAAGATGCGGGTTCAAAAGCTTGGTGTAGTGCAAGTTGATGTGGGCATGATAGGATTTTAATAAGGGATGGGAATAATATCCACTATGGGAACATGTGGATATGGTGATAAAATAATATCTTGATTGACAAAGTGTCAACCATACAAGAGTTTGATAGTTGAGATGGAAAGGGGGTGAATTGATATTTTGGTGTAGTGGAGGTATCAATTTGGATATCCCCTTGATTTACAAGTTGTTGGACAAAATATTTGAAGGAATGACATCTCTCAATGTCATGACCTTAAACTTGATGATATTTACAAAAGTGGTCCTCGTGATACCAAATAGGCTTGGCTTGGGATTTGTCCATGGGTTGTATGGGAGGAAGTCGGATGGAGTTTACACTAATCAATTTATCAAATATAGAATGTATGATTCTCCTAAAGGAGTGTAGTTGGATCTTTATTGAGGATATCGTTGTTGAGACCATGTGCTTGGTGTAGATGGGGATGAGGGTTCAATGACCACGCAGTGTTGGTTGCAGCCTTGACTCGTCATTATCTATGAATGGTTTGGTGGATTCAAATTTTGATTTGGTGAACTTAGTTTAAGATGACCTATCTTAATGGCACGGGTTTTGAGCTTGCGAGCCATTGTGAAAATGTCATCAAAGGTTTGGAATGATTGGATCTGTAAAGTGGATGATAATTTTTGGCACATGAATGCGAGAATAGTTCAATGAGTTTTGTTTACGAGATAGTGAAGGATAGTTGGTTTATAACATCATTCCATCATGTGAAGAAGTCAGCGATGGGATCATTTTCAAACTGTTGAATGGTATATAGATCGGTGATAGTGGTTTTGTGTGTAATATTGATAGGAAAGTGTTCTAATAAAAAGCGTGTAATTTGCGTGAAAGAGAATATGAAATGTCATGCGATAATATTGTACCAATCCAATGCGGGACAGACAACGACATGGGGAAAGTGTGAAAAAGTAAATCGTGATCATGCGCAATAAGACAACATGTGTGTTTAAATGTGAGGAGGTATTGTTGGGGATATTATTTATCATTGAACTTATTAAATGTAGGAGGTTTCAATGAGGGGGATAGTGTTTTATGGGACTGATGGATGAATGGGTTCATTACAGATGTGTTCATAGGATAAGGTGTTCTTCGATGCTATGGTAAGAGTTTCTAAATGGATAACCGATTCATTAAGGCATGAATAAAATTAGTCGAGGTGTTGTAAGGTTGATATTGGATCATCTGTGTGGTTTGAAAAGTAGTTTGATAAGGAAAATGATGTGTTTGGGGGTGTGTGGGTGTTTGGTGAAGTGTCTGATAAGGTGGTTGATAAGTTTGTGGATAGGATGTTTGAGGAATGGTTTGATAAGACAAATGATTAATTTGTGGATATGTAGGTGTTTGGGGAGCTGCTTGGCAAAGACTAACATGTGTTATAGGTTGGAATTTTTTCATAGGCCGGTGTTGAGGAATAGGGGCATGATAATAAGCGAGGATATGTGTGTTAAGAATTGGAGATGGCTGGACAGGCCTATTAATGGAATTGTCAAAATGGGATGTGGGTGGAATGAGATCCACTAATTTTAGAGATTGGGAGGATTGAGAGATTGTAGGAGATGATCCGAGTAAGAAATCATGTATGGGGTTATGAGGAGATTTGAGTGTATCTAGAGGAGCAGGAGATGGTGACACAATCGATTTAGGAAGATTGGCTTGACAAGGGATTTGAGGTTGGTATTAAGGTAGGGAAAATTTCGTATGACACGGTTCTCATGAGGTGAGACCATGGAGAATGGAGATTGAGTGACCGAAGGCGTGGTTTTGAGTTTAGAATCTCGTTGGATGAGATCATCGAGAGGAAGTAACATTTTGGATAGAGAATATTGTTGTTTTGTCTCAATTTGGGAGAGAGTGACAATAGGTTTGAAATAGAGAAACATATATTTATGTATGTTGTTGAAAAACAAATTAAGCAGATTTTTTTTAACATCATGATTAATTTAGAGGATGTGAACAGAAAAGAAAATTGGGTAATGAAGGTGCCTAAAGGATGCTAAGGCTGGTTTTAGCGATTATGTATTGGGAGTTATACGAGATAGTTTCTGTTGGGTGTTTTAGGTCCCAATCGATTAACCGAGTGAGAGGAATGTTTGGATGTGTTAATTATGTTTCGCAGTCTTAGGCGGTGTGTAATAAGGGAAATGCATAGAGTTAAATTCTTTACTTAAGCTATGTGATCGGGTAAGATGCGAAGGTTTGTTTGAAACCAGAATGAAATGTGACGTTTGATGTATACAAACACTCAGGAAAGGGAAAGTTCGATGTAGAAAAGAGTAAATAGGAAAAAATGAGAAATACCGGAGAATCATTTTTCTTAGTTATTTAAGTGCACATGATAGTGATGTGTTTCAAGAGTGCCAATTAGTGGCCCAAAATGCCCAGTACCACTGAAATGGCACTTTGTTTAGAATTGCAGATGAGGCCGGTAAAAATGAGTGTGTTGTTTTTTTTTACAAAGCAAGTGATAGTGACGACATTATTGTATAATCATGAATTTATTAAAATACATGATTAAAGAAACTATGATTTAAATAAACATATAAAACAAACGGTAAAATAAATGATTAAATGCTAAGATATACTATAAACTATCCGTAATAATAATAATAATAATAATAATCTATGCAAGAAACTATGAAATGGATTAATCGATTCAAGATGAGGAATGCATCTAGTGATCAAGTGGAGCAGTCCATACACACAACGCGGGCATTTTATATATTGTTGATGGTGTCTATGCTACGCTTAGACTATTTTCACTCGAGACATGCAAAAAGTGTCTCAAATTTAATCACCCACATGTGTGGGACCAATAAATTGACTTCCCACCACCGCAAGTACCAAGGGGTCATTCTACGTGGGGAAAATATCTAGATGAATATATCGACATATTTTATCGAGTCAAAGAAACAACCATTGAAAGTAAAATATATTTATATCTATTATGCAACTAAGATCGCAACTAAAAGTAAAACAATAAGATTAGTTTCCGGACTTGTTACCCATGCAATATTAGTACCAGGCCGATTAAACACTAGAAGAGTAATTACCTTGAAGATGACACAAACCTCTGCTATAGAAAAATATAACACCAAACCTGCACAAGGCGAATAAAAGGAAAAAACAAATAAAAATGACCAGATCTTGGATTTGGTCCCATTGGGCATGCCAAATGTTGATATGCATTTCCTGCTTCCTGTCCAGGTGAGTGTATGAGTAATAAAGAAACATGAGACAATGTCGAGTATACAAGGGCTTAGTACCTTGGAGATGAAGATGGATGATACGGGTGCAAAGAAAACAGATGTATGATATCAAGAAGCTAGATCTGCAAAATTAAAATAGATAAGATTAGAACACAATATGCGGGGTTTCTCGGATGGTGCTGGTTCCAAGAGGATTTCAACTCCCTTGGAGGATGTCAACCCCCATGTCAGACAAGATAATAATAGATCATGAACAATAATAAAAATGACAAGCAACTGAAATAACAAGAGGACTTAGCTTATGCTCTGCTATGGAGATGAACTGGGCATCAAGATGGCAAGATAATGAACCATGGTAGAGATTTCTCCTTCAAACTGGGTAAAACTTCGTTAATCTATTTCTTCTCTTCTCTAGGCCTAGGTCTCTCCAGGTCTTCGATCCTTCCTTTTTTTTTTTGGTCCTCGGTCTCTTGAAATATGGGGAAACCCCATATTTATAGCTTAGATGTGAGGCTAAACTACAGGTTAAATGATACCAGGGGTGTAGTAAAGTAACCTGAGTTAGGGATATGATGTGATCATGTGGGGACCATAACTTGAATTATTAGATGTAGTGGGGGGCATGGTGGGTGAGAAGATTCCATTTTTAAAAAAAAGAGTGTCAGAGATATGCATTATGAATTAAATAATTTGTGAGAGATGGGGGATGATGCCAAAAATTGAATTATCAAATGGGTCCATATGGATCCCATTGATAATTAATCAAATAATGTGAGAAAATAGATAGGATTTTATTTAATTTAAGAGAAAGAGATGCGAGAATGGAAATTGCGTGAATGTGAGATTACTGAGGGGTGCTATACCCAAAAATAGGTGTCTACATGACCATATGAAGAAGAAGGATGGAGCTTCCCTATGAGATCTAGGCCCCATTTAGAGAATGGCCAAGGTGTTGCAATAGGTTGTAAGGCCTGTGTTGGCGCATGTATTAAGTTTCCATATTTTTGGCATAGTTCACACTTCTTTACAAAGTTGCAGCAATCTGATTCCATGGTAGGCCAATAATATCCTACTCTTAATAACTTCTTAGCTAAGACTATGCCGTTGGTGTGCACTCCACAAATACCACCATGTACTTCCTTAATGGCATGGATAGAATCAGCAACATCCAAATAGTGAAGCAAATTCCTATCGTAGCCACGATGATAAAGGGTGCCTCCTAGGAGGGTATAATGGGCTATGCGGAAAATAAGGGCTTTCTTTTCAGAATGGGTGATGTTTGGTGGAAGAGTGCCATCTTGTAGGTATTGAAAGATAGGGTCATACCAAGGGGATAAAGGACCAATAACTTCACATTCCAAACATGATTCTGGCATATCATATGTAGGCACTTGTAAATGCTCTATGAAGAAAGGCATCTTACTTTCTTCAGGTGCTATGCGTAAGAGAGACCCAATAGTATCCATAACATCTGCGGATCTATTATGTGACCTTGGTTTTTGCTCAAATATGACCTGTGTGAAATATTCCTTCAAGGTTTCAAGCATCTTTTTATATGGAACAAGCTTCTCATATTTAACCTTTTATTCATCGTTAACTGTTTTATGATAAGTTCGAGTCCCCAATGACTCGTAATTTTCTAGTGGTCCATGTAATAGCTAGTTTGAGGCCAACAATGAGTGCTTCATACTTTGCAATGTTATTTGTGCATGGGAATCCTAGATGAAATTCTCTTAGTATGACATCACCTATTAGAGTGATGAGGACCATTCTTGCTTCGGATCCATGGAAGGTGAAAGATCCATCGAAATGGACTTGCCATTCTATGGATTCTTCAATATACATCATAGATGTATATGGTAAATATAGGCACAAAGGTTCCATCCCGGGAGAGGAGCTTACGCAACTAATCAGCTAGTACTTGTCCTTTTAAAGATTTTTATTCACAAACCCAATATCAAATTCACTCATAAGAATGATCCAATTAGCCATTCGGCCTATGAGGGCAGGTTTGGATAAAAGGTACTTGAGAGGGTCAACTTTGGATATGAGTTTGGTTTTATTATTCAGGAGATAATGGCGAAGCTTTTGGAATGTGAAGACAATGACTAAATAGGCATTTTCTATTGGGGGTAATTCAAATTATATGCAATCAATGTGCGGCTGAGATAGTAAACTGCTCTCTCTTTATGGGCTAAGTCATATTGGGAAAGCAATGCACCAATGGAAAATGGGTAGTAGAAATGTATAAGAGGAGAGGTTCACCTGGGGTAGGTGGCATGAGTACAGGTGGGCTGGCCAAGTATTGTTTGAGTAGTGCAAAGGCCTTTTGACAGTCAGGTCCCCAATTAAATGTGACATCTTTCTTGAGCAAATGGGTAAAGGGGTGGCACTTATCTCGCAAGTTGTGAAATAAAGTAATGGATTGCCTAAATTTTCCCTTATAAACTCCTTAGTTGCTTGAGAGTGGTAGGTGGTGGCAAGTCCGTGATAGCCAAAATCTTTGAAGGGTCCACTTCAATCCCTCTTTGTGAAAAACTAAACCCTAGGAGATTTCCTTATAAAACACCAAAGACACATTTCTTAGGGTTTAAGAGAACCTTATAGTCTCGTAGACATTGAAAAATATGCCTTAGTACTCTAGGGTGTTCTTTTCAACTTTTGATTTTGCTAGAATGTCATCAACATAGTCTTTCATGATGTCTCTTATCATATCATGGAAGATAAGCGTCATGACTCGTTGATAAGTAGCCCCTGCGTTCTTAAGCCCAAAAGGCATGAATTTATAGCAAAACGTTCCCCAAGGGGTAATGAATGTTGTTTTATGCTGATCTTCTTCAGCAATCTATATCTGATTATAACGTGAAAATCCATCCATTAAGGAAAACATTTCATAACCAGCAAAGTGGAATCAACTATCATGTCAATGTTAGGTAAGGGAAAGTCATCTTTAGGACATGCTTTGTTTATGTCACGAAATTAGTGTAGATTCGATGCCAACAGTCTTTTTCTATATTGGGACTATGTCGAGATCCATTCTCGAATAGTCAATAGGTTTAATGAAATCAATAGCCAACAACTTTTCTAATTCTTTTTTAACTAACAAAGGTGTCACCTTAGGATGCATCTTTCTTAACTTTTTCTTGATTGGTTTAACATCGGGTGCACAACTAGCTCTGGGTCCAAACTAGGCATATCTACATATGTCCATGAGAATATGTCTGCGTGTTCTTTTAAGATCTCTACAAAGATCTTTTGTTCCTAAGCTAAGAGTGAAGCTCCCAACTTTAGCATTCTAGGCTGCTCCTCTCGGCTAATGTTGAGGTTAATTGTTTCTTCAACAAGCATTTTGGAAGAATATTCCATCCGTGTAGGATCAAGGGGAAGAGTAAGATCAACCTCCTGTGGTAGTTCATGATCATCTTTGAAGGGATAAATCATTTCATCTTTAGACTCTTCGTTATGTCTATCTATGAGTTCTTCAAAGAGTATGTCACTATGAGATTTCCGTTTATCCTTTTTGCCGGGTTTCAAGGTAGTGGTGATACTTTTATTTATAGCCTTCTTATTCAATCATCGCACATCTCGCTTCTTCTCCAAAGTACACATATGTGTCTAGCCGAGTCTTAAATCCTTTCTTGTGGTCTCCGGTGGAAAAAAATATCTGATTCCTATGAACTCTGCGAATGCCTCATCATTTTCAAAGAAATCTAGGGGCACGTGAAGTTATTAATCTCAATGTATAAGTTTAGGATATATAAAGGCCACTTGACACTTGTCTAAGGGGATGGATTTGAGCAAGGTAAGGACCGATGTTTTTGGGAAGAGGTTCATGGAGGCAAGATCCTCGTAAAGGGTACATTGGGAATCCACATCACTATCAAAATGTGATGAGACATCCTCATGTTCGGAAGAAGTGGAGTCATTCTCGAGGGTAGAGTGTTATGAGGCCTTATCCCTAGGCCATGTTTATTAGACTTAAAACGAGGGATGGGAATAGGCTCTAGATGACCTTGTGAATTAATGCCACATCCAAATCCACTATAGCCCATGAAAAACATCATGAGGTGACCTTTAATGTACTAAGGTGCTTGATTGCATGAAGCCATGGTGCCTTCTGGCACTCTACTAATAGGATATTCTAACATTTTCTTCTCAGATAGGAGACCACTATGGATAAATTTTTCCATCAGTTTAGGACATTTCTCATGAGTGCTCTTGAACTTAAAATAAGGCTTACCCCTTGTCCTAGGGGATACTGATAAGTTTGATATGAACAAAGCCTGTTCAAGAGTAAATGGCTTATCTGGGCCATACTTTGCTGATGTTTCCTCCCATGAAGAGAATGGGTTGACCAATGAAGGAAATTATTGATTGTAAGGCATGAGGGACTCTAAATCTATCCATTTTTTCATAGCTTCTATCTAGTAGGGGATAACTACATCTGTAGAAGGACACTCATAAGATGCACAAGAAAAAGCATACAACACCCGCAATGTGTGAATGGTTCTAGTTCACCCCATTGGTAACCACTGATTGTCATGACATAACTTGATGCATTGATGGAAAATTGATGGAATATCTTGCATGGTATGGATCCATGGGAACCCCAAGAGCATGTTATATGGAAGGTCCAAGTCAAGGACATGGAATGTTGTGTCATGACACGTTGGGCCTACCTCCATGGGAACCACTATAGTCCCCTGTTGATTCTCTTTCTTTATTGTCGTAAGTCGTGGTTATGATAGTCTTAGCTCCCTGCTCTGTTTCGAATGGCCTAGCTACTTAACCAGCTTTAAAGTGCAAATATTTAGACCAGATCACTCATTTATGAGTAATTTCTTGATTATACGATGGGTAACCACCACTTCGAGATACAAGGGTAAGTTATGTTCGGGTTTTTATGTGGGATTGCAGTATGATCAAAAGTAATATGATCATTGGAGTCCAAGCATGTGATCATGGCTTGAAGGTTTTTGGGGTCTACATCTATCGAAACCCTGAATTTTTCAACATTTTGTATAGTATATTCTTATGGGTGTTCGATATTTTGAGGAGATCAAGAATAGATATCCTAGCAGGTGTTTTCTATAACTACTCTATTAGATTAAAATGACCTTCCTAAGGGATAGGCATAGGATCTAGTTTGATTAAGTAGGCACTCCTTGTCCCAACTACACTTTTTCTAAAATCCAAATGGTGTTGATCTGTTCATTAGATGAGCTAATACATCCAATGAGGGAATCATAAGGAATATCATTTGTAGGGTAAACATAGGTAGTAGTCCTATAGTTGTTGGAGGTTTTCCCTTGATCTAGTTTCCTTTTCTTTTTATCTGCATGGTTAGGAAAAGGTTCCTTGTAAATACCCATTTTTTCATTTGGACCTTTCCCAGACTCAGGGGGAGAATCCACAACGATCTTTCCTTCCTCGATGAGGTATTGGATATAATGGCGCAGTCTCAAACACCTATCTGTCTTGTGTCCTTTAACACAGTGGAAGTCACAATATTCATGATCTTTGAACCAAAATGGTTTTGGAGCATCTTCCAGGTATGCTATCGTTGTGGTTGGATACTCTACCATTTTCACATCATCTAATTGTTTTAGGATGGTAGATAAGGATTCTATTAAGGATGTAAATGTATGTTTTGTAGGTTCTTTAGGATGAGGTCTTTGTGAAAGCTTTAAAAGAGGACCGGTCTGTACAATCTAGACTCTTTTAGAATCTGTAATTCCATCACCAACAACATGCTTATTCTTACTGAAGAATTTAGGTTTTTTACGTGGATTTGGATTCATGTTTGTTTTTAACGACAAACTTAAGTGTTCCTTTTGCAATGAGGGATTTCTCAATTTGATTGCCTTTCTCTATAACTTATTCAAAGTTTGAGCCACAATGCATTTGTAAGTGAAAGGATATTTTAGGGTTTAAGTTAGGAACAAATATACTCACTAACTATTTTTACGGTAAGGCACAAGGAAATCGATTGGCTAACCCGCACCATCATTGTAAAAACCATGCAAACATCTTATTAGATTTTCTTTTTATTGCATAAATTGTTCATTGTATTGTCACTTTCCATATTATAGGAGTAGTGTCGTACAAATTTTTCCACTAATGCGGGCCACATTGTAATGGAACCCTTGGGTATGCTATAGAACCATTCCAATCCCATGACTCTGCTAGGATGCGAGGAAAAAGTCATATTAAGAAATTATCACTATACGTGACCTCTTGACAAGCCATGTAGAAGTCTTTTATATGATCACGAGGATCACTTTTGCACTTATACTTATCAAATTTGGGAATAGTAAATTGTTTTGGGAAAGTTTTTGTAACATGTCCTTATCAAAGGGGTAAGGGCATAGTTCTTCACATGAATATTTTCTAGTCGGCCTACATTTCCCTATTGTAGTGCGGTGAGCGTATTTTTCATAGATTGTAACTCTTTTGAATGAGTTGCTCCTTAGTAGGTGACATTGGTCTTTGTACCGAGTCACTTTGAAAGTATAATATGTTTTTGGATCAAATTGGAATTTGCCTAGTTTATTTTTGTCTTTGTCTTTGTATGTGCCTCTTCTTGAAGAGCCTAAGGTTGCTAACTTCTAGCTTAACTTCAAGATGTTTTTGGAGTATCTCCTCTTCAACTAAGGGGTCCTCTTCTTCATCAAATTTTAGAGGGGAAGCTTTATGCTCAATTTTACTTTACATGAAGCTTTATAGTGAGGTTTTCATGATGGTTATCCTTTGTGGTGGCCTTATGTTGCCCGTAGTGGAAGCGTATCCCATATCAAAAGGATTATACGTATCTAAGAGACATCTTTGCTCTCCTAGTTTAGGGTTAATGACCTTTATTTCTTATTCATGCTCTTGAGGAAGTTTAACTCCTAGTTCTAAGACTCTTTTGATTACTTAATCTTTATTATAATATAGGAGTTCATCAAATATTGTTACGTCTAACCTCTGTTGTTCTCCGGAAGATTCCGACTCTTCTCCACTATGATCAATTAATAGCTCTATATCTTTGAGTTGCTAGAAGAGAGGAGCCAAATTATGACTGCTAAATGAGAAGGTGTCAAAAGGGTTTTCTCCTATGTCATTCTCGTATGATTTGGTTTCCATTTTTGTGGTTTTAGGCATTACTAGCAGACGTTTGTATGTAGCTAGCGGGACCCCTAAGTGTATGGTTTCTATAAGCTACTCAAGGTGATGTTTGAACTATACAATAGTATATCCTAGATGCGGTGTTATGTAGTCATTTTTATTAAGGAACATGCATATGAATACCTAAATGTAATGATAAATCAATTTGTTGCCACCAAGTCTATGCCCTAAAAATAGATTGCGACAAATATTATAGCAATATGTAGGTCAAGTTAGAACTCTACCAAGGCCTAAATCTTGACATGGTGTTGATGCGGTCCCTCGACAAGATATACTTAAAGCTAGTTTGAGTGCCGATGAAAGACAAAACTTCTAAAAAATGGTATTCACGATTAGATATAGTGTAACAATGTCAAGTGATACATTAACCGTGAATGCAAGGTGTTAGTATCATTCCAACCTTATCACGATATATATAAGGAGTTATCAAAACTTTTCAAGAATATTTAGATGACGTCGAAACTGAAACCAAGTGATAAGTATAACAAGGATTTTTTTAATCATGTGAGCAACGTAATCACGTAATAAAGGGACTCATACCATTTTCTCATAAAAACAATAATACGATGTAAGTACCAAGATTGTGTGTCTAGGATGCGAACAAAAATATCAACTCAAGAAGAGACTTGCAAGACAAACCGAACTTACAATGGTGTAGATGATCTTGAAATCAAGATGGAAGGACCTTTATCAAAGATATGAAAAGTGTACCTGTGCACTTTAGACGTTTAATAACCTAGCCACAAACATGGATGGGCATAAATGGACAAAAAAGTGGCAAGCACTATCTCTAATAAAAACATGTGAGGTATGCACCTTTCTCACCCTGAAAAAGTGGGTGGTGAGAATGCAAGGGTATAGATCAAAAGGATGAAAACAAACCAAGTGTCACTTGGGTAGAGTTTTTCCTCATCGAAGATAAGAATAAAACTAAGAGAAAGTGATATGTAGTTTAGTTTCGTGATGAAAGACACTTAGATAAAATTAATAAGGGTTATTTGCCTTGTCCGAGAAATAAGGTTCAGATTCTAGATGAGTTGTCACTTCATGATGGCTTGACACAACAATGGATTAGTAAAGTGGGCTCCAAGACAAAATGGTTTCCTTAATAATTTCTCTCACCTAGGTGTTATAGAGTTGTGTTAAGCGAGCGTGATTTACCCAAATAGTCCCTTTCCTTTCTTGGGAGTATCTCAACTTTACTTTACCCCCTTCAAGAACAATGGGAAATAAATACGTCCAAGTGTACTCTCACCTTGGGGTCACCATACGACAATAAGTAACTCTATCTCACAAGGTGCACTAGTCAAGTGGGTAAGCAAAGCGCTTCCTGTTTCATCCACGAGGTTACTCAGTGGTGGATTACTTTAGGGTTCCTAGAACCACCCCCATTGTTGTAGCTTAAGGTGTTATGCCAAAGGGGTTATGTTCTAGTTGAGCGGATAGGGACATACACTTTTTGAAACCTACAATAAAATGTTCTAAATATGGTGTGTTTTTTATCTTGTTTAACTTAATGTAGTTTTAAGTAGCACACCATTTGGCAACCTATGTGAACACGTGTATTAGAAGTTTTGTTTTTGGACATCTTTCTTCTACAAGCGTTGGGTCCTGTATACAACAATTTTTAGTAATTTTCTAGTTTCATAGATTGATGTTTGAGAAAGATAACTTTACACGTTTGCTTTTGATTCCTAAGATCACAAAAATGCGCGAAGGAAGAGCATACACAATGTGAAAAGCATACTAAATCATTAAAGTTTTACTTTATCCTTTATAAAAAAAAGTGTTTTGAACATTCAATATGAGATTTTTATAATTTTTTTGATCTCCAAGATCACCTTTGAAGACACGAGGAGAGAGCATATGCACTTCTACAAACCTAATTTAAGTTAAGAACAAAAACACTTTAACTGTGCAAACTGAAATACCAAGGAAAAACTTTGTTTTTAATTTGTTAGTCATAGAAACCGGTAACAAGGATAAGATAAGCATTTTTACAGATGTAATTTTTTTGTCCAATTTTAACATAGAAACCTGCGCGCCTATACCGACACCAACGCTTCCCAACCGACGGGTACGTGCCCGACTCAACGAGTACGCCTACAGACAAAAAATAGTGAAATTCAAAATAGTAAAACATAAATGCTTGCAACAAGATAGGGAGGTGCACATATTAACGTGGACATTTAGGTTTCAACGTGTATGTGCCCAAGTATAAAATAGATAATTGTCAACTTTTCACGGTCAAACTATTTATGCATGCGCGGCCAGAGAGGTGGATACATGACCCGGATGACGGAGATGCGTGCATGTCCTGTAGATACAAAATTTACAAATGACAAGGTCTACTAGAGGCAGTACGTGCCTATTCTAATGGGGATGCTAGTTTTTCAACGTGTAGCACCTGTGAAAAACCTACAAAACTCATGAATTTTCAAATTTTCAAGAGCAAACAGGTTAGTTGTTAGTCAAAGTTTCCTATTTCTAAATCAAACCCATAAAATACCTACAAATGAAGGTCATTTATCTAGTGTTAGAAACAAAAATGAGGAAATAACAAGTGATTTGATCCAAAAACTTGAAAATGAACTTTGAAGAACTCAAAAGACCTCCATTAATGGAGGATGGACATAAGTGTCCCACCAGGCATGCCAAATGTGTTCACTGAAAATTTTAAAAGCCATGGAATTAGGGTAAGAATCTATAAAAAAACCCCAAATACTTTTAGCAATCTTATCAATGGACCATGTGATAAGAAATGAGCAAGGGTTTCTTCTTTGCATACATTAATTTGAAGTAAACAAGCAAACTAAGCAAATGAAACTAACCTCTATTCTTTGAAAGCTTGAAATAATGAACCTAAGAGGATCTAAGCATTCAGTTTGTGTTTTAAGAGAAAGGGATCTCCCCATTAATGGCTTCAAGGCCAATGGTTCTTTCCTTTTACTCCATACTTGTGTTATAAAATACAAAAGCAAATATTACTAGCTTAATGAAAGAAAATGAAATACAATTTAAAGCCTAAACAAAATCTGTAATCTGTCTTTAGGAAGAAGAGAGAATTATTAGAAAATGAGGGAGGGGGTCTAGCCCTATTTAGAGTTTTCTATTTGGGAAAATGGGAGATTTGGGTGCATGTGGTACAAATGCTAAATTCCAAAAAGCACTTTTATCAAGTCAAAGTGTGATTTGACTATGTTTAGAAGAGTTTGACCATGGTTAACTTTTAGTTAACCCTATTTAGAGGATAATTAGGGTTTTGAGAGAGTTTCGATAGGTCCGATCAATCCAATGAAATGGATTGACAATCCAAGAAGATGGTAGAAGTAGACTAGAAGGGAATAAGAAGCTAATGTGGTTAGAACGAGGCTATAACAGCCTATTTAGGTGGTTTACAAGAGGAAATATGACCAAAAGGGTGTCATAAGAGGGTAGTTAGATAGGTCTAACTGACGGTGTGTCATCAATTTGCAAGGAGGAGAATAGTTAGTGCATTATTAGGAATAATAGTGCATTGATCAAACTACAGGTGTCTTGACTTGAATAATGACTCTTAAGTTATAGAAATGATCTATTGAAGAATTTTCTTAGGTGTAGTACAAGAAATTATATTTGTGAGGATAAATTATCTATTAGGATGATATTTTTTACAAAATAATGTGGCTAGAATGAGAGGGTGGGTAGAAAAAGTGTTAAATATTAACTTCAATAATATTCATAACTAGTAAATGTGACTATCAAGTGTAGTTGGCGATCTTTGCAACATAACACCCTTCACTATACATGTGTGTCGGCCAAGAGAGTTTTATATTATGCTAAATGTTAGTTTCCCATGGAATACTACCTTAAGAGAACACATTATCCTTACTACGCACACAACTACCAATCCTACGAGAAAATCCCATACTCAAGACAATTTTTAACCAATTCATTTCTAAGCTGTTGGGTTCATGACAATGTTCTTAAGCATCTTGACTAGGATGGAAGTCTCAACTTGGGCTCTTATTTCCTTAAGCTATAATTTTCCATTGAGTTAAATAATTTAGGTTCACCATATAGTTTTAGATTTCCACATTAATAATGATCATGCAAGAAGGTAGTTATGCAATATTTTTATACCAGGGTTGAATGATTTATTTAGATTTTCTTTCTATATTATCAAGGAAAATAACACAACACACCAAATATTTAGTCATCAATTTCACATTGAAAAGGCACTATAAGATGTCAAAATCAATTACATTTAACATATATATCCAAATTTTTACAATACATAATTTTGAATCAAAATAACACTCATGGTTAGGTACACATTTCCCAAACAACCCTAAACACTTACAACTCATACACATTAAAAAATTTAATAATAAACTTTATTGTAGCATAAAAATACATATATAATTTTTTCTATTAGTATATGTAAATCACAATAATACATAATGAATTATAACCATGCCATTTTGCCATCTTACTTGCATCCTGGAAAACCATGTGAGCATGAAATCAGTGATAAATTGGTGACATGGCATCCACCTAAATTTAGCATTATTAACTTTTTTAGTTTTCCATTTACATAATAATAATAATTTTCACTCGAAAAGAGAGGTTTAGAGACATATATTCATTTCACTTCATTTCTTAACTAAGGAGAGAGAAAGAGATAGGGAAGAGAGAGAAACACTATTTTTCCAAAAGTCACATTTCACACCACAAGCCACATGGGAGAGTTTCATATAGTTACTTATACGTTTCAATAGTTTTCACAATGGTTTATTGTCTTGGCTAGGGTCCTACGACCTTATTTTTACATTTTTCTAATAGCTGCGAAAATGTCTAAATCTGGCCTGGAGGCTAAGGAACCACATAAAAAAATGTCTTCCGGTGGGAAAATATGTAATAGTTAAGTTAATTTGTGTACTCCTAAATAAAAATAATTTACAGGAACTTATAAAATTTAGAACTGGTGAAAAATTTACAATTTGTGGCTAATTTTCGTAGCCATCCCTCATAATTTTCCTAGTTGCAAAATGATCGCAATTTTAGCTCGAGGGCTTAAAAAATCACATCCAAACCTGACATTTGATGGATGAACGCAAAGTTCAAAATTTCCTACAAATTATCCTATGTATGGAGAATTCACCGAGTTGTGGAACTCGGGAATTGTCAATTTGGTTGAAAACGGCAATGGGTTTTCAAGCGACACCAATCATAATTGGTCCTATTTGACCTTGTCAAAATGCAACCAGAGAGGCCAACAAAATCCCATTTCCAAACTATCAAAAAATATGTTTTTAACCTAACTGAATGTTGTAATCAATTTTCTAGTAGAAATACTTGAGGTTTGTCATGGCGGAAAAGCATTCCTTCTATCAAGGTCCAAAGAGTGGGACAAAAAGAAAGCCAACTTTTTAATTTTAGCAGCATCCTAAAATTGTAAAAATGTGGTAAAAAGGAACCTAGAGGGGCGGAGAAGAGAGAAAAAATGATCAATGGGGTTGATCTAAAGCTTGATACGATAACATACATAGCAAGGGAAATAGACGAAACTTTACATCCTTTTTTCAGGTTTTCGAAGGTTATTTTGTGAGTCTCTTAAATTAACGTATTTCTAACTTTGCAAGGTAGACAAAAATGGTTGTTTTAGTTTACTTATCTAGCTCTCGCCAATACCAATGGACACGAGAAATATAATTTAATACCCTAGGTTTGGTATCATATAAGGTTGTGGTAGAAAGCATAATTTATTGTCAAAGTGTAAACTAGTTACGTAAATAACAAGGTGGATTTTAACGCTAAAAGTTCAAGGTTAAAATATCTAATTGCATAAAAATAAAAGGTTTTAATATTTCTATGATATTTCAAATGAAAACACTAAATTACATAAATTATGAAAGATGCGAGGTAAGGAGACCATGCCTTGAAATATTAGCGTGCATCGTTGTAGAGTTTGGTGATATACTTTCTAGTGGAACTTTGAATTTTGGGATTCCCATTTTTTCAAAACTCCACTTTGTGCAGTTTTGCTACCACCACAATCCATGAGACCACTTATCTTTGAGGAATCTAATTAAACGGTTTTAGTGGCTTTTACTTGATTCCCAACAACCACTAAGGCCACCAAACCCTTTGGCATTTTATCAAACTATTAACATGCTTGCTGAAAGCTCCCCTTTTATTTTTCGTTAAAGGAATTCCATAATGTTCTCAAGATTATATTGGCACAAATTGGGAGGGTGTTCACTATGGTAGGGTGTAATATTTGAACACATACTTTGCATTTGCTGAAAGGGTTCTAAATTTTTTCATACATTTCAACGTCGCCTTCAACACTCATCAATTAAAGGCCTCTCTAATGAATATAGGTTCTAGATAAACAACCATCAATAGATTTCAAGAGACCATATCTCTTTAATGTCTTTCGTCAACCAATAATGTGCCTTTAAACTTTCTTCTATTTTTTTACATACTTGTCTTTCTCTAAGCTATATTTATAAAACCCATTTTGTGTATATCCTACAAACCCGACATTCCCAAATAAAAATTTCTTTGGGGAAATCTTTCAAATAGTTCATGTGCCATGTGTATGCTCCCACATTTTACATCCATGTCAACCAAAGAACTTGCAATTACAACATCTGGGAAAAAAATCCTTTTCATTATGTTGTGATGGATATCCACACCTGATCCAAGATCTTATTTTTACACAAGCGGGGATCTTTGGAAAAATGAAATGCAGGAGAAGAGTTTCAAAGTGAAAAATCTTGCAGAGACAATAGGTGGGATAGAAGGAAATATGGCAATTCAAATTTTTAATCAACACAACTACTCACACTAAAATATAAAGAGTAGGAAAAACCAAGTGGTAGTAGTCATCTACCCCAATAATGGTGTTGTAAAGGTTGTAGACTATGTAGCCAATAAGCACATAAGAAGAAGAAGAAAATTCAACATAGCTAGAACTTACACCAAATGAGGTGCCTCCTCGGGATGAACCTTCTTCTTCCTTAGCATACAACAAACATTACAACAACATGAAGTGGTTTCCCCTCGAGATAATTAATCTTGCTTCATCATAGATCCAAATCCAAAAATTCAATTTGTGTAAAGTAAAATGAGGAGATATTAGGATTACAGATTTATCTCCCTATAGAAGATGCTTTCAACCAAATTGTGACGAGATGTTAGGACAACTATTTGTAGAGCTTGATTTATCATGGTTCTCATAACATTTATTTTATTGATTATGGGAACTTGACATTCATCTCACTATCTAATCACTACTAAATTACAACATTAACTTGGGTATCTACCGGTTAATGCCTTTGGACCTCAAATAAAGTGTTTGTATTTTATTACAAGGAAAGGATAGGTCTAAAAGAATGTTGAGGATGTGTCACTCTCAAATGTCTGCAAGAAAAAGATGCCCCATACTCTACCAGTACGCATCCATTAATATTACTTTTATTTAAAAAAATAAATTTATATATATTTTTGTCTTATTGCTGGGCACTACATTTCCCTCCCCTTTTAAGAGCATCGTCCTCGATGAAACGTAACACCAAATATCGAAGGGTATATAGGAAATAAATTCAACAATGACACATGTTGTTTAATAAAACAACTTGCAAGTCAATGTAGCCACAAGAAAATTAACTAATTTTGAAAATATATTATATTTTAATGTTATATGAAGATTGGTAGTTATTTATCTTTTACTTTATTACTTAATTTTTCTTTTTCCTTCACAAGTATTTCTTAATCTCAAGCTCTTAATATTCATTGCTTGGAATTTCAATTGTCTTATGTTCGTGGGTGCCCAATAGTAATTAGCCTCAAGATTTCACACAAAACTCAACGCAATATAAACAACCCATGAGACATCTTGCTACATACTTTCATGACTGTATCACATCACAAGACCTCTAATTCCACCATGGAAAGACAACAAGTAGTCCACATAACAAAGAATTTCCAATAATTATGTCACATGAATGGATCCAACACACACAAGTGCTAACAAAAATGAAGTATCATGATAATACACATGTGATTGGTGTCACATGACATAAAAATGATGATTGTAACCACACAGTAACAAGATAAGATATAAGAGCACATGTCAACAAGGAGGAACATCAAGCCTCAAAAAGCACATTACATAACATGACTAACATGAGTAACTTGTAGATCAAAATAAGCACTAAAAATAACTCCATATACATCCCAAAGCATCACAAAGAAACTCCATATACCTCACAAAGATAAATAATCATAGTGTCAAAACAAAGCCAAGTCACTCAACCATAGAGCCCCATTTCTTTATTTATCCATATTGTTTCACTCAACCATAGAGCCCCATTAATAATATCAGGTCACTTGACCATAGATCCCCATAAATAATATCGATCACTCAACCATATATCCCCATCAAGAATATCAGGTCACTCAACCATAGAGCCCCATCTCCTTTCTCCATTTAATGAGGTCGGGTAACCCTATGGCCCTGGGCACAAATAGCCCTGTTACCCCTACCCAAGTCATGTAGTAACCTGTAGTTCAAAAACTACATCGTGTTATGACCCCCTTGGGGGGTAACCCCATACTGATTAACCGGGTGCACGAGGTCCAACCACTCCATGGTTAATCTCATGACCATATTCCAACACATTACTACATTAGAACAGGCATAACAATATGTTTCAAATGCCAAGTCGAAAAAATTTCAAGCCTTGGGCTAGGCTATAAAAAAAAAACTTGAAAATAAATTTTAAAACTAAGTAAAACAAAAGGCTAAATAGCCAAAGCTAGTGCAAAATCCACATGTTAGTACAATAACCATACAATATGCCCAAAATATAAGAATACATCAATCAAGAAAATTGCTAGTTCTAATAAGAAAAGAGATAATGTTAAATTTATGAATAAAATATGTATAGAGAAATAACACATTACAATCACTATGTGGCCTTATAAAGCCACCAAAGGGGTACTCATCGAGTTGTTGACACTTAGATATCGAGCCTCGGCTTGAAAAATAACATGTTAAATAATATAACTATCATCATCTCTTCTGAATCATCCCTCCATACTCCCACAAGGCTCAACATAGTCTCAACATAGTTTAAAAGAGGGGGTGTATAAGTTTCCATTCATTGAGCCTATGGAGTTTACGAAAAAAATATACAAGGTGGGCATGCATACCAAATGAATAGAAGTGGGTTTTCAATCTATGTAAGACTCCACTCCTATATTGTACTCATCTTGAGGACTCGGTCAACGATACACCGATGCTAAGCTGCACATAGGTAATTTATACGACAACCATATTAGGAGAGAGAAAAAGTTACAGGTCACCATCTATTGAGCCTAAGGTGTTTCGTGAAACATAAAATATATCATGCACATTGGGAAATGTGCCACATATATGAAACAAACAATAGTGTATTTTAAGTCTAATTAAGACTCCACCTCCTATCTCATATTGGGATCGAGTGATTGATCAACGGTACTCATTTCTCTCACCAATCATACACTTTTTACCAATTTCTTCCCTTAGGGTTGATTAGTGTAAGGTTCACAACATAACACATAAATACATTACTAACACAATGGTGATTCAAGCACATTAACCATAACATCTTCCGCATAGTATATATAATATGTATAACACAATAATTTCTTTCATGAGTTACAAAATATCACATTTCCACATAATTCACCCAAAGTGCAATCACTGTACAATAGGGGTCATACGATCACCATATGCCCCTAATTCATGATATGACCCATCACATATTACAAGAATTATATGTATGAACAACCAAAAGAGTAACGTTACAACATATAGTCAATTTCAATACAACATGGTGATGACATCATGATATAATTCAATTCACTACACACCAAATTTTTTCATATACAACCCATCAACACACCTACATATCATAGAATAATAAGACACTCTAACACTCTGTAATCTGCAATAACATTATTTTCACACATAACAAGGTGGTACATCACACGTGAAATACTCAATGAATATATAAAAATAAGAGTGAATACTCTCATCACGGTCAAATAAACATGATAACAAATACACACTAAGTGACATGCACAACATGTTTGTTCATAATATCACAATTACAACATTGTTCACATCACAACATATATCACATTACTCTTCCCATCTCCACCACCACCATGTAAGATCATCACAACTCCAATCTATCCCAGAGGTTCAAGAGAATAAACCTTACTATGATACCATATGTAATGC
This sequence comes from Taxus wallichiana var. yunnanensis, assembly GCA_018340775.1. Lineage (NCBI taxonomy): Eukaryota > Viridiplantae > Streptophyta > Pinopsida > Cupressales > Taxaceae > Taxus > Taxus wallichiana. Next base: position 117,068,994 of record CM031237.1, read on the forward strand.
CCACAATTTAAACATTGAAGTACAAAAGCAAAATTATCAGAATCATTTTTTTTGTCTTTAATTTCTCACTGCACAACACCACAAGGGATCCAAGTAGAGAAACTCAATAACACATAAGATATGTACATAAACATGAACCCACTCATACAATAGGATAACATAGGGTACCCATCAATGTCATACTCAAACGATGTAAACTAGGACAATGACGCAATTTCAGTAAGAAACACCTAGTAGGCATACTCCATGACATGGCCTTTTTATGGCTTACATCTTCATTAAATTTAGGTTTCCATTGTATGACCTTAGAATTTTCAAGAAAATTAAACACAAGGTTTAAAATTTCCTATTTTTAAATATTTAATTAATTTACTTTGTAGGGCATTAGTATTTAAAGGAGAATGCATGATTTGTTACTTTATCGAGTCCCATTAATTATCCATAGATAATTTGTTAAGTAAAATAAGTTTTAAGAAAATACGAGTCTCCCAATAACTCGTTCTTACATTAAAGGTTTGTTTCTAAAAATATATTAATTGATGTTTAATTTTACCCTCATTACGGAAGGAAACCAACCTAAATTTGATAGGGGAAATCTTACAATTCAAAGGAGGTGAAGTTTTAAGTTTCCCTTTCCTATAAAATTCTCTCAATTAGAAGAACTTTTTTTTATCGAACTATAGTTGTTTTAGTTCCAAAGTAAGTTTGACTCAATTGAGCATTTACACATCATAATTTTTATTTTATTTTATTTTTAGTGTGCTATATGTTGGCTCAAATGCCTTGTCCCACCAAGAACAATTTGTATTCATTCTTAATAAAAAGTCAATGCATAAATCAACCATAAATATCGAAAGTTTTATTTTGTTTCTCAACCATTATCACATATAATCTTCTTTTTTTTTATCATGTTTACATTGTTTCTTAGGTATCTTATTGGCATTACTTTACAATAAAAAAGTTAGGAAAGTACTTTCCTAACATCTTAAATAAGTACATTATTGGAAGCATTATCACTACACATGAATCACAAGTGATTTGTTTTCAAGGTAAGATCCCATGTTTCCACATTTCACGATTCCACATGGGAATTTTTTTATTCTTAATGTCATAAAATGGAATAACAAGGGATTATGGGACCAATTTTTTTAGTTTCTGGTTTCTCTTAAGTCAAAATCTTTAAAATCAATTTTGTTTGCAAGGAGTTACAATTTTCTACCCAAAATTTATCCTCCTAATCAATCGAGGTTTAGTTTAATTCCAATTTGCACTCAGGGATCTACACCCTATTATAGATCAGATTAAGGTGTGAAAACATATTTACCCTATAAATCCCAGGTAAAATACCAAGGCACTATATTTTCAATCGCTAAGGTAACACATTTAGCGTGTGGCACTAAAGAGATCATTAGCAAGAGTTTAAGTAATAATAAAACTATTTCACTAACTCCATTTATGTCATCCGAATCCCATAAGGAATTCATTTGACGATGAAGTTAATTCTAGATCGACTTCGCAAGACTTGGTATTCCACTAGGATACTAAGGAAGTGTTAGTTCTACGTACCCCATATATGGTAAGATTACATCGCATAGTTTTTTCTTTGAAAAATGATTCTTAAATAATAGAAACAATATATTGATGATTTTTCTAAGGTGTAGGACAAGAAATTATAGTTATAAGGATTAATTATCTCTAAGGAAGATAGCGTTTTGCAAACTAATGTGGCTAAAATGAGAAGGAGGGTACAACAAGTGTTAAATACTAACTTCATTAATAATCCCAAATGCTAAAGGTGACTTTCAAGAGTAGTTGGTAATATTTTCCACATAACACCCTTCACTCTACATGTGTGTTGGGCCAAGAGGGTTTTATATTATGTTAAAGGTTAGTTTCCCATGGAGTACTACCTTAAGAGAACACATTCTCCTTACTATGCACATGACTACCAATCCTATGAGGAAACCCCATACTCAAGACAAATTTTAATAGAGTCATTTCTAACTATTGGGTTCACAACAATGTTCTTAAGCATCGGATAGGATGGAAGTCTCAACTTGGGATCTTATTTCCTTAAGCTAGAATTTTCCATCGAGTTAAATGATTTAGTTTTAAATTTTCATGTTAAGAAGGATCACGCGACAAGGTAGTTATGCAAGAATTTTATACCAGGGTTGACTGATTTATTTAGATTTTATTTCTATGTTATCAAGGAAAATAACACAACACACTAGATATTTAGTCATCAATTTCACACTGAAAAGGCACTATAAGATGTCAAAATCAATTACATTTAACATATATATCCAATTTTTACAATACATAATTTTGAATCAAAATGACACTCATGGTTAGATACACATTTCCCAAACAACCCTAAACACTTGTAACTCATACATATTACAAAATTTCAATAATAAAATTCATTGTAACATAACAATACATATATATTCTTTTCCATTAACATATATAAATTACAATATTACACAATGAATTACAACCACTTTGTTTCGCCATCTTACTTGCATCCTGTAAGACCGGTGAGTGTGAAATCAATGATAAATCGATGGCATGGCATCCACCTAAATATAGCATAATTAACATTTTTAGTTGTCTAGTTACATAATAATAATAATAATTTGCACTAAAAAAGAGAGGGTTAGAGACATATATTCATTTTATTTCATTTCACTTCATTTCTCAACTAAGGAGAGAGAAAGAGATAGGAAGAGAGAAAAACTATTTCTAAAAGTCACATTTCACACCACAAGCTATACAAAAGAGTTTCATATAGTTGCTTATATGTTTTAATAGTTTTCATAACGGTTTATTATCTTGGCTAGGGTCTTACGACCTTATTTTCACATTTTTCTAATACCTGTAAAAAGTTTAAAGTTGGCCTTAAGGGTAAAGAACCACGTTAAAAAAGTATTCCAATTGGAAAATGTGTAACTGTTAAGTTCTTTTATGTACTTCTATATACAAATAATTTACAAGAGGTTACAGAATTCAAAACTTGTGAATGCTTTACAATTTATAGCTACTTTACCGGGGCCATCGGTCGTGATTTTCCTAGGTGCAAAATGACCCCAATTTCAGCTCAAGGGATTAGAAAATCACGTCCAAAATTGATGTTTGAAGGATGAACACAATCTAAAATTTTGTACAAATTCTCCTATTTGTGGAGAATTCACCAAAGTTGTGAGCCGAGAACCGACAATTGGGTTACAAACGGTGATGGGTTTTTCGGAGCCACCGATCGTAATTGGTCAATTTGACCTAGTCAAACAACAAACCGAGGCCTACAAAACCCTGTTACCAAACTATCTAGATATGTGTTCTTCCCTAAATTGAATTTTTATAAAAATTCTAGTAGAAATAATAGAGGTTTGTGAAGGCGGTAAAGCGTAAACCTGTAATTTTTTTGTTTTAATAGCTTCCTAAAACTATAAAAATGGGGTAACAAGGAACTTAGAGGGGAAAATAAGAGAGAAAAAATGATCAATGGGGATATGGTTCCCCACATAATGAGGGACAAAGACAAAAATTTACATCCCTTTTTTAGGATTCAAAACCTTGTTTTGCGAGTCTCGAAATTAACGTTTTTTCTAACTGCAAGGTTTACAAAAATGATTGTTTTAGTTGACTCATCTAGATCTTGCCAATACCAACGAACACAAGAACCTAATTTTGATACCATGGCTATGACATCATATAAGGTTGTGGTAACAAGCATAATTTATTATCAAAGTGTAAACTAGTTACGTAAATCACAAGGTGGAGTTTTACTATTTTACACTAAAAATTTCGTTAAATTATCCAATTGTATGATAATCAAATGGTTTGATATTTGTATGATATTGCAAATGAAAAAAAAATTATGAAAACTATGAAAGATGTAGGTAAGGGAGACCATGCTTGGAAATACCGTTGTGTACCATTGTAGAGTTTGATGATGCACTTGCTAGTTGCACTTTGATTTGTGGGATTCTGTTTCTTTTGAAACTCCACTTTATGCATGCCTTACCACGAACACAATCTATAAGATCCCATCTCTTTGAGGCATCTAATTGAACGGTTTTAGTGAATTTTCCTTGATAACTAACAACTACTAAGGCCACCAAACCCTCTGGCATTTTATCAAACTGTTAACATGCTTCTTTGAAAGCTTCACTTTTATTTTGCATTAAAGGAATTCCATATTGTTCTCAAGCTCCTATGGCACAAATCAAGAGGGTGCTCACTTTGTGGTAGGGTGCAATATTTGAACACACACTTTTCATTTGATTAAAGGGTTCTAAAATTTTGCATACACTTCCAACATCACCTTCCACACACATTTATTTCAATTAAAGGCCTCTTTAATGAATACAGGTTTTTTATAAACAACCATTAATACATTTCAAGAGACCATATCTCTTTAACACATGTTTTTCAACCAATCATGTGCCTTTGTAATTCCTTCTATTATTTTTTTCCATTCTTTTCTTGCTCCAAAATATATTTATAAAACCAATTTTGTGTATATCCTACAAACCTGGCATTCCAAGAAACACATTTCTTTCAAAGAAATCTTTCAAATAGTTCATGTGCCATGTGAATGCACCCACATTTTACATCCATGTCAAAGCAGGGCATTTACAATTACAACATCGAAAAATTTCCATTTTCATTATGTTGTGATGGATATCCACACCTTGTTCCAAGATCTTATTTTGGCACAAGCAAGGATCTTTGGAAAAATGATATGCATGGGAAGAGTTTGAAAGAGACAAATCTTGCAGACTGATAGGTGGGATAGCCGGAAAAATGGCACTCTTATTTTTTAATCAACATAACAACTACTCAAACTAAAAGATAAAGAGTGGGAAAAACTAAATGGTAGTAGTAATTTACCCTAATGATGGTGTTGCTAAGGCTATAAATACATAACACATGAGCACAAAAGAAGAAGAAGAAAATTCAACACAACTTGAATTTACACCAAATGAGGCACCTCCTAAGCCTCAAACTTATTCTTCCTCAAAGCATACAAAAAAACATAAAGATGGCAGAAAGTGGTTTCTGTTAGAAACAAATAATCTTGCCTTAGTATAAATATAGATCCTGAAAATTCAATTTGTGTAAAGTAAAATGAGGAGATATTAGGATTAAAGATTTGTCTCCTGCAAAGGCTGCTTTGAACTAGAATGTGACAAACCATAGGACATATATTTATGGAACTTGATTCAGCACAATTCCCATAATATTTTGTTTAATTGGTTATGGGTGCTTGGCATTTGTTGCACAATCCAATCAATGCTAAATTACAACGTTAACTTGGATCTCATCCTTGTTAACGCCTTTGGAACTCAAACAAAGTGCTTTTATTTTATTTCAAGCAAAGGATAGGTATGAAAAGACATTGAGGATGTGTCACTATCAAATGTCTACAAGAAAAAGATGCCCCATACTCTGCCAACATGCATCCATTACCATTTTTTAAAAACTTTTATTTATATATTTTTTGTGTTATTGCTCGCACTACAGTTTCACTTTGAAAATTGATGACCTCCTAGTTCAGCCTTGCATATCTTACAAATAGGCCATTCGTTAGAGAGGGGTACGACTATTCTAGTGTAACACTATTTACATATACGACATATCTGAATAATATCAAGTGCATCTATTCTTTTCTAAAAATTTGATGGGACTCGAGCATTTTTTAAATTTACACCATAACACAATTATTAGAATTGTGAGAAAGTTACATATCTCGTCAAAAGTTGGTCTTGATTTTGGATGTTTCCTTCTAAATCACCTTAACATGTACTACCTATAAAATATTCACAGTAGTTATTATTCTCTAAACATCTTACATGACATTCTATAGTTTCCATATTCTGAGATATCTTGTCTTCATTGTTTACACGTATGATAGAATGTGTGTTATCCATTTCACTACTAAAATTACGATAACATTCATAGAGCGTTATTTTTGGAATAATAACATGACTTAATTCATATTATCATACTCAATCCACATATACACAATCATTTTCTATGGGCTCTCTTTCTCGTGTGACCCAAATTACAACTAGATGAAGCATCCCCTTTCAACTTACATAGAAAAGTATGTAATTCAAAAAAATTAGCAAACCCACATTTTTCATGTCTCCTCTTGTGGTAAAATAAAAATACAGAAATTTTACCATTAAATGAATATCAACTATGCTTTGGTTCAACACTAAATTTTTATGCTATTACTATGGAATATCATTCATAATCAGATAACGAATGTCAAATATTCCAAAAAAATGTTTTGCAATGAGTCTATTTCATGACTATAGTCATTCTATCTCAAATTTTGTAATGCACGCTCCTCTTTGACACTTATTATTAGAGACATGGACATTATTATTATATTTTTATTAGCATGTTGATAGAGAGTACAAACACTTGTGATTTTATGTATGTTACGACTCATATTATAGATGGTATGGACTACTAGAAGACATTAATAGATGATGATCTAATGTTGTTTCATTGTATATTGGCGTTTTGGATTCTTGACGATGATGATTACATTTAGATTTTGGACTGACCTTATGATCTTATTGATGTTATGACTTATCAAAATTGAGATGTTAAGTGATTGCAAATAATTGATAGAAACTCCTAATTTTCATGATGATGATATAGCTACGTGTATGATGTTGTTGGATTATATGTATGTGTGTTTTTATCTCTTGATATATTTGATGTGGCCTTGAGGTCGAAGGGGTATTGTTTGATTGTTGCAGGAAATTATATCACGAAAACAAGAAGGGGCTAGGAGACTAACAATGGAGGAATATTGGAATTTGCAACAAGGTCACCTTGGCAACTTCATGCCATGTGTGTATTGCTTGAGTTTTTAGCGGTACCCATGGGGGTGACCTCAAATGTGACCATGGGTTATGTGTTTCTTTTCCCTCTTTCTTTTTATTTATTTATTTGTGTATGTGATTTATTTATTGTGATGTAATTCTCACTTTATTATTGCTTAATTAATGTGCTCTTGTTTAATTAATTAATCATGTTGATTATGCTAATTTGGGATGTGACTATGTGGGCATTTAATTGGGGTAGATAGTCCTTGTTATCTTATTAATTTCTATGGATTTCATTTGATTTTAAGTTATGTACTCAAGCATATCCTTCAAATATCAAATTCTAAAATTTTAGCCACTTTTAGAGGCTTGTGGGACAAGTTAAGCTTGTCCCATACCTCTTAAACTCACCCATCAACTATACCTATGATGTGAGGGGTTAATTTTAGGCCTCATTATGTGTTTTGGAAGGAAAATGATGTAATTAATTGAACTTTCTTAAAAACACTTTTAACCGTGTCCTTGGAGGTATGGAGTAGTGATTTGTGTGTTGAAGGAAAGTTTTCATATCCTCACCCACAAATTTATGAGCCTCGATATTTTTGTTTTACTTGGTGAAATAGATTGGAGGATAAGTGATGTGGCATCCTACATGGATCCACCTCACCCTCCTCTCCTCATTTTATATTTATGTGAGTTATTTTGGAGTTTTGGGGTTACTTGGTTTAGTTGCACACTTGCATATTTTTGGATTTTTCTTGAGTTAATTTTTTGGGAGTGTGGGAGATAGATTTTGAATTTAGCTTGGAATTGAAAAATATTGGTGATTGTTTCTTTAGGATTGAAGGTGTGAAAATGGAAAGGTAGGGTCTATACCTTGCATTTTATTTTCTTGTTTTTGTATCGTGTGATAATGTGAATAGATGTTTGTGTTCCTGCATGGGATTGGGTAGATTTTAAAATTAAGAATTATTTGGGATATGGAAAATGGGACCATTTGGGAGGGAAAATGGAGTTATGAGGCATGCATTATAGAGGGAGTGTGATTAGGGTGTTCCACCTATGGGGAGAGAAAAGGAAAATATTGCTACATTTTGTATATTTTGAAATGGGGAGAGATAAGGATATTTTTAGTGGTTTTTGATGTGCACATGGAGGCTATTGGGTGGAAACCGTATTTCACTTGGGAGGTAAAAGGAGGTGGTTCCCATATTTCTCTTCTCCCTTGGCTTAGATTTTAAGCCTTTGTGTTTGGGAAAAGATTGTATATTGTTGTTATTCTTGTTATTGTGCTTGTATGTGTGTAAGTTTTTTTGGCATGAATGTATTTATTATAAAAACCTTTGTAAAGAGTTTCCATGGTCACTTAATGTCGCTTATTTATCTATTTTTAGTGCTTGGGGCTAAGGAAAAGGGTGGCTTCCCCTTCTCATTGGAATAGGTTGGGTGGAGAGCGTTGAATACACCCCCTTCCTTGTTTTTGTGATTTGAATATGAAGAAAAATATTATGGAGTTGCAATTTGTTGATGGAATTAAGACATATGTATTTGAGACCAAAGAAAGAGTCCTATTGTTGTAAACTTTATCGTGTTTTCTCCACGTTTGAGTGGAGGTATTTTGTACTCTTTTATTTTAAATGGACATCTTGTAAATGATTTTGTAAAGCTATGAATTGTAATAGTTTAAAGAAAGAACTTTAGAGTTGTATTATAATGAAAATGTAGCTCTTTTAAAATCTAGAATTTTATCCAAAGTTACACCGTGTCTTCATTTTGAAAATGGGTTCCGTGCATTGGAAATAAATGGAAAATATGCTTGTTTATATTGAGTTATTCCTAACAACCTTGGTTGTTAAAGAAAAATGAACTTATATTTGAGTTATGTTATGCTTTTTCATTCTTTTCAAATAAGTATATAAAATGGTAGTATCTTAGCATGGTTGTTGATTTCTTTTACTATATTGCAAAACAAACTAAGTATATATATTTAGTTCATTTTGAATAAAAAAGTGGGGGCACTCCTCCTTACTTTGTTGTAGTTTTTAAGTGAAAATATTAATAGATCTGAACAACCTTACAAATATAAATATAGCTATATAAAATATATATATTTATATTCTATTATATTTGAATCTACAAATAAATCATATTTCCTAAATATGTTTTTGAAAATTTTATAAAAATGGAATATATATATATATATGAATATATATATTTATTGAAAGTTATAGATATACATATCTCGATAAATTATATATATACATTCAAAGTATTAAATAAAAAAGAGAAGAATCAAATATATATTTTTTGAAAATAAAAAATTTGAGTAATCAGTTAGGTAATAGTTATTTTAAAAATAAAGCTATTAATAATAATAAGTGGGACTTTGTGTATGTAAACAAAGTTTTTAAATAAAACAAACTAGGTTTGAATTTAATGTGGAGTGGGGTGGGATGGGGTGGAGTGGGGTGGCCGCCTCCATCCACCCAAATGTTATTAAGTATAAAGTGGGGGTCATACCCTCTCCCCCAAATATTAAATTTCCAGCATTTGTGGAAATATGGGGCCAATTCCCATAGAACTCCAAACCAACCCATACACACTAACCCTGACATGTACCATGCGCTTAAGCAAAACAATTTTTTTATAAACATAAGCGCTCGCACACACACACACACACACATCGATTGATATATACATTTACATATTTCTAAATATTTTAATATAAAAATATGTATATGTATATACCTCTTCTCAAATTTGTGAGTATATTACATTGTTATTCAACAAAAAGGAAAGAAGAATATAGATATTAAAATACATATTTAAATATACCCAAATTGTGAGTATACCAAAGCTTAATACAAAATAAAATAACAATAAACCTCCATAGGAGCTTCCCCAAGCATCAATGGCTTACTTTCTCTCCTTCCTTCAAACTGCAAGCGCAAATGGGTGAGGTTAGGAAAAAAAAGTGACTAAACAAAATCGTAAGGATATTTAGGGATTTTTAGGAAACCTAAGATCTATGGGCCCTAATAGATTTTATCCTAGGCTATAGAATTAATCCTAGAAATTTAAGTTGTTGAATTTTTATGGGAATGAGATTTAAATAAAAAGTATGGGTATTAAGTGAATGGGGCCACCTAGTGCATTAGTGGGTTAGACCATCTTTGTGACTTTTTAAATTATGATTAAATAAATAAATAAATGACATTTAACTATAGGGATTATATAACTAATAAGCTTCTTGGATATTTTAGATAACGACCTATGAGAATTAAATTAATTAAAGGTTAAATGGATAGTTAAAATACTATATGCTAGAAATGGATGATAAAGATATTATGGGAATAAATTTTAGAGAACATAGGAGATGATTCTTGACAAACTTAAGAGGATTTTAAATGGGTAAAATAACGGGTTTAATTAGCCAATATTTTTTAATAAAAATTTATGGAAACCTTAGAAGAGGATTAAAATTCTAAAATGATTTTGGAGATTAATTAAAATATTTAATTACTAATTTGGTTAACTACCTTACGAATGTGTAGAAATTATTAACAGGAATTTAATTGATCGCAACTAATGTTTATCACCCTTGCAACATTTAAACTTAAAAGAAAATAACAAAAATTTCCTAAGAAATAAATGAGGTTTTACATGGTTTGGTGCGTCGAAATAGTGGGCATTAAACTTTGGTATCGAGTCGTGGGTTCAATGCTTAGACCTTGGGCATACATGACAACAAAACAACAATTTAGTGAAACCTAAATCTAGAACACTTGAATGTCTAATAATGATAATAAAATTTGTTGATTGTTGAACTTTTCTATGTGGGAGTCTTGTCGATTCTAGTTATCGAGAAATGTTAATTCAATTTGATACTCTTCTGAACTTCTTGAGTGGTAGGAATTCAGTTTCTTGTGAGGATGTAGGTTAATGGGTTCCTAGTTTGGTGTTATGGTCATGTTATGATGTTGACCTCTTAGATACCCTCCCTTATCTAGATTTCTATTTTATTTGGCGTAACTCTTGGGAATTAGTGATAGAGGTAACATTTAGGGGTCATTATGGAGGATATCTCAAGATTGATTAGTTGTTTAGATCTCCCCTTTTTCTTTTGTGGTTGGGAAAGATTGGTATGGTTTTTTAGTGGCTATAGACTTGGTTGATGTTCATTGCCTTAAGGACTTAATCCCCATATGGGAGAATCGATGTCATGACATGATGTCATATTAGATCCAATTTTGTATGTATATTCTTATATGTGAGCTCGATGTAGAGTACCCCCTAGGAGGCCGAGAAGGGCTTCAAATTTATTTTGATATGGATATTTCATGTGTTTTATATTTTTAAACTTTATTTTATCAAGGACCAACATTTTATTTTAATGATTTGTGGAGAAGATTTAAGGCTCTTTTTATTATTTTTTCTTATTGTGAGATTTTTTGAGGATTGAAATGTGGATACTTAGCCATTTCTTTGATTATCAATATTTCCTTGATTTTACCTTTATTGGCAAATCAAAGCTTGTTTTTTTCTTAAATTCCACTTGGCTAAATGTCATCAAGAATGTTATGTGGTTTTCTTCTTGTCTATTGATGAGATGGTTCTATTATGTTTGTATTGTGTTCTCTCGTCGTATGGGGTACACCTTAGGTATCCTGATTTTCATCTGGGTGCTTGAGATCATGCCTTTAGTTTTGAATTCACAAGACTTTGTGTGTCTAAGACCTTGGATTAACCCTTTCGTTATCCATCTTTCCTAGGGAGAGGGTTCTTCGTGTTGCGTAGTATAGTTAGCAATTTTGGTTGTGATTATGTTCTTCTTCCACCCTAGTATGAGTTTTGTTCATTGCTAGGACAGATGATCACGATACTCACTAGGAACTTATGGTTTATGTTAGGGATGGAGTAACTCTAGGATAATTATAGATTTCTGGTGATAGTGTATTGTTGGGATATGATGGTTAATCGATGGGCATACTGGAATCCTAACTTGGTTAATTTGTGTTATCTAAGGAAAAATTGTTCATTGGGCTATAAGTAAGTACCTGGATAAATTTGTTACACTCAAACTCCTTTGAGATTTGTGCTTAAATAAGTATGATTGTCTTGATCTTGAGGACCATAGATAGATATACCCTTACCTAAATCTCTTGATTTGTTTATCATATACCACTTTATGATCCATTAGTATCGAGTTATGTTTAGGTAGATATGGATTCCTTGGGCTCCTTTTGACCTTGTGCTTTGAAAGATTATCATTTTATAAGTCTTAAGTTTCTAATCTTGGTCATGTTTATGTCACGGTCTTTCATCTAGAGCTATACGTATTGGCCCCTAGAGGCTATGTTTTGGGTAAATCATTTTGACAACCCAGTTGATATTTTTGTCCTCTTGGTGAGGAAGTGTGGTATCTATAGGGTGATTTCCCCCTTGTTTCCTTGATTATTTTTTTGATGATATCTTGTGGAGGTATAAGTATTATTTTTGAAACTTCCTCTTATTTAGTGAACCTATTTTGAGTTCAAACTATAAACATTGTTTTATCCCTCACACCGATCTAAGATCCTTGAGCTCATAAAAGTAAATTTATAACTGCATAAGGCACATATTCATTGTGTCTCCTATCGATACTTGTGGGGAATCACCGGAATGCATCGATAATGTATGTAAATTTTGGGAAAACTCTTGTAAGCTTGGTGTGTTCCGTTTTGGTTAATGACCTCTTATTTCTATGAAATTAATAATGTGATAAGCTTGGCTCTTCCTACTCATTAAAATTCAATTGGTAATGTGATAAACTTGAGAATATTAGAACTCTAATTGGGAGGCTTGGAATTTCAAAACTTAATAAGTAAATTTTGAAAAATTTAAGCTGATACATTACTCTAACCTTGTAGTTTAATACAATAAATAAAAACTATGTGAAAAATAGCAAAGAATCCTCTTATACTTCCCCTAGAAGTAGAATGGATAAATTTTTCCACCTATATAGAATGAAGATTGTAGACACCTATAATTTTGTCTACATGATATTATTACTAAGATCATACTAATTATCCTAGTCTCGTGTTAATTTACTACATTACGCTAGTAAATACTCTTTCTAACCCCGTCTAAACCCCCTAAACCATGCTAATCCCTCTCTAATCAGCTTTTATAACCTTATTTCCCTTTAATAAGCCTTATTTATGTTAATTAACTCTCGTATTGACTTTCTAAGAAGGATTTGACTTTCTAAACAAATATCTTACCTTTCCAAATAACCGCTTAGATCCCTAAAATCTTGTTCACACCTCTAACTATGTTTTTCTAAAAATCAAAATTTTGACTCCTTTTTAGTCCCACATGCATCCAAAACATCAGTTTCTCAAATCCAAAAACTATAAATAGAGGGATACCCCTCCCACCTTTTCCTAAGAAATCTCTCTCTCTCTATCTCATTTCTTATTTAGGTCATACTTAGGTATTTTAGAGGCATTTCATAGTTTATTTGAGTTATTTACTTATTATTTATTAATCCTTTCAAAGATTTAAGTAAATGGGAAAAGTCATTAATGGTGAGCTTCCATTCTTAATATTTTGAAACATCAATAAACAAAAAAATGATTCCTAGAGATTTAATAGGTTCAATTATAAATAGATTTAATGGAGTAGAGAACTAATGTAGTAATTTTTAGAGGTTGATTGTTTGTTTTAAGCTTTATATATGAATCCGAATAGGCGGTTCTTTCTTATATATAATATGATGGAAATTTGACTTGTTTGTTCCAAATATTTTAGGGTTTCTCTAGAATTTCTTACCCTATTTTCATAGCTTTTACAAAATTTTCATTGCACACATTTGGCACGCTTTGGTGGGATAACCACGTAGTCCTTTTGAAATCATTTTAATCTTTGTATGTCCATCTTTAATCATTGTAGAGATTTCTAGGGAACTAAAAGGCTTATATTTTTATAGTTTTCATGTTTTAAACAAGCTAAATATCCCTTTTGGTTAAACATTTAATGGGTTCAAGTTAGAAATATATTTCCTTGATAAAAAAACTAACCTGGTTGCTTCTTAAAAAATTTCATTTCCATGCATTTTCTAGGTTTTTGTAGGGGTACGCATAGGTGTCCTAGATCGGTGCATTTACATCAAAACCATAACGCACCTATCGACTGATCGCACACCCTTACAGTTGTATTTTTCATTGTTAGGCCATTTATAAAGGGTCACGTACCTTTCAAACTGTCTTTATGTCTATTGGTGTCATATGTACTCGTGCCTTTGGATGTACAAGTGTCTTTGTGGTATCTTGCATGGATTCATCTTTTAGCTTGTAGGTGTATCCGTTGGGAAGTATGTATCTCTATTGAAACCTTAGCATACCTATCTCTTAACTTTGTGTAGGTGTTGGAACTTACTATCATAAATTGCTGCCACTCATATACATTAGTGCAGGTGCGTATCTTCTAGCTAGGACATGCATGCATCATTCTCGACATGTAGGTGTACGAGTTAAAAATTGGAATTTATCTTGAGCTATAAGAGAATTTTTTTAGGTTTTTAGGTTATTCGTAGGTTCTAACAAGTGATTGCAAGTTTCTTTTTTATTTTGTTTGACTAATGTAGTTTAAGTGTTTCATTTTCTTAGTTAGAAAGAGATTTTCAAAGTGTGTATGCTCTTCCTTGCACCTTTTAGGAAATCTTGGGAATAAAAATACTTCTAAAAACCTTATTATTACTTTCAAAGCACTTATTTTATTCTTCCTCAATGGATCGATCATTCAAAATTGGTTAAAATGAACTCAAAAATTTGTAAAAACACTTAAAGTATTTTACATAAAGCTGGTTTTAGTTGAGTTTTTGCGTTGTGTATTCTCTTCCTTCCCACCTTTTAGTGATCTTAGGAATAAAAATAAACACACAAACTCTCTTTTGGTATCATGATATTTTATGGAAAATTACTAACCATTTATGTATAGAACCAAAACCCTTTTCGAAGAAAGGAATTTCAAAAACAAAACCCACTAATACATGTTTTCATAGAGGTTTTCTAGACGGTGTGCTACTAAAAACCACACTAAGCTAAGAAAGATAAACAACACACCACATCTCATTACACTGTATTGCAGGTTTTGGAAAAGTGTATGTCCCTATCCGCTCAACTAGAACTTAACCCCTTTGGCATAATGCCTTAAGCTACAATAATGAGGGTGGTTGTAGGAACCCTAAAGTAATCCATCGTTGAGTAACCTCATTGATAAAAAAGGAAGCACTTTGGTCACCCACTTCACTAGTTTTTACATTCTAAGTTAGAGTCAAAGTTATGCTGTATCGTGATCCCGGTGACAATACAACTGAATGCATTAGTTTCTCATTATATCGAAGGAGGTAAATTAAATCCGAGATACTCCCGAACTAGTTAGTGTGACTCTTTGGGTAAATCAAGCTCACATTTAGACAAATTGTTGACACCTAGTTGAGTGATCTTCTTAGGAAATCCATTTTGTTTTGGAGCTCAATTGCTATTCCATTACCACGTTATTGTTGAGCCATATCGAAGTGATGAATTACTTGGAGTCTGAACCTTGTTTTTCAAACAAGGAAAAGAGTCCACTTGAGTTAGATCTAAGTGTCTTTCATCATGAAATTAAACGACGTATCACTTAGCTTGGTTTCTTTCTCACTTTTGGATGAGGTAAAACTCTTCCCAAGTGGCGCTTAGTTTATTTTCATCTCTTTATCTAAACCATTGCATTCTAGTTACCCATTTGGGACGAGGATGCATACCCCATGAATCTTATCAAGGAAAATATTCACCATGTTTTTGTCCATTTACACCCATCCATGTTTCCGGCTTGGTTGTTAAGGATATAAAGTGTGTAAATACATTTTCACGTCTTTTATAGTCCTTCGATCTTGATTTGAAGATTGTCTTCGTTGCTACGATTTCGGTTCACCATTATTTATCCTCAAGTTGTTATTTTTTCATACATTATAGCTATACAATTATGGTACTTACATCATTTTTTCATTTTCCAAGAGAACTTGGTGTAAGTCCCTTGATTATCTTGTTATGCTACTCACACAAATAAAGAACTTTTGCTATACTTGTACCTAGTTTTGGTTCCAATGTCATCTAAGTCTTTTGAGAGTGTTGATATTGCCTTGTGTATACCACAATGACATCATCTCTATACTAACACCTTACTTGCTAGGTTAACTTATCAAGATAGTGTTGTTAAGATATCCCCATTCGTAACTTCCATTTTTCAAAAACTTAGGTTTTGTCGGCATTTAAACTAGTCTTAGTATATCTCATGTAGATATTGTGTCAATATCATTTAAGTACTTAGGCCATTTTAGTGTTCTAACTTGACCTATGTATTAATAGGGTGTTGTAACTATCTACCTTGAGGCCTTCATTGGAATCATAGTTTAGGGTATAGTCTTGTTAAACGAAAGTTTGAGTGATTGTTTGATTTTCTAGAATGATTGTTCTTTGAATGATAACAACTGCATAACATTACATCTATAACACACTAGGATATTTTGGCCTTCACATGAATTATAAATCATACGTCTAGGTTGCATAAAACTTTGAAAGAATTTAGATAAAACCTAGTATAACTTTGAATCGTAATGCCAAGAATCACAATATTGGCATCTAAACAAAAAGAGCATGAATTAGAAGAAAATCCTTTTGTATCCTTCCCATTCAAAGTGGTAATAAATTAACACCTCTCTTATCACAGGTCAAAGACATAGAACCATTGGTTGATCACAATGGAAAATAATTTGATTCTTATGAGGAACAACATAAGTTAGACCTAGTTTGATTCGATGAGCTCCTTTATTATGAAAAGATCAAGTACTCATAAGATTCCTAGAGTTAGGATCCAAGATTCCACAAGAACACGAAATGGAGAATAAAATCATTAATCATAAAACAGAAGAGAAACCATCCCCATTAGACATGATTAATCCCTTTGATTTAGGATATGCTTCTACTTCTAGACAACATAACAAAAATGTTGAAGAAGATCCATCAAAACCAATTAACGACTCAAAAAATATTATTATAAGGATTCACGTAAAGTAAAATTTGAGCATGAATGCAAAGGCTCATCACCTCCTAAATTTGATGAGGAAGATGATTTGTTAGTTAAAGAAGAGATCCTTCAAATTTTTTTACTAAAACTAAGACAAAAGTTAGAAAATTTAGACTCTTCAAGTTGAGTACGTGCATAAAGATAAACTCAAAACAAAATCCAGTGAGTTTCACTTTGATCCATATGATAACACAAATTTCAAGGTTGCTAAGGTAAATAGACAATTATAACCTACAAAATAGAAACTCATTCAACATGAGTTACAATCAATGAAGAACACACTTACTATGCTATAGGAAAGTAACATAGGCGACAATAGGAAGTACTTATATGAAGAACCATGTCCTTACCCCTTTGATAAGGGCATGTTGTGAAAAACCATTTCTAAAACATTTTTACATTCCTAAGTTCACTAAATATAAGAGAAAAGGTGATCCTCATCATCACATCAAGTATTTTTACATGTCTTGTCAAGAGGTCATGTATAGCAATAATTTATTAATATGACTATTCCCTTGCAGCCTAGGAACATTGACACTAGAATAGTTCTTTAGTATACCCAAGGGATCCATTACAACATGGCCTACACTAGCTAAAACATTTGTGCAGAATTATTCCTTCAATATGGAGAATGGTATCACGATGAATGACCTTTGTGTGCTTCTTACAAGGATTGCATGGATTGGCAAGCTGTTTCCCTTGTGCCCTGCCAAAAAATAGCTAGCAAGCATATTCATTCCTAACATTAACCAAGAGATAGGCTTTCATTTACAAATGCACTACAACTCTAACTTCGAAGAAGTTATAGAGAATGGTAGTCAAATTGAAAAGATTCTCATCGTAAAGGGTACACTAACACTGATCATCAAGGAAAAATATAAAACAAAACCCTCAAATAAAATAAAATTATTTTTAAAAAATAAACATGTCATCGGTGATGGAATTATGGACTCTAAAAGAGTCCAAACCATACAAAATGGTCCACTTTTAAAGATCTCACAAGGACCTCACCAAAAGCTCGCACAAAATGTACATTTACACTAACAAAATAACTATCTAGCATACTTAAAAATTTAGATGTGGTAAATATGGTACAGTACCCAAATGCAATAGCACCATATCCAGAGGATGTTCTAAAACCCAGTTGGTTCAAAGAGCATGAGGACACAAAACAGCTAGGTTCTTGAGAATATGAAATTAGATACAAGACCTCATAAAAAGGAAAGATCATCGTAGATTCACCCCCGACTGGGAAAAGGTCCCAATGAGAAAATGGGTATATTAAAATATCCATTTCCTAACCTTGTAGACAAGATGAACAAGAATCTAGAACACGGAAAGACTTATAATTACTATAGAATTGTTGTTTATGTCTATCCAACTAATGATAGTACCTTTGATTCCCTTATAATTTGTATCCGTTCATCGATGAACAGTTAATACTATTAAGATCTTATAAAAAGTTGTGTTGTAGGGACACAACGCACTCATGTGATCACACCGGATCCCCTACCCTTCCCTGAAGAAGGTCAAGTACAATTTTATAGAACATTTAAAGAAGACACCCACTAAGATATCAATTTTATATCTCATCAAAATATCTCTTGCTCATAAAAACATATTATATAAAAACACTGATTTTAGGAGTCTCCATAAATGTAGATCCTACCCACCTTCAAGCGATGATTACACACCCCGATTCCAATGATCATATCAGTTTCGATCACACAAAACTATCGTGTAATGACCTAGAGCACAACTTACCCCTATACATAGAAGTAGTTGTTACTCGTTGTAAGATCAAGAGAGTACTTGTGGATTGTGGACCCGGTTTAAATATTTGCTCTTTGAAGCTAGTTAAGTAGTCAAGCCATTCAAAAATAGATCTATGGCCTAAAAATATTACAATCAAAACTTATGATAAAGAGTTACATGAGTCAACAGGTACTATAGTAGTTCCTATGGAATTGGGCCGACCTGCCACAATACGACTTTCCATGTCTTGGATCTAGATCTTCCCTATAACACATTGTTCTCTTGGGACGCCCATGAATTCATGCCATGCATGTTATTCCCTTAACCTTCCATTAATGTATTAATATGTGCTATCCAGGAAAAATAATCACCATTTAGGGTGATCCAAATCCATTCACACATTGTAAGGAATTGCACAGATTTTTCTTGTGCTAACTATGAATGTCCTTCTACAGATATTGTTGTTCCTTTACAAATAGAAGCTATAAAGGAACATGTGGATCTAGATACACTCACTCATTGTAATCATAAATCTTATTTTTGGTCAACCATTTCTCATAATGCGACGAAATGTCAACAAAGTATGGTCCGAATGATAAGTTTATTCTTTGGAAGGACTTACGATATGAGATCTTTTGGTATCACCCGAGATATAGGGAAAACCTTAATTTTAATTTAAAATCACTTGAGATATATTCCCTAAACCCTTTGAGAGATTCATCACTAGTGGTCTCTATTCATTCCGAATAACATCACCCGTGAATGTCTACAACTCCATAGGTTGAGAATCTCGGTGTGATTGCATAACATGGATCTTCTCCCAATGTGTGGGACTTTACGAATCGAGAGAGCTCTCCGGATGAAGGTCGGTTCCTATTCCTCTATTCAGGTACACACATTCATATTGTAGAGGATCTATTATAAAACCTACTCTAACTTTCCAATTAGATAAGGTTAAGGAGATGCAAGAAATAAAACTAAACTAACAAGGGTGATGGACCAAAGGAATGATGAACACCTGCTTTGCAATAAACACAAACCATAAAAAATGCAGTACAACTACCATGCACAGATAACCAAGAATGTAATGAGAGATCAAGAATGAGGAAATGAAAGCAAGAGAGGGTTTAAAATCATCCATAGACACGCATTATTGCTCCAGAGTTGATACAGTGTACTATAATTTCCAAGAGGAAAGATTTGTACAACAATCTAAATGGGAGGCTTGAAAATTCCACAAATTTGTCTTCAAGAAAGAGAAGAAGGGATGGTGTAAAGCAAGAGTATCCAACCTTTTGGAAAAATTCCCCTCCTTACAATATATAGGACTAATTAAAGAAGGAGATAGAAGAAATCCAATTCTTGTTCAACCACCCCAAAATAGTAATGAATTCCCTATAACAATGATGGGTTTCGCTGCAAAACACATGCCTCCATTTTTGTTCCTTGTTGGGAAAGAAAGGAAGCCCATACTCCATTATGGTGGTAGGTGAGAATCCTGACAACTTGTAGTTGAGTAGGAAACATCGAGATATTTTGAAAAAGTCTCCTCTTGCTCAAATCCGAGCTTCCAGTCGAAAGTTATGGCCATATGAAGGTTGAGGTCGGGCATTCCATATGGGTTGGGTTTGGATACTATAGGCACAAGATCTATGTGGAAACCCTACGAAATCTTAAGATTTTTTTACCTTTTATGGTCATGGAGATGTGACGGACCAATAGTTGGCATCATCCATGAGCATGCTCTGTGCTTTGCTCTGCCTTTGTCCCTTCTATTTTGTGGAGCACTATGTCGACCCTAGACACATGGAGTGTTCACGCTCATTTGGGGACTCTACTTTGGGTTTCTTGTTGATGTTGTGTTAATATGACACGTGGCACCTTCCACGGGTTATTAGACTTTTCAATGGCCGGTGTAACTTTCTTAGGCCATGGAAAAATGGAGATCCTATGCTTGTTTGAGGACATTTCTTGGATTTTTCCTTTGAAGGTGCACTGAGTTGACATGTGGAGGCTTTCACTATTATTTTTCTTTGATTTGAATCAAATCAATCTAGTCTTGATTCTAAATCCTTGATTTTGAGGTTCGGGAGTCGGGGAGCGAGCCACGGAAGGGAAGCAAAGGAAGGCGTGCACAAGGAGGGTATCGTGGCACAATAGGGTGTATGCGGGTGTGCGACAGGAAGACCCAAAACTTAAAGAATTTGGAAGACATCTTAATAGGGGTGTGAAAAATAATTTCATAGTGTAGGAGTTCGTGGGAATGAATATAACCTTTCTATTTATACTCTACAAGATCTTTTACGATTTATTTTACCTAAGGGGAAAAATTGGATAACAATTTGGTGACTCACGGGATCACCTACCTGCTAGGTGGAAAGATCAGTTGCCTTGTTGCATCCATTGGGCATGGAGTCATGAATGATATCCCGATATTGATCTTGTGCTTGAAAATTCTCCTTGAATACTTGCACTCGTTGATCCTGAACCTGTTATGCTTCTTGCACTCTCAATTCTCATAAGAAAATATTACTGGTGGGATTTCTGAGAGTAGAAAATTGAATTGACCTGGGGCTTTCACCTATTTCTGAAATGGACTGTTACAATGTTCCCCTAGAAGCACACTAAACCGCATAGTGATACATCCTTGGAGCAATGAAACCTGTGCCAAAGCACTTAGGGAAATGAAACCTAAACTACAACAAGACAATGTGCATACACACTTGGAGGAATTGAAATCCTAGGCTAATATTTACAAGGGTGAAACCTCTCTTTTTAGTAGCAATGTTTAAGATAGATTCTATTAACAAGAATTAGAAGCTCCTCTCCATCCAATGTAGAAAATTGGAAGGCATTGCTACTTTTACATCTTGTTACCATGTAGGGGCCACTCCAAATGGCATCAAACTTGGAATGTCTATCAAGTGTTTCTTTATCTGCATCCCACTTTAGAACTAGGTCCCCTTCCGAAAGGTCCTTGTTCTTGCTTTCTTGTCAAACCATATTTTGATTGAGGTCTAATATTTCTCCATTGTTTGAACTACATGTTCTCTGATTTCTTCTAATTCCATCATCTTTGTATATCTAGCCTGCATTGGTTCAAACTCGGATAATTCCAATTGCTTCATGAGTTCCAATGTGGGTAGTTATAATGATATAGGCAACACTACTTCCTTCCAATAGACCAGATTATAAGGGGAGTTACATGTTGACCTCTTTGGTGACATCTTATCAACCCATAATGCTGATTTGAGCTTGGTATGCCACGCCCTTTGATTTTCATCTAAAGTCCTTCTGATGATTCTTAGAAAATTCTTGTTCATGGACTCCGCTTGTCCATTACCGTGCAGGTAATAGTTTGAATAGGTGCTCAAGTATATTCCATTCTTGACAACCCATTTTGTGATCTTGGAACCTAGGAACACCAATGCATTATTTGATATGATAGTGGTCGGTACACCAAACCTAGTCACTATTCCTTCATAGAAGTCTAGTATGCTAGACTCGTTGGCCTCCTTGAGTGCTACCACCTCAGTCCACTTGGTGAAATAGTCCATTGCTATGAGTATCCATTTGTGACCTTGGATTGAATTTGGATTGATGACCCAATGAAGTCCAATCCCCATTGCATGAATGGTTGGTTGATTGAGATTGGATGCAATGGAAGTGCTACTAACCTTTCCTTTCCGTGAAGAATGCACATTTTTTGCACTTTTTGATCCATGTGTAGTAGTCACTAAACATTGTGGGCCAATAATAACCCATGTTCATTATTTTGAGGGTTGTTACCACGGGAAAAATGACCTCCGGCCTCTCCATTGTGAAACTCTTGTAACAATATCCTAATTTGATCTATTCCAATGCATCTCAGTAGAACACCATTGATGTCCCTTTTGAACAAAATACCATCAACAAGAACATATGGAATGGCTTGTAATCTGAAGTATCTCCTCTTTACTTTTCTCATTTTTAGAGGGCATATCCTGTCTATAGGAAATGTATCATATTTTGAGTCCAACAAGGAATAGGAACATTATCATTTTCTTGTTCTTGACCATCTTGTAGTACCAAAACAACTTCATTTTCATCACCTAACTCAACTTGTTGACTCGAGGCTAGCTGTTCACATAATACTTTTCCATGGACCAACTTAGTGACCTTAATTTCAATGTCATATTCCATGACATGAGTGATCCATCCACATGTTTCTCATTCAGATCCTTGTTCAAAAGGAAGTCCATGACTCCGACATGAGAGACTAGTAGCTGGATCTTATTATTTGAAACTAGGTGCTTGAACTTCTTCAAACTTCTGATCACTGCAAGGACATGTTTCTCAATGAAGGAGTATCTCACCTCATAATCCTCCAAACCTTCACTGAAGAAGGCAACTGGATGTTTGGATCCCTCTTTGTTTTGTTGTACTATAATTGCAAAAATTGTGTCCCCACCACCAAAGGTATAGAGCATAAAGTCCTTGGAGAAGTATGGATTAAAGAGAGTTGAATCTTGGGATATGGCCTATTTGATTGCTTCAAAACTCACATTTCCTTCAGCTGTCCACATAAATGCCATGCTCTTCTTCAACATCAGCATTATTGGCTTCACAAGAGTGACGAAATTGATCCTTCTTAGAAAACTCGGAGAGCCTTCTTATTGCTTGGTAAGGGAAATGCTCGAATTTCTTCAATTATTTATGGTTCAATCATCAATCCATCCTTGGACATAATATGGCCTAGGATCCTACCTTCATGAGCTAGGAGTATGCATTTTTTGGGATTTAATGATACCCCAAATCTCCTACACCTCTAAAATACTTGTGTCAAATGAAAAAGGTGATCCATTGCATTTTTGGAGAATATAATGTTATCATCAAGATATATTAGTACTATTTTGTTGATCATCCCCTTGAATTCCATGTCCATTTCCCTTTGAAATTTTTTTCCTACATTAGACAATGCAATTGGCATCTTCCTATAGGAAGAGGTGCACCGATTAGTGGTGAAAGCTATTTTGAATGGTTATATTCTTTTACCATTATCGATTATACCCCTTGTAGTAGTAATCGAGGAGAAAATATTTCTGAGCCGATACTACCTGTAAGATTTGTTCCATTGAAGGAAGTGGGTAATGGTCTTTGAGAGATTCCGTATTCAGGTCTCGAAATTCCACGCACAACCTTATTTCCCCGATCTTCTTCCTGACCGGTACCAAGTTTGCAACCCAACTTGAATACTTGATTGGAAATATAATGTTGGCCTCTATTAGCTTGTTTAGCTCTTTCTTCATTAGAGGCTCAATGTGAGGGTTGATTGGTCTTTTCTTCTACCTGATGGGCTTAGCATCTGGATCCATTCAATTGTATGTTGTGCCAACTTCAGATTGAAACCTTGTAGGTCTTCATAAATCCAAGAAAAGACATATGGAAACTCTTGACAAAGTTGTACAAACTCATAGCTCTCTTGCTCATTGGCCATTTTTCCAATTCAGAATGTTTTACCTTCCTCAAAGGAGATTGGCTCTTAATCTTCTCTTTTCACCTATATGTTGGCTTTCTCTTTATGAAACTAGTCATTAGGATTGAAGATAGACTCCAATGTTACTAAACCCTTTGGCATTTTTTTAGTCTTCAGCTGCACCACTTGGTTTCCATACTGTTGCTTTACCTTTTCTTGGTTTCTAGCAGAGAACTAAACTTCTTGTAGAAAATTAACAATTTTCTGATCATTCTCAAAGACCTGCCAACTTGTATTATTATCTGGGACATCTGGCCTCACAACTACTTTGATATGGGGCTGATGTTTTGCACTTTTGATATTCTCTACAACATCAAATGTTGATCCGATTGCTGCCGGTTTGTCTACTATTTCATTCTACTTTCTTGGGATGGAATTGATACCAAAAGCTTCAAACAATTCAACAATATCCCATACCCTATTTTTGTAATTCTTCAATAGGTCATTCTTGGCAGCATTTTTTCATCTAACTTGATTCACAATTAGCTCACTATCACCAAATATTTGTAAATTTTTAATGCCTCTCTTTCTTGCCCAATGTAATCTATGGATTAAGGCTTCATAATCAACTATGTTGTTTGAGAAATTAAACTAGAAACAGAAAGCTAAGTAATATTTCATACCTTGTAGGGAAATTAGAATACCCATAGCTCCTCCTCCTATGCCTTGTCTACTCCTTGAGCCATCAAAAATAATTTCCATACTTCATTATCATCCTTTTGGTCTGGTTTGGTGATGCTAGGAAGAGGTTGACTCTCTTCATGTAAACAATAGACTCCCAACTCAGATTCTTCCATTTCTTTGTAAGGTTCAAAATCATGTCTCTTATTTTCCCACTCATCAAGGGTCCTGTCCGGAATGCATCTGATTTTGTTATCTGCTTTATGGGTGCTTGGAAGATCTTCTTGATCAAAAGTTGAGCAATTCACATTGATTGAAGTCGATGTGTGAGGATCTATGTGAAAGCTTGCGATGGGATAAGATTTGATTGTATCCTTATCTCCATACCTTGTTCTGAATAACATGTGTGACCAATTAGAAGAAAAATATCCCCCAATTTTAGGAGTGAAGTCTTGTAACAAGCACAACGCAAAGATTGGTGGCAAGTCTATACTGATACATCTTGCAACATCATTACATTGGGACATGCATATAATAAGAGGCTCAAATATTTGATTACTTCAATCGTTTTTACTTCCATTCCATCCAATTTCACCACACCTTTGGAGATGACTTCATATTGAAGACCTTACTAGTCAGCTATTTGTTTTGGCATGACCGAGATACTTGCTCCCAAATCAATCATGCAATTATGTACTAACTTATCTCCAATGATCAATGAGACTTAGAATGGTGGGGGCTTCAGAGTTTTACCTTGGTCACCTCCATAGGTTCCTTCTTGATGAGATGCGTTGGTGAGCACTTTTTCTTTTTGATTGGATGGTTGATTTGATGTTGAGCAGTTTACCATAGTATCATGCGGTAGGTCTCTTTGTCCTAGTATGGTAAATGATTCCCACATTGAGATGTTTACATTTGTTTTCTTCATCTGCTCAATGATGTTGAATGGGGATGAATTATCCTTTTGTTTCCCCTTACTTGGCATAACCTTCTTCTCTGCACATAGGGTGTTACAATGTGCACTTTAGGCTGATTTGGCACATTCGGGGCTGCATTTGGTCTACTAACTCCTTGTGGTGTAGGAGTGGGATGAGAAACAATTGGATTAGATAGTTTTCCCTCCTCTATGTTCCTCTTCTTTGACCATGTGTTGGAAGCTACACCCTAAAAAGGAGGTTGATTAACTCCATAGAAGTCTTATGTGTGCCAATTAACCAATGTAGTTTTCGTTTGAGGTTCCTCTAGATGAGTTTCCTACTGCTGATTTTCCTCTTGACTTGGTTCTTGGGACACACCAATGTTCTATACCATAAAGTCTGGTTCAATGAAACCGTTGAAAAAATTGATTGATTGTGAGGTAGATTGTAGGGGTAACACCAATCATACTCTGTGCCATGTTGTTTTGTGTTGGAACCAAGGCTTTTGATGTTGAAGACACATTTGGATCATATGGTCATAATGGCCTAATGCAACTTGAGGTTGTCCTTGGCTTTGGTTTTGATTTCCAACATGATTTGGTGGTCTATTTTATTGGTATAAGGGTTTAGCTTGATATTGATTTGGAGGTTGATATGGTGTAGAACTCTATACTTGTTGTCTCTTTATAGTTACTAGGTCATTTCCTAGGTTTTGTAACTATTTCATGACCTCCTAAAAATATTTTAAAGTGACATAATATGAGGTAGAAGCCTCAATTGAATCATTATTTCTTTGGGTAGGAATGGGAGCTAATGCGGGTGCTTAACTAGTGTTGGGAGTTCCTGGTTTTGGATATAGGCGAATAGGAGGCCTAGGTGTAATTTTACAAGCCTGAATTAAACAATTTTCAGCTCTTATAGAAATTTTATAGGCTATAGGTAAAATTCTACCTCCCATGGATTGAATCATCATGAAAATATCAAAATTTAAAGCTTTAAGGGAGTATAGGAAAGCACCTTCAGCTATTAGTCTCACGGCCAATAGAATCCTATCCCACGTTCACTGGAATCTGAAGTTGAAGTCGGTCAATTGCTCATTAAGATCCCTCTTGATTGTTGTCAACTACTCCAACACAGACATATTATCCCCATTTTCTCCAAATTGATTTTGGGGAGTTGTGCATAAATGATCCCAATTCAGGATGGATCCAGTGGTTAAAATTCTTAACCACTAAAAATCTTTACCCTTAAAGAAGGATGCCAACAACTTGAAAGCTATGTCTATTCAAGTAATCTCATGAATTGCACAAACATTTGCAATGTCATGGATATGATCAATTGGAGTTGTTTTTTTCTCTCCAGTAAAATATGGAATGTTCTTGACTACAACTGGAACTAGGTTTTTAAATTGAGAGATAGTGGGCTACTACCAGTGAAGTTGATGTAGGGTTGGTTTGTTCCATCCGATTGGTTGGAGGGATATAATTGATTGAATGAAAGGCCTACAGGTGGAGGCATTGACAAGGTTATGTTTGGCGGAGATGGATACATCTGATCTCTTCTTCCTCTCCTTGGTATTTTACGGGGATAAATGCAGATAGAAAAACAATCCTTCTTCTCTTGTTCTTGACCTTGTCTAAATTATTTTCATGAATCTTCCAAGCTTGGACTATTGAAACCAGTGGATTCTACCCCTTTTGGAGTTGCCAGATGTGTAATTCAGAGCTTCTTACAAGTTGGGAACTTATAACAAGTACACATCAATCTTGCTACAATAAAAATGAAGACTTCTTGTCCCATCGGGAGTGCCAAAACTGTTGATGATGAATCACAGCACCCTTGAATGTCTACAACTTGATGGGTTGAGAATCTCAGTGTGATTTCATAACATGGAGCTTCTCCCAAAGTGTGGGACTTTGCTAATTGGGGAGATCTCTCGCATGAAGGTCAATTCATGTTCCTGTATTAAGTACACACATTCATATTACAGAGGATCTATTCTAAAACCTACTCTAACTTGCCAAGGAGACAGGGTTAAGGAGATGCAAGAAATAAAACCTAAACTAACAAGGGTGATGCACCAAAGGAATGATGAACACCTACTTTACAATAAACACAAACCATAAAAAATGCAATACAACTACCATGCACAGATAACCAAGACTGTAATGAGAGATCAAGAAGGAGGCAATGAACATAAGAGAGGGTTGAAAATCATCCACAGACATGCATTATTGCTCCAGAGTTGATACAGTGCACTACAATGGCCAAGAGGAAAGATTTGTATTACAATCTAAATGGGAGGCTTGAAAACTCCACAAATTCTTCTGAAGAATAGAGAAGAAGGGAGGGTGCAAAGAAAGAGTGTCCAACCTTTTGGAAAAATCCCCCATCTTACAATATATAGGAATAATTAGAGAAGGAGATAGAAGAAATCTGAATTCTTGTTCAACCACCCCAAAAGAGAAATGAATTACCCGCAACAATGATGGGTTTTACTACAAAACCCATGCCTCCATTACTATTCCTTGTTGGGAAAGAAAGGAAGCCCATACTCCATTATGGTGGTAGGTGAGAATCCTTACAACCTATAGTTTTGTAGCAGACATCGAGATATTTCCAAAAAGTCTCCTCTTGCTCAAATCTGAGCTTCCAATCGAAATTTATGGCCATCTAAAGGTCAAGGTCGGGTGTTCCACACGAGTTGGGTTTAGAGTCTATACACACAAGATCTACGTGGAATCCTTGTGCATTCTTATGATTCCACTACCTTTTAGTGTCATGGAGATGTGAAAGACTGATAGTTGGAATTGTCCGCGAGCATGCTCTGTTCTTTTCTCTGCCTTTGTCCCTTTTGTTTTTCTAAGCACTATGTCTGACCCTAGACACATGGAGGGTTCACACTCATTTAGGGACTTTTCTTTGGGTTTACCTTTGAAGTTACACTGATCTGACACATGGCACCTTCTATGGGTTCTTATACTTTTTCAACGGCCAGTGTAACTTTCTCAAGCCATGGACACGTGGAGAGCCTGCATTTGTTTGAGGACCTTTCTTGTATTTTGCCTTTGAAGGTGCACTGAGCTAACACATGGAGGCTTCGATGTTCTGTTTATTTGATTTGAATCGAATCACTTTGATTGATTTTGAATCCTTGATTTTAAGTTTTGGGAGTCATGCATGAGGTGCAGAAGGGAAACAGAGGGAAGGCATGGACGAGGAGGGTGTGTGGCACAATAGGGTGTACACGAGTGTGCATTAGGAAGACCTGGAACTTAACCAATTTGGAAGACTTCTACGAGAGGGGTGTGTAAAATAATTACATGGCATGAGGAGTGCACGGGAAAAACTATAGCATGTACATTTCTCTTAAGCAAGGTCTTGTCCGATCGATTTGGCCCGAGGGGAAAAATTGGATAATAGTCTCTTTTCGAAGAAGAAGATTCTCGAAGATCTAACGAGAAGAGTACTGAGGGTACCATGGCCTCATGCCATTAGGCCCCATAGTATATCAAAGGACATCGTATGATGTACATAATGGGTTACAATGGGTTTGGATGTGGTATTAATGCATAAGGATGATTAGAACCCATCCCCATTCCTCATTTCAAAACCAACAAACATGGTCTTGGAATTAGACCTCATGATGATCCACCCTTTGAGATCGATGCCACCTATTCTGAATGGGAGGATGAATCATCTCAATCGAGATAGGTATTTAGATTCCTAATGTAGCCTCTATGAGGATATTTCCTTAACAAACTGTTCCTTTATTCGAGATGTTTTTACCTTATTCGAATCAAATTCCCAAACCAATTATCAAGTAGCCCTTATATATCCAGAACTTGTAGATTGGGATCAACAATTTCATGTGCCACTTGATTTCTTTGAAAATGATGAGGAATTCACAAAATTCATGGGACTCAAGGATTCTATTCCAACTGGAGATCACAAGAAAGGATTTGCAATCAAACTAGATGCCTGCGCATACTTCGGAGAAGAATCAAATATGTGTGGATGCTTGAGTAAGAAGGTTGTAAGAAAGAATAAGGATACATCGGGAAACCTTGCGAGAAGATAAAGGAAAGTATCATAGTACAATAAGGATACATTAGGGGAACCTTGTGGGAATAACAAGTGCGAGTCTCATAGTGACAAACGTTTTGAGACGCTAGAAGATAAGAAAAATAAAGAAATCATAGAGAAGGTAAAATATCCTTATAAAGATGATTTCACACCTCCTATCAAGGTTGATCTTAATATTTCCCTTGATCATATGTGGTTGGAAGATGCTTCCAAAATTCTTATTGAAGAAAGCGATTAGTGTCAACATTGGCTTAGAAGAGGAGCCTATAATGATAAAGTTGGGAGGTTCACTCTCGTGTCAAGAAAAAAAAAAAATTTGGAACTATTGAGAGAATATGCAGATATATTTACATGTTCATACGTAGATATGCCTCGTTTGGACCCGAGACTTATTCATACATAACAATTTTTGCACCCATATGCCGAACTCATCAAGTTGTAATTGAGAAATATGCACCCCAAAGTTGCACTACTTATCAAAGAAGAACTTGAAAAGTTATTAGCTGTTGATTTCATCAAACCCATTTATTATTTGGATTGGATATCAAACATAGTCCCGATTTAGAATAATTTGGTTGGTATAAGAATCTATAACAAATTCCATGACATAAATAAATCATGTCCCAAACATGACTCCCCCTTTCCTAATATTGATATTATTGTCGATTCTACCAATGGTTATGAAATGTTATCCGTAATGGATGGTATTTTAGGTTATAACTAGATCTCAAGCGAGAGGAAGATTAGCATAAGACAACTTTCATCACCCCTTGGGGGAAATTTGTTTACAAGGTCATGTGTTTAGGATGAAATAATGCAGGGCCACCTATCAGCGTGCTGATGATAGTCATATTCCATGACATGATGAATGAAATCATGGAGGATTACGTTGATGATATCTTATCAAAATCCAAAACCAGAGGAGAGAACCTTGAAGTGCTAAGATGTATTTTTTAGTGTATTCGAGATTACAAAGTACATTTGAACCCTAAGAAGTGTGTATTTTTTTGTTTTTGGGAATATCCTAGGTTTCATCGTTTCACGAGAGAGGAGCAGAGGTGTACCCTACAAAGGTTACAACTATCACGAGAAATGCCATCACCTACAAATGTCAACGAACTAAGAAATCTACAAGGAATATTCGGGAAATTTTTCATTCCATTTCATATCTTTTGGATAAGTTCCATCCATGTACACATCTCCTTAAGAAGGATGTTACATTCAACAGGGGATAATATTGTCAACGAGGAATTTACACTTCTTAAATGGTACCTTATTAACCCACCCATACTCATGCCACCTACCCTAGGTGAAACCCTCTTATTATACATTTTAGCTACCCAATTTCTCTTTGGTGCCTTTGCTTGCCCAATATGACCTAGACAA
This sequence comes from Taxus wallichiana var. yunnanensis, assembly GCA_018340775.1. Taxonomy (NCBI): domain Eukaryota; kingdom Viridiplantae; phylum Streptophyta; class Pinopsida; order Cupressales; family Taxaceae; genus Taxus; species Taxus wallichiana. The sequence goes on from CM031237.1 coordinate 117,100,235, forward strand.
TAGAGAAAGGGTGGTTTATTACCTTGGTCACATCTTGATTGCCTATGAACTAAATTACCCACAAATTGAAAAGGATTTCCTAGCAGTTGTCTTTTCCTTTCAGAAATTGCGTCACTACCTCCTAAACAATAAAACCAAGCTAATATCCAAATTTACCCTCTCAAGTACCTTTTATCCAAACCCTCCCTTATAGAACAAATGGCTAATTGGATCATTCTCCTAAGTGAATTTTATATTGACTTTGTTAACTAGAAGTCATTGAAAGGAAGGGTATTGGCTGATTTTTTCAAAGAATCTCCTTTATCAGGGATGGAACCATTGTGTCTGGATTTGCAAGATGCATCCATGATGTATATTAAAGAGTTTTTGGAGTGGAAATTCCATTTTAATGGATCATTAACCTTCCACGGATTGAGAGAAGAGGTCGTACTCATCACTCCCACGGGGAGGTCATTCCAAGGGAATTTCATTTGGGATTTCCATGCACTAATAACATTACAAAATATGAAGCACTCATTCTTTGGCCTCAAGTTAGCTATAACTTGGAATATCATATGGCTATGAGTCATTGGTGGATCCCAACTTATTATTAAACAAGTTAATGATGAGTATAAGGTTAAAGATTAAAAGATTATTCCACACAAGAAATTGGTGGAAAAATTGAAGGAATATTTTATAAAAATTATCTTTGAACAAAAACCAAATTCACATAATAGATCAATAGATGCCATGGCTACTATCGGATCCCTGTTATGCATTCCTCCTCGAGCAAGTAAAATTTTGTTCTTTGTAGAGAATTTATGAGTACCCGCATATGATATTCCATAGTCGTGTTTGACATGTGAAGGTTTTGGTCCCTTCTCCCCTTTGTATGACCCTATATTTAAATACCTACAAGATGGTACGTTTCCCCCAAACATTACCCATTCTAAGAAGAAATCTCTTATCCACCGTATAGCCTGTTACACCCTCCTAAGATGCACCCTTTATCATTGTGGCTATGATGGGAGTATGATTTAATTTTTATTGTTAATGAATTGGTCCATATTTATTAAATAAGTGCACAAAGGTATCATGCAATACACACTAGTGATATGGTCTGGCTAATAAAATCTTAAGAGTGGGTTATTATCACCAACCATGGAAGCAGATGTTGTAATTTTATAAAGAAATGTGAGTTGTTCCAAAAGTATGGAAACTTAATACATGTGCCAACACAAGCTTTGCATCCTATCACAACACCTTGGCCATTTTATATGTGGGGCCTAGATCTCATAGGGAAGCTCCATCCCACCTCATCAAATGGTCATACCAAAATTATTACTACCACCGAGTATTTTAATAAATGGGTAGAGGTTGTACCTCTTACTTATGTCACTAGTGCACAAATTTCCAAGTTCATTATGAATCACCTTATTTGCTGCTATGACATTCCTTCCGCCATTATCACTGATAATGGTATATACTTCAAGAATAAAATGGTCAAAGCATTATGTCAACACTTTCAGATTCAACTCAAGTTCTCCACCCCCTATTATCCTCAAGGTAATAGAAAAGCCAAGGCTACAAATAAAAATCTTGTATGGATCATGGAGAAAATGGTAAGTAAGACTGGTCATAATTGACACTTACAGATACATCCTACCCTTTGGGCCTATCAAACTTCCATCCACACTCCTACTGGTGTGACCCCATATTCATTATTCTATGGAACTAAACCCATCATAGCTTTATAAGTGGACCTTCCCTCCTAGAGAATATCACTGAAAGACTATCTCGATAAGGATGAAGACTATAGTGTTCCTCGAGTATGAGCAAGATCTGTTGGATGAAAAGCGTATTAGAGCGCTTAATCACCTAAAGGTTTACTAGAACATATTATACGAGAGGATATAACAAGAAGATTATTCATCGTGAATTCGATGTAGGAGATATTGTTCTAAAATAAAATAAGAAGATCAAGTATTAAGGACAAAGAAAAGAAAGTTAAATTTGAGGTTAAGCTGGTTAGGGCCTTATGTGGTGGCCATTAATTATGGATCAAGAGCTTATAAACTAGAATACTTAGATGGTCAAGAGATTCCATAACTTATGAATGCCATGCATCTTGTTGGTCTGAATTTTTTCGGATGGGTAGGTCGTGGGGAACAGTGATCTGCGCAGGGCATAGCCCCTCTTTGAGACAACAAAGTGAAACTAGTTTATTGCTAATATATCAAGCATGAATATATGCAAATCTACACTATTATAACTTTAGGGGTGGTTTGGGATCTCATCCCAGTAGAGGTAGTTCCAACTACGAATATAATGGTAGGAGAGAAGGAATGGAGGACAGTAGATCTTAAAGAAGAAAACAAATGAATTCCAAGACAGAAAGGTTAGAGGGTTTATGCTTTGGGCTGGTAGTAAACAGATCCAAACTTACTTGCATAAAAAATAAAGCAATACTGATGAACATATGATGATATTAGGAATGAATCCAACAAAATAAAAACATAGATCTAACTTAAGAAAGATCTGATGCAAATAACACACATATGGAGCACAAAGTCTGAATATGTATATTAATATCTCTTCTGTTACAAGAAAACACAAATTATTTCTCTCCTCACTTCTATTTTCATACAAAAAATGTCCACCTGGAATACAAAAAGTATTCCAGTATTTATAGAAGGAGAGGAAGACAGAAGACAAAAACAAACTAACCACTATTTACAAAATATCTTACAAGATATTTACAAAATATGTTAAAAGTCAAAATTTTACTTTGGGCAAGCTTTTGGATGGCAACATGCCATGGTTCAACATGGATGATGTCATCATAAATTCCAACAAGCTTTTAAATATTTTACAAAAATGATCAAAGCATACACAAGAGGAGGAAATACTCCTCATCATCTCTTTCTTCTACAACTTGGTGTCCTACTTTTGATCAAGAGAGGTGATGTGACAATGTGCTCAATATTCCATAAAATTGTTGATCATCGCTTGAAGTTGATCATGATCACGGACCTTTGAAATGGTTGCCAATGACTTCGCAAGTTTCTTTCTCATTCTTGAGCTTGTCGGGTAACTCAAAGGACTCCTCGCATGCATCGATCAAGAAGCCAATGAAATCATGGCAGCCAAGAGGTTATTGATTGACTCTCGGTTTAAAGTGACCTCTAGTGCAAAACTTTGAGTGATTGTAGCCTTAAAGCACTTTGGAATGTATCATTTAATTAACTCAAGTTATACGATTCATTGAGCATGCCTAGAGACATTTTTTTAACTATCTTGCTCCATGTTGTATTGTGCATCTAGCACTTCATCTTTGATTTTATAAATTCTCCCAGGATATATTGCATATAATCAACTCGGTAATCTAATGCAACGAGAGATTTATTATGTGTCTGTGGGTGATTGATGACGCCGAAATTCAATAGGTCATCAACTTAGCACTTAGCCATTGCTTCAAACATTTCATGTTGCAACTTGGCATTATCCATCTCCTTGGAGAGGGAACCTGCTACTGCTTGTAGCTCCTTATTTGCTTGAGCTATATCCTAGTAGAGCATTGTAAATTTCCCAATCATTTCCTCACTATCCATGAGGATCTGCTCAATCCAGGATGATACTGCCACGCCTTTCTCATCAATCTTAATATATTCATTTATCTTTTCCTGATTAGGAGCTTGGATGGGTTTGGTGGCGTAATTGGAGGACCATTTCCCATATTCTATAAAACTTGTAGGAGATGTTTGTTTTGTTATTTGAGTATTCTCTTCTCCTCTTTTGCTTCTTGGACCTTTTTGCGAGAGGTCATCCACAACTAACAAGGCTTCCCCTTGTAGGCGGTCGAGATGAGGTCTTCATTGTGACTTGAGTCACTATGAAGTCTATGGGAGATAGATCCTTCTTTTCCTTGGTGGGGTCCGAGTAAGAAATATCTATGACTCTCTCCCCGAAGTGCTTTTGAAAAGAAATTTATTGCTTTTTGCTTCTTGGGTCCCTTCTTGAGAATGACAGAGAAGTCCATGTGTGTGATGGGAACCTTTCTCTTATCTTGACTCGGGTGGTCAAAAATCCAACTAGGACTTATGGGAGTAGGAGTAGAGGGAATAGAAGAAGAAATGAGATTAAAAGGGGAAGAAACTATAGAGGCCTCAAGGAATAATGTTGAAACACTCGATGGTGGCATTGATAAGGAATCTGACGCACCACTTCTTGTGGGGCCTGCGGTTACTACGAGAGAAGAGAAAGACATGGAAACATAATGGATCGTAATTGGATGAAGGGAACACTGGGGGACAAATCCGTAAGGGAGGAAAGATGGAAGAGGTAGGAGATAGAAGGGAGGAAGGGAGAGGAGAAGACACATCCATAAGAATAGATTCTTGAATGACAGTGGGAGGAGGAGGAGTGGACGAAGGAATGGTGGGTACCTCGGTAATTTTAATCGTGTGATGACATCTTGGGTGGATGCATCGTCGAACATTTCTTGCTTCTTCTTCATCTCGGGGACACTAGGTCCACTATTTGCTTCTCGAAGTAATAGGAGGGATTTTAGGATTTTCTTCTTGTTCACTTGGCTCTCCCACTTTGTCTTTTCCTTTACCCTTTGGCACATGGTCCAGCCTTGGAGGTTCTCTACTTGAAGGAGTAGTGAAGTCTACTCTGAGGTAGGTGAGACCATTCTGTTTGCACTAATGTTTGGTGCACTTGCAATATGGGCTTAACCCTTTCTGAATGGTTTTTGTGCCTTTGCTCAGTTGATCTCTCGTGAATGGCCAATCATCTCTATACGTGTCAAGGTAAACTGATCAATTTCTTGATCGATCTCTTGGAATTCCTTTGGGATGATGGCTACGCCATAGTGGAAAATTTCCTCAGAGCCAATCGGGAGTGATCCTTTCACCTAATTTCTATCTCATGTGTCGGAGTCGATCCAAATGTCCTCGATCTCGGGGACATGATGGGATCAATTTTTGCCTTTGGGAGGCAACTCGATAGTCGAAGGTCAACCTTTACGGGAAGTTTTGCTTCATATTTAACAGATCTAGCTTTGCGTACATTTCTCATGCTTTACCAATTGAGGGAAAGGTGTACCGGCCAAGTTTAACGTGGAATCGAGTCCCTTCTTTCTTTCTCTTAATGCATTTTTCATGATATGTAATTACTGCCTGACAGCTCTAACAGATCAGATTTGGCGCTGCAAACCTTGGAAGCTTAGTGGGTTGTCCTAGGAAATTCACGGCTACGAGATATGTGAATGTGGGGAATTGTCTAAACAATTCTCCCCATTTCTTCATGGCAGCAATTACACTTGGGCTAGTCGACCGTGTCTCATATTCGGTCTCAATAGATAGATCACCTCATAGAAACAGGTTTCATTGATCTTGGAGAACCTGATAGATACTAGATTTTAGCCTTAGTTCGAGTAGAACTCATATATCTTGACTTGGGGCCATACCCCACTTTGAGATAACCCCATGAAATATCTCTATGATGAGGTGTCGTATACAACATAGGAATTCATGTAGAATTTCCTAGTTGTCGAGAACCTATTGGAGTTGTTGCGAGATGGTGTCGCTTATGATTTTTACCCGGTACCAAGCGTTGATCGGGAGCATTCTTGCTCATGGTCTCTAGGTACCCGTACATCCACTTGTGGAAGTAATGGGCATCAGGGAACCCAAATACTCTATTGAGGAAGGTGATTATATCACTTAACTCCTCGTTGAAGTCACTACGATGGATGGTTTGCGGCCATATCCTTACCACCTTCTTGTTTTTTAGGTAGAGCTCATTCATCATTTGCATACATTTATCCTCATTGTCGTCCCAGTCTTTCTGCGGTCTTCAAGGCTTAAATAATATGATGAGGAATTCCCGGATTATTTCAAAATGATGAGCGGTGAGGTTTATGATCATTTTGTGCTCTTTTTATTCGACACATCTAGTTTCCTTGTTGTAGCATTGGGTAACTAATATGATGAATTCATTGTTTATAGCACTCATTAGAAGCCACGTTGCAAAGTGAAATCCACCGCCTACCAGTTGTTTATCCATGGGCCAATGCTAACATTTTTTGTTCTCACCTAGAAGTTATCCATGTCAATGTGACCTAGTTCGAGTCCCCGATGTCGAGATCGCACTTTGCATATGAGTCAGGCATCTTGACCCTTTGATATTTGTACTTCATCTCTTACTCGACAAACTTAGCCTTAGCTTTAGCTTTGGTTGGCTTCTTGCTCGATGAAGACATAAGTAAGCTCAAGGATGGATGTTGTTGCTTTGTAAGAAGTATCAGGGAGGTCCAACACAAAAGAGCCATGTCAACCGTCATGTTATTAATAATGAAAACTTACGAGAATTAAAAGTAAGAAATTATAAGCCTTAGGGTGTAAGGCGCGGAGTTTATAGTAGGTCGCAAGAGGATTCAAATTTCTAGGCACACTTGGGAAGGTGTCATCATGCATATGGTTACGCCAAAGTGGGAAAATCACGGGGCATGGGTTAGAAACACAAAACATGTAATGTTGGTGTTGAGGATGTTGCACCAATGCTTTGAGAGAAATATGCCTTGGCGAGGTGCGAAAAAGTTTGGTGTTGCATGATTTTAAAGTACACCAAGGCGCTGCTCTGGAATATGTTGCAAGGAAAAGCAAAGGCGCTAAAGGCGGCTAAGTGTGCGGTGCGGATATGCAGCACACAACATCTTATGCTAATGTTGATGAAGTTGTGCCTACACCCTATAACAATCTGCTAAGTGATCTTTTGGATGCTGTGGCAAGGGCTCATGCTACATGGGTTTGAAGTGCACCATGACATAAGCTGTGGGAGGTGTAACATGAATGTAAATCGTCTTTAAAGATTTCAACAGTTTGGTAATTTAGCAGACTTGTTTGATTTCTTGATTTCCTCTCTTATTGGTATTTGGATTTGATGGTAAGAGAGAGGAATGGGAAAGGTAGTAAGTAGGGGAAGATGGGTTTTTAGTTTCTTCAGAGGTAAAACCCTCAGATTTTCAGATCGGAAGGAGAGGTAAAACGGCTTTCGGTGGGTTGGCTCTTGTGAATGTTTTCTTCTTTTTAGATTTAATCTTTTTATACAAGCCCTAAGCCTAACAAAACCAAAAAAAAAAAAACCACAACAACAAAAAGGATTGCAGATGCCACTCACCAAGATTTATAAAAGATAAAGTACGATGTGGGGTCCACAAGCACGAAAAACCGCACGCGGGGAGTGTGAGGATGGGTGACGAGGCACTGAGAGAAAACACCTTTTGAAATTTTTAATTCGTGAAAATGATAGGTGTTGGGCACATATTTATAAAAAAATTGGCATTTATGACCTCACCAACCGCCTTGGTGTAGGTTTGGGAATGTTAACACGAGGATGTATGCGCAAAGAAAATGCGACATGGGTTTCTTGATGGAAACATGTAATGTTAAGTTCATAGGGAACACATTTCTTGGTGTTGACATAATATTGTCAGCCCCAAAGGGTAAAGGAGGTGTGTAATGGCGGAGATGTTGACATAACAATGGGTGTGCCAAAGGATATTTGAAGGGGCGTATATTTTGTCAAGTTGACATGAATATAATTGTGCCCGAAGATAAAAATGGGGCACAATTTTGGCAGTGTCAACACAAAATTATCTGCAAAATTATCTGCCAAAGGATTAGCTGAAAATGGCTAAGTCCAAGACAACTTGATCCACTGAAAGGAATTTTTTGACTATTTTGAACGTTTTTCAAATTTCCTTAAGGACCAAAACAAAATTTTGGTATGGTTACCTGCAAATTGCCCTTGTGAATTTTGCGGGATAACAAATTAGCTCTTTCTACGGACTATCTTTGAGTGAAACTTAAGGGTATAGAATCCCATATTTTTAGGTGCCTACCCATTGGGTTACAGAGATTCAAAAACAAGGGTGATGAAAAAGAAAAGGAACAAACAACAAACAGAAAGCAAACACACAACGAAAGAAAACACACGATGAAAGCAAAATGTATAAAGAAGAGAGCAAGCTCTACTTCCTGAAGATCTTCAAGTGCTACTACTGCTATAGGGAAGTGGGAGCTCGGTTCCGTCTATATACAAGATATAGAAACTATTCTCTCCATTGAGTTGCCTGATTTTGTATGGCCATCTCCAAAGAGAGTCAAACTTTCCATGCATACCTTTCGGTTCTCTTCGTTTGTCCCATAGAAGGTAAATATCTCCTACTTGGAAATATCTCTGCTTAGATTTCTTGTCGAATAGCCTCTTCACTTGATTATAATGTTTAGTGATCTTTCGACCACTTTCACTCACTTTTCTTCAAGTTTAGTCGGGTACATAATTCTCTTTTCAAGAGTTTTCTAAAAAGTTTCATCTTTAATTGCTCGAACAAGTGCGCAGAGCAGGAATTTCCACGGAGATAGGTATTTCAGCATCGATCCCATATAACACTGGAAAGGTGAAATTCCGAGAGACCTTTTTGGAGTGATACGATCCATCCACAAAGAATCGTATAATGATTTATGCGAGATAGTTGGTTTTCATCAACTAGCTTCCGTATGATAGTTACCAAGTTCTTGTTCTTTGGATTCTTCACGACCATTTCCTGAGGATAATAATCGGAGGCATAAGCTAAGGTTATTTTGTATCCATAGTAAAAACCAACTACTTCCCGTGAAGAGAATTTGGAAGCATTATCAACAAAAATCTTGTGTGGAATGCCAAATCTCATAATAATAATCTCTTTGATGAAGTTGAAACAACTTGAAGTGGCATGCTTGATAGGTATGGCCTCCACCCATTTCGTGAAGTAATCCATTCTTTGTTAGGAGGTAACTACGTCCAATACTTGATTGTGGATTGAGTGTTGTAATTAAATCAAGTTCCCATTACTTGAAGGGTTCATCAATAATGACTAGCTGAGGGGAAACACAACCAACTTTTGTTTACCAACGAACTATTGGCAAAGTTCACATTTTGCTACTCGGTGGTTGTATCCTAAAATAGTGTTGGCCAGTAGTACCGGCCCGAATAATATTATGTGTTGTCACAGAGGAGGAGAAGTGACCATTTCAGGTTAATTCATGAAAAATTTCTAACAATTTTACCTATTGCGGCTTGTGAACACAACGTAGAAAAACACCATCAATTTCGTGTGCTTGATCAATCCGTCATCCCATATGACATATCTTGGGGCTCTGAGTTTCACTATTTGGATTTTTTTTTTGGTTAGGTGAATCGGGAACTCACCATAGGTGATAAATAATGTGATATCAGAATACCATTCGTCGTTGGTGGTGACGAATAGAACCATGGGAAAAGAAACCACTTTCTCTAGTTCACCTTGCTCTCCATCAATGTGATCAAATTTTTCTTCAGGTACCTCTAAGTCTTTATTTTCAACCATTAGCTGACTCAGGCCATTACCTCTTACCAACTTGGTTGGTTTGATGTCTAGATCATATTCTTAGACCTTTGTGATCCAATTTCCTCATAAGCTCCCTAACTCTTGTTGAGTCAGGATAGACTTAATAGCCGTGTTAAGAACCAACACTACTGTATGAGAATTTAGAATATAGTAGTGGAAATTTTTGACTGCTTTTACCATGGAGAAGGCATGCTTTTCCAATTGTGAAATCTTTAGTTCATGAGGCTTAAGAGGGGAACTCATGAAAGCAATCAGGGATTCAATATCTTCAGAGTTTTTGCATCAAGATAGCTGATACATTATGCGCAGATGCATAACCGTACATGATAAAGTCTTTCTTTGAAGTCGGGACACACTAGAACATGAGCATGAGTGAAGGAGGTATTTATATCTTCAAAATATGTCCTACCTTCCTCACTCCATCGGAATGTTTGGGACCCTTTCATCATATTAGATATATGATAAGTCTTCTCAAGCAAAATCAGAACAAATCGTATAAGAAAATTTACCTTTCCTAAGAGAGAGTGAACATCGGTCTTGCTTGTAGGCAATGTAAGGCTCACGAATATCCTTGAATCTTTCGACATATATCTTAGTTCCTTCTCTGCTGATGACATGTCCTAGCAGCTTTCCTTCGGTGACCCCAAAATCGACTCCTTGGGATTTAGTGAAATCCCATGTTCTCGGCATCGATCAAGACTTATTCCAAGTGATCACGGTGATCACTTCATTTTTGGAGAACACGGTCAAGTCATCTATGTAAACCATGATGAATTTTCCCGTCATACCTTTGAATGCAAAGTCCATTGCTTGTTGGAAGGTGGCACTCGGCCTTGATCAAGCCGAACAACATTTTGTTGTAGGCGAAGATACCCAAGGAGTGGTGAACATTGTTTTGAACTAATCTTTAGGTGTGACTTGAATTTGATTGTAACTGAAAAAATTTCAAGCATAGACAACATTTTCGAACCTATTCTTGCTGTAGCAATTGATCCATTATCAACGGTGGATAGTTATTTTTAAGGATGACTGGTTCAAGTTTTGAAAGTCCACGCATATGCGTATCTCACCATTCTTATTACGCATAGGCACAATATTTGAAATCCAGTACTTGTGATGAATTGGAAAATTAATTCTTGCATCCAACATCTTGAATTTCAATTTGGATGGTACCGAGTTTTGGGGTTGTAATGCCTTTGCTTTTAATGGAAAGGCTTGACATCTTTCTTGAGTGGAATGTCATGTTAAATGTCCTTTGGATTGAATGACTTCAGGTCGGCATAAGACCATGCCAACACATCCATATAATTTTTCAGCAACTTGACGAATTTTCACTTTTCCTCGGGCATACAACACTTCTCGATATTCATGGAGCGAGGATGTTTCGCAGTACCTAGATTAACGGATTCGAGTTTCGAAGAGGAGGAAGGATCATCTTGTAACTTTTTCTTGACAAAACATTCATGATTATCAAATAATCATTCTAAGGAAACCAAACATGTAGGAATCTTATTTCCTTTGAGTGTATCACCGTATCTTTTTCAGATTCATGTGCTTGACCGGTGAGAGACTCACGACATGCGAGAAGTTGTTCCATCGAAATGAAGTTCTTTGAAATTGTCACTTTCTCGAGAAAGGTGATAAGGTTGTTGTCATCATTGAACACTTGCCAATGCTATGAATTATCTCGGCACACTTAGGTGAAAAACCACTTCAATGGTATATGTATCCATTTTTAATCCCGGGTGAGGAGCATGAGAGAGGTGAGGCGGACCAATGAATCAGCCATATCATTTTGAGCTCGTAGAACTACTTTGATTGAGAAAGCATAAAATTCTTTGATGCTATCCCATACGGCATTGCGGTAGTGTCGAGCTAGTCATTTTTACCCGATATATCCCTTTCACACGATTGAAAATTTTCTCAAAGCATCACCTTGCACTTTCAAATTCTTGATTCCCTTCTCTTTTGTAGCTTGCATGCCAAGTAACAAGGAATCATATTCGGTGGTATTATTCATATTAAAGAACTACAACTTGAAAGAAAAAGGGAAAATCTCCTCTTTAGGAAATATTAGAACAACCCCAACACTTTGCATCCACTTGTTGTGCAACTACCATCAAATTACAATGTCTATACTTTGTTAAGATCCTCTTTTGGATGAAAACATCCATTCTATCTGATTCGGTGGACAAGAAGTAGTTCCCCATGCCTGACGATTTAAAAATAATTTGAGCCTTGGGGTAATCAGAGTTGGTGACTAGATATTTCTTTTGTGATTCTTGTTCCAATGTCTACATCACTCCTTTGACAGGGATCTTGGCTTTGGACTAGTCCATATGAATTTCCCCACCAAATTCTTTACAGAAGCTCCTCCCTAGCAAAATTCCATATGCTATTGGAATATCAGCTACAAGAATAGTGATTTTTACCCTTTTTTCAGGAAATGCCGCGAATGTGAACTGCAGATCCTTAATCTGACCAATCAATGGTACCTATTTGGTTTCCATGGAGTAGCATCTACCAAAAGGTTTAGTAAGTGTGAGGCCCAAAGCATGGGTGACCTTTGCTGGCATAACATTATCAGAAGCCCTAGAATCAATTATATAGTTACTTATTTTATGACCATTGATCAGGAGAGATAGGTAAAAGGGTTCAATTTTCCCCAACGTAGAAGTCAAGGAAACGTTTACATGAGATGTAGGAGGAATGGGAAGAATTTATTTTAGGGAAATAGGAGAAGGTATGGAAACCTAACTTTGGATGTACTTAGTTAATCTTATAAGCTGCTCTGGGTCGGATTGAAGGTACTCAACTTCAGACATCTGGATCTTGGTCTTTTTAGCGTGATCAATTATATCGAATGTGACCAAGGGTTGTCTAACGAATGAGTGAGTAATTCATTTCACATTTGTAGGGGAGGATTATTGGTGATTATGGGACTGGAGGAAGGTTGAATTAAAGGAGAAATAGGAGGAAAATATTTCTTTACAAAAGGTTTAATAGGAGGTTGAATAAGAAGGGATTGCCTCTTTTAGCGATCGTTGGCGGTGGAGTTACCACAACCTTTTCCTTTAGTTTTCAAGAGCAACCTTTGCTTCTTTTCCTTGCGAGCGAGTGAAAATTACATACGATTGTCCACTCACATACCCTTGGGTACCATCTTCTTCATCAGATTCCTCATCTTCAAATTACATATACCCAATAGTAGAGTCACTAGTCAGTTCACCGACATCTTGATCATCTTCGCCTTACGACGAAGGTTCTTCGTAATTTGGCTCATCTTCTTCGATTTAAACCAAAGCATTGACCGGAGGGGCTTCAATTGTTAACCTTGGAGAAGCGAAGCAAACAAACGCGGCCTTTGGGGGCCGTTGTTGGGAGCAAAGTTCCTCCGTGGGATATCTCGGATGCGAAGTGGTAGATGATGTTTGAGCCAATTAATTATTTAATGAAAGCAAGTCATTCGCCATGTTTTGGAATGCTAGATTTGATGAGGTAGCCTAAGAAGAAGTTGAAGCCTTTGATTTTTATGGCTCTCGTCTTAACTCACCAGATATAAGAAGGTTGTCTTCTATCCGAATGGCGAGATGCTTGAGCACGGGCCAAGGTGGGTATCTCTTCTTGTAAAAGTAAGAAACTTACTTTCAAACTCATGACGTTTAAGAAGAAACACTTTTGATTCTCTAATGTCGGCATCATGGCAAGCGACACATAGTTGATCGGTGAATTGAGTCGGGTGATAAAAACATGCATGGTTTCATTGATCTCCTTCTTCATATGAGTGATTTGTGACAATAACGTAAATGTGTCTTCTGAAGGTTTGTACCTGTCTTCAAATGCAGTCCACAATGTGGCCCAAATGGTGATGGATTCGGCATTTGGTAAATGTTGGAACCACTCTACCGCAGGCCTTGCAAGGTCTCCGAGAAAGAGACGTCTTTGGTACATCCTCATGAGTCACATCCAAAATGCTAAATGACATAATAAACGCAGCTATATGCGTGTCTATACTTTGATTTCCGCTCCCATCAAATTTTGGGAATTTTTTTTGGATGTGGTAGTCTTTGGGGACCCATGGCATTTCCCCATGGTACAGGTAGATTTGTTTCCATTTGAAAAGTAGGACAAAGAACACGAGTAGGGAGTGTGGTTCCACTTAGCAAAAGAGCACTGCAAGTCGATATCGAGGTACCCTATGAAATACGACTCTTTCATCGAGGCGAGGCACTTCTTATTGATCGATCCGCTAAGCTTAGTGATGTGAATCGTCTTTGGAGTGATCTGAAATTTTTCCTTGAAGTAGATCAAAAATGGGATCAACTTCTCCACGATCTCTTCTACCGTGAGTAAAGGTTCACCCACCGGTGTATCCACTCGGATCTCGCAACAATCAGAGTAGATTTACAAAAATATTTTTGTTTCTACTTGCTAATTTTTAGATTTTTCGGTAAAAATCAGCAGCATGTACATTTTTCAGTATTTAAATTTTACCCTTTTGATAACAACCGATTGCAATTTTCTAACATAGATTAATAAGGATAAAAAGTGGGTTTATTTAGAAAGCTAATTTTTGAATCCTTGACTTTGAATTTTGCAAGGTTTTGAAAATAACATGAAATGTCAGAATCTTAGATCTATGGAAATATACAAGTTTTTGTAAAAACTCAGCGAACTAAAAGTCTCTATCTGGTCCAGATCTATGGATTTGTATAAGGAAATTTTCAGTTTTGATCACTTCTGCAAAAATTTTAATTTTTAACAAAGAGTTAAAATTTGCAATCTGGTAGTGATTTTTATAGTTTTTAAGTTATTTCCTTAGTTTGATCCCCAGTAGAGTCGCCAAATTTTGGAAATATCATGAAACGTAAGAATCTCGAGATCTATTGAAATATACAAGTTTTTGTAAAAACTCAATGAACTAAAAGTCTCTATCTGGTCCAAATCTATGGATTTGTATAAGGAAATTATCGAGTTTGATCACTTAAAAATTTTAATTTTTAACAAAGAGTTAAAATTTGTAATCTGGTAGTGATTTTTATAGTTTTTTACTTATTTCCTTAGTTCGATCCCCAGCAGAGTCGCCAAAAACTGTTGGTCTGAAAATTTGTCGAATGGGGGTATTGGGAAATATAAGCCAGCGAGTGTGCAGGGCATAGCCCCTCTTTGAGACAACAAAGTGAAATTGGTTTATTGCTAATCTATCAAGCAGGAATCTATGCAAATCTACACTATTCTAACTTCAAGGGGGTTTGGGATCTCATCCCAGTAGAGGTAGTTCCAACTACGAATAGAAAGGTAGGAGGAAAAGAATGGAGGAAGGTAGATCTAAAGAAAGAAAAGAAATGAATTTCAAGATAGAAAGGTCAGAGGGTTTATGCTTTGGGTGGTAGTAAACAGAGCCAAACTTACTTGCATAAAAAATAAATCAATACGAGATAAACATATGACAATATTAGGAATGAATCCAACAAAATAAAAACATAGATTTAACTTAAGAAAGATCTGATGCAAATAACACACACATGGACCACAAAGTCCGAATATGTATATTAATATCTCTTCATTACATAAGAAAACACAAAGTCTTTCTCTCCTCACTTCTATTTTCATACAAAAATGTCCACCGAAATACAACAAGTATTCCAATATTTATAGAAGGGGAGGAAGAAAGAAGACAAAAACAAACCAACCACTATTTACAAAATATCTAAAAAGTCAAAAGTTGACTTTGGGCAAGTTTTTGGATGGCAACATCCCATGGTGCAACATGGATGATGTCATCATAAATGCCAACAAGATTTTTAAATATTTAAAAAAAAAGATCAAAGCATACACAAGAGGAGGAACTACTCCATATCATCTCTTTTCTCAAACTTGGTGTCCTACTTTTGATTAGAGAGGCGATGTGACACCGCACTCGATATTCCATAAACTTGCTGATCATCACTTGAAGTTGATCATGATCTGGACTTTTGAAATGGTGGCCAATGACTTCACAATTTTCTTTCTCATTCTTGAGCTTGTCGGGTAACCCGGTGAACTCCTCGCATGCATTGATCAAGAATCCAATGAAATTACAGTAGGTGAAGAGGTTATTGATTGAATCTCGAGTCAAAAGTGACCTGCGGTGCCAAACCTTGAGTGACTATAGCCTCAAAGCATTGGAATGTATCATTATCTTCTCTCAAGTTATATACAATTCGAGCATACACCGGAGACATTTTTGTAACTGTCTGCTCCATGTTGTATTATGCATCCAAGGCTTCATCTTTGATTTTATCAATTCTCTCTAGGATATATTCCATCTAATCAACCTGGTAATCTAATGCAATGAGAGATTTATTATGTTCCCGTGGGTGATCTATGATGCCGACCTTCAATAGGTTGTCAATTGAGCGATTATCCATTACTTGGAACATTTCATGTCACGCAACCTAGCATTATCAAACTCCTTAGAGAGGGAACTGCTACTTATGTAGCTCCTTATTTTCTTGAGCTATATCCTGGTAGAGCACCGTGAATATCCTAATCATTTCCTCACTATCCCCGAGGATCTGCTCAATCCAGGATAATCTTGCCACACCTTGCTCACCAATCTTAATATATTCATTTATATTTTCCGATTTGGGAGCTTGGATGGGTTCGTAGTAGTAATAGCTGAGGAGCATTTCCCATGTTCTCGCAATGGTTGTAGGAGATGTTTTTTTGTTCTTTGAGTATTCTCTTCTCCTCTTTTTCTTCTTGGAGATTCTTGTAGAGGGCATCCACAGACTAACAAGGCTTCCCCTTGCAGAATTTCATATAAGGTCCCCATTGTGACTTGAGTCACTGTGAAGTCTGTGGGAGACAGATCCTTCTTTTCCTTGGTGGGGTCCGGGTAAGCAATCTCCATGACTCTCTCCCTTGAAGTAATTTTTGAAAAGTGAGTTATTACTTTCTGCTTCTTGGGTCCCTTCTTCGGAATGATGGAGAGGTCCATGGGTGTGATGGGAACCTTTCTCTTATGTTGACTCGGTGGTCATAAATCTAACTAGGACATATAGGAGTAGGAGTAGAGGGAATAGGAGAAGAAAGCTGGAGTAAAGGGGAAGTAAGCGTAGAGGCCTCGGGAAGAATGTTGAAACACTTGGTGGTGGCATTGACAAGGAATCCAACTCACCACTACTTGTGGGGCCTAAAGTTACTACTGTAGAAGAGAAGGACATGGAAATGGAAGGGGTCTATAATTGGATGGAGGGAACTCTGGGGGACAGATCCGCAAGGGAGGAGACGATGGAAGAGGTGGGAGATGGAAGGGAGGAAGGGAGAGGAAAATACACATCCATAGGAATAGATGCTTGAATGACAGTGGGGGAGGAGGAGGAGCGGAAGAAGGAATGTTGGGTACCTCGGTAGTTATAAGCGTGATGACATCCTTGGTGGATGTATCCATCATAATATTTGTTGCTTCTTCTTCATCTTGGGACACGAGGTCCACTATTTTCTTCTCGAAGTAGCAGGAGAGATTTTAGGATTTTCTTCCTATTCGCTTAGCTCTCCCACTTTGTATTTTCCTTTACCCTTTGGCACATGGTCCACCTTGAAGGTTCTCTACCTAAAGGAGAAGTAGTGAAGTCTACTCGAGGTAGGTGAGACCATTCTGTTTGAACCAATGTTCGGTGTCTTTGCAACGTGGGCTTAACCCTTTCTGAATTATTTTTGGCACCTTTGCTAACGGTGGCCGATCTCTACGAATGGCCAATCATCCCCATTTTTGTCAAGGTAAACTGATCAATTTCTTGATCGAGTCTCTTGGAATTTCTTTGGGACAATGGCTTTCCCATAGTGGACGATTTCCTCAGAGCGGTCGGGAGTGATCCTTTCACCCGATGTCTATCTCATGTGTCAGGTCAATCCAAATGTCCTTGATCTAGGGGACATGGATGGGATCAATTTTTTCCTTTAGGAGGCAACTCTGACAGTCGAAGTTCAACCTTGCTAGGAAGTTGTGCTTCAGATTTAGAAGATCTAGCTCTCCGTATGTTTCTTGTGCTTTACCAAGTGAGGGGTAGGTGTACCGGAAAACTATAAGGGGGAATGGAGTCCCTCCTTTCTTTCTTTTCATGCATTTTTCATGGTATGTAATTAGCTACCTTGACAGCTCTAACAGGATCAACTTTGGCCCTGTAAACCTTGGAAGCTTAGTGGGTTCTCCTAGGAAATTCACAGCTCTGAGATATGTGAATGTGGGGAATTTTGTGAACAATGCTCCCCATTTATTCGTGGTAGTTATCACACTTAGGTTGGTATGACCGTGTCTCGTATTCGGTCTCAACAGATAGATCACCTCTTAGAAGAAGGCATCCTTGATCTTGGAGAACTGAGAGATACTACCTTCGAGCCTTAGTTTTGGGTAGGACTCATATGTTTTGACTTGGGGCCATACCCCACTTTGAGTTAACCCGCAAAATCTCTCTCTCGATGCGGCGGTGTATACAACATAGGAATTCATGAAGAATTTCCCAGATTTGAGAACTGTTGAGGTGCTGTTGCAAGATGGTGTCGCTTATGATTTTTCCCAAAGCATAAGTGTTGATCGGGAGAATTCTTACTCATGGTCTCTAGGTACCTTTGCATCCACTTGTGGAAGTAATGGGCGTTAGGGAGCCCAAATACTCTATTGAGGAAGGTGATTGTATCACTTAACTCCTCCTTGAAGTCAACTGCGATGGATGGTTTGCGGCCATCTCGCTTACCACCTTCTTGTTTTTTTATCGAGCTCATTCATCATTTGCATACATTTATCCTCATTGTCGCCCTAGGTCTTTCTGCAGTCTTCAAGGCTTATCGCCACATATGGCTATGATGAGGAATGCCCAAGATTAATTCAAAATGATGAGCATTGAGGTTTATGATCACTTTGTGCTATTTTTCTTCGACACATTTAGTGTCCTTGTTGTAACAGCATCAGAAACTAGCATAATGAATTAATTGTTTATAGCACTCATTGGAAGCCCTGCTACAAAGTGAAATCCTTTGCCTACTAGTTTGTTCATCCATGGGCCACTGCTAACATTTTTGGTTCTCACCCAGAAGTCATCCATGTCAATGTGATCTAGTTCAAAGTCCCTGATGTCGAGACTGCACTCTGCACATGAGTCAGGCATACTGATCCTTTGATATTTGTACTTCATCTCTTGCTCGACAACTTATTCTTAGCTTTATCTTTTGTTGGCTTCTTGCTCGATGAAGACATAAGTAAGCTCAAGGATGGATGTTGTTTCTCTGCAAGAAGTATCGGGAGGTCCAACTTAGAAGAGCCATGTCAACCGTCATGTTGTTCATAATGAAATCTTGTTGAATGAAAAATTAGCAATTATAAGCCTTAGGGCGGAAGGCGTAGGTTTACTGATGAGGTCGCGGGGGCTTCAAATTTCTAGGTGCACTTGGGAAGGTGTCAAAATGCATATGGTTACACCGGTGGGAAAAAGTGTGGCGTGTGGATTAGAAACACACAACATGCATTGTTGGTATTGAGGACAACTGCGCCAACACTTTGGGAGAGATATGCCTTGGCGGGGCACATAAAAGTTTAGTGTTGCGTGATTTTAAAGTATGCTAAGGCAATGCTCCGGAATATGTCGCAAGGAAAACAGCAGTGCGCCAAAGGGCTAAGCGCATGGTGCGGCTATGCAACACACAACATCTTATGCTGATGTTGATGAAGTTGCCCTCTACCCTATAACAATCTGCTTAAGTTCTCTTTTTGGGTGGCGCGGGAAGGGTTCATGCTACATGGGTTTGAAGTGTGCCACGACGTGATCTGTGGGAGGTGTAATATAAATGTAAATCACGCCAAAGGTTTCAACAGTTTAGTAATTTGGTAGACTTCTTTGATTTCTTGATTTCCTCTCTTATTGGTATTTGGATTTGATGGTAAGAGAGAGGAATGGGCAAGCATAAGTATTTTTCGTTTCTTGAAGCAAATCCCTTGATTTGTAGATCGGAAGGAGAGGTAAAATGTCTTTCAGGTGGGTTGGCTCTTTGTGAATGTGTTCTTATTTTTAGATTTAATCTTTTATACAAGCCCTAAGCCTAACACAACTAAAAACAAAACCACAACAACAAAAAGGATTACGAAGCCACTCACCGGGATTTATAAAGATGAAGCACGAATTGGGGTCCACAAGAATGAACAATGACATGTAGGGATGACGGGAGCAGAGAAAACACCTTTTGAAATTTTTAATTCATGAAAATGATAGGTGTCGGGCACATATTTATAGAAAAACTTGCATTTATGACCTCACTAACCCCCTTGCTTAGCATGGGTTTGGGAATGTCGACATGAGGATGGATGCGCCAAAGAAAACACTGGCACGGGTTTTGGATGGGAACATGCGAGGTTTAGCGCATAGGGCGCACATCTCTTGGTGTTGACATAATATTGTCAATGCCAAAGGGAAAGGGGCGCAATGGTGGAGATGTTGACATAACAATGGGTGCGTAGAAGAATATTTGAAGGGGGCGTAGATTTTTCATGTTGACATGAATATAATTGCACCCAGTGCAAAAAGGGGGTGCAGTTTTGGCGAGTGTCGACAAAAATTATTATCTATGCAAAGGATTAGCCAAAAATGGCTAAGTCCAAGACAACTTGATCCACTAAAAGGGACTTTTGGACTATTTCGAATGTTTGTCAAAATTCCTTAGGGACCAAAACATAATTTTGGTATGGTTACCTACAAATTGCCCTTGTGAATTTTGCGGGATAACACATCTCAAGAGGTTTTATTCTTAAGCATGGTGCAGATATCAAAAATACCTTAAAAGTAGAAAAAAAAGAAAAAACAAGCAAAAAAATAGAAAAATCAAGAAAACAATAAAGAAAAAGTAGGTCATCCACATGTGAAAACCATACAATTATGTTGCATTGGGGAGGTCTTCGGGTGAAAACCGATTTCTAGTGCTCAAGGAGGATTAGTTGGTCACAAGCTACTCTTACATCTGGATGGGTAACTCTCACCTCTATCTAGGATTGGTTTCCCTTGTTAGGTATAGGAACCCTACCGAGTCTACTTCACCAGATTGTGAGCTATATTTTTTGTTCTTATATCTCGTGTGAAGGATTTTCCTTTGTATATTCCCATCTAATGTTGTAGGAACCTTCATATTTCACTTTTTTAACATATACACATGGCATTTAGCCCTTTTTATATTTGTGCATCACGCTAGGGGAATCCACTCTTCTTTGTCCTTGTACATTTCTTTCAAAACAAGACCTTAGAAAATACAAAAACATTCAGAAAAAGATACACAAAATTCCAAACATTCATAAAACCCACCTTAGGAAAGATGCTACACCAACTTCATAACATTGTCTTAAGGAAACCTCAAAAATAATGTGAGCATTAGCCTCGAAAACTTATCTTTCAAGATAACACCAGTAACATTATAAAAATATCAATGCTTTCCCAAAAAATTAAGGTAGTGATTAGATTCCTTTTAGTTGACATTTTTTTCTAATTCTGGTTATAAGTATCTTTTCACATTTTATGATTTAAAGTGTGGTTCATTTGCTTACCTTAGATTGAATCTCATTTGATTTAATTATGTGCCGCATTGAGTTCATTTTTAAACTTTCATACTTGTAAAATATTGATATGTTTTCATCGTCTATTGTATGCATCTATTAGGATTAATTTTACTTAAATTGGATACCAATTTAGTACGTTGTTAAAATTTGCATGTGTTCTAGTTCCATATTATTGTGAATTTTTGCAGGTGTATATTTGTTTAGTTTTGTTAACTTTTTCTTGTGTGTTTGTTTACTACACATATGTTTGTTATCAAAATTATCATCTATCATTCATCACATATAACATCATCTAATACATCATATATACAATAATGATAAGTTTTACATCATGCATGTATACTAAGCTAATCATCACATATCGTATCATCAATGGGAATAAGAGGGGTTACGTGTGATCACAAATCTATCCCCCGCACCAATATCATCTAATATCATCCCAAATGCTAAACATCTACCGAGAATATCTCATCTCTAAAACATATGATATTATCTAAAGATATATCATCAATATAAAAACATGTGGTACATCATCAATGTCTAGCATGAAATATACATAAGAAATGAGAATCATACATCACCATGATACACTCATCATACATCTATAAACATGAATCATCATCATAGAGCATATAAAAACATGAAAATATAAACCATCGAATGTCCATATATACATATGTAAATATTTGTCTCAAAATAAGATATACATCATCGATACAAAATATGCCATCTAAAGGGCATGAATCAAAACCGAGCCTTCATCAAGAGGCATAATAAAAAAATGATACATCAGTACATACATTGATCAAAATCAACCTTCATAAGAGGCATGTATACATACATATGTCAATACAAAAAGAGAGATTCAACCATGACTCTCGCCCTCTCCAGGGATGCCTGGTCTATGGCCTAGAGGATGAAACAACAACTGGTGTGATGGGCGGCTCTGGGTGTATCACCTGCTATCAGGATGACCTGGCCTTACCTCTATGATCTAGAACCCGTCATGCTCACATCTAGTTGATCAAATGGTGTAACCTGCTCCCCTGCTGGAACTACGTGATGGTAGGTAACCTTGTAATACGAGGCCTCGTCGGTGGATCTCATTATATCCTATATCATCTCTATATCCCCAAAAGTCATGGCTTCTTGTACAACATAATATCACTCCCATGTCGAGTCTACCCATATATGCATATGTCTGTTTCAAAGAGGCAGCTTGCCCATCTTTATCTCAGTGTAATGGTCTGCACTGGGCCCATGCCTAATCTCTCTGAATAGTAATACCTGTACTTGGACTTGGGCCTAGTCCCACTATACAGTGACACCGTGTGCATGTGTCTGCACCTGATGTAGGAGGATCAATATCTAAGCACCATGTACGCTAGCAGCCTAATATACTATTGTCATGCTCCTCCATCCCCACCTTAAACGACATGGGCTCTTGCCTAGTCTCTCTCTTCTTTCACTACCTCTAATTATTCTTTGGCTTGATGTCTCTCATCTGCTACATGTAACTGGATGGCTATCACCTCCTGTAGCTACTTCTGAAGTGAAACTAACTATCCATCATCTCCACCACCACCTGGAGCATGCGGTGGCAGGCCATTCTATGGAAACACCTGCTATAACAGAACATATATCCCCACTGGAATTCCTATTGGAGGAAACTATATATCAGAACACAGGGCACTGTCTCTGCTAGAATATGCCCCTATGCATGTGGCTGCTATAGTGGAGGACCCTATCCTTGACCCCCATCATGACGTTGAATGTTGAAAGGATCATCGTCCTCATCATCATCCCCATCACATCCACCATCACCTCCAAAGCATCATTACCAAGTACTATAAAACCACACCGGAGGTGCTCGACTCGAAATCCCATGTTGTTATAAGAATCGTCAATCGATGAGGTAAAAATGTGTGGTACCATAGAGAATACTTTAGTTGACAAATCGGATCCGACCTATCTCAAAGGAACCCCTTGAATTGACACCATCTTTAAATAGATGGCTAAGGATCTGTCTCTTGTGATTTATGGGCCCATGTAAAAATACTCTTGAGCCCTATGAGCATACCACATATCTAACCCTCATACATCCTGTGTAATGCCAAATTGTCTCGATAACAATTAAATTAATAAAAATATCACATATAGCTGTAGATGCCAAACATAAAAATGCTCCACGATCAGCCGTACTCAGATCTAAGCCATCCTTAGGCTCTGGAAATGTCTCGTATGGCCTCCATACTACTATGGCGTGTTGTAAGTCATCCAAGCTGTTGTAGGTAATGGTAGGTATCTCGGATATTCGATCGCACATCATCACTAATCAGAACCCAACCCATATCAGAAGGATCCTCTAGAGCTCAGACCCTTAGTACACCTGTAGGATGACCAATAACAATATGGTCCCACACCATAATATGAAGCAACCTGGTAGGTCCTACCATCTTATGATGGTAGTCGAGATCAAATGCAGGTCTTAGTATAAATGCACCCGGTATGCATTGGCCCCGATAATATGTCTCATCGTCAATCAAACCGCATATAGCTCCAATAAGGTGAGTAGAAACGAAGCTTCAATTTTTTCAGGGAGTAAAACTCCATTGACCTTAGCCATCAGGTATACTACGACTCAATCAAGCTCCAGATCCTCTATACACCACGATACTTTCACTATCATCCCATGGTGCAGTATATCAGTAATACCAAATAACTATAGAATACACTAATCAATATTAGGTTGGTGACTCATTTACTAAATCAACTCGCCCTATATGGGGACTCGCATAATACGCCATACATCCTCTAAGGTAATGGTAATCTTTCTATTGGGAGTCCAAATCACCAACTCTCATTATGCCACTACTTGGCTATGGCTATCAGGAGACCATGATCTAGTGTTATCTATGGCATGTCGACCACGTAGGCTAGCCCCTAACGAATAGGAGGATATCGAATATCTTACGATCATCCTTGTGAAAGCGTGCCTCTATCACATCCAGTGATGTATCTCTCTCGGTATGGAGAAGCGGGTAGTATCTGTTGTGCAAAAGAAAACGATACATGTTTTGGGGTTAAATTTCTATCTACTTCTATCTAATTTTCTAGTAAATTCTTCTTTCATTCATCTAACATACTAATTTTCACTTTCTTCTACAACAATCTAGTCTATTTTCATCTACACTTAGCTTATTTTTTACAAAAAGTAAGTTATGTACTCTCCACAGGGCATGTATACTGCTTCAACGTATGTGCACCTATTTTGAAACATATGCGCCTAACACGTGTGTGCTTCCATTTTGATGCATATTCTCCCATATCGGTGCATACGCTCCCACCTTCCTACTCCTAGCCAACCCATTTGATATATGAAGCATACACACCTAGTCTTTTTCCTATGCAAACCGGTGGACGCGCACAAGTGTGTGTCTCTTTTTCCCGCCCACGCCTGCGTGATGCATGCATGTCCTTTTGATGGATTCACATGTGTGCACCCATATTTAGATAGGAACACCTACGTCTACCCATATTTATTATGCATGAGTGCACTCACATACATCAAAATTCTCCTAAACTAGCCTAAAACATTCTAAAAGCATCATTAAGTTCCAAAAGGACAAAGAAAGGATAGGGCACTCAAGTAGGTTCCATCCACTTTGTGTCCTGAAGATACTCCTGAGATGTGGTCTTCTCGTCTCCTCCTCTTTGGCGAGTCTCGTCATCTCACTCTAATTCTCTAACACTCACTCGCAATTAAAAGATTTCAAGAGGTTTGCTACAAATTAATTGTTTGTGATTGATTCACCCCCCCAGGTGGGTATATTAGGCTATCATGATGCCCCTCGGCACATTTTCTTCATTGTGATCACTCGACACTTCTTCTATTTACTAAAATGATTATTTTTATCAAATAATTATTTTTGTATTAATTTTCTGCTACGTTGGGGCACTATTTTCCACCTAGTGCTTATCTCTTCACCCTAAGGCATTTTTAAATATTTACAGGCACTATTTGTCTTCTATTTTTATCTATCGCCATGATTATTTTTGGCCCATTTTTCTTCTCACCGGGGCATGTTACTACTACCCAATGCCTGTTTCTCCTCACGTAGGAGAATTTTCACATGCTTCTAGGAGATCTTCCATTTCTTAAATTCTTCTAACCGATTAAAATTTTTAAAAATTATAAAATCATTTAAAAGTCCTAAAAATCCTATAAACTTTGAAAATGGACTAAAATTACTAACAAGCTGAAAAACATAGATAAAATTTGTGTCTCTCACATGGCGTTCATCTCACATATTGTTGGAATTTCCATGAACATTGAGACAATGAATCATGGATCCTTTGAATCTCTAAATCATTTACAAAAGTTACGCTACTTACTTCATTGATACTCACGGGGCACAAGTTGTCTTGTATTGTTTCTCTATGAACACTACTTTGTCATAGGACCTAAATGTCTTCCATCCTTTCCCTTGTACATAGAAATTTATTAGAGCATCATTTTCAACCCTTTTCTTTTATCAAACGTTTGGGATTGCAAATTGATAACAAAATATTTGTGCAACTATCTTAAACATTTATGGTTTGAGTGTGTGTGATTGTAATTATTTCTGTTAGGTGAGTTTGTTTACTTCTTTTATTGCATTGCATTTGTATATGTTACATGGAGTTGGCCTTTTTAGCAATGGATATTTTTTATATCGTCATTTTTCATTTCATTTTACGTTGTTGTCGTATGCTCATATTTTCATAAGGACCAATGATGAAGAGTACTAGCAATATGATAAATAGAATTTTTATATAAGCAATGCCTTATGGATAGATCAAAATCCCTTTTCTTGTTATTTTCTCTTATATCTCCCCTTTCTTCACACTATTATTTCTTCTATTCTCTTTTCGATCATCGATCATGTTCCTCCATCTCCCCATCGACACTCAAGGGGCATCCTTCATCCTACTAATTTTTCTTCTCGCCCTTCAAAATTTTCTACTTGTTTATGCTTGTCTACTTTCTTTGAAATGACATTACATACGTCACCTCAAAGAGGGGAAAATGTAGACACCTATAATTTGGTCTACATGATCTTATTACTAAGATCATACTAACTATCCTAGTATTGTGTTAATTTACTACATTACGCTAGTCAAATCCCCTTTCTAACCCCTTATAAACCCCCTACACCATGTTAATCCCTCTCTAACCAACTTCTATAATCTTGTTTCCCTTTAATTAACCTTGTTTAGGTTAATTAACCCTCTTATTGAATTTCTAAGAAGGATTTGACTTTCTAAACAAATATCTTACCTTTCCAAATAGCCACTTAGCTTCCTAAAATCTGTTGACACATCCAAATATGTTTTTCTAAAAATCAAGTTTTTGACTCCTTTTAGTCCCACATACTTCCAAAACATCCTTTTCTCAAATAAAAATACTCTAAATAGAGGGATACTCCTCCCACCTTTTCTAAAAACTCTCCTCTCTCTCTCTCTCTCATTTCTGATTTAGGTCATGCTTAGGTCTTTTAGAGTCATTTCATAGTTTATTTGAGCTATTTACTTGTGATTTACTAATCCTTTCAAGGCTCTAAGTAAATGGGAGAATCCATTAATGGTGATCTTTTGTTATTATGCTTTTAAAATATCAATAAACAAATAACCGATTCTTTATATCTTTAATAGGTTCACTTATAGATAGCTTTCATGGAGTAAAGAACTAATATAGTCATGTTTAGAGGTTGATTGTTTGTTTCAAGTTTTATATATGCATGCAAATAAGTAGATCTTACTCATCTCTAATCGATGTTCATTTGAGTTGTGTGTTCCAAATATTTTGGGCTTTCTTTAGAAGTTATTGCCCCATTTTCGTATATTTTGCATACTTTTCATTTCACACAAATATATATCATGCCAACAAAGGTGATGACCCAAATGATACAAGATATGGGATATCAAAATATAATGAATGTATTAACTAGAAAACCTATTAGAAATATGCTTAGCGAATGTAACCATAACTTGTGTTTTTAGTTTGGAATAGGAAACAGATGATTTCATTAGATTGAACACAAGTATAATGTATAAATAACCACCTTGATTGTAGAAATTGCTATTGCATGCTATAAAATTTAGAAAGGATATACTCTTAATGACAGAACTAATTGAAATTTTTCCTTGGGCTCTTTGTATGAGTGCCTAATCTCAAGTGTACCCTAAGGATTTGGGTTTTGTAATGCTTGAGTATGTCACATACCCCCTTGTTATATCAAAAAATAAACATATGTATAATGGTTATAATGAAAGTTACATGATAAAGCATTTTGGATCTCTCATTGATTAGTACAAATGTTTTTAGAAGTATACATAAGGATTTTTATTCCCTTGTTAGAATGGATTAATTGTTATGTTCATATTGGTGGGTCCTACGTCCATCTTTCCAATGGTGGTAAATTTTGAACCTTTAAATTTGTCTTTCTACCCTTAATAATGGAGTATTGTGTTGATAGTGATGTGTTCTAGCTATGTTTTCTCCTTGAAACATAAATGTGTGTAATCCTCCATGATGGAGCCTTTTAGAAGGTCGTACCCTTTTTGCCTCTTAGCTCGACAGGTGTATGATTTGTGGTCTTTTAGGAGTGAATCTATATTTCCAGTTTTAAGAGAGACACCCTTCTTCTTTTTGGAATAGGCCATTGATGACCAAGGCTGATTGACAAGATTAGGCAACATATGTTAAGGAATACAAGAATTTTTGGAATTCCTTTCATTTTTGGAAACCATGTTGTTGTCCCCCTTGTCCTTTGGAAAGAGAAGGTACAGGTGATTTTTAATCTTCCTACAAGAATGTTAGTGTGTTACTCTAGTGAATTGTTAGTTGGATCTCTCTTGTTGCCTATTTTCTCCTAGCTCGCTTGAGTGTTCTTATGTGTTATAATAATAAGCTTGTGTTCTTTTTAAGATTATTCAAGCTAAGCTAAGCCGGGCCTAAAATTATTAAA
Organism: Taxus wallichiana var. yunnanensis; assembly: GCA_018340775.1. Classification (NCBI taxonomy): domain Eukaryota; kingdom Viridiplantae; phylum Streptophyta; class Pinopsida; order Cupressales; family Taxaceae; genus Taxus; species Taxus wallichiana. The sequence goes on from CM031237.1 coordinate 117,128,238, forward strand.
TTTTGTTTTTTATATAAAGTGAATGGTATCTCTTGTGTTGATATGATAGTATGGGCAAACATTGCCTATCACAAAAAAATGGAATTTTTTGAATTGATTGGGTTTTCTAAATTAGGACTAGTGGTTGTGTGTTATGATATTTGGGTACAAATTGGAGTTATGGGATCCATGTGCCCATGATTATACTTAGTTTTACCATTAAAAATTTAAGTGATCCCTTCCGAATTATATAAAGTACTTCCAATGAATAGTCTACATCCTTGTAAACACTTTTGTTAAAATTAGGTGTTTTTCTTGTTGTAATCCTCGTATTGTGAGTCCCCCTAGAGGAAGGTGTGGCTTATCTTACAAAATTTAAGCTCATGATTAATAGTTGTTAATCTTGTTAAAATAACAAACATTGAAATGTAATTCAACCTAAGTGGAAGTCTTATCCTTCCTTTTTACCGTGTGTTGTATCCATGTGTGGCTATGTGGACACCTTGTGTACATAATTTTTCTATTCTTCATGGACCTTAGTTTTCATTCATTGGGATTTCATCGTCAATTTTCTGATTAAATGTTTTGTGTTATAACTTGGGTAACCTTATAGAGATTATTCTATAGGTTGAATACTAACAATCTTATTTGGAAGAGGCTTAGTATTTGTGCCTAATAGTCAACCTTCTACTTCTTACAATAGTGTTGAACCAAAATGGATTTCCGAGGGACACAATTTTCTTTGAAGTAAAGAAACCCCATAGAAGGCATGACTTCTATTTGTATGATTTGTTTCCCTACCTCTTTTTGTGACTTCCGGAGGAATTCAAGTCTAAGGGGAGGGGGATGTAATGCCCACTCCTCTTCGACACTTATTTTACTATGATTTTTATTATTATGGATTAGAGACATAGACATTATTATTATATTTTGATTAGCATGTTGATAGATAGTACAAAAACTTGTGATTTTTTGTATGTTATGACTCATATTATAGATGGTATGGACTACTAGCAGACATTGATAGATGATGATCTAGTGTTGTTTCATTGTATTGGTGTTTTGGATTCTTGATGATGATGATTACATTTAGATGTTTGGATTGACCTTATGATCTTATTGATGTTATGACTTATCAAAATTGAGATGTTTAGTGATTGCAAATAATTGATAGAAATTCCTAATTTTTTTATGATGATATAACTATGTGTATGATGTTGTTGGATGATATGTATGTGTGTTTTTATCTCTTGATATATTTTATGCAGCCTTGAGGTCTACGGGGTATTGTTTTATTGATTGTCGAGAAAATATATTACAACAACAAGAAGGGTCTGAGACTAACAATGAAGGAATATTAGGTATTTGCAACAAGGTCACCTTGGAAACTTCATGCCATATGTATTGTTTGAGTTTGTTAGCAGGTCCCCATGGGGTGACCTCAAATCGACCATGGGTTATGTGTTTATTTTCCCTCTTTCATCTTATTTATTTAGTTGTGAATGTGATTTATTTATTCGATGTAGTTTTCACCTTGTTATTGCTTAATTAATGTTCTCTTATTTATTTAATTAATCATGTTGATTATGATAATTTGGGATGGGAATATGTGGGAATTTAATTGGGGTAGATAATCCTTGTTATCTTATTAATTTTTATGGATTTCATTTTATTTTAAGTTGTGTACTCAACCCCATCCTTCAAATCTCGAATTTTGACTTTGGATCCACTTTTGGAGGCTTGTGGGACAAGTTAAGCTTGTCCCATACCTCTTAAAATCACCCACCAACTATACCTATGATGTGAGGGGTTAATTTTAGGCCTCATTATGTGTTTTGGAAGAAAAAATAGGTAATTAATTGCACTTTCTTACAAATTATTTTAATTATGTCCTTAGAGGTATGGAGTAGTGGTTTGTGTGTTGAAGGAAAATTGTCATATCCTCACCCACCCATTTATGAGTCTTGGTATTTGTGTTTGACTTGGTGAGGTGGATTGAGGAGAAGTGATGTGGCATCCTACATGGAGCCACCTCACCATCCTCTCCTCTTTTTCTATTTATGTGAGTTATTTTGGAGTTTTGGGGTTAATTGGTTTAGTTGTACACTTGCATATTTTTAGATTTTTATTTAGTTACTTCTTCTGAGCTTTCTTTTTATTTTGTTTGGACTTGGAAAATATTGGAGATTTTTGCTTGAGGATTGAAGGTGTTGCAATGGCAAGGTAGGGTCTATACCTTGCATTTTATTTTCTTGTTTGTGTGTTGTGTGAAAATGTGAATGGATGTATGTGTTCTTGCATGGGATTGGGTAGATTTTGACCTTAAGAATGGTGTGGGAGATGGAAAATGGGACCATTGGGGAGGAAAAAGGAGTTTTGAGGCATGCATTGTGGAGGGAGTTTGATTAGGGTGTTCCACCTATGGGAGAGAAAAAGAAAATATTGCTATATTTTCTATATTTTGAGTGGTTTTTCATGTGCACATAGAGGTCAGTTTTGGTGGATCACCTATTTCAATTGGGAGGTAAAAGGAGGCGGTTCTCATATTTCTCTGTGTTTGGGAAAATATTATATATTGTTGTTATTTTGCTTATTTTGCTTGTATTTGTGGAAGTTTTGTTGGCATGAATGTATGTATTATAGAAGCCTTTGTAAGAGCTTCCATGATTGTTTAATGTACCTTATTTATCTATTGTTGGGACTTGGGGTCCAATGAAAAGGGTTGCTTCTTCTTCTCATTGGAATAATTTGGGAGGATAGCATTGCCTAATTCCCTTCCTTGTTATTGTTATTTGAAGATGAAGGAAAATCTTTTGGAGTTGCAAGTTGTTCATGGAATGAAGACATATGTATTTGAGACCAAAGAAAGAGTCCTATTGTTGTAAACTTTATCATGTTGTCTCCACATTTGAGTGGAGGGATTGTGTACTCTTGTATTTTGAATGGACTTCTTGTAAATGAATCTTTTTAGCTATGCATTGTAATAGTTGAAAGAAAGAACTTCGGAGTTGTATTATAATGGAAATGTAACTCTTTTAAAATATAGAATTTAATCAAATGTTGCATTGTGTCTTCATTTTGAAAATGGTTTTCTTGCATTGGAAATAAATGGAAAATATTCTTGTTTCTCTTTGAGGTATTCTTGACAACGTTGGTTGTAAAAGAAAAAAAAACTTATATTTGAGTTATGTTATGCTTTTTCATCCTCTTCAAATAAGTATGTAAAATGGTAGTATCTTAGTATGGTTGTTTTTTTCTTTCTCTATATTGCACAACAAACTAATTATATATGTTTAAGTCATTTTGACAAAAAAAAAAGGGGGAACTCATCCCTATTTTGTTGTAGTTTTTATGTCAAAATATTAATAAATTCAACAACATTACAAATATATAGCTGTATAAACTATATATATATATATATATATATATATATGATTCTATAAATAAATCTTATTTCCTAAATATATTGTTGAAAACAAAACAAAAAAATTGGATTATATCTAGTATTAAATTAAAAAAATAAAAGAATGAAATATATTTTTTTAAAAAGAAAAACTTTAGTAATCGGCTGGGTAATAGTGTTTGTAAAAACAAAGCTATTAATAATAATAAGTAGGGCTTTGTGTATGTAATCAAAGTTTTTAAATAAAACAAAAAGGGTTCGAATTTAATGTGGAGTGCAGTGGGGACAGGGTGTTGGCGGGCGAGGGGGCTGACTACCCCTCCTCCCAAATGTTATTAAATATAAAGTAGGGGGAGGGTGCGACCCCCCACCCAAATATTAAATTTCCCCATCGAACTCCAAACAAAACCATACGGGCGGACCCCGACCTATACCTTACACTCAATAATTTTTTATATATATATATATATATATATATTTCGATATATATATACATTTACGGATTGCTAAATATTTTAATATAAAAATAGGTATATGTATATACCTCCTCTCAAATCTGTGGGTATATTACATTGCAATTCATCTAAAAGGAAATAAGAGTATATTTATTAAAATACATATTTAAATATACCCAAATTGTGAGTATACCAAAGCTTAATACAAAAGAAAATAACAATACACCTCTATAGGAGCTTCCCCAAACTTTCACGGCTTATTTCCTCTCCGACCTTCAAACCCGCAAGTGTACATGGGCCAGTTAAAAGAAAAAAAGTGACTAAAAGGAAATCATAAGGATACTCGGGGCATTTTAGGGAAACCTAAGATCTAACGATCCTAATGGATTTAATCCTACGGTAGATATTTAATCCTAAAAATTTAAGTTGATGGCTTTTATGGGAATGGGTTTTAAATAAAAGGTATGGGTGTTAAATGAATGGGGCCACTTAGTGCATTAGTCAGTTAGACTAAGTTGTGAACTTTTTTAATTATGATTAAATAAATAAATAAATGACATTTGACTATAGAGATTAAATAATTAATAAGGTGCTTGGGTATTTTAGATAATGATCTATGAGAATTAAATAAATAAAAGGTTAATTGGGTAGTTAAAATACTAAATGATGGAAATGGATGTTAAAGTTATTATGGGGAATAAATTTTAACCAACTTAGGAGATGATTCTTGGCAAACTTAAGAGGATTATAAAGCGGGATTAATAAGTCAATATTTTTTAATAAAAATTAATGGAAACCTTAGAAGAAGATTAAAATTCGAAATGATTTTGGAAATTAATTAATAATATTTAATTATTAATTTGGTTCCGACTACCTTACGAATGTGTAGAAATTATTAATGGTAATTTAATTAATCGAAACTAGTGTTTATCACCCTTGCAACATTTAAACTTTCAAAAACAATTTCCAAAATTTTCCCAAGAAATTAATGAGGTTTGACATGGTTTGGTGTTTGAATTGTGGGCATCACAAATTTGTACACCATGCATTTGTATTGATTGCGATAGGAGTGGTGGATATATAGTTACAAGGTTTACCAAAGTCGAACCACGAAACCGATAGCTATTGGGATGTACGTGAACCGACGCACCATTAAGATGTAAGGAAAAATTACTTTTTGTGTCTTCGATACGGGAAGCATTCCATCTTCACCTTTGATTTGCACAAGTAGATCGACATGAATGCTCTTCGATCATACTGAGGAAAATTGTTCACATGGTTCTACGGTTAGTATGAGATTGGCATCTAAGTTTTTAAAGATTCTTGAAGACCGAAAAATGTTTATACTATCCCCTTAAGTCGAAAGACACATATAACCCTGCCCATTTGTCTCTTTCATGTTTTCTTTCTCTCAAACCCGCGGTTCTTTAAAATAACGGAGACCCATGTTCCTTTGAAATTTTCTAGGTGAGTTTTGTTTCTTATTGGTATGCAAGAGAGTTTGTTGATTGAGTAACTTTAAGGCTAAAAAAGAAAAAATAATTTAAAAATAACATATTCAAAATATATTTACTTTTCAATTTTTTAGGAACAAAGACATGAATTACTTGAAAACTAAAACATAAGATCATTAAATATAACTATTTTTTCATGTGAAATGTATACATGCATGTCTTCACAAAAATAATTAATTTTATGAATCTCATTGGATCTTACTATCTTATGCAAAGAAGATTTGTTAGGCACATTTTTGTAATGAACCTATGTTTCTACATCAACATTTACATGCACGAAAAAAATTGTGTTTGGTTCCTTGTGATAGAATGGAAAATTAGTTCTTTGATGAAAATATTAAAGAGGATAACAAACAACAAAAGTATCTTACAATGAGTCTCTTTTGTGACTACACTACTCATTAGAAATAATATTTCTAGGCTGATTGAAATATGTTTCACTGGAAGACTAGAAACTATTTCATGGACCTCTAAAGTTGAAAGATGCATATAACATTTGTAGTGCCATCATTATATTAAAAAGATTTAATTAAATTAGAAAAAAAGGGAGAAATCATTGGGGAAGTAATTAATTGGGAGTAGTTGAAATGGTAGTGAAAGAATTTAGTGGAGAATTGTTGAAGGGAGGTTGAGTGTGGAAGGAAATTACGGGGCATAGGTTGCCCAAAGGACCCTTGGACCGGTCATTTTCCTTGAAAAATAATCCAACAACTTGTTTTGAGATCGAGATACATTTATCATGTTGAAAACAAGATAAATTTTTAAATTTAGTTGCATTTGGATAGTTGAAGGTACACATACAAGGTACATCAACCATGTGAAAAAACTCCCTTAAGGAACTGAGGTATCATTAAATGCCATGGTTGCAGGAAGGCACAACTAATCGATCTGGGTTTGGTTTTCTCTAAAGTTGTCTAAGGTGCGTGAGTGAGAAGAACAAAAATACCACTGCCATTGTTTTATTTAATGTATGTAGAAGATAAGAAGGATATTGAATGTTAGGAGGCACTACATTTGGGGTTAATGCATAACTGTATTGTTTTTTCCTTTTCACTCTTTATTTGCATGGAACCCATTGCAGTTTACACTTGTTTTCCTACGGTTGGCCTGTGCAAATTGGGATTTCTAGAATAGGGTATGAACATCCAAAAAATAATAAAAGATAGAGGAATTTTTCATATTTTTTAGTTTCAAGTTCACTAGTAGATATAAATACAAAACGTGGTCTTGTGGACAACATGGGTGTGGGCTATGCACAAAATGGTTTTGGTTGTTGTTCGAGAGAAGAAAGGTTCTAGGTGTCTTTCATTGATGGTTATTATTGGAACTTTCCCCTTCAACATTGGAAATGACTACACCTATGGATTCATTGTCCTACCCATCACCCCAATGCATGGGAAAAGGGAATTGTTCAGAAACGTTTTTACACCTATGGCCCTGAAAAGGAGAAAACATTCATCAGCTTGGATTTTATTTTTCTAAGGACTTCCATGAGTATACTATCAGATGTGGTCCTCAAATGATTGAATGGTTGATTGATGGGAAGACTGTGAGGAGTGAAAAGGCCAAGGAGGGAGATGGGTTTCCATCCAAACCCATGTATTTGTATGCCTCTATGTGGAATGCAAGCTACATTGATGAGGGAAGGTGGGCATGACCTTATTTTGGCCATCATTCTCCTTACATTTGTAGATACAAGGATGTCCATATCCCCATTGGGTTAGAAAAATAATTGTGCCTATGGAATAATTTCTTCAGCATCTCCTTGCCAGTCCTTGCTATTGTAAAAATTACATTCTTCAATATCACTCTACTCATCTTCGAGATCACTATTTAGACTAACAATTACCTCTCCCCACTCTTTACAGTCCTGCCTTATTAAGATATCTTAATGTGGGTCCTAATGTGCACAAAATGTGTCTATTTAAATGACATTGAAACATTGAAGTAATTGCAATTGGAACATGTAAAGAGAGACTCCACAACCTTTTCCAACATACTCCTTTCTGTGTGAAAATGGGAGCATCGGAGGAAAGGGTGTTTGGTAAGGAAATTCACTACCGTTTGATTAGATGCCTCGAAGAGATGTGATCTCATAGTTTATGTTGGTGGCAAGATGCACACAAAGTGGAGTTTTGAAAAGAAATGGGAGTTTGGAAATCAAATTGCAACTCACAAGTGTATCATCATACTACTGCTGACGGTGCACGCTAGTATTTTCAGGCATTGTCTCCTTTCCTGCATATTTATAATTTTTCGTATGATTGGTTATTCATTTGCAATATTATAGAAATATTAAACTATTAGATACTCAAACAATTGGATATTTTTATGCAGACGGCTAGTGCAATCAATACAATGACACCTCATGATTTTATTCTCTACCGACTTATAATTTGACCCTCAACCATGTCACAACCACAACCTCATGTGTTGTTAAACATAGGGTGTTAAAACATGATGCTCATGTTTGTTGGTTTAGTGAGATCTAGACGAGTTAACTAAAACAAACATTTCTATTTAGCTTGTAAATTTAGAAAACGCAAATTCTAGAGACTTGCAAAACAACACGCCTGAGCCCCATAAAAGATATTTCAAGAATCATAAGTGTTCCTTGTTATGTAGAGAGTTACATACAATATTATCTTAACCTCATTTGACCATTTGTGTTATCTTTTCCACTCCTTGAGGAGCCATGTTACTTAGTTTTGCACTTTTAGGGAGATGTTAAAACTGAAAAGTTGGGTTTTATTTCCGTTCACCATTTGGACCCTGAGCAACGAAATTGTTTCCTTCCTCTATAACATTGTAGTATGTTTACTAGAAAAATGTATAGAAACCTTCATCTTGGGGAAAAATGCATTCCTGTCTAGTTGGAAAGGGGGTTTTGCAGGCCTCTCATTTCTATTGACTAAGTTAAATCAGGTGATTATGACCGGTGGCTCTAGAAACCCGGCTACCAATTGTAACCCATTCGCAGTTGTGATTTTTCGATTATGGGTGAAGTTTTTGTATATATGAGGAAATATAGAAATTTACTTGTGTATTTGCTCATGGGAAGACATTTTTTAAATGTGGTTTCTAATCCTCTGGGCCTAAATTGAGTGTTTTTGCAACTAGCAGGAAAACGTAAAAACAAAGTTGTAGGACCCCCGTCAAGTTAACAAACCACCACTAGGAAACATATTATCACTTGTAAATAAGCTGTTTGAATGTCTATCTTGTCACTTGGTGTGTGAAATTTGACTTACGGTATGTTGTCCACTCAAAATTCCCCTGCTCTTAAGGAAGTGAAAATTTTAAAATTTTGAGTTTGAGTGTCTTCTCTGTTGTACTCAATGTTAAAAGTCGAGAAATTGAGAAAATCTACGTTTTTGGGTCATTTTGTGTGTTTTTCGGGCCTGTCGGACATTTTTGTCCCGCGTGTCCCAAGTTCAAACGGGCCCTCTGTTCCCCGATCGGCCGGTTTCCCCGAAGTTTGTCTTTTTCGGGCCCGTCGGAACTTCTTGTCCCAAATGTCCCAAGTTCAATTGGGCAAGTTGTTCCATTTTCGGCCGAATCGCCCGAACCGCGTACTTCGCGCTTTCATGTCCTAAGTTCAATCGGGCAAGTTGTTCCATTTTCGGCCGAATCACCCGAACCGCGTACTTCGCGCTTTCATGTCCCAAATGTCCCAAGTCAATTGGGCAAGTTGTTCCAATTCGCTTTGAACGCGTACTTCACGCTTTCATGTCCCAAATGTCCCAAGTTCACCCGAACCCGTTGTCACATTTTCGTCCGATCCGGCCGAGTCGCGTGTTTCGCGCATTCGCATCCCACATGTCCCAAAAGGAATTTGTGTGTATTTTCCCCGCTTCGTCCGAATCGGCCGAGCCGCGTGTCTCACGCATTCGTGTCTCACATCCCCCAAATGAACCAAGTGTCATTCATGCTTATTTTTCTTGCTCTACCTGAATATCTTGCTTATTCAAATTGGTAGGTATGTATTAAATACACATTCATTATCTTTCTCTCTCCTAATCGGCTATATAACGAGCGAACCCCTATGCATTTTTCACACTGCTTCCATGCTATCCTTTGCTCGAACCCTTGCAATCTAAAATCCTGCGCGTGTATCCCTTCCCTCTGTAATTCCTTCCCGAGTTTAGTTTGCGGCTCTGCCCTCGAATTACTATCAATATGAAGATCAAATTTCAGGGACAGGAACAAATCTCGCCACTAGAGTCTGTCGTTCCCAATATTGGGGACAGTGAAGCTCGTCATCTTGACTTTGGCGATTTTTGGGCAAGGATGGCAGATGCAAACCCTACACCAATGGCACAGATGATTCACGACAGCGGTTTGGCTTTCACTGGAGGTTTCCCAATCTCGGTGCAATGTGCTGATACAGTGCTTTCATGCGGAGCTCACTTCGACCCTGATTCGAGTGAATTAACCAACGTACATGGGGAACTCATCGCCAAACTGGATGTTGCCGCCATTAGCACTGCACTGAGGATTCCAGAAATGGATAATGCCATAGTTGTTTCCTAGAATCAAGCACAGGCCCTGTTCAATTAAGACAGTGACAAATACAAGGCCTTTGGTGGCGAAGTCTCCGCTAAAGAACCCTAAGAAGGGAGCATCTCGTCTATCCAAGACTCTTTTCTGGGCTGATTTCAATGAAGAATTGTCGGATTTTATAATCCTACTAGCTCGGGTTATGGGCTTACCCTCTACTAACGAATTCCATTTCTGGATGTGCCCGCTCATCAGCATGGTGTGCGAGGGAACTCAAAATATCAACTGGGTGGAAATCATCAGCATGAACTTGGCGGAGCAGCTGTCCAATGTACAACAAATGAAGAAGTTCTACATGACTTCGTACCTGATGTATACTCTGGCGGCATCAAGGCAATGGTTTGGTTTTTCTTACATTGATGCCCACAAGGATGATCCTGTATATGCCTATTGCCCGCAGTTCACCCTAGAGACCAGCAATCACAATTTCAGAAGGGTAAATGATGCTTTCACCATGTACGTGGTCAGGTTGCTTGAAGGTGACACTGCTAGAAGGTTTTCTGATGAAGCCATGAACCTGATATCACACTACGGTGCCTATTTTATCCAATTCAGAAAATTCTCCTATATCAGGCTTGCTGGCTATGAGAGCACCCCTTTGAGGCTTCCCATGTTCTGCAGTGATAAGATGGCTTTGATAGAAGTATGCAGGCAGTTAGACAAATTGCACAGAACCTGCAGAGACAAGAAGATTTCTGGTTTGCACTTTCCCATCTCTTTGGGAAATTACACTTGTAAAACAGCGACCACGGACGCCTACGAGAATATAGAAAGAGCCCTGGTTCCCATCACTGTTCATTTCTTCAAGCCAAGAACTTGCTTCGACTTGAAGAAGTTCATTGAGCAGAACATCAAGATAATCTATCATCATAGGGCAGATACAGAAGACTATTGGGCTGACTGTGCAGATGATTTTGAGGCTAGAAGGAGGCACTATGGCAGGTTCTCTCTGCAATTGATCCAAGAACTCGACTTGTACCAAGTTCCTGAAGGACTCCAGGATGACAACTCTGATCTATACTCATATGAGTATGACAATGTGGTTAAGCACACTCCCTTGGAGGACTTGGATTGGAACAAGAAAGAGAAAGATGATCTGGCCGAGATCCTAGCTCTAGTCTTAGTCAGGACTAAGGTCTGGTTTGATAGGAAAGTTCGAGAGCTTAGAAGGCACTCAGGAGAATCCTCCTCTACGGATGTTTCAACACCAAGGAGGAAGCATAGCCCCCATATCGGACACACACCTGTGCAAACCCTCCTGCCTCATCAACGCAAGGACCTGCAGCTTCCACTCCTTCTTCATCCACTCAAGTATATCAGAAGAAATTCAAAGAGGTTAAGAAGGAGCCTGTGGAAAAAGATCCTCAAAGAAAGCAGGTAGAAGTGCCTTTGGGACCAGAGAACATCATTGTTCTCAGTGAAAGTGAAGAAAGTGAAGTGCCAGCCCCTACAAGTGCCCTTGAAGCTCCAATGGATAGAGATAAGGAAGTCCAGAGCACTGAACTTCCAAGTGCTATTGATTCCTCTGCAGCAATTGTCTCCAGCGCCCCACTCACATCTCAACTTGAGACAACAGCTGTGCAAACCTTGAGCGTCATGAGCTCTCTGTCTCTTGGTCCTCTTGCCCCTCCTGCTGCTTCCTCTTCCTCTTTTGCATGGGTGCAACCTTTTGTTGACAGTAGGAAGAGGAAATCTTCCTCTCGGAGCTCAGGGCCAAATTTTGATGCTGTGGCAGCCTTGTTAGGCACTACTCCTTCTCATGCCAAGAAAGCCAGAATCACCTCCAGGATAGTGTCTGATGCTCAGGGTCAGCAATTCCTAGAGATTGCTAAGCCTACAGTAGATAAATCAGAGCAGGACTTACAGGTTTCTGACCTAGAATTCTCAAGGATTCCTATGGGAGAGTCTACTCCTGAAGGTGAGATCCACAACCTCCAGGAAACGGTCACAAGAGTCATTGGGAGGGTAGAGAAAGGGCAACAAACTATTGAACAGTTGGAGGAACAAGCCCAGATTCTCACAGGTTTTATCAAATATCTTTTGTCTAAGGACAAAGTTTTGGACCCTACCCCATTGACTACCCTTCCGCCACCTATAATTTTGAGCCAAGATGAAGTACAGAGTATCAAAGACATGCACAAGTATTCCGTCTATGGCAGAGCTATGGAGGCCATGGTGGAAGATATGCTTGTTACAGGATTGAACTTCATTGATGAAGCTTTCAAACTCCACGGAAAGGTGAACAATTTGCAATGAAGCTCTCCTCCACTATCGGGGTCATAGATAAAGATCTCAAACTCGGAGCAGTTGCATAGTAGACCTCCATCTCATGGGACAGACAGATGAGAACATTTTATTGGCGAATAAGGTTTTTGATGATGCAAAGGATAATCTGTCAAAGTCCTAGGTTTACAGCGTGGAGTGGAAGATCAAAGTCTTAGAGGAGGCTTTGGGAGAGATGAAGAATAGCTGGCAGAAGGGTGAGGATTTCAAGACACTGGTTGTATCTGCTTTCAAAGATATACATTTTCATCTTCAGGATGAAACTTCTGGTGTGCCTCTTTCCTTGCAAGAAATCAAAGCTCAATTCAGAGCTTTTTTCAAAGATAATCTATTCAAGGAAAGCTCCATCTCCAAAGAGAAAATGAAGGAGATCTGCTCTCTTCAATCTGCCATTGAAGAAGCAAATAAAGACTATCATACTCATGTCGAGTTTGATAAGGAAATGGAGAAGTGCCTCAGATTTTGGGCTCAGTCTACAGCCAACACATCAGTCCCTCGTGGCAGAGACATAGCCGAGGCATTGAAGAGATTCAGGCAGCGAATTTTGAAGTCAGTGGGTCCCTCCCATTCATAACCACCTATCTTCTTCTCCTTATTCTTCTCTTCTTTTCTAATTCTTTTCTCGGATTCATTGTAATAAGTTGAGGTATTGTGATTGGCAATCCTTAACTAATCTTTAGTTAAAAGAAGTGGTTACAAAGAGTAACTGATTTGTAAGCTATATAATAGCCTCTCCACGCCATTTTGAATGGAGGAAGAACTTGGCTTATTTTCTGAAAGTGTAAATAGATCATAAAGAAATCAATACAGAAGGGCTTTTCATTCTTTGTCTATCTGATCTCTTTTATCCCCAACCTTTCATTTAATTTTGTGAAGATCATTTATACGTGTTATGTCAAGAAACTTTGTGTTACAGCGGATGTTATTTCTGAGAACTTTGTGTCTTTAAATTCCATCTTATTTATATGATACAAATGATCTTGTTTCAATTCATTGTAACTTCGCATACATAAAGAATTACTTTGTTATCTATAATTATGTATGTTGCCTTTCTGCTCATTCTCGTATTCTCATTCCTCGGTCCTTTTGTAATTAATGATCTTTATAGAAAACACTTTCGTGATATCCAAGTTCAACCAGAAAATCATGTTTTGTATATTTGTAAATAGGTTTGTTTTTGAATAAGGGAACCTCTCCCATTAAAGAGGAGGGACTTCTTGTCCCCGATTTGTTGCTCTTCATAAAATTCCTATTTGACGACCAACAGTTTTTGGCGACTCTGCTGGGGAAAATCATATTCCAGTTCTGTAATTTTTGATCATCCTTTGATCTGGCGACTCCGCGTTTTACTCGAGGGAGGAGGGCCCTTGGTATTGAAGATTCTCGGTTTCAGCTTTTTGGAGCAGCGGGTTTTCCTTTCCCTTGACAAGAAATAGAAAGACTCGTTCGACAAGCACTCCACTGTTTAAGATAGAATTCCTACGGGTGGTATTCCTTTAGAGCCGACTAGTCCTAATCTTTTAGCTTTGATTCTTGCTAGTGTTGCAGTTCCTCTCCAAGCTATTTTTCCAATCGTGTCGGGCCCCTTGCTCTTCCTCGGCCTTTGCATGAGTTGCAGAGGTAAGGAAGAACTTCCCTAAATTCAAAGGCGATGGCAAAGTCCATCCTGATGAACACATCGCAGCCTTCATAGTTGCATGTGGAGTTCTGGGAGTTGAACATGAAGACGTCTCCGTGAGACTGTTCGTTGAGACTTTACAAGATAATGCTGCTGATTGGTTCTATCACCTTAAATTTGGTGCTATCACTAATTTGGGACACCATGAGAACTAGGTTTGAAAACCGTTTCAAACCAGCAGAAGATGTGCATGCCTTGCTAGCCCAAATCTCTCAGATAAAGAAAGATTCACAAGAGCCCATGAGAGAATTTGTGGCCCGATTCAACAGGTTGATTAATAAAATTCCACCAAATACTCGACCTGTTGATCAAATTCAAAAATGTTTCTTCCTAAATGCCCAATCGCCTGAAGTTAGTTATGCGCTAAGAAGGGCTAATCTCGCAACATTGGCTGAAGATCAAACTCTTGCTGTTAGTGTCGAGGATGATTTAATCATGTCAGGGAAGTTGAGGAGAGACCCTTCCAAATCTAAGTCTGCTTCTTCCTCCTCTTCCACCCCTGGACCTAATACTGATCCATTGGTTCAAAAACTTGCGAATGATCTCATTGCCATAAAGAAACAATTGGCTCAGCATGCTCCTTATGCAGACGTTCCAAGGAGGAATTTTCAGCCCAGAAATTGTTTGCCTGCTTCTCAAACAAGATTAGCGCTTGAAGGACCTCCTGTTAAAGTTCCTGTCAATGCAACCTGTGAAGTTGAGGAACCAGATGATGATGAGGATAATGAAGCTTGCGAGGAATTTGTGGAAGAAGTTGATGATGAAGCAGATGAACTTGAGGGATCTTGAGTTAATTTCTTCACCACTGAGGGCATTGATGATGGAGATGATTATGATGAAGTGGTAGCAGACATGAATAGTGAATCATTATTTGTCATGACTCGAGAGCGGAGACAAATCGAGGGAGAAAGTGATGAAGCCCCCAAGAAATCTAAGGAGCAGTCGACAACTATCCCTGTAATTGCAAAAAGAGGATCTCCTATCCCCGTTTCATCTACACCAAATGTGAGTCCTGTCAATCCTACTATTAAAGTTACTTCTTTTTCCCCTAAAGTTGATAAACCTAGGATCTCAAGTGATGATGGCCCGTCCACTTCTGGGTCTTTTGATATTATTGATCACCTGAAAAAGACTAAGGTTCAAATCTCAGAGGCTGAGTATTATCAAACTCATCCCAAAGCTTTTGCTAAAATGATTCACTTTGTCAATTCCCATTCTAAGACCACCTCTAAAGGCCTTTTACCCACTCCTTCTTCTACACCATAGCCTAGTTTGATAGCCGCTGTCACCTCACCTAATGACAAAATCAAACCATTTTATGTAACACTTCTTATAGCTGGCCATAGGCTCGATGGTGTGTCATAGACTCAGGAGCCTTAGACAATGTGATGCCTGCTAAAGTAGCTCATGCCTTAGGCTTGACCCTCACACGCACTTATGGATCTTGTTACTCTATGGAGAGTAAGGAAGTGCCCCTGGTCGAAAGAATTAAAGATGCACAAGTGGCTTTTGTTGCTTTTCTGAAAAGAGAGTTTTGGCTACCATCTTAGTAGCAGATATTCCTCCTTCATATGGGATGTTGCTAAGTAGGAACTTCTGTAAGGATGTGGGTGGAGAAATTCAAATGGATTGGTCACATGCACTCGTACCTATTAATGGGCAAATGAAGAAGTTGCTTCCTGAGAAGCAATCTGAGTATATTGTACAAAAAACGGATGATCCTAAAGCACAAATACTCTATGAGGATATGGGGCATGGCAACTACATGATTATGTCTCTGATGAAATCCAACTCCCCAAAGTGTCACCTAAAGATCCTAATGGTGTTTGGATTTTAGAGTTTGATGGAAGTTGTTCCTCAGCTAGTTCTAGAGCTGGTGTCTTCTACTGGTGTCACCTGAAGGAAGCCTTCATCCTTTTTCATTCAAGTTGCAGTTTGAAAATACTAATAATATAGCAGAGTATGAGGCTCTCATTCTTGGACTGCAAGTGGCCAAAGAACAAGGTGTAAAGAATCTTCTGGCTCGTGGTGATGTGAAATTGATTGTAAAGCAAGTGAGAAGCCTTTTCCAGGTAAAAAATGGAAGGTTGAAACATTACCGGAATCAGGTTTGGGATTCCATTGAATTTCTTGATGCTTTCTCCATTGAAGCAATACCTAGGGAGAAGAACAGCAGGGCTGATTCACTAGCAGTCTCAGGGTCACTATTGATTCCTCATCCTGACTTCTCTCAAGATAAGTTCACCATTGAGATGGTCCATCGGCCTAGTGTACCTGATAATACAAATAACTGGCAAGTTTTCAATGATGATCAACACTTGCTTTCTTTCTTAGAACTCAAGGGTAATTTTGAACAACTGTATTTTGAAGGAAGCGACAACCTGCCTCGTGAAAATGTGCCCTTTGACAAAGCAGTCACTCAAGGAGAAGAAACGGATCAGGATGGATGCATCAAACTCAAAGGAAACAAGATTCCTAAAGGATTGGTGAGTTTAGAGGAACTATTTGATAAACATGACAGGTATGTAAAGTCTAGAGCTTCTACTGGACCTCAACAATCAGCTGAGTATGACAAAATTAATATTGGGAGTTCTACTGATCCTAAGCTCGTGAACATTGGAAAATGTTGCACAATGAGATGAGAGGAAAAAAGCAATTGATCTTTTAAAGAGGTATAAGGATGTTCTTGCTTACTCTTATGAAGATTTAAAAGCTTTCAAACCAAAAGATATGCAGCATTTTATTCCTCTCAAACCTGGAATTAAGCCTTTTAAGCAGAAACAGAGGCAATACAACCCCAAAATAGCTGACACCATCTTTCAAGAAATACAAAAGTTGTTGAAGGCCAAAATCATTTTTCCCATTCACCATTCAACATGGATTGCCAATATTGTACTGTCGGGAAGAAAAATGGTGAGATTCGCATCTGTCTTGATTTCAGGAATCTGAATCAGGCTTCCTTGAAAGATAATTATCCTTTGCCTATGATGGATCAGGTCTTGTAAGTAGTAACAGGATCTGAAATGTTATCTATGCTTGATGGATTCTCGGGATATAATTAGGTAGAGGTTGATACTGCAGATCAACACAAAACAGCTTTCACTACTCCTTGGGGTACCTTTGCTTATAAGAGAATGCCTTTTGGGCTCATTAATGCTTTGGTGCCACTTTTCGAGAGAGCTATGGATCCGGCCTTTGGAAGTTTCAAAGGGAAGTGTATTGTCATATACCTTGACGACTTGATGTGTTTTCTAAAACAAGGCGGATCATTTTGACCACACAGAGCAGTTCTGCTAAGATGCAGAGAACATGGGATTTCTTTGAATCCTAAAAAATATGTCTTTTGTGTCACAGAGGGGAAATTATTAGGTCACATCGTCTCCAAAGATGGTATTAAGATTGATCTGAGTGAGTTCAAGCTATCCAAAGCAAATTCCTCTCCCAACCAAAGAAAAAGGGCGTGCACTCTTTCTTTGGTAAGATCAATTTTTTAAGAAGGTTCATCCCTGATTTTGCAGAGTTAACTTTGAATATTTCCCAAATGATGAAAGGCAAACAAACGTTTGGTTGGTCTTCTAAAGGAAAGGAATCCTTTGAAGGTATTAAAAGAGCTATTGCTAAAACTCTGTTTTTGCTTTGTCTGATTTCTCGCAAAGATTTTATTATCTATTGCTATGCCACAGATAATACCTTGGCTGCTGTTTTGACTCAAGAAGATTCTAATGAGCACGAACTCCCAATTGCATTCATGAGCTATATTTTGAAAGATCATGAGTTAAAATACACCATGATGGAAATTTAAGCGCAAAGAAAAGAGTCTTTGTTAAACTAAGGTCGGTCTGATATGTGTTGTGGGAAAACACCTTGTTCAAACGTGGGTTAGATGGAAGGTATTTGAAATGTGTGGACAAGGAACAACAGAAAAAGTTACTCTCAGCTTTTCATGATCAGGCATGTGGAGGACACTATTCATCAACGGTCACTGCTCATAAGATACTTCATGGAGGATATTACTGGCCTTCCTTGTTCAGAGATGCATCCAAGTGGGTTGATAAATGTGAGGCTTGTCAGACCTTCGTGGGAAGACCCAAATTGGCCTCTTTGCCTCTTAAGCCAGTTGTAATTGAAGAACCTTTTCAACAGTGGGGTTTGGACTTCATTGGAACACTTAATCCCACTTCTAGTGCTGGTCATACTCATGTATTAACTGCCATGGATTATTTCACCAAATGGGTAGAAGCTATTCCAGTTAAGAGTACTACTTCTGAAGTGGTGTGCAACTTCATCAAAGAGAACATCTTGGTAAGGTATGGTGTACCTAACAAGATGTAATAGATAATGCTTGAATTTCTCTTCAACCGAGATAATGGATTTTTGCTATGGGTATGGCATCTCTTTGGCTCACTCCTCAGATTACTATCCTCAGGGAAATGGGCAAGCAGAATCCACTAATAAAAATTTGGTGACTATTATAAGGAAATTAGTCAATGAGTCTCAACGAAACTGGCACAAGAAGCTCTATGATGCTCTTTGGGCAGACAGGATCACACCAAAGAGAGCTATTGGAATGTCTCCTTTTCAAGTGGTATATGGAGTTGAAGCTCAATTGCCAGTAACAGTGGAGCTGCCAGCCTTGCATCTAATGAAGGCCATTGAAGATACTAGTTTCAGTGATGCTTTGGATAAGAGAATTATGTACCTTCACAAACTGAATGAGGACAGATTGGAGGTTGCTGATAGGATATCTGTTCACCAGCAGAAGGTAAAGGTCCTGTTTGATAAGAAAGCCAGGTTCAGAGATTTCCAAGTTGGAGACACTGTGTTGTTATGGGATAAAAGGCATGAACCTCGTGGCAGCCATGGCAAGTTTGATTCCCTTTGGCTCGGACCTTTCAAGATCAGACACTTTGCTGGTAAGAATTCCTTTTATCTTGATTACATGGATGGTTCTCCTCTCCCACTTCCTTATAGTGGGCAGTACCTTAAGTTGTTCAAGTCATAGGTGATTAAGGAGTCCTTTGTATATTCTGTACAGTGTTTTGTTTTTCTTTCCTTTTTGTTTTGGTGTGTTGTCCTCTATATTGGTTTGCTTTTTGACTCCGTGGCCCAATGGATAAGGTACTGGTTTGCTTCCCGAGTTTGTCTAAGTTCTTACCTTGTCTCATTCCTTGAATTTATGCCAAGTCATCCCCAGAAGGAGCCAGCTGTTGTCCACTCAAAATTCCCTGCTCTTAAGGAAGTGAAAATTTTAAAATTTTGAGTTTGAGTGTCTTCTCTGTTGTACTCAATGTTAAAAGTCGAGAAATTGAGAAAATCTGTGTTTTTGGGTCATTTTGTGTGTTTTTCGGGCCTGTCGGACATTTTTGTCCCGCGTGTCCCAAGTTCAGACGGGCCCTCTGTTCCCCGATCGGCCGGTTTCCCCAAAGTTTGTCTTTTTGGGCCCGTCGGAACTTCTTGTCCCAAATGTCCCAAGTTCAATCGGGCAAGTTGTTCCATTTTCACTGAATCGCCCGAACCGCGTACTTCGCGCTTTCATGTCCCAAGTTCAATCGGGTAAGTTGTTCCATTTTCGGCCGAATCACCCGAACCGCGTACTTCGTGCTTTCATGTCCCAAATGTCCCAAGTCCAATTGGGCAAGTTGTTCCATTTTCGGCCGAATCGCCCAAACCGCGTACTTCACACTTTCACGTCCCAAATGTCCCAAGTTCACTGGACCCATTGTCACATTTTCGTCCGATCCGGCCAAGTCGCGTGTTTCGCGCATTTGTGTCCCGCATGTCCCAAAAGGAATTTGTGCGTATTTTCCCCACTTCGCCCAAATCGGCCGAGCTGCGTGTTTCACGTATTCGTGTCTCACATGTCCCAAATGAACCAAGTTCCATTTGTGCTTATTTTTCCCGCTCTACCCAAATATCTTGCTTATTCAAATTGGTAGGTATGTATTAAATGTGCATTCATTATCTTTCTCTCTCCTAATCGGCTATATAACGAGCGAACCCCCTATGCATTTTTCACACTGCTTCCATGCTATCCTTTGCTCGAACCCTTGCAATCTAAAATCCTGCGTGTGTATCCCTTCCCTCTGTAATTCCTTCCCAAGTTTAGTTTGCGGCTCTGCCCTCCGAATTACTATCAATATGAAGATCAAATTTCAGGGACAAGAATAAATCTCACCACTAGAGTCTGCCGTTCCCAATATTGGGGACAGTGAAGCTTGTCATCTTGACTTTGGTGATTTTTGGGCAAGGATGGCAGATGCAAACCCTACACCAATGGCACAGATGATTCACGACAGCGGTTTGGCTTTCGCTGGAGGTTTCCCAATCTCGGTGCAATGTGCTGATCTGATACTTTCATGCGGAGCTCACTTTGACCCTGATTCGAGTGAATTAACCAACGTACACGGGGAACTCATCGCCAAACTAGACGCTACCGCCATTAGCACTGCACTGAGGATTCCAGAAATGGATAATGCCATAGTTGTTTCCTAGAATCAAGCACAGGCCCTGTTCAATCAAGGCGACAAACAAATACAAGGCGCGGGTGGCGAAGTCCTGGCTAAAGAACCCTAAGAAGGGAGCATCTCGTCTATCCAAGAATCTTTTCAGGCTGATTTCAATGAAGAATTGTCAGATTTTATAATGATATCGGCTTGGGTTATGGGCTTACCCTCTACTAACGAATTCCATTTCTGGATGTGCCCGCTCATCAGCATGGTGTGCGAGGGAACTCAAAATATCAACTGGGTGGAAATCATCAGCATGAACTTGGTGGAGCAGCTGTCCAATGTACAACAAACGAAGAAGTTCTACATGACTTTGTACGATGTATACTCTGGCAAAGCATCAAGGCAATGGTTTGGTTTTCTTACATTGACACCCACAAAGATGATCCTGTATATGCCTACCGCCCGTAATTCACCCTAGAGACTAGCAATCACAATTTCGAAGGGTAAATGATGCTTTCACCATGTACATGGTCAGCCGCTTAAAGGTGACAACTGCTATAAGGTTTTCGATGAAGCCATGAACACGATATCACACTACGGTGCCTATTTTATCCAATTCAGAAAATTCTCCTATATCAGGCTTGCTGGCTATGAGAGCACCCCTTTGAGGCTTCCCATGTTCTGCAGTGATAAGATGGCTTTGATAGAAGTATGCAGGCAGTTAGACAAATTACACAGAACCTGCAGAGACAAGAAGATTACTGGTTTGCACTTTCCCATCTCTTTGGGAAATTACACTTGTAAAACAGCCCTGGACACACAGAATATAGAAAGAGCCCTGGTTCCCATCACTGTTCATTTCTTCAAGCCAAGAACTTGCTTCGACTTGAAGAAGTTCATTGAGAGAACATCAAGATAATCTATCATCATAGGGTAGATACAGAAGACTATTGGGCTGACTGTGCAGATGATTTTGAGGCTAGAAGGAGGCACTATGGCAGGTTCTCTCTGTAATTGATCCAAGAACTCGGCTTGTACCAAGTTCCTGAAGGACTCCAGGATGACAACTCTGATCTATACTCATATGAGTATGACAATGTGGTTAAGCACACTCCCTTGGAGGACTTGGATTGGAACAAGAAAGAGAAAGATGATCTGGCTGAGATCCTAGCTCCAGTTTTAGTCAGGACTAAGGTCTGGTTCGATAGGAAAGTTCGAGAGCTTAGAAGGCACTCAGGAGAATCCTCCTCTAAGGATGTTTCAACACAAGGGAGGGAAGCATCGCCCCCCATATCGACACACTGTGCAAAGCCCCTCCTACCTCATCAACACAAGGACCTGCAGCTTCCACTCCTTCATTCACTCAAGTATACCAGAAGAAATTCAAAGAGGTTAAGAAGGAGCCTGTGGAAAAGATCCTCAAAGAAAGCAGGTAGAAGTTCCTTTGGGACCAGAGAACATCATTGTTCTCAGTTAAAGTGAAGAAAGTGAAGTGCCAACCCCTACAAGTACCCTTGAAGCTCCAATGGATAGAGATAAGGAAGTCAGAGCACTAAAATTCCAAGTGCTATTGATTCCTCTACAGCAATGCCTCTAGTGCCCCACTCACATCTCAACTTGAGACAATAGGTACATGCAAACCTTGAGCATCATGCGCTCTTTATCTATGACCCCGATAGTGGAGGAGAGCTTACTGTTGCAAATTGTTCACCTTTCCGTGGATTTTGAAAGCTTCATCGATGAAGTTCAATCCTACAACAAGCATATCTTCCACCATGGCCTCCATAGCTCTGCCATAGATGGAATACTTGTGCATGTCTTTGATACTCTGCACTTCATCTTGGCTCAAAATTACAGGTGGTGGAAGGGTAGTCAATGGGGTAGGGTCCAAAACTTTGTCTACTCCTGAAGGTGAGATCCACAACCTCCAGGAAACGGTCACAAGAGTCATTGGGAGGGTAGAGAAAGGGAAACAAACTATTGAACAGTTGGAGGAACAAGCCCAGATTCTCACAGGTTTTATCAAATCTCTTTTGTCTAAGGACAAAGTTTTGGACCCTACCCCATTGACTACCCTTCCGCCACCTGTAATTTTGAGCCAAGATGAAGTACAAAGTATCAAAGACATGCACAAGTATTCCGTCTATGGCAGAGCTATGGAGGCCATGGTGGAAGATATGCTTGTTGCAGGATTGAACTTCATCGATGAAGCTTTCAAACTCCACGGAAAGGTGAACAATTTGCAATGAAGCTCTCCTCCACTATCGGGGTCATAGATAAAGAGCTCAAACTCTGGAGCAGTTGCATAGTAGACCTCCGTCTCATGGGACAGACAGATGAGAACATTTTATTGGTGAATAAGGTTTTTGATGATGCAAAGGATAATCTGTCAAATTCTGGGTTTACAGCGTGGAGTGGAAGATCAAAGTCTTGGAGGAGGCTTTGGGAGAGCTGAAGAATAGCTGGCAGAAGGGTGAGGCTTTCAAGACACTGGTTGTATCTGCTTTCAAAGATATACATTGTCATCTTCAGGATGAAACTTCTAGTGTGCCTCTTTCCTTGCAAGAAATCAAAGCTCAATTCAGAGCTTTTGTCAAAGATAATCTATTCAAGGAAAGCTCCATCTCCAAAGAGAAAATGAAGGAGATCTGCTCTCTTCAATCTGCCATTGAAGAAGCAAATAAAGACTATCATACTCATGTCGAGTTTGATAAGGAAATAGAGAAGTGACTCAGATTTTGGGCTCGGTCTACACCAAGCCACGTCGGTCCCTCGTGATGAGAGATATAGCCGAGGCATTGAAGAGATTCAGGAAGGGAATTTTGAAGTCGGTGGGTCCCTCCCATTCATAACCACCTGTCTTCTTCTCCTTATTCTTCTCTTCTTTTCTAATTCTTTTTCTCGGATTCATTGTAATAAGTTGAGGTATTGTGATTGGAAATCCTTAACTAATCTTTAGTTAAAAGAAGTGGTTACAAAGAGTAACTGATTTGTAAGGTATATAATAGCCTCTCCACGCCATTTTGAATGGAGGAAGAACTTGGCTTATTTTCTGAAAGTGTAAATAGATCATAAAGAAATCAATACATATGGCTTTTCATTCTTTGTCTATCTAATCTCTTTTATCCCTAAGCTTTCATTTAATTTTGTGAAGATCATTTGTCTGTGTTATATCAAGAAACTTTGTGTTCTAGCAGATGTTATTTACAGAACTTTGTGTCTTTAAATTCCATCTTATTTATATGATACAAATGATCTTGTTTCAATTCACTGTAACTTCGCATACATAAAGAATTACTCTGTTATCTATAATTATGTATGTTGCCTTTCTGCTCATTCTCATATTCTCATTCCTCAGTCCTTTTGTAATTGATGATCTTTATAGAAAACACTTTCGTGATATCCAAGTTCAACCAGAAAATCATGTTTTGTATATTTGTAAATAGGTTCGTTTCTGAATAAGGGAACCTCTCCCATTAAAGAGGAGGTACTTCTTGTCCCCTAATTGTTGCTCTTCGTAAAAGTCCTATTTGACGACCAACATGGTAAAATAGTGTTTCTCTCTCTTTAGTTAAGAAATGAAGTGAAATGAAATGAAATGAATATATGTCTCTAACCCTATCTTTCCAAGTGTATATTGTTATTATGTAAATGGAAAACTAGAAATGTTAATTAAGCTAGATTTAAGTGGATGTCATGTCAACGATTCATCATTGACTTCACGCTCACATGGTTTTGTAGGATGCAAGTAAAGACGGTGAAATGACATGATTGTAATTCATTGTGTATCATTATACTTTATGTATGTTTATGGAATATATATATCTGTTTGTGTGTATTGTTATGTCACACTAAATTTTATTATTGAAAGTTGGTAATGTGTATGACTTCTAGTTTTAGGAGTTCTTTGGGAAATTTGTATTCAAATATAGGTGTATTTTGATTGATTCATGTATGGTAAAAAAGAGGGTTTGATATATATGTTAAATGAAGGTATAGAGGATAATTCAATATTTTGCGAAGTATTGAAATTTTTATAAATGAAGTTTTGTAATATTTTTAAGATGCTTGTGTTTTAGGGGAATATTCATATAAACAAGGGTGTTATTTTGATTGCCAAATTTTTTATTGTAAAAGTTGGATAAATATGTTAAATGAAATTAAATTTGACACCTTATAGTGCATTCTCATTGTGAATTTTTTTGTAACGCCCACACAAATTCTAATCTCAAAACAAAATAGAACTAACAATTTAATAGTCAAATTTATGGTAATAAATATATTTTTGTTTTAAAAGGGGTTTGCAAGGTTAGAAATTTCCACAATTAATACATTTCTTAGTTAAAGTCTTTCTACACAAGCTTGTGAAAGTCAAAATTAAATTAATAATTAAATATTATTAATTTACTTCCTAAAATATGTATTTAGTTTAAAAAATACATTTACCAAGTTCCATGTTCTTTTTTTTAGTAAATTACATTCCCACAAAATACCTTCAACTTAAGTGAGGTAGGGTTTAATTTGGGCCATTGGATTGAATCTATCATAGCCCTTAGATTTGGGTTTCCCTAAATATCCTTATGGGTTTCCTTTTATTTTATTTTTCCCAGAACAACCTCATTTGCTCATTCTTGTTTTTGCAGGTTTTGGAAGAGGAGAAGGAGAAACCTTGAGAGAAAGAAGTGTAACCATGGAAAAAATTTATTGGTTTTCATTGTAAAGGTTTTACTATTGTAAGATTGCTCATTTGGTTAATGTAGAGATCCCACCATGTATCTATTTTGTTATTTAATGTAAACATTCTTTTTGAGTTCAACTTGGCTTGGGGAAGAAACACCATTTCATTAAATATATGAGTTTTACACAGTTGGGTGTCTATAAAAGGATTGAAAGGCTTAAACAATTAAATTTAATTAATTACTAGTTGTTGGTAGTTTCCTTTTGATGGTTTTAAGCTTAGATTTCAATTAAATTTCAATCTGGGTTTTCACTGATCTGGATTTATAATTTTTGTGAAAAGTGATGAAACCGCCCCTATGTAGGTTGGTCTTTTCTTTACCACCTCCTGCCAAGGGTGTGGTTCATTATTATTGACTTGAGATAAGCAAGCGGTTTTGAAACTACCACTCTGCACGGGGTGGCGGTTCCGTTCCCAAAAACAGAACCTTCAAAATATGTATTTTTCAATAATTTCTCTACTTAATTTGGTGATTAATGTAATGCTAATATTAACTAAGGTGTCTTCCATTCATTGTTTTCTAGATTGATAATATGCCTAGTTTCATAACTCAAAATTTCCAAATGCATAGATTTTTCATTCAAACATACAACCTTCAACAACATGAAATGTAAATTTTCTTTTATTAAACATACTTTTGAATTTCTATTTGTAACCATACAATACAAATATGAAATCTACAAGTTGCAATAACATTTTTTTGCAAGACAAGAACTTCTAATCCATTTCTTTCAATAATACTAGTCCTTTCCAACAAGGTATACAACAAAAGTTCTTTCTTCATTCACTAAGTCACTACAACTTGGAGTAATTGTGATTTACCCTTGTATAGATACCATGTGTAGATGTTATGGTTAATGTGCATCAACCACCATTCTCGTTAATGATGTAGTTATCGGTAAAAGGTGTATGTTTGGAGTGAGGAAATTTGTATTGTTGACTAATCACTCGAGCTGAGTACAAGATAAGAAGTGGATTCTTACATAGGATGAAAAACCCACTTTTTTTCATTTGGTATGTATGGCACTTGCTCAAAGGATGGCATGAATATTGTGTTTTGTAGATACCTTAGGCTCAGTAGATGGTGACATGTACTCCTTTTTCTCTCCCTATATGGTTATCATATGGATTCAACCTAAGTGTATTTATGACTATGTTGAGCCTTGTGGAAGCGGTGGAGGGATGATTCAGATAGAGATGATGATAGTTGTATTATTTGATATGTTATTTTATGAGCCGAGGCTCGATGTTTGAGTGCCAATAACTCATTGAGTACCCCTTTGGTGGCTGTATAAGGCCACATAGTTATTTTGATGTGTTATTTATCTATATGTATTTTATTCGTAAATTGAACATTTTCTTTTTCCTTGCTAGAACTAGTAGTTTTCTTGATTGATGTGTTCTTATATTTTGATCATTTTCTTTGGTTGTTGCACAAAAAATCTAGATTTTTGCACTAAATACAACTATTTGGCCATTTTTTTAATTAGATTTAAATTTTATTTTCATGTTTAAAGGTTTTATATCCTAGCCCAAGGCTTGGGATTTTTTCAACTTGGCATTTGAAATGGATTTTTATGTTGGTTCTAATGTCATAATTTGTGGAATAGGGTCATGGGATGCACCATAGAGTGGTTGAACCTATGGACCCACTTCATTGTATCAGATGGGGTACACCCTAAGGATTTATATATAGCTAATGGGTTATCGAACAACGAGTTATTATGTCACTTGGGTTAGGGTTGCCTAGACTTTATGTGCCTAAGGCCATAGGGTGACCCTCCTATTTTGGGGAGCGAAAAGGAAAATTTATCTATATTTTATTGCTTGGGAGGTACATGAAGTTATTTTGTGATGCCTTGGGAGGTATATGGAGTTATTTTTGATGTTTTGGGAGGTATATGCAGTTGTTTTATGATGCTTGGGAGGTATATGGAGTTGTTTTGTGATGCTTCGAGAGGTATATGTAGTTGTTTTATGATGCTTTGGGAGGTATATGGAGTTGTTTTATTATTATTTGGGAGGTATATGGAGTTGTTTGGTGATGTATTGGGAGTTCATGTTATGATATATGTGTACTCATGTGAGTCTAGTTATGTTTTGTGATGTTGACGATTGATTCCCATCATTGAGGGTACAATTCGATCCCCTTTTTGACACTATGTAACTACAATTAATATCCCAAGTTATGTGAAACCTTTATATGTTTACCTGTTGGGAATTCCATGTTGTAGTAGTCTTGCTTATGTTATGAGTATTGTTGTGTCAGGGGCATGTGCAATAAATACTATGTTGGTGAGTTCTTGTGATGTGATATAGTTGTGAAAGTGGATATCATGATGCCTTGTGAACCATTAGTGTTTTGTTTAGCCCTTGTGTGGTATTGTGATTCAAGTTTTATTTTGGGAACCCACAAAAATAAATAAAATCAAATCTTAAAATACTAACATATTAAGAGATTGAGGTTAATAAATGTTAAGGAAAAGGAATAATTAAATAATAAAGAAAAAGGGAACTTTCAATCTTCTTAGAACATTAAAATTTATCATATAGCGAGATTTAGTTTTGTTGGTCCGAAAATCTATTGGTTAGGCAGGTTGGGGAAACAAGCCAACAGTGTGCAGGGCATAGCCCCTCTTTGAGACAACAAAGTGAAACTGGTTTATTGCTAATATATCAAGTAGGAATCTGTGCAAATCTACACTATTCTAACTTCAGGGGGTTTGGGATCTCATCCCAGTAGAGGTAGTTCAAACAACGAATAGAAAGGTAGGAACGAAGGAACGGAGGGGGATAGATCAGAAGGAAGAAAAGAAATTAATTCCAAGACAGAAAGGTCAGAAGATTTATGCTTTGGGCTGGTAGTAAATAGAGCCAAACTTACTTGCATAAACAATTAAAGCAATAGTGATGAACATATGACAATATAGGAATGAATCTAAGAATAAAAACATAGATCTAACTTAAGAAAGATCGATGCAAATAACACATGATTTAGCACAAAGTCTGAAAATGTGTATTAATATTTCTTCTATTACAAGAAAATACAAAGTCTTTCTCTCCTCACTTCTCTTTTCATACAAAAAAATTTCCACCTGAATACAACAAGTATTCAAGTATTTATAGAAGGAGAGGAGAAAAGAAGACAAAAGCAAACCAACAACTACAAAATATCTTACAAGATATTTACAAAATATCTAAAAAGTCAACAGTTGACTTGGGCAAGTTTTTGGATGGCAACATCCCATGGTGCAACATGGATGATGTCATCGTGTATGCCAACATGCTTTTTAAATATTTTACAAAAAATATCAATGGATCCCAAGAAGAAGAAACTACTCCTCATCATCCCTCTACTCGAACTTGGCATCCTGATTTTGATCAGGAGAATCGATGTGACAATGTGCTTGATATTCTACAAAATTTCTAATCATTGTTTGAAGTTGATCATGATCTGGACCTTTAAAATGGTAACCAATGAATTTGCAAGTTTCTTTCTCATTCTTGAGCTTGTCAAGTAACTCGAGTGTAAGTTTTACATGCATCAATAAAAAATCCAATGAAATCATGGCGGGCCAAGAGATTATTGATTGATTCTCGGTCAAAAGTGACCTTTGGTGCCAAGCCTTGAGTGACAATAGCTTTGAAATGCTGAAATGTGTCATCTACTTCCCTCAAGTTATATGATTCACTGAGCAGCTTTGGAGCCATTTTTGTAACTGCTGCTCCATGTTGTATCATGCTTCTAGGGCTTCATCTTTGATTTTATCAATTCTCTCCAGGATATATTCCATCGATCAACCCGGTAATCTAATGTAGTGAGAGATTTATTATGTGCACGGGTGATTGATAACACCGACCTTGATAGGTCATCACCGGTGAGTAGTTAACCATTTCTTGGAACATTTCATGCTGCAATCTAGCGTTATCCAATTCTTCAGATAGGGAACCGCTACTACAAGTTGTAGCTCCTTATTTGCTTGAGTTATATCCTGGTAGATCAGTGTAAACTTTCCAAGTATTTCCTCACCATCTCTCGAGGATCCGCTCAATCTTGGATGATCTTTGCAATGCCTTGTTCGCCAATCTTAACATATTCATTCATTTTCTCTTGACTAGGAGCTTCAATAGGTTCGGCGGTAGCTTTTCGGAGGAGCGTTGCCCATTTTCTACGCAATGCTTGCAGGAGATGTTTTTTTCATTCTTTGAGTATTATTTTCTCCTCTTTTGTTTCTTGGGGATTCTTGCAGAGAACATCCCAGTAGACAAGGCTTCCCCTTGCGGGATTTCGGATGAGGTCCCCATTGTGACTTGAGTCTTTGTGAAGTCTATGGGAGACAGATCCTCCTTTTTCTTGGTGGGGTGCTGGGAAAGCTATCTCCATGACTCTTTCCCTGAAGAGCCTATAGAAAAGTGAGTTATCACTTTCGCTTCTTAGGTCCCTTTTTCGGAATGACGGACAAGTCCATGGCGCAATGGGAACTTTCCTCTTATGTTGGCTCAGATGGTCAGAAATTCAACCAGGACTTATGGGAGTGGGAGCGGAGGAAGAAGAAGAAACGGGAGTGAGAGGGGGAGCAAAGGAAGGGCCTTAGGGAAGTGTGTTGAAACACTCGGTGGTGGCATTGATAGGGAGTCCAATGCACCGATGTTTGTGGGGCCTGAAGTTACTAACAAAGAAGAGAAGGACGTGGAAATGGAAGGGGTCTACAGTTGGATGAAGGGAATATTGGGTGACAAATCCACAAGAGAGGAGAAGATGGAAGAGGTGGAAGATGGAAGGGAGGAAGGATAAGGAGAAGACATCACTATAGGGACAGATGCCCGAATGATAGGAGGAGGAGAGGAAGCGGAAGAAGGGACGATGGGTACTTCAGTAGTTGTAGTTGTGATAACATCTTGGGTGGATGTATCTGTTGAAACATATGTTGTTTCTTCGTTACTGGAGACACTTTGGGTTGACTACTTGCTTCTCGAAGTAGGAGGAAGGACTTCAAGAGTTTCTTCTTATGTCTGCTTGGTTCTCCCTCCTTATCCTTTCCTTTTCTTTTAGGCACATGGGTCGGCCTTGGAGGTGCTCTGCCTAAAGGAGAAGATGTGAAGTCAACTTTGAGGTATGAAAGGCCATTCGATTGCACCAATTTTTGGTGCGCTACAATGTGGGCTTAACCCTTTCTGAATGGTTTTGGCTCTTTGGCTATGTCGATCTCTGCAAATGGCCAATCGTCCCCTTCTTTTTAAGGTAAACCCGATCAATCTCTTGATCGAGTCTCTTGAAATCCTTTGGGACAATGGCAATGCCATAGTGGATGATCTCCTCCAGAGCTAGTCGGGAGTGATCCTTTCACCTTATGTCTATCTCATGTGTCAGGTCGATCCAAATGTCCTTGATCTTAGGAACATGGATGGGATCAATTTTTTTCCTTTGGGAGGCAACTCTAGTAGTCAAAGGTCGGCCTTGTTGGCAATTTTTGCTTGATTCAGCAACTCTAGCTCAACATACATCTCATGTGCTTTGGCAAGTGTAGGGTAGGTGTATCGACCAACTATAAGGGGGAATGGAGTTCCTCCTTTCTTTCTCTTCATGAAATTTTCATAATAAGTGATTAGTTGTCTTGACAATTCCGGGAGGATCAGCTTTGACCTGCGAACCTTGACATCTTCGTTGGTTCTCTCACAATATTCATAGCTCGAGGTAGGTGAATGTAGGGAATTGTGTGAACAACGCTCCCCATTTCTTTGTAGAGAGTAATCACACTCGGGGTGGGTGATTGACAACATCGACCTTGATAGGTCATCAGATGAGTAGTTAACCATTGCTTGGAACATTTCATGCTGTAATCTGGCGTTAACCAATTCTTTAGATAGGGAACCTGCTACTACTTGTAGCTCCTTATTTGCTTGAGTTATATCTTGGTAGATCGGTGTAAAATTTCCAAGTATTTCCTCACCATCTCTGAGGATCCGCTTAATCTTGGATGATACCGCAATGCCTTGTTAACCAATCTTAACATATTCATTCATTTTATCTTGACTAGGAGCTTCAATAGGTTCGGGTAGCACTTGGAGGAGCGTTGCCCATTTTCTGCAATGCTTGTAGGAGATGTTTGTTTTGTTCTTTGATTATTATTTTATCCTCTTTTGTTTCTTGGGGCTTCTTGCAAAGAGCATCCACAGTAGACAAGGCTTCCCCTTGTAGGCTTTCAGATGAGGTCACATTGTGACTTGAGTCACTGTGAAGTCTGTGGGAGACAGATCCTCCTTTTTCTTGGTGGGGTCTGGGAAAGCTATATCCATGACTATTTCCCTTGAAGAGCCTTTAGAAAAGTGAGTTATCACTTTCTGATTCTTAGGTCCCTTCTTCGGAATGACGGAAAAGTCCATGGCCGCAATGGGAACTTTCCTCTTATGTTGGCTCAGATGGTCAGAAATCCAACCAGGACTTATGGGAGTGGGAGCGGAGGAAGAAGAAGAAATGGGAGTGAGAGGGGGAGCAACTGTAGAGGCCTCAGGGAAGTGTGTTAAAACACTCAATGGTGGCATTGATAGGGAGTCCAATGCACCGATGCTTATGGGGCCTGAAGTTACTAACAAAGAAGAGAAGGACGTGGAAATGGAAGTGGTTTGCAATTAGATGAAGGGAATCTTGGGTGAGAAATCCATGAGATAGGAGAAGATGGAAGAGGTGGAAGATGGAAGGGAGGAAGGCTAAGGAGAAGACATCACTATAGGTATAGATGCCTGAATGATAGGAGGAGGATAGGAAGTGGAAGAAGGGATGATGGGTACTTCAGTATTTATAGTTGTGATAACATCTTGGGTGGATGTATCCATTGAAACATCTGTTGTTTCTTCTTTACCTGGAGACACCAGGTTGACTACTTGCTTCTCAAAAGTAGGAGGAAGGCCTTCAAGAGTTTCTTCTTGTCTGCTTGGTTCACCCTCCTTGTCCTTTCCTTTTCCTTTCGGCACATGGGTCGGCCTTGGAGGTGCTCTGCCTGAAGGAGAAGATGTGAAGTCAACTCTGAGGTATGTAAGGCCATTCTAATTGCACCAATGTTTAGTGCACTGCAATGTGGGCTTAACCCTTTCCTAAATGGTTTTGGCTCTTTGGCTATGTCAATCTCCGTGAATGGCTAATCGTCCCCTTCTGTGTCAAGGTAAACCTGATCAATCTCTTGATCGGTCTCCTAGAAATCCTTTGGGACAATGGCAATGCCATAGTGGATGATCTCCTCTAGAGCTAGTCGGGAGTGATCCTTTCACCTTATGTCTATCTCATGTGTCAGGTCGATCCAAATTTCCTTGATCTTAGAAACATGGATGTGATCATTTTTTTTTTTCCTTTGGGAGGCAACTCCGTGATCAAAGGTTAGCCTTGCTAGGAAGTTTTGCTTGATTCGAAACTCTAGCTCAACATACATCTCATGTGCTTTGGCAAGTGTAGGGTAGGTGTATCGGCCAACTATAAGGGGGAATGGAGTTCCTCCTTTCTTTCTCTTCATGCACTTTTCATGATAAGTGATTAGTTGTCTTGACAATTCCAGGAGGATCAGCTTTGGCGCTGTGAACCTTGACATCTTGGTTGGTTGTCCCTCAAAATTCATAGCTTTGAGGTAGATGAATGTAGGGAATTGTGTGAACAACGCTCCCCATTTCTTTGTAGCAGCAATCACACTCGGGCTGGTCCAACCATGTCTCATGTTTGTCCTCAGGAAGCAGATTACCTCATAGAAGAAGGCATCATTAATTTTAGAGAACTGGCAGATGCTGGCCTCGAGCCTTAGCTCTGGGTAGAACTCATATATTTTTACTTGGGGCCATACCCCATTTCGAGATAATCCCGTGAAATCCCTTTCTGACGCAGCAACATATACAACGTAGGAATTCATGTAGAAGCGCCGATTGTGAGAACTTGTTGAAGATTCTTTGTGAGATGGTGTCATTGATGATTTTTCCCCAGCAAAAGTGTTGATCAAGCACATTCTTGCTCATGGTCTCTAGGTATCTCAACATCCACTTGTGGAAATAATGGGCATCAGAGAGCCCAAATACTCTGTTTAAGAAGGTGATTATATAACTCAACTCCTCATTGAAGTAACTACGGTGAATGGTTTGTGGCTATCTTCTCACCGACTTCTTGTTCTTCAGATAAAGCTTGTTCACCATCTGCATGCATTTATCCTCATTATCATCCCATGCCTTCTTGTAGTCTTCAATACTTATTTACACATATTTCTGTGAAGGAATGCCTAGGATCAACTCAAAGTGATGAGCTATGAGGTTTATGATTACCTTGTGCTCTTTTTCTTTGACACATATAGTGTCCTTGTTATAACACCGAGAAACCAACATGATGAACTCATTATTTATGACGCTTATCGAAGCCCAAGCTGCGAAGTGCAATCCACCGCCTACTAATTTGTTCATTCATGGGCAACTACTTGCCTAGGTGGTCCTTACGCGAGAATTCATCCATGTCGGTATGACCTAGCTCAGTATTTTATGTTGAGGTTGCACTCGGCATATGATTCGAGACATTCGACTCTCGATACTTATACTTCATCTCTTGTTCTGATTGCTTAACTTTAGCTTTAGCTTTAGTTGGTTTCTTGCTTGATGAAGACATATGTGATATCAAGGATGGATGTTTTTTTCGCAAGAAGAATTAAGGAGGTCCAACATATAAGAGCCATGTCAACCATCATGTTATTCATAATGAAATCTTGCAAAATGAAGAATGAGTAATTATAAGCCTTAGGACGCAAGGCGTAGGTTCACAGCTAGCTGTAGGGGCTTTGTTATGCTTTGGTGCATTTGTTAAGGTGTCAACATGTAAATTCTTGCACCCAGTGTTGACATGAGAAAAGCTGCGCCAAGTTGAAAGGGTGTAAATTTTTTGGATGTTGATATGCAAATTTTGGCGCCAAAGGATAAAGCACAATCGGGAATGTGTCAGCATGAAAAAAGTTGTGCCAAGTTGAAAGGGGTGCAGTTCGAGAGGTGTTGGATGATGGGTTTTGGCGCGAAAAGGATAAAAAGAGGGCGTGGATTTACAAAGCATACAACATGCAATGTTGATGTTAAGAAAGTTGCGCCTACACCTCACAAAAGCTGCTAAGTGTCCTTTTAGTGGGCATGGAAAAAGGTCGTGTTACATTGGCATAAAGTGTGCTAATGCACAATGTGGGAGGTGAAACACATAAAAACAATGCGCCAAAGGTTTTTATAGTTTGATGATTTTTGTAAACATCATTGATTTCTCTTCCCTTCCTCTTCTCTTTTGGATTTGTCAAATGGTAAGGAAGAGAGATTTTTAGCAAGGCAGCAAGTAGGGAATGATGGGTCTTTGGTTTCTTCGAGAGGAAGGGACCTTCCAGATTTCTGATTTGGAAGGAGAAGAAAAAGGGCTCCGGTGGGTTTGTAGATTGTTAGGTGTGTTTATTTAGATTTTATCCTTTTGCACGAACCCTAATACCTAATACAAACAAGAAAAAAATACAACAACCAGGACATGAGCCACTTACCTAGATTTATAAAAGATGAAGAACGACGTGGGGTCCACAAGCTCGAAAGATGACACACGAGGCTAACAGGGATAGATGACACGCGCAGAGAAAATACTTTTCGTAATTTTTAATTTGTGAAAATGACAGGTGTCGGGCACATATTTATAGAAAAATTGGCATTTATGACCTCACCAACCACCTTTGGCAAAGTTTTGGGAGTGTCGACACGGGAAAAATGTGCCTTAGAAAAATTCTTAGCGTAAATATCTTGGTGTCGACACAATATTTTCAACGCTAAAGGAGCAAAAGGGGGCGCAACTTTAGTGATGTTGACATAACAATGGGTGAGCCGAAGGATTAATAGGGGGCACAACTTTGGTGATGTCGACATGATAATTTCAGCGCCAATGGCATGGATTTTGGTATGTCGACACGAAAATGGGTGCGCTTAGTTGTAAAAGGGCGTGGTTCGGGTCATGTTGACACCTAAATTTCTGCGCCGAAGGATTAAGCAAAAATGGTTAAGTCTTACAACATCTTGATTTTTTGAAAGGAATTTTGGGCTTCCACAAATGTTGGTAAACTTTCTCAGGGGCCAAAACGGAATTTTTGGTATAGTTATCTACAAATTTCCCTTGTCAATTTTGCAGGATAACAAGTTTGCTTCCTTGTGGTCACGCTTTTGCAACATGCATCATTCGTTGGAGACATGGGTCATGATTTTTTCCTTCTTTCTTGTGAGTACCCTTTTCTAATATTATCCTTTTGTTGAATCAAGGATGACACTTTTATAAAGGGAGGGAAATGTAGTGCCACCATTATATTAATAAAATGTAATTAAATTAAAAAAATGGGGATAAAACGTCGGGGGAGGAATTAATTGGGAGTATGAGAATTGGTAGTGAAAGAATTTAATGGAGAATTTTTGGAGGGAAGTTGAGTTTGACAGGATATTACAAGGCATGGGCCGCCCAATGAACCCTTCAGACCGGTCATTTTACTTGCAAAATAATCCAACTTGTTTTGAGATTCAGATGCATTTGTCATGTTGAAACAAAGAAAACTTTGTAAATTTAGTAGTATTTGGATAGGTGTAGGTGTGATGGTGGAAATTAATGCAATGTGGATGCACAAAAAGGCACGTGAACTATGTGACAAAACACCCTTTCAAAACTAAAGTATCATGGAATGCCATGGTTGCAAGTAGGCACAACCGATCGATTTAGGTTTTTTTTTTGTTTTGAAGCGGTCCAAGGTCTACGAGTGGAAAGAAAAAAATATTTCTTCTATTGTTTTGTGTAATGCATGTAGAAGAGAATTAGTAGATTGAATGATAGGATGTGCTACATTTAGGGTTAATGCCTACATGTATTATTTTGTCCTTTTCACTCTTTCTCTACGTGGAACCCATTATAGTTTACATTTTCTTGTGTCTGACTGCTTTGTGCCAAATGTGAGTTCTGGAACAGGGTATCGACATCCAACAAAACATAAAATATAGAGGAGTTTTTTCAAATGTTTTAGTTCCAAGTTCCCTGATAGATATGGATGCATAACGTGGTCTTGTGGACAACATAGACTGTAGGATATGCATGAAATGGTTTTTTTTTTGTATGGATAAGAAAGGTTCTTGGTGTCCATTATTTCTTGTTATTGTTGGCACTTTCCTCTTCAATAATGGAAATGGCTGCACCTATGGATTAGCTTTCCTACCCATCATCCTACTTCATGCGACAAGGGATCATTCAAACTAACTTTTACAGAGATGGCACCTTTGAAAAGAGAGAAAAATGATCAGCTTGGATTTGATTGTTCTAAGGAATTCCATGGGTATACTATCATATGTGGTCCTAAAATGATTGAATGGTTAATTGATGGGAAGGCGTGAGGAGTGAAAAAGACTAAGAAGGGAGATGAGTTTCCATCCTAAACCATGTATTTGTATGCCTCTATGTGGAATACAAGCTACATTGATGAGGGTAGGTGGGAATGACCTTATTTTGGCCATCATGCTCCTTACATTTGTAGATAAAATGATGTCCATATCCTGTTGGCTCAAAAACGTAGTTACACTTGTGGAATAATTTCCCAAAGACATCTCCCTACTAGTCTAGGATATTGTCAAGATAACATTCTTCAATCTCACTCTTCTCATCTTTGAGATCACTATTGAGACTAACAATTAGTTTCCCTAAACTCTTTAAAGTCCCACCTTATTAAGATATCTTAATGTAGGTCGTGGTGTGAAAAAAATGGGTTTGTTGAAAATGCCTTCAAAACTTTGAAGCAAATGCAATTGGAAGGTGTAAAGCGAGACTCCATAACCTTTGCCAGCATACTCCCTTCCTATGTGAAAATGGGAGCTTCAAGGCAAGGGTGTTTGGTAAGGCACTTCACTACCATTCGATTAGATTCCTTGAAGATACATGATCTCATGGTTTGTGTTGGTGGCAAGATGTGCACAAAGTGGAGTTTTGAAAAGAAATGGGAATCTAGAAATCAAAGTGCAACTAGCAAGTGTATTAACAAACTAAGAAACGGTGCATGCTAGTATTTCAAGGCATGGTATCCTTACTGCATCTTTATAGTTTTTGTATAATTGGGTCTTTATTTTAAATATTATAGAAATATTAAACTATTAGATACTCAAAAAATTGGATATTTTAAACAGACGTCTAGTGCAATCAATAAAATAACACCTCGTGATTTTATGCTACCAACTTAAAATTTGACCCTCAACCGTGTCGTGACCATAACCTCATGGATTGATAAACCCAGGGT
This sequence comes from Taxus wallichiana var. yunnanensis, assembly GCA_018340775.1. Taxonomy (NCBI): domain Eukaryota; kingdom Viridiplantae; phylum Streptophyta; class Pinopsida; order Cupressales; family Taxaceae; genus Taxus; species Taxus wallichiana. Next base: position 117,165,587 of record CM031237.1, read on the forward strand.
ATCAAAACTTAATGCACGTGTCTTTTGGTTTGGCGAGAACTAGATGAGTCAACTAAAAAAACTATTTATTTCTACCTTGCAAAGTTATAAAAATGTAAATTCCATAGACTTGCAAAACAACACTCTAAGCCCCGTAAAAGAGATGTCAAGTGTCGTATGTATTCCTTGTTATGTAGAGAGTCACATTAAGCATTAGATCGACCTCGTTTTAATGTTTTCACTCTATTTTCCGCTTGTCTAGGAGCTTTGTTACTCCATTTTGCACTTTGTGGAGCTACTAAAACCAAAAAGTTGGGTTTCATTTCATCTTTCCTTTTGGACCGTGAGCAAAAAAATGATTTCCCTCCTTGGCAATCCTCTATTATTATTACTAGACAACAACCTGGAACCTATTTTGGGAAAAATGCATTCCTAACTAGTTGACAAGGGGGTTTATAGAACTTTGGTCGTTGTTGACTAAGTTAAATCAGATCGATTACCACCGGTGGCTCCGGAAACTCAGCCGCCAATCATAAACTATTTTCTAGTTGTGTATTCCATCAATTTTGGTGAATTATTGGTATATAGGAGGACATGTAGAAATTTACTTTTTGTGTATTTTTCATTAGAAGATAGTTTTTTAACGTGGTTTCTCAACCTTTGGGCATAAATTGAGCATTTTACAACTAATAGGAAAACGTAAAATGAAAGTTGTAGGACCCTCGTCAAGTTACCAAACAACCATGGAAACCTATTGAAACTTGTAAATAAGCTGTTTGAAACTCTATCTTGTTTTTCGTTGTGCAAAATTTGACTTTTGGGAAAAAAAAATTGTCTCCTCCCAATCTCTTTCGCTCTACTTAGTTAAGAAATGAAGCAAAATGAAATGAAATGAATATATGTCTATAACCCTTTATTTTTAGTGCAAATTATTATTATTACATAAATGTAAAGCTAGAAACATTAGTTATGATAGATTTAGGTGGATGTCATGCCAACGATTTATCATCGATTTCATGCTCACGTGGTTTTAAAGAATACACGTAAGACAACGAAATGACGCGATTGTAATTCATTATGTTTCATTGTAATTTATGTATGCTAATGTAATATATATATATATATATATTTATGTATGTATTGCTATGTCATGTAAATTTTGTTATTGACATTTGGTAATGTGTATGAGTTGCTAGTTTTTGGAGTGCTTTGGGAAATGTGTAGTCAACTATAGGCATCTTTTGATTCAGATTCATGTATGGTAAAAAAGGGTTGGATATATATGTTAAATGAAGTTGTAGAAGACAATTCAACATTTGCAAAGTATTGAAAGGTTTTTATGAAGCTTTGTAATATTTTAAAGATGTTCTTGTTTTAGTGAAATGTTCATCTAAAGAAGGGTGTTATTTTTATTCCCAAATTTTGTATAGTAAAATTTGGATAAATATGTTAAATGAAATTGAATTTGACACCTTATAGTGCATTCTTGTTATGAAATTTATGATGAAATCTCTAGCATGTTGTGTTATTTAACTAGAAAATATAGAAAGGAAACCTAAATATAATAGTAAACCTTATATTGAAACTTGTCCATATCTACCCTTCTCACATGATCTTTATTAGCATAGAAGAAACTTAAACCTTAGAATGAACTTAAATCTTTACGCTTGATAACACCTTCTAGCTTAAGTAAACAAGATCCCAATTTTGCGTTTATTATCATAACCTGTATACTTAGCAATATCCTCATGAACTTGAAGGTTAGGAACAACATGGTTGAACCTTATCTTGAGAATGTGGTTCACTCCTAGGTTTAGTAATCATGTGTGTAGTAAGGAGAGTGTGTTCTATTAATGTATTACTCAATGAGAGTCCAAAATTAAACATAGTGTAAATTCCTTTTGGACCAACACACATGTTGAGTGGAAAAGATAACCAACTAACCTTAAAAGTCACCTTTAAGAGTTGGGATCATAAACGAACTTGATACCCAGTCTTGATTATTGTTTGGGTTTTGGGTGCAATGCTAAGAGTTAATTACAAAACTTAACAACTTTTAATTTACGATTAGTTTGAGAAAATGTGACCTTAAGATGTTGTTCTTGGAGGAAGGTAAAATTTAGATGGTTCTTATAACATGTTTAAACCATCTTGTGGTGAGAAAAAGGATCCACGTTGTGTAAACCCTAATGTGATCCTTAACCATTTAAACAATGGACTACTCCATCTTGCTCTCCTACTTGTTATTCTCTGTAATGGATGCAGGATGTGAAACTATGTGATCATGTACTTAGAGATAATCCCCTAAGACATGGACTAGTAGTCTCATGAGGATTCAAATACACCTAATAGCAAACATGTTATATAATCATTACTGAAGGTATATGAACCTAGTTAGGGAAGAATAAAACCTCTTATTTTAGACTTAAAACAATGCTCGTGAAACCTAACTGGAAACAAAAATAAGGAGGTATGTTTCAATGTTAAGTGTCTTGAATCCTTAACTAATTGTTGGATCATAACTATGATAAAACTATATTTGACGCTTGACCTTGGTAAGTTTAATCATGGCATGTTATTCCATAGGGAAGTGACACATGATATTCCTTGTAATGTTACTAAACCCTCTTGGTTTGGGTAAAAACATAATTTATATAATACTTATTGGGTATTATTTCAATTATCCAATTCTAAATGATTGAAAGAAACATGACCCTAGATAGTGAAAAAATGTGAACTTCTCCTTAATCATACTTACACTTTTTTTGTTGTGTAACAAAAGTATAAAATAAAATCAGGATGCTTCCCCTTAGGAGTGAATCCTAGGGATAATACCTAGTAGGCTTGTGTTTATGTAAATAGCCCTGTGTGTAAATAAATATCTTGTTAATGAACGAAGAAGTTAGACAAGTAATTGAAATAATGTAGATGATCCTTATTTAATGAGATACAACGTAAGTTAAATGTTAAACTGTATAAATGAAATTTAGAAAAAGGAAAAGAAAGGTATGATTCACACATTATGATCCTTTTTATAACTTAGTTAAAAATTTAAAACATGATTGTAATAAGTTTGCAATCCTAAAATATCATACCATGGGAAGACCCTATCTATAAGTTTATATTGTAGTTGAATTGTTATGTTGTGCCTTGTCATTTGAAAAAAATAGGCATTTATGTACATCACATGTTTTCATGTTATCTATGTGGGTTAATGTTTGTGCAAATCCTGTCATGTGTTGTGTGTTGTCTTAAGTGATCTCCTGCAATTTCATGTGTACTACAAAGTATGTCAAAAAAATTTATTCTGGTATTTTTACTGTTGTATTTGTGTGTGTAAAATGTGGGCGTGATAAGGTTTCCCATGTTTCTCTTTCATAATTTATTTCTCTCGGACCTTGGCTTACTGAAAATGACGATAAAAATTCAATATTTTAAGTTGAATATCTAATGAGAAAATTATATACTCAATTTCAGAAGAACCATTTACTTTTTCCTTTAACAAATACATCCTTCTCACACAATATATTGCACCCATAGGAGGATTCCTTTTAGAGTGACAATATCTAGGGTACTATCAATTTACTAAAAAAGGAGACCTACCACACTTGAATTCATAAGAAATCTGAAGATAAAGAATACCGTAACACTGATGAATATATATCTTTGTCAATGCCATCCTCAAATAACGAAAACCATTTGTTAATTCAAATATCGACGACTCCAATTTTCACAAGTTTTCCTATGAATGGGTTAGCCAACACATAATGTCAAGCTCCAAATTCATATACCAAGAAGGAAAGCAAGAACAAGGGATCCAATTGTCGTGTGTATCCTCGACCAATTTACAAATGTCATATCTTTTATATTAGTATTATTAATATGTTGTAGAAAGTATTATTTATACTAATAAACGACATAATATTAACTTGTTATTTATAATATTATTAATTTCTAGAAATAACCTAAACCCTAAACGATTAACTCCTCTAACATTCTTCTCAAAGCATATCTTGACATTTCTCAAAACAAAGCAGTAGGTGCGGAGTTGATATTATATGTCATTGTCGTAGGACAAAAACTATGTCAAAAGTGAATAGATGAGAAAGAGTTAATTGTTTACTCTAAATTTTAATTGTATGTACAAACAATTTCATAATTTACAAAATGAAAAATTACATAACACATATATGAAGAATCTTATTCTTCTACCGTTTATTATGGTTTACAATTAACCATTTTTAATGAGAATTTGTGTTATTCAAAGTGAGCAATTCATGTTTAGGGGATCACTAGAGTTCTTAGCATGTTGAATGAGTGTTAAAGGTGGTGCATTTCTTCTTAAAAAATTCTTCATCATATATAGGATTTAGGGTTTAGAAATTCTTTTTAGGGTATAGGGGTTAGGGATTACGGAAAACATTTATTTTTGTGTTTAGGTTTTATATTTTACATTTTAAGTCTCTGTTTGGTTTAAAAGTGATTAAAATATAATTTATACTCACATTTATGAATCAATTTTTAAGGTTTGGGGTCTAGTGTATAGAATTTAGATTTATGGTTCATGATTAAACAGATCTGCATTTAATATTTACTATCCAAAATTTCATGTACAACATTTGATGTTTACATTTAAAATGTGCTTTATGTCTAACTAATACTCATATTTATCGATTATTTTTAAGGGTTTGGGGTTTAGTGTGTACAATTAAGAGTTATGGTTCATGTTTAAATAATTCCACATTTAGTATTTACTATCCAAAATTTCATCTTCACCTTTTGATGTTTACTGACCAAATACTTTGTATGAGGGATTAAGGTGTTGCATTAATTTTTATGTTGTGTGTATCATGTTATTTAACTTTTAAGGATTGTGTGAACCACTCGACTAGTGATCATCTATGTTTAGTGCTTATAGTTCCTATTTATTAGATAGCATTTCCTCTTTAGAATTAACTCCTCAACATGTAGGGTTACACATTGTGATTTTTGATTAATAAGAAATATTTACATCGACAATAAAATTCTTCCAATTACAAGGATTGGGTATATTTCAATGTTATTTATTTGATGTTTAGTATATAGGTTTCATGGTTCACGATTAAATTTTCCATTCAATATGGCAAGTATGTCATTAGGGTGTCACATAAGTGCTTCACATGGATGAGTGTTTAAGGTGTTGTATTTATTTCATGGTGTTCTCATTGTGTATAATGTTCTCTATTTTTTATTTATGGTTTATAATTAATGATTTTGAATGATCATTTATGTTATTCAAAGTGAGAAACTAGTTATCACGGTATCACTTGAGTGTTTATCATGTTGAATGAGTGTTCAAGGTGGTGTCGTTCTCTTTAATGGTTTCCTCATCATGTATAGGATTTAGGGTTTAGAAATTATTTTTAGGGTATATTGTTTAGAGATTAGCAAAAAACATTTATTATTTATTTCTATAGTTTAGGGTTTATATAATTTGTTTTAAGTCTCTCGTTTAGTTTTAAAATTTATTAAAATTTAGTTTCTATTCACATTTATCCTTTAATTTTAAGGGTTTGAAGTCTAACGTGTACAATTCATATTTATGGTTCAATTTTAAATGGTTATACATGTAGTATTTAATGTCTAAAATTTCATGTTCAACATTTTACGTTTACATTTTAAACGATCTTTAAGTCTAACTGCTACTCAAATTTACTCATTAGTTTTTAGGGTTTGGGGCTTAGTGTGTATAGTTAAGATTTATTGTTGATGTTTTCTAGTTCCACATTTAGTATTTCTTGTCCAAAATTTAAGGTTCAACATTTTATATTTACATTTAAATAAATCATATGAGGGATGCGTTTTTATGTTGTGGGCATCATGTTATTTATATTTTAAGGATTGTGTGAAACCCTCAACGGAGAGTTCCTATGTTTAGTGTTTACATTTATTATTTGTTGGGTAACATTTCCTCTTTATAATTAAATCCTCAAGATGTAGGGTTACACATTATGAGTATTTCATTTATAATAAATAATTTCATTGTCTCTATCATCCTTCCAATGGAAAGGATAGTTTTTATTTCTAAGGTTCTTGATTTGATTTTCAGTATTAAGGTTTCATGGATCACAAAAATAGTTTCCATTCAAGGTGGCATGTTAGTGATTATCGTGTTGCATGATTGCTTCACATTTAGAATGAATGTTTAAAGTGTTATATTAATTTCATCGTGTTATCGTTGTGTAATATGTTATCTATTTGTTATTTACAATTTACAACTAATGATTTTGAATAAGAATTTTTGTTATTCACAGTTAGTAACTAGTGTTTAGGATATTACTTGAGTGCTTAGCATGTTGAATGAGTGTTCAAGGTTATGCATTTATCCTTAATAGTTTCCTTGTCATGTATAGAGTTATGTGTTAAGTGTTAAGATATCATACTCAATGCTTTATCACATAAACATTCATGCCCAACAGTAAATTAAAACTTGACGACCATAAAAAATATTTAATACGAATTCATATGATTAAAAAAATCATCAATGTAACTTTGTAAACACAACACTAAGATCATTTCATTAATTGTGTTATGTAGGTTGTGAGGTTTGTGTTAAGTGTTTAATGTTGATATTTTATGTTGAGTCTTTATGGTTTATGATATAGTGTGTAGGATTTTCTTTGTTATGGTTTATGATATATAGTTAATGATGTCATATAAATGTTTACATTTTTATTCAATGTGATAAAATAGTGTTTAAAACCCTAATGTCATGTTTATATTTGAAATTTGTTGTAAGGATTGAATGTATAATGTTTATATTTTATATCTAGGGTTTACGATTTATTATTTATGATTTATTGTTGTTTATGTTTAGCATTTCAATTTTAGTATTCAACAATAGCATACACAATTTTTATGTGGTTTAAAATTTGGTGTTTAAAATTATGGGTCAAGTGTTTAATACTTTAGTCCTATGGTTTAAGAATTCATAAATGTGTTGTTATGAAATGACCATCCTTTTACATTTAGGGCATTTGACGAGTTTTTAAATTTTTTGAAAGAGTGTTTAATGAATTGTGTTATCATATATGATTTCTTCATTACATTATTTATGTTGGGAGGTTTGTGTTAATGTAAAGTGCTTAATGATGATAATATTATGCATGAAATCAGAATGATTTAGTCTTTACACTTAATATTTGTTAGATTATTTTTTGAATAAAATTAAATATTTATAGATAGAGGTAAACTTATAACATAAATTTATATCATTGTGGAAAAATAATTTGAGATCAATATTTTCCATGAGTAGTACACCTTAGATAGAGATAAACTAATAACATTTTTTTATGATTACAGAACAATAAAATGAATTATTATAAAGAAAAATGTTTACAGAGAGAATCAACAATTTTTACTGCGGTAATAAGTATTTAAACCCTCAAGCGATGTTCACACAATAAAAGACATCTAAGCAGAGCATTAATAGTTTCAAATTTAAATATTTGAATAATTATTGAAAACCTTGGGTGTTATTCATATAAGAAAATAAGAAATGCCATTTCGTAAATGATACTATGATAAAAAAGGAGGAAAATTTAATTATCTCACAAACATTAACCATTAAACATAAGATAAAAGATGATTTTACATTTACTTTCACTATAAAAACACAACCTTTCACAAATAATAAGTAAATCGCAAGAACAAAAAATTACATTATCTAGATACAAGTAACTACTTAATGATAAATCAATATTATAAACCACATCTAAATAAACATTTGAACAATAAGTACAATGCAATACAAAATGCTAAATTTTTAATCACAACATCTCAACTCTCATCTCTTCATTTTGAGCTCCCAAATTTATTAACCCTCTTTATTTTCATTTCCAGATAATCCTTTTTAGGTTTTTATTTGAAATGAAAATTCCATTTTTGATCAGTTTTTTTTAGGTTCAAACTGGATTACATCTTCCACAGTGTCATAAAAAAGACTGAATCCCCTATAATGTGTGTTTTCTGTCCTAAACATAGAAAGGAAAATGGTCCTTAGATCATTTACTTTAATTTTTTTAAAGATATCTTCCTTTATTTCATTACTGCAACTTAGATTTGGCGTCTTATGGTGAAAAACATGGACAACAAAATGTTTCCTAAAAAATATTCCTTGCACTGAATGTTCGTGATACACATTGTCCATGTAGGAATCTCGATAGATATTGGCAAGTTTGATTGGTTTTGCGTCTTCATTATTGCAACATATAACTACAAAAATTAAAAAATAAACATATATATGGAGAGTCTTAAATAAGTCTCTACGCAAGTCTAAAGAGAGGTAACATAGAGAAATGAAATGGTGACTTTGAAAAAGATTATACTAATGTTATTCGAAACCATAGGAAACAATTCAATTTTGTGAAGTATTTGTGAATGAAAGTTACAATACCACGTGAATGAATCTAATTCCCCACCTCATCATATGAGCCTGCATTCTCAAAAATATGATTGATTATTGCGGTTTTTAGGTATTAAATACACTCACTTTTGGTAGACTATTTGTTTCTTTTGAAGCTTCAAGACTTGTGAATTCCACTCTAAGATCTATTATTGGTTGGAAGTAAGATGTTAGGATATTTGTTTAAGGTAGCTTGAGGCATTTTTATTAATCTCTAATTTTTTATCTTCTGGTCATTGTACAAAAGTAATGGGGTACTTGAACCCTATTTTTTTCTTAATAAAAAAGGGATGATATCCAAAAAAACTCATAATTTTTTTGGAATTATTTTTTAAAAAAATCTAGAGAAGATAATAATAATAAGTAAAAAGATAACATTAAATACTTTCGAAGACACTTTTAAGGGTAATTATTGGATCTCACATTTGGAGGCATAAATTATCAACATAAGATGGTGAATACAAAATCCAAGCCCACAGAATTCTCAACAACTACTGAAAAAATAAAAAATATTACATTTAGAAAATGCAAAGGATTGATATCTCCATTTCCCTCTACAGATACATACCATGAAATTAAATTAACTTATTATCATCTCTAACTATAACTTTTAATCAAGCCATCTATTTTGCAGCTTATCATGTTCTTAGACTTAAAAACCATAAAATATTTTATAAATTATATTTCATAATTACAGCAATTGAAAATCTAAAACAATTCAATTACAATTTATGGGTAACATTTTACATCTATGTATTTTAGTTATATTTAATTGAATGCATTTTTAAAATGTCCAACGATTTAGATTTTTAAACAACAAAATTATAACATAAAATAAGTGCTTCTAATCAAAATGTATTAATTTCGAAGACGGAAATGGTTGATTTATCTTTCATTTATCACATCTTATACCCATCCTATAAATATTTTGTGGACATTAAATTTGATTCCTATGTAAAAAAATCAAATTTTATCAAAATTAAAATTTCTCAAGATTCAATTTTTTTCCCTCGATGTAATGTCCACCTCTCTTGACACATTTTATACTATATGTTTTTATTACTTGTTGATTAGAGACATGGACATTAGTATATTTTATTAGCCTATTTGATAGACAATATGGATGTTTAGATTATTGACATGTTGTGACTCATATGATGGATTATATGCATGGATTGATATTTCAGTATTGATGATGATCTAGACTACTACCTTACACACACACACACACACACACATACATACATACATGTATATATATATTGTATATATGTGTGTGTGTGTGTGTGTGTGTGTGTGTATACATATATACATACATGTAGATATATGTACACATATATATATGTACATATATATATATATATGTACATATATATATATATATATACATACATATATATATATATATACATACATACATACATACATACATACATACATACATACATACATACATACATACATACATACATACATACATACATACATACATACATATATATATATATATATATATATATATATATATATATATATACTGACACTTTGGATTTTGACATATAGATTTTGTTAGATGATCTAGCTAGTCTTGTGATCTCATTATTGTTGATGAAATGATAGAATTGAAATATTTTGAAATTGTAAATAATTGATGGAATTGCTTGATTTTGATGATGATTTAGTTGTGTTATTTGATGATGTGAATTGATACGTATATATGTATTTTATTGTTTTGATGTCATTGATATGGCCATGAGGCCAAAGAGGTATTATTTTGATTTTTGTAGGAAATTATATCACAACAAACAAAGGGGATAGGAGACCAACAATGAAAGAATATTGGGCATTGGCAACTAGGTCACCTTGGAAACTTGTGTTTTTGTATGTTGTTATGTTATTGAAATTTTTTTAGGAGGTCCCCATTGGGGGGTGACCTCAAATGTGACCATGGGTAAATGTGTTGTTTTCCCTTTTCATTTTAATTATTTAATGAGCTTGTGTTAAGAGATTGAGGGAGGGATAAGAGTTTGGTTGTGGTTTTGTGGATGAAGTATTGAGAGGATTTTAAAGCGGACACTTAACCAATTGGGGGAATAAGTGATTCCACATTTTTATTTACTCGCTTGGCTTGAAATAAATCCTTTGTGCTTGAAAGATTTTTTTCTTTTCCACTATTGTATTTTTCTTGTTATGTTGAAACTTTTTGTTGTGAATGGTTGTTGTTGAAGACTTGTAAATGTTGGCATGGTTGTTTGATACCCTTTATCACCTCATTGTTGGGGCTAGGGTGAAAATGAGGAGGATGGATTCTCCTTCTCATTGGAATATAGGTTGGGTGGAGAGCATTGCCTACTCCCCTTTCCTTGTTGTTGTGATTGGATTTTGAAGAAATGGAGGAGCTCAAGTTGTCATCTTGGAAAGAGTTGTTTTGTGGAAGATTAAAAAAAAAAATAGTTATTTTTGTAAATTTGGCCATTTTATTTCCACTTAAGTGAAAGGCTTGTATACTCTTGTATTTTAAAAGGAATTTCTTATAAATTTTATTATCAAGTTATGTATTAGAATTGGTTGAAAGAAGGACTTTTGAAAGTTGTATTTATTGAAAATGTATTTCCTTCAAATCTGGAAATGAAATCAAAGTTGTTTGTGCTTTCATTTGGTAAAATGGTTGTGTTTGTATTGGAAGAATGTATGGAAGTTATACTTTTTTTCCTTGTCTAAATGATTATCATTCTTGTTGTGAAAAGAAAGTAAAATTGCACTTAGTAAATTGTTATATTCCTTTCTATGCTAAAAGCTTAAATGCATTATAGTTGGAAAGGAAACCTTGTAGTCAAATTTCATACTTTTACTTAGTTTCAAGAAATATGTACGTAGTAGATGCAAAAAATGATATTTTAATAAATCACAATCTTCTTTAAAAACAAATGTAGAAGTTTATATTAAAGAATATATACGTTTGTGTATTCGTTAATAAATGGGCGGATTTGTTATAACCGAGTTCGACATCCCTACAGAATGGGTGACATACTAGAACCGCTACGGTTGAGAGACCGACACCGGTCACTTGTGCATGGATATTACTTTACAAAAATGTATTTTTAGATCAAACCAGTGAATTAGATGATTATATTTGAAAATCGAATGTATATCCTCCATAGTTATGGGCACATATACATTTTTATACATATATACATTTTGTTTTTATATGTATATAAGTGTATATCTTCATGATCAAATGAAATGGGTTTTTCACTAAATGAAGAACTCAAGAAATGTAAATAAATAAATACCCAAAACCAGATGAGTTAACGGAATAAAGTTAGTCAACATTTTTAAATGAGAATTAATGGAAACCCTAGAAGAGGATTTAAACCTAAAGTGGCCTTGGTGTAAATTAATAATGTTTAATTATTAATTTAATTTCAAAAACTTCTGGGTATGTGGAATTTATCAAATGAGAAATATTTAAACCTAGTTGATGGTTATCTTGTTGTAACCCTTTTAAATGAAACAATTATCCTGTAATTTTCCTAATTAATTATTGAGTTTGGTCTTGGGTTTTATGCATAAAAAATGTGGTCGTTACACTTGGTATCATATACATGGTCTCAAAACATGGACCATTGGGCACACATGGAACAAAAATAGAAAACTTAGTGTAACTCTAACTTAGAACACATGACATTGTAGATAACTTAAAACGTAGAAAACCTATAAAACTTAAATGAACCTAGATAATGATGAAATAACTCTCACCATGGTATGTGCGGGAGGCGTTAATCAAACGATGATTTCTTACATGTGGAGTTAGATTTTCCACCCCTCAACAACACATCATCATCATCAAATATAATATGTTTCTCTATCTATCTAAGAATCCACACAATCATACTATGAATCACAATCCATCAAAATCAGAATATATCTATCATCTAACATCATGCTAAACCAAAATGATACAATAATATCTAGGTCTAAAGTCAATAATAATAAAAATCAACATATAATAAGTGTTGAAGAGGAGTGGGAACTACAAATGTGGTGACTCGTAGTATGATTTATATGCATCGATTGACATTTCGTATTTCATGTTTATCTAGAGTTATGACTTTATATATGTACTAACACATTTTATTTTGATACATACATTTTGTTAGACGTTCTAGTTAGTCTTGTGATCTTATTGTTAATTGATGAAATTATAGAATTGAAATATTTTGAAATTGTGAACCACTGATGAATTTTCTTGATTTTAGTGATGATTTAGTTATGTTATTTGATGATGTGAATTGATATGTATATGTGTGTTTTATTATTTTGATGTCATTGATATGGCCACGAGGCCAGAAAGGTATTGTTTCGATTTTGTAGGAAATTGTAACATAACAAAAAAAGGGATAGCAGAGACCAACGGTGTGACGAATTTGGGGTGTTGGCAACAAGTCACCTTGGAAACTTGTATTTTTGCATGTTGTTATGTTGTTGATAAATTGTTAGCAGATCCCCATTGGGGGGTGGCATCAAGTGTGACCTTGGGTAGATGTTTCATTTTCCCTTTTTGTTTTAATTAATTGTGATTATGTGATTTATTATTGTAATTTGCTCTACTTATTAGTGTTTGTTAATGTGATCTATTTAAGTTGATTAATCTTGTTAATTAAAGTAATTTGGGATGTGAGCAAGGGTTATTTAATTTTGGTATATTGTCCATGATTTTATTTTGGATTTGATAAGATTTTTATTGGTTTAAGTGTTGTGTACTCAACCTTACATGTCAAACTCGGATTTTCGCTTTATGACTATTTTGGAGGCTGGTAGGACAAGTTAAAGTTTTTGCACACCTCTTAAATTCATCTACCAACTAAACATATGGGGTAACGTGTCAAAATTAGGCCCCATTATGTGTTTTGGAGGCTAAAAAGATGAAATAATTACACCTTCTTACATGAGATTTTAATTTTTACTTTGGTGTATGGATTTTGGTTTGTGTGTTTAAAGCGAACTTGTCATTTCTCACCCAGTAATTTATTTAGATTTGGGTTTGGGGTTTGACCATGTGATTTGGAGTTAATGAGAAGTGATGTGGCATCCTATATGGATCCACCTCACCCTCCTCTTCTCTTTTTCTATTTATTCAAGTTTGTTTGATGATTTTGGGGTTAGATGTTTAATATTCTCTCTTGCATTTTTCAAGGATCTTCCTTTTGGAGGCTTTGTTTGAAGATTTGAAGATTGGTATGTGCTTCTTTTGGACTTGGAAAAACTTGGAGCTTGTGTTGTGGATTGCATACTCTTGAAATGGTAAGGTAAGGACTTCACCCATGTATTTTTATTTCTATTTGTTTTTCAAATGGTTGTAAATGAATGTATGTTGTATGTTTTTGTTTTGGGATTAGAATGGCCTTAAGGTTGTGTAGGAGAAATAAAATTGGGATATATATTGAGGGAGGGATAAGAGTTTATATTATGCATTTGGAGGGAGCTTGGGTTGGGTGCCCCACCTTGTGATAATAAGAAGGATTTCTTATTTATCTTGTTATATTCATTGAGGGAGGGATAAGAGTTTGTGGGAGACATAAGAGAAATTGAGGGAGGGATAAGAGTTTGGTTTTGGTTGTGTGAATGAAGTTTTGGAGGATTTTAAGGTGGGAACTTAACCCATTAGGAGGCATAAGTGTTTTCCCAAGTTTATTTTCTCTCTCTTGGCTTGGTTATTCATCTTTTGTGCTTAGGAAAATTGCATGTTTGTTGTGATTTTTTTGTGTGCTTATTGTGTTGAAATTTGGTATGAATGGTTGTTGTAGAGGCCATGTAAAAGTTTCCTTAGTTCCCATATACCTCGTATTTCTTCATTGTTGGGGCTTGAGGGCCCGAGGAGGAAGGATTCTCTTCCTTATTGGATTATAGGTTGGTTATAGAGCATTGCCTACTCCCCTTATTTTGTTATAGTGTTTGGATTTAAAATAAATGGACGATATCAAGCTGTCATCTTGCAAGAGTTTTTGTGAAAGATCAAGAGAAAAAGAAGAAATGGTTATTTTTGTAAATTTTTGCCATGTTGTCTCCACCTAAGTGGAGGGCTTGTAAATTTAAATTTAGAGCTTCACCTTCTTGTAAATGTATTTTGTAAAACTAATTTGTATTGGTTATTCAAGAAGTGTTCATGTTGGAAAAGAGGCATGTGAAGTTGTAATGGATTTGATATTAAATTCCCTTCAAACTTGTAAATTTAGATCAAAAGTGTATTTGATTTATTAATGGAAACCATCCTTATTTGGAATGGGAAAAATTAATATTCAAACTTAAATATTTGACTCAAAAGTGTAATATGTTTTCATTTTAAAAGATTAGTGTTCTTACATGGAAGTATACTTGATTTTCTTGAAATGGATGTCATTTGTGTTATTTTGAAAGAAAGGAAATATTTTCTTATTTATTGTAAAAGTTAGCATATTGAAATGTTGAAATGATAGTCAAATTCTACACTAAGTTGTAAGAAGATAGTACTATATATAGTATTTCAAATCAAAAATTAATTCTTCCTTCTTAATTACTTTGGGTTAAATGAAAGGCCCTTAGTTTTATCTTGATCACATCAATAAATAGATAGAAAAATATCTACATTAACTTGCCTATAATATTTCACAATGTAAATGAACTTGCGTAAATATTTATATTAATGTAGGACAAAATACACATTGTTAAATACATAAACACACACACACACACACACACACACACACACACACACACACACACACACACACACATGTATGTATGTATATATATATATATGTATAAATATATATATATATATATATATATATGTATACATACATAGATATATGTATGTATACATACATACATACATACATACATACATATATATATATATATATATACACATATATAATATATATATGTGTGTATACATATATATATATATATATGTATATGTATATATATATATATATATGTATGTATGTATGTATATATATATATATATATATATATGTATGTATGTATGTATGTATATATATATATATATATATATATATATATATATATATATATATATATATATATATATATATATATATATATATATATATATAAAAAAGGATTTTATTACAAAGTCGAATGGCTTATTATCAAGTTGGTTTGATATAAAAAAATTATATGATTAAAAAAAAGTGTTTATGCTAAATAGAATGGCCATGACCAATTTGTGGATTTTATTAAATATAAAGGGTTTGCAGGAAGGAGGCGCCCCACCCCTAACCCATATACTATCATATGTGGAGGCGATGGGGTAGGCACCGTCCCCCAACTAATTAAACCCAAAACCTATTAAACCATGCGCTAAATACATAGGTGTGACCCTATAGTAGAGTGCGTTGTGCATATTTTCTTTACTCAGCCATATAACACTATATATATATATATAATTAGGCCATCATATATTTATAAAATTACCATTTTTAAATTGGTTATTTCTAAATAAATTTGAAATTAAAATGCATTTACATATGATAATATATATGCGCACGCGCGTGCGAGAGTGTGTGTGTGTGTGTGTGTGTGTGTGTGTGTGTGTGTGACCCTAAATTTGGGTATATACTTCCTCTAAAACTAAAAATAAAAATGGCGCAAAATTCCCATTTTCCCAAACAATAAAAAATATCTTTAACAAAATAAATACAAACAAAATATACACACAAAGCGTGTGTATCCACCCTAAAACAAATCATCAATTTTTCATAGCCTCCTCATGCTCCTTGGCTCTCCCTTCAACATGCAAAAATAAAAATGCGAGAATAGGTAAGGGAAATAAATAAAAGAGATCACATAAGCATATTTAGGGTTCCTTAGTCAAACCTAAGATCTAAAGGTTTAGAATGTTTCAATCTAAGGGTTTAGAGTAAACCCTATATCACTTAAGTGATGGGGATTTATCGGGGATAGGATTTAGTAATGTAGTATGGCTAATATGTAAATGGGACCATTTAAGGGTATTAGAATGTTAGTATTAAATTGTGACCTCTATTGCTATAGATAAATGATTTAATAAATGACCTTGGAGTGTTTGCAAGGGCTCATAAAATTAAGAAAAATTATAAAAAGGGGTAACTTAATTATTGATTTGTAAAATTTAATTAATGGGAATTAACGGGTACCCTAAAAGGGGATCTAAAATCGAAATGATTTGGAAAAAATTAATAATATTTTATAATTAATTTAGTAACAATAACTTTGTAGATATTGTTAGTGCATTAGTTTAATACATTGTCCATTAGTTTAATACGGGATAATTCTGAGACGATTCAACCTGTCCTCCTTCCTCTTCTCTCCTCCCGTAGCCTTTATAAGCCTCTTCTCTTTTGCTTGTAAAGACATGCATTGAATAAAATAATTTGTTTCTGCCATCATTGGTATCACATCTGTCCCATTCCTCTGCCTGCATTGAAATTACAATGAACAACCTTGATTGGCGATTGACCAGCTTTGTAGCAACCTACATGGAAGATTGGAGTGCCAGGGGCTGAAGCATGGTTTTTGACATGCAATTTTTTGACCTGTACGTGGAAGTTTGATTTGCCTACACTGGAGAAGGTGAGACATGTGTAGAGATTCCTTCCAAATGTCCTGCTGAGCTTTCGACTTTCCCACTTTCCTTTCATTGGAACCGCTGTTTTTTTTTGTTTTCTGCTATCATTGGACTTATGTGGTGAAGAGGAAATTTGTAGCGTGGAAGTTGTATTTGTTTAAAATCCTTGGCATTTGAAAAAAAAGCTCGTAGAAGTACTTGTGTTGTGCGTGGACAGAAAAAGGAGGGAGACCTATGTGGATTCTTGTGGAGACATCAAAACCTGCGTGGACCTCCAACCATGGTTTCCAAAGCATCCCTACTTGTGCCACCATTCTCTTGATGTACACATGCATCGCGATCTTGAAATGAGGCCAACCCGTGTATGTTGTAAATTTTGGATGCAGAAAGCACGCTAGCAATGCACCAAATGTTTGGGCATTGAGCGAAAACAAAGACACCATTGGAATATTATTTTCTTTGGTCAACGAGCACCGCAACACTGGGAATCTTCTCTTTGATGAGATTGTGTGCCGAGGACAATTGGAGTATTTTAGGTTTGACGTTCGATGTCAAACATGGTGGATTCGTGTAGAACTTAAATGTGTCTATGATGTAGATGATGAATGTGAAGTAGAACACCCAAAAAAGTGTCTGTGTCTTACTACACGAGCTTATAGAGCCCATCTTTGTGATAGGTTACTTCAGTAAGCATTGTAACCATTTTTTGAACAATCAATAAACAAAATACAATTTTGAGTTTTTGTGAATGTTTGCACCTCACATTTTGTTGTCGGATGCCTAGTTGTTAAAAGGGCTAAATTTCTCCGCATGGAAAACCAAGATGCCGATGATTCTTCGGTTTGAAGATCTTTGGGGGATCATTTATGGCACGGATGCCCCTCCCACAGACGCTGATCTGTTGGCCAAGTATGAAAAGGCCGATGCAAAATCATTAATGCTTATCACTTTGAGCCTTTCTGATGAAGTTCAACCTCGATTTAGGAAGAAACCACTTCCTTTATGGCATGAACCGCGTTGTGTACTGTCTACATGAAGCCAAGAATATGATGATGATGCTGCATCTTCACACAAAGCTTCACACAATGAGTATGCATGATGACGAATCATTCGAAGCCTTCTTATAGCATGTGGCCGAGTTACGCATAGAACTTTCTACTCTCGGTGAACCGGTGGATGACAAGTTGCTAGTCCCGCTCACCTTGCGAGCTCTTCCTTCCGGTTTCAGACATTGATCACCACGTTGACCATCACTCAATAGGAGGTGATTTTTTCCAAACTGGTGAATTATCTCCAGTAGGAAGAAGCCATTCAGAATGTTCAAGAAGCCTTCGAAGATAAGGCTCTCATTACGAGGAAAAAGCATAAGCCTCGAAAAGGAAAAAAACCCCGAGGAATTAGAAGCAATATCCATAATGCTGCAACCTTCTCGGCGCCACCACACCACCACCCCAGAAGTAGCAGAACAACAAGGCGGATCGATGGTGCCATATTTGCTCCACGGATACGCACACGACTGCGAACTGTTATTACAATGGTTGCAAGCATAGCAAATCTAGCGAAGAGAGAACTTCTCACCAAGGATATTCCAAGAAATCCCAATGGCATTCTCGTAATTAGAGGCAAAAGGGTCATATTACTACTCAGTAGGATGCCTCCTCTGATGAAGAGGTTTTAGACACAACTCATCTGGATATTTTCCTAGTCTCACAGAATTTGCAGCCGTCATAAAGTTTCTGGTTGATTGATTCGGGTGCCAGTAAACACATGATTGGAAATAAGAAGTTGTTCCATACCCTGAGTGACCGGACCACTGGAGATTGGATCACCATCATAGATAATCAAGAGTATATTGTGGTGGGGATTGGTGATGTCATCATTCCTCTTGGGACATGAAGATGTACACTCACGAAGGTACTATATGTTCTAGGTTTGACCTCAAATCTCTTGTCTATGAGTTAGCTTCTTAATCATCGAATGCGGGTTGAATTCTTTGTTGAGAAAGGGTTCAATTCTGCATCATTTCCCAAGGAGACTCAATTATTTCTCGAGCATTTATGAAGGGCCGTCTATTTGCACTAGATGCAGTCACTTCATCTAACATTGCTCTCTCTACTTCAATGGCGGAGTCCACTGCACTATGGCACTTTCGATATGGTCATCTTTCTGCCGGGGCTTTACATTAGCTCAATGCCAAGGAAATGGTAAGAGGGCTTCCTCCACTCTCCCATTCCTTACTTGTTTGCTTGAGATGTCTTGCGGGTAAACAACACAGAGGTCCATTCAAACAAAGCTCTTATCATTCTACGGAGCATCTTCAGGTTATACACACCGATCTGTGCGGACCCCTCGCTAGCTAGCTTCTAAGGTTTTGAATACTTCTAGCTCATCATTGATGATTACTCACAGAAAATGTGGGTATATTTCCTCCGAAAGAAGAGTGAGGCATTTGACAATTTCCAAACCTTTTACCAACAAGCCACCAGTAGTTCTGGGAAGCCTCTCCTTCTCCTCCGCTTAGATAGGGGGGGAATTTGTATCAAAGAAGTTCTTATCATACCCAAGCGGCATGGCATTCAACAACATCTGACTGCACCCTACATGCCCCAACAGAATGGGATTTCCGAGCGACACAATAGGACTATCATGGAGATGGCTCGTTGTATGCTCTCCACCACCAAGTTGGAGGATCAATTTTGGGTAGAAGTAGTCCAGATAGTAGTGTATCTACTCAACTAGGCACCCACGAAGATCTTGCAGAATAGGACACCGAGAAGAGGTATGGACTGGTCATAAACCTTCTATTTATCATTTGAGAGTTTTTGGTTGTACTACATATATGCATGTTCCAGATGAGAAAAGGAAGAAGATCAATCTAAAGACACTACCATGTCTTTTCTTGGGGTATAGTACTACCTCAAAGGCATATCATCTCATGGATCCTGAGATGAAGAAAATCTACGAGAGTCGAGATGTGGTGTGTGATGAGTCATCCTTTGACTCCCTACCAAAAAATGGAGATCCAGATCGACCTTGTCACATAGATTGCTCACACATCCAGATGATGGGCAAGATGATTCTTCTCAGAGAGAAGAAGAGCTGAGTGGAGACTTGTTCATTGATCTAGGCACACTAGAAAACACATCTTCACATTAGTAGCAGCAGCACCAATGTCTAAAATGGGTCCAGAATACTGTTAGGGATGCACACTTGAACTCACTTCCGGGACTTCTATGGGAGTCAGAACACGAAGTCAAGCCAGACATGAGGTAAATTTTACACTCATGAGTTCAGTTGTTGATAGCACCAAACCTGACACTGTTCGTGAGGCATTAGACTAACCACAGTGGAAACAAGATATGAATGATGAATATGATTCCCTACTTTAGAATCAGACGTGGGAACTTGTCGATCTACCTCCAGGTAAGAAATCCATTGGCTGTAAATTGATTTTCAAAACAAAATATAAGGCAGATGGTTCAATTGAAAAACACAAAGCACGACTTGTTACAAAGGGTTATGCTCAGTAAGAAGGAATTGACTTTGACGAGACCTTTGCACCCACTATGAAGATCAAAACCATCAGATTTTTCTAGGCACTGGCAACACAAAATGGATGGAAACTTTAGAAGATGGATGTCAAGAGTGCTTTTATGAATGGTGATCTCAAAGAAGGAGTATACATGATCCAAACTGAAGGGTTTGTAGATGAACATCAACAACACAAGGTATGTCGTTTGATAAAGTCACTTTATGGACTCAAACAAACACCTAGGGCATGGTATATAAAAATTGATGATCACCTATTTCAACATGGATTCACTCATAGCCCCTCAGATACAAATTTGTATATCAAGAAGGTAGGAACAAAGATTGTTATTCGGTTTTACGTAGATGATCTTGTGATCACAAGAAGTTCGATAATCTTGTGGATGATGTAAATAATGATCTCGAAGAAATCCTTCGGCATGAATGATTTGTGGCTACTTCACTCCTGTCTTGGCTTAGAGATATGGAAAAAGAAGAATCATATCTTTATCTCCTAAATGAAATATGCCAAGACTCTCACGGAGAAGTATGGAATGTCAGATTGTAAACCAATTTCCACACCTATGGAAAAAGGTTTGCAACTATGTAGATTCCAGGATTCACCGCAAGTAGATGACACTCACTGGGCAACTTGTGGGGAGTCTCATTTACTTGGCTTATACCAAGCTAGATCTTTGCTTTGCAAAGTGAGATATCTTGCTAGATTTATGCAGAGCTGAAGAAATGTTATTGGATAGCAGCAAATCATGTGTTGAGATATGTCCAAGGTACATTTGACTTTGGTCTAGAGTATCGAAGAACACTCGAGTTCTTGTTACGATGATATCGAGACTCGGACTATGAAGGATTCGTTGATGACGGAAATCCACTTGAGGATATGTTTTTCATCTCATATCTACGGACCTATCTCATGGGTTAACAAGAAGAAAATTGTTGTTGCTCTCTCATCCACCGAGGTTGAATACCAATCCGTGTGAGGAGCTATGTGCAAAGCGATTTGGTTATGTCACATTCTTGCAGATATAAAGATTCTGAAGAGAAACCTCCCATCATTCACTTGCGACAATCAAGGTGTATTGAAGCTTGTGAAGAATCCTATTTTTCATGAAGGAACAAATAATATTGAGGTCAAATGTCACTACATTCGTGAACAGGTCTTGAGCCACCAAATTCTAGCTCTAGTACTGTCCTACTAATTTTTAGGTTGCAGATATTCTCACCAAGCCTCTCAGCAAAGTGAAGTTTTATTTGTTTAGGGGGTACATTTGTAAGAGCAATTTATTAAGGGGGGAATGTTAGCGCATTAGTTTAATACATTGTGCATTAGTTTAATACAGAGACGATTACAAAGCGATTACAACTATTCTCCTTCCTTTCTCTCCACCCGTAGCCTTTATAAGGCTCTGCTCTTTTGATTGTAAAGACACACATTGAATAAAATCATTTGTCTCTACCATCAGATATGTGGAATTTATTAGGCGAGAAATATTTAATCTAGTTGTTAATTATCACGATGTAAACCTTGTTAAACAAAGAAATATTATTTTGTAATTTTCCTAATTAATTATTGGGTTTTATCTTGGGTTTTGTGAGGGGAAAATGTGGGCGTTACACTTAGTATCAGATCCGCAGTTCAATGCTTGGACATTTGGGCACACACGAAACAAAAATAGTTAAACTTGTACAACCTACAACTAGATCACATGACATTGCATTTTATTTTAAAATGTAGAAAACCTAGAAAAATGAAATGAAATGTAGATGATGATGAACTAAATCTCGTCTTGATTTGTGTAGGAGTCATGGATTGGATGATGAATTCTTGCACGTCATCTTACACATACCACCTCCAAAGTAGGCGGTGACCACTATACTACCACATATCCTACAGACATTAGAGGATGTTAATGTAGCCATACGAGGTGGAGTAGTAGGGGAACGACCTAGTGAGCATGATATGTAGCCATCACATGAGGCTCAATACGCTTCTTTAAACAACTAGGACTATAGAGAAGATAACTCCCTTTTGGATTCAACTAGATGGGATTTACCTCAAAGAGGACACAAAGATAGGGCTACATGACACAAAGATACATCTAGGAGATCTAGGCCAAGGGATTATCATGTACATAGACCTAGGGGCTGAGAGACATCAACTACATATCATATAATGGAGATATTGAAGCTCTTCCTATCTCATTATATTGTTGATACAACAGGATTTCAAATAGAGGCTTGGTTAGTGAGGTCAAGTGGATGCTCCAAGTTGTTCCCATGTAATAGAAACAAAAAGGTTCATGCTTTCATTCATCTTTTGAGAGATGGAGTAGGTGTTTGGTGGAGGAATCACGAGTGAAAGATCTATGTAGACTCAGAGAACATTACTTGGGAGCTCTTCGAGGATAGGTTTAGGGGTAGATACATATCCAAAAGGTTTATTTAGCGGATGGTCGATGAGTTTCATGAAATTCATCACACATTTATGACCGTGGATGAGTATGAGATTTTGTTTCTGGACTTGCTTCAATATGTCAACTACATGTTGGATGAGCGGAGTTAGGATTCAAAGGTTTTTAGGGGTCTATACTTAGATTGGGGAGGTGCACTATGTATGCATTGTCTGCAGACCTTATCTCGAGGCCGTTGAGGAGGCCTATATTGCAAAGGAAACTAGGGGAAGACATAGTAGGAAAAAGATAGAGTTTGGATCCATATTCAGCAGATGTAGGATAGTAGGTCGAGGGGGTCAACTCCTCCTCCTCATGGCGGACATGGTCTGGACCTTGAGAAATATTTGATACTCTGAGAGGGTGGAGTATGGGCCATCCTCTTAGAGGAACCATGAAGAAACAGGGAGCACCTAGGGCCCGGTCAGTTGGAGCTCACCCTCAACAATCACATCATTCCATAGTATGATCATTAGGGTCTACCCCATTGTGGTAGGTAGAGCACCAGAAAGAGTTGCTTATTTTTTGAGAGAGCCTAGTAGTTGTTATGGATGTAGTGTACATGGACACCATTAGAGAGAGTGTCAACAGAACCCTAATAATAATGGTAAGGAACCTATTTTAAAGTCTATAGTAGGTGATATGGGATTCATCCATCGGATTTATGTAGCAGATCTAGAACATCTATGAAGAGCATTAGGTTACAATGATAGAGACTAATGGTAGAATTGTTAGTATCCCTACCTATATATTGGTTGATTCTTGCTCTTCTATTTCATTTATTGCACCATCATTAGTAGAGCAATATAGGTTGGTGGTAGTTAGGCAGGGTGTTAGTTTGGATGTTGAGATGGATTCTGGAGCCAAAATCTCAGTGGACTGCTTAGTGTAATGCACTTAGGACTGTTCACCATGACCTTCAATGTTCGTATCCTTCACTTGGCTTAATATGGAGTTATCTTGGGTATGGACTAGTTATCTGCACATAGGGCTCAAGTGGATTGCTACACCATGGTTATATCTTGTGCAGATGATTTGGGGGTTGATTCGGTTATATTTAGGGTAAAGAGACTGATATCTATTCACACCATATCCATTATTCAGCTTAAGTGGTGTGCATGAAAGGGATGTCAGTTGTATATCGTCACAATTAGTGACCGATCAGAGGATGAGACTCATGGAATGTCACCAGATGATCATCCCATTTCTTATGAGTTTTTATATGTTTTTCCTAGTTATCTATCATGGTTTCCTTCCCCATGTGAGATAGAATTTCATATTGATTTGGTTCCTCGAGTTGAGCCTTTCTCACGTGCGCCATATATGATGACCACCACTAAGCTATGATCTCAAGTTGTATTTAAAGGGCCTTCTTGAGAAGGTCTTAATCCATCCTAGTGTATCTCCTTGGGGTGTACCAAGTGATGTTTGTGAATAAGGAAAAATCTTTGCATTTTTGTGGGGACTATAGATAACTAAACAAATTAACGATCAATAATCGTTACCCCATTCCATGCATAGATGACTTGTTTGACTAGGTGAATGGGGCTACCATGTTCTCCAAGATAGACCTTAAGTATTGTTATCATCAACTGAGGATTGCGAAGTAGATATCCACAAGAAATTTTTTACTGGTGAGATACGGACACTATGAGTTCGAGAGTTGTGCCATTCGGTCTTAAATATGCCCCACGGTGTTCATGAGTTTGATGAAGGAAGTGTTCAAGACATTGCTTGACCATTTTTTTATTATGTTCCTAAATGATATTTTTATCTACTAACACACGTGTGAGGAGCACGAGGAGAACCTTCATCAAATTCTGTAGTGTCTTTGAGAGTAGGAGCTTTTACGGGACCTAAAGAAGTGTGCATTCTTCCAAACAAAGTTTCAGTATTTAAGTCACATTATCTCTAGGGAAGGTATTCCAGTTGATCCTTCCAATATTAGAGATATTATATATTTTCCAGTGCAACTAATGTGACCAAGGTGCATAGGTTCATGATGTTGGTAGGTTATTATAGGAGGTTTTTTGAGTATTTCTCTCGTATTGCAAACCCTATCACTTCCATTTATCAGAAAGGGAAGAAGTTTGTTTGGTCAGATTTATTTGAGTAGGCGTTTAGAACACTAAAATCATGCCTTATGAAAATTCCTACTATAGCAAAGTGCTAGATCTACCGAGGATTTCTTCATATGCACGGATGTTTCACGCGGGGATAAGAGATGTATTGATGCAAGATGGTCGTGTAGTAGCTTTTGAGTCTCACAAACTCAAGGATTATGATCTTGAAACTATCTAACTCATGACCTTGAGATTCCATTATTTGTGCATGCCTTGGTTCAATGGAGGTATTTAATTTTAGGAAAAATGTTAATTCTAAAGACAGATCACTTGAGCCATCATCACCTCTTGATCAAAAAAATCTCAATTCCCATCAATGACATTAGATGGAGCTTCTTTTTGAGTAAGATATATAGATAGAGCATGTGAAGGGGAAGTAGAATGTGGTTGTAGATGCCTTGAGTCATCAAAGGAATTTGGTTATGCTGACAATTGTTGGTATAGACTTGAGGACTAGGATCTTACATTAAGTTCCACATGAAAACTTCTACCTTTCAATTAGAGTAGAGATCAAGTCTCGAGACCCGTTGAGGGGAATTATTAGGGGTTTTCATTAGAGTAAGATGGAATTATATGAAAGAGTGGTTGGATTTACATACAGAGATGGAGGATTGCGACAGGACACCCTTTTTTAGGCGTATCATGCATGTTATTCATCCCATCCATGGGTGAAGAATATGCATGCCACTTTAAGATAGTTGTCTCATTGGAGAGGGCTACACAGAGACGTTTCTCAATTTTTTTCTCATTCTTTTGTGTGTCATAAGGAGAATGTCAATCATCAATATCCAACTAACATTTTATATCCTCAAGCCATACCAGAGTGGAAATGGGAAATCATTTCCATGAATTTTATATCGAGGCTCTTGATGTCGAGATATCACCACAACGCCATTATTATCATGGTTGATAAATTGCAAAAATTGGATCATTTTTCTCCCATGAAGACTACTTATACAAAAATTTAGTACCATGATTATATTTGGATTATATAGTGAGGTTACACGATATTATGGCATGCTCTCGGGATGAATATAAACTTCATTACAAATTATCACCCTAAGAAATATGGACAGAATGAGTGAGTGAATCATATTTTAGAGGACATGCTTCATATGTATGTCATGGATCATCAATCGAGATGGGAGGATTATTTATACTTGGTTGAGTTTGCATATAAAAACAACTTTCAAATTTCTATTGGTATGGCACCATTTTAGGCAGTATATGGTAGAGAGTGTAGGACACAGCTGAGTTGGGAGAGATTAGAGGACAAGGTATCTCTTGGGTCAACTTTATTATAGGACATGGAGCAAAAGTTCTCTTGATTAGACAAAGATTGCAGGAGCCTCAGGATAGGAAGAAGAAGTATGTAGATCCAATGAGAGTTGGCCACGATTTTGAGGTGGGTATGAAGGAGTTTCTTCGTGTCAGGCCTCATAAGATCCCTATCCCTTATGGAAAAGGCTCTAAGATTTCACCTAGATTTGTGGCCCCCTTTGAGATCTTGGAGCGGATTAGTCCCTTAGTCTACCATCTAGCCTTTCGACCTAGCATTTCTCACATCCACGATGTGTTTCATGTTTCTCTTCTTAGGATTTATAGTCCACACCATTCTCATGTATTGGGACCTGGATAACATTATAGGTGTAGGAGTAGGGGAAGGTGACGGTGGAGCCCATTTGAATTTTAGAGCACAGGAACCGGGGCTTTGAGGTGAGAGATTGATCACATTCACATTCCAGTGGTATAGATACGTGGAGACATCAACCACTTGGGATGATGCCACACCCTTGAGAACATAGTTCCCACACTTTTCCAGTGACTTCAGAGAAAGTCATGTCTAGGGGAGGGTATGTAGCACCCACTCCACTTCGACACTGATCTTACTATGATTTTTTATTACTTTGGATTCGAGGCATGGAATTTTTTATGATATCTGATAAGTAGACATTGATATATGGACATTAATATATTTGATTATTCTTTTATTAGACATTATAGATAATTTAATCATGGATATGTGGTGACTCATAGTGTGAATTATATGAATGGATTGACATTTCAAAGTATTTGATGATTAGCTAGAGTTACAACTTTATATATATACTAACACATTAGATTTTGATACATAGATTTTGTTAGATGATCTAGTTAGTCTTGTGATCTTATTGTTAATTGATGAAATGATAGAATTGAAATATTTTGAAATTGTGAAAAATTGGTGAAATTACTTTATTTTAGTGATGATTTAGTTATGTTATTTTATGATGTGAATTGATATGTATATTTTATCGCTGAATCACAACACGCTTCGATTTACACAAGTGTGTGTGCTTGAGCTCACGGTGTGATTGGGTAACATGGGTACTATCTCCAATTTATGGGACTTGCTACTTGAGATAGACCTCCAGAGAAAGTTGGTTCTTTCTCCTAAACTACCTGCCACAATCTACTTTAATGAAGGAAAAATATCTTATCCTAATCTAACTTTCCAAGGGACCAGGGAGAGAGAGTGCATGAAAACAAATCCTACACTAAAGTGGTGATACACCAGAAAAGGAGGGAATGAGAATAAATTTCCAATGTGTGAAAATGGAAGCAAAATACATAATAAAGAGGGTGATAATAGTTCTCCATAGTCTAGCAACTACATTCACAACAATATTTCATACACACACAACAATAATGAATACTGCAAGAGCATAAAATAGACACAATATATTCGCAATAAGATTGAAGAGGCAAGAATAATGCAAACAAACACAACAAGGGAAGATATATCCACAAACTTGCATCTATTGCTTCATTGATATGCACAGTTCAATCTATTACAAAGTAAAGGCCTGGATCACCATGCAAGGAGTCCAGTACAAGGGATTGCAACACATTGGCTTCAAAAAACCAAAATGATAGAGTTTTTCTACTTTAAAACTATCCTCCCCTTTATAATGATCCCAATATTCCAATTTATAGAATTTGGAAGAGGGAAGATTGAAATCCCAAAATATACCTTTCAACCACTTGCAAGAGGTAATAAATGAAGTGAAATGATGGTATGTTTCTTGCAAAAGGCTCCCCATATTTTCCCATGACTTGCAACAGTGAAAAATGTATGCCCATGCTTCATTAAATGCATCTCCAACCACTAATAAAATCATTGTTCGAAACCTAGAACATTTTCCTTAAAATCATCATAAAAAATTCATAAATTTATTTATCTCTTTATTTTTAGTTTTGGACTCGAAGTCACAATTTCAACGAGATAAATGATTCATGATTTCATTGAGAAATGCAAGAGATATGGTATTCGAGTGTGAGTAGCTATTTTGAGTTTGCTAGGGATTTATGACATTTTATGGGAATGAGTTTTTAAGTTTTTGGAGCTAGAGATATTTCTTTTATTTTTAACCACCTATCCTCATTAAAAATAATAAATCTAGGGCATAGACGATGTCGTGCCCTTTCTAAAAAGTCACATTTTGTGAAAATCGAGTTCTAAGTCAAAATTTATGACCATTTGAATTTTGGGGTCGGGCATTCTACTTTCCCTTTGTATTGTGGGTATTGCAAATTTTCAGGGAACTCATGTCCCCGTTGTACTTGGACCATGTGGGCCTCCTTTCTCCATGTCACCCAATTCAATATTTTTGTCCTTGTGTATCTGTCATTGGATCGGGAAAAGTGGGTTGTTGACCTCAAATTCTCTGCATCACTTCCCCATGGGCATTTTGGCTATTTTGGGTCCACGTGTCATTGTTATCCGAACATTTTTTCACCGGGTTTCGGGTCCTACAATAGCCTCATCTAGTGGACATTTTCTCTGCACTCCAATTGTCGCTCGGACCACTCGGGACATTTGTATTGAACTCGGCCGCAACCAAATCAGATTTTCAGGAATTTTGGTTACTTTTGTCCCACCTGTCTCATGGAACGTGTGGGACATTCTTATCCTCTTTGTATACCTTTATTGAGGTCCTTTGTCTATCGGCATCTTCGAAATGCGAGGAATTGGTTGCTCGATTGAATTTGTCCGTCATGGGGTGCTAGAGATGACCTACCCAAAATACACTCCCTCTTTTGTAAATCAAACCCGAACTAGGCATGATGAAGCCCGTATGATCCGCATTGGTTCCATCCATAGCCCCAGGACCCTATTTTCACTAAAGTATACCCTTGAATTCATTTTTTCAAATTTTAGAAAAATTTCACTAACTCTTTGGATTTTCCATTCAATATGGAAATTAGAGAAAAGCCGAGGATCCCTCAAAACGTGATTTTGGGCCTTAAACCATTTCTGTTTTCTCAAGCGGAAGAAATTGTGTGAGTTATCAAACTTACCCCCGGGGTGAATTTTGGATAACATTATATGTATGTTTTATTATTTTTATGTCATTGATATGGCCATGAGGCCAGAAAGGTATTGTTTCAATGTTTGCAAGAAATTGTAACACAACAAACAAAAGGAGATAGGAGACCAACAATGAAAGAATTTGGGGTATTGGCAACAAGTCACCTTGACAACTTGTGTTTTTTCATGTTGTTACGTTTTTGAAAAGATTTTAGGAGGTCCCCATTAGGGGCTGGCCTCAAGTGTGACCTTGGGTAGATATGTTTTCCCCTTTTTGTTTTTATTGATTGTGAGTATGTGATTTCTTATTCTAGTGTGATCTACTTATTATTGTTAGCTAATGTGTTGTATTTAAGTTGATTAATCTTATTAATTAAATTAATTTGGGATGTGACAAAGGGGTATTTAATTTCAGTACATTTTAATTGAATTTATTTTTGATTTGAAAGGATTTTTATCGGTTTAAGTGTTGTGTACTCAACATCGCATGTCAAACTCGGATTTTGAATTAATGGATATTTTTTTAGGCTTTTGGAATAAGATAAGCTTGTCCTCAACCTCTTAAATTCATCTCTCAACTATACTTATGGGGAAGGGGTAAAAATTAGGCTCCATTATGTGTTTTGGAGGATAAAAAGTGAAAGAATGGCACCTTCTTACATGACCTTTTAATTTTTACTTTTGTGTATGGCTTTTGGTTTGTGTGTGTAACCATAACTTGTCATTTCTCACCCACTAATTTATTGAGATTTTGGTTTGGGCTTTGACTATGTGATGTGGAGTTGAGGAGAAGTGATGTGGCATTCTACGTGGAGTAACCTCACCCTCCTCTACTCCTTTTCTATTTATTCAGGTTTGTTTTATGATTTTGGGGTTAGATGTTTTATTTTCTCTCTTACATTTTTGGAGGATATTTATTTTGCAACTTTTTTTTGAAGCTTGGAAGATTGGCTTGTTCTTGTTTTGGACTTTGAAAATATTGGAGCTTGTGCTTTTGAATTGGATAGTCTTGCAATGGAAAGGTATGGACTTCACCCATGTATTTGTATTACTATCTATTGTGAAAATGGTTTTAAAAGAATGTATGTTGTATATCTTTGTTTTGGGATTAGAATGGCCTTATGTTTTTTTAGAAGAAAGAAAATGGGGATATATATTGAGGGATGCATAAAAACTTATATTATGCATTTTGAGGAGTTTGGGTTTGGTGCCCGCCTTTTGATAATAAGAAGGATTTCTTATTTATATTTTTATATTCATTCAGGGAGGGATAAGAGTATGTGAGAAACATAACATAAATTGAGGAGGGATAAGAGTTTGGTTGTGGTTGTGTTAATGAATTTTTGAAGGCTTTTAAGCTACTCTCTTAACCCATTGGGAGGCATAAGTTTTTTCCCCATGTTTCTTTTCTCTCTCTTGGCTTGGATATTGAGCCTTTGTTCTTGGGAAAATGACAAGTTTGTTTTGATTTTGCATTTTTCTTATTGTGTTGAAAGTTTGTGTGAATATTTTTGTTGAAGACATTTAAAAGTTGATTTATTTGCCTTATATCACTTATTGATTCATTTTTTTGAGATCGGGGGCAAATAAGGAGGAAGCATTCTCTTCCTCATTGGATTATAGGTTGGGTGGAGAGTATTTCCTACTCCCCTTATTTTGTTGTTGTGTTTGGATTTTGGAGAAACGGAGAATATAAAATTGTCATCTTAGAAGAGTTGTTTTGTGAAAGATCAAGATAAAACTAAAAATGGTTATTTTTGTAAATTTTAAAGAAAATCTCCACCAAAGTGGAGGGTTTGTAACTTTCATTTTAGAGCTTCATCTTCTTGTAAATGTATTTTGTAAAATTAATTTGTATTGGTTATTGAAGAAGTGTTCATGTTGGAAAAGAGGAATGTGAAGTTGTAAATGATTTGATATTAAATTTCCTTCAAATTTGTAAATTTAGATTAAATCGTATTTTATTAATTAAGGAAACCATCCTTATTTGGTATGGCAAAACTTATATTCAAACTTAAATATTTGACTCAAAAGTGTAATATGTTTTCATTTTAAAATATTAGTGTTCTTACATGGAAGTATACTTTATTTTCTTGAAATGGATGTCATTTGTGTTATTGTGAAAGAAAGGAAATATTTTCTTATTTATTGTAAAAGTTAGCATATTGAAATGTTGAAATTATAGTCAAATTCTACACTAAGTTATAAGAAGATAGTTTTATATCTAGTATTTCAAATCAAAGAAATATTTTTCCTCCTTACTTACTTTGGGTTAAATGAAAGGCTCTTAGTTTTAGCTTTATCACATCTATAAATAGATAGAAAAATTTACAACTACTTGCCTATATTATTTCACTATATAAATGAACTTGGGTGAATGTTTAAATAAAAGTAGAACAAAATATAAAATGGTAAATATATATATATATATATATATATATATATATATATATATATTAAAAAAAAAAAAATTTTATTACAAAGCCGAGTGGATTATTATAAAGTTGGTTTGATATAAAAAAGTGTTTGGGTTGAATGGAATGGCCACAACTACTATGTGTCTTTTATAAATAAAAAGGGTTTGGGGAAGGCGTTGACACCACCCCCAACCCATATACTATTATATGGGGTGGCGATGGGGTCGGTGCCCTCCCCCACCAACTTATTTAACCCAACTCATATTGAACCTTTTGCTAGATACACAAAGCCGCTACCCTATATAGTATAGTGTATTGTGCATATTTTACTAACTCGGCCATATGACACTATATATATATATATATCATTTTAAAAACTAGTTATTTCAAAAACAAATTAAAATTAAAATGGTAAATTTATATATTTATATATATATATATATATATATATATATATATATATATATATATATATAATATTAAAAAAAAAAATTATTACAAAGCCGAGTGGATTATTATCAAGTTGGTTTGATATAAAAAAGTGTTTGGGTTGAATGGAATGGCCACAACTACTATGTGTCTTTTATAAATAAAAAGGGTTTGGGGAAGGCGTTGACACCACCCCCAACCCATATACTATTATATGGGGTGGCGATGGCATCGTGCCCTCCCCACCAACTTATTTAACCCAACTCATATTGAACCTTTCGCTAGATACACAGCCGATGCCTATAGTAGATAGTGTATTGTGCATATTTTATTAACTCGGCCATATGACACTATATATATATATATATATATATATATATATATATATATATATATATATATATATATATATAATTTTAAAAACTAGTTATTTCAAAAACAAATTAAAAATTAAAATGTATATACTAACAAGAAAACACACACACACAGCGTGTGTATGTATATATAACCCTAGATTTGGGTATATACTTCCTCTAAAACCAGAAATAAAAATAAGTCAAAATGCCCATTTACCCAAATAGGGAAAACTATCTTTACAAAGGAAATACAAACAAAATATACACACAAACTGTGTATATCCACCCTCAAACAAATAAAAATCTTCCATAACTTCCTCATGCTCCTTGGCTCTCCCTTCAACCTGTAAAAATAAAAATGAGAGAATAGGTAAGGGAAAATGAATAAAAGAGATCCCATAAGGATATTTAGGGTTCCTTAGTCAAACCTAAGATCTAAAGGTTTATAATGTTTTAATCTAATGGTTGGGAATAAACCCTACATCACTTAAGTGATGGGGATTTTTGTGGGAATAGGATTTAATAAAGTGGTATGGGTAATATGTAAATGGGGCCACTTAAGGGTATTAGATTATTAGGATTTAATTGTGACTGTATTATTATAGATAAATGATTTAATAAATGACCTAGGAGTTTTTGCAAGGGTTCATTAAATTAAATCATTTTGTAAAAAGGGTATCTTAATTATTAATTTATAAGATTTAATTAATGGGAATTAACAGGAACCCTAGAAGGGGATTTAAACCCGAAATGATTTGGAAGAAATTAATAATATTTAATTATTAATTTAGTTACAATAACTTTGTAGATATGTGGAACTTATTAAACAAGAAATATTTAATCTAGTTGTTAGTTATACGATGTAAAATTTTTGAAATAAAAAAATAATTCTATAATTTTTGATTAATTATTGGGTTTTATTTTCAGTTTTGTGTGGTGAAAATGTGGGCGTTATAATGTACCTCTAAATTTCGCATATCCGTAATTTTTTACAAGGAAAAGTTCATGCAATTTTTTTATAATATCACTCGTGTAGCTAGTAGAGTTGAATATAATTGGAGGAAAGAAGTGTTTAATTCTCCATACCTATATTTTTAGAGGAAATATCGATTAAATTTTATATAGGAATTAATAGGCTTGGTATAAATACCACTACTCAAAAAACCATGTAGGAGATACATAACTATTTTTATCACTTTATGGAAAATGGCGTTTTGTTCTGAGTTTGAGTCTCATCACCTAGTTAATAATGGTAAATAATATTTGAATGAAACCTTGTATAAAAAAATGTATTTGTTACATTTTGAGCCCCTCGTATGATTAATTCTTTCTATCCATGGATTATTTCTTATATTTATCGAGATAATTTTATAGGATATTTTTACTCCTTTTATATAGCAGTTTCTCTAAATTTATGATTTATTATTATCTTGATGCAAATTTTATAATACTTTGGAATGTAGAACACTTTTATTCATTTATTTTAAGGAAAAATTATTAATTAAAATTGTGAGAAGAGTGCTCTCCAATTATTGCCTAGAAAAAGAGGAAATAATCCTACCACTTTGTTAAAGATGAATTTGATATCTCATGGATGGGTGCCTCTTGGGTAACCCTTTCTTTTACTTTCGTTAGGATTGTTTATTAGGAATTTATGATGCTCCTCGAGCACAATCAAGTTTTTTTGAATCGCTTTTTTATCTTTATTGCACTTTCATAGCCAAAGTGTTTTTGGGAGAATCCGGGGTCTAGTTTTCTTGCCTTTGACCAAGCATCACTTTGTACCTTGTTGTGCCTTGATGCCTATCTTTCAGTTGTATAGGGTTCTTGATCCCTTCAAAATCATTCTTGTTTCATTGTGGTCATTTTGTGACTGGCCTATTTTATTGCAATATGTTTTTGGTCCGTTCAAAACAAAATCTTAATTACCTTATCTAAAAATTATTTCCTGGGAAATCCCAAGCTTTAAACCGACTCAATAATTTGATATGAAGAGGATTGTTTCTTTTATCCTCAACCAAAAATACGGTTTTATGTTGAGCTTGACCTTAGAGCAATTTAAAATATTATATGTATATTCAATAATGTTCACACCATATTTCTCAATATTTAATTTACATTAAAAATTTAAATATTTCTTGTAGGTGTCATGTCCTTGACCATAGATTTCGTAATTATCCCATTGTAGCATATACAAATTTTACTAAGGGTAAATCACTCCTCTAACAAATAAACGTAAAATCAAAAGGTTGGGGATAATTAACTTTTGTCAAGAAAAAATATTTTCTAAGGAGTTTAGATAATGTCACAAATAATTCATTTTCTAATGTTCAACACTAGTGTGGGTTGTGTGTAGTTAAGAAATCAACCATTTTGTCCATTTATTTACCCCTATTTGATTAAAAACGGAGGTAGAAATATATGCATAACTTATATGGTTCATTGTTAGTGAGGTTTGGTTAACAACAATCAATTTTCACTACAACATTTTGATAGAAATAAGCTATACATAGTTCACTTTTAAGTCAAAAAATATGGTTTTCTCAAATTCTTAATAGATACACATATGTCAAATTTAAATTTGTTAAAATAATTTAATGACAAATTAAACTATGAATTTAAGCGACATAAACTATAAATTCACACCTACGACACCAAAATAATCAAGCTTATATCAACATCATGTTCCCCTAATGTCAATGTTCAGTTAACTTTGAATTTTGATAGGAAGACTTACAAAGGAAAATTTATGTATTAATTAATTCATAACATTATTATGATTTACTACGTTCCCTAATAAGGGTCTTTAGCTTCTTTTCTAAATCTAGCTTAAGTGTGACTTGGCTAAAACTTTGTTTGAGTCAAAATTGGACTTTAATTATAATATTATTGTATACATAAATTCTAACAATACATCAAATTTAAATTGTGACACTACATCCATCCTAAGTTATTACCATACAAGTGATATAAATTGTAACTTTAGTTGGTATAAATATTGACTTACTTTCATCCTTATTTAGGATATAAAACGAATTAAATCTCTACTTAAGTGTGACTTCAACTTGAATTTATTATGAGTTTAATTGCAACTTAGATCTAACTTGATTTTTAATTTTAGTTATTACATAACAATGACATAAAAACAATAATGTTTTTGATCTTCATTTATTATAATGTATTATTATATTATACAAATTGAGTTGCATAATCTTGATGTTAATGTAAATATTAATAATATACATAAAATATGAAAAAATGTCATATAAAATTTTATAAAAAAATAAGGAAATAAAAATAAATTAAACATGATAATCAAACCACTCAATAATTAATTGATATTTGTGATAATATTATAATAAAATATAGTTCTGAGTCATGATTGATCTTGTATCATATTAGGGTCAACATCCATAATTTAAATTCATAATATTCAATGTTTACCACAATCGCTATGATCCCCATTTTGATTTTATCTTTGTCTCTCATCCGGTCCATACTCTTGATTAGAATCACCCTCTACTATAGTATCAGCAAAACTTCAACAACATTGTCCAATGTTCAAATCCATAATAGCTCCACTTCTAGAAGTATTCCTTAAATGATAATACGAGAAGTGATGTGCCACCCAATCATTGGTTGAGACATTTTACCACTTGAGGTCAAGGATGATATTGAGTGTCTCTTACATAAAAGAAAAATAAACCACCATTCAAGATACCATAAAACGAAAAAACACCAAATTAATTTGAAAATCTATTTTACAATGAATTAATATAGCATAAATAAAATCAATGGAATCCATTAGAATACATTTTATTTTATTTATAGAAACATATATGTAATTATCGATATTATCCTTATGTCAAGACTAAGTAGGCTACCCATACTTCTCCTCCTATCAGAAATGCAAATATATTATCAATTTAGATTTTAGTTAGAAAAAAATTAAAAATTTATTAATAGAAACTAATTTTAACTATAATAGATATAAATTGAGCTCATGCTCTAGCAACGCCCATAGGATAAGATGGATTTGTGATATTTTCCCCTTTTTCTAATTGTTCATATTTGCAGCTTGTTGTTTTTGTCTTAGTTGAAACGAACCATGACTACCACAACAACTAATTAACCTACACCATGGATCGTATTTGTACCTTTTATTCCTACAAGTAATTAATAAGTACAAACTTGTTTAACACAATATTAAAAGAAAAAAGAAAACTTAATTATGATCTAAAATATATTAATAAAAATAATATAGTAAATATGACTTAGTTATAGACACAAATATACATCCAAGTTATTTTCCGAATATAATAACACATATTATATTAGTAGTTATGTTTTATATTTTTGTTCACACTTTCCTTCAATATATATGTTTTGTAATGCCCACTCCTCTTCGACACTTATCCACTATGATTTTTATTACTGTTGATTAGAGACATTGAAATTATGATTATTATATTTTGATTAGTAGGTGATAGACTATATAGAAATTTAGATTATCGATATGTTGTGATTCATGTTTTGGATTATGATAGGCTAGCTGACACTGGTGGACAGTTTTATACATGTTGATTTGCATTATTCTAATTTTATACTGACAAATTATATTCATGACACATTGCCTATGTTTGGATGTTTAGACTAGTCTTGTGATCTCATTGATGTTAGTAAAATGGTATAATCGAATTAATTAGAAATTGTAGACAATTGATAGAATTGCTTAATTTTGATGATGATTATTGATCGATATGTATGTGTTATTTCTTGATGTTATTGATGCGTCCTTGAGGCCGAAGAGGTATTGTTGTTTGTGATTGTAGGAAAATGATATCACTATATACCTAGGAAGGGGATAAGGGACCAACCCTAGAATAATGTTGGGTGTTTTCAACAAGGCCAATTTGACAACTTGTGTTCTATGTGCATGTTTTGTTTAATTGTTATGCTTGGTTAGGAGGTTTCCCATGGGGGTGACCTCATGTGTGTGGCCATGGGTTGTGATGTTTCCCTCTTTTAATTTTGGGTATTTATTTTGTGGTGCATGTATCTCATTATTTGTAAAATCTATTCACTTTATTAGTACTTGTTGATATGCTTTTAATTAGTTAATTTAACTTTACTAGTTAAAAAAATGTGACAATTTGGTATTAACTAGGGTAGATGGTCCTTGATATTTTCTTGATGTTGAATGGAATTAATTACATATTTTAATTTTGTAATCTTACTCTTTTACCAATCTCTAAATTTTCCTTAGAAGCCACTTTTTGAGACTTTTGGGACAAGTTAACCTTGTCCCTTGCTTCTCAAATTCATCCACCAACCATACTTATGAAGTATGGAGTTAATTTTAGTATTTTTAATGGATTTTTAAGTGAAAAAGAGTAAATAAAGTCACTTTTCTACTTACCTCATTTAATATGTCCTTGGAAGGTATGGAGTGCATGTTGGAGTGTATACTTGTGCATGTCATAGCCTTACTTATTCATTTATTAGCATTGGTCTTTGTGTGTTGACTTGTTGAGTTGGAATTGAGGAATGATGAAGTGGAATCCTACATGGAGCCACCTCATTTTCTATTTATGGATGTGAATTTGGAGTAATTGAGGTTACTTGTCTCATTTCTACACTTGCATTTTTGAAATTTTGGCTTGGGATTGCATGCTTGGATATTTTGGAGTTGCATTTTGGGATTTTTCTTGGATTGAAGGTGCTTAAAGCTTGTTGTGTGAATATTTTGGAAGCTAAATGGAGAGGTAGGATATTCACTTATTGTTTCTTCTTTTATATATGTATGTAGTAGTGAAATTTTTGATTTTTGAGTGTATGTTATGTGTGTTGTGATTGCATTATGTTGGGATGGGTAGATTTCCTTTAAGAGTGGTGTGGGAGAAGGAAATGGAGTTATTTTTGTGGAGGAAAAAGGGAGTTAGTGAGGAAAATGTGGAGGGAGTGTGGGAGAGGTGCTCCACCTATGTGGAGGTAAAAGGGTATATATGTTATTTTTACATTTGTAAAGGGAGAGATAAGGTGTTGTGTGTGATGTTGATAGTGCGCTTGGAGGTATTGGATGGACTCTTCCCAAATGGGAGGCATATGGGAAATAATACATGTTCTTGTCTCCATTTGGTTTACTATTAAGCCTTTGTGATTGTGATGAAAATGTGAATCTTATTTGTGTTTGTTATGGAAAAGAATGCAAAACTACTCTTGTTGAAATTTTTGAAAAATGTGATTGAGTGTTGAAATATTGCATGAGTGTTGAAAATATGTATGTGTGTATTTTGTGGAAGCCATTATTTTTGAAGTTGTCAAAGTTGCAAACACACCTTATTGTTCTATGGTTGGGGCTCGGGGGCCAATACAAAGGATAACTTCTCCTTCCTATTGAATTAAAGGTTAGGCAGAGAGTGTCACCTACTCCCCTTTCCTTGTATTGTGATTTGAAATTGAAGAGATAAAAGAGTGCAAAGCGATGTTATGGAGTTGGAGGATGATCTTGATATGGAAATTTTGTATTTGAGCCTATGGAAGAATCCTAAATTGAAAATTATGCAAGGTTGTTTCCACTTCAAGTGGAAGGCTTGTAAATTTTGAGCTTTACAAAAAAAGGAGTTATTTTAAATATTATTTATCAAATTTGTAATGTTTTTAGTTGAAAGGAAAAATTTCAAAGTTGTATTTTTGTTGAAAAAGAGACTCTTTCAAATCAGGATTCTATTCAAGGTTGCATTATGTATTCGAGTTTAGAATAATGGTGTTTTGTATTTAAAGTATATGTTGGTTTTCCTTTTATTATTGATTGGAAAACTTACTTTTAAAAGAATAAAGAAGAAGTTCATTTAAATATGTTATGTATTCGTTCTCTTTGATAAATAAAATGCTCTCTCATATCTTACATTTGTTAGAACAAAAATGACAATATTTGTAACTATGTCATATATATAAATTTACACAAATTTATTTGAATTTGTATGTCTTATATTTTTTTATAAATAAAAATTAATAAATCGTTTAAAATAAAACAAACAAAAAAGAAAATATATATATATATATATATATATATATATATTACAAGTATGAATCTATATATACTTATACACATTATAGCAATACATATCTAATGACATACATACATACATACATATATACACACACACACACATACATACGAGACATACATACATATGTATGTATGGTAAATGCTATATTATTAAAATAAACCTTTAGTGAATTCGACCGTGTGCTCATAAAAACCAAATTAATTATATAAGAAAAATACATAAAGGTGGGCACCTTTTTTTTAAAGTTTATTTAAAATTTTATTAACAAATATTAATAATACTGTTGGGGGAGAGGACCGAAGCCATCCCCCACCATGTTGTGTTTTTATCAAATACGAAGGGGGTGGGCGGCCATAGTTGACACACCCCACCATATAAATATGGGTCAGCCATGTCCACCCATCCCCATATCCCAAACTCTCATTAATTATATTGTGTTTGTAGCTTATACAAAGTCCGACCCCTTATTACCTTCAAACACCATATTATTTCACAGCGTAGCCTGCACATTCGGCCTTGTATTTAAATACAAAATTTATATATTTACAATCAACACTATATAAACAACCAGGCGCATTGTTTTTGGATCTACAATTTTGTAAACCAGGATACCTTTTTTTTATTTATATATATATACATATATATATATATATATACATATATATATATATATATATATACATATATATATATATATATATATATATATATATATATATATACACACACCTCCAAATCTGTGGTATATCTTATTCAAAAAAATTAAATACAATAACAATCCATTTCTCTTAGATCCCACAAATCCATATTCCTTCTCAATGAACAAAAGCCAAGAGATTTAAAAAGAGAGAGTTGTGCTAATTCTCATTAGGCTTCTTGGCTTCAATGACTTGTTTCCTCTTCTCCCTTCAAACCTGCAAGTAAAAATGAGGGAGGCTAGGGAAAAGGGAGTTAAAAAGAAAAAGATAAAGAAATTAGGGCATTTTGGTCAAACCTTGGATCAATGGTGGAAAACAAAACAATCTAAGGGCTTAGATTAAACCCTCAACTTAAATCAAATGGAAAATTTTGTGGGGAAAATTATGTTTATTAAATTAAAAGGGGACACTAGGAATTAGACCCATGGGACATAATAAACTTAAGTTGTGTAGGAATAATTTAAGTATGGGAATCACTTTATTAAATATGGGATAGAAAATGGTGTCTATCGATTCCTTTAAAAATCTATTTTAAGCGGATTTTAAATGAATCTACTAGAGTGTATGACTAATGTAATTATTGGATAACATGGGGAAAACCTTGCTAGGGAAATAAATTAAATGTTGACCTAGGAAAGGAAACTTAATAAATCTAATGTAAAACTCTAGTAAATTTACCTTAGAGATATCCTAATTGAAATGGAATAAATTAAAAAGGAATTATGGAAAATAAGTAAAAGGGAATGGAGTTAGGAACATATTGATTAATTTAATTAAATTAGATTAAGGATTTTTTTAAAAGCTGTAAACTATGGATAATACTGAGATGAAATCGATTAAGGATGGATGTTATAAATAGACCAGTAAGGTTGTTAATATGATTGAACTCAATTAACGCAATTGCTTTAAATATATATTTTTCAATTTCTACAAAATTATTCCCTAATAAGTTAATAGAATTTGATGTGGGTTTTGTGCATCATTTTTGGGGTGTTACATGTTTAGTATATTAATGTTCGATCATAAACCAAAATAAAAAAAACCCGGAGATTGAAAAATCTGAAATATTATGTTACTTATTATTTTTCTTCAAAAAATGTATTTAATAAGGACTATATAAATTTAATGCCCACCCCTCTTGAAATTTTTGATTCTTGATGAAGAGGATTACATTTATATGTTTGGGCTAACCTCGTGATCTTATTGATGTTATGACTTATCAAAATCGAGATGTTCACTGATTGTAAATAATTGATAGAAATTTCTAATTTTGATGATGCTTTGACATAGCTACGTGTATGATGTTGTTGAATGATAGGTATCTATGTTTTATTTATGGATGTATTTGATGCGGTCTTAAGGTCGAAGAGGTATTGTTTGATTGGTTGTAGGAAATTATATCACAATAAACAAGAAGGGGCTAGGAGACTAACCATGGAAGAATATCAGATGTTTACAATGAAGGTCACCTAGTAAACATTTTGTTCATTTATATTTTTGTGTTATTGTTAAGTTTTTAAGAAGTTCCCATGGGGTGACCTTAAATGTGACCATGGATTTATGTGTTGTTTTTATCTCTTTCATTTTATTTATTTATTTATGTTTGTGATCTCTTTTATTGTAATGTGTTCTCACTTTATTATTTGTTAATTAATGTTCTCTTATTTAGTTAATAAATCCTGTTGATTATGCTAATTTGGGATCCGACTATCCGAGAATTAATTTTGGTAGATAGTCCTTGGTATATTATTGATTTGAGATGGATTTTATTGATTTTGTAGTTGTGTACTCAACCTCACTTTTCAAATATCGAATTTTGGCTTTGGAGCAACTTTTGGAGGCTTGTGGGACAAGTTAAGCTTGTCCCATACCTCTTAAACTCACCCACCAACCATACCTATGATGTGAGGGGTTAATTTTAGCCTTAATTATGTGTTTTTGAAGAAATAAGGGATAATTAATTAAACTTTCTTAAAAACTCTTTTAATTATGTCCTTGGAAGTATGGAGTAGTGGTTTGTGTGTTGAAGGAAACTTGTCATATCCTCACCCACCCATTTATGAGTCTTAGTCTTTATGTTTGAATTGGTGAAGTGGATTGGAGGAGAAGTGATGTGGCATCCTACATGGAGCCACCCCAACCTCGTATCCTTAGTTTCTATTTATATGAGTCATTGTGGAGTTTTGGTGGCTATTTGGTTGGTTGACACACATGCATATTTTTGGATTTTGTCTTGGGTTACTTTTTTTGGAGCTTGGGAGTTTATTTTGG
The DNA here is from genome assembly GCA_018340775.1 of Taxus wallichiana var. yunnanensis. Taxonomy (NCBI): domain Eukaryota; kingdom Viridiplantae; phylum Streptophyta; class Pinopsida; order Cupressales; family Taxaceae; genus Taxus; species Taxus wallichiana. The sequence goes on from CM031237.1 coordinate 117,208,334, forward strand.
ATTGGCTTATACTTGGAAGAATCTTAAAGTTTGTTACTTGTGGATTGAATATTCCTTGATAGCAAGGTAGGGTCTATAACCATGCATTTTATTTTTACTTTGATATGCGTTATATTGTAAATGAATGAATATTTTTGTTTGGTTTGGATTTGGGTAGAATTTGACCTTAAGAATGTGTGGGGAGAAAGAAAATTGGACCATTGGTGAGGGAAAGTGGAGTTGTGAGGTATTGTGGAGGGAGTGTGAATAGGGTGTTCCACCAATGGGGAGAGAAAAGGAAAATATTGCTATTATTTGTATATTTTGTATATTTTAAAAGGATATTCGAGGGTTTTGATGTGCACTTGGAGGGTATTTGGTTAAACTCATATTTCACTTGGGAGTTAAAAGAAGGTATTTCCCATATTTCTCCTCTCCCTTAACTTATATTTTAAGCCTATGTGTTGGAAAACGGTATATTATTGTTATTTTTGTTATTTTGCTTGTATGTGTGAACGTTTTGTTACCACAAATGTATGTATTGTGGAATCCATTATAAAGATTAGTCATGGTTGTAAAAATTCCTTATTTATCCATTGTTGGGGCTCGGGGGGCTATTGAGGATGTTGAATTCACCTCCTCATTGGAATAAAGGTTGGGAGGTGAGTGTTTCCTATGCTTCTTTCCTTGTTGTGTTGATTTGAAGATGAAGAAAAAGCGTATGGAGTTGAAGTATTTTCATTGGATGAAAACATATGTGTTGAGACCAAAGAAATAATCTTATGGTTGTAAATTTTACCATGTTGTCTCAAAATTTGAGAGGAGGGCTTGTATGCACTTGTAGTTTAAAAAGAGTTCTTGTAAACTTATTTATCAAACCATGTATTGTAATGGTTGCATGAAGGAAGTTGTAAGTTGCATTTTAATGGGAATGAAACACTTTTAAATATGGAATTGAATCAAAATTTTAATTTTGACTTCATTTTGAAAATGGTTTGCTTGCATTGGAAATATATGTTTGTTTTCCCTTTTGAAGTATTCTTGTCAAACTTGGTTGTAAAAGAAAGAATGAACTTGCATTTGAGTTATGTTTATACTTTTTATCCTCTTCAAATAAGTATGTAAATGGTAGTATCTTAGTATGGTTTTTTTAATTTTTACAACATTCATAATAAATATATACTTATACCTTTAAATCCCTTAAGATAAAATAAATATGTTGTTTGCAAGTTCACTTGTGTATTGTGTTATAAAACAGAAAATTAGAACTCTATGTTTATATATATATATAAATATATTGTAAAATATATATTATTTTCTAAAATAATTTGTTTGTACATGTGACAATGCCATCGGTCAAGCGATGTTAGTAGAGTAGAAATCAGCATCGGTCTTTGAGAATCGTATACTATATATGAAATTTTATAAAAAAGTATATATATGTATAGATTGGAGAATATATAAAATTGAACATATATTTATAAAATGCATTGGATTCAGAGAAACCACCGTCGATAGTGTAAGCGGCATCGGTAGTAGAGAGAAACACGACTAGTTAAGCGACCGACACCGGTCACTTGTACATTCAAACTCCTTTTTATAAAACTTGATTTCAATCCAAGGCAGTACCTTAAATGGAAATATAAAAAAAATGTAAATCTAGCTTATATGCAGATATATGTATGTATATATATACATATATACATGCATGTATATTTGTATCTAAGTGTATATATAGTACCCTAGATAACCTAAGATGAATTAACTCAAATGATTCTACTCAAAGAAAATGTGACCAAACAAATACCCACAACCATATTATGGTTGAATCCTTGCAAAAAAAAAAGATAAATACACACTCAACCATAAGAGTAACCTTTATCCAAAATTCACCCCCCAAGGTAAGTTTTATAACTTGTAGGTAGGAGTAAGAAGAAATGGTGAGAGGCTAAAATTCCAATTTTGGTAACCCTTTTCTTGTCTCTAACTCCATTGTCCTAGAAAAATCCAAGGGGTTAGTGAAAATTTGCAAAAATATGAAAAATATAAAGTCAAAGGCATGTTTTAGTGAATTGTGGGTCTAAGGGCTGCAGATGGAACCAATGTGGGTCGTACTAGGGTTTGTCATACCGAGTTCGGGTCTGATTTGCAAAGGAAGAAATGTATTGTGGAAAAAGTGGAAAAAAAAATCCTAGGCAACACAAGTTCACGCTGAACAGCTTGGGACCCAAAAAGCTGAAATGGTCGCAAGTCAGTGTTTTACGGATATGGCGGAAAAAATAGTTCAGACAATTAGGCTTTAAAAACCAAAACCAAGCGAATTGTGGATAAGGTGGAAGTTTTTGTTCCACGCAGTCTATAAGAATGTTGGGACGTTGGGATGCTTAGAACCCGAAAACCCAAAATTTCACACACAAAAGCCAAGCGTTGCGGGTAGAGTGGAAGCCAATGACCCTCATGACCCGATCAACGTTGGGACAAGCGAGACATCAAAACTTGAAATTGCTGCACATAGAAGGAATAAAAAAGATAAGAAAGGAGGTCTAGATGGTATGAGTACGTGTGGGATATGAGTTCCCTGAAAACCCGTTTACCCACAATACAAAGGAAAAGTCAACACCCGACACCCGAACTTGAACAGTCATAACTTTTGACCCAAAGATCCATTTTTACAAAATTGTACTTTCCGTAAAGGGCACGACGTCCTCGAAAAAAAAAAACATATCCAGATCCAATAAATTAAATGAGCGTAGATATGTGAAAATAAAATAAATGTCTCCAGCTCTAATAAATTAAATTTTCATTCATTTGAAATGCAAGAAATGCCTAACTGACCCAATGTAGCTGCTCACACCAAGAGTGCCATATCTTTTGCTTTTATCAACGAAATCACAAAAAAATGGTACCATTAGAACCATGACTCCAAGAACAATGCAAAAAAATTGAGAAATTAAGAATTTGATGAATAATTGATGGTGATCTTGTAGAAAAATTGGCAAGGTTCATAACATTGTTTTAATTGGTAGTTGACGCATTCAATGAAGCACGGAAAAAAATTTCACGCTACAAGTTATGGGATAGCATGGGGAGCCTTTTTTGCAAGCAACATACCATCATTTCACTCCATTTATGACATCTTGCAAGTGGTGGGAAGGCAGATTTTGGGATTTTCATTTCTCTCTCTCTCTCTCTCTCTCTCTCTCTCTCCTCTTAGAATTCTATAAATTAGAGTGTTGGGATCATTGAAGGTGGAGATAGTTTTTGAGTAGAAAAACTCTATAAAATTGGTTTTGTGAAGCCAATGTGCTGAAATTCATAGTGGACTCCTTGTATGGTGATCTAGGCCCTTATTTTGTAATAGATTGAACTATGCATATCAATGAAGCAATAGATACAAGTTTGTGGATGTATCTTCCCTATTGTGTTTGTTTGCATTCTTCTTGCCTCTTCAACCTCATTAAAAATATATTGTGTCTATTTTATGTTGTTGTAGGGATTCATTATCATTGTGTGTGCATTAAATATTGTTATGAATGTAGTTGCTAGACTTTGAAGAACTCAATTATCACCCCTTCGAGTATGCAATTTTATTAAGTTTTTCACACATTGGATACTATTCTCACAACCTCCTTTTCGGGTGTATCACCACTTTAGTGTAGGGTTTATTTTCATGCATCTCTCTCCTTGGTACCTTAGAAAGATAGATTAGGATAATTAAGTTTGGCCTACATTAGAGTAGACTATGGTAGGTAGTTTAGGAGAAAGAACCAACTTTCTCTCGAGGTATACCTCAAGTAGCAAGTGCCACAACTTGGAGATAGTAACCATGTTATCCAGTTACACCGTGAGCTCAAGTACACACACTTGTGTAATTCGTAGGGTGCTATTATTCGGTGATAATAGTAACTAAAATAAATTGGAGAGAAAAAGGAAATAAATATCCCGCCATTTGCAAATCTTGATCTAAAAGAAACCCTCCATGATTTCTCCTCAAATTTCCATGGCATCCACCTCTTCCAACCTAAAAAAAAATGAGTAAATGAAGAGATTAGGAAAATAAATACATAAAATAGCAACTTAAGGATATTTAGGGATTTTAAGGAAAACCTAAAATTTAAGGGCCCATATTGATTCAGTCCTAGTGTAGAGATTAATCTTACAACATTTTAAGTTATGGGAATTTTTATGGGAATTGATTTTAAATAAAAGGTATGGGTATGTAGTGAATGGGCCACCTAGTTCATTAGTGGGTTAGAATAAGTTGAAATCCTTTTATGGTGGATCGCTAATTAAATAGATGATGTTTGATTATAGGATTAATTAATAAATATTGTGTATGGGTCCTGTTATCCCAAATTTTCCCTCCGGAAAATTTGGTCAAACACGACCCCACACATAAAGAAATCAAAAGGGTTGGCTTTGTCCCATGAGCTCATAGTTTAGATCCAACAATTGAGGGACGGTGGGTGTCAACTTAAGTAAAGAGCAGGGTCAAGATATGAAGGTGACCTCAATGGAGAAGTAGGGTTGGCAAAGGATCAAATAGCGACACAAAAGAAGGCAGAGGATCAACAGAAGAAACGGGTGAATAATTAAAGTCTTCGGGCTTCTCAAATGAATGAGAGTGGAATTTAATTAGCTAAGTATGGAGGAGTTCACGGAAGATGCCAAGTGTCTCAATGACACACATTCAAAGGCGCAGCCTGAAAGCTAGTCCCAAATAAGCATCGACCCTCCACGTGCCATCTTAGCACAACACCAAAGTTGGGTCCACAGAGTGGTTCTTAAATGAGCACCAACTTTCCACATTTCTAGGGTCAAACAGAGTCAAAAAGGGAGACAGCAGTGGGCCTAAAGTGACTAAGTATGAAAGGTAAGTGGAAGCAACCATGTGTCAGTGCAACGTAACATCAAAAGTAAAATTTAGAGTGGCTTCCCAAAATGTGCACCGAGCCTATGTGTGTATAGGGTCAAACATAGGCCTCTTCGAGAAAAATGGACTTAGCAAAAATATGAAGAAACGAACAAGACCAAAAAGAGAGACACATGTCTCTTTGGTGCAATTTCAAAGGCATGGCCCAATAGTAGTTCGTAAAGAAGCACCAACCCGACACATGTCCCAAAGTCAGAAAAGTAAGAATGAGTGTTGAAAAGTCCAAAAGAAAGTGGAGGTCTCCACGTGTCGTATCTGTACAAATCCAAAGGTAAAAATGCGGGCAGTTTCTAAACATGTGCGAAGCCTCCATGTGTCTCTGGTCAAGCACAATACTTCCACCAACAAAGGAAACTAAGAGCACAATACAAAGGACATAGAGGAGCTGCGGAAGCCACCATGTTTGAATCGGCACAATTTCAAGAGTGAAGTTAGGGGAAAAATCTCAAACGAGTGCAAGGTTGCCACGTGGGCCCAGTATGGACAGACTCTTTTAAATATTGTACAACCAATCCAAGAAACTTGAGATGGCTATATCTTTCGATCGCAGGATCATATTTCTACAGGAGAATACTTTTTGGAAAGGTCCTAATGTCCTCTATGCCATGGAGGTCTAAAACCCTAATTTTGAGAAGGTTATGTGCGTAAAAAATGGGAAAATGTCTTTTAGGATGTTAATGCAGAATCTAATTGCTTCAACCATCCAGATTTGATTTGATCCACTGTTCGCCTTCCTCGACATGCTAAAAAAACATGAAGCAGTAGAATTGATAAATTGTAGGTGGATTTGCAGGGGGTTTTGATGACAAGTTGTTGAGCTTGCGAAGAAGAGTTCAAATTCTTCCCTCCTCTCTCTCTTATTCTTCCTATATATTGTAAAAGAGGGCATATTCAAAGTGGTTGATCATTGTATCTCCTCTACCCCCTCTCTCTTTCTTCTTAAGTATAGAATGTGGAATCTAAGCCTCCTCTCATGGCTCTGTAGTGGCATTTTATTTCCTCTTTCCCATTGATGATGTATTGTGTAACTTTTGGAGTAATAGAATATATTTCGTGATGTATTTGTCCATCCTTGCCTCATTTTGTTATCTCTTCTTACCTCTCATAATTACAGGTACACTTTGGGCATAATTTGATGTTTTTTTAATGTTCTAGGAGTTGTGCTTAATGGGTCTTGAATTGGTGTTCTGCGTGACATTCATCTTTGGTTTGTGGTGCATCTTGTCCTCCCTCTCCTCTTTGCACCTCTCCATTTCAGGAAGTCGAGATCTATGGTTAGACACTTCCTTTTCTAGTGTATCAACACTTAGTGTAAGATCTCTTTTACCCTCTCTCTCTCCATGTCCCCTTAGATGGTTAGATTTTGATATATTAGGTTCTCCTTACACTAGAGTAGCTTTTGGCGGTAGATTAGGAAGCAAGAACCGGCTTTCTCAAGAGGTTTAAGTCAAGTTTTTCAAGTCACACATCTTGCGAGTTGGTCCCATGTTGTGCAATCACACCCAATGCTGCACTCATTTAAGAGCCCATCCGAGGGTGTGATTCCGAACTAATAATTTTAGCATGCTTGATGGGACAGTCTGAAGCACCTTACCACTACATCTTAGCAGGTTGGTGTGTTTTTGATAAGATTCAACCTTTCGAGGCATATGCAAGCACATTTGGTGACTCCATCTGGTCAACAAACCATCTCTAAAGTTCTGAGCTTTTTCATGAATTTCTATCCATCTCCATTCACCTTTGTTTCGAAATCTTTGATTTTTTTCCATTTTCATGAAGTTGTAGAATCATGACTTCATTTCCCTCTTAGAACTCACACTTGTAGCAACCACGGTGTACCGACCCTCCAATGTACTTTCAAACTCCTTTAGATCAGCAATATGATCAAATCTATAACCATTATGCTTACCCTTATGAGCAGCATCGAGTTAGTTTGGCCATTAAGCTTATCAAGAACAAGGGGACACATACAATGGTGATGGTTATGTGGAAAATGCTGGTCTGCTGGAAAAGATTCAATGCATGGAGGCCAAAGATGGTGTAGTCAAGGGCTGCGAAAAAAATGAAGGCATTTAGTATTAGTTGTAGGACATCTTTTCTATGGGGAGGCCCTTTTTCAAGACACTATAGCCCACGGGAGAAGCTTGATTTCATGATTGAGATCTACCCGGTTTGCATAGCGGACTAAGGAGATAGAGAGGCCTACAAAGGTGGTATCGGGAAGCTTTTCAATGGGTAAGTCCCACACCATCAACTAGTGATTTCCTCCCCATTCCCCAAGCAACACCATCTCAACCAGAGCTTCAATTTCCAAGCTTCTCATCTGCTACCCCAAGTGTTGATTTCCCTTCCCCATCTTCTAGTCTTCCATCTCACCTCCATCATTATAACTTTTTCCCTTCCAAATTCGATTCCCCTCCATAAGAGCTAAAATAAATGCCTTCCCTTATGCCAAAAATAATGAGAAAACTAGTAGACACCCAACCCAAAGACTCCTCCTACTTTCCCAAGTCCATGTTGGGAAGAGACTCAAAAATAAGCCAAAGAGAACATCAGCGAGAGGAACCCAACATAGAATAAATACCGAGAAAATATGAAGAGTTGGGCTACTAGATTTGAGTTTACAAAGATTCCCTTGTTGGTTAAACCTATGGAGGAGGCTGAGGTCAAGCTAGATAAGTTTTGGAAGCTCTAGGTATAGCCAAAATAGGGGAAGAATGAGCTAATTCAAATCCAAAAGAAGAGGAGTACATTCGAGGCGTGGAGGAGGACCATATAGTTCCAGAGGCTCCAAGTATGGAGCAGGCCATAGAATAACCTTCAGTTCTTCCTCCCACTTCATCCCCTTCAAGATCTACTATTGAAGAATAGTTTGAGCATTCAAACTACATGTTTTAGGAAGAGGGAAACCATGGTGAGAAAGTTTCAAATCAGGAGGACACCATGGAGGAGGTCGAATACATGCAACATGATGACAAAGAGGTGGATTATAATTCTAATTTGGAGGAGTGCTTTGATAGAGAGGAGCCTGAGGAAATCAAATCATTTACTCCTCCCTTATTCACCTTTTCGGAAAATGAATCCGCTTCAATGATAGCATGAGCCTTCAAGATCAATAGCCTACACTTCATAAGGGTCCTCGGAACCTAATTTGGAGGATATGAATATTCCATGCTTTTCTTAGGAGGATGAAGTATAAGGGAATGAGGATCCCATATCTACCATCTTTCTCACATCATTCATCTAGGAAGGTAAGTAGGAAGAATCCATTCTTGGAGTTGAAATTGAGCAATGGGAACATTCAAAGGATCATACCGTGCCCCGTCAGTACTTGGCTTCATTAGAGAAAAGGGAGAAGCCAAAAGCAGACACGCCTACTCCAAGGCATGAGGATGAGCATCAACATTCCAAGGGTTAGTGACATGCCTCTTCAATCAAAATACAAAGAAACTAAAAGAATCTTTTGTTTTGCTAGTTCATACCTTGATGATCTAGGTGGAGGACCCACTTATTGTAATTTTTTCACTCATCTAAGCACCCATATTCAGTTTTAAATAATTTACGTGACGACCACTCTTAAGGAAAGGAAGCTACTTCTCCTGCCGGTTGCGGGATATTTTGAGTCTCCTTTCTCTTTGGTTCTTTGTAGGATTAGGAGAAGGTTTGATTTTAGTATAAGAAGTGCTTGTGCACACTTTGCATGTCTCATTTGAGGCATGTATGATTTTTTTCTTTGTACATAAGTTTTTTTCGTATTTCTCAAGAGGTGCAAACCAATGGGCCAGGATCTTAGGTATTTAGCAGAGAGAGACCCTTTGTTGCCTCGAAAGTTGCTAATTTCAAAAGAAACAAATTTAGAGCAACTAAATCCATTTTAAAGGAATTCCATTCAGGGATAGATGAAAGATCCTTATGAAAATTGAGAGTGTGGATGCGCGAGGTAGCCTCATCGTTTGGCGAACATAGGAAAACGGGAAATCGGAGAGTCAATTTCGAAAGAAGGGTTAGTATTATTGGAACATAATGATTAAGTGGTCTGTCCAATCCTTAATGTATATGGGTCCATCACTAATATATATGTTAATATTTAATAATATGAAATATTTATATTTCTATTATTAAATATGCTAACCTAGTATATACTTTAGGTTAAATATTTAATATCATGAAATGATTATATTTCTAATATTAAATATTATAACCCTAGGTGTATGTGTCAACCATTTTAGGATGTAAAGGGGGTTAGGAGACATACACGATCACCTTATATAAAAAGAACTTTAGGTCCTCATTTGATATATTCGAGAAAAATATCAAAGATGTGCAAATCAAGTAATTTGGTTTTATCCTTGGTAAATACGGTTTCAAAGGAGGGGGTGATATTATGGATGTAAAATAAGTTCTCTCAAGTAAAATGTTATTTCAAAGCGGTTTTTACCCTATTGGGGTTTTCCATTATAATTATTGTTTCACTGTGTTATTTATTTCTGTAAGTATTTCTTTATTTACTTATGTTATGATGTAATCTTTATTTAAATATTTATTTTAACATTATGTAATATGTAAGTTGATTAAATCCGTATTTATTAGAATCCTCAAATTATAACATGGTAATAGAGTGAGGTAAATTAAATAAATTAAGATCAAATGTTGTGTATTTTATTTATTTAATTTATACGGATTTTTCAACTAACCGGAGAAAGGGAAATTAAAAGTATCCGGTCCCCTTATTTTTTTCCCAATTTATTTTGGAATTACGTTTGTGTAATTAAACTCTCGGTAAATTTTTAGGGCTTTTCAATTTTAAATCCCTTTTTTTGGGGCGGATGTAAAATGATATGATTCATACTTTCATTTACATTTTGTAAATTATATGGAATTAATGTTTTTGGAGATTGATGTGTGCAAAGGTTAAAGGGGCTTCAAATAATTTCCTGCGTGAAAATTACATATAGAAAAAAAGGATTTATTACTATATGAAATAATTTTCATGTTTTTATAATTTCAAATGTTTTTGAGTTAAATATGTCGGAAGGTAAATTCATACTGTGTTCTTTGGTCCCCTCTAAAAGGATTAAATTTGAAAAACTATACTTTATAGTTAATCTATAACTATATCCTATATAATTTGAAATATATATTATTATTTTTAAATAAAAATATATATAATATAGAATAAGGTTTATATAATAATTTATAATATACATCATTCATCTAGGAAGGTAAGTAGGAAGACTCAATTCTTGGAGTTAAAATTCAGATCAATGGGAACATTCAAAGGATCGAGACCATGCCCGTCAAGTACTTGGCTTCATTAGAGCCAAGGAGAAGCTAAAAACAATCACGCCTACTCCAAGGCATGAGGATGAGCATCAATGTTCCAAGGGTCAGTTGCAATTCCTCTTCAATCAAAATACAGAGAAACTAAAAGAAGCATTTGTTTTGATAATTGATACCTTGATGATCTAGGTGGAGGACCCACTTATTGTTAGTTTTTCACTCATCTAAGTAGTCATATTTAGTTTCAAATAATTTACATCGCTGCCACTCTTAAGGAAAGGTAGCTACTTCTCCCTGCCAATTGCAGGATATTTTTATTCTCCTTTCTCTTTGGTTAGTGTAGGATTAGGAGTGGGCTTAATTTTAGTATAAGAAGTGATTGTGCACACTTTGCATGTCTCATTTGAGGCATGTATGATTTTTGTCTTTGTACATAATTTTTTTTCGTCTTTCTCCGGAGGTGCAAACTAATGGGCCAGGCTCTTAGGTATTAGTAGCAGAGAGACACTTAGTTGCCTACGATTGTTGCTAATTTCAAAAGAATTTTTTTTAGAGAAACTAAATCCATTTTTAAGGCGTTCCATTCAGGGATAGATGAAAGATCCTTATGAAAATTGACGGTGTGGACGCGCGAGTAGCCTCGTGGTTAGGCAAAACATAGGAAAAGTGGGCAATCAGAGAGTCAATTTCGAAAGAAGGGTCAGTATTGTTGGAACATAATGATTAAGTGGTTTGGCCAATCCATAATGTATATGGGTCCATCACTAATATATATGTTAATATTTAATAATATGAAATATTTATATTTCTATTATTAAATATGCTAACCTAGGTATATACTTTAGGTTAAATATTTAATATCATGAAATTATTATATTTCTAATATTAAATATTATAAACCTAGGTGTATGTGTCAAGCATTTTATGTTGAAAATGTGGGTCGGGAGACATACCCAATCACCTTATATAAAAGGAATTTAGGTCCTCATTTGATATATTCGGGAAAAATATCAAAGATGTGCAAATCAAGTGATTTGGTTTTATCCTTGGTAAATAGAGTTTCAAAGGAGGAGGTGATATTAATGGATGTAAAATAAGTTCTCGAAGTAAAAGGTTATTTCCAAAGTGGTTTTTACCTTATTGGGGTTTTCCATTATAATTATTGTTTCACTGTGTTATTTATTTCTGTAAGTATTTCTTTATTTACTTATGTTATGATGTAATCTTTATTTAAATATTTATTCTAACATTATGTAATATGTAAGTTGATTAAATCCGTATTTATTAGAATCCTCAAATTCTAATATGGTAATAAAGTGAGGTAAATTAAATAAATTAAGATCAAATGTTGTATATTTTATTTATTTATTTAATTTATACGAGTTTTTCAACTAACCGTAAAGGGTATTTAAAAGTATCCGGTCCCCTTATTTTCTTCCCCAATTTATTTTGGCATTACATTTGTGTAATTAAACTCTCTGTAAAATTTTTAGGGTTTTTCAATTTTAAATCCCTAATTTTTTTTTGGGGAGATGTAATATGATATGATTCTTACTTTCATTTACATTTTGTAAATTATATGGAATTAATATTTTTTTGGATATTGATGTGTGCACAGGTGAAAGGGGCTTGAAATATTTACCTGTGTGAAAATCACATACGAGAAAAAAAGATTTATTACTATATGAAATAATTTTCATGTTTTTTATAATTTCAAATGTTTGTAGGTTAAATATTTCGGAAGGTAAATTCATACCCATGTTCTTTGGTCCCCTCTAAAAGGATTCAATTTGAAAAACTATAGTTTATAGTTAATCTATAACTATATCCTATATAATTTGAAAAATATATTATTATTTTTAAACAAAAACATATATAATATAGAATAAGGTTTATATAATAATTTATAATAAACATCATTCATCAAGGAAGGTAAGTAGGAAGACTCCATTCTTGGAGTTGAAATTCAGATCAATGGGAACATTCAAAGGATTAGACCGTGCCCCGTCAAGTACTTGGCTTGGTGAGAGCCAAGGAAGAAGCAAAAACAATCACACCTACTCCAAGGCATGAGGATGAGCATTAGTGTTCCAAGGGTCAGCTGCAATGCCTCTTCAGTCAATATACAGAGAAACTAAAAGAAGCATTTATTTTTCTAGTTGATACCTTGATGATCTAGGTGGAGGACCCACTTATTGTTAGTTTTTCACTCAAATAAGCATTCATATTCAGTTTCAAATAATTTACATGTTCCTGCCACTCTTGAGGAAAGGAAGCTACTTCTCCCTACGAGTAGTAGCAGGATATTTTTGACTCTCCTTTCTCTTTGGTTAGTTAATGATTAGGAGTGGGTTTGATTTTAGTATAAGAAGTGCTTGTGCACACTCGTATGTCTCATTTTAGGCATGTATTATTTTTGTCTTTGTACATAAGTTTTTTCGTATCTCTCCTGGAAGTGCAGACCAATGGACCGTGCTCTTAGGTATTAGCAGCGAGAGAGAGACCCTTAGTTACTGTGATAGTTGCTAATTTCAAAAGAAACAAATTTAGAGACACTAAATCCATTTTTAAGGCATTCCATTCAGGGATAGATGAAAGATTCTTATGAAAATTGCTAGTGTGGATGCGCAGCAGTAGGCTCGGGGTTAGGCAAGAGCATAGGAAAAGCGGGCAATCAGAGAGTCAATTCGAAAGAAGGGTCAATATTGTTGGAACATAATGATTAAGTTGTTTGGCCAATCCTTAATGTATATGGGTGCATCACTAATATATATGCTAATATTTAATAATATGAAATATTTATATTTCTATTATTAAATATGCTAACCTAGTTATATACTTAAGGTTAAATATTTAATATCATGAAATGATTATATTTCTAAAATTAAATATTATAAACCTAGGTGTATGTGTCAACCATTTTAGGTTGAAAATGTGGGTCGGGAGACATACCCGATCACCTTATATAAAAAGGACTTTAGGTCCTCATTGTATATATTCGGGAAAAATATAAAAGATGTGCAAATCAAGTGATTTGGTTTAAATATTTTTGTAACATTATGTAATATGTAAGTTGATTAAATCCGTATTTATTAGAATCCTCAAATTCTAACATGGTAATAGAGTGAGGTAAATTAAATAAATTAAGATCAAATGTTGTATATTTTATTTATTTAATTTATACGGGTTTTTTCAACTAACCCGAAAGGGTATTTAAAAGTATCCGGTCCCCTTATTTTCTTCCCCAATTTATTTTGGCATTACATTTGTATAATTAAACTCTTTGTAAAATTTTTATGGTTTTTCAATTTTAAATCCCTATTTTTTGGGGGGGAGATGTAATATGAACTTTCATTTACATTTTGTAAATTATATGGAATTAATGTTTTTTTTGGAGATTGATGTGTGCACAGTGAAAGGGGCTTCAAATAATTTACCTGCGTGAAAATCACATACAAAAATAAATAGAGAATTAAAAAAGGGCTAGTTTATTAGTGGCCCACAAAAGTGTGGTAAATATTTATTACAATATTGGTAGTTATAGCCAATAAAAGTTTTAAAGTTTTTATCTTATAAGAATTCTATAAAATATTTTGTAATATTTCCATAGTTTTAAATGTGTGCGGGGTAAAATTAAGAGTAAATGAAGGGAGGAGACAAGGTTCATGAAAATAGGGATTTCAATTTATTTCATTGGTCGGGTGAAATTACTTGTCCCCTCTATAAAATATGTAGGTTAATTTATACTCTCATAAATCTACTTGCACCTGGTAAAATTATTTTAACCTGGTCTATGTCCTTTAAACCCCTTTAATAAGGGTTATGTATTTTTTTATATATATAAAAATATACTATAGTTTATAATTTTTATGAACTATATGTTATTTTTTATTTACATTCTATAAACTATATACCTCTTTTTTAAAAAGTGTATATATTTTTACATTATAAATTATAATAGGTTATTATAATGTGTTAAAATATAACCTCCCTAATATTATACAAAAGAAGAAATTATGGAATTTCACATTTTGGAAATACACAAGTTTTGGCTTCATTAAATTTGATATCAAATGACTGTCATGGTAGACCAAACATAAGACAATATGATGGTCATTTAGATGTCAAATTTAAGCTCGTAGGTTCTAGGAAACTTTCATTGTGTTAAAATTGACAGTCAAATGACCATCACAATAGACCAAAAAATAAGCCATTATGACAGTCATTTAGACGTCAAATTTAAGTTGGCGATTTTTGTCTACATTATTTTTTTTAGAAATTTGAAGTTGTTATGCATTCTTAGGGGTCTCTTCTTCACTTCTATATGGTCAAAAATATTTTTATATAGATCTGGGGTATAATGCAGAGCCCTTTATATTGCGGGTTATTATTTTGATCATGGGAGGTTAATTAGTATGCATTGTAATGACATAATTAGTTATGATCAAATAGTTTCTTTAGATCTGATTCTATTAAAAGTGTTGTTTTTATTATCGATAAATATGTATCTAACTCTATGGTACATTGTATATTATAATGGGGTGTGTTTTACAAGTTTAGGAAAATAATGGCATCCAACTATTTCTGTCTTGATAAAACCCAAATCCTGAATGAAACCAACTACAACATTTGGGTCAAAACAAAATTTATGGCGAAAAAACTCTAGACGATTGTTTCTGGATTTGAGGTTTCTCCCACCAGTTGTCAAGAAAATGTAGATAACATGAATATATTTTCACAACTTATGCATGAGGCTCTTTCTATAATTCTATGCAATGTGAACAATAAGTTCCTTCTACACATTGGTAATATCGAACATCCGAAAGAGGTATGGACACAACTAGAATCCATGCATGAAGGATACTTGGTATATCAAGGATAGTAATAAGATTAAAATAGCTGAAGGAATTCAAATAAATGTTCTGTATATTTTTGATGATTTCTCTTCTACATCTTGTTTTATATCTCAAAGTTTGAATAATTCAAAACTATGGCATGAAAGGTTAGGACATGTTAATTATCGAAGCTTATATGAAATGTCTAGATATAATCTAGTGAAAAGTTTACATGTGTTGTCTTCTTATCTTGAAGTTACTTCATTAAATGCTTCTAAATGATGGTTTTTATTCTAATTTAGTAAATGGTCATGATGATGTTTTGATGTTATAGATATTTCTGAAACTCTTATCTTCCTAGATAAAAAATTAAATTGGGCTCAATCTATGTTAGAAAGTTAAAATCCTATTAACCTTAGGAAAATGACCAGAAGCCATCATATGTACCATGCATTAATTACCTTGTATGAATCTGAGCCATGAAGTATTATAAGGTCTAGGTGGATATACAAAGTAAAATATAATGTTGAAGGTAGTATTAACAAACATAAAGCTAGAGTTGTTGTTATAGGTTTCACTCTGAAACTGGTATTGATTATGTTGAGAAATTTCTTGTAGCTAAAATGAGTACTGTTAGGGCCTTATTTGAAATTTCCACTCAATTTGGGTGGCAAATCCACCAAATGGATAAAAAAATATTTTTTTGAATTGCGATTTAAAAGAAGAACTTTATATGTTTCAACCTAAATTATTTGAAGAAACTGGTAAAGAAAACTATGATTGTAATTTGAGAAATCTTTGTATCATTTAAAACAAGCTCTTAGAGCTTGGTATGTGAAAATTGTTTCCTTCTTTAAGTTTTTAGGTTTTGTTAATTGTTCTTCTAACAATGATATATTCATTAAGCAATAAGGTTCACATATTATCATTGTATGTATATATGTTGATGATTTGCTTATGTTTGGTGATAATTATGATTTAATTCATAGGATTAAAGAGAAATTGAAGTAGTACTTTGAAATGAATGAGTTAGGTCTCTCACATCATGTTATTTGTATGATTATATTTCATCCTATTGTATTTTTTAAAATACAATATACAACCATTGTATTGAATTTGTTTCTTATGATTGATTGTAAACCATTTTCTACTTCAATGGAAGTTGGATTAAATATTGATCCTAAATTTGTATATGAAAAATGTTGATTGTATTTTATATATGTTGTTAGTTGATAGTTTGATTTATGTAACTATAACTAGATCATATATTTCTATATAGTAGGAATTACTTCAAGGTTTATGTAGGACCCTTTTTAGAGATCATTGGAATCTTGCAAAAAGAATTTTTAGATATTTGAAAGGAAAAATTAATTATGGGTTGCATTATAATAAGAATGAAAATGCTATCTTATATGGATTTTGTGATTCTAACCATATTGATGTTGTGTTATAAAATATACTGGATATATGTTCAAGTTTTTTTGGTGTAGGAATCATTATTTGGAAAAAAAATACAATCAACAATATCCATTTCTTCTATGAGGAAGATAAATACAATGGAAGAAGCAAAAAAATCCATGTGGATGCAACGAATGTTGGTAGAAATACACATGTAAGCTAAAGCAAGTATTTCTCTTCTATGTGGTGGTAAGAGTTGTATTACTCTTGATTAAGAATCCAATTCAACATCAGAGGATAAAGAACATTGAGATACATATACGCTTCACCCGTGAGAAGGTGCAAAGTGATGAGATAAATCTCAAGTTCATGTTGACTGAAGAGTAGGTTGTTGACATCTTCACAAAGTCCCTGAGTGCTGCAAAGTTTTATCACTTTCATGAAAATATTAGATTGTCGGAGTTTCCATTGAGGGGGAGTGTGCATGACAATGTCACCTCCTAATGGAACTTGGTTTTGTTAAAAGACCTTTGGGCATTTGTAAAATACCTTCAGAAAGTGTAAAAAGACCTTCGGGAAAGTGTTAAAATACCTTCGGGAATGTATACCTCCTCGACTTCTTTTTAAGAAAGAAGTGTAGAAAGATCTTAAAGGCGGTCTTCAGTAAACTCTTTAGTGCTATTGAGTTTACTAGTAAACATCCAGTAAAAAAATATTATTAAGGATGTCCTTTATTGTAAAAGGATCCTATATGCTTGGGTTCAATAACCTTTTATGAGAACCTGTGAGAACATGTAAAACTCAAATCATACTTAACCATTGATCATGGGATGATATTTGAAATTCTAAATCATTTTTACCAAAAGGTAATTTGATTATTATGAAGGTGTTATAATTCCTTCAACCGATATGCTAGCCTAAAACCTTTATTGTTTAAGGATTATAAATCTTGTAGTGTACCACGGGCAAGTAATCTATTTACATATGTTATGTTATCCCACTTAATACTAAGGGGGCGGGTTAGAAAATAATGATTAAGTAGTCTAGCTAACCCTTATTGTATATGGGTCCATCACTAATATATATGTTAATATTTAATAATATGAAATATTTATATTTGTATTATTAAATATGCTAGCCTAGGTATATAATTTAGGTTAAATATTTAATATCGTGAATGATTATATTTCTAATATTAAATATTATAAACCTAGGTGTATGTGTCAACCATTTGAGGTTTAAAAGGTGGGTCGGAAGACATACCCGATCACCTTATATAAAAAGACTTTAGGTCCTCATTTGATATATTCGAGAAATATATCAAAGGTGTGCAAATCAAGTGATTTTGTTTTACCCTTGGTAAATAGGGTTTCAAAGCAGGAGGTGATCTTCTTGGATGTAAAATAAGCACTCTAAAGTACAAAGTTATTTTCAAAGTGGTTTTTACCCTATTGGGGTTTTCCACTATAATTACCGTGTCACCTATGTTATTTATTTTCTATAATTATTTCTTTATTTACTTATGTTATGATGTAATATTTATTTAAATATTTATTGTAACATTATGTAATATGTAAGTTGATTAAATCCATATTTATTAGAATCCTCAAATTCTAACAAGTATCGAGCTATTAATTATGACTCCCTGACCAATGGATACAACAAGGCTATTGATCTCTTCATCTAGCAAGCAGATGTCCCCGTGAGTCACCAAAGTGTTATCCCAAATTTTCCCCTCAAAAAATTTGGTCAAACATGACCCTACACATAAAGAAATCAAAAGGGTAAGCTCTTTCCTGTGAACTCATAGTTCGAGATCCAATAATTGAGGTACAAGTGGGGGTTGACTTAAGTAAAGAGCAGGGTCGAGATATGAAGTCAAGGTCAATGTAGAAGTAAGGTCGGAAAAGGATCAAACAACGACAAAAAGAACCCAGAGGCTCAACAAGAAGAAACAAGTGAAGACTCAAAGTCGTCATGATTCTCAAATGATTCAGAGAGGGATTTAATTAGCTAAGTATGGAGGAGTTCACGGAAGTTACCAAGTGTCTCAATGATGCACACATTCAAAGGCGTAGCCCAAAATCCAGTCCTAAACAAGCACCAAGCCTCCACATGCCATCTTAGCACAACACCAAAGTTGGGTCCACAGAGTAGTCCTCAAATGAGTGCCAACTCTCCATGTTTCTAGGGTCGACAGAGTTAAAAGGGGAGACAAAGTGGGCCCGAAGTGACTAACTACAAAGGTAAGCGGAAGTAGGCACATGTCGGCATGATGCAACTTCAAAAGTAAAATTCAGAGTGGCTTCCCCAAATGTGTGTTGATCCTATGTGTGCCTAGGCCCAAAAATAGGGCCCCACCGAGAAAAAGGGACTTAGCCAAAATATAAAGAAAAGAACAAGATCTGCAGAGAGAGCCACATGTCTCATTGGTGCAATTTCAAAGGTGCATCCCAAAGAAAATTCCCAAACAAGTGCTAACTCGCAACGTGTCCCAAACTTTGAAACTTAAGAACAGGTGTTGAAAAGTCCAAAAAAAGCGGAGGTCTCCACATGCGTATCCGCACAACTCCAAAGGTAAAAAATGGGGGTAGTTTTCAAACATGCGCGAAGCCTCCACGTTTCTCGGGTCGAGCACAATACTCGCCAAAAGAAGGAACTAAGGTCAGAATACAAAGGACACAGAGGAGCCCGCGAAAACCACCACATATCAATCCATCACACTTTCAAGAGTGAAGGAAGGGGAAAAATCTAAAATGAGCACGAGGCTGCCACGTGGGCCCTGTACGGAAAGACTCTTTTAAATATTGTGCACCCAAACTGAGAAACTTCAGATGGACATATATTTCTATCAGAGGCTTAGATTTGGGCTAGAAAAGACTTTTTGGAAAGGTCTCAATGTCCTCTATGCCATGGAGGCCTGAAACCCTAATTTCAAGAAGGTTAAGTGGGTAAAAAGTGGGAAAATTTCTCTTAGGCTATTAATGCAGAATTTGATTGCTTTAACCATTTAGATTTGATTTGATCTGCCATTCTTCCTTCCTTGACATACTAAACAGACATGACACATAAGACTTGATATATTTTAGTAGGATTTTTAGGGGTTTTGATGACGGGTGGTTGAGCTTGTGAAGCGAGTTTGAATTCTTCCCTCCTCTCTCTCTTATTCTTCCTATATATTATAAAAGAAGGGCATATTCGAAGTGGTTGGTAATTTTTCTCCTTTTTCCCCCTCTCTCTTTATTCTTTACGATATAATGTGGAGTATAAGCCTCCTCTCATGGCTCTATAATGAAATTTTCTTTCCTTTTTCCCACTTAGAATGTACTATGTAACTTTTGGAGCAATAGAATCTATTTTGTGATGCATCTGTCCATCCTTGGCTCATTTTATTGTCTCTTCTTACCTCTCATTGTTGTAGGGTATACTGTGCATTCTATGATGTTTGTTACAAGTTTTGGGAGTTGTGCTTAATGGGTCTTCAAGTGGTGTTCTGCGTTACATTCATCTTTGGTTTGTGATGCATCTTGTCCACCCTCTCCTCTGCGAATTTGACCTCTCTCCACTTTAGGAAATTAGATTTGTGGTCAGCTAATTCCTTTTCGGTGTATCACCACTTAATGTAGGCTCTCTTTTACCCTCTCTCTCCTGTCTCCTTGGATTTTTAGATTACACTATATTAGGTTTTGCTTGACTTTGGAGTAGCTTACGGAAGGTAGATTAGGAAGTAAGAACCAGATTTATTTAGAGGTCTAACTCAAGTTTCGCAAGTCCCACAACTTGAGAGTTGGTCCCATGTTGTGCAATCACACTTTGAATTCCCCACTCGCTCTCGAGCCCATTCGGGGGTGTTGTGATTCCACACTAACGAGTCATTTTGATAAATTATAAAAATAAGGTTTAAATAATTAAAAGTAAGTGTACGATTAAATAAATAAATAGGGCATGGTTATCAAAAAAAGTAAGGAAATTTATTAAAGTTAACTTAGGAAATGACCTTTAATAAATTTAAAGGAAAACTAAGAGGATTAAACAATGGAATTAATTTAGAAAATATTTAAATAAAGTAATGGAACTTAGTAAAAGGGTTTTAAATCATAATACATTTTGGGAATTAATTATTAATGTTTAATTAATAATTTATTTCAACTACCTTATCAACATAACAAAATTATTAACGGGAATTTAATTTTTCGCAACTAATGTTTATCACCCTTGCACCATTTTAAAATTTATAAAAAAATACTCCTATAATTTTCCTAAGTAATTAATAGAGTTTGACATAGTTTTGGTGCGTCGAATTATGAACATTACACTTGGTATCAGAGCTATGGGTTCAACACTTGGATGTTTGGGAAAAAGGAAATACAACAATAAACTTATCACAACTCTAAAACTTAGAAAACATAATATTGTTAATAACTAAAAATGTATGAAGTTAGTAAAATGGAACAAACCTAGATGATGATGAACTAACTCTTACCTTGGTTTGTCTAGGAGGCACAAACTATATAATCATTTCTTACATATGGAGTTAGATGTACAACCACGAATAGGAAGACATTTCTATATTTTCAAAAATACTAAAGAAATTACAATATGTAAATTCCACTATACACCGAGGTTTTCTTGAAGAAAACCTAGCCAACGTGATAGGGAGCCATCACATGAGGCTTAACACCCTCCATAGCATAACAAGGAGCATATGGTGGAGAACTCCCGCGTGGAGTCATCTAGACCAGATTGACCGAAGGGAGGGTATGCAGATAGGGCTATAAGACATAGGGAGAGATCTAGGAACCCTAGATAGAAAGACGACCATGAGGAGAGACCTAGAGGTAGAAAAATGACAATGGATGATCAGATCTGAGAGATACTGAAGCTTCACTAACTACACTTCGTTGGAGATATAAGAGGATTTCAAGTAGAGGCTTGGTTATTTAGCCTAAGTGGATGTTTGAAGATATGCCCATAGACTAGCAAAGACGAAGGCGCGTGTCACGATACATCTTCTAAGATATGGGGAAGGAGTTTGGTGGTTGAATGAGGAGTAAAAAATCTATTTAGATTCAAATACTTTGACATAGGATATATTTAAGAAATGATTCGGGAGAAGGTATATTTATAAATAGTTTATTCAAGTAGAAGATCGATGAGTTCCATGATCTTTGGACAGGTGAGTATGAGCAAGGTGGCAGAGTATGAGAGAATATTATTGGACTTTCTACAGTATGTAGAGTATATGAAGGATGAGTAGTCTAGAGTGCACTGGTTCATCGCGGGCCTGAATTTATATTTGGGAGGGGCGGTGCACATCCATTTTCCATAGACATTGTCTCTGGTCATGGCCAAGGCCTACATTACATAGGAGAATAGGGGGAAGACACAAAAGGATACAAATAGAGTGAGGAACTGCATATAATAGATGCAAGATAACCGGTCAAAGGGGGTAGCCCCTCCTTATGAAAGACATGGATCCGCACATTCCTCCTTCTTACCATAGTAACAACCATAGAAAACCTACCCACCTTTTAGGTCTCCACAAAGATATGATGCTTAGAGTGGTCGGAGTAAGGGGCCTCCTCCTAGAGGACCCGTTAGGACAAAGGTAGAACCTAGAGGTCAGTCAGCTAGATCTTTTTAGCATCACCCATAACGGTTTATACCACGATCATTAGGGTCTAAAAATTAGACTACTGGAGTATCTAAAAGAGTATTTTTTCATTAGAGAGGACCGGGTAGTTGATTTTTATGTGGTGTATAGCGCGGTACCACTAGAGAGAGTTTCGTAAAACCCTAATAATAAGGGTAAGGGCCCTATTTATGAGCCAACACTTGGTGACATTTCATGGAGTCACATGATTTATAAAGCATTCAAGAACCGGGGAATAGCATCAGGGCATTTTGATTGAGACCACGGGTAACTTCAGTGGCATTTCTACACCTATTTTATTTCATTCAGGTTCCTCTGATTCTTTCATTTCTCCACCATTAGTAGAGTGATACAGGCTAGTGGCAGTTAGGAAGGGTCATAGTTGGGACATAGAGATGGCTTATGGAGCCAACCTCAAAGTGGACTTCCTAGTCAAGGAGTGTGTAGTAGACCTAGGACCCTTCACCACGACCTTGGATCTTTACATTCTTCCCTTGGGATCATATGAGATTATTTTTGTATGGATTGGCTTTCAGCACATAGGGCTAGAGTGGATTTCTACAATCACATGATATCTTATAGTGATTATATCATAGTTGAGTTAGTGATGGTTTGGGTTAGGAGGCACATCTCTATTCGCACTATATCTATTACACATCATAAGTGGTGTGCACGATAGGCATGTCTCATTGTATGTTATTAAAGTCAATGAAAGGTTAGAGGACAAGACTTGTCGGTCTTCACTTGATGATCATCACATTTTTAGGTATTTTAAATATGTTTTTCCCGGATATTTACTCCGGCCTACCTACACCACGTGAGATGGATTTTCATATTGATTTTTTTCCTAAAGAAGATCCTATTACACACATGTCATATAGGATGACTACCTTTTAGATTTTGGAGCTCAAGTTATAGTTGCGGCAGGCCTTCTTAAGAAGGTCCTAATCCATATTATGTATCTCCTTGAGGTGTACTATTTGTTTTTGTGAAGAAGAAGGATGGATCAATGTAATTTTTTTATTATAGACAGCTAAACAAAGTAATTATCAAGAATCATTACGACGTTCCATGTATTGATGATTTGTTTGATCATATAAAAGAGGATACTATTTTTATAGGATAGATCTTATGTCGTGGTATAATCACTTGATAATTACGGAGGTAGCTATTCATAGGACAACCTTCCTCATGAGATATAGCAGATGAGTTCACATTTGTGTCATTTAGTCGATGAATTCCCCAAGTGTTCATGAGCTTGATAAATGGGGTATTTAGAACATTATTGAATCAGTTCATCCTCATATTACTCGATGAATTAATGATATACTCAAGTATGAGTGAGGAGAATGAGGATTTCCTTAGACAGGTTATGCATTATCTTCGAGAGTAGCATCTTTTGGGAACATAGAGAAGTGTGCATTCTTTCGGACAAAGGTTCAAGATTACCTAAGACAAATTATTTCGGGGAAGGTATCGCATGATCAATCATTCTAAGATTAGAACTATAATTGATTTGTCATTACCGACCATTGTGACATGTTAGTACCTAGATTTAATCTCCTTCAAAGACCGAGTGGCATCATGGATCCTGAAAGGACACTTAGAGGCATATATATAATCATGTATGTCATTTTGTAGCCTGGGAAAGTAATCTATTTGACTCTTTAATACTTAGGATTTGAAAGGAGTGGCTAGCACCTTAAAAGGATGTGATCTGATCCTAACTATTTTAGGTTGTGCCTTTCAACCAAGGTAAGAGAACCTATTTCGTAACCTTTGTTATTGAAGAATATTGTTAAATCCTTCTTTTACATAAATTTTATAGAGAAGACCTTAGGAAAATATGACCAACACACCAAATATGACTCTCACGAGTTGTCACTTCCAAATTATGGAGATATTTTCACAACAAGGCAAAGCTTACTAAAGACATTTGGGATCCCGACTATTTTTGCATGTTTTGGTAACAAAGATTATGCATTTTTTTAAACACGGACAAACAGGAGTAGTACAGGTAGAATTTGTTGTTTTTGAATAAATTATTTTGGTGGGAGATGAGGCAGGATGAACTTGACTCACTAGATCCTTGAGGAATCTTACAAAATGGAAGGTTAAACCAAAAATATGCCACAGAATAGCTAAAGTGTTTCTTTAACAAGAATATTTGCTTCAATGGAGGAACAGATTAGCACTGTTTCACACAATCCTTGAGATTCTATCATGAAGGAACGAGTTAGAAAACCCAACAAAGCATCAAGATGTAAGCCAAATCACGCCTAAGGTAAAACCAGAGGCTTACAGACAATCTCTGTCAACAAATGAAAGAAAAGTGATTTTAAATCATTTATTCCACTCGCAGATGAAAGCTCTTCTGAGAAATGAAATTACAGATTACTCTAAACAGTCACAAGGATTAATGCTTATGTGATTGAATCAAATTTTAATACGAGATTGAAACAGAAACAAGAAAACCTACTCGCATACATTTAGAAATGAAACAGACACATTTTTCTCAAGACAACACAAAATAATTCAAATTTGATTTAATCTATCAGCAGGGGAAAGTTTCTAGAACAATCTCAGAGCTTGTCAATGGCTGTATACTCATAACCACCTTGACATGATTAGATTCAATACAAAAGAGATATACAAGCTTCTCAAACGGCTTCTCAAAAAAGATGGGCTATGTCAATATTTTTTCTATTAGAAAACTCAGTCGACCCCTAACACTCCAACCATTTGCATGATAAATTTTTTCCATTTATAACATTTACAACATATCCTCTTTTCCCCAAAAATCTAGACATTGAATGCACCAGTGCTTGCCATGATCACAATCGCGATTCCTAGAATCATATTTATAAAAAGTTTCCCGATGCTCAGGGGGGAAGATATCTTCGAATACCTCCTACATTGAACTCCTTCCTCTAGAAAATTACTCTTCATTCCATTCGCCAACCATTTCCACCCATAATTTATCAAATATGGCTCCTTTCGTTCTTGGGATAAGAAAAATGGAAAATCAGATCGAGCTTGATAGTAAGACCATTTTAATGGAGAAATATGTCTCTAGATCCTCCCCACCAAACTTAGATGTTAAAATTAAGTCACCTCTTTATTTAGAGTGTAGAAAATACCAAGAAATCATGAATACTCGCACTTCTAGAAGCTTTTAAGTAAAAATGGGGGGAAAATTATATTTAGACACACAATTGTTGTTTATCTTTACTTTGAATTTGGGCTGGCCATGTGGAAGATTCAATTTAAAATGGGCTCAGGGGCTTCCTTTTGAATTTTTACGACCCTTTGAAAAAATGTAAAAAAATTACTTTTTGTTCCGCACCTCCGCCCTTGAGAAATGAGCCTAACACGTGTCCTAAGGTGGGTCCCAAAGGAACCGAGGATAAATTTCGACATTTTCACCCCATTTCTAGAAAAAGGAAAATTTTCCAAGTTTCCACCACAACTCTGTCCTTCCGATTCTATCTTCCAATGTGGGTCCCGGTTGAACCCCGCTTCCCTTTATACTTTTAACTCCTTTTCCCACAAACAAAAAATTTCCCACATTTCCTCCAAAGGTCCACACCCCCGTCATTGACTAGATCGATATTTGGTGATCCTTTTCAGGCTTGCGGGCCTTTTTGATATTTTAACCCTTTGAATATCGGGGCAAAAACCAAGTTACCCCGATGGTCCGCCTCCATGCCCTTTTAACTTAAAACAAACTTTGACTTATCCTCTATTGGGTTTGTGGGCCATTTTGATATCTTAACCCTTACGAGAATAGAAGGCGAAAAATCTAAGTTACTCCCAATGTTCCACTTCCCGCCCCTTTTGACATTTCAAAATTCCACGTGTCACAATGGCACACCTTGAGATGGTTCTCAAAATTTGAGACCTTGAAACAACTCGGGCTCGCCACGTTTCCGACCCGACAAAATTTGTTTGAAGGCTTGAAGCTCAGTGGAAGGCACCATGTGTCAAGGTTTGAGTCCATCTCCTCTTGGTCGTTGAAAAGTCCAAGAAAAATGCAAAGTGAACGGAGGCCTCCAAGTGTCCTTCTAGCACTTCTTTAAAATAAAACTTAAGGGCCGGTCCCCAAACATGTGTGTTTCCTCCACATGTATGAGAATTCCCAAAAATGTTTTTGAAGAAAGACTAAGTATGGGAAGACCTGACAGAAACCTTCACATGTCTCTATCCCGCCCAACCTCCACATGTCCTCCCGGTGCTACTCCAAGGCCAAACCAAAAGTAAATCTTCAAACGAGCGTTGTTCCTCCACGTGGACAAATTTTTGAGTTGAGGCTTTTCATAGAATTTTTGAAGTACCTAGCTGAGCCGCGTCCAACCAAAAGAGGCCACATTCCCTATTGATGCAAGGATGCAAATTTGACCAAGAGAAATGCCCGTTAAACCGTAAAATGCATAAAAATGACCATTTGATCCCGAGAGATGAAATTTTCTCCAAGGATAAAGAATTCAGGAATGTTACAAGGCTCAAATATGTTCCTCAAAGTTACATCAATTCATTTTTATTCAAGTATCTAGGGAAAAAATGACAAGGACAATAGATCCGACTATGGAAACTGGAAAGAACGGGAAAACTTGAGTTTTTGAATGAACTGAGAATGAGAGACTCAAATTACAAACCTTTCCGCAGGTAAAAAGAAATGAGGAGTAAACCATGGACTCATAGGTGATCTACAACCTAGGAATAGATTAAAAATGGCAACATAAATTAACTAGGCACACCACGGGAAGTAGAAAGTGTTAGAGGTTGTAAATTGATAGATTTTGAAGGAAAAATGGGGCGAGACCATTTTAAGCACCAACATCGGCTCTGACTTGGGGATGGGCACTCCCTACGAGTTCCATAAGAACAAAGGTGGACCAAGTGTTAAAATATCCATTAGGCAATGGAGTCAGCTCACAGAGTAGAAAACAGATCCATTGCTCAAAAATGAGTAGAGAAACCAAAAAAATTAGGTCACCAAGGACCAGAACGAGAAAAAACACAAAAGACAGGAAACAAACAACAAACTATACACTGTACAGATGATGTTCACCTTGATTCAAAGAAAAAAATCAAGGAAAATCCTCAAGTTCCTTCCATCCTAGATATGACCATGCTAAGCAATCCTGATATGTCTTCATCAATTGGAAATATACCTCCTTTTCTTCTTTGTTCAGTTTGTAAACCATCCATTTTCTCTGAAGCTCCTCCATTATGTTTAAGTCAAATTCTTTAACATTTTTCAAGGCTGAATCATAGACCAAATTCCCAAAAAAACAACATACTTAGGATCTCTATTTTCAACACTTTCATACTCCCTAAAATCCACAAAACTCACAAGATTGCTAAGATCAACATCTGCTTGCAAAACTTCATAAGATGCATTGTTTGGGTCTTCAATCAAGTACAACATCTTCTTCTCTCCATATAATTTCACCAAGTTTCCTTCAATGGGGATAGTGGCATAAGACATGTCCATTTGCACACTACCACCAACACTTGCAGCCCATTTTCTTGACAACAACATACCCCATTTGGTTGGGCAATCAACAATGACTACATCAAGCTTCAGGTTCTTACCTGGGTAGGCTACAAGTTGTACCACCAGACCCTTCACACATCCCACCACTAGCACCTCTCTGGATTCCATAGCAGTACACTTCCCATATGTTGTTGTTACCTTGATACCTAATTCATTCATGACCTCAAGAGGCATGACATTACATGAAGCTCCGAATCAAACATACAGTTATGTAACAACTTGTCTTTGATAACCAGGGTAGTGAAGAATGGATCTCCATTCGGATGGGATTTAACCAAAGAAGTTCTGAATAAAACTCTTGTGGTTCCCCTAGCTCTTCCAACACTGTGGATTTTCCAATGTTACTGTGAAGAAGGGAATCTCCACCTTGTTTACATCTTTGCCTTATATGATCTCTTCCTCTTTGAATCCTAAATATTAAAAATCCCTCTACTTGTGCTTAGGAATCCTAAGCAACTTAGCAATTGGAATTGAGATCTTGACTGACTCAAGACTTAGGAAATATCATAAGGGACGAGAATTTGGCAGGGGCAGCATTGGAAGGAAGGATGACACACTCATTAGGTGGCATGAGGAGTGGTATGATTTTTGTTTGGAAATGCGGGTATATTGGCAGATGCATCTTTATTTGGGGTTTCTTTGGTCAGCAATGGAACTTTTGACTTGGCTTGTGGCCACTTGGTAGATTTACTTCTAGTATTGTGCTCCTTTTCTTGGGAAACTACAACATTCATTAATAGCTTCCTATCTTCTTCTGAAGGAGATCCTCCATCATACTTTTCAATCATTAATGCCCTCAAGTATTCATAATCATTAGTGGAAAATTCAAAATCTTGTACAAAGTGTCTACTTCTAAAGTATGAGAGAGAGGAAGAAGAGGTACCCAATGGATGCAATCCTAAAAAAAATAGCAGATTCGGCACTTACTACCTCGGTTGAAGTTGCTTCCCTTGGCGAACTTGCAGGATATTCATCATGCAGCATCATCATCATTTTCATCATCAACTTATTTTTCTTCTTGCTGATCTTCTTCACAAGGAGCATGGGGTATGAAAAACATGTCACACCAATCAATGACCTCTATTTCTTCCACAATAGCAACTCGGCAGCCAAAAGATTAGGTACCAATCTATTCTTCCTACCTTGAGGCATTCTATTTCCAAATCCAATAGGTCCCCTGTCTCTACATCATCGGATCTTTGATAATTTGTAAATATTTTTGGCGTTGTTGCTTGTGCGGAGACCTTGTGAGCTTTGTCTAATTCCTTTCTCATTTCAAAGCTAGTTTGTAAATCCCTCCTCTTTTCCCTATATCCCTTGTCAACAAAAATCTAAGGAGTTAGTAAAAATTGCAAAAATCTTAGAAAATGAGGTTGCAGCCTATTTTAATGAAAATTGGGTCTAAAAGTTGTGGCTAGAACCAAGGTAGATCGTACTTAGGGTTCATTGTACCAAATTTGGTCCTAAGTGCTAACGAAACATTGAAATGTGACAAAGTGGAGTTTTTTGGGCCCAGGCCACACAGGTTCAACCAGGACATATGTGCCCCAAAAACCTGATTTGCCTGAAACGGCTGAAAAACATTCGAAATTGGAAAAATCAGGTGTTTTTGTCCAACGTGGTCTACAGGACGTTGGGACATGAGTTTTACACATAGCTGAAATGGCTAATTTACAAGGGAATAAAAACAATCAAGTTTTTTTTGTCCCTGTCCGCACAAGTACATGGGGGACATCCAGACCCAAAAAGTGAAAAGGCCATAGTCCAAGAGCAAATCGTCGAATCTGGGTTGAAATGTCCCACGCGGGCTTCAAAATTCTGAAACAGCCAACTCCAAAGGATATTTGGTGAATGTGGGAGTCAACGACCCTCGTGGCCCAGTAAACGATAGTATACGCGGGACACAAGTTCCCCGAAAAACTTACTCGCCTAATTTGCAAAGTGGGTCAAGCATGATGATGATGAAACAGGGGTTTTTGGCCCAATTCGCATAAGGGACATCTGGGACACTGAGATCCAAAATGCCCGATATACCCGTATGCAAGGGAAAATAGTACAAATTAGACCCCAAACTTCAAACGACCATAACTTTTGACCTTGAGCTCTGATTTTCATAAAATTTGACTTTTTGGAATGGATGAGAAATGAAATAAATAAAGGAATCGGAAAGGGTAGGTATATGAAAATAAAGGAAAAATCTTCAGCCCCACTCAATCAGACACTCATTCCCATTAAATGACATAAATGCCTGGCAGACCCAAAATAGCTGCCCGACCTTAGAAGGGTATAATGTTTGCATTTCTAACAAAATTACACTAAATTGGTACCTCTAGAATCTTGGTTCTAAGTATAATAGATAGAAATTGTGAAATCCATAATTTGATGAAGAATGAATGGGGATTTTGTGGAAAACGTGCCCTGTGTTTTGAACAATGATTTTATTTTGTACTTGGAATGCATTCAATGAAGCATGAACGACATTTTCACTATCTTTGAATGTTATAGGATAGTATGAGGACCCTTTTTCAAGAAATATAACATCATTTTACTCTATTTACTATTCAATTGGTTGAAGGACATATTTTGGGATTTTAAATTTCTCTCTCTCTCTCTCTCTCTCTCTCTCTCTCTCTCTCTCTTCTTAGAAACCTATAAATTAGAGTGTTGGGAGCATTGTAAAGGGAGATAATTTTTGAGTATCAAAACTCTGTCAAATTTTTTATGAAGACAATGTGTTGCGAGCCCTTGTAGTTGACTCCTTGCATGGTGATCTAAGCCCTTATTCTGTAATAGATTGGATTGTGCATATTAATGAAGCAATATATACAAGTTTGTGGATACTTCTTCCCCTGCTGTGTTTGTTTGCATTCTTCTTTCCCTTTCAAACTCATTACAAATATATTGTGTCTATCTTATACTCTTGTAGGGATTCATTTTATTTTATATGTATGGAATATTGTTGTGAATGTATTTGCTAGATTGTGGAGAACTGTTATCACCCCTTCTAGTATGCACTTTGCTTCTACTTTTCACACATTGGAAGACTACTCTCACACTCTCCTTTTCTAGTGTATCACCGCTTTAGTGTAGGCTTTGTTTTCATGCACTCTCTCTCACTAGTCCAGTGTAAATTTAGATAAGGAAAGATAGTTTTTAATTGCATTAGAGTAGATTGTGGTAGGTAGTTAAAGAGTAAGAACCAAATTTCTCTGGATGTCTATCTCAAATAGCAAGTCCCACAACTTAGAGATAATACCCATTTTATCCAATCACACCGTGACCTCAAGCACACATACTTGAGCAAACCATATGATCCGGTGATTCAACGATAATATGAACATATAGTGCATGTTTGGATACTACCACCATCAATATGTATATCACATTTTCCTTTAATAGAAAGAAAGTAATAATATCCAACCTCAATTTTAAAATTAGAACTCAAACCTAGAGAAATAAAGGACTCCTTGGAAGAATTCATGTGATGAGAAGCACCGAATCAATAACCCCATTATCTGCAAGTGGTGACTAAGATCTCCCACCAACGTTAAGTGTCTTTCGATGCTAATTATAAGGAGGTGGAGTGGAGATATAAATTTTATGTTTCTTGACTACATCCTCTAAGGCTTGCATTCCCTTATAACACCTATGTTATTTATGACCAATACACCCACAAAACAAGAATGAAAGGCTAGACTTATTCTTCGATTTAGAAGACTCCTTGGGTTTAGAGTTGTTGTCTTTGGGTTTAGAAGCACTTTTAGATGGAGAAGAGGTGGATTTGGTTTTAATTTTATGTTTTCCCTTGCCCTTAGGATTAGATGCAACTAATTCCTTTTGAGAGGTCAAAGACTCAAGGTGAGATAATTTAGATTCTTCCCTAGTAAGTCTATCACAAAATGTTTCTAAGTCGGACATTTTGAATGTGTCACCTAAGGCATCCGTGCTAGAAAAAAATGTAGAAGAAAAATTTGGAATGACCTCATCAACTTAGATAGAATCAATTAAAAGACTCTTCATATTTCTTATTTCTTCCACTCCCCTTATATTGTGTCAAAAATTCTTGAACTTGGTAAGATAGTCTATAATTGTTAGAGAATATTCAAGATTAATAGAGATGATCTCAATTTCAAGTTGCATGGTTCTCATATGATCCACCTTACAAAATAAATCTTCCAATTTCTCCCATATTCTAAATGGAGAGTCACATTTTTATAAAAGAAAAAAAAGACAGTCACTTACATAAGTTCCTAATAAACCCATACACTCATCAAATTTACACGGTACTGAAATATCTCATATTATCTAGCGAAATCAAATATGTATGCACATGGATCAAATTAAACTAACTCCCTCAAAACGGCACGAAGTGTGTTAGTACCTGCATTTAATCTCCTTCAAATACCGAGTTACATCATGGATCTGACGGGATAGTAAAAGGTAGATAGATAATTATGTATGTCATTTTGTAGCTGAGGAAAGCAATCTATTTGACTCTTTAGCACTTAGGATTTGACAGGAGTGGGTAGCACCTTAAAAGGATGTGATCTGATCCTAACTATTTTAGGTTGTGCCTTTCAACCAAGGTAAGAGAACCTATTTTTAACCTCTGTTATTGAAGAATACATGGTAAATCCTTCTTTTGCATAAATTTTATAGAGAAGACCTTGGGAAAATATGATCAACACACCAAATCGACTCTAACAAGTTGTCACTTTAATATTATGGAGATATTTTAACAACAAGGAAAAGGTTACTAAATATGTTTGGGATCCGATTGTTTCGCATGTTTTGGTAATTGAGAGATTATGCATTTGTATAAACATAGGACAAACAAGAGTAGTACATGTAGGATTTGTTGTTTTTGAATAAATTATTTTCATGGGAGATGAGGCGGGATGAACTTGACTCTCCGGATCCTTGAGAAATCTCACAAACTGGAAGGTTAAACCAATAGAATGCCACTAAACAGATAAAGTGTTTCTTTAACAAGAATATGTGCTTCAATGGGGAACCAGATTAGCACTTTTTCACACAATCCTTGAGATTATATCATGAAGGAATGAGTTATAAAACCCAACAAAGCATCAAGATCTAAGCCAAATCATGCCTGTACAACCAGAGGCTTACACATAATCTCTGTCATCAAATGAAAGAAAAGTAATTTTAAATCATTTATTCCACTCCCAGATGAAATCTCTTCTGAGAAATGAAATTACAGATGCCACTAAACTATCACAAGGATTGAGGCTTGTGTGATTGAATCAGATTTTAATACAAGATTGCAATAGAAACAAGAAAAACTACTCACATACATTCAAAAATGAAACAAACACATTTTTCTCAAGACAACACAGAATAACTCGAATTTGATTAAATCTATCAGTAGGGGAAAGTTTCTAGAACAATCTCAGAGCTTGTCAATGGTTGTACACTCGTAACCACCTTGACATGATCAAATTCAATACAAAAGAGATATACAAGCTTCTCAAACAGATTCTCAATAAAGATGGACTCTGTCAATCTTTTTTTGTTAGAAAACTTAGTCTCAACCCCTAACACTCCAACCATTTTCACGATAATTTTTTTCATTTATAAAATTTACAACTGATACTATTTTCCCCCCAAAAATCTAGACATTGAATGCACCAGTGCTTACCATGATCATGATCGCGATTCTGAGAATCAGATTTGTAAAAAGTCGTCAGGTGCTTAGGGGTTAGATCTCCTCAAATACCTCCCACATTGAACTCCTTCCTCTGGAAAATCACTCTTCATTCCATTCGCTAACCATTTCCACCCCTAATCTGTCAAATCTGGCTCCTTGCATGCTTGGGATAAGAAAAATGGAAAATCAGATCGAGCTTGATAGTTAGACCATTTTAATGGAAAAATATGTCTCTAGATCCTCCCCACCAAACTTAGATATCAAAATTAACTCACCTCTCTATTTGGCATGTAGAAAATACCAAGAAATCATGAAGACTCGCACTTCCAAGAGCTTTTTAGTAAAAATGGGGGGAAAATCAGATTTAGACACACAACCTGTCATTTTCTTTACTTTGAATTTGAGTGGCCACATGGAAGATTCAATTTAAAACAGGCTCGGGGCTTCATTTTGACTTTTTACGACCCTTTGAAAAAATGTAAAAATGCACTTTTTGTTCTGCACCTCCGCCCTTGAGAAATGATCCTGACATGTGTCCTAAGGTGGGTCCCAAAGGAACCGAGGATAAATTCTGCCATTTTGACCTCCTTTCTGGATAAAGGAAAATTTTCCAAGTTTTCCCCCGCAGCTCCGTTCTTCCGCTTCTAGCTTCCAATGTGGGTCCCAGTGGAACCCCGCTTCCCTTTATACTTTTAACTCCTTTTCCCATAAAGGGAAAATTTCCCACTTTTCCTCTAAAGGTCCACACCCCCGTCATTGAATAGAGCAAGATTTGACTGATCCTTTGCTAGGCTTGTGGGCCTTTTTTGATATTTTAACCCTTTGAAAATCAGGAGGAAAAAAACTAAGTTACCCTCGATGGTCAGCCTCCTCGCCTTTTTGACTTGAAACAAACTTTAATTGATCCTTTGTCGGGTTTGCGGGCCATTTTGATTTCTTAACCCTTTTGAGAATAGAAGGAAAAAAACATAAGTTGCCTCGATTGTCCACTTCCCCGCCCCTTTTGAGTTTTCAAAATTCCACGTGTCACAATGGCACACCTTGAGATGGTTCCCAAAATTTGAGACCTTGAAAGAGCGTGGGCTCGCCACGTGTCTGGCCTAGAAATTTTTTTTTGAAGGCTTGAAGCTCAGGGGAAGGTGCCATGTTTCGAGGTCCGAGGCCATGTCCTCTTGGTCGTTGAAAAGTCCAAGAAAAATGCAGAGTGAACGGAGGCCTCCAAGTGTCCTTCTGGTGCTTCTTTAAAATAAAAATTAAGGGTCACTCCCCAAACATACGTGGTTCCTCCACATTTCCGAGACTTCCCAAAGACTTGTTTGATGAAAGACTAAGTGTGGGAAGACGTGACTGAAACCACCATGTGTCCTCCCGGCGCTACTCCAAGGCTAAACCAAAAAGTAAATCTTCAAACAAGTGTAGTTCCTCCACGTGGACAAATTTTTGAGTTGAGGATTTTCTTAGAATTTTTGAAGTACCCATCCAAGTCAGCTGCGTCCAACCAAAAGAGGCCAAGTTCCTTGTCGATGCAAGGATGAAAATTTTACCATGAGAACCACCCATCAAATCGTAAAATGTAGAAAAATTACCATTTGAGCCTGGAGATGAAATTTTCTCCGAGGATAAAAAATTTAGGAATGTTACAAGGCTCAAATACGTTCCTCAGATTTACATCAATTCATTTTTCTTCAAGTACCTAGGGAAAATGACAAGGACAACAGATCCTGACTATGTAAAATAAAAAGAACAGGAAAACTTGAGTTATTGAATGAACAGAGAACCAGAGACTCAAAATACAAACCTTATCCAAAGGAACAAAGAAACGAGGAGTAAACCATGGACCCATATGTGATCTACGACCGGGAATAGATTAAAAATGGAAATATAAATTTACTGTGCACAACATGAGGAAGTAGAAAATGATAGAGGTTGTCAATCGATAAATTTTAAAGGCAAAATGGGCGAGACCATTTTTAGCACCAACATGACCGAGGTACATAGCTTCATGAGATTAGCAAGATATTGTAGGAGATTTATCCATGAATTATCACACATTTATCATCCCATTACTTCCTTATAATGGAAATGGAAAAATTTTATTTGGTTAGAAAATTGTGAGCAGGCCTTCAAGACTTTGAAGGAATTCCTTACCACAACACCTATCCTAGTACTGCAAGATCCAAAGAGGGATTTCTTTATATGTACATATGCTTCATTGACAAGGATATGAGTATTGATGGAGGATGACCTGAGTTATAGCATTTGAGTCTCATAAACTCAAGGATTATGAGCTCATTTAAGTGACTCATGACCTTGAGCTTATAGTAGTTGTTCATTCTTTGGTTTGATGGTGATATTTTACTTTAGGAAGGAGGTTCTCACTCGGGACATATCACTTTGGAGCCTATGACACCTCTTCGCATAACAAAATATCAACGCCTATCAATGACATTGGATGGAGATTCTATGCGAGTATGATATGGAGATTGAGCATGTGAAGGGGATGGAGAACATGTTAGAAAATTCCTTAAGTCGATAGCGGCACCTTTCTTTGGCTACGTGAGTGGGTACAAACTTGAGGACTATGATCTTACAAATGCTTCCACACGCATGCCCGGCCTTCTACCTTTCATATAGAGTAGAGTTTGACTCTCCGAGATCCTTTGAGGAGAACTTTTATGGATATTCATTAGAGTCATATGAACTTATTCAACACGGGGGTAAGATTTATGTACCTAGATATGGAAGGTTACTGAAGGATATCTTAGCATAGGTTCATCGTGCATCTTATTCAACCCACCTCAGGGTGAAGAAGATGCACACTACATTGAGACAATTATATCATTATAGAGGACTTCAGAGCAATATAACCTGATTTTTGTCTCAATTTTTAGAGCTTCATCATAAGTGAAGGATGAGTATCGCATCTTTTTGGCCTTATTTACCATAATGTTATCTTTGGAATGGAAATGGGACACCATTTCCATGCATTTCATAGTGGGGATACCTACGTTGATATATTACCACGACGCCATCATGGTAACAACCTGATAGATTGATGAAAGTGGCTCATTTTTATAGTGTGAAGACCACCTATACACCTAGTGCAGTGGTGCGAGTCTACTTGGATGAGATATTCATACTTCATGAGATTCCATAGAAGATTATTTGTGTCTGTGATCCTTTGTACACCTAATAGTTTTGGACTACCATGCAACATGTTATCGGGATGAATATTAATTTCAGTACAACTTACCACCCAGAGAAAAATTCTTTGACTTAATAGGTGAACTAGATATTAGAGGATATGCTTCACATGTATGTTATGGACCATTAGTCACGATGGGAGGAGTACCTATATCTAGTAGAGTTTGCTTATAACAACAGTTTTTAGAGTTCCATCAATATGGCACCATTTCGGGATCTATATGACATAGAGTTCAAGTCTCTATTGAGTTGGGATAGGTTAGAGGATAGGCTATCTCTTGAGCCATCCTTGTTACATGATATAGAGTAATAAGTCATCTTAATCAGACAAAGATTATAGGAGGCACAGGATAGGAATAAGAAGTATACCGAAAAGAGGAGAGTTGACCACAGTTATGAGGTGGGATCGAAGGTGTTTCTGAGATTCAGTCCTCATAAAATCCCCATTTGTTAAGGAAATCACTCTAAGCTAGCTTTGAGATTTGCGGGTCCATTTTAGATGTTGGAGTAGATTGGTCCCTTATCCTACCGCTTACCCTTGCCACCCACCTTATCTCATGTCTATAATATTTTCCATGTTTTTTTACTATGTAGATACACTCTAGATCCATCTCATGTATTAGATTAGACCACTTTATAGTTGCAAAAGAGCAGGGACAAGTTAGTGTTATCCCAAATTCACCCCTTAAGGTGAATTGGATAATTTACATGATTCTTCAGGATCAAGCGAGTTGAAATGGTTCAACAAGCCTGAAATTTGGATTTTTAGGGTACCACTCCTCTTTTCCCTATATCCCTTGTCAACAAAAATCTAAGGAGTTAGTAAAAATTGCAAAAATCTTAGAAAATGAGGTTACAGGCCTATTTTAATGAAAATTGGGTCTAAAAGTTGTGGCTAGAACCAAGGTAGATCGTACTTTAGGGTTCATTGTACCAAATTTGGTCCTAAGTGCTAAGGAAACATTGAAATGTGACAAAGTGGAGTTTTTGGGCCAGCCGCACGAGTTCAACCAGGACATATGTGACCAAAAACTGATTTGCAAGCTTAAACGGTGAAAAACATTCAAATTGGAAAAATCGGGTGTTTTTGTCCAACGCGGTCTACGGGACGTTGGGACATGAGTTTTACACATAGCCGAAATGGATAATTTACAAGGAATAAAAACAATCAAGTTTTTTTGTCCTGTCCGCACAGTACATGGGGACATCCGGGACCCAAAAGCCGAAAAGGCCATAGTCCAAGAGCAAATCATCGAATGCGGGTCGAAATGTCCCACGCGGCTTCAAAATTCTGAAACACCAACTCCAAAGGATATTTGGTGAATGTGGGAGTCAACGACCCTCGTGGCCCGATCAACGACAAGATACGCGGGACACGAGTTCCCGAAAAACTTACTCGCCTAATTTGCAAAGTGGGTCAAGCATGATGACGATGAAACAGGGTTTTGGCCCAATTCGCATAAGGGACATCTGGGACACCAAGATCCAAAATGCCCGATATACCCGTATGCAAGGGAAAATAGTACAAATCAGACCCCGAACTTCAAACGACCATAACTTTTGACCCGAGCTCGATTTTCATAAAATTTGACTTTTTGGAATGGATGAGAAATGAAATAAATAAAGGAATCAGAAAGGGTAGGTATATGAAAATAAAGGAAAAATCTTCAGCCCCACTCAATCAGACGCTCATTCCCATTAAATGACATAAATGCCTGCCAAACCCAAAATAGCTGCCCATGCTTAGAAGGGTATAATGTTTGCATTTCTAACAAAATTGCACTAAATTGGTACATCTGGAATCTTGGTTCTAAGTATAATAGATAGAAATTGTGAAATCCATAATTTGATGAAGAATGAATGGGGATTTTGTAGAAAACGTGCCGTGTTTTGAACAATGATTTTATTTTGTACTTGGAATGCATTAAATGAAGCATGGAACCGACATTTTCACTCTTGAATGTTATAGGATAGTATGAGGACCCTTTTTCAAGAAATATAACATCATTTTACTCTATTTACTATTCAATTGGTTGAAGGACATATTTTGGGATTTTAAATTTCTTTTCTCTCTCTCTCTCTCTCTCTCTCTCTCTCTCTCTCTCTCTCTCTCTTCTTAGAAACCTATAAATTAGAGTGTTGGGAGTATTGTAAAGGGAGATAATTTTTGAGTATCAAAACTCTGTCAAATTTTTATGTGAAGAAAATGTGTTGCAGGCCCTTGTAGTTGACTCCTTGCATGGTGATCTAAGCCCTATGATACGTAATAGATTGGATTGTGCATATTAATGAAGCAATATATACAAGTTTTGGATACTTCTTCCGTTGATGTGTTTCTTTGCATTCTTCTTTCCCTTTCAAACTCATTACAAATATATTATGTCTATCTTATACTCTTGTAGGGATTCATTTTATTTTATATGTATGAAATATTGTTGTGAATGTATTTGCTAGATTGCGGAGAACTGTCATCACCCCTTCTAGTATGAACTTTACTTTTACTTTTCACACATTGGAAGACTACTCTCACACTCTCCTTTTCTAGTGTATCACCGCTTTAGTGTAGGCTTTGTTTTCATGCAGTCTCTCTCACTAGTCCCTTGTAAAGTTAGATTAGGAAAGATAGTTTTACTTGCATTAGAGTAGATTGTGGTAGGTATTTTAGGAGGAAGAACCAAATTTCTCTGGATTTCTATCTCAATTAGCAAGTCCCACAACTTGGAGATAATACCCATGTTATCCAATCACACCGTGACCTCAAGCACACATACTTGAGCAAACCATATGATCCGGTGATTCAACGATAATATGAACATATAGTGCATCTTTGGATACTGCCACCATCAATATGTATATCACATTTTCCTTTAATAGAAAGAAAGTAATAATATCCAACCTCAATTTTGGAATTAGAACTCAAACCTAGAGAAATAAAGGACTCCTTGGAAGAATTCATGTGATGAGAAGCACCGAATCAATAACCCCATTATCTCGCAAGTGGTGACTAAGATCTCCCACCAACATTAAGTGTCTTTCGATGCTAATTATAAGGAGGTGGAGTGGAGATATAAATTTTATGTTTCTTGACTACATCCTCTAAGGCTTGCATTCCCTTATAACACCTATGTTATTTATGACCAATACACCCACAAAACGAGAATGAAAGGCTAGACTTATTCTTCGATTTAGAAGACTCCTTGGGTTTAGAGTTGTTGTCTTTGGGTTTATAAGCACTTTTAGATGGAGAAGAGGTGGATTTTGTTTTACTTTTATGTTTTCCCTTGCCCTTAGGATTAGATGCAACTAATTCCTTTTGAGAGGTCAAAGACTCAAGGTGAGACAATTTAGATTCTTCCCTAGTAATTCTTTCACAAAATGTTTCTAAGTCGGACATTTTGAATGTGTCACCTAAGGCATCCGTGCTAGAAAAAAATGTAGAAGAAAAAATTTGGAATGACCCTGTCAACTTAGATAGAATCAATTAAACAGACTCTTCATATTTCTTATTTCTTCCACTCCCCTTATATTGTGTCAAAAAATTCTTGAACTTGGTAAGATAGTCTATAATTGTTAGAGAATATTCAAGATTAAGAGAGATGATCTCAATTTCAAGTTGCATGGTTCTCATATGATCCACCTTACAAAATAAATCTTCCAATTTCTCCCATATTATAAAAGGAGAGTCACATTTTTATAAACGATAAAAAGACAGTCACTTACATAAGTTCCTAACAAACCCATACACTCATCAAATTTGAACTGGTACTGAAATATCTCATATTATCTAGTGAACACTTTGGTTGTTTTGAAGAAGTTAAAGCCCATAATAATTTCCTCTTAATTATTGTGTCCATTCTTATTTTCTATGTGTGGTAATTATGTGTTGTTAATGGATCAACTTGATCTAATGCAAAAGTACATTTTATTCTCAAAAAATCACCAAAAGAAATGCAAGAACCAAATAATGCAACAAGACCCCAAGTAATGGAACAAGAGTCCCCAAGATTTTGACACTTTATAATTATAGTGTGATTCTCAAAATAAATATTTCCTATCGACTAACATGAAAAAACAAGCACTTTTGCAAAAAAAGACACTTTAATGCGAGTTTTCGATCAAAAGATACAAGATTTATAAGTTTATGTTCTACTATTTATTTTAGTTTCCACTAAAAAAAATTAAAATGCTCTTGTCTTCACCACAAAAATAAATATTTTAATGGGTGTATTTTGGTAAAACTTGTTATTTCGGACTATTTCAAAAATCACCTTCTTTTCCCAAAATAACAATATGTGGATTTTCTCGAAATAGCAATCCATGCACATCAACCTAGGGACCCTGCGCAAAAAAGGAAAGAAAGGTCTTTCCGAAACAACCTCTTGCATGAAAACTAATATTATTGTAATGTAATAGAAGAAAAACCAGTTCGGATCTCGAAAAACCCAAAAAACCAAAAAATGATTTTTAGGGTTTCACTCTAATTGATCCGAATTCCAAGATGAACTTGTATACATCTCTGCAATAACAAAATAACCTGAAAATTGACCGCCTCAATAAATGGTCAATTTCATAGTCTATCTTAGGGTTTTTCTACCTTTTAATCCAATGAAAGGTTGTGTTTTGCATAAAAACACACACACCAACAAAATATAAACAAATCCGAATATATGAATATACAGAAAAACTTATTTGCAAAATGAAACTTACAGGAAAATTTCAATAGAAACAACTTACTCGATACCATAAAAGGAACAAATAACCCAGATCATACCAATCCAATAACTCAGATGCTAATCAATCACCATGATCAATAAGATGAAAACAATTCACTATAATAACTTTACATAAACCTTTACAAATAAATGAGCAACAATATCATATATTATTATGGAACTCAATGAAATACAATGTAATGGGCCTTGCTTATATAGGCAAGGAAAAAATATCTAAGAACCAGTCAAGGTCGTAGATCAAGCCATAAATCAAGTAAATAACTAGTCATCAAAGAACTAGTCAAGACCATAGATTAAGGAAAGAACTAGTCAATACGATAGATCAAGGAAAGAACTATGCCTAACAAGTAGATAATATCCCCAATATCTAAATAAATAAAAAGAAATATCCGCACACATAAGTGGGTGAGGATAAATACAATAAAGGTAAATAAAGTACCCATGTGAACATGAGCTAAGGTAAATATCTACTCTAACATCTTCTTCGTGTTAACATTTTTCATCTCTCTCAATCGATCACTCAAATATTACTCCGCATAAGTTTCTTCACAATAGATTTAAAACGAATGATAATAAAAGTACAAAACTATGGGTTATATAACCCATTTTTCATGCAAGCCAATCGCTTGTGATTGGATAGATCTCAATGATTGACCCAAATTACTAGCAATTTCCTTATTGATGGATCCATATCCACATTTTTTGATAAAAACACATCATTTTTCAATTCCCGCACAAGTTTGTCATGTTTTCAAAGGACTTTAGCCTTCATAATTCTTAAGGAAACTAACACATTCAAAATTTGGTAATTACCATTATTCTATGGGAGACGAGGCGTCGGCCCCCATCACTTGGTTCTTCCCCACTGATTGAAACACTACCTGGTAAGGATCATACATCCATAGGCACTGAGCCCTTTGGCCACCTTGACAATTGATTCTCCAGCATTTTTTCTTGTGCCCTCTTTAATGGGGCAAGCCTTTTTAAAAAATAAAAACACTCGTGATCATTGTATTGCACTACGGTGAATTCACCCATGAATTCATAACTTTTCCAAAAATCGCTAGACAAAAAGGGGAAAATGTAGACACCAAAAATTTACATCCCCCTAGCTCAAACATACTCATGAAAAAATACAACACATTTACGACGCCTCATTATGTCAACCCCTTTTAATTAATATGTTTATGACCCATCATATCTCCAAAATCTAAAATGATTATTTGATTTAATGAAAATAAATAAATTAGCTATTATCTCCTCACACCTCACCCTCACACCTCATTGAGTTAATTATAACACCTCACTAACTACCTAAACCACCTCTAAAACTACTTTCAAAAAAGCACTAACCTATTTCCTAACTAACGAAATCCTCTAAAAGGAAAACCCTCTCATCCTAACCAACCTAGCTCGTGATTTTTAACCATCCCCCATTGTCATCACTTCAAAATCGACTATTTTGAGCTCAAAAGGAAACAAATCATTAGGTTTTCTAACCAAAGTATATTTCCCGAAATCGCTGGTGGTTTTCACGATTATAGATGATCTATAAATACTTGTGTGCAGATCTTATTTCACAATGTGAATTCTTAAGCTTTAAGGTATTCTCTATCTCAATCCCACTCATCAATTATCTAAAAACTTCACATCAACATTATCTAACATCACACTACTAAATGACCGTCAAATTCAACATCAAATTTCTTATTTTCATCCTCTAACCACCTTCTTCCGTTCTTCTATCCACCGATCCATTCTACAAGGTAAATCACTTGTTTTGATTTATTTTAGATACTAGAAATAGGTATGTCATTGCTTATATATCATTTACATGTCAAATAGTATTTTGTTTTATAAAATTTATGTCTTAATCCATTAATTTAAGATTTTTTTATAAAGTTTCTTAGATTTCACAGTAATCACTAGTGATTACCTCGATCGACAACAATTTGGTTGAATCATTAGCAATTCCTATATTTTATGTTTTTCACCATTTCTTGCTAGAATCTAATCAAAATGCTTAGTTTTTCCTTGTTATCTACTGATATTTTGTCTAGCATGATGTCTTCAGATGGAATTAGGAGGTTATAACATTACCATAGCTGATTCCTTTCCTATTTTATACCATCCATTGTACTAGGAGTAATACAAATTTCTCCACAATCTAGAATTCTGTTCAATCCACGCTACTCCATTTGATCACCTGGAGGCTTTTTCTCTACAAAAAAATGTATCTAGGAAACCAATGATGCCTTTTGGGAAGCATATGATGAAGCACTAAGACTCCAGGAGGATCTCATTTAGTACGAACACCAATACGAGATTGGCCTTGAACACATAGAAGAATCCTACCACACCGCCTTAGAATTTCATTTAAACAACTACATCAGCATATCCACCATTGAATTAACATTCTCTCACCTCTATGAGACTCAGGAGGAAGATTCTGAATTCTTCGTTGAAGATTATATATATGTTCCCGATTCTAACCTTACCGAGGAAGAGGAGGAGACTATTGATTCTATATCCTCTAACATATTTGAGAATCTGTATATAGATCAGGAATATTATTTATCGATGTAAATCATAATTTCGTTTTAATCATATATGTATCTAACTAATTTAGTGATATTCACAATCTCATCATATCACTTTGTAAGTACAATCATAACTACTAATAAAATCTCAAGTTTTTTCCTAAGCTATAACATTATTTTTATTTGATTTGTACCTTTGTTTAGAGGAAATTGTTGCAGGTAAAGAATATTTTTTATCCATTGTTTTGAAATAGTGCACAAAAAAAACATAATCAAAATCTGTATGTATCCTTGAAACCCCGCCATATTGAGGTCAAGAATCATTATTACCCCTTGAATCTGTCAAGAAAACCAAGGTAAGAACCATGCTAGACAGACCTAGTTAATAAGAAGACATAGTTTGTGTGCATGGGATTGAGAGAGCTAGAGGAGAGTATAAGGATGCTAGGAGGGGTCAAGAAAAATC
The DNA here is from genome assembly GCA_018340775.1 of Taxus wallichiana var. yunnanensis. NCBI lineage: Eukaryota > Viridiplantae > Streptophyta > Pinopsida > Cupressales > Taxaceae > Taxus > Taxus wallichiana. Next base: position 117,252,583 of record CM031237.1, read on the forward strand.
AAGGAATAGGTATTAAGAACTAAGAATGGTAGAGAAAAGGGAGCTCCAGGTCATTAGACCTAATCAAAATATGTTGGTGCATGTTTGAGAGGGGTTTTGAGTGCATGAAGTTGAAGTAGTGATCACCATTAGTTTTTGGAGCAAAAATCAGATGTGATCTTCATATTTATGTGGTTGAGTTATTTCTTGATCATCTTGGGGGTTGTAGTCTCCTTATGGGGTTTGGTGCCTCACGAAATCAAGGGTTAGTGATCCTTCCGGGGTTGTTGCCTTAATAAATAAATGTTGTGTGATGTGTAATATGCTCATAATTCCTTTATTCGAGTAATATAAGTAGAGGTTGAGTGGGTTTTCTTACCCTTCAGGTTTTCCTACATATCTATGGTATTATTGTGTAATATTTTGTTCTTGTATATGGTTTCACATGCTTAATATGCTCACATTGATTAATGGATGATTAATGGATTCTTTCAATGATGTATACAACTTAAGACAACTAAAATAATTTTTTTGTAAATACTTATTTGCTCCCTCTTTGTCATTGTTCTTCAAAAAATTGGTATCAATGTTAGGTCATTTTGAATTAAATTTAACCACCGAAAGAGATATTTGAAGCACATGTATGGAAAATAGCCTATTTTAAGATGGTGTTACACCTATGGTAAGAATAAGAGCATTCCTAAAACCTTTGGGGTTTGCTATATATTACTCAACCTATCATGTTCGTATTCCTATATCTAATTTTTCAAATGGTACAATTGATGAGAAGACTAATGATGATGAGAAATCCAATCTTGAAGAACTTTTATCTAAAATAAAATATAGAGTTGATGATGATATAGGAGAAAAACTTGAAATTATTCGAGATGTGTTTGAACCTCTAAATGTAAATGAAGAAGAAGATCTCATGCATGAATCCCTCACCATGGGGACATGTAATGGAGAGATACTTGAATAAATTTTGATGGTCTATAAGATTAGGTAAAATCAAGAAGATGTGTCGAAGAATGTCATGATTGTAAAAGTAAGGTCAAATGTTGGAATATAATGGAATAATGCACTAAAAGTATGTAAATTTCGATACAAATCCTATATGCCTAAAGAGATTCCAACCAAAAGTGATCATAAATTTAAGAAATCCTTCATCCAACTAAAGAATCAATTAGAGGATACAATCGTTAATCCACCATTAAGGAAGAAGAGAAGGAGAGGGTTTTTATCTAAGGCATGTGATTCATCTATGTTATTATAATTTCATGGTCAAAACAAGTGAACACAAGTCTATAGACAAAAAGATGGAGCTGGATATGTAATTCATTCCTTAGGGATGTGTTTTGGGTCATGAAGTTTTTTGAAGATGTGACAATGGAATTTATAGTCAAGACGAGCTAATTATGTTCAAGGTGTGAAGAAGATTGAAAGATAATTGTGGCCTATCATAGTTCTTTTAATCAAAATCAAGGTTCTAGTCTTGAAATTTTAGTATGATAAGTGATATCTATTCAAGGTCATGAGGTTGAACTTGGATGTTGTGAAGATGCTAAAGATAATGGTGTATAGATCTGAACATGTGTTTAATAAGAAAAGCATGATAATTGATTGAGAAAAAGTCAGGGTTACATGATATAGGTGAGTGAATCAGGGAATAATATGAGTGATATAAGTGACAATCATGATTTAAGAATCTTTAATGATGATTTAATAATGTTACACAATGAAGTTCCTTCAAGAGCTGAATATGGAGTCATGAGTATATTCAAAGGCATGTTATTGAATTTAGGAGTTATGGGAGCAGAGTAGTGTATCTATGTCCATGAGAAAGACTTGAAAAGTAAAGAAGCATTGAAGAAGGTAGGTTATGAAGACTCGGGTATAGTCAAAAGAAGATGTCGGAGAGACAAGATATGTAGGATATGGTCTAAGGCGTGCTATTTTAGTAAAACAAGTTGTTTAAAGGACTCAATGCTATAATTCTATAAAATCTTGGTATCCTCAAAATAAAAGGTACAATTGCATGATTTTCAATCAAAACCCATATTAAAAAGCTTGAAAAGAATTTTTAGGAAGGATCAATTATGTTAAGCAAGAGTTGGTATTACAAGTCATGTGATGCCCATTCTAGCTATAAGGGAACCTAATACAACCTTGCTGACAGTTAGTGCTTAAATTATTATTTAATAAGGTCAAGATAATAGGATTTAAGCACCATTAAGATCTTGAGTTGTGTTCTTTATATCTGATCTATATTCTCTCCATGAAGACGAAGGATAAGACCTAAAAGGGGTAGAAAAAAGATGTGCATAGATTGACAATCTTTCTTGAAGATATAGACAAATATCTTAGTTAAGAATGAATTAGTGATGATCTACCATAATGGAAAAATTTATGTATGTATATGTGGTATGATTTTGTTGAAGTAGCACTATGTGATCTATTTGAGACTTTTAGTGTATTCCTAGTCTATGTTTCCTAAATGCATATATGAATCTTGAAGGTATGTTATGGTCATCATCATCATATGAAAAGAGGGCTATGATTCCTGAAATATTTTAGTATGTTTATTTGTTCCTTGGAATATGGTGTATGTGATATCACTTTGATATAAGTGCTAGAGATTCTTCAGGTATAGTTAAGTATTATTAACCAAAGGGAAGTATTACATCCAAGGTTTAATATCAAGTACTCTACATTCTAAAATGAATGAAGAAGAATATGTTTTCATGTGACACTAGTATGGAAGTTTATCCATCTAATATTTTTCTTTGTTTCCGTGAGAATGACATAAAAAGGAATAGTTTTTCTCTACATAATACAAGTCATGGAAGAAATATGGTGCAAGCTATGAATTAATAATTCAAGTACGGTTTCATCTATTTTGGAAGTCAATTGTATGATTTGTTGTAATGAAAAAGGTTGAATATCTTGAGCTAGAAAGTATGAGATGTTTAAGTTGAAAATATAGCGTATTAGTTATGAGTTGTTGGATGTATGGTGAACAATTGATAAGGTCAAAAGACGGGGGTGATAGTGTAAGAAAAGAGACAGGATCAGTTATAGGAGAAGATAACTTGCATGGTACAATATCAAGTCACATCGAAGTGTTTATCAGTCAAAGGGAGTCTTTCTACTTAATGAATCTAAAAGGTTGAGGATATATATATATATTATTAGTGATAAAATATGGTTAAGGGTACCTTACCCTATATAAAAGGTGGAGAAAAAGATAAGACATTGAGGAACAGGACAAACCAACCTCTACTAATGGCATATAAGATTAAACAAAAATAAAAACAAACCAACATCAACAAACTAACAATAGTAAAACCAGAAACTATCTAAACTATTTGCCCCCTTCCCTTTGGATATTAGCTGCAATTTTAGGTAGGAGATAGTAATTTTCTTTTCTTACACACAAATTTCCAATCCCCTTCCGTATTTGGATGTACATTTTCATTGTTTTGGGTTGGAATCAGTACTTCAATGTGCTCTTTAGGTTTAACTGATTTCAAAGAGTTAGAGTTAGGTATACAATCCACAAACACATTCACCACTAGGTGACTAGGATTAGAATTCTTCCACCATGATATTCTACCTTTAGTACATTTTCTAACCACGTGACAATCTGATGTTAAATGACCAAGAGAAAAGCATATTTGACATCTAAAGGGAAACCCTTCATAATCCAAATTTTGAGTCCATGTTCTATCTTCAACTTTCAAATCAATAGTGGTAGGGAAATCAACATAAGTATCCATATTAACAAAGTTTTGAGAAAAATTGTATGCTTCAAATCATCAGTTTTTGGATCAATAGCTAAACATTTCCCTAAGGTGTTTCCAATAGCAGTTAAGAAACTTTCTAACCAAAATTGAAGGGGCAAGTATGGAAGATGAATCCATACTGGTTTAACTTGGAAAGAATCGAAACTAGGTTAAACAAAGGAAACCATGGTTTCATTAAAAGCAAGTGGGATTCAAAATCCCAAACTTTTCCAAAAATAAGATCCCTATCTGAAGCATTCATAAATGTAACAATAAAAAAACCATAGGGATGAGGATATTATTAGATCATGAAAATGTTAATTTTCTTAAATGTGTTTTGTGACTATGAGTGAATTTTGTATGAATACATTTTTATTAATGCATCAAGTGTATATTTTTTTAGGATTATCAACTTGGGGGTAGTACATGGTTGGTATCATTAAGGAGGTATGATCAAAAATAATAATGGATAGAGCATGTTGATAATCAATTTATATGCAAGACCATGTAGGTGTTTAGCATGTCAATTCTTATCAAACATAAAGAGATAGAGTGTTGAATGTATGATTGTTACATGGTCAATGTATGTTCCCATGCATTTGTTTGAGATGTCTAAGTTTGAGGAAATACTAGTGCTTAAGTAGTATAATAATTTTTTGAAACTTACGTCATCTTGCACATGAATATGTAATTTTATAATAACTGATTATTTCTAAATTAGTCCTAATTAACATTCATGTGCTATAAAATAGTCGAACAAAAAAATAATATTGTATAGTTTACAACAATCCTAACAAACATTCATGTGCTATATATGTAGGCATAAAATGGCATGTCCCCTGATGTACCTATAAGGGAGGCTACTAAAGCCCCTAAGACTGCAATAATCTCCATAGTGAACACAAAAGGAAAGAAAGATGTTACAATATTTCTAACCTTGGATGGAAATATCTTAAAATATAAAATGGGGAAAAAAAATTCAAATTTATATTTCATCGCACATAATTGTTATTTGGAAATACCATAAATGTGGATTGGAGAAAGAAAGACAATTATAAGAAAGATGAACTCTTTGAAGATGTCATAAAATAGTTTAGACATCCCGATTTTAATAAGGATTTGAAAATGGATAATGCATGGAAATTCATTCATTCTAAAAGAGAAAATATAAGTTCAAAGCTAACAAAGGGCTTGAGATATCCCCACTAGCTTAGATCACTAATAAAGCAAGATGAGATGAGATTATCAAAGATGCCAAAATCGGGAGAAAGTACTTCAAAAATTCCGAAGGCGCATGCCATCTTCTCAAGGAGGTAAAAGTCACCTTCGAGATAGAATAAAGGCTACCAAAGCTAGGGTGTTAAGTGTTGGGTCCTATAAACTGGGGTCGAAGGGGTATAATCTGTATTCGTGGGTACTTGGTAAGTGAATAATTTCACTTATTTTTATATTGTTTTAGTAAGTGAGTGGAATTTAATTGATGCGAAATGATACTTGATAACTTAAAATATATTTGTACGCTTAGGTTGGCCAATTTTGAAACAAACTTTAAGATGAAGATCTGAAATATGCTTTATTGAATGATTCTTAAGGCCTCTAATAACATATGATAGATCGAGGGGATAAATTGGTCATTGAGAATGAATATGAGGTAAGATTATTATAGTACTTGATGACATAATAAACCATTTAAGTTTCAATATTTTTGTAATTTAATTAAATAAAGTATGTTGTTTAATACGATGCCTAAAAATCAAACTCCTTAAAGGGTGCAACAAAAGAGAGAACATGAGGAGGCCATGAAAGGAGGCGATGATTTTGTTATTGGAAAAAATGAATTGATTGGCCTTTTTCAGCTCATCTATAAAAAAACTAGAAATCTTGGAGACAATATTTTGGGATGATGACAATGTTTAGCATGATTATCATATTCAACCCTCTATTATAGTTCCTCTTTAAAAGAGGAAAAATAAGAATAGGAATTTTTCCTATTGGGAGAAACAAAATTAAATTAATTTTTACAAATTATTGGATATTTCATTACATATGAAAAATAAAATTGGCCATGTTGTTTTCCAGTCAAATATTTTAATTTTAAAAATTCCAATGCATAAGTTGTAGCCAATGTTTAAGTGAGACTATTTCACCTTCTTCTATAATGTGGGATTTAGCTTGAAATTTGTATATCCACTTGTACCCATTTGTGTACATATTTTTAGTATGGATATTCCAATTTGGAGTTCAATGTGTAGAAATAATTATGGTTTTAAAATTTGGTTTCTGTTTGTATAGTTTATAGTTTTAAAATTTACGTACTTTTTGTATTATTAGGACATTTTTACACTATTAATACTGATACTAAGCTTAAATAACTGGTATTATCTATGTTTTTACCTTCCATCTTGATAATTTATACTATTAAACCTATTATTCTCAAAGTGAGCTAATTTCATAATAGATGTAGACATATGTTTGAATTCCATTTGAATAGACCAGGTTGAAAAATTGTAGTTGGTATTTTATCTTAGCCAATGCTTTTAGGACAACATTGCATTTTTAAAGTAATTATTCTTGGCATAATTTCATTCTTATACTTTTCAAATGTGTTCTTTGTGAGTAATAAAAGATAGAGGTGAGTACATTTTCATCTAAGATCTAATATTTTTGTTTAACAACTTTGCATGAAAATTTATTTATTTTTGTGGGTGTATATTAGGTGATGGCTTAAGTTGAGGTGAGTGTAAATATGAAAAATGTATTTTAAATAAAAGTATTGAATCTAAAGAATGTCTTAAATATGCAATATACTCTATTGTCTTCATCTCCCAAGCCAATTTATCTAACTTTGTATAGATCTTATGTTTATGGATATGATAAAGTTTTTATAGGTAGCCTCGGGAGAGGGGGCCTATGATCCACCTCATAGTATCCCAACAGTCATTCTCATAATATATTATTAGTCTAGTAGAGGGAGCTATGAAATCATTTCTTAGCATTGTATACATTTTGAATTGAGATTGAGGAAGCTTATAGAAATATTTAACGCCTCTGGCATTCCATAAACATCCCAAATATTTACAAGTAATGAAATTTTTAATTCCTTTCTCAAACTGAAGAAGGTAAGAGAAACCTCATATCAAGGAAAATATCTTGTCATTATATTTAAGATTCAAAAAATCAATTTGTAGGCCAATTGGTACCTCGTGTCAAAGGAATAAAAGATAGGTTGTTCATTTGTCAAGTGCTTCACATTTTGACATGCCTTACGTCATACCAACATCATACCAACATCATACCCACATGGGAACAATTGAACCACTCGGTGGTTGGGAAGCCTATATTTTCTTCCTTTGACACTAGATGCCAAACATAAAAATTAATTTTATCGAATTGGAAATATAAGGACAAGATCCTTTCCTCCACAAGAGGATTTAATGCCATCCCTTGGTTTGAGAAAGGAGTTAAAATATTACATGAATTTTAAATATTTGTCCTTGTATGGAATGTACAGATTTTAAAGATTTCTATAAGCTTCCTCAATCTCAGTTTAGAATGCCAATAATGCTCATAAATTCTTTCACATCTCTCTTTAATGGACTAATTAGGGAGGATGAGAATGAGTTTTGGGTTACTATGAGTTGGCTCAAAGGGCACCCTCTCAAAGAGCCTACCCTAAAAAAACTCTACGAGAAGATATATTTCTCCCCAAACCTTTCCTTTCGGCCTTAAAAATAAGTGGAATGATTGTGAGCCTATTAGTAGATGGACTTATAGATTTAATGTTTTGTGGTCTTCTTGTATTCCGTCAAAGAAATATTTCTTTAGATGGATTCTAATTCATAATAAACTTGTGTTTGGCTTATACTATTTTATGGGTTCTTTGAGACTATAATATATTTGTTTTCTTTAAATTTATAATTATCTATATTTTTACTTTTCCACAATATCTCTTTGAGGCATTCTAGAAAAAATGCACATTCCATATTCATTCTTTCATAGTTTTCATGCATGTCAGCCAAGGTAGTTGTAACTACAAAATTTGACACATTTTCTTTATCCTTTATGATTTTATGTATGTAAATAAATTGTTTCAAAGCTCCAGTTTTTACACAAGAAGGTAGAAGGATGGAAAATGTAATTTTTATTCTCTTTGAACTATTATTTTATGACAAGTTTATATTTTCTTTGATTTATTTCATGACTATGACAAATAATTTTCACTGGTTTTTACGACCATGGTAATTGCAACTACATATGACTCTATTTTCATTGGTTTTTTCAGTGGGGTACAGCCTTTTTTGTCAATGGAGGTCTCGAGAAGGAAAAATTGGCTTTAGAGGTGAATGCACAAATAAGCACTAGAGTTTTCCTTTTTGTCTTTGTTAATATATGAGAAATACCATATTTTTATTTTGTTGTTATAAATATATGAGAAACACCATATTTTTCTTCTCTTTGTTAATATATGAGAAATACCATATTCATGTAGTAATGAGTCCTGACTTTGTAATGTCAATCAGTATTTGGAGAGGAGGGAGTGCGAATATGACATTCAGGCCTATGTAGATTTCTATCAAGTTAGAAATTTTCCTCTTATATGAAAAACTAATTTGGATGGTGCTTTCTTTTTCTTTTTTATCTTAGAATGTGTGGAAGTCTTGAATTCAATTTATATCAATAGAAAGTTGTATGTAAACAAGTCTACATGCAATTGTGAAATCATATTTGGAGATATGATAGATAGATTTGAAATACATGTTAAATAAAAGCAAAATTTATGGTGACTGAAAAACAATATGCTTCCACTATTGCTCTGGCATTTTTATTTTATAGAAAAACAGCTATTAGAACCACCCAATTCTATTGTAAAAATCAAAATTTTGACTTCTATCTCATTTGATATTTACAGGAGGCAGACCCTGAAAACCTATTTCTGATAGGATTTTTAACATATGTACCTAGTATATAGTAATTCAGTTTGGATCATATGATGTCAGAGCTACATATTATCATAGTTTCAGTATAGGGACATAGTTAGTAATGATCCGTACTAGAAATTAAGTTATTTGACATAATATGATTCATGTTTTGCATCATAGAAAAAATGAACTGAGTTATATTGGTCTTGTTATTTTTGCAATTACATACTATGCTTCATGTTTTGCATCCTAGACAAGGATAACCAGGTTATATTGATCTTCTTACTTTTACAGTTTCACTTCCACTTCTTACAAAATCTCAAACTTCTTACTTTTGCAGTTTCACTTCTACTCCTGACAAAATCTCAAACAAGTACTTTCTAGGTCCAGCTCCATCGGAAGAAATAGAAAGGTGTGTAATAAATGTTCATATATAGCTACTACTTGATTTAATACAATTATAACTTTATTCTAAATCTAGGATCTGGGTGTGTCTATTGGCGTTAAATTGTAAATAATTGTTGAAAATTATGGAGTCAATAGCTACATTTTTTCTTGACAATTTGTAGGTTGTTTTTGAGTTTTCTTTGGTTTCTGTGTGTGTATCCGGGCCTCCTGCAAATACGTATGCCTATATTTTCTATACTTCTTATTTTATATAGGAAATCATGGTTTGTAGTTTTGATTCAAAAATAATGATGTGATTTTGGTGTCGAAGCACTGAATTTGGAGGTTAGTAATCATTTGTTAAAAACATATTTTGTGAAGTAAAATTGTCAGAGCTATTGCTCCATGTGGGAAAAAGAATAGTGATTATATTTTTTATTTGGAAAAATCCTTGTACAACATTTGTAAGTAAACTTGAATGCACATCTTTCATACTTGTATATGCATTTATATGGTCACCATGAATTCAATAATTTATGTTTTTACTATGTTAACTACAAGCCATATAGATGATGAATTCATTGAGCTACCTAATGAATTATGGAGGATTCATGGAGGAATTGATGAGATTACTTATGCAATTACTACGAAGTGACTAGTAGATAAGTTATTTAAGCCATTACCTTTTTTTTTAATGGTTTTGGTTAGTATGGTGCTTGTTTGAATTTTGAAGTGTTCCAATCGTGTGTATTTGTTCTATCATGCTCAATGTATGGGTGTTTTTGTTTCCATATGTATGTGAGGTCAACTCATAAATTATTTTGTTCAGAGTTTCATTTCATGTGTGTGTTTTTAAATTAAAACAATAATTAAAGTAAATATGGGTTAATTTGTATCGAAACTTTACATACCGATTAGAAATTTCAATTACATTTGCTATCTTCTATTAGAGAGTCTTAAGTTTTGTCAAGTTTGAGAATCTTAATGCTTTTTTTTACGTGCTTGTTGAATCTTGTATGGTTCGGTATTGTGGAATATTTTAAAGTTTCAAAGTATGGTAGTTTTAATTATGTTTTAAATACATATATGTTTTTTTTTTTATCAATAATCACTTGATTAGAGTGGCATTAAGAAAAAAATAGTGTGTTCCTATGCAAAAGGGCTTTTTATCCTTTGTTATTTAAGACTTTTATTTTGTATACATGTACATAAGAATTTCTCCATTTTGTGTGTACAGATATATTCAATTTTATTTCATATTGTATCATTTAATGTCATGTTGGATACAATGTGTTGTTTTTTAGGTCAAATTTTGCATGTTCTACATATTAGCAAATAGAAATTTGGCCTTCATGGTGATGCACATGACTGTGATGCTTCCACAGAGATTGCTAATAAAAATTTCAGCTTTGTCCTTTACTTGTCAATGGAATCAACTACTTTCACTATTATAGATTGTTTACTATCTATATCAGATATTTTATTGACACTTTATAATCATTGGTATATACAGAAACACTAAACTTTCACTCAAAATAAATATAACCTTATCGAAGGAGATGTATAATTGCGATAAAACATGATTCGTAATTCAAGAAAGGGAATACAACCCTCCCATTATGAACTTATTCTTTCACTACAAATATACCTCTACCATTTTCATACATTTTCCTGCCAACATGAATGGAATTTTCTTACATGATACTAAACCGTGTATCTCCATCACAAATTGATGCAGATGTGTATGTCATTCTCTTAATTTAAATTTGAAAAACTAAAAATATGTCTTTCATTGGTGCTACCGTCAATATAACAAAACTTCTTTAGCTTGTCAATTTTTAGTTACAATTCACAATGATACTCATTACTTTTCGGTTGTTATCTCTTGATGTGACATTTTCTTTCCTTCACCCCTATCAACATGTCCATTGCACATTTAGGTCCAATTTATAATTAGAAATAACCAGGTAAATAATCTATGGCAACACATTTGGAGGAGGTGTGAAACTATAATTTTAACACCATAAATAGGTGTAACATTCTATGTGAAGGGCTAAAGACATTTAGGAAACTTTTTTATTATTTTCTATTGATATTAATAAAATGTTTGTGGATCTATTTGTAAGCACAAAATTCAACTCAGCTTTTTTAATAATATTGATCACCATCTCGCTCTGGTGCCATTTACGATATTTATTTATTCATTGCACTAGAAGACATTTTGTCTTTTCTTCTACTTGAAATTCAGTTTTTAATTCTTTAAATTTGTATTGTCTCTAGAGAGACAAAAATAAAAATTTGTATTGTCCATAGAGAGACAAATATGATATTTTATCTAAAGAGACAAATATTATATTGTGTCTACTGAGAGAAAAAATACATATTAACCTTCATTATCTCTAGAGGAAAAATAATTATAGACAATATTAGAGACACCCGCTTTGAGATAATACAAAACTCTTTATTGCCTCAATTTGAGATGTTTTAGTGAATTATTGTCTCAAATTACCCCCATTCTAGTAGTGCCTTAAAAATTGCGGTGTCTCTGCAGATTTGATAAACATAAATTAGATGTAGGAGCCATAGTTGAATTTTACTTTGAAAAAACAATCCTCTAATACCAATCTGTAGAATATATTGGACAACTAAAACAACAAATTAAGAAAGAAAAATAGAGACTAAAATCTAGAATCAACATAGAATTTGCATTGTTGTATACAAAAAGTACATTTCCTCTTGTCTATTTGATGCGCTGAATTAGCAGGAACTTGACAAGGTCATAACTTGAGCTCCGGGTGTTCGTTTGAGTCCGTTTTTTTTTGAAACCACATGTTTCGATGAGATGAACGCAGCGGAAACCCACCCTACCAGTTGGGGCAAGTTTTCGACACGTTTTCGGGCCCTAAATCCGCCATCTTGAGGCCGAAAATTAGGATTTAAGTTATAGTTTGGTTTTTTCCTATTTTTGAGCATTAGTTAATTTTAGTCTATTAATTGCATTGTGAGTTAGAAATTTGGCAATTCCTCTAATTTAGGGATGTAGAAGATGCGTGGAAATTTCTGTGCCCGTAGGAATAAGCATGCGAACTTACTAAGAATAGCAGGTTCTAGTAAACTGCTAAAAATAGTAATTTCCGCCACCTAGAGTAGATTTAGTCAGAGTTAGCTAGAGTTTACTTGGCAACTCGAGTTGGGAGTTATTTTCCTATTTAGGAAACATTGTAATTCATTATTTGATAACGAAGAAGGAGATCTATTTTCTTTTGGAGTTCATTTTATTAAGATATCCGGGTGTTCTTAATTTGGCTACATTACTATTTGAGCTTCAAGCGCCTTAAAACTTTGTATAGAAGTTACAAATTTCCTTCAACATATAAAGGGTTTTTTAAATCTAAAATTACAATGCATAACTCTAAACATAGAACAATCTTAATAATATAACTATCATCTAAAAATAGTGCATGCTTTTGTGCATGCAAACAAAACTATTTTTTAAATTTATTTTTACCTAATTAAAACTAAAATATGCATGCAAAATTAAGTTATTGTTTTCTTTTCCTAATAATAGGATGCGGAGAGAAAATATCCTATTCCAAAAAATCGTAGAATTATATCGGGTTTTGAGAAAAATGACAGTTTATTGTTTCCATAGACTTAGTACGATGAAAAGATGTTCTCGAGTCTTAATTCTCTCAATCTTGATATAACACATGTTATGATATTCAAATTGTACACGATTGATGAACATTATGGTAAAAACCAAAACTAATATCGATAAATTGCACACGATTGATGAAAATTATGGTGAAAACCAGTGGGAATGTAAAAGAGATGAGTATACAGTTGCCATAATGTCGGAATATCACTACAGATGAGTCTTGACTGTTGCAACAGTTTGTAGATCTGAAAACATTAGGAAAGATTACTCTTTTGAAGGGTATTTCTGGAACTGATATTTACCCACTAAGAGAATTTGCTAGCCTAGAAAAAAACATCATAAACAACCATAAGGATTGTAAGGAAAGTGATTTTATATAAGATATTATTTTACATGAAAATTTTATTGCACCTTAAATATTTGGCGACATTTGCATTTTATTTTTGACAAAATTGAGACTTAAAAATACTCGAGTGGCATGTTTGAAATTATGAGTTATAGATGCCAATATGTTTATTATTTGGGTAGATTAATTTTTCACATAATTGAACCTTTTTCAGACTTGTAACCACAAGAATATCTAAATTAAGTGCATGTTAGTTGATTAACAAATCTTAGGGAGCCAATTCTGTTGAAACCCTTTTTCACATAAACAATCAATGTGCAATTTTTTGGCTTAAACAGAAGATGACATGGATGAATCATACTTCTAACAAATCTTTTAAATAAATGAACCTTTTAACGACTTGTGACCACTAGAAAATCTAAATAAATTACATGGTAGTTAATTTGAAGACATTGATTATGTCTTAGAAAAAGGTTTTTGACGGAATTTGTGCCTTACAATTTGTTAATCAACTGGTGATTCGGAGTGCAGAAAATTTTTGAGATGTTACATCCTATGGTGAAACCACCACTAGGGAGGATTGCACCTCGGGAAGATTTGAAACTTAGTGGACCAACACACAATTGTCGACATGACGACACCACTCCCATCCCATCGACATGTTTATTAGAGATATAATATTCTTTAGTATTTTCTAAATTGAGATTGATTGTTAGTATTTGTATTTCTTAGAAATAATAAATTTATAGGGGTAATTTTTGTCATGGCTAATTTTTCTATTAAAAACTCAACCATATTAACGTTCTTTAAAAATACCAAAAGAACATAATAAGTGGGGTACTATGGGAAGAGAGTCTCTAGGATTACTAGGGACATCGTATCTTAAAAACATGTTTTGTTATTATTATTTATCTCAATATTGATATTTGAGTCTCCACAATTTTTTTTTCTCCCACAATTGATGTACATAAGAATAATTGGTTATTGTTGGTTCTCTCCACATTTTCCCATAGTTGAAAATATCAACACTCAATGGCAGTGAATTCTTCTCTGTCATGTGTGGAACTGAAAATTACACATTTTCTATATGTATTCTTCACCAAGGTCTTCCAATTGGTTCTCTCTTGGTACAAATTGGGGTTTCGACTCCTATGTGTCTATTATATGGCCACTTGGAAACCTTTATGCATCTCATCTTGTTCTACCCCAAAGCACAACATGCTTAGAATTGGATTCATTCCTTTTTACTCCCTCTCGTGCATGAATGTTTTACCCGATAACACATTTTGTTAAGAGATATACCCATAATTCTACATATGTTCTCTAAGATTTTGCATTTTTTCAGAGAAGAATTTTTATTTTGGATATGGAAAGAAAGAAATAATTTTTATTTGCTAATTCTAAAGTTGATCAACAATTATTAATGTATAAAAATATATGGTTATCTCTAATGTGCTTTTGTAGATTCAAGTCCAGGATAATAAAGTTTCGTTGGAAGTGAAACATTTATAGACTCTTATAGGACATTAGGGTGATGCCCCATGTAATTTCATCTAGGAACCACCTCTTGTTTCTTGACATTCGGACCGCATGGTGGCTGTCCCCTGGAGGTCGCTGATCTTCTCTCTCGGCGTTCATTCAGCCATGCTCATCACTCACCGCATAGGCATCGGTGGAGGATTGCTTCACCACTAGCTTCTTAGCAAGGATGGGGCTTCCCTTGCTCATCGCTGATGGGGCTTGCGGGTTGCTCCTAAACCACACATCCATGATGGATGGAACCTACCATCCCCACCTTTGCCACCTTAAGAAAATTTCTCTGGACTCCTCTTGCCATCTCTCCCACGTTGTTGGTGGCTAAAAATGAAGAGGAGGCCACTCTAGTTCGGGTTGGGACATACCCAATGCCGGGCAAGTACCTTCCTAGTCCTGGCTAGCCTGATGATCACGATCATCCTTCGTCTCAAATATTTGTTGCGGTGGCTTGATTTCATCTCTTTTATTTTCATGTATTCTTAGGCATTGCGTAATATTTTCATTGTTCTCCTAAGCTTTCCCTAGTTTGTTTGTGGTTTTTTGGGCATCCTCTCATACAACCCAATTTTTTTTAAAAACTATCTTATATCTTATTGCATTTAATATAATATAAGATCCTTTTCATAAAAAGGAAACAACATCACAATAATTAATTTCTAATATGTAGTTCATCGATTATACAATAATAATATCTATTGGAGAACAAATAGCTACAAATTAGTCTCAGTATTGTTGCAAAAGATTATATAATAGTAATATCAATTTATACGAGAAGAACAACTTGACACATACAATTTAAATAATTCAAATAATTAATAAAGATTCCAACTTAACTTATACAATTTTGATAATTTAGATTGAATACTTGGTGTGTATTAAGACAAAGAATTTGAGAGGGAAATATTTGAATACTTTAATGAATCCTAAGTTTGTTTCGCATTGTTTTTTTGAGATGTTATGTTTTAATTAAGGGTAAGAGACTACACTAATGAGACAACAATTATTGTTTTGAATTAAAAAAAAATCAACAAGCTTCTAGAATTTATTTGACATTCAAAGTTATTAAAAAAGTTTTGTGCAACTAATTCTTACACTTTTATATTCAATATTAAAAATAATATAAAAATTGGAGCACAAATACATCAAAATGACGTGAGTATCCTCACCCCAAGATGAAAATACCAAAATAAAAACCACATGAAAAGCCTTATCCAAGACAAGAAAAATCAAAACCACTTTGTTAGCGATATTGTTCATGATGGTTAACCAATTATTACCTTTTCAAACTTTTATCAATAGTTTGAGTGATCTATGTTAGATAAAAAAATGTCCTAAGAAAAGTAAAAAGTAGTTTGTTGTTTACATGATTTTTATTTTTAGATAGTTCGCTTTAGGTTCCTACTTTTAGGGAAATCTAATTAAGAAAATAAATCAAAAGCTTTGTATTACACAAAAACATGTGCTTTTAGTTTTATTTTAAGAGTTGAGTGTTTTATTGTTAGAAGAAGCCATCTATTTATTAGAGGAAATTGTAAGTGTTTTTATACAACACATTCAAAGATATTGTACCGAGTTGAAGCTCGATAAGGAAGAAAAATATTTGCACATAAGTGTTGATAAGAGTTTGAAATAATCTATTTTATTTGCAATTCTTTATTTTATTTCTATTAGTTTTTATTTTATGTGCCTAATTTCTACAAATTGGTATCAGAGCATGGATTTTTTCAGCAAGTTTCTAATTGACAACATGTTATGGATTCTATATTTTGTCTCAGTAGACACTATAATTTATAGGAAATAATTACGAGTATTGGTCATTAAGAATAAAGAAACTATTCAAATTCTAGGATATGTGGGAAATCAAAGAGAATAGGTATACATAGCCCGTAGATGCAACAACATATAATGCACTCTCATAGGAAGAGAAATACACTTTGAAGGAATTAAGAAAGAAAGACAAAATAAATTTTATTCGCTCATGAAGCCATGCATGAAATCATCCTACCCAGAGTGGCAAAGAACCATTAAAGCCCAAATTCCTAGGAAACTCTCCATGTAGTGTATCAAGGGAAAGAGAAAGTAAAAACAATAAGGCTATATTTATTTCATAGAGATTATGAAAATATGTCAATGAAAGATACTGATTCTCTAGAATCATTGTATACTTTTGTTGGGTTTCAGATTTGCACTTAGAGTGAAACCACGGTCAGGGGACAAGAAAGTCCCTCCTCTTTAATGGGAGAGGTTCTCTTATTAAAAGTAGGGAAAACCTATGTACAAATGCAAAATCTTTCATTCAATGGTGGTTTCCGATATCCTAAAATGTGTTTTATGCCTTGAAATTAATCAAATTGGATAGATGTGGTGCTGCTAAAACCAACCCACTTGAAACCCAAGAACAACCTAGGATTAGTTAGGAAAATTATGGAATAGTTTTTTTGTTTAAAAGAGTCTATAACAAGTGATTAAATAACAGTTTTGCAAGCTAGATTTAAGCCAAATACTATTAATAGCTTATATTTTTATTAATATGATAATTATAAAAGATCACAAGGTCCAAACTTAGGGTTAGATTAATCAATTAGGTTAAGAGGGTAATTTCTCACTATACCACTCTCTAACAGGATTAAAATATTCAACTTGATTTTTCTCAAAATTAGCACACTCAAAACTTCCCAAAAACATTCCCATTAGATAGGAAATTTCCTCACCTTTCCGGTGATATAAATAAGTCCTCCTAACTCCTCATATTTCTCAAGTTATGGGCTAACGGACCTTGGGAGGAAAATTTTCCCAAGAGCGGGTCTGCGGGCCTAGGGGAGAAAATTTTCCGTGCATGGCCTACGGGCCGTGGTAAGACAAATTTCCCCAAGGGTGTTCGGGTCGGCGGAGATGGGGAGGGAAGTTGGATTTTTGGCGCTTGGGGCAAAAATTGCACTTTACCCACAGATGCCCATGAGTCCACCGTGGGACTCCGCTCCCAAAACGATATTATACCCTGTGCTACGGGGACACATGGCATGTTCTAAGCCAACATGGGGAAGCAGGTTAGCGGGGACAAGAAAGCATTTTTTCCTTAGAGGTTAAAAAGGTGCAAGGGATTAAAACCCACCCGTGCCTTCATTGGTGCCTCATGATGCCACGTGTCAAGCGTCCATTGGATGCAGATCGACAGTCAGCAGGAGAATTTAGGAAAATTTTCCCAAATTGTTTTGAAGCGCTAAGATAGAAAGGGGATCCACTCCTCCATTGACACCTTGTTTCGTCACGTGGAAGCACCTAATTGGCTGCGGGCCGACGGAGTGGTGGAGGTAACTTATAAAATTTTCCCAAAAATTTTAAAGGTTGAGTTAAATGTTACGGGCATGCACCGCTGCGAAAAACAACCAAAAAGGCAAAAGTGGGGCGGTGGGTCCACGAGGGAAATTTTCCAAAAATTATTTCTGTGAACAAAGGTGATTTTTGACAAAAGAAAAGGCTCATGGAGTCGTAAAGTGATGGGGAATTTATTGATTTCTTCAATTTTGAAAAAAAAAAGCACAAGAAGTAAGTTTTGGCATGTTGGTTTGCCTAGCAATATTTGATTAATTAAATTTAACAGTTAGAATATTTTTGAAGCCAAAATGAAGTGGAAAATTCAGAAGGCCATAACTTTTGATTGGAAACTTGGTTTTTAGCAAACAAGGACTTTTCAGAAAGCTCTCGATGTCATCTTTGCATAGTATCATTAAATTTTAAAAAAAAATTATGTTTGAGGGGTAAATTTTATGAAAACTATCGGCATGCTTTTAAAAAGGCAAACTCGTAATTTTTAACTTATGAAATTTTGATCAATTGATCTTATTCCTTTCCCAACATGTTAATTAGACATGAAAAATTGTTCTTAGAGGATTTAGGATGGATTTTGAGGGTAATTTTGTTTGAGTGACTCCCAATAAAAAAAAACTTTGACAAAGAAAATCGACAAAGAAACGGTTTGAGCCTGATTTTGCTAAGTTTTCTAAGAAATTCCTTAAGTGTTTTTTTTTCAAATTGAATTCATTTAGGGCATAATACTTCTATTTAATAATTTAATTTGTTATTTCATTGTTGTAGGTTCAAATTGTGCATTTTTGGATAAAGTATTTACAAGTTTGAAAATACAAAACAAAGATCAAATTTTAAAGGATCTATTTGCCATTTTCTTCTTCCAAGTATTAGAATTCGTTCCAATTCTAATATAATACATTTAGTTGATTCAAGTCAGACTATTTAAAACCAAAATTTAATTATGATTTCAAATTTTACACATTTCAAAAGACAGAGTTCTTTATTTTCCTTACACACATTTCTTCCTTTCAAACAAAGATTTCAAATACATTTCAAACTCAGATTTTAAACAACAGTAGTTCCAATTATGGAAAGGAATACAACTTTTATTCAAAAGAAAATATTTCCTTCTTTTACAAATTCTCTTTTCTGTTGATTTTCACAATACAATATATAAAATACATCTCTTTCTTTCAAAACGAAACATAGTATATCTCTCGTTTACATTTCAAAATTACAACTTTCATATTCAATACAAGCTATTTCCATTACAAAAATATACGAGCTCATCCACTTCAAGTGGGAAAGGCTACAATAAGACTTCTTTTAAACAAGGGACTATCAAAATGTTATCTTTTTTTTCTCCTTTGCTCTAAAACAAAAACATCAAGATTTATCATTCTTCCAAATCTGATCACAATAAGAGCATGGGAAAGGCAATGCTCTCCACCCAACCAAGATATCCATTGACAAGGATAAGCCATCCTTCTTCATTGGCCCCCGAGCCCCAACCACAATGCAATAAAAGATGTGTTTCAACTCATGACAACAACGAGATTCCACAAACACACATGCAAATTTCACATTTGAAACACAGTCCAAAAAATAATGTAGTTTGCAAACCACATTAAAACATATCAAACTAAACTCAGGCTTCATCATGCAAGCCAAAGGAACAAGAAACTATGGGGGATGCTACTTATGCCTCCCAAAGGAGAAATGGGTATCACCACTGATTTCAAAAAACCAAAATATAGTATATCAAAGCCCTAACATGCCTTTATGCCTCCCCCAAGTACCCCTTATTCCTCCCATTTCCTTTTACCTCCCCAACCTCTTATGGCACCCCATAATGAGTAAATAAATACAAACTATTTCTTTGTAGGGTGGAACCAAATATCAACTCCCTCAACACTTATACCTCCCCAAAACACTTGTACCTCCAAAAAAATGAACCCCATAGTCTTATCCTACACCATACCTAGGCCATCTACCCAAAATCCCACAAACATGCCAAAACATTCACAACAATAACAATTTCATAAACAAAAAGAAGCATTTCAAGAGCCAAGTTCCTACCTCTCCATGATGGAGTTGTTCCAAGTTCCAAAATAGAAAGCTTTATACCAATGCAATTAATCCAAATCATCCAAGAACAAGCATGCAACAATCTTCCAAAGTAAGAGCTCCAAAAACAGTAAAAGAAATCACCCCAAAATTAGTTTTCAAAAGTGAAGCAACCCAAAACAAGGAAAGGAATTCAAATTTTATAGAAGAGGGAAGAGAAGAGGATGAGGTGGATCCATGTAGGATGCCACATCACACATCCTCAACCTCAGCCCAAAATTCAACTTCATTCTCCAATGCATAATAAATAAGTAGGTGAATAATATGACAACTTACTTACATACTCAAATCCAACCCACACCCCAAAGGACTGAAATTAAACCATGTAAGAAAAGTGCAATTAAAACTTACAATTTGTCTTCTCAAAAAGTATTATAAAAGTCTAATTTTAACCCCCAAACCATAGGTATGGTTGGTAAGTAAATTTAAGAGGTATGGGACAAGTTTAACTTGTCCCACAAGCCTCCAAAATCAGCCTCCAAGGACAATTTCGAATTTCCAAGAAGGTGGAGTGTTTCACACTCAAAAGTTAACTTACATATCTCTTACACATCACTTACACATTGCTTACACATATCTTACAACATTTAATACAAGAGTCAACCACTCCAATAATTACTTTCTTATGACCCAATTTGATTAATTTATTTTAACAATATGATTATTCACATTATATACCAAAATTTATTTAAATAAAAGGGATAAACACATCACTTAATAAACACATACAAACATCAATAAAAATGAACCAAATAAATAAATACACATAACCCCTTGGTCACATTTAAAGGTGATCCCCCCATGGGAATCCCTAACAAAACAACCACACACAAACAATACAAGTTGTCATGGTGACCTTGTTGAATTCATCTAGAATTCCAATGTGGTTGGTCTCCAATCCCCGATGTTTGTTGTGATATTTTAAACTTGTAAAACACAATTACCTCCTTTGTCCTCGCGGCCATATTAGAACATCGAAAATAATATAACAAAATTACAAAATCATCTAGATATATGAATCACAACAACATCCAAGCAACCAACAAGATCATTTGCAATTTTACTCAACAACTATATCATCATCAAATAATTTTCATTTCTAGGTCTACTCACAATATCCAAATATCACATGTCCGAACAACATCCATAATATAACCATGTCAAACAATATATCAATATCAATATCAAAAATGTCTCTACTAATTATCATGCATCATAACTGAATCAAAGTCAACAATAATCCATGGTCTAACATCTAACATCATACTATAATAAAGTCCATAATCATGTACATAATATAATCAACAAACGGTATCATGATGATCAATATAAAAGGTGTCAAAGGGAAGTGGGAATTACATCCCTCTCCACTTAGACTCGACTTCCTCCTGGAAGTCTCTGGAATAAATGTGGAAACTAAAATCGTAGTAATGTAGCATCCTCCCATGTAGCCATAGTCTCATCATATCTATCCCACTGCACATGGACTTGGTCAATCTCTCTACCTTGAAGGCCCAGGGTCCTGTGATCTATAATGTGAATGGGCTCCACCGTCACCTGCCCCTAATATTGTACCTATAATGAGGTCCAATCCAACACATGAGAAAGATTTGTAATATATCTCCTAAGAACTGAAACATGAAACACATCATGTACACGAGACAAGCTAGGTGGCAATGCGAGATGGTAGTGCAAAGGACCGATACGCTCCTAGATCTCAAAAGGACCAATGAATCTAGGAGCTAACTAAGAAACTTTTCCATAATGGATAGGGCTGTTATGTGGCCTCACATGAAGGAACACCTTCATGCCCACATCAAAACTACGATTGGTCCTATGCTTTGATCTCGCGTACTTCTACGCCTGTCATGTGCCTTCGCATTCTCTGTCTAATCAAAACCACTGTTGCTCCATGTCCCTGCAACAAATCTAGTCCAAGAGAAACCATGTCCTCTAACTGCCCGACTAAGAGGTGTCCTATACTCTCTCGCCATACAAATCCCGAAAAGGAACCATGCCTATAGAACTATGAAAACTATTATTATAGGAAAACTCCACCAAGTAAAGGTACTCCTTCCATCGAAACTGCTGATCCATCACATACATCCTGAGCATATATTTTAAAATTTGATTCACCCGCTCGGTCAATCAATTTATCTCGGGGTGATATGTTGTGCTGAAATTGATCTCTTTCCTTAGGGCATACTGCATGGTAGTCCAAAAATGGGAAGTGTATAAAGGATCACGGTCACTAATGATCTTCCAGTAATCCCATGCAACCTAACAATCTCATCAAGATATACCCGTGCCACTACACTAGTTGTATAAGTGGTCTTCACCGGAGAAAAATGAGCCACTTTTGTCAATTTATCCACCATGACCATGATGGCATCGTGGTGATATCTCGACATCAGTAGCCAAAAATGAAGTCCATGGAAATGGTTTCCCATTTCCACTCCGGTATAGCATGAGGAAAGAGAAGGCTAGCTAGATGATGATGCTCGGCCTTCACTTTCTAGTACTCTAAACAGCGTGATACAACTGAGCCACATCTTTGCGAAGTCATCTCAAGTGATACAACCTGTCTCAAAGTAGCATTCATCTTCTTCACACCGGGGTGGGCTGAATAGGGTACACAATGTACCTCTTTCAAGATGTCCTACCTCAAGCTTCTATCTTTTGGAATATAAATCCGGCCTCTTTCCCTAAGAATTCCATCTATATCTAATGAGAAACCATCAAACTTCCCTTCAAGGGGTCTTTGGGACTCGATCTCTTCTCAAACTGCAATGTCAAAGTTGTCAAGAGGAAGCTATTGAAGAATCCTACTCCACAAATATATGCCCACTGAATTAGCCATAATCACATGTCTTCATCTGTTGAGAGCGTCTGCCACCACATTCTCCTTCCCTTTCACATGCTCTATCTCCATATCATACTCACAAAGAAACTCCATCCAACACCGCTGACGAGCGTTGAGATTGGGCTACGTGAAGAGGTGGCAAAGACTTAAGTGATTTGTCCTGAGTGTGAATCTCCGACCAAGTAGAAAGTGCCTCCATTGAACCAAAGCATGTACAACTGCCACAAGATCAAGATCATGAGTCAGATAATTAAGCTCATAATATTTGAGTTTACGAGACTCAAAAGCCACTACTCTTCCCTCCTACATCAAAACACCTCCAAGTCCTGCCAAAGAAGCATTTGTGCATATGAAAAACTCACCCTATGGATCCGGCACTACAAGAATAGGTGTTGTAGTGAGGCATTCCTTGATGTCCTAAAGGCCGCTCTTACCTATCTCGACCAAAAAAATTCTTCCTTTCCACTGAAGGGAAGTGATGGGGTGTGTAATCCAAGAGAATTCCTGAACAAATCTCCTATAATAACCTGCTAATCACATGAAGTTGCACACCTCTGTCACAGTAGTGGGTGTTGGCCAATCCTTGATAGCTTTAATCTTGGAAGGATCGACAACGATACCTTCCCTAGAAATGATATGATCCAAATACTTCACATCCATCTGAAAGAATACACACTTCTCCAAGTTCCTGTAAAGTTTTTGTTCACGAACACACTAAAGAACCCGGTGAAGGTGCCAATCATGCTCCTCACGCATACGTGAGTAAATCAAAATATCCTCAAGGAATATGAGCATGAAACAATCTAAGAAATTCTTGAATACCCCATTCATCAAACTCATAAATATTGTGGGGGAATTAGTTAAACCAAAAGGTACCACTGTGAACTCATAGTGGCCATATCTCATATGGAAGGCAGTCTTATGAATGTCCACCTCTGAAATCCTTAACCGATTGTAGCCTGACTTAAGGTATTTCTTAGAGAAAGTTCTAGCCCCTTTCATCGATCAAAAAAATCATCAATGCGTGGAAGGGGATAATGATTCTTGATCATTACTTTTTCAGCTAGCAAGAATAATCAATACACAACCGCAAGGATCCATCCTTCTTCTTTACAAAGGTCGGTGCACCCCAAGGGGATACAATAGGAAAAATTAGGCACTTCTCCAAAAGGCCCTCAAGCTATAACTTGAGCTCATAGAGCTCAGGGGTAGTCATTCAATAAGGTGCTCGTGAGATAGGTTCCGCTCCCGAACCATATCTATATGAAAATCAATCTCATGTGGGGGTGGTCACGCTGGTAGTTCTCCTAGAAAGACATTTGCAAACTCTCTCAAAATGGGATGTTTATCTAGCGATGCTCCACTAAACCCATCTTATGATCGGTCACTAACTGTGACAACAAACATCTAATAACCCCGTCACACACACAACTTAAGCTGCATAGTGGAGATGGTGTGAATAGAAACGGGTCTCCCGACCCCAAAGATATCACCGCCTCAACTCCTAGATTATTTGTACAAGATATTATCTTGTGATAATAGTCCACTCGGCTCTATGTGTAGATAACTGAGTCCATGCCCAAGATGACTCCATAGGAGCCCAACGGAAGGATACAATGATCCGAGGTAGTGGTGAAAGGTCCCAAATCTACCACACATTCCTTAACTAAGGAGTCTATAGAGATCTTGGCTCCAAAAGCCATCTCAACATCCCAACTATGACCCTACCTAAATGCCACCATCCTACATCGCTCTACTAAAGATGGTGTAGTAAAATAATCCGAAGAACTAAAATTAAAAAAATTGAGGTAGGAATACCATCAATGTTACCTGTAGCCTCAATTACTTCACTTTGATGCTCTACCTGAAATTTCTTGATTGTTGCTTACATATTATGACTACACCCCATATCACCAACAATATGCTATGAGATATGTGCCTTACCCTTGTTATTAGGGTTCTATGGGTAGTCTCTCCAAAAATGTCTAGTAACACCACACCAAAAACAACCACTTGATCCTCTCCCCTGAGTAATAGGTCTGACCGTTACTATGGAGGTCTATGGTGTGGATCCTGATGATCCAACTATGATTTTTTGAGGTCTCTACTAGCAAGCTCCTATCGATTGATCTCTCTTGAAACCCTGTGTCCTTATGGTACCTCTAGGAGGATGCCCCATACTTTGACCTCTTTGTGCATCAAACCTCTATGGAGGCCAATAAGGTGGGATGGACTCTGCGATCTTGTGGTCTAAATATGACTATGTTGAACCCTATCCACCATGAGGAAGAGGTACTAACCCCTCAATCTGTTGTCCTACTTTTGTTGGATGTGAATCTAGAATCGTTCTCTAGCCTGTTGGGTCTTTCCCCGAGTCTCCTCTACTATATAGGCCTTATCAATGCCTCAACTAATGTATGTGGATAATGGATCCGTCATCGCACCTCCAATTTCTTAATTTAGGCCCGGATGAACTTATGGATCCACACTGCTCGTCATGCATGTAATCAACATACCGTAGTAGATACAAATCTACTCTCATACTCTACTACTGTAAGAGATGTCTGCCGGAGGTTATGAAACTCATCTATCCGCTGTTGTATGAACCTCCATGAAAAATATCTACTCTTGAATCGCTCCTCAAAGACCTCCTAGGTAACTATCTCAGAATCAACATGGAGCTTCTACTCCTCTATCTGCCACCAGACACCAGCTCCATCCCTTAATAGATGGATCACAACACGAGCTTTCATGTTGCTAGAACAAGGAAAAATCCTAAAGCATCCGTTCAAGCTCACCAACCATGCCTCTTCCTAAAATCCACCAAAGTGTCAATAGAATAAATTTATGTCCGAAGCTTCGGGATCTCCCTGATGTGATCCGCAGCTATGGTCTGATGGCCTCTAGGCCTCTCTGTATGCTCATCTCTAAGCTTAGGGCTCCAAGACCTCTCTCTATGCCCTGAAACTCGGTCTCCTTATCCGCTCTGCAGTGACTCTTCTCTTACTGTCTCCTTAAGGGATTTCTCTCCTCTATGCTTCGTATGTGCCGAGGAGATGCACAAGCCTCAATGGATGTCACCCTATCATGTCCGACTGAATGTGCCCCTATGGTCCCTCCGCGTAGAGTGGCATTAACATCCTGAAGAGTCTACAAAATATGTGGTAGGATGGCTGCTACAACATGATCTGGAGGTGGTATGCCTAGGTCTATGTGAAAAGGCTCCTCATCTTGTCTGTACCTCCTACACAGAGCAAAACAAGAGTTATCTCCTTATTCTAGGTTTTACTTAGTTTTCGTGTTTACTAAAATATGCAATTTCTAAACTAAGTTGTTTTCTAGATTTAAAAGTGTGCTAGGTTTTAAAGGTCATGATTCAAGTTTTCTAGTGTGTCCAATGGCCCAATATTTTGAACCACTACTTTGATATCAAGTGTGGTGCTCGCTAAAACCAACCCACTTGAGACCCAAGTACAACCTACAATTAATTAGGAAAATTATGGAATATATATATATATTTTAAAGAGTCTACAACCACATTACCAAACAACGGTTTAGCCGCAAGCTTGACTTCAAGCCAAATACTATTAATAACTTGTATTTTTATTAATATGACAATTATAAAGGATCACAATGTCCAAACTCAAGGTTAGATTAATCAATTAGGTTAAGAGGGTAATTTATCACTATACCACTCTCTAACAAGCTTAAAATATTCAACTTGATTTTTCTCAAAATTAGAGTAGTCAAAAATTCCCAAAAATATTCCCATTAGATAGGAAATTTCCTCACTTTTCCAATGATATAAGGAAGTCCTCCTATCTCCTCATATTTATCAAGTTATGGGCCGACGGACCTTGGGAGGAAAATTGTCCCAAGAGCTGGTCTTCGGCCCAAGAGAGAAATTTTTCCCGTGTGCGGGCCTATGGGCTGTAAGAAGACAAATTTAGCCAACGGCGTTTGGGTCGAGAGAGTGGGGAGGAAGTTGGATTCCTGGAACTTGGGGGAAAAGTGCACTTTACCCCCGTGTGCCCGCGAGTCTGCCATAAGACTCTGCTCCCAAAATGATATTATACCCCGGGCCGCAAGGGACATGTGGCACATTCTAATCCAATGGGGGAAGCGGGTCAGCAGGGAAAAGTAGGCATTTTTTCCTTAAGGGTTAAAAAGGTACACGGGATTAAAACCCACCCACACCTCCATCGGTGCCTCATGACGCCACATGTCAGGCATCCATAGGATGCGGATCGGTGGGCTGGCGGGAGAAATTAGGAAATGTTTCCCAAAATTTTCCAAAGTTCTAAGATAAAAAGGGGATCCGCTCCGCCGTTGATGCCTTATGTCAGCACATGGCAGCACCTGATTTGCTATGGGCTGGTAAAGTGGCGGAGGTAGCTTATAAAATTTTCCCAAAAATTTTAAAGGTCTAGTTAATTGGTTGCCGTCCATCGTGGCTATGAAAAAAAAACAAAAAGGAAAAAACGGGGCGGCGGGTCCGCGTGGGAAATTTTCAAAAATTTCTTTTGTTGAACAAAGTCAATTTTTGACAAAAGGAAAGGCTTGTGGGTCATCGGAGTGACATGGAATTTCATGATTTTTTGCGCTTTTGACAAAAAAAGTGAAAGAAGTAATTTTTGGCCCCAGCAGTCTGCTGGCAATATTTTATTGGTCAAATTTAACAGAACATAGAATATATTTGAAGCCAAAATGAAGTGGAAACTTTAGAAGGCCATAACTTTTGATTGGAAACTCATATTTTTGAAAACGAGGAATTTTCAAAATGATCTCAATGTCCTCTTTGCACAAGAATCATTAAAATTTCAGTTTGTTAATTTTTGAGGGTAAATTTTATGAAAATTATCTCGTAGGCTTTTAAAAAGGAAAAGCGGTAATTTTTAACTTATGAAATTTTAATTAATTGATCCTCTTCAACTCCCAACATGTCAATTAGACATTGATAATTGTTCTTAGATGGATTTAGAATGGATTTGGAGGGTAATTTTGTTTGATTGAATCGCAATAAAAAAACAACTTTGATGGCAAAAATGACAGGAAAACGGTTTGATCCCATTTTTGCGAAGTTTTCTAGTAAATTCCTTAAGTGTTTTTTTGTCCAATTGAATTCATTCAGGGAATACTACCTCGATTTAATCGTTTAATTTGTTATTTCGTTGTTGCAGTTTGAACTGTGCATTTTTGGATAAAGTATTTGCACAAATTGAAAAATATAAAACAGAGATAAAATTTTAAAGGATCTATTTGCCATTTTCTTCTTCCAAGTATTATAATTTGTTACAATTCTGATCTAATACATTTAGTTTATTCAAGTCAAACTATTCAAAACTAGAATGCAATTCTGATTTTCAATTTTACACATTTCAAAAGACAGAATTATGTATTTTCCTCACACGCATTTCTTCCTTTCAAACAAATATTTCAAATACATTTCAAACTCAGATTTTAAACAACAGTAGTTCCAATTGTGGAAATTAATGCAAATTTTATTGAAAAGACAAGATTTCCTTCTTTTACAACTTCTATTTTCTGTTGATTTTCACAATACAATATACAAAATACATCTCCTTATTTCAAAATAGAAGCAAATTATATCCCTCCTTTACATTTCAAAATTACAACTTTCATATTCAATACAACCTATTTCCATTACAAAACATATACGAGCTCATCCAATTCAATTGGGAAAGGTTACAATAAGACTTCTTTTCAAAAAGGGACTACCAAATTGTTTTTTTTTTTCTCCTTTGCTCTACAAAACATCAACATGTAGAGTTATCATTCTTCCAAATCTGATCACAATAAGAACAAGGGAAAGGCAATGCTCTCCACCCAACCAAGACATCAAATGGAAACCACAAACCACAAACCCCAAGCCCCCAAGCCCCAACCACAATGCCATAAAAGATGTGTTTCAACTCATGGAAATAACCGGATTCCACAAACACACATGCAAATTTCACATTTGAAACACAGTCAAAACATAATGTAGTTTGCAACCACATTCAAACATAACAAACAAAACTCAAGCTTCATCATGTAAGTTAAAGGAGAAAGAAACTATGGAGGATGCTAATTATGCCTCTCAAATGGGAAATGGGTATTACCACCTAATTTCAAGCTGCAAAAATATAGTATATCAAATCCTCGACATGCCCTTAAGCCTCCCTTAAGTACCCCTTATTCCTCCCATTTCCTTATACCTCCCCAATCTCTTATGGCATCCCATAATGAGTAAAGAATTGCAAGCTATTTCTTTGTAAGGTGTTGTTGGTGCTCGAAATAGTCTCGCCCCATTTGTGCCTTTGAATGTTTATTAATTTGCGGCCTCTGTCCTTTTTCCTTCCCCATGTTGTGCTTGGTTGGTCTTATTTCCATTTTTAATATACTCCTGGGTCAAAGATCATGTATGGGTTCATATTTATCTCCTCATTTCTTTGTTCCTCTGGAAAAGCTCTGTATTTTGAGTCTCCCATGCTATGTTCCTTCAAAACTCACATTTTCCTATTTTCTCCGTTTTCCACATCAAGATCTATTGTCCTTAAAAATTTTCTCTAAATACTCAAAGATAAATGAATTGATGTGTCCTTGCAGAGCGTATTTGAGTCTTGCAACATTTCTAAAATCTTTGTCCTTGAAGAAAATTTCATTTTCAGGCTCAAATGGACATTTTTCTGTATTTTACGGTTTGACGAACATTTCTCCCGGTCAAATTTGCATCCTTGTATCAATAGCGAAATGTGGCATCCTTTGGTTGGATGCGGATTGGCTGGACACTTTGAAAATTCTATGAAAATGCCTCAACTTTAAAGTTTCTACATGGAGGAACAACGCTCATTTGAGAATCCATTTTTTGTGCTTAGCCTTGGAGTAGTGCCGGGAGGACACATGGAGGTTTCCGCTGCTTTCTCATACTTATACAAATTTTTATGCGGTGAACATAGTTTGGTGGAAAAGGGACACATAGTGAGCTCTCGCTCGTTCAGAATCTTAAACTTGGGTACAATTTTGAAGAAGCGCCATAAGAACACTTGGAGGACTCCGCTCACTTTGCATTTTTGCATGAACATTTCAAACGGCCAAGGAGACTTCCTCGGAATTGACAAGTGGCGCCTTCTCCGAACTTTAAGCCTTCAAACAAATTTTCTTTGGAGGAGGACACGTGGCAAGCCCATGCTCATTCAAGATTTTGAATTTTAGGGACCTCCTTAAGGTTCGTCATTGTGACACGTGGCGTTTAAAAATTCAAAGATGCGGGAGGCAGACCATCGGGGGCAACTTGGAAATGTTTCCTCTTGCATGTAAATGATTAAAATCTCAAAATGACTCGTGAGCTTGATGAGGGAAATATTCAATGTTTTTCCTGGTCAATGGTGGAGGTTAAGGTTTTCGGAGGAAAAGTGAAATTTTTTTCCTTTTAAGGGGAAAAGTGTTAAACACATAAAAAGACCTGGGATTCCGCTAGGACCCATGTCATAAAATTGAAACGGAAGGGCATAGATGTGAGGGAAACTTGGAAAATTTTCCTTTTTCCAAAAGAGAGTAAAATGGCAAAAAAATTTCACGGTTCCTTTGGGAGCCACCACAAGACACGTGTCAATCCCACTTTTTAGAAGCGGATATGCGAAGAAAAATGTAAATTTTTTAAATTTTTTCAAAAGGTCGAAAAGGTCAAAGGAAGTCCACTGAGCCCGTTTTGAATCTTCCACATGGACGGTCCATATTCAAATCAAAGATCAACAAAGCAATTGTGCATCTAAATCTAATTTTCCCCCATTTTTATCGTAGAACTCTTGGAGGTGTGAGTCTTCATGATTTATTGCTATTTTTTAAATGCCTGTAAAGAAGGGAGTTAATGGTTATATCTAAAGTTTGGTGGGAGAGATCGAAGATATCTTTCACCATTAAAATGGTCTAACTTTCGTGCTCGATCGAATTTTCTATTTTTCTTCTCCTAAGCACACAAGGAGCCGATTTGATAGATTTGGGGTGGAAGTGGTTGGAAAATTGAATGAAGAGTGATCTACCAAGAGAAAGAAGTGAATGCGGGAGATATTCAATGAGATCTACCCCTCGAGCACCTGGAGACTTTTGCAGATCTGATTCTATGAATCACGAAAGAATCATGGCGAGCACTAGTGCATTTAAAGTTTTTGTCTTTTAGGAGGAAGGGGATCTATTGTAAAGGTTATAAATGGCATAAATTTGGAGGTCGAGTGCTAGAGGTTGAAGAACGTTCCCAAGAGAAAAATTTGACTAAGCTTGTCTTTTGAGAATCCATTTGAGAAACTAGGTTATCTCTTTTTGTATTAATTTTTATTATGTCAAGGTGGTTACAAGTGTACAACCATTGATGAGCTCTGAGATTTTTTTGTGAAACTTTCCCCTGCTAATAGACTTAATCAAATTCAAGTTATTTTTGTGTTGTCTTGAGCAAAATGTGTTTGTTTTATTTCTTAATGTCTGCAAGTAGTTTTTCTTGTTTCTATTGCAATCTTGTATTAAAATTTGATTCAATCACATAGGACTCAATCCTTGTGTGAGTTTCATGGCATCCGTAATTCCATTTATCGAAGAGCTTTCATTTGATTGGAATAAATGATTTGAAATCACTTTTCTCTCATCTATTGACAAATATTGTCTATAAGCCTTTGGGTGTACCTTAGGAATGATTTTCTTTAGACCTTGGTACTTTTTTGGGTTTTATAACTCGAGCCTTCGTGATAGAATCTAATATATTGTGTGAAAGAGTGCTAATGGGCCTCCATTGAAGCACATGTTCTAGTTGAAGAAATATTTTAGCTATTCTCAGTGGCATTCTGTTGGTTTGACTTTCCATTTTGTAAGGCTATTCATGGATATGGTGAA
This sequence comes from Taxus wallichiana var. yunnanensis, assembly GCA_018340775.1. Classification (NCBI taxonomy): domain Eukaryota; kingdom Viridiplantae; phylum Streptophyta; class Pinopsida; order Cupressales; family Taxaceae; genus Taxus; species Taxus wallichiana. Next base: position 117,284,372 of record CM031237.1, read on the forward strand.
TCTAGTTTCACCCCGCCCAACTTCCCACCAAAATTCATTCAACAATAACCAATCCTACCCATAATGCCCCTCTTTGTCATGTGTGTACACAAATGCATAATCTCTGTTACCAAAACATGCAGATGCAATCAGGGTCTCAAATGTCTTTAGTAACCTTTTCCTTGTTGTGAAAGTATCTCCATGATCCGGTGTGTTGATCATACTTTCCCAAGGTCGTCTCTATAAAATTTATGCAAAAGAAGGATTTCTCATTGTTCTTCAACAAACAAGAGGTTACAAAATAGGTTCTCTTACCTTGGTTAAAAGGCACAACCTAAAATAGTGAGAATAGATCAAATCCTTTTAAGTTGCTACCCACTCCTTTTCAAAGACTCCGTGATAAAATAACAGAAAGATTACTTCCTCATTTGTAAAATGACACCTATAATCATCTATCCGCCTCTCGAGTTTCTTGTTGAAATCCGTGATGTTGCTCCGCCTTTAAAGGAGGTTAAATTTTGTACCAACACGCTTCGGTGCCATTGCGGGGACATTGATTACTGAGTTCATTTTCCGACTTTGGTAGGCATCTCTTATATGCTCTCGGCTGCTACTACATTGTCTCAAAAATCATCTTATGTTTGGGCCTATATAAGGTGTTCAAAGTTTCAAGTACAATGTTCGACTCTTCAAGCTTCTATTGCACTAGATTTCATTTGGTAAACTGGGTAAAGAAAGGTCGAATAAGACTATTTCTAGTTCCTAGTGTTGATAGATCATACTTAGTGCATTTGCACAAATAAGGTGGAAAACCTTAGTGGTGACTCCCGTTGATTTGATTCGATAAGGACCAATGTCTTAAAACTCTGTCAAGGTCAGATTTGTCACTAATATTTGCAATGTTGAAAGGAATAAGATCTTTCTTTACTAGGGATCCTTTAGGACATTATTTCCCGAGTTAGGAAAAGAAAATTCAGGAAGGCAAAAATCCTCGGAGAGTTGTGGGAGAACAAAAATCAAGAATAGGGATCTCTATTGATGAAAGTGAACATCCTATCTTTGAAGATTTCCATTTAAGTGAATCAATTAGGTAGCCTCTTTGTGGAATTGAATTCTCCAATTGGAGAAGGGCCTTTATTTGATTTTGAAATATTTTCTTCATATTTTGCACCTATCTTTTCTAAAGTAGATAGGGATTTCCAAGAAGTAAGGCCTTTATAGGGTGTCCATTTTGAAACCTATACTCTGTGTTTCAAGTACCCCTTGCTCCTCATCAAATTTTCACCCATCCAAGATCACCTCCTTGAATCAATATAGCTCAGCCCCCACCCAAACCCCCATTTGTTGTAAACACCTTTGGACCTATAAATTTTATGGGAATGGTTGGTTATCCAAATGCAGTACCTCAAGATGTAAGGAACAAACTTCCAAAGTTCTGGGGAAACAATGCTATTATTGGTGATTAGCATCTAAAGCTTTTTCTCAATATGATGGAAGATTTTGAGATTGAACATGAGGATGTATACATCAAATTGTTTGTTCACACTCTAGAAGAGGATGCAAGGGACTGGTATAAAGCATTACCAGATAACTCTATTGATTCTTGGGATGAGATGAACAATGCATTTAGATTGCAATATGGTGATAGAACTGACCCTAGGTTTCTTCTATCAGAATTTGAGAATATCAAGAAAAATCCTAATGAGCCAGTACATGATTTCAACACAAGGTTCAATAAGACCTTGAGGAGATTGCATGTTAGGATAAGGCCATGTGATGAATCATGTTTGATCAAATACACAGATTCATTTGATAAAAAGGTTGCTTACTACTTGAGGGACAATAACCCTACCAACTTGAGGCAAGCATTCACCGTGGCTCTACAAATAAATAATAATATAAAGGCAATTGGAAAACCTCACAAGAGGAATGGTGTGAAGCTGATTAACCTAGAAAAACCTCAGACAATCAAGGTTGCTGATTTGGAAGAAGTTGTGAAGACTTTGGTAGGATCTACCAAGGAGATCTTCTACAAACTAGCCCGGGTTGAGAAAGGAATTAGGAAAAGTTCACAAGGACAACACAAGCAACAAGGCCAAGACAAGTTTACAAATCCTCAAAGAACTTATGAAACAGGCAAAGGGGCAGTTTAATTTTGGAATAGGCAGCCCCAAGGTAGAGAAAGTAGAATGGTGCCTGATCCTTTGGCTGCTAGAGTTGTTGTTGTGGAAGAAACAGAGGTCATTGATTGGTGTGAAAGATGTTTCATGCCCCATGCTCCTTGTGAAGAAGATCAACAAGAAGGAGAAGAAGCTGATGATGAAATTGATGATGATGCCTGCATGATGGAGATCCTTGCAAGTTCATCAAGGGAAGAAACTTCAACTGAGGTAATAAGTGCCAGAACTGCTACTATTTTTTGGGATTGCATCCACTGGGTACCTATTCTTCCTCCCTCTCATACTTTAGAAGTAGACACTATACAATATTTTGAATTTCCCACAAATGATTTTGAATACTTGAGGGCGTTAATGATTGAAAAGTATGATGGAGGAGTTCCTTTAGAAGAAGATAGGCTTCAATTAATGAATCTTGTAGTTGCCCAAGAAAAGGAGAAAAATACCAAAAGTAAAGCCGCCAAATGGGCCACAAGATAATTCAAATTTTCCAAAGTGTGTACCAAAGAAAAATGCATCCGACAGGATCTTGTTTTGCCAAGAAAAACTTGTGTTCCTCCCCATGCCCAAAATGAAAAGAATCCCATTCCATCTGATGAATTTTCAAATCTTTCTCTTAGGCTGCTTTACCCAAATTTGTTCCATATGAAATTTCCCAAATTTTGAGTCAAATCCAAATTCTTGTCCCAATTGTTGAGCTGCTTAGGATCCATGAGCACAAGAAGAGGGTTTTTGAATATTTAGGATTCAAAGGGGAGATATCATACGAGGAGAGATGTAAACAAGGTTGAGATTCCCCTTATTGTTGCAGAGTTGGAAAATCCCCAAGTGTTGGAAGAGCTAGGGGAACCACCAGAGGTTTATTTAGGAACTTCTTTGGTTAAATCCTAGCTGAATGTGGATCCATTCTTCTCTACATTGGTTATCAAAGACAAGTTGTTACATAACTGTATGTTTGATTCTGGAGATTCATGTAATTTCATGCCTCTTGAGGTCATGAATGAATTAGGTATCAACCAAAAATAGTGAGGATAGATCACATCCTTTTAAGGTGCTACCCACTCCTTTTTAAATATTGAGTGAAAAAAGATCAGATAGATTGCTTCCCCAACTGTAAAATGACACATATAATCATCTATCTACCTCTGAGTGTCTTGTTGAAATCCATGATGCTGCTCGGCCTTTGAAGGAGGTTAAATTTGGGTACCAACAAGTGGAAACCAAATCCCAACTCCCTCCACACTTATACCTCCAAAAACACTTGTGCCTCCCACGAAATGAACCCCATAAGTATCCTCCTACACCATACCTAGGCCATCTACCCAACATCCCACAAACATGCGAAAAATTCAGAACAAAACAATTTCATAAACAAAAAGAAGCATTTCAAGAGCCTAGTTCCCACCTCTCCATGATGGAGTTGTTCCAAGTTCCAAAACAAAAAGCTTTATCCCAATGCAAGTAATCCAAATCAACCAAGCACAAGCATGCAACAATCTTCCAAAATCTTTCCAAAGCAAGAGCTCTAAAAAAACAAAAGAATTCACCCCAAAAGGAGTTTCCAAAAGTGAAGCAACCCAAAACAAGGCAAGAAATTCAAATTTTATAGAAGAGGGAAGAGAAGAGGATGAGGTGGATCCATGTAGGATGCCACATCACACATCCTTAACCTCAGCCCAAAAGTCAAATTCATTCTCCAATGCATAATAAATAAGTAGGTGAATAATATGACAGCTTACTTACATACTCAAATCCAACCCACACCCCAAAGGACTAAAATTAAACCATGTAAGAAAAGTACAATTAAAACTTACAATTTGTCTTCTCAAAAAGCATTATAAAAGTCTAATTTTAACCCCTAAACCATAGGTATGGTTGGTAAGTAAATTTAAGAGGTATGGGACAAGTTTAACTTGTCCCACAAGCCTCCAAAATTAGCCTCCAAGGACAATTTCGAATTTCCAAGAAGGTGGAGTGTTTCACACTCAAAAGTTAACTTACATATCTCTTACACATTGTTTACAAATATCTTAAAACATTAATACAAGATTCGACCATGCATTAATTAATTTCTTATGACCCAATTTGACTAATTTATTTTAACAATATGATTATTCACATTATATACCAAAATTTATTTAAATAAAAGGGATAAACACATCACTTAATAAACACATAGAAAAGTCAATAAAAAGGAACCAAATAAATAAATACACATAACCCTTGGTCACATTTAAAGGTGATCCCCCCCATGGGAATCCCTAACAAAACAACCACACATAAACAATACAAGTTGCCATGGTGACCTTGTTGAATTCATCTAGAATTCCAATGTGGTTGGTCTCCAATCCCTCGATGTTTGTTGTGATATTTTTACCTGCAAAACAAAATTACCTCCTTCGGCCTCGCGGCCATATCGAACATCTAAAATAATATAATAAAATTCCAAAATCATCTAGATATATGAGTCACAACAACATCCAAGCAACCAACAAAGTCATTTGTAATTTTACTCAACAACATATCATTATCAAATAATTTCCATTTCTATGTCTACTCATAATATCCAAATGTCACATCTCCGAACAACATCGATAATATAACCATATCAAACAATATATCAACATCAATATCAAAAATGTCTTTAATAATCATCATGCATCATAACTTAATCAAATTCAACAATAATCCATGGTCCAACATCTAACATCATACTATAATAAAGTCCATAATCATGTACATAATATAATCAACACTATCATGATCAGTGTCAAAAGGTGTCACAAGGAAGTGGGCACTACAATAGAAGACTTGAAGAGGGGAGGGAGATAGAAGAAGACAATACTTTAAGGGAAAAGAGATGGTAGAGAAAACCCTTATATGTATTGTGCAAATGAGAAATAGAGTAGAACCATTCACATTATAACATGCACAATACAGAGACTCAAAGTTGTTGATATTGTATAACCTAGAACAAAAATTTTCTAAGCATGCAAGGATTAAATAATTCATGAGATCGAGCAAGAAGGAAAGAGAAAGAAGAAGAAAAAAGGGGAAAACCTTTCTATCAATTTATTCCAATTAAAAATTACAGCGAGAATATCAAAATTCCCAACCCTTTACAATGGTTTTGAAAGCCCATGAAATAGCTCATAAGGGATAGTTACAACTTTCTTGAGCAAGCAAGAAATGTTTACAACTCATTCTAATAATTTGCGCCCTTTCGAATTCTTGATTCAGTAAAGAAACATTAATGGCGAGAAAAACCTTATTTTTTCAATATATGGTCATTACATTATTTCACCAGTTAAATATGGGCCATTCAATATGCTTTTATAAATTTAAATTTGGGTCGTTCACATGGGAAAGGTTTAAACTGAATCGGGCCTACATACACCTTTTGCATTTTTGCCTCTCAAAGTTGCGCCGGTGATAGGTGGAGAACTCTATCGGTTATTTCATACTTAGCCAATTTCGGCCTATTTCCTATTTGACTCATGTTGAACCCTAGACACGTGGCACACTGGCGCTCATTTGAGTTTCCACTTTGATACGCCCCTGAAATTCTCGCCCTCGCTCTGATGACGCGTGGCTTCTTCCTCTAGACTTAGAATTTTCAATGGCCAACTCTGTGTCTCCACTGAATCTGACCATGTGGCGAGATGGTGCTCATTTGGAAACTGACCTTTTGGTTTCACTTCTGAAATCACATCATTGAGGCACGTGGAGGATTTTTCTGACCCGCTCATACTTAGTCAATTTAAATAACTGACTCTATCCCTTTTGGACCTAGGAAATCTCAAGGACTCACGTAAATTTGAGAACCACCCCTATCTTTGACCCTTGAAGTTGTACCGATGAGGCATGTGGTGCCCTCTGCTGAACCTTCCATACTTAGCCGATTTGGGCTTGTTCTGCCTTCATTTTTAACCCGGGACGGGTAGAAAACCTACACATATTTGAGAACCATCCTTGGCTCTGTGCCTTGAGTTACATCATTTGGACGCATGAAGGTTTCCATTGTTGCTTGAAACATGGCCAAACTGCATCCATTAAGATATGTCCACGCACTAGTCGTGGATTACGGGGAAAAAAATTAACAAGGATGATACACTGTCATTCCGGAATGAAGGAAGAAACTTCACCATTACGCTGACTTTCAAATTGTTCTCCATGAATGGGAAAACTGCAAACAAGGCCAGGCTCAACGCGATCCAATACTCCAAGGTACCAACTCAAAATTTAAAAAACTGGACTTCAAAAGAGGGGAATTTTTAGGGTGACAACAACTAGCTCTTTCTAGGGATGAATTGATAGAGGAACGAGGAAAGAACAAGAAACAGAGAAAAAATCATGGAAAGAAGAACAATGCCTTATCCATTGGGAAAATAGAGTCAAAGGAAAAACTAATACGGGAGAAAATACACAACAAGGAACATGAAAGGAAACAAAACAAAACCGGGAAAGACCCCAAAACAAAATAGCAAAGAATGGCCAAAACCAAAACATTGTACAAAATATACAGAAGGACCACCTAGTCACATAGGACTTGAATAACTTATACAAATCTAGAGACAAGATAAGAAAAATAAGTACCTTTGTGGAACAACATGGTGAAAGTATGAGGCACCCGTGAATTGAAGATGAGCAGTTGGGCATACCAAAATATCATGGGAACACTGTGTGGCTTGAAAAGAAAAAATGAGGAAAGAAGACCATCCAGATAATGATACTCCATACCAAAAACATTCAGTCTTCGTGAAGAACTGAATATCTTCCTGAGGCTCCTCTTCTGTGGATGAATAGTTCCATATAAAGACTTGTATGACCAACGAATGCCTTCATACTGATTTCTACACATCATCAAACTTTGACAAATTGGATCCATGAGAAAATCCAATCCCAATAGTGTCAACTCCGTCTTTTGATGGAATGATGAGATAGCATATGAATGAATATTAAAATTATCACCATGTCACATCTCATGAGAAACATAAAATTCCATTGAATTTTCCTTGTAACGATCCTTAAAATGAATTTGGAGAAAGTTATGGGATGGTTTACCATTAGGTGTAATCTTGACCATGCTTCTGAAAAACATACTTGCTGTTTTTACAAAATCAACACTTGATTCTAGAAGACCATGTCTCTTGGGTACAAGATGCATTGCTGATTTGTCTTCATGATTAGTAGGGAATTGAAATGTTGTGAGACTAAGTAAAGATTGATCAACAACATCATCCTCTTCCTTTTTTTTGCATTCCAAAGGGTGAGCCGAGACAAGACCTGTCATAGTTGTGAAGAAGGGATTCCAGGCATGGCTCTCCATTTTCTATTTGTTTCGAAGGACTACAAAAAGGCTCATGTGTGCCCATCTCATCCATAGATATAATAGGGAAACTAGTGATCTCATTAATCTCTTTTCCTTCAGGTACAGGAACTTGCTTATCTTTGAGAGAACTTAAAACAACAAGAGAATGGTCCACAGTGATCTTCATCTCAGTGCATTGAAATTCTTCAATCATAGGAGAGAGAGGAATCTTGTCCATTTTGTTATGATGAACATCCACTTCCACCAACATAGGGGCACTTCTTTTAAAATAAGAACATTCAGTCTTAGCACATGACATATCTTCTACAGACTCTATTTCAGGTTGAAAGAAAGCCTCAAGTTGTTTGTCTTCTTCATTATTTAAAGGAATATTAAATTGACATGCATCAAGTGGAGAAACAAGTAGACATTCATTGGTGGAATTGAGATAATGTTGAGGAATGAATACCTGAATATGTGGAGAATCATCATGAACAGTTTCTAGAACTCCAATGTTGTCCTTTTTATTACAAGGTGTCTCAAATTGATTGACCTAGTGTTCTTCACTTGTTTTACCTTCTCACACGCTTGGAGCTTCCCACATTGTCTTTGTACTTCTCCCATGAACTATATGGAATCTACAGGTTGCAACAATGTTGGTGAAAACAATTTTGGACTTATACCCCGTAGAATTTCGTGAGAAACCGAGCTGATTGCTCTCGGAATGACTGGAGCTTGAAAACCTTTACTAGGGATATCTCCCTCATCATCATCATCACTATCACTATCACTCATTGGTGAAGTGGGCCCGAAAAAAATTTCATTTCCTTCGGTCTTGAGAAGGTTCCTAGATCAAGAGGATGAACATGATAGGAGTTTGTTCCCAAAGTGGTATTTTTCCCACTTATATATCTTAGAACCACCAGATCGAAAATGATCTTGAAGTTTTTCTTTTAGAAGGGGATCCGTTTGAAATGAAATCCCAAGTAAAGTCACCAAAAACTATTGGGTTTCAGATTTGCACTTGGAGTGAAACAAAATCGGGGGACAAGCAAGTCCCTCCTTTTTAATGGGAGAGGTTCCCTTATTGAAAGCACTTTCGAAAAACCTATGTAGAAATGCACAATATTTCATTCAATGGTGGTTTCCTAATATCCTAAAATGTGTTGTATGCCTAAAAAGTTATCAATACATGAGGATAGAAGACTTGAAGAGAGGAGGGAGACATGAGAAGACAATACTTTCAAGGAAAAGAGATGGTAGAGAAAACCATTATATGTATTGTGTAAATGATGAGATATAGAGTAGAACCTTTCATGTTTATAATGGGCAAAATCCACGACTCAAAGTTATTGAGATTGTATAAACTAGAACACAAAGTTTCTAAGCATGCAGGATTAAATGATTCATGATCAGAGGAAGAATGAAAGAGAAAGTAGAAGAAAACAGGGGAAAAATTTTGTATTGATTTCTTCCAATTTAAAATTACAGTTCCAGAATATCAAAATTCCCAACCCTTTACAATGGCTTTGAAATCCCATGAAATAGCTCACAAGGGATAGTTACAACTTTCTTGAGCAAGAAAGAAATGTTTACAACTCATTCCAGTCATTTGTGCCCTTTCGAATTCTTGATTCACAAAGAAACGTTAATGGCAGAAAAACCTTGTTTTTTCAATATACAGCCGCTACATTATTTCATCAGTCAAATAGGGGCCATTCGATCTACTTTTATAACTTTAAATTTGGTTTTTTCATGTGGGAGAGGTTTAAACTGAAGTTGATCTACGACGCCTTTTACATTTTTTGCGTCTTGAAGTTGCGCCAGCCGACAGGTGGAGAACTCCATCGCTTATTTCATACTTAGCCAATTCGGGCCTCTTTCTTGTTTGACTCACGTTTACCCCTAAATACGTGGCATGCCGGTGCTCATTTGAGTTTGTGCTTTGGATACGCCCGTAAAATTTTTCCCCGATGATGCATGGCTCCTTCCACCGAGATTAGACTTTTCAACGACCAACTCGTCTCCATTGACTCTTACAATGTGACAAGATGGTGCTCATTTGGAAACCGACCTTTCGGTTTCAATTCTGAAATCACATCATTGAGGCACATGGAGGCTTCTACTAACCCACTCATACTTAGTCAATTTGAATAACCGAGGCTCACTGTCCCTTTTTGGACCTAGGACACGTGGAGGACTCGACACAAATTTGAGAACCACCCTTGGCTTTAACCCCTGAAGTTGCGTCGTTGAGGCACATTGTGTCGTCTGCTAAAATTTCCATACTTAGCCGATTTGGGATTGTTCTGCCTTCATTTTTAACCTGGAATACGCAGAAAACCTACGCTTATTTGAGGACCTGTCTTTGGCTCTACCCCTTGAATTGCACCATTTGGATGCATGGAGGCTTCTGTTGTTTCTGAAACATGGCCAAACCACATCCAATCCAAGATGCCCATGTACTACCCATGGATTTTCGGAAAAAAATGATGGGGAAGATATGCCTGTCATTCCCGAATATGGGAAGAAAATAAAAAGAAGGGAAGAAACTTCACCATTATGCCTAACTTTCAAAATGTTCTCCATGAATGGAAAAACTACGAATAATGCTAGGTTTGACAGGATCCAATACTCTAAGGTACTGACTCAAAATTTGTGAAATTGGACTTCAAAAGAGGGGAATTTTGAGGGAGACAACACTTTTAGAGTTTTTTTAGTCAATCACATCAAATCTCATGGTGAAACTATTGAGGACAAAAGGATTATTGAAAAATTGCTTATAAGTTTGCCAAAGAAAATTTGATCCTTTCGTAGTTTTTATTCAAGAAACTAAATATCTAAGTCGTTTTCAATTAATAAGTTGCATGCATCACTAATAAATCATGAAAAAGGTTGAATAGATCACATGTAAGTGTAGATCAATATTTTTATCACATGTATCAGAAATCACGAAGAGGAAGAGGAAATTTCAGCACTAGAGGAAGAGGAATAAGTTCATCTAAAGGATGTAGCAACGGTCCATCAAATTCAATTGGAAGACGACATAGTGAAGAGAAAAATCATGATCATTTTATAGGTCCGAGATAGGTTAAATTACATGTGCAAAGTGTCACTATTGAAAGAGATATGGGAATTATGATTTGGGATGCAAGAAAAAGCATTATGATCGAACAAATAGACTGAAAATTAGGTTGGAATCTCTACTCAAAGATTCATGTTTATTGCATCCACAAAGATTTATGAAGCATCACCTATTGAGTGTAATCTATCACAAGTGATTCCTAGTGATGTGTGGTATTTGGATTTTGGTTCTAGTAATCACATGTTAGGTGACATAGATTTATTTTATAATTTGGACGACTCAAGAAAGACAAGTTACCCTTGGGAATAATAATGCATTGAATGTAAAAAGTAAAGGAAAAATACACATTATAACTAAAAAGGGGTGCAAAATATTATGCGGGATGTTTATTATGTTTTAGGTCTGAAGCACAATCTTATGAGCATTGGTTAATTGGTACAAATGGGATACAAAGTTTACATTGAAGACCATGAATGTGTGATCGTGGATAAAGCTCCAAGTATCTAGGTGATTGGTAATGTGAAGATGAAAACCAAAAGAATTTTTCCTTTGAATATTATACTAGCCACATCTGTATTTCATACTACAGATCAATCTAGAGCTAAAAATATCGAATCTACTTTTTAATCGGTTGAAAAAGATGAATAGCAGAATCTCAAGTTTGATCATTTAAACTTTAGTGCTTTGAATTTATTACAGAGAAAAATATGGTGAAATTTTTTTCCTTTGATTCAAAAACCAGATAGAGTTTGTGAATGTTGTATTTTGAGGAAGGAACATAGAGATTCCTTCCCAGTTGGCAAAACAATAATAAAAAGTGCACCACTTTACATTTTTTAGTCGATTACATACATGCAGATGTAAACAACTTCTATTGGAAGTTGCTCATAATTTATGAAATTCATTGATGACTATACAAGAAAGACATGGGTGTACTTTTTGAGAGATAAATCATATGCTTTCGATATATTTCATCAGTTCAAGGATTTTGTGGAAAATAAAAGTGGGTACTACATCAAAATTTTGAGGACAGAGCAGAGAGGAGGTGATTATGTTTTCAATGCTTATCGAATTTTTGTAAATATCATTGTATACACATGTAGTTTACTACTAGGTATACACCACAATGAATGGTGTAGAAGAGAGAAAGAATAGAACCATTATGGAGATGGAGAGAATTATGACGAAGGAAAAACAATTTTCAAATGAGTATTAGGAAAAATTAGTAGAAACTATTGTTTACATCATAAACAGTGTCCAACGATTTTTTTGAAACATGATTCCTTAACAAGCTTAGACTAAAAGGAAAAAAATGTTTCCCATTTTAGAATATTCGGTCCTATGGCATATGCACATGTGCACGATGAGTTAAGGATGAAGTTATAAAACAAAGGAGAAAAGTTCATATTTGTTGAATATTCGTGAGAATAAAAAGGCTTACAAGTTTTTTAATCCGATTACGTAAGAGATCATAATCAGCAGAGATGTACAGATTGTTTGAAAATGAGGCATGGGATGGAACTATTGATAAAACAATTAGTGTAGTAGTAGTTATTCCTCATGATGATGTGGCAGATGAAATCATAAAGCAACAGCATCAGTATCTTCTTCGAATCTTGGACAAGCACCACAAGTGGTAGCACAAGCTACACCTCCATCTACATCTAAGAGATCTCCAAGATTTCAATCATATTCAACCATCCAATGCAGACATGACATGTAACACAAGAAGCAACTTTTTCAATACAAAATAGTCCATCATTAGATATCCCTTTAGCGGAAAATAAGGAGTCTTAGTGAGGTTTATAATGTTGCTACAACTAATGCTTTTTCTTTTTTGCATTTTTTTCTCAATCTACAGATCAATTATACTTTGAATAGGTTGTAAACAATTAATTTTTGGTTCAATCCATGAATTATGAGATAGATGCCAAAGAGAAGAATCAAGCATGGGAATCGGTAGATCCTCAGAAGGAAAGGACATGATAGGAGTGAAGTGGGTATATAAGACAAAATATATTGTTGATGGTAAAGTATAGAAACATAAAGCAAGGTTCGCACCGGAGGTTTTTCATAACAATATGGAGTAGATTACAATGATACATTTGCACATGTAGCACGTTTGGACATGGTAAGAATGGTTTTAACAATTACACTCAAAACAAATGGCCTATTTATTAGATGGATGTAAAATCAACATTCTTGAATGGTTTTCTTGAAGAATAAGTTTATGTGAATCAGCCAAAAGGTTACGATATTAAAGATCGTGAAGGAAAGGTATACAAAGTTGAAAAAAATGCTCTACGGTCTTATAACACCCACATTTTGCCACATAAATCCCCGTGAAACCCAATAGCAAACATGAAAAATTATGGAATATATATATATTTTTTTAAAGGTTACAAGGAATTAGCCGAGATTTAATCTAATCTGGATTATAAAATTTTAAACAATTACAAGGCATTGGAAAACAATTATCGACTAATTAAGATTACCCCAATTTTCAAAATTAATATTACGTTTTAATTCTTTCACTAACAAGGCTCCAAATTTTTATTTAAATAATCTTCATTATCTTTTCAAAACATAACTCCATTAATCCCTTTTAAATTAATTTTATTTAAGGTACAAAATAAATTTTATATTAAATCATACTAGGATAATAATCTTGCATTGTTAAATGCATGCAATTTATAATAAGTTCATTATTTTAAAGGGGGCAAGGTACACAACTTAGTCTAACCCCTTAGGCCCCATTTAACATTACACACACCTCTTTTATTTAAAACATTCCCACTTATATACCCCATCACATCAGTGATATAAGCTCCATCCTACACCATTAGATCTAATCTTTCCTAGCCCTTAGATTTAGGTTTGGCAAAAGTTACCCTAGAAATCCTTATGGAATGTCATATATTCATTTTCTAAATATAAACTCTCATTTTCTATTGTTTGATTTGCAGGGTAATGAGGAAGGAAAATAAGATGAAGTCATAGAGGCCATTAGAGAGAATTGGAAGTTATCCTTTGTTAATTTTTTTTTGTATTTAGGGCAAGGATCTACCCATTTCACAAGGTGGGTTTTAGTCTTTCTTCATTATTTGTTTATACACAATATTTTTCATGCAGGTTAAATGTATATACAAATAGTATATACTCATTTGGATAAAACCCGAAACCCTATATATATTTTTTTTAGAACATACATCTCTATTTTTTGTATCATTTTAAATACCCGAAAATTTTTAGATGGTTTGATTGATACAATTATATTTATACAAATCGTTTCTTTTTTTTATACCAAAATATATGGTCCCAAATATATGTATGTATATATATATATGTATGTATATATGTATATATATGTATGTGTATAGACACATACATATATATACATATATATATATATATTTGTTTACGATGTTCGCAGTCACATAAAAGCAATAAGAATACAGTCCGTGAAAAGCCAAAAAGGATGCTTGAAAAAAAAAGCAATTGAGTATAGTTTCGTTGTTATTTATTGAAGGGGATAAAAGTGTTGGGGGAAGGGTGCCGACCCCACCCGCACCACATATTTTATATGGGTTGGGGGTGGGGTTGGCGCCCTCCCATAAACTTTTGTTTTAGTTTAAACCCAACACAAAACTCAAGCCGCAATCTCCTAGCCTTCTCTTTTTTTTTACTTTTATATTTATTGAAAAAAACTGCACTAAACCAATTCATACGGTTTGCATTACTTTATTAATTTTAATTATTAATAAGTAATAATTACTATGTAAAAAGTAATGTGTGTGTATATATATATAGATATATACATTTTCATTATTAAGGACAAGTATTAGTATTTATTAAATGGTGTTGTCAATTAGAAAATAATCAAACTATGTTATTAATATATATTTATTATATATATTAAATATGTATTTTCATATCAACTAAGTTTATAATTAAAATAGGAATTTTCAAATAGTGTTGAAGAATAGATTTTACAACTTTAAAATTCATATGTTTACAAATGTTCATTTACGTAGGTATCTATGGAAGAGTAGGAATTTGAGCATTTATCAAATTTAACTAAATTATCACCTTCAATTTTATTTATATAGCTACCTTAAGGGTATGATTAGTTCAATTTAAACATTTAGTAAAGATGATTTTTATTCAGAACAAGTAGACTAGCAATCGTACGTGAAGTGTACGATGTGAACGCCAAAAGAGATAGAGTGAGGAAGTGAAATTAGATGAAATTGAAAAATGAAATAAGAAAAACGGTGTAGAAAATGGCATTTGAGGGTGGAACAACGCCTGAAAGGAAAGAGTAATCAAAGAGCCAATGTAAAAAAATACCATCTATAAAGAGCATGACATGTTTGTAAATCTCAAAAAGGAGAAAACCCATGTTTCGGAATTGACTTTATGCGGTAGATAGAAATAATGTAGATGTAAGGGGAAGTTGAACACATGTTTCATGGGACACATCAACGGCGGGAAGACACGGAGCACACTTAGAATGTTCAAGTATTAATACCATGCAAAATAAAGATTGGTGTTTTTGTCCAACTATCAGGTTGATGATTGGAGTAGTGCAGTAATTACAGGAGAGTCAGTGGTGTTTAAAGGGGAAAATAAAAAAGGGAAAATTCAATATGTTCTAACTTTGGAACTTGTCCTCAATGACTATTCGTTGCATAAGTTTATAAAAACTATGTATCTAGTTGTAATGTCAAGTAGTTGGAGGGAATATATGGACGGACATGTTTCAATAATTAAAACCTTCCAACAACTGGTCACAGATGAATGCCTATGATTTCTTGGCTTCTGTGAATGATTTCTAAGATGACAACGACGTGAATGTAACCTTGTTGACTACACCTTGATGATCAATAGATGAACACAAAGACTAACATATAATTGATAGAATAAATATTTCAACCTTTGGCCCATCACCTTTGTATGCATTGTGGATCTAAAAACCTTCTCATCTCTGGCCTGATGTAGCTTCAGACGGTCAGATGGCCAGAAGTTAATCAATCTAAATAATTTTCTTAACCATCAACACACTTATTAAATAATATACAAAATAAAAGGTTTTATATAAAAGATTAGATCAATAAAGATAATTGTAAGGAATAACAAGATTATTTTAACAATATTTTGACCACCCGCAATCAAAACTTAGATTAGGGTTTGTTAAATACTTCGCAGCAGTGTTTTTGAGAAATGTCAGGCCGATTACAATGAGCGTAACACTTACCCCTACGATGCATCTACTTGTGTATATCCTACTGGAGGACTTTTGTTTCTTCGAAGAGAACGCTTGATGCATCTGCAAGAGAGAGATATATGAATACGACATTTAAGAATTTAATTTGAGCGACAATGATGGTCTCCAAAGAAATTAAGATCCTAAATTGGCAAGCACTCGATGGAACAAATATAAATGCAAGTTCCCAATAAAATTGGGTTATATCCATATGCATTAAAAGTCCAAATTTCTCAATGAACGCTATTGTGTGAACTACATAATTAATGACTTGCATCAATGTTTATATAAAAGAACATTTTGTATTTACTTATCCCATGTTTAAAATATGTGACTAATTTTAATAGATTTTTAAAAGAAAATCAAGTAGGGAATCCAATACTCTATCCAACATGACTTTTGCAATACACTCAGCAAAATTTAATCTACGATAAAGTCGTAATAAGCCAAACAACTTCCCCAATAAACCAACCAGCTGTTGACTATACATATGCACACCTTTTTAAAAACAAACGCCTACATTCAACATTGGATCACATTTCCTGCTATTTTCTCCTGCTTGATGAAAGATGGGTGAAGGTATGCCTGTCTTCTTTATTTTTGTCCAAGAATTCATGCTTGATGAAAGATGTGCAATATTTATGGTTGTCCGAGAATTCTCTTGATTTTAGGGTTACCCCCTTCCAATCTGCCTAGTGGCAAACCTAGGAATATAACATTTGAATAGTATATAATATAAATGGAAACAATTACCTTCGTGGGCTTCCAGTTCCACAAAGGGGGTCTCATGAATGGTGCCTAGTCAAATTATCTTTACAATTTTACATTTACTCATATACTTTTCCTTCTTTCAACACTGAAGCAAGGTCTAACTGTTCTATTCTACTTGCTTTTAGTTTTCAAGTTTTGAGAATTTCCCCACCAATTGTAAACCAGGTCTCTCTTCTAGACCCCTCTTCAGGGTTAAGAATGTAATTTATCTGAATGCTCTTTTTCAATTAATTTGTGGTATTGGGTTTGTCCCTATGAGCAGATGAATTCAGACACAGACGCAGTCAGAGATGAATTGGATTTTGAGTTTTTGGGAAACAGATCAGGACAACCATATACTATCCAAACCAATGTCTTTTCCCATGGCAAGGGTGACAGAGAGCAGAGAGTTAATCTCTGGTTTGATCCTTCTGCAGATTTTCACACCTACTCCATTCTATGGAACCACTATCATATAGTGTAAGCATAGTTTCGCTAACCCAATTCTAATTCCTTCCAGTTTATTAAATCATCATGTTGAATTGAGCATCATAATTACATGTACAGATTCTCTGTAGATGATGTACCAGTGAGAGTATTCAAGAACAATGAAGTCATGTTATTATTAGTGTGATCCTTTTATATATAAGCTTTCAACAAATCCTCACAATCTAACCTGCACTGCTTGGTGAAATAAAAGGAACCAAAACACGAGTGCGATTATTGCACTGTACCTGTCCAACGGAAATTCTCAACAAAGCTCACCTAACACGGGAATCGGTCTGTTCGGTCACATTCATCTGCATCCTCGTGAGCTCTCCAATTGTTTGTGGCTTCTTGGATCTGGAAGGGATGTTGTGAGTCTTCTTTGAGGATGATCTCTAACCAAGGGCGCCCTTCTTCATCTTACTTGCAGCAGCCGAGGTCAATGACTTTTGCAGAGCAGGAGAAACATACAATGATCTGTCAAGCTTCTCTGTTGCCTTCTCTGATTGAGGTATGTATGTAAGGGTGGATTTTCCAGCAAAGGGACTACATGCTGCAATGAAGATCTCATAAGCTATCTCTCTCAGATCACCTTCGGATAGTTGGCACCCTATTTCTCCAACAGGGGACTCCAGATCTGAGGAGGCCCTAAAGTCTGTGTCTTGGACAGGGGCCATACTACCCAAATACCTCTCTGATCATATGGCAATCAATCAACTTTGTTTGCGTCTGGAGGGAAATCAACCCAAATGGCTTATATTCGAAGTCCAATTTCGCCTCTGTTAGGAGGGAAATCAATCATTTACAAATCCATCATATATCCAAATAGGACGAAACCCAGATCTAGCAATGCCCAATACCGTTCTTTTACCTACCCAGAATCAAAATTTTCCCAAGGATTCCACCCCTGAAAAGTTCCTAAATCTTCATAAAATCATACAATTACAAATGAATTGCAGACGTCGAACCACCTGTCTCAGCCTTGTACCAACAATTGTCCTAAATGCAAGAAAAAACCACTTGGCTCAAACCGCAGCAACAACAACCAGTGGTCAGTCCAAACATCAAACACGTCCTGAAAATGTGGAGCCTCCAACTGTCAACTTCTGCCAAACTCATGCCTGAAATTTTGTGATCCATTGGATTTCAACGAATGTGGGAGGAGGAATGTGGTCGGTTAGATATCTGACTGTTGTCAGCCCAGCAGGTGTAGTCCCACTACAAAAACGCTTCTTAGCGTAATTATATTAATAAATAAATTTATATTTAATCCTTTTATACAACTAGTTGGATAAGGGAAAAAACAAACCATTCTTAATGAAATTTATTTTAATATTCAAGTAAACAAAGATTGTCAATAATACAAATAATCAACATTTAGTTCCCATTCAAGAGCACTAGCCTTTAAAATTAAACAAATTTGCAATGTAACTTCTAAACACCAATTTTGATTTGTGAGAACTTAATTTCCATTTACAAGATCATTACAAGGTTCCCATTCATATGAAGTAATGTAAATCATAATTAACCATTTACAAGGATCTAACCAATGTATAAAATTACATCCAAACTAGTGTTGGTAAAATTTACAAGTTGTAAAGCCATGATAGATCAAATTTCAACTTCCAATGCCATTTCCCAATAAGATAACTTCTTCTATTGAGCTGCACCATCTCGTCAAGAGACAAGAACACAACAAAATGGGGGAGTACACAACACTCTCCACCCAACCAAATATTCCAATGAGGAAGAGAAGCCTTCTTCCTCATTGGCCCCGAGCCCCAACAAGGAAGCAATGAGGGCTATTTAGACAACCATGGCAACTCAAAAATGGCTTCCACACACACATTCAATCAAGACAAACAATGAATTAACACAATACCAATTTCTTTACAACCAACCAACAAATATAAAAACACAAAGGATTCATGCTAAATCCATGTAGGAGAAAGGAACACGGGGGTTATTTTTATTCCTCCCAAGGGCTTCGGTGTCCTCCTATGAGCCTCCAAAAAATTCATCACAATACACACAACACTCTTATGCCTCTCTCTAAGAAGATACACTACTCTTATGCCTCCATCAAGAAAATAACAATATAAACCCAAATCATATTTATCAACAAGGTGGACATCCCAACTAAAATCCCTCCTAAATACCCAATAACATTTCTCTTATGTCTCCCTCATGTTTTACCCCAATTTCCATTTCTCTCACAATCATAAGCCATACAACAACTGTTGATGTTGAATCACAACAAATTTGAATGTCTGCAACTCGATGGGTTGAGAATCTCAATGTGATTTCATAACATGGAGCATCTCTCAAAGTGTGAGACTTTGCGAATCAAGAGAGCTCTATGGATGAAGATTGGTTCCTATTCCTCTGTTTAGGTGCACACATTCATATTGCAGAGGATCTACTCTAAAACCTACTCTAACTTGCCAAGGAGACAGGGTTAAGGAGATGTAAGAAATAAAACCTAAACTAACAAGGGTGATGCACCAAAGGAATGTTGAACACCTACTCTGAAATTAAACACAAACCGTTAAAACTATAATACAACCACCATGCAAAAATAACAAAATTGCAATGAGATATCGGGAGCATGAAATGAACAAAATAAAGGGTTGAAAATCATCCACAAACTTATCTTATTGCTCCAATTATTTTATATAGTCCATTTCAATGGCAAAGAGGTAAGATTGCATTTATAATTTGAATGGGAGGTTCGAGTTCCACAAATCCACTTTCAGAAGGAGAAGAAGGGAGAGTGAAAAAAAAGAATGTTCACCCTTTAGAAAATTTCCCCTCCATACAATATATAGGGAGAATAAGAGAGAAAGTAT
The DNA here is from genome assembly GCA_018340775.1 of Taxus wallichiana var. yunnanensis. Classification (NCBI taxonomy): domain Eukaryota; kingdom Viridiplantae; phylum Streptophyta; class Pinopsida; order Cupressales; family Taxaceae; genus Taxus; species Taxus wallichiana. The sequence continues at coordinate 117,304,275 of CM031237.1, forward strand.
GGAAGAAAATCAAAATTCCACTCCAACCACCCAAGAAAATGCATTGAACTCACCTGCAAAATTGATGGGTTCCATGACACAACTTGTGCCTTCATTAATGTTCCTTATTGGGCAAGAAAGGAAGACCAAACCTCATTATGGTGGTAGATGAGAATCTTGACAGCCTCAAAATTGGAGGATTGTATTTATTAATTTCATCAATGGTGTTAGGTGAGTAGCAGAGGTTGAGAACTCTCCAAAAAGTCCTTTCCCGCTCAAATTCAAGCTTCCAGTTGAAAGATATGGCTGTCTGAAGGTCAGGGTTGGGTGTTTAACATGGGATCACAATATTTAAAAGATTTTATCCATGTAATATCCACATGGTAGCCTCATGCACCTTACGATTTCACCCCCTCATTTCACTCTTGAAGTTGTGCCGATTGGACACTTGGCATCATCCGTAGGCCTCGCCTGCTCTGTTTCCATTGTGTTTTGGCTAAGCCCCTCTGTTAAGTGAAACAACTACATTGGACCCTAGACACGTGGAGAACCCACACTCATTTGGGACCTACCTTTTCGATCTTAGCTCTAAATTTTCACCGAGTTGACATGTGGCACCTTCCACTAGCCTTAGACTTTTCAATGTCTAATTCTCCCTTTTCGCCCATTTAGGAATAACTTGTTGGACCTTCGACACGTGGCATGCAATCATTTTGGGCTTGCCTTTTGGGTCTTACCTTTGAAGTTGTGTTGGACCGACACGTGGTGCCTTCCGCTAGCCTTAGACTTTTCAACAGTGATTCTTCCTTTTTCGCCCATTTAGGAACAACTTTTAGACCTTCGACACATGGAGGGCTTACACTCATTGGAGACCCTATTTTTCCTTGACCTTTGGATTTGCGCTATTGAGACACGTGGAGGCTTCCGCTCACTCTTTTATACTTAGCCGATTTGGGCCTCGAGTGAACACTACCTTTTAGGACTTTAACCACATGGAGGGCCTATGCTCATTTGGAGACCCTACTTTGGACTTGACCTTTGGAGTTATGTCATTGAGACACGTGGAGGCTTCCACTGACTCTTTTATACTTAGCCATTTCGGGCCTCGAGTGAACATTGTCTTTTCCCATTTTTATCCTATTGAGTGTGATCTTGTTTAACATTGTTTGGGCTCATTTCTCAACCTTGCTTCTCTATTTCCGAGCCCACCCACAACTTGATTTTTTGGATTAAACATGAGATCGAACGACTAAACCAACCTGTTCATTTCTCCTATGTAAGGTTGTGTTTGATAAATTTTACTTGAGGGGCAAAATTAGATAATAATTTGGCCACTCATGGGATCACCTGCCTGCTAGGTGAAGAGACTAGTAGGCTTGGAATTCCATTGGGCACGGTGTCAAGAATGATAGCCTGATACTAATTTTGTGGTTGAAACTTGAACCCGAAGCTTGCACCTGCTGACCACTCGAACTTGCCCATTATCGTGATCTCAATTTTCATAAGAAAATCTTGAAGGTGAGATTTATAAGAGTAGAAAATTGTCTTGACCTGGAGCATTCACCTGCTTCTGGAAATGGATTGTAGGCACACATTCACTTGGAGGACCACTGAATGTACAATGTTACAACCTTGAAGAAATAAAACCTATCTTTGAAGCACTTAGGGAATTGAAACCTACATGGCCATATGAAGATGAGGGATTCCATACAATAATAAATGTTAGTGTTTAATCTGCATTTTCGGACTCCGAAATTTCATCGCACCCTCTGAAATCTGAAATTTTAGACTTTCAGGATTAAGAGATTCGGGAGATTTTTCTTCAAAGATAGTTGTTACTATTCATCATTCTAATCTCGTGAAACCTATGAAATTCCAAAACCATGAAGTCAAATTCGGACTTCAGGTTTGGGGTTAGATTATCCATTTTCTTCATAAAACCTATAAAATCTTTAAGTCCATATTTTGGACTTTGGGTTTTTGGACCTTTGCATTTTTGTGTGTGGCACTGTTCATTTGGTCGACCCTACTACCATCTCCAAACTTCGAATGTCGAACTCGAATTTCATACTTTGGACTTTGATGTCAAATGGACTTTTTGTGCTTGTCGATTCAATTTTTTTCCCGCGTAGTCCGAATGCTTCTATGTATGAAATTTGAATTCCTTTGGACTTTGAAATGTCTCTAAAAATTTGCATCCTTCCAATTCTCAACATCTTGCCACTTTAACTCGTTTGGATTGAGCCTAAAATGTGAGCTCCCAAGATAGAATCAATCCCTCAATCCCTCAATTTTCTCTCAGTGCAAGGTCATGTTTGCCCAATTTTTCCTGAGGGGAGAAATTGGATAACAATAACACCAAAGATTGAAAGGTACGTAGGTAAGAAAAAGTCAACAATGACACATATCATTTAATAAAACAAATTATCGGTAAAAACGCGACCACAAGGAAACAAACTAATTTTGATAATATCTAAAATTTTAACGTTATGTGAAGATTGGTAGTTAGTTATCTTTTACTTTATTACTTAATTTTTCTTTTTCCTTCCAAGTATTTCTGAATCTCAAGATCTTAATATTTATTGTTTGGAATTTCAATTTCTCGATGTTCATGGGTACCCAATAGTAATTGGCCTCATGATGTCACACAGAACTCAACGTAATATAAACGACACACGATACATCTTGATACATACTTTAACGACTGTATCACATCACAAGACCTCTAATTCTACCATGGAAAGAAAAGAAGTAGTCCACATAACAAATAATTTCCAACAATTTTGTCACATGCATGGATCCAACACACACAAGTGGCTAAGAACAATGAAACATCACACTAATACATATGTGCCTAGTGTCATATGACTTAAAAATGATTACTATAACCACACAATAACAATATAATATCCAATAGTGCATGTCAACAAGGAGGAGTGTCAAGTGTCAAAAATCACATTACATAACATGATTAACATGAGTAACTCATAGATCAACATAAGCACCACAAAATAACTCTATATACATCCCAAAGCATCACAAAGAAACTACATATACGTCACAAATAGAAATAATCATAGTGCCAAAACCAAGCCAGGTCGCTCAACCACGAGCCCCATATCTTTATTTATTCATATTGGGTCACTTGACCATAGAGCCCCATCAATAATATCAGGTCACTTAACCATAGATCCCCATAAATAATATATTTTCACTCAACCATAGAGCCCCATAGAGAATATCGGGTCACTAAACCATAGAGCCCCATCTCCTTTCTCCATTTAATGAGGTTAGGTCACCTTATGGCCTTGGGCACATAGAGCCCCATTACCCCAACCCAAGTGGTTTAGTAGCCTATAGTTCAAAAACTACATGGTTTTATGACCACCTTGGGGTGTACCCCATACAATGAAGCGGGTCCATAGGTCCAACCACTCTATAGTTAATCCATGATCGTATTCCAACACATTACTACATTAGAACATGCATAACAATCCATTTCAAATGCCAAGTGGAAACAATTTCAAGCCTTGGGCTAGGCTATAAAATAAATTAAATTTGAAAATAAATTTTAAAACTAAGAAAACCAAAAGGTTGAATAGCCAAAGTGAGTGCAAAATATGCATATTAGTGCAATAACCAAATAAGATTCCCAAAATATAATAATATATCAATCAAGAAAACTTATGGTTCTAACAAATTACAATCACTATGTGGCCTTATACATCCAACAAAGGGGTACTCATCAAGTTTCGAGCACTTAGATATCGAGCCTCAACTTGCAAAATAACATGTCGGATAATATAACTATCATATTTCTTCCTGAATCTTTCCTCCATACTCCCACAAGGCTCAAAATATTCTTAACATAGTCGAGAGGGAGGGGTGTATAGGTTTTCATTCATTGAGATTAATGTATTCATGAAAAAAATATACAAGGTGGCCATGCATGCCAAATGAACAAAAGTGGGTTTTCAATCTATGTAAGACTCCACTCCCTATATTGTACTCACTCAAGGGATCTGGTCAATGATGCATCGATGCTAAGGTGCACATAGGTCATCTATACAAAAACCATATAGGGAGAGAGAAAAAGTTACAGGTTGTCATCTACTCAGCCTAAGGTGTTCGTGAGACACAATATATATGGTGCACATTGGGCAATGTGACATACATACCAAACAAGCAGAGGTGAATTTTAAGTCTATATAAGACTCCACCTGCAATCTCATATTGGGCTTGAGTGATTGATCAATGATAATCATTTCCTCACTCCAAACATACACTTTTACCAATTTATTCCCTTAGGGTTGGTTAGTGTAAGGTTCATAAAATTACACATAAATACATTACTAGCACGATGGGGATTTCATGCATATTAACCATAGTGTCTTACACATGGTATATATACTATGTATAGAAAAATAATTTATTTCATGAGATACAAAACATCATGTTTCAACATAATGCACCCAAAGTACAATCACTTTACAATAGGGGTCATACGATCACCATATGCCCCTAATTCATGACATGAACCATCACATATTACAATAATTATATGTATGATGAACCCAATGAATAATTCTACAACATATGGTCAATTGCACTACAACATGGTGATGCAAATGATTCATCACAACATGGTGATGACATTACGATACAATCTAATTCCCTGTACACTAATTTGTTTCTCATACAACCCATTAACACACTTACATATCACGTAGAATAAAAAGACACTCTAACACTCTGAAATCTGCAATAACATTATATTCACACATAAAAGGTCATACATCACACGTGAATTCCTCAATGAATCTATGAAAATGAGAGTGAATATCAAAATAAAATCAACATGATAACAAATACGTAGTAAGAGACATGCACAACATGTCCGTTCATAATATTACAATTACAAAATTGTTCACATCATAACATACATCTCATTACTCTTCCCATCACCACCACCACCATGCAATATCATCACAAATCTAGTCTATCCCAGATCTTTGAGAGCATAAACCTCATTGTGATACTATATGTAATTCCAAAAAATTCAAAAGAAAAGTACAAAAGAAAAAATATCGGAATAAAGTTTTTTATCTTTAATTTCTCACTACACAACATGCTAAGGGCTCCAAGTAGAGAAACTCAACAACACATAAGATACTTTCATAAACATGAACCCACTCATACAATAGGATAACATAGGGTACCCATCAATGTCATACTCAAATGACGTAAACCAGGACAATGACCCAATTACAGTAAGAAACATTAGGTAGGCATACTCCATGACATGGCCTTTTTATGGTTTACATCTTCATTACATTTAGGTTTTTACTATATGACCTTCTAGTTTTCAAGAGAATTTAACACATAAGGTTTAAAATTTCCTATTTTTAAATCTTCAATCACTTTACTTTGCAAGGAATTAGTTTTTAAATGAGAATGCATGATTGGTTCCTTTATCGAATCCCATTGATTATCAATAGATCATTTGTTTATTAAAATCAGTTTTAAGCAACTAAGAATATCTCAATAACTTGTTCTTACTTTAAAGGTTTTTTTTCTCAAAATATGTTTAGTTGATGTTTAATTTTACCCTCATTACAAAAGGAAACCAACCTGAAGTTTATGGGGGAAATATTATGATTCGAAGGAGGTGAAGGTTCAAGTTGCCCTTTCCTATAAACTTCCATCAATTAGAAGCACATTTATTCTCATGCTATAGTTGTTCTATTTCCAAAGTTAGTTTGACTCAATTTAGCATTTACACATCATAATTTTTATTTTTAGTGGACTCGATGTTGGCTCAAATGTCTTTTCCCACCAAAAACAATTTATATTCATTCTTAACAAAAAGTCAATGCTTAAATCAACCATAAAGACATAAAGTGTAATTTTTTTCCTAAAGAATTATCACATATACTCTTCTTTTTCATCATGTTTACATTGTTTCTTAGGTCTCTTAGTGGCATCACTTTATAGTAAATTTTTTTACAAAATTACTTACCTAACATCTTGAATAACTACATGATTGTAATCATTATAACTACACACGAATCACAAGTGATTTTTTTCAAGGTAAGATCCCATGTTTCCGCATTTCATGATTCCGCATGTGAAATTTATTTTATTCTTAATGTCATAAAAGGGCATAACAAGGGATTATGGGACCAATTTTTTAGTTTCTTGGTTTCTCTTAAGTCAACATCTTTCAAATCAATTTCATTTGCAAAGAGTTACAATTTTCTACCCAAAAGTTAACCTCCTAATAAACTGAGGTTTAGTTTAATTCTAATTTGCACTCAGGGATCTATGCCCTATTATAGATTAGATTAAGGTGTGAAAACATATTTACCCTATAAAGCCTCCGTAAAAGACCAAGGTAACACATTTAGTTGTGAGGAACTAAAGAGATCATTAACAAGAGTTTAAGTCATAGTACAACTATTTCACTAACTCCATTTGTGTCATCTGGATCCCACAAGGAATTCATTTGATGATGAAGTTAATTCTAGATCTAACTTCATAAGACTTGGTAGTCCACTAGGATACTAAGGAAGTGTTAGTTCTACTTACCCCATATATGGTAAGATTACACCGCATAGTTGTTGCTTGAAAAATGACTCTTAAGTTATAGAAATGATCTATTGAAGAATTTTCTTAGGTGTAGTACAAGAAATTCTAGTTGTGAGGATTAATTATCTCTTAGGATGATATCTTTTTGCAAAATAATGTGGCTAGAATGAGAGGGAGCCTACAACAATTCGAAATATTAATTTCATTAATATTCCCAACTACTAAAGGGGAATTTCAAGAGTAGTTGGTGATATTTTCCACATAACACCCTTCAATATAGATGTGTGTTGGGCCATAAGGTTTTTATATTACATTAAAGGTTATTTTCCCATGGTGTAATACCTTAAGATAACACATTTTTCTTACTACACACACGAGGAATTAAAATCCTAGGCTAATATTTACAAGGGTGACACCATTTCTTTTTAATAGTAATGTTTGAGATGTATCCTATTTACGAGAATCAGAAATTATTCTCCATCGAAAGTAAATATCTTGAAGACAGTGTTATTCTTACATCTTATGACAATGTAGGGGCCAATCCAAATGGAATAAAAATAGGAATGCCTACCTTTCTTTCCCGATCTGCATCCCACTTTAGAACCAAGTACCCTTCCGTAAGGTTCTTGCTCTTGGTTTCTTATCAAACCATTTTTACTAAGGCTTGATCTTTCTACATTGTTTGAATTGCATGTTCTACGATTAATTCCAATTCCATCAACTCTGCCTATCTAGCCTCCATTGGTTCAAACTCATACAACTCCAATTGCTTCATGAGCTCCAATGCGGGTAGCTCTAATAATATAGGCAACACTACCTCTTTCCCATAGAATAAATTATAGGGGAAATAAATTTTGACCTATTTCACATGATACTATCAGCCCATAACATTGATTTTATCTTAGTATGCCATGTCCTTTGATTTTCATCAAGCATCCTTCCGATGATTATTAGCAAATTCTTGTTTTGGACTCTACTTGTCCATTACCCTGTGGGTAATAGTTTGAAGAGGTGCTCAAGTAGGTTCCATTATTAATAGCCCATTCAAAGTGATCTTGGAACCCGGGAACACCAATGCATTGTATGCGATATGATATTGGTTGGTACACCGAATATTGTCACTATTCCTTCATAGAAGTCTAGTATGCTATACTCGTTTACTTCTTTGAGTTCTATTACCTCGGTACACTTGGTGGAATAGTCATGTTGTTGTGATAATCCACTTGTTTCCTTAACTTGAATTAAGATTAATGACTCAGATGAAGTCAAATCCCCACCGCATGAAGGGTTGATTAACTTAAATCGAGATGCAATGAAAGTGTTGCTAGTATTTCCTTGCTTGTGAAGAATGCACATTTTTACACTTTTTGATCCAATTATACCGTTCAAGGTGAACAATTTGGGCCAATAGTATCCCACTTTCATTATTTTTAGATTCGTTACCCATGGGGAAAAATTACCTCGACCTCTCTATCATGAAAATATTGTTAGACCTTCTCAATTTGACATGTTCCAATGCATCTCAAAGTAGAACTCCATTGATGTCTTTCTTGAACAAAACACCATCAACAAACAAATATGGGATGACATGTAATATAAAGTCTATCCTCTTTTATTTTTTCATTTCTTGGGGGCATTGTCCTATTTTTATTAAGTGTATCACGTTATGAGTCTAAAAGGAGTGGATAGATTATCATTTGCTCGCTCCCGATCATCCCGTAGTACTAAGATAGTTTCTTTTCCATTACCCGTTTAATCCTATTGACTAGAAGCTAGTTGTTCGCATAAACCTTTTCCATGGACTAGTTTGGTGACCTTGATCTCAACGTCGTATTCCATGACACGAGTGATCCATCTGCATATTTCTCATTCAAATCCTTTTTATAAGGAATTACTTTATTCCCATATGAGATACCAACAACTCACTACCACGTGTCATCGCTAACTCGGCTTGTTGATTGGTACCATGCCCCTATTCAATGCAACCTTCTATGGATGATATCTTGTTCCAATGGAGTATTTTTGCGTAAAAAAAATATAGTCGATGGAAATTTATCAAAATGATCTTCCACGTTGTGATGCTTTATGGAGATTCTAGAAAAATTTGTCCCTAAAATTATCTCCTAGTTAGGCCATATTTAGTTATTTTACAATTAGTAAACACCCTCTTAAACCCTATAATGACTTAATTCAAATTATTTAAGAGTTGGACAAGATAAAAATAAATTAATCCATGGTAGTTTATTGATATGTTTTGGAATAAATTGATTTCAGAATCAAGAAAACAAGATCGAGTCATTTTGGGCACAAGGAATAAAGGTTCCAATGGTGAAAATTAACTTTTCGAGTGACTCTGGGAGTTATAAAATGTGTTTGGAAGAAAAAAATAGTAAAAATATCTCATAACCATCTATATGATGGACACATCACTTTCATTCCAACACTTCAACCACTTATGTGATAATTCAGACACTTCAACTACCACTTCAAATAAAAATGAAATAAGCCTTAAAAATGGTATTTACAAAAAAATTATCTCCTAATAATTATTGCAACGATCTGAAAAATATTATTTTGAGTCAAAATAATATAACTTTTGACCACAAAACACTCCTATATACTCTCGTGGTGGATAACATACTCCCGGTGTCCTCAAATGTAGTTATTAGGTGATATTCACTTTCTAAAACCCCTTTGTCAATATTTTTCAACATTGGGGTCCCCTTGTATTTTCCTTGAGGTGAATAGGGGACAAAGGGGACATGAAAGTGTGACTCCCCCATCATTTTTGAATTTTCACCACTTAATATCATTATTTAAGGTGTTAGGGGCAGCAAATGGAAGACTTGAGTAAACATGCTCACTTTTCATGATAGTTGAACCCCTTAGTAATAAATTTTCACCATATTTGTCCTATTTTCTTGTCACCAAGATGAAAACATGAAAATAGTGACACAAAAGTGTGATACCCCATCATGGAAAACTTCTCGCAACTCACCCCTCATCACTTTCGTACCTAGGTTTCACAAACATGCATTCTTCCTTGTCACCATTTCATTGACTTAGACCCTTGGTCACAATGTTTCATCCTTTCTATCCCCACTTTCCACAAGTTTTAAAGGGTATAAGTTGGATACAAAAATTTGATCTCCATCCTTCCACTTAGCTCCTGGTCATGTGAAAACTCATTTCTAGCTCTTGGTGACCATTGTTAGCTCCTAAATATCACCCACAATGAAGAAAAATATTCCACTTGTCACCATCTAGTTAAATTTACATTGTGTTTCCATTGTGTCCCATTTAACCCCTTTTAATTGATACAATTAAACTTTAATGACCCACAAGCCATAGTTAAGTTGTTAGGTCAAAAATGAGTTAAATATTGCAAGTAGAATGACTAACTCTCCTCACCTCTCATACTTAGTCATTATTTATAATAAATAGTGTGGATTTTACCTCCCAAATATAGTTTTTGACTGTATATGTTTTTAAATTTAACAAACATTCATGCTCCAAAATAGAAAAATACTCATAACTCACTAATCATGCACCCGATTTAAATCTAATTTTACCTATTCTCTCCTCCTAAAAGTGACTTTAAGATAATTGTAAGATAATTTATATTGATGATTTTTATAATTTATAGAATCCATATAAAATTTTTAGAGTGGGAAATTTCATATTAATATCTACAGAGGTCCAACAAATGAAAAATCTCAAGAAGCTGGAACATGAGGTCCTGAAGTAAACCCTAAACTTTTGAAACCAATTTCATTATAGTCTAACATATACAAGACCTTCATCCAAATATAGTAAGAGTGCCAAGCTTGACATGTATAAATATAGAAAGTTTCTAAAAAATAAAAATTCTCATCGCTCGTGATACTCCAAAATAGAAAAAACTATCGGATGGTGAAAATATTTAAAACTTACTAAAAAGAGTTGGTGTAGATAGGACCTACTAAAAGTATAAATTCTTGGATAAAATCTCAAGTTACTTGTGTAAACTCATATTCCACCTTTCCAACTTATTTTTGCATCATGAAGTTCAAGTATTTAGGTGTTGATCCATATTCTACTCGATCATTAAATATCTCAAGTGTGGTAGATAGTGATGTCACCCACACAAACCTAGAAGACTTGAAAAACAAAATGATTAGAAAACCTTGTAAACCCGTGGAGGAGAAAATATTCTTAAGTAGACTACTAAGGGAAGGAGATGAACCGCATTCTATTCGAGAGAACTGAATTAGTATTTTCCTATATATATCACTATGAGGATCATTCCGAGAATAATTTAGGCAAATGAATACTCGATCCTTTAATTTCTCACTCCTAAGGTAATTTATCGAGTGCCTAAAAATTCCCACTAGTAGCAACATTTTCATCATAACCAAGGAATTTACTTCGTAATAGTGGGAAAATAATGATTCATATATGAAAGGCTTAACACTCGATTCATGGCTCAAATAAGGAAGAAATCCTTCCCATATTCCCAATAACTGTTGAGAATTGAATTTCATTAGGCCTATTATTATGCCATTATTTTTCTAAGAAGAGTTATGGGGAAGAAATATTTAAAGGTTTCTAAGATTCAATGGCTCAATTTATCATTGTGCTTAATGATAGAAACCATATAGTGGATACAAGGTAGATCAAGTAATATATGCAATTACCCTCTATTAGGAATTATACCATGACATCTTACATGGAGTATGGATTTTATTCACAATACCCTTAAGAGGATTATCCAATACTCCCCATATGCCTAAAAATCACTAGCATATGATCAATTTCCACTAATGACTCATAATGAAACTTAATCCCACTATGCCAAGGTGAATGGTGCATTCACCATGTTCATGATAATGCTCCTCGAGAGAAATAAAAAAAAGGATCTCTTCCCAAGTAGTTGCGTAAATAGAAAAATAAGGGAGCCACTTCATTCATTTTTGTACCTTCACCTACATAAGAGTATTGGTATATGATCTCACTCCTCACATGCTACCGAGGTACCCGATTGAAAATATCATAATGCTAAATTATTTCATTCATTTGAATCACATTCAAGCCAAGTGCAAGAATAATAAAAATAAAGGTGTTGCATTTCCCATATATCCTTAGGAATATATTCAAGAAATAATGTCGAGATATGTAGAAAATATCAAAGAATCCTTTGGTTCCCTCATTCTCTACTCCTACTCATCTAGGTACGACTTTTATTTTAGGATAAATTGAGAGACATTCACCTTTCTAGGAATGCACCATACATCCCAAATTGAAGACTATTGGGGCAATCTGATCTTGATTATTTCGAGGTAGGAAAAATGAATATATGAGGATGATAGTAGACTAGAAGAGGGATCTAAAATTTGATTAATTGAGAGATGAAATCAAAGATGATGGGTACATCTAGTTTTAACTTGAGAAAAAGTTGTCAAATATTCATTCCTTCCTTTGAATCATGGAATACCCTAAACTTAGGTTATAGTAAGGAGAGGACTACAAAATAAATCCAAAGTTCAAGAGAATGGTTTAAAAGGTAGATAATTTATTTCATCAAGTTTTCTAGTCTCAGATTCTATCAAGAAATGTATCTCACACTTCCTCTCTAAGGAAATATGAAAAGACCATGGATTCCATGAACTCGGAAGAATGTTGAAAGATAAATATTGTAAAGTAAGATCACACTAAGAAGGATTCGTAAGAAGGATAAGATCATTAATGATCACATAGATCCTCTTGATTCAGGGGAAATTGATCCTTCGCATTCTCTTGTTCTTCACTATCATCTAAGTGCATTATTCTCAGTGGTAGAATCATTGCATCACGAGAAGAATTTGATCCCTTACCAAGCACGCCAAAATTCTCCCGTGTCTAATGTTTTTGTTCTCCGACGTAAAATTTTACATGGATTCAATATCTACCTCGAAGTGAGTCAAGGCTTGTGTATCAAGCCATAATGCCTAATTTTGAGGAAATATCGTAACTTGTAAAAACCAAATAACACAATAAATCACAAGTAGCCTCCTATTTATTCATTAGAGCCTCTGGATCCCAAAGATGTATAGATAAACCCAAAGTTGTAAGGTGTTTGGAAGATATGACTCAAGATGATTATGAGTTGCATTGAAAAACTTTGGGACAAGCCACACATCAATGATATGAACACTTGTTCAAGGAGTCAATGAGTTTCTTTCTTTCTAGAAATGAGGCTGCCATAAAAAAAACTATGGAAAATTTGGAGGAGCATGTGAGAACTATCACTTCTTATTTGTAATCCTTCCTAGAGCCTAATATGGAATCCCATTTTAGTAAATAATTGAAAGGCCAAGAGATCCTTTAAGGATTTTTGAAGGTTTACCAAGGACAAGTTATTCATCAATAGACAATTCATATTCATCAGATTGATCAACCCTCCTTCTGTCTCTCATGTTTCTTCTCTATCCATATTCTAATTCTTCATTATAAATGTCCTTTTTCACTATTTTTTCTTATTTACGTGAGTGACCTTTAATTTGACTTTGTAATATTTTTTCATTAATAAGGAAAGACTCAATTTTATTCCCTAGGAATATGAAAAGTCAAAAGAGATAAGGAAAGGTGAAATATCATGTGTGGGAGATGAAAATACATTTTTAATGCTATAAATTGGAATGGATTCTCCATTCCAATAGGTTAACAAATGTTTGTTGTTTTAAGTTGATGGATTTCACTACTACTAAAAGCCATAATAGCTACATTTACTCCATCCCCTTGTCTTTATTCCTCAATTCTCTCTACTTTCTAACCTTCTAAACATTGTAATATTTTACAACAAAGAAGGACCTTTTTGTCCTTGATTAATGGATATATAGAACTTTGTGTTTATGAGTTATTAGTCTTGTTGTTTCTTATATTGTTATGATCATTTAATTGAGTGTGGACATAATATGGCTAATGTGTGTGAATTATATATAGCTAATCACATCATTAACCCTTTTTTCCTATTTATCATACTCCTCTTTACCTCTCTTCAAATAAAATTCATGCCTTGTACACTTTATAAGATATTTTTCATAGGTTTAGTGGAGTATTCCAATGTCATCCCCAACCTAACATCCACCCAAAAATACAAGTTAATTTACATTCCATAATGGGAGCCTCCCCATACCCAAGAAGTAGGGGCTTGTCCCCATGACTGATTGGTGAAAATCAATAAAATGCATTGCAACAAATTATTGCACCAATAATAAGATATGTGGCATTTCTTGAGGAGCTGAGATGTAGTTCTATAAAATTGAACTAGTGGGAAAAAAGTTGTGGGATAAATTATAAAGGTTCCTTCAGTTGGTCAACTTAGATATAAATGTGGTATATGTTATAATAAGTGAACAATATCATTTTACTCAGGTCTTGAACAATATTTTTGGTATAACATATTTGACCCCAATTTCTCCACATCGATTAACTCTACAAAATGACACACTATTATAAATAATATTTTTACAAATAAAATTGTTTATAATGGTCATAAATAGGGTTTATATCATAAAACAAGATACAATATGGAATTACAAGGTATTTTTACTTGAATGGATTATACTTAGCTTCCATAACTGAGAAAAATCATAGAGCTATGTCAGTCCATTAAGACAACAACTTGTGCAAAAAAAAACTTCTTAGTGATGCAGGAACATCTTGTTAATAATCAAATTTGGCTTTCTTTGGATACTAAGGGTATCTTTGGTCCACTTGAGAGGGTCATAGCTTATACTAGTCCATTTGGAATCCATAGGAAAGAATAGGGAGTTTCCTCCAAATGTATGAGCTCTAGGTATAATTAGGATTAGGTGTTAAGTGACACATTCCTTTCAGAATGGGATATAAAATATGGAGGTTAGAGACTATTTTGCAAAGAATTTTCATGTATAAATATCTTGTTTTGGATTTTATTCTTAACTATAATGGTGTTTGAGGCTTCATGGAACCCTCACAATGTCTAGGGAATGGAAAATAGATAGAAAGACTTATTCAAACTAGATTATAACATGTTTTATAAGTTTAGTAGTATGTAACGTGAACATAATGATTCAATGGAATCCTTGAGTCTATTTCAGGTAATTTATTATAAGGAATTGGTGTTGCAACAGTCAATAAAAGGTAATAAACCATATAAAGAAAAATTTCTTAAATTAAAGTTGCGTTCACAATCATAACAATGTGTGCCCATTCTTAAGGGCCTAGAGTAAAAACTTCAATGTAAAGTTAATAGTTATGACTTGTAGAGTCCATAATTAGTTAGGAGGATAGTAACAATAAAACCAAGAGTTTAAAAATCCCTAGTAAAATTCGGAGTAAGAATAAAAGTAAAGGAATGTGGAAATACAATCTAGTAGTGTTAATGCACAATTTGAGGGCTAGGAAAGATGAAATTTTAGAAAAAGAGTCTTTATTCTACGTGTTTGAAGTTAGTGGAGCCTCTGATAAGTTGGAGGAAGTTATAATACCATTAATGACTCATAAAATCAGGGCATAAGGAAAGAGAATTGAGTGGTTAGTAGGAAAAGGAATAAATGTACAATCATGTTTTTATCTTGTATTTGATCACAAGACCAACCGTCAAAAATAGTTGTCTTAGGAAATAAACTCATAAGTTATATCATTGACGGAGTGGTACTATATTTTTTGAATCCTTGAATAACATTGTGAAATACTTATATAAACTTAATCAATAAGAACTATCGACTATCCTACACAATTCCATAAAGAATCCTATAGAGAGTACGAGTTTGTATGAAAAAACTTAAGGGAAAGAGGAAGTGTTGACTGATTTACATTAGTGATTAGGAGAGGTGTAAGAAACATGAGTTGAGTGAAAATAATATTGATTAAAATTCAAGGTGAAGGTCAAAAACAAAGTTGAGAATATTGTTTAGAGCTTGTGCAAACAAGGAGTCTTAAAAATCCAAAAGTTTAAAATCTTGCAAGGTAATGATCAAATGAGTAAAGGATAATTGAGGTATACTCGATTAAGGTTTATGGGTGTGTTAAAAGGTGGATGTAAGGATGAAATAGGTGGTAATCCATTAAAAACTTAATTTTTCACAAACCCTAAACATACCTACGTGGAAGAAGGGAAAAGGAGAAAGTTTAATTGGGAAATATTTTGAGTTGAAGTTATATAAAGAGTTTTACAAGGTAATCTATATCATCTTTTCAGCTTGTCATTAGTTCAACCTTTACCTTGAATCAAAGGAAATTTATAATAATATCATTCAAGTATGTTTCAAAGTGTGTAGGTAATATTGTCTATAAGGTCATTAATTAACTCATTTAGTTTTGATGAGAGACTACTTCCTTGAAAGGCCTACAAGGCCATTTATGGCCATTCTTTAGCTAATTAAACACCATTTAGAAGTTTTAAGAGAAAATATAATGCATATAAGCATGATTTTAGATAGAATTGAATATATCTAAGTAAATTTAGGAAAGTTTAGGAAAAACATCATTCGGGAGAAATTTGTTTAAGATAAGGTTTTTAGGTGCATCGAATGAAAGCTAAAACGATAAGAGATGGCTTCTCTCCGGATGATTCTAGGAATTATAGAAAGATTTAGGATGAAAAAAATAGCAATTATAAGGATATTAGAATACTATCTGAGGTGTAATAATTAACATTGATTCAAGTATTGCATATTTCTATAGGTTTTGCAAACCTTTGTAGCTGCTCCTCTCGGTTCAAAATGAAATGGGACCTAAATTTTGAGTTAAGGTATAATTAAATTTTAGAATAGTTTCATTGATGATGAAATGTGATTTGAAATTTTTAGGGAAGGATGGAGGTCAAGACCATGTAACTCATCCTAAAATTTCATTCAAGGATTCATCCCATATCTTAATGACGAAACTCATTTCCATTTGAAGGAACTTAAGAAAAATGTTTCCATGTACCATAAGCATGCTTACACCTGTGTGACATCTTACTCAATAAATTGATGTTTGATCCTAATTCATCATGTTAAGAGATGAAATGTGGATCTCAAGAAGTTAATTGATGATAATCATGTCTTGACTCTGTCATTATACTTGAAATATCTCCAAAGAACATGCTAAAATGATCTATTTATGCCACTCAGTGTATCCCTGGACCATCATGTGTGAAATATTAAGGTAGTGTCTATCTCCATGAAAGACATGTGAGTAAAAAAATTATGAGAATTGTGAATTTTATTTCATGAAAAGATTATTTTAGAGATAGGTTAGGTAACTGGATGATATTTATATGTAAGACTGTGTTTCTAAGTATGTTTCATTGTGTAGGGAATAGTTTCTAGAAGGTCATTAATCAACTCATTTAGTTTTGATGAGAGACTACTTCCTCCAAAGGCCTACAAGGCCATTTTTTCCATTCTTTACCTATTTGAACAACCTTTAGAAGTTTTTAGAGAAAATATAATGCATCTAAGGGTGATTTTAGATAGAATTGAAGATATATAAGTAAATTTGGTAAACTTTAGGAAAAAATCTCATTCAGGAGAAATTTTTTTAAGACCAGTTTTCAGTGCATCGAATGAAAGCTAAAACGATGAGAGACGACTTCTCTAGATGATTATAGGAGTTATAGAAAGATTTAGGATGAAACAAAATAGGAATTAGAAGGCTATTACAATACTTTCCAAGGTGGAATAATTAACATTGATTCAAGGATGACAAATTTCTTGAAGTATTGCAAAACTCTACATGGTGTGCTCCACCCACTTCAAAATGAAATGGAACCTAAATTTTGAGTTATAGGTAGAGTTATATTTTATAATAGTTTCATTGATCATGAAATGTGATTCAAAATGTTTTAGGGAAGTATGGATGTCAAGAACATGTAACTCATCCTCAAATTTCATCAAGGATTCATCCCATATCCGGAGGACAAAACCCATTTCCATGTGGAGCAACTTAATAAAAAAGGTCTCCATGTACCATAAGCATGCTTACACCTAGGTGAAATATTAGTCAATAAATTGAATTGTGATCCTAATTCATCATGTTTAAAGGTGAAATGTCAATCTCAAGGAGTTAATTGATGATCATCATATCCCGACTCTATCATTATACCGAAATCTCTCCAAAGAACAAGCTAAAATGATCCAGTCATACCACCGAGGTATCTAGGACCATCATGTGTGAAGTATTCAGGTAGAGTATATCTCGATGAGAGACATGCGAGTAAAAAAATCTATGAGAATTGTGAATTTTATTCCATAAAAAGATTATTTTAGAGCAAGTTTTGGTGAGGGGATGATCTTTATATGGAACACCATTTTCCTAAGAATGAGCAATCATTTGAATTAAATTGATGCAATTCACTTGGTACTATTCATAAAAATCATTCAATACCTAGTAGTGAGATAAAACCATAAGGAGGAGACACCATTCAAGGAGCAATATTCTATCTAAAAAGTGAGGATCTCATTTTAGTAAGAAGTAGACAAGAGTGATAGAGTTCATTCGTGGTTACTAAAGTGAAGCATGGACCAAATTTAAAATAGGGTACTAATTCAAGTAGTGGTAGTGCAAAAATCCAATCCGGAAGGATAAAAACCTAAAAATGACTTTATGTTTTATTGAAACAAATACCGACTACAATATATATGCCATGAAATTCATAGATCCTTGTTGAAATCCTTGAAAATGAGTAAGTACTAACCAAATAAAATTATGAGAAACTATCTTCTTGATTATAACTATCGGAGTTAAGTGACCACTTACGGTAGGTGTGAGTGACCCTAATTTCTTATATTTACTAAAATAAATTTAAAGTTTTATAAATAATAAAAGTTTAAACAAATAATAAAATAAATATTATACTTATTTTACGAAATACGCCCCCTTCCCCTTCTAAACTTCATATAGCTCAAAAAGTGTAAGTGTTTTGAATAAAGTAAAACATGTACGCTTTGTAGGCTTGTAATCACCCATCCTACCAAAACATAATGTGTGCGTGTTATTTCAAAATGCATACGTATTTTCCTATTATTCAAGATTTTGTCCTCTCGATTCGCACCCCGATCCATCTAGATACCCTCCAGCATTAATTGTTTTTCAAATTTCATGGTTTTAATGTGGGATATATGTGTGTATACACACACACATATGTATGTATGTACGTACGTGTATATATATATACACACACATGTGTGTATATATATATACATGTATATATGTATCTATATATATACATGTGTATATAGACACACACACACACACACACACACACATACATACATATATGGGTGTGTGTGTGTGTGTGTGTGTGTTTTAAATGTAAACGTTTTCCATGTTCTTGAGTTTTAGAATTCTATATTTTTGTGTTACAATATTCTTGTGTTTATCCGATACGTTCAAGAACGATAGACACATTTTACATTAATGTAATTTTGTATTTCCAACATTTTTGGATTTACTATTTTTCATCCAATTCGAGTTTTCATTAATTTTTATTTGAATTTTTATAATAATAAATTTGAAGGCATGAAACTTTTAAAATTAACTAATTCTATGTTTTACTATTTTGAGTAAAAGAAAGTTAAAGTTTTAAAATTTCTCTTATTTCTCTATATCTTAGGACCCGAAGGATTTTTAATCTAAGAGATATTATTATACTTTTTGAGGAGGAGAAAATTAGTATGGTAAATAATTTATTATATATGCCATAAATACAATTCAGCACCACTTTTTTTAGTAAGGTCATTTACCTCTTTGTCACATTGTTGTCCCTTTGAGTTTTTAGCAAGATTTTTGCACATTAATTTAGTTACGTGGCTATTTTACTCCACGATTTTGGTGAAGGCAATCCCCCTTTTAATTGAATCCATTTTGAATCCCTTATCTACTTATGAAGGTCTCATTAAAGGAGTGAATAATGAAAATGGCTCGAAATGAAGCATGGATGTTTTTCCCCAAGGTTTTCGACAAGGTAACAACTCTGATACTAATTTACCTGGTGTTGTTCTCGATTTGGTTACTTTTGATAATGGATGTAGTTAGCTTGAAAATTATACCCTAGTTGGGTTTTTTCTGTTTGATTCCCCCTAAAATCCTTTTGAAATATTTGGTTCATAACTAGTGGCAGAGTCATGGGGTTAAACTTGACAGAGTTCAAAAGCTCACAAAGGATTTTTCGTGTTTTGTTTTACCAACCAAGAAAACTATAATTCAATTGTTAACCATGGTCCTTATTTCATTTGTAACTACTTGGTTGTTTTTTGAAACATGAATTAGAAATTTCATGTTTTTGATAAAGCCAAGCTCAAAGTCCCTATTTGGATTGAATTTTTAGGACTAATTTTAACCATTTGGGTTTTATTCAGATTTAGTCAAACCCTTGGGAATTCTCATCTGCAATGAATAACCCAAATTTTTTCATGCTCATTCTTAATTTTGATTTTCTTTCAAAATATATTTGTCAAAATATTTACAGGAAACCATTGATATTTAGATTAGGACACTCGTTTCTCTCACAAAGTGTGCTTTACATTAACTTAACGAATACCTTTTTTCATTGTTAGTCATCTCGAGAATATGATTCATGAATCTCATCTTATGGCTGAATATCATCTTGATCCCATTGATAAACCTCCATTAAACCCTAAAGCCGATTCCACTTTGGATGGTGAACCACTATAACTAACAAAAAGGGTGCTTCACGGGGTCCTTCAAAACCCTCAACCTCCACTTATCATCCAGTTGCTAACAACGGTGTTGTTGATTTCATGACTCTTTTCAAACAAGTTGAGTCTCGAAACCCGAACCTCCACCGTCCCACACACCTTTGGATGCCTTGGTTTTTTCCCTATTACTTTTCCTTGAATTTCATCCATGGTTCCACCGGCCTACCTAAGTCCCATATTGTGGTTGGCTCATCTCGCTCACGCAAGACTCGGCCTAACCCTCTCTCATATCCCTTCCTTCTCGAGAGGATGGCAATTATGTGCAAGATAAAATCTTCCCTTGGAATTTAGGAGATCTATCTCCTCTTCTTACCTTTGATTCTTCTTCTCATAACTAGTTCTCCAACCTTTATGATATGGATGATGAAGGGAACATGTACTTAAACCTGTTCTCAATGATTATGTACTCTTGGAGTATACATGGGATTAGTGGACTGATTCGATGATATCTAGTCAAGGAAAGTTGTCTTCATTTTTGTCACATGAAAATTTTGTGTTTTTAATAATTCAAGCTATCTAAATTTTTGGTGTACTTTGCAGCTTGGATTATTTGGCCCCGTGTCATTTTTTATACCTTTACTCATCATTATGTACATGTTGGAGTCATGACCTTGATTTCTCTTGACATTTATTAACATGTTATTTACTAGGACTTGGACCCCACACATCGAATGGTGTGGTATCTTTTTATTTTGACAGAGTATTTTTGTGTTAGCCAACATCTACGCTTCAAACGATGTAAAGTAGAAGGATATTTTTTATTGTTATTTTTTCAATTTCTTTTCATATACCGTATGGATTATTTATGGTGACTTTAACATGGTTTAAATCCCTAAATATAAATCAGGGCATCTTTATATGCGATGGTAAGCAGAACGAAAGAGGCTTGGTTTTAATTGTGGAACAAGCTTGGAATTTTTATCCCAATCTTCTCTTCCACAATAAATCCCCTTCTACTTGGTTCAGTTGGTTTACTTTTAGAGAAGGACATGATTGATTTTTTTAGTAGTTGGACCATTCCCTCATGATCGTCAGATTAATTTATCTTTCCCTTTTCTCGGGTCATAATGTTGTTTTCATTAAGACTAGGTTGCTTTCATACCATTGTCCCAGTTTTTTCAACATTACATGGTCTATTCCTACAAAAAAACATTAGGTTAATTATAAATTTTACCTTAACACCACTCATATTAATCATGTTAGGATTTTGTTGCAAATACAACAAGTAAAGAATCTGTTTGATCAACCTTCCGATGGGTCTAGTTGAATCACTTAGTGAAATGATGTGATCGGATGCACCACCTCCTTTGTTTACATATATGGGAAACATGCTTCCATTTTTAGGCAACATGCACATGAAGCCTCATATCATGAGTTCTCTAGAATCTCACAAGAGCTAAACACCTCACCTTTCAATCAATATTTACAAACCCATGTTTCCTATTGGAGGAATACTATTAAAGTTCACGAATCCTATTAGGCATGGGGAGATCAGCTTCAAGATGAACTACATTGGCTTAGAATAGGAAACCAAGCTTCTAAAGAGTTATTTTCCATTATTTTTAAAAAGAATTCTTATTATAATATCAAGGCAATATCTCACGGCAATACTAGGCTTACCACCTTACCTGAGATTCTCCGTGATTGTTTTCATCATTATCATGGTTTTTTTGCTTCTCAACCTGCCACTCCATCTCAGGAAGCATCCTTTTAAATACTTATCTAGGTGGTGCCTTGAAAACTTTCACAAACCCAATTGGTGTCATGTGATAGGCCTTTATCTCTTTTTGATCGTAAATAGGCTTCCTTTAAAATGGCTTGAAAAATCTCCCAAATTTAATGGTTCCCTACTAAATTTTATAAAACTTTGTGGGACACTAATGTTGGTTATGATATCCACAATGTCTACTTGGAATATTTGGAAACTAACTCTTTATGTGACTTGATCATAAATGAAATATAAAATTCATTACCAAATCAAGTGATCCCAAAAAAATTTCTAATTAGTGCCCCAATACGTTTCTCAACATGTCATACAAGATCATTGTTAAATCTTTGGCTGATAGGATTTATAATCTTCTAACCTTAATTATTAAAAGTGAACAAACCATCTTTACTAAAAACATGTTTATTATTGATACCATTATATTTTTTCGGGAAGGTATGAAATGGGGTTGACTCTCCTCTCCACATGCCCTATTTATCAAGATTTATTTTGTTAAAGCTTATAATAGAATTGAATGGTATTTCATTTGAGCTATGTTCCAAGTCTTAGGTTTGGTCCTCGCTTTAATCGGACTATACAAATGTTGTTTAAATTTTTTAGATCTTATATTACTATAAATCATGTCCACACTTCTAGTTTGATTTTTTCAAATATAATAGGAAAGGTTGCTCTCCTAGCCCCTTCCTGATGTGTTAGTCTGTTGAAGGATTTATCTATCTTCTAGCTCATAATGCTTCTTAAGGACTAGTAAAAGGTATTTCTTTGCCTTCTACTACTCAGCAACTTATTAATGGTAATTTTGTTGATGATTATTTTCTCACACTTTTGGAGGAAGATAAAAATATTCATCATGCTCTATATTTTCTAGAAACTTTTTGGCTAGCTTTAGGATCTGCTATTGAATTAATGGGATAAAACTCAATGTTATCATCAATTTAAGAATCTCATTCCTTCTTGGCTAGATGATATGTAATAGATCTAGATTCCTTCTAGTATTCGGGTTCATATTTCTTCGGATCCCTTTCAGCTTTCAGATACTTCACTTTCACTGGTCTTACGTGGTCCACTTGGTTGAACATAAGATCTCTTATTGGATCACCAAACTTGTTTCTCTTGCAAGGAAATTTTTGATATGATTGAAGGTTTTGATGGCTACTTATGTGTATTATTCATCATGTTGGGATCCATTCAATGCTATTTGTGCTAAAATTGAAAAAAACTCTTCGTGATTTCATTTGGGGCCCACACCGAAGGTCATAGTCAACTCTACAAGGTTTCGTGTGAAATTTTTGTATTCCTAAAGAAATTGGTGGTATGTGCTTAATTGATGTTAAACACCAGGGGGCAAGCACTTTGTGCTAAATGGATCTTTCGTAGTTTGGAATGGAATGAAGCTTGGAAAATTCTCCTTCGAATAGTATTTTTCAGGTGTTCCTTTGGGAAGACAGCTTGGAAGGGTCCTAACTTTCAATATCTCCTTCTCTTTCTAGTGCCAATTAAGATTAAGGTCACTTTTATTTTGCATAGTATTTGGAAGGAATGAGTGATAACAATGGTATAGCTCTGATACCAAATGATAGAATACAATAATATTGCAATGACCAAAGAGGGACGTAAGCCTCACAAATATTATTGATCATGAAATCAGATTACATAACAATGCAAGAGCTATAATATTTATAGATATTAGATAGCCTCATATGGATAGACATGACACCCTATCAGGCACCAACTACGAGATGATAAGACCCATCTCACATGCACATGTAATTACTACTAATACCAATATTGAATTTTATCCAACATAACAATATTGAATGCAAGTCACTAGACTAGAGTGCACATGTTGCACATTATTAAATAAAAGACAATGCAATAAAATGCAATAAATTACAATAAATATGCCTATGCTAAATTATGCTAACATTCCCCCATTAATTTTTCATAGTTTCTAATGAAGTGGAGAGGAACTCTCCGAATAGTGTGAATTTGTCGCGTGTAAGTGACTTAGGAAAACATATACCTTTTGCTCACCATTGTAGGAAAAAAATGGAGCTTTATGTTGTGCTTCAAGAAATGCTCACATATGAAATGAACTCGTACTTCAATATGCTTGGTTCGCTCATGAAATCTTGGATTGCGAACAAGCTTTAGAAATCCATCATTATCAACATATACCGGAGTAGATTTTTGTGGTGGTAGACCAATTCCTTCCAAGATTTGGCGTAGCCATATTGCTTCACAAATAGCTTCACCTACTGACTCGATACTCTACTTTTGTAGAAGAGTAAGAAATAAATTTTTGTTTCTTACTTCCCCATGATATTGGTCTAGATCCAATAAAGAAGACGAAGCCTCGATGTTGACTTCCTATCATCCATGTTTCTGCATGATCCGAATCAATATCCTATCAAGAAGAAGTTGTCGTTGTTTTTGTACTCTAGACCAAGGTCAACTATACCCTTTAGATATCTCAAGTATTCTCTTTCTTTGCCGCTTTCCAATGACATATTTTCGGTTCTTGCATGAAGCGTTATAAATAGCTAATCGCAAAGCGATATCTGGTCTAGTATATGTCGGTAAATGAGACTCGTGATCAACTTCCGATAGAGAGTTGAATTCACGTGGTGGTGATGGATTGGAATGAGATAACTAAAGTCTCACTTCCATAGGTGTAGCAATAGGAGTGCAATCCATCATCTTGAATTTATCAAACGTTTTCTTGGTGTATTTCAACCGTGACACAAAGATATGATTCTCTTTTCACCATAATTCCAACACAAGACAATAGTGCGTGAGGCCGAGATCTGTCTTGTCAAACGATCGATTAAAATCCTTCTTTATTACATCAATTATCTTCACATAACTACCGTAATGACTAGATCGTCGACATAAAAACCACAATGACAATCTCCCCGTTGCTTTTTGAGGTAGAGATTGGGGTCATAAGGATTCGTTTCAATCCATGACTTATGAGATGCTCATCAATTTTGATGTACCATGATCGGAGGGCTTGTTTTAGGCCATATAGAGATTTTATGAGTCTCGCATACCATCATCTCTTTTCCCTGGTATTACATAACCCTCTCGAATGAGTCATATAGACATCTTCTTGCAAATCTCCATTAAGATAGTCACTTTTCACATCCACTTGGTGGACTTTCTAACCAAATTGTGCAGCTAGAGAAAAGATCATCCCGATTGTCTTGATCTTGGTTGTGGGAGAAAATGTCTCCACATAATCAATGCCTTCTTGTTGTGCATATCCCTTTGCTACAAGCCTTGCTTTATACTTGTCAATAGTCCCATATGATTTGTACTTATTCTTGAATATTCATCTCGCATCCAATGGGTTTCTTCCCGGTGGAAGGTTGACAAGTTGCGATGTGTTTTTCTTCATCACCTGATCGATACGAATCCATGGCATATTTATAAGATTTTGATTGTAGGGCTTCCGAACTATAGATGGCTTAATCTGTTTCAACATCTCTACTCATTAGGGCATAATTGACCTCTTCATGATCTTGACTATGAGTTCTAGGTCCAGGATTGGATGATGTGCTAGGTGCTTCATCCAAATTTGCATCTCTTATTAATTGAGTATACCATTTAGGTAACTTCTTAGCTGTTCCATTGGCTTGTGGTGGATCCAAGTTTTCACCATCATCCAATTCATCACTGTCATCTTCAGTGGGAACATCAAATTCTATCTTCACAAGAGGTGTATTTTGCATGTTTTTGATTCGTTGAGTGGAGCATCTACTTGTTTCTTCTCAAAGAACTCAACATCCCTACTTGTCTATACTTTCTTTGATTTTGGATCCCATAATTTGTACCCAAGTACTTCTTCACTGTATCCAATGAATATCAGTTTCTTAGCTTTCATATCCAACTTGTTCCTATTCTTCTTGGGTATGTGCATGCTAGCTTTGCACCCAAATACTCTTAGGTGTGCAATTGATGGTTTCTGATTTTACCATGCTTCTTGAGGTGTCACCCCTTCATGAGCTACTATGGGCACTTTGTTCAAAAAATAGACTGCAGTTCTTACAACTTTTGCCCAAAATGTCTCGTGTTAAACCTAAGTCATCAATCATACATCGCACCATTTCCATGATAGTACAATTCCTTCTCTCAACTATACAATTCTGCTATGGTATGTGAGTAGGAGGCATTTGTCAACGAATCCAATGAGCTTGCAGGTAAGTCTTGAACTCATTGCTTGTGAATTCCCCGCTCGATCCGAGGGGAGAGTTTTGATCTTGTGACCAACTTTATTCTCAACAAGTGCTTTGAACTTCTAATATGTCTCAAAGGCTTGACTCTTGTCTCTAGGACAATATATCCACATATTTCTGAGTAGTCATCAACACAAAGCATGAATTATTGACATATAGAATGAATTGGTTGCATGGGCGCGAAAAGATCGGTGTGCACCAAATCAAGATTTCCCTTAGCTCTATACGTGTTCTTCTAGAAAGGTACTCTGTGTTGCTTTCACCTAGGAAATTGTGACACTTGTTATCTTGTTGTGCTTGAGTGTAGGCAATCCTTTCACCATGTTTCCCTTTTGAAGTGTTTGGAGATAGCCAAAAATGATGTTACCATATCTCGTGATGCCATAGTTTTGTGATTGTGTGTCTTTGGCCACTAGAGCTTGATCATCCTTGTGGGAAAATCAAGTTCGAACATGTGTCCCACATTGGAGGCTCTTGCTACAATCTTGGAACCTCTTGACTTATCTCTTATCAAACACACTTTTTCTCAATTATTACTGTCAAAATCCAACTTCAAGTTGTGATCAAGGAGTTGACTAAGCGATAGCAAATTCTTGGTCAACCTGTACATACAATACATCTGTTATTTTGCAGGTTATGCTTTCCAAGATGTAGTGAAATGTTTCAATCCCTTTGACATGTATGATGAGTCATCACCTAATGACACATGGCTCTTGTTAGGTGAGTCACGTAGTGTGTAGAACCAATCATTGTGTCCAGTCATGTGTCGAGTTGCACCCGAGTCAACATACCAGATATCTTGTGTGGACTTGGTTTCTTCATCAAATTGAGCAGATTACATGTGGTGTCCTTCATCTGAATCATCCTCATGTTCGGTAATGTACCCTTGTTGTTTGGGTTTTCTTTTCTAATTACCATTTTTCTGCCCTTTATTGTTGTTGTTGTTGGATTTCCCTTGATTTGAATTGTTGTTAACTTGTTGGTTGTTGGGTTTTGAATTGCTTGATGAACCCTTTTGTAGGAATTGTACCAACAATCTTTGATGTCATGTCCCCCTCTATTGCAAATGGGACACTTCTTGGTGTTGTCTCTTTGAATTTGGTCCCTTTGTTGACTTTGATTTTGTTTGGACTTATTATGATTGGACTAAAATTTCCCCTTTCCTTTATGATTGGAAGATAGTGCTTGCTCATCTCCATGATCTTTGTTGTTCATTGCCTCTTCTTGTTGGAGTAGATTGACCAACTTCTCAAAGGTGATTGTGTGTTCACTCATATTGATAGTTGTCACAAAGATTCGTAGGAAGGAGGAAGTGCTCGCTAAACAATTGGTACAAGTTCGTCATCACTTATCTCTTTTTCCAATGCTAGTAGAGATGCCCTCAAAGTAGCAACTCGTCTCAAAAAAGCTTCAACCTTCTCATTTTTCTTGAACTTGAGAGTATGTAGTTGTGATAGGATGTTGAGGATAGCATTATTGTTCTTTGCCTCATAGATCGTGCTCAACTTATCCTATGCATTCTTGGTCGATTTGACATCTCTAATGTGGGGTTACACATTGTCCATTATGCCAAACAAGATGATCAACTTGGCATTTTGATTGGCCCTGTCAAATTGAACTTTTTGTCTTCCATCATCAAGTGATCTTGTTGTTGTTCCATCTATAACTTTCCATAGGTCTTCAAACTCAAGTAACATCTTGATCTTTGGTTTCCATGTACCTCTCATTATATCATCAGGCTGATATACCAAACATTTCTATATATGCAGCTCTTCCGATATACCCATCGATACGTGGAAGAAGATCACCCTTTCAATATACCTGTAAGTACGGAAAGAGGTGTTAATGTACGTGAAAGAATTTAGTATGTGGTACGTAGACAGTACAGAGAGGGGTTTGTGCAAGCACAAATGGATGGGAGGGCTCAAATGTATGTGTATTGTGTCCTTATTACTCCCCGTCAATTTTATAGGGTCGATGCCCAGATGATGTTTAGGCAGCTATGTTAGGCGTTAAGTGTAGTAGTAGCCATGGCAAGCATCACCTATAAGCACTTCCCAGAGGCACCATATATACCAAACTCGCTATGAGATCAAAGATCTTGTGTGATAGAACTAAACATAAAATAAAAAATTATTTTCCCCAAACAAACAATCGAACATTTTTTCACCTTTTCTCATAAATTGTGATCTACGTTTTCTAAAGTTTTGATAGAAGCATCATATAATATTTTTCTTGAAACCCACAAAATTTCAAAAGAATAAGAATCTTGGTTTTGAGATCCTACCAATTTACCACTAGATCTTATTTTTTCGAAAACATGACCTAACTTGCACAAAAGTTTCATCACATGTAGAGGTTGAATTTGAAGATGACGTAAACCGAAACGTTGTGCATCTCCTTCTTATATTTCTAGAAAAACAAATGGCACATCAATCTGAGATTGTATGAAAAATTTATGTCCTTTTTCTCGAGAGCTATTTGCTGGAATTTTATTGATGGGACTGCTTCAACCTTTTCACGCAGTAATTCTTCACACCTCCACTTTCGAGATCTGATTTTAAAAAAAAAAATTAGATCTGCTTTTTTCAATTTTTTTAGATCTGCAATTTTTTTCAAGATCTTTTTTTTGACAAATCTTTTTTTTTCCAAGATCTCTTTTTTTCAACCCCAAATCCTTAGATCTTTTTTTTTTAAGATCTCGAAATCTGAAATATTCCATCAATATGTTGGATCAATTGGCTATGCGAATGACTAATAAAAATAAATAAAAATTTATCTTCCAAATAAGTGGATAGGTCCAATTTTAGTTGAGGGATGCTTGGAAGGAATGGAGGCTGCAGGATTCTTCAATGGATCTCCTTTGATGCGGATCTTCTTCTCTAATGGATCCTCTCCAATAGTGCTCCTCTTCAACCTTGCTTGGATAGAACCTTCTCTCGATACCAAATGATATTAATGGTATAACTCGATACCAAACGATCGAATAGAATAAGATTGCAATGACCAAAGAGGGACGAAAGCCTCACAAATATTATTGATCATGAAATTAGATTACATAACAATGCAAGAGTTGTAACATTTATAGATATTAGACATCCTCATATGGATAGACATGACACCCTATCAGGCACCAACTATGAGATGATAAGACCCATCTCACATGCACATGTAGTTACTACTAATACCAATATTGAATGCAAGTCACTAGACTAGAGTGAACATGTTACACATTATTAAATAAAAGACAATGCAATAAAATACAATAAATATGCTTATGCTAAATTATGCTAACAATGAGAATCTCTTCGACCACAACTTATTTTGGTTGGGCAATGGTTTTAGATTTGGCATTTCCTAAATTCTCTCTCTCTCTCTCTCTCTCTCTCTCTCTTGTTTTCCTCTCTCTTTTATTATCATGATTTCGCCTCTGGATTTGGCTCATTGGGATAAAGCCCTAAGTTTTTGAAAAAGGGAATTAATTTTGTTGGGGATTTTTTCTAAAAGAACTCTTATTCTTGGCTTTCTTGGCAAACAATGGCATTAAAATTCCACCTTTTTCTTCTTACAGATGTTGCTCTTATTTGGTAATTAACTATATGCATTCCTAAAGATTATTTGTAGAAATATGGGACTTACATATGAATTTCCTTGGTGGCATGACTGGAATTGGCCTAATGTTACGCCTTTTCACATATATAAATAATTACTTGTTTATTCTCTCTGTCTCGTCATTCATTTGATAGTGACATGCTTAACATGCCTTGGTCTCTTTCCGCTTTGGCCTCGGTGTGGTCCTATCAATTTCATAAGGTTTGTTCAACAATTTTTAGCTTAAAACAACTCATTTCCCTTGGTGTCTTCTTCACCAAGGTCTCCCTGCTCGTTCATGTGTCAAACATTTTGGTGTTAACCTTGTCTATTTGTAATACAACAATCTAGAATACATCAAGCACATTTTTAGTTTTGTCCCCATGCTCAGACGACTTGGAGATGGATTCAAACCCTTTTTCAACCCTTTTCTCATAATTTCTTCAGCTATAAACCATTTATTTTGGAGGACTCGGCTACGTTACTGTAATTTACAACAAAATTTGGCACATCTTCAAAAGTTAATTTTTTTCCATTTATGGAAAGATAGAAATAATGCTAGTTTTAATCATGTTCGTCTCGATTATGATTTCTTTTTTAGTAATGATTTCTATTATTATGCTTCAAATTCAAAAACAAGCTACAAAAGTGCACTTTGAGGTGGAGCATGTCCAACCATTCCTTTACCATTGGGGTTTGATTCCTGTACCATCGGTTAGGTGCCATCGGATGCATATCTATGTCGCCTTGCCGCCACTCGGTCGTGCCCTGTGTTTGCCTCTTCATGCTCGTGGTTGGGTAGTTCCTATCTATCGACAAAGTCCTCTACCTCCACCGTGGCGAAACCCCATCGATCGAGGCCTCCTTCACTATATGTCCGCTCCTATTGGTTATTCGGTTGGCTTCACGTTTCTCCGAGTGAAATTCCCTCTGATCGATCTAGTCAATTATCCTCGCAAGCTTGGTGATGTTATTGATTTTGAATTAAATAAGGACTCTAGTTGGAATGGGTGGAAGCCTATTTCTAATGAGGCTCACCCCTCTTGTTCAAGTTAGGGTGACAAGCCTAATAGATGCCTCCTCCTCCGCCACCGCTGCCCCGTTCATCAGCGTTGCTTCATTTTTCTGATCTCCTTTTTATCAAGTTTGCACTATGTGGTTTTTAATGCTGGAACTTTGACGTAATTTGGCATCTCTTGAGGTATTTTTGGTTTGATTTGATGGGACATCTTGCATTATGGGATGTGGCTTTTTCCACCCAGTTTTTGTATGATTAGTTTTATACATCCTTGTTATTAATATAAAATTGTGCTTTTCAATCAATTTTTTTTTGTAGGTAAATAAATGTTGTAGTGCCCACTTCCCTTTGACACTTTTAGATACTGATCTTGATACTATTGATCTTATTATGGACATTATTATGTTTTGATTTAGTATGATGTTTAGATGTTAGACCATGGATTATTATGGATCTTGATTCAATTATTATGCATGATGATTATTAGAGACATTATTACATGTGGATGATGATATACTATTTGACATGGATATATTATGTATGGTTGTTAGGACATGTGAAATTGGATATTATGAGTAGATCTAGTATGTAAATTTATTAATGATGATACATAGTTGATTAATTAAATTGAAAATGATAATGTTGATTTCTTGATGTTGTTGTGATTCATATGTTTAGATGATCTTGAGATGTTGTTTATATCATTTTGGATGTTCTGATATGGCCACGAGGCCAAAGGAGGTATTTGTATTTTGAAAGTTAAAAATCACAACAATGTTCGGGGGATTGGAAACTAACCATATTAGAATTCTGGATGAATTCAACAAGGTCACCATGACAACTGTTATTATTTGTGTGTTGTGTTTGTTAGGGATTCCCATGGGGGATCACCTTTTAAATGTGACCAAGGGATTTTATGTATTTCTTTAATGTGGTTCCTTTTAGTAATGTTTTCATGTGTTTATTTTGTGATGTGTTACCCCTTTCATTAGTTGTTATGTGTTGAGTTAATGTTGTGAATAATCATGTGTTAAAATAAATAAATCAATATGTCATAAGAATGTAATTAATGAAGTTGTTTCTCTTAAATGTAATGTTGTAAGAGTGTGTAAGAAATATGTAAGAGTGTGTAAGAAATATGTAAGAATGTGTAAGGGATATGTAAGAGAATGTAAGATAGATTTAGAAGTGTTAAACACTTCATCCTCTTGGGAATTCGAATTTGTCCTTTGAGGATTTTGGTACAAGTTAAATTTGTCCCACACCTCTTAAAATTATTCACCAACCATACGTATGGTTTGGAGGTTAAAATTAGACCTTTTAATTCATTTTGATATGACTAATTGTAAGTTCTCATTGCACATCTCTTACATGTTTTAAATTCAGTCCTTTTGGGGTATGGGTTGTTTTGGAGTGTGTAAGTAAATCATTTATTTTAATTTATTGTGCTTAGGTGAATGATGTTGAATTTTGCTTTGGGGTTGAGTAAGTGTGATGTGGCATCCCATATATCCACATCATCCTCTTTTATCCCCTCTCCTTTAAAAATTAGAACTCTTTTCTTGTTTTGGGTTGTTGAAACTTTGCATACTTCTCCTTGGGTGAATTTCTTTCTATTTTGGGAGTCTTGCTTGTTGAAGGAGATTGGAGATCATTGCATGTGTGTTGTTGCTGATTTTGGACTGTATTTTGGGCATAGAAAATCTTGTTTTCATTGGAAAAAACTCCATTATGGAGAGGTAGGAAACTTGACCTTTTAAAATGCTTCTTCTCTATTTATGCATGTATGAAATGGTAAATGTTTTATGTATTTGATTGGCTGGTTGGGTAGACTGCTTAGGACATGGTGTAGGAGAAGGCTATGGGGATTTCATATGGGGGGCATAAGAGAATGCCAATGGCATCAGTTTTATTGTGGAGGGAGTTTGGGATTGGGATCCACCATGGAAAAGAAATAGGTTGCATTTCTTGCTCTTTGGGGGCATAAGGGAGAAAGTTATGGGGGTCATAAGGAGGAATTTAGGGGGCATAAGGATATGTGAGATATATTATTTTGGTGGGTTGTATAGGTGGATTCCCATTTCCCATTGGGAGGCATAAGTAGTTCCCCATAGATCCTTGCTCTTTTTGGATTGCTTGATTTGAAGCCTAAGTTTTTTTGTATTTGTTTAATGTAGTTGTGAACTATATTCTTCTTTAAATGTGTTTTTAAAATGTGAAAATGTTGCATGTGTGTTTGTGGAAGTCTTGTTGTCATGAGTTGATTTTCATCTCTTATTTCATTATGGTTGGGGCTCGGGGCAAATCAGAACTTCTCCCTTCTCATTGGATATCTTGGCTGGGTGGAGAGCGTTGCCTTTCCCTATTATTGTTGTGATCAAGTTGAAAGATGAAGAAAACCAAGATGCTTTTGTTTTGGAGCAAAATAAATGTACAGTTTGACATTTTCTCCTTCCGATCAAGTGTTTATTGTAACCTTTCCCACTTTGAAGTGGATTATTTGTATGTTTATTTGTAATGAGAAGTTATTTGTATTGATGAGGAAAAATTGAAATTGAAATGTGAAATGTAAAGAGATATATCCCTTTTTCTATTTTTGAAGAATGTGAAATAATGTTATATATTTTGCAAATTGTATTTGAAATAAAAGGAAAGAGATAAGTTGTAATTTTGTTGTTGGAAATCAATAAAGGAATGCTATACTTTTCTCAAACTTGTATTGTTTCTTGGAATTGATTTTCTATTGTTAATTAAAACCTCGGTTGGAAAGAAGAATGCGTATGAAGGAAATGAAAATGTTTTGTTCTCTTTGAAATGACCGGAATTTAGAAATCAGTCCTTGCATTTTTTCTCTTGAATGATGTTTGAATCAATTAAATACATTATACTAGAAAGGATATGAGTTTCCCATACTTGGAGGATGTAAAATGTTAATAAATCCTTTAATGAACGATCTCTATTTTGTAATTCAAAAATGGCAATCAATTATTAAAAAAATGAACAAATAAAATCTACTTCATGAAATAAAAATGAAACATTAAAATTTAGCTGTAGTAAGTCCTAAGGAACTCAATTAGACAATAAAACATAAGAAAGATCCTTGAGAACTTGTAAAATTCAAATCAAACTTGCACAGTCAATCTGCTTCCCATTTATGTAAAAAAATTAAATCACAACTCCTTCTAATTAATTGGATCTTGGAAACCTTCCTAAACCCCCTTTAGAACAAGTCTCTACGTATATTTGACATGTTGAAAAGGAGGGAGATCAAAATTGAAAAGAAATTATAAGTCAAAATTTATCACTTTGCAAAACCCTAAAATTTGTTTTCTAAAACTGACCTCTCAAATTTCATCAAATTCCAAAATTGATGAATACTTTTGTAAAGAGGGCTTCGATATCTTTCCAGAAAGTCCTTGATTTCCCAAATATGAGTTTCCTATCAAAAGTTATGGCCATTTGAAGTTTTACTTCAATTTGGCCTTCAAAATAAAAATAAATCTAACTGTTAAACTTTAATTTTTAACTTTGGAAAAATTTCCCAAAAAATTCCATGGCCCCCGCCATCCCACAACCAATTAGGTTCTTCCACGTGGCACCTCAAAGGGGAGAAATCCTTTAAAAACTTGTCTTTTTGAAAATTTGTCCTTGGGAAAATTTTCCCATTTTTCCTCGCATTTCCGGCACCGCATGGCCAATCACATGTCGACACGCTTTGACTCAACGGATGCGCATGATAATTTTAGAAATTAAATTTCTTTCCCTATTTTGGAAAAAATTCCATTTTACCTCCATGGCCCTACACCATTGCCCTACCTTTGAATTTTCTAATTCAGGCACGCGCAGCCCCGTAAGCTTTTTATACTTTTTTCCCTTTTGGCTAAATGCCTTTGATTTTTCCACCACCCTGTCACCCGCACCCACTCATTGGGTGACATGTGGCATCACCTGGCGACGACGGGAGAAGTGGAGGCAATTTACACTTTGAAACTTTGATTTTTTCCTTTGGCAAAAATCCTACTTTTTCCCCACCGCCATGCTTCCTGCCCAATCACATGACGACACGTGATAGCCTACGGCTCGGTGGAGGTGTGGGATTGTTCTTGACTTTGAAGTTTTTACTTGTTTTGGAAAAAATTGTAATTATTCCCTGCTGCATTGTAGCACGTGACCAATATGTTTGTGACACGTGGCTCCGCTTTTTCTATCTTCGGAGGTACCCATAAAATTTCTCCCCTGCGTTTTTAATTCTAAAATCCTAAGTTTTCCGTCGCCCCCGCCAACCCATTTTTCCTCATGCCAATCAGTGTGCGACACATGCCATCTTTGGCATTGGTGTAAGCACGGATTAATTTTATCCCTTAATGCTTTTCATCCAAAGGACTCAAATTCCTAACCCACACTTCCTCCTAACCTATCCGGGAACGACAACGTGTCTCCCTCATCGGGCTCGCGGGCGCACGAAGGTGAATTGCACTTTTGCACCAAAGAAGGGAAAATCCACCAAGTTCTTCCCCACTCTGCTAGCCCGCGCATCGGGAAAATTTTCACCCCTAGGCCCGTAGACTATCCCTTGGGAAAATTTCTGCGCTAAACTCCATCGGCTCATATCTTGCAAAATATAAGGAGTTAGGAGGACTTCTTTATACTATTGGAAATGTGAGAAAATTCCTATCCAATTGGCATGATTTAGGAAGTTTTGATGCCATTAATTTTGTGAAAATCAAGTTGAACCCTATGATCTAGTTAGAGAGGGTAGAGTGAGAAATTTTCTCTTGACCTAAGTGGTTAACCTAATCCCTTATTTTGACCTTGTGTTTTGATAGTGCTATATGTAAGAGGAAATTCTTTGAGTCATTCTTCATATTTTTCCTTAAACCTTGTTGTGCTAACTGTTGCCTTGTAACCTAGTTATTGATACTCTTAATCATAAAAATTTATTCCATAATTTTCCTAACTAATCCTAGTTTGTTCTTGGGTCTCAAGTGGTTGTTTTAAGTGGGCATTACAAATGTACTTTTAGAGAAAAACCTTCTCGATATGTTAAAAGTAATGTTCTTGGTAACTCCTAAAACTAAAAGAGAATAAACATGTCTAACTTTACAATTAAAAATGGTTTTTTTAATGTTACTCTTTTCTTAAATAATTTTATTAAAAATATATTATTAATATTAAAACATTATTATTAATTGACATTAGTTCTTCTCCACCATTTCTTATTAACTTTCTCAAATACTATTAAATTTAGTAGATGATAATATATAGATGTGTAATTAATATCAAAATATTAATTATATTTCAAAACAACTTATATATATATATATATATATATATATATATAATGTAGCTCTTTATGATCAATAACTAGCTTTATTAAAACTATACCATGTTCGCTTGGAGCTCCCGCGCTGCCCTAGTTTTGCGCTTGTTGTTCCCTAGCGACCTCAGTGCTACCCCCGATGTCGAACCCTTTTGGTCTAGGCCGGGGTCCCTCCTCTCTGGGGCCTCGTCTCCCAAGCCTCACGAATATTGGAATAAAATCATGGAGGGCTCCACCTCTAGCCCTCATACAAACAGCTCTCTCAAACTCTCGTTGGATGGGACCTTATCCCTTCCCATCCCCTCCCACATCACAGAGGCTTCGCTGCCTTACGGGATATTTCTCTGGCGGGAAAGCGAGTGGGTCCTGTGCCCCCATTCGAGGATATTAAAAAATGGGCCCGGTTGAAATGGAATCCATGTGGGGTGCTTGAAATAGCAGCGATGCCTAATGGATTCATTCTTTTTTCCTTCAGCATGAAAGAGGACTTCACACGGGCTCTTCTAGGTGGCCCTTGGTTTTTTGGCAGGCGAGGCTTCTTCTTCATGAAATGGTCTCCGGGTTTCAACCCACACACTGAAACCATGACCCAAGCTCCAATATGGGTTCACCTCCCGGGTCTCCCCCTAGAGTTCTGGCATCCTGCAGTTATAGAAGGTATTGCTCTCACTATGGGTTCTTTAATAGCTATTGATCAAGCCACTAAGGCAAAAACTAGATTCATCCATGCCTCGCTTCTGTGTTAACGCCGATGTCAGCTGTCCTCTCCCAAAAGAGATAGAGCTCCTATCTGACTTTGGGACCTGGAAGCAAAATATTGACTACGAATATATCCCTCAAGCCTGCTCCTTCTGTAAAAGCATTGGCCATAGAGCTACCGGTTGTCCATCTAAGCCTCAACCTAAACCCAAATACCCTCCCTAAAAAAAGAAAATATATATTCCAAAGTCGTCCTCTGATGAGGTTCCGATCATTCCTACTTCCAACCCTTTTGCTCTCCTAGAAGAAGGGGACATAAAAGCCCGACCCCAAAAAGGCTTCTCCTTCTAGTCTCCTTCTTCTCCTCCCGACGTCTTCCATCCTCACTAAGATCCCCATTGCCCATCGTTCTCTCCTCCTCGGTGGAGGTTCCCCCCTCCATGGCTGCACCCTCCTCCCCTTTTCCACTTTTTCCTTCCCCTTCCTCCTTTCTCCAGCTCTCTCCCCCCACCTTACCATCCTTTCCTATGACCCCCATTTGGGCTCCCCTCAGTCCTCCTTTCCCCCCCCTCTAATTTCGTGCTCTCCCCTTCCACTCATTCCTCGATGAAAGTTTTAACCCCGTTGGACTTGTAGTATTTGTAAGAAACCCCGATATTAGTTCTATGAAAGTGAGGGGGCATACTCCAAGCAATGTCAAGCTACAACAAGAAGCATCCCTTAATGTCACTCAAGGAACTCAGAGTACCATCCCCATGGTAGTGGGGAACAAAACCAAATCTAAGAAATGAAGATCATCTCTTGGAATATAAGAGGTCTCAACTCTCTTCAAAAGTAGAGGGTCATCAAAGATATGAAGTTCCAGAACTCTCTTGATATCATAATGCTGTAGGAAACTAAACTCAAAAAAGATGATAGACTCTTGAAAATTTGGCCTACTATTTCCTTTGTGTCTCAACCCTCAGCAGGGAATTCGGAGGATTGGGCATCCTTTAGGACCCCAGAAGTCACAAAGGTGATTGTCTCTTTAAACATCCCAACTTCTTAGGCATGCTCTTCCAAGAAGTGGGCTCTGATTCCCCCTAGATTTCCTCAATGTCTATGCTCCCAATGTGGAGTCTCAAAGATGGAAAATTGTGGAAGGACATTTTAAATTTTATCAGAAGTTGTGGCAATCTTCCCATATTAATAATGGGAGACCTACAATGCCCCTATATCCTTGAGTAAAAATACGGATGTTCTCCTGTTACTCCTTCCAAAGATGGAGGCACTTTGGATGAAATTATTAGGAAAACTCCCTTCTTGATATGGATCTTAATGGTGCATCCTTCACTTGGTGTACCCACAGATTGGGTATGAACCATATTCAAATCAAACTTGATAGATCTCTGGGCTCTCTGGATTGGATCTCTCTTTTCCATACTTCTACCTCAGCTCCCTCCCTCGAGCTACTTCTTATCAAAACCCACTTATGCTCTGTGCTAACAACAATCTGAATATCAAGAACCCTCCCTTCAGGTTCGAGCTTTCCTGGCTCAAAAATAATCACCTGAACCCTCTCATCAAAAAATGGTGGGACATCAATGTCAATGGCACTGACATGTTTAAGTTTCCTAGCAAAGAAACGCAAAGAAATAAAAAAACAACTCAAAATTTGGAGGACCACCGTCTTTGGCAAAGCATCAAACTTCGTAAGCATAAGTTGTCACAAAATATTGCTAAATTCTCAGCTCAAATGGAAACCGAAGGTAGATGGACCATCTTCACGAACAATATATATCCCTTCTTAGCAAATTGCGGAGACGTATTGGAGGTAGATATCTCACACACTTTGGCTTGAGAAGGGTGATCGTAATACCAAATTCTTCCACATCACAGCCTCTAAGCACAAAAGCAGAGACAAAATCAGAGAGCTGCTGTCTTCTTCTAGTAACTTATTAACCTCTGATATTGACATCTCTAATGAATTAGTCTCCTTCTATTCTAACCTCCTTCAAAGTTGAGCAACCCCCATCGAGCAAACAATGTCTACGATGCTTCAACATATCCCACAAACTAGTGTCGGTTGAGATAAACGGTAATTTAATCAAACCATTCACTATGGAGGAAATCCACACAAATATCTTCTCCATGAAAGGGGAAAAAGCTCTAGGTCTTGATGGATTCCCTAGTTATTTCTTCAAATTTTTCAGGAGATCACCAAGTCGGATCTTCCGATCGGGTTTTGGAAAGTTACAGTTTTGATAAAAGATGGTGTAGCTGAATCTATTCTGTATTGTGAGTCCTTGCTTCTCTATTCTCATAGATGGAATTCCAGACGGCTTCTTCAAAAGTAGCAGAGGAATTAGGAAAGGTGACCCCCTATCCCCATTCCTCTTTGTTCTTATGGTTGATACTCTTAGCAGATCTGTTGAGGCTATTAAATGGCATTATGTCATCTTTGGAATGAAAATCACCGCCAACATGCCTTCGGCCACTCATAGTCAATTTGCTGATGATACTCTATTGTTGAGTGTTGCCTCTATTATTGAAGCCCATGCACTCTTGGAAATCCTAACTCTCTATCAAGTTGCTTCTCAGCAAACCATCAACTTCAACAAGAGCAACATATCCTTCATTAATTCTCCTCCTAGAACTTAGAGGAAGATTGATGATATTTTTGGATGCAAAATTATGGATCTCCCCTCCTCCTATCTGGGCATTCCTCTCTCAAGGGTAGGAAACATAAAACTCTTTGGAATCCTGTCATCGAAAGATATTATAAAAATCTTGCTTTGCTGGAAAGGGTCTCTCGCTCAGCCTAGACAGAAAACTTAAATAGTCAAAGCCACCCTCCAGAGTTTGCCTATCTACTTCATGTCTCTTCTCAAAATGCCTAATTTGGTGAAGACGGTGGTGGAAAGAATTCAAAAAAACTTTCTGTGGTCAGGTGTGGAAGAGAAAAAGTGGATCCACCTTGTTTCCTGGAATGAAGTTTATAAGCCAACCTCTTTAGGTGGTCTTGGTAAAATTTTCTAGGAAGTTGCAAAGGTAATTCTCACTGGGCTCAACTCTTTAGATCCAAGTATTTTTCTCCTAATGAGGATCTACTTTCCACTACCCCGGCCTAGGGATCGGCTATATGGAACTCTGTCATCAGCTCCCTTCCCTTTCTTCATGTTGGCGCCAAATGGAGGTTTGAACGAGAAGACTAAGTGACTTCTACGGTAGGATCATTAGATTGGTGAAAATCCATTGGGCCTTAACCCTTCCTAGTATCCTATTAGAATAATCCTCATTGAATGTCATGGCAGGAATATCTTTAGCTATTGGACTTTGGTGAATTCCATCCCCTCCTAGAGCATCCCAGATTGGATGGGAATTAGGGAACATCGTGAGTCAACTCTTGAAACTTCTTAGATTAGAGCTATCTTCTATCTATATTTCTTTCTCCTTGCCTAAGGATGATCTTATCTGGCCCCTCTCCCCTTCCGGTGCTTCTCGCTTAAAACTTCGTACCTCTCCTTTCCTTGCCCAGCCTCGGCCTTCCCCGAGAAAACTGCGGAGGAAAGAATCTATTCCCAAAATTGGCTTCTTCTCCTAGATCTTCTCCAAGAATTCTTTCCTTTCATGATAAAATCTGAAAAGAAGGGGCTTCTCTCTTCCAACTAGATGTGTGCTCTATGCAAAGGCTGTGGAATTATCCTCCCATATTTTGATACATTTACCCTTCTCCCAAGCTATTTGGCATTGGTTTCTATCACGTATAGGAGTGCTCTGGACCTTTCTCAAGTCCATCTAGGACACTCTCACTCAATGGTGCTCGCCCTTCTCCCATCCTCCCCTGGGGGTGGCATGGAAACTTCTCCTCCCCCACGGCCTCTGGGGTATCTGGAAGGAAAGGAACAAAAGGATTTTCAAAGACCAGAGTATGGACCTTGATCGTGTTGCCATCCAGATCACTTTGTCCTTCTAGGATAATATCAACAGCTACTTCTAGAACAAGTATCAGTAAACACTTCATCTTTGTAACATCAAGGAGTGGCAGATGCCGTTTGTAAATCTACCTTCGGATAAGGCCTCTACTAAGGCTCGTGTGTCGGTACAATGGCTCCCACCCCCTATCCTCAGCTGGAGAAAACTTAATATTGATGGAGCCTCTAAGGGAAACCTTGGTAAGTCCCGAGGGGAGCTATCCTTTGAAATTCTTCTAGTTTCACTATTTTTGCTTTTGCTACTAATTTAAGCTATGGAACCAATCATCGTGCAAAATCCTCGCCATCCTCAAGGTTCTTTAACTCGGCTCTCAAATTCAGCAATGATCCTCTTCTAGTGGAAAGTGACTCCCTCAAAATCATCAATCTTCTATAGTCGGCTGACACCGGGTAATGGTCCATTCAAAATATTATTGCTGATATCCACATCTTGAAAAGGAACTTCCAACAAATTAATTTTCAACATATCTTTCACGAAGGTAACAGAGTGTGGACTCTTTAACCAACATTGGCGTCCTCGTTGAAGACCATCAAAACTAGTCGACAATTTTCCAGCTAACCTCCTTCAAATTACCGAAAATGACCTTACTTCCTAGTGTCACTTGTGGAGAGGATCGGTGGCCTTGGGTGTTAGCTATGTCATTAATATTTTCCCCAAAGGCAGCGGTAATGATTCTATCATTACTATGACTAGACTGTTGGTGCTGCAGAAAATCAAGGAGGAGGATATCCATACTCATGTGGATTTTCCCACACGTGGTGCCATTCATCCTCATACCCACACCAAGCATGGTGGGAGGGTAATGATGATGAGACAGACAGCTCCCATGCTCTAGGCGGGCTTTTTAAGGCCCTCCGGAGTCCCTTCCTTAGCACTCATTTTCAAAAAAACAACAATATGGGTGGTCAATTGAAGTTCATCGAGCGTTCTTCCTACAACGACCTAAAGTAGGATTCGGAAGTCTGGAGTATCCTTTTGCAGAATGGAATCACCACTTTTCTCGAAAGGATGGCGGGCCACTCGGATTTAGTCTCTTATGCTGCCATGGCTTCCTCGCCGCGGGGCTAGGTTCGCATTGGAAACACTTCTTTCATGATCTCCACAAACGTAATTGTGGTTGATATTAGCTTCCCAGCTTTTTGTGATGTCTACTACAAGCGCACACTCAAGGTGGAAATGTAGGACTTCATCACCTAGTGAGAAAAAATAGTAAAGTATCTTTCAGTTACACTCGCAACTCTCCGCCTCCTCGTGGGATAGAATTGCCGAAGTTATCATGCACTATTTCACTTTGATAGCTGATATCGCCTGGTCTTTGGCCCCCACTTTTTTATCCTCTCACATCTTCACTGGGAAAATAATATTAATCAAGCTTCCGTTCTCTTCCCGTCTTTGGCGCATTCCTTCCATCTTGCCCACGATGGGGAGGGTACAATCCTTCATCATGGATTGTTTCACTTCTTATTTAAATTTTCTGCCATGTCGGAAGATATTACTCACTTTCCCCAAAACCAGCCACCACCATCATACCCCCACATCATCCCCCCACCCCTCCTCCGCTTCCCTCCTCATCTAGTCACCATCGTCACTGCGCATCTCCTCGATTAAGACTTTGACATTTCCATCCTGGGCTCATCCCTTGATGGACCACACCCTCCACTCCTCCTTCTATCCCCATGCAACCCTTCGACCAATTGTGCCTTTTTCTAGATGAAGATAACACGGTACCGTGGTGGTATCCCTCGTATCTAGCCCCGAACCCCTTCTTACCGAACACATCTTGGGTCTTGCTAAACTGTACCATGATTCCCCGCCTCGAGCATTTGGGATTGAATGAGGATCTTTCTGCCTCGACACCCTCCCATCAAGAAAGTTGTTGATAGTTTGGAATTTGCTGATAAGCGAGCCCCTCGCTAACGTCTCGAATGCACCTTCGAACATGACGCCAATCCTCGCCGAGCCTACAGATGCTTATGTTTTGAGGGATGATCGCAAGGTGAAACTAACCTCAAGGCACGGGAGAGGTTCACCGATATAACCCGGGACTGCAATTGCAAAGAATGTGTGGAGCTCCTCACTTCGGCGCCAATGTTCACCTCCACCTACTCGTGGTTGGGGAGTTATTCTCTGTCACAACCGATTTGTCTACCTCCATTGTGGCAAAGACCCTATTGTTGAAGGCCTCCTTTGACTATGTCTTCTCCTCTTGGCGGTTCTGGTTGGTTTAGCATTTCTCCTTGATGGAAATTCCTCCGCTAAATCTGGTCATTTTTCCTCAAAGGCTTGGTGATAGTAGCGATTTTGAGCTGAATAAGGACTCTAGTTGGGATGGCTGGAAGCTTGTTTCTGATGAGGCACACCCCTCTTCTTCAGGTTGGAGTGACAAGCCCAATAGTCTATGTCCTCCTCTGCCACCTACCGCCTGTTCGTCGCCGCTGCTTCAAACTTTTGATCTCCTTTTTTAATTGAAGTTTGCACTATGTGGTTTTTAATCTTTGGAACTTTGAGGTGATTTGGCCTCTCTCGATGTCTTTCTCGGTTTGATTTTATGGGACATCTTGTATTCTAGGATGTGGATTTTTCCACCCATATTTTTGTATGGTTAGTTTTGTACATCCTTGTTATTAATATAAAAGCGTGTTTTTCAATCAAATTTTTCAGAGGTAAATAAATGTTGTAGTGCCCACTTCCTTCGACACTTTTAGATACTAATCTTGATATTGTTGATATTAGTATGGAAATTATTATGTTTTGATTTTAGATTATGATTAGATGTAAGACAATGGATTATTATGGATCTTGATTCGGTTATTATGCATCATGATTATTAGAGACATTATTACATGTGGATGATGATATATTGTTTGACATGGATATATTATGTATGGTTTTTTGGACATGTGATATTGGATATTGTGAGTAGATCTAGCATGTAAATTTATTGATGATGATATAGTTGTTTAATTAAACTAAAAATGATAATGTTGATTTCTTCACGTTGTTGTGATTCACATGTTTAGATGATCTTGAGATGTTGTTTATATAATTTTGGATGTTACGATATGGCCACGAGGATGAAGGAGGTATTTGAATTTTGTAGGTTAAAAATCACAACAATGTCGGGGATTGGAGACCAACAATATTAGAATTCGGATGAATTCAACAAGGTCACCATGGTGACTATTATTATTTGTGTGTTGTGTTTATTAGGGATTCCCATGGGGGATCACCTTTTAAATGTGACCAAGGAATTTTATGTATTTCTTCAATTTGGTTCCTTTTAGCAATGTTTGCATGTGTTTATTTTGTGATGTGTTACCCCTTTTATTAGTTGTTATGTGTTGAGTTAATGTTGTGAATAATCATGTGTTAAAATAAATAAATCAATATGTCATAAGAATATAAGTAATGAAGTTGTTGCTCTTAAATTTAATGTTGTAGGAGTGTGTAATAAATATGTATGAGTGTGTAAGAAATATGTAAGAATGTTTAAGGGATATGTAAGAGAATTTAAGATAGATTTTGGAGTTTTAAACACTTCATCCTCTTGGGAATTCGAATTTGTCTCGAGGCTTGT
Source organism: Taxus wallichiana var. yunnanensis (assembly GCA_018340775.1). Taxonomy (NCBI): domain Eukaryota; kingdom Viridiplantae; phylum Streptophyta; class Pinopsida; order Cupressales; family Taxaceae; genus Taxus; species Taxus wallichiana. The sequence goes on from CM031237.1 coordinate 117,348,692, forward strand.
GGGACAAGTTAAACTTGTCACACACCTCTTAAAATTATTCACCAACCATACGTATGGTTTGGAGGTTAAAATTAGACCTTTTTAATGCATTTTGATATGACCAATTGTAAGATTTAATTTCACTTCTCTTACATGTTTTAAATTCAGGCCTTTTGGGGTATGGGTTGTTTTGGAGTGTGTAAGTAAATATATTATTTTAATTTATTGTTCTTAGGTGAATGATGTTGAATTTTTCTTTGGGGTTGAGGAAGTGTGATGTGGCATCCCACATGGATCCACATCATCATCTTCTCTTCCTCTCCATTAAAAATTTGAACTCTTTACTTGTTTTTGTTGTTGAAACTTTGCATACTTCTCCTTGGGTGCATTTCTTACTATTTTGGGAGTCTTGCCTATGGAAGGAGATTGGAGATCATTGCATGTGTGTTGTTGCTTATTTTGGACTGTATGTTGGGCATAGAAAAGCTTCTGTCATTGGAAAAAACTCCATTATGGATAGGTAGGAAACTTGACCTTCTAAAATGCTTCTTCTCTTTCTATGCATGTATGAAATGGTAAATGTTTTATGTATTTGATTGGCTGGTTGGGTAGACTTCTTAGGACATGGTGTAGGAGAAGGCTATGTGGATTTCATGTGGGGAATAAAGGAACGTCAATGGCATTAGTTTTATTGTGGAAGGAGTTTGAGATTGGGATTCACCATGAAAATAAATAGCTTGCATTTATCTCTCTTGGCGGGGCATAAGGGAGAAAATTTGGGGGTATAAGGAGGAATTTGGTGGGGCATAAGGATATGTGAGATGGATTATTTTGGTGGGTTGTATAGGTGGATTCCCATTTCCCATTGGAAGGCATAAGTAGTTCACCATAGATCCTTGCTCTTTTTGACTTGCTTGATGAACCCTCGCTTTTTTTTTGTATTTGCTTAATGTAGTTGTGAACTACATTCTTCTTGAAATGTGTTTTTAAAATGTGAAAATGATGCATGTGTGTTTTTGGAAGTCTTGTTGCCATGAATTGATTTTCATCTCTTATTTCATTATGGTTTGGGCTCGGTGGCCAATCAGGAAGGATGGCTTCTCCCTTCTCATCGGATATCTTTGTTGGGTGGAGAGCATTTCCTTTCCCCCATTCTTGTTGTGATCAAGTTGAAAAATGAAGAAAACCAGCATGCTGATATTTTGGAGAAAAATAAATGTACAGTTTGTGATCTCTCCTTGTGAGAAATTTTATTGTAACCTTTCCCACTTTGAAGTGGATGATTTGTATGTTTATTTTTATTTAGAAGTTACTTGTATTGATGAGGAAAGATTGAAATTGAAATGTGAAATGTAAAGAGATATATCCCTTTTTCTCGTTTTGGAAGAATGCGAAAGAATGTTATATATTTTGTAAATTGTATTTGAAATAAAAGGAAAGAGATCAGTTGTAATTTTGTTGTTGTAAATCAATAAAGGAATGCTCTAATTTTCTCAAAATTTCATTGTTTCTTAGAATTGATTTTCTATTGTTAATTAAAACCTTGTTGGAAAGAAGAATGCGTATGAAGGAAATGAAAGTGTTTTGTTCTCTTTGAAATGAGTTGGAATTTTGAAATCAGTCCTTGCATTTTGTCTCTTAAATGATGTTTTAATCAATTAAATACATTAGACTAGAAAGGAAATGAGTTTCCCATACTTGGAGGATGTAAAATGTTAATAAATCCTTTAATGAATGATCTCTATTTTGTAATTCAAAACTGCAATCAATTATAAAAAAATGAACTTTTTGAATCTACTTTGTGAAATAAGAAATAAAACATTAAAATTTAGATGTAGTAAGTCCTAAGGAACTAAATTAGACAATAAAACTTAAGAAATATCATTGAGAACTTGTAAAATTAAAATTAAACTTGCATAGTCAATGTAAGCCCATTGATGTAAAAAAAATTTAAATCACAACTCCTTCTAATTAATTGGATCTTGGAAACCTTCCTAAACCCCCTTGAGAACAAGTCTCCATGTCTATTTGACATGTTGAGAAGGAGGGAGATCAAAATTGAACAAAAATTTATAAGTCGAATTTATCGATTTGCTTTACAAAACCCTACATATTGTTCAATAAAAATTGACCTTTCAAACTTCATCAAATTCCAAAATGGATGATTCATGTGCAAGCGAGGGCTTCGAGATATTTCCAGAAAGTCCTTGTTTGTCCAAATCTGAGCTTCATATCAAAAGTTATGGCCATTTGAAGTTTTACTTCAATTTGGCCTTCAAAATAAAAATGAATTTAACTATTAAAATTTAATTTTTAACTTTCGAAAAATTACCCAAAAAATTCCATGGCCCCCGCCATCCCGTAACAATCGAGCCCCGCCATGTGGCACCTCAAGGGGAGGACCTCTTTAAAAACTTGTTTTTTTGAAAATTTGTCCTTGGGAAAATTTTCCCATTTTTCCTCGCATTTCCGCCACCTGCGGCCAATCACGTGCTGACATGTGGCTCAACGGCTGCATGGGAGAATTTTAGAACTTAACTTTTTTTCCCCATTTTGGAAAAATTTCCATTTTGCCTCCGCGGCCCTACACCACCGCCCCTACCTTGGAATTTTCTAATTCACACACGCGAGGGCCCACGTAAGCTTTTTAGACTTTTTTCCCTTTTGGCTAAATGCCTTAGATTTTTCTCGCCAACCTATCCCCTCGCACCCACTCATTGGGTGACATGTGGCATCACCCGGTGATGACGGGATAAGCGGGAAATTTCCCTTTCAAACTTTAATTTTTTCCTTTGGTAATAATCCTACTTTTTCCCCACCGCCCGCCGCTTACGCCCAATCATGTGACGACACGTGGCAGCCTATGGCTCGGCGGAGGTGCGAGATTGTTCTTGACTTTGAAGTTTTTAGTTGTTTTGGTGAAAATTGTAATTCTTCCCGCCGTCCCGTAGCCCGTGACCAATAGGGTCATGACATGTGGCACCCTTTCTAAAATCCTAAGTTTTGGTCGGCCTCGCCAACCCATTTTTCCTCAAACCAAGCAAAGGCATGAAAAATGGCATCTTTGGCATCAGCGTAAGCGCAGATCAATTTGATCCCTCAATTCTTTTCACCTAAAGGACTCAAAGTCCTAACCCACCGTTCCTCCTAACCTATCTGGGCATGACAACGTGTCTCCCTCATCGAGCTCACGAGCATGCGAAGGTGAATTGTGCTTTGCGCCAAACGAGGGAAAATATGCTAAGTTCATCCCCGCCCCACCAGCCTACGCATTAGGAAAATTTTCCTCCCTAGGCCAACGGGCTATCCCTTCGGAAAATTTCTCCCTAAAGTCCGCCGGCTCATATCTTGCAAAATATAAGGAGTTAGGAGGACTTTTTATACCGTTGGAAATGCGAGAAAATTTCCTATCCAATTGGCATGATTTAGGGTTGTTTTGATGGCATTAATTTTGTGAAAAATCAAGTTGAGCCTTGTGATCTAGTTAGAGAGGGGTTGAGTGAGAAATTTCTCTTCTGACCTAAGTGGTTAACCTAATCCCTTGTTTTGACCTTGTTTTTGTTAGTGCTAGATGTAAGAGGAAATTCTTTGAGTCATTCTTTATAGTTGGCCTAAAACCTTATTGTGCTAACTATTGCCTTGTAACCTAATTATCGATACTCTTAATAAAAAAATTCTTCCATAATTTTCCTAAACTAATCCTAGTTTGTTCTTGGGTCTCAAGTGGTTGTTTTAAGTGGGCATTACAAATATAATTTTAGAGAGAAAACCTTCTTGATATGTTAAATGTAATGTTCTTGGTAACTCCAAACACCGAAAGAGAATAAACATGTTTATCTTTATAATTATAAATGTTTTTTTAATGTTACTCTTTTCTTTAATATTTTTATTAAAAATATATTAATAATATTAAAACATTATTATTCATTGACATTAGTTCCTCTCCACCATTTCTTATTAACTTTCTCAAATACTATTAAATTTAATAGATGATAATATATAGATGTGTAATTAATATCAAAATATTAATTATATTTCAAAAACAACTTTTATATATATATATATCGATTTGTTAAATTTTTTATTTAGTTTTTCTGAAAATATATACTACCAATCCGGCAGTCTACAAAGTGTAATTTGAATCAATAATGTATTACCGATAATTATCGTATCTTATCAACTATCCTACATAGTCATAGGGGATTGAACTTCTTTGAATCAATAATCTATTACCGATAATTACGGTATCTTATCAACTATCCTACATAGTCATATGGGACTATGACTTCTAATATATTGTATTTATTTAACTCGAAAAAATTGTTTGATCTTTCCACACAACTAAGATGTATGTATGGTGCTCGCTTAATAACCTTCGCCAAAATATATTATTATATATAAGAATACAATATACTCAAGTAATTAATAGTGTTTGATTTTAGAAAAAAATAGATTGAAATTCATGTTTACAAACATTATTTTTTAAATGAAGGGATACTTTGTAAAAATTGTATAATCTACTAAAGTTTGTAGTTGTAATGGGACTGATGTAATTTATCTATGAAGCGAACATGTTAGTGAATTTTTCAATTCCGATTTTCACTCGACCTTCCAAGTCAAATGAGAAATTAAAGATGCCATTCAATTTGATTTTATCCGGTACTTACCAATTTATTATTATGTTGGACAAAAACTTGTTCAAACATACGAATTAAATAAAATATTATACCGGGTTAATACGAATTAAATAACATACGAATTAAATATTTATTCTTCTGTAGTTGTTCAATGAAGGGTTAACAACTACAGAAGAATAAATTGATTATACCGGCAAATGACATAAATAAAAATGCAGAAAGTCATTATGTGCAGTCAATCTTTAATAGTTTCCATTTAACAGGGTATCCAATCGTTGATTCGTTCAAAACAATGAAGCATAAATAGTCTCCCATTACACAGATTATGTGATAACAATTAACAGATCTGTTAAGTCCAGTTCCAATGGGCATACACTTGAGGATCATAATTTTAATGATATTGATAATAATATCTCGATCGAGCTGTCGTCTCCTTGGTAGGTTACTAATGATTATACTCTACGTATTTCAGGCTATTAATAACAGCTTGTTCATAATTATATTCATGTTTGTATTATGCAGATGATAGGAAGGAGGGTCAAACATGTTACAAACAGTCACAGGTATAGAAATTGGCCATTGGATCCAGCATGTTTATTATCTATGTGTAGAATTTTTAAACATATTGTGTATATATCTGTGCAATGTATTGATCATGATGCGCGAAGATTATGATTGCAGTGTCTTTCCATCACATTATTAGGTACAACTTAAAAATTAATTGATATCTCAAAATAACTGATATTTGCAGGTAGTACCAAATAGGGTATACACAATGATTTCATGTCATATGCATGTGAGGTTATATTCTGGAAGTGTCATATGCATATGAGGTTCAATAGATAATCATATGTACTGGGGGAATCAGACCTATGTAAAGTAAGGAGTTTCCTAGGACACCCATAGTTAGGAAGCCCTTCAATTTAAAGATTTTTATTATTTTTAGAATTTTATATTAAAATAATATATTTTAAAATTCAATATTAATTTAGATTCATTAATTGATATTATATAGTATATACATAAAATTGTACTATAATATTTTGTATAAATTTGACTTGTTTTTAGTTCATATGATTTTATTGGTATTGTTACCTATTCTTTGATGTAGCTCTAAATTATGCATGTGCATTATTTTTATAACAAAAATAATGTATTTTTTAAATTGTTATTGGTGTAGTAGAGAGGAGAGCATAATTGAAGGAACAAAGCATTTAACTCTACTCTTAATTTTAATGGAGGAATTACGAGGAGTAGGTGTGGTCCAAATACAACTCTTCCAAAAACCATGAGAGGACCATAAGTAATTTTATTGTTTTCTAAAAAACTGGTGCATTTTTCATGGTTGAGTCCCATCACTTACTAGATGTTAGTAAATAAGATTTAGGTAGTCATTTATATAAAATTCATATTTGTTGCATTCCAAACACCTCTTATGATTAATTCTCTGCATCCATGAAATATTTCTTGTCATTTTATGATAATTTTATAGGATCATTTAATTATTTTTGTATAGAAATTTCTCTAAATTTGTAGTTTACTTTGATTTTGATGTAAATTTTAAAATACAAAAATACAGATAACATTTGTTTATTTATTTAATAGGTAAATATTATTTAATGAAATTATCATAAGAGCGTAGACTCTAATTATTACTTCGAGCATTCCTAACATTTAGAACATGTATGATGGTTTCATCCTACAAAAAAATATAAAGATCATAATACAAAAATAATATCCTCAATTAAATCTAGCCATAACCTTTCAAATCCATTTAAACCCATTTTATTGAAGAAAATATTCATTCATAAAGTAACGAGGATTTCCTTGAATTTTAAGACGACAACAAACTATTACAAACATACAGATACCTGATTATATTCATTGTTTTATTATTTTCTCACCAAACTATAATACATGATTCACTTAATTCCTTGGAAATATTTTCTTGTCAATGTCGTTTTGAAGCATTTTAGAAATTTCATCCTCTTTGGATATTTTTTAATTCATCACTTTTATACCCTAAATTTCATCATGAATGAGAGGGCCTGACTGAGTTCTACTAGGGAATGTTTATATAAATCATGTAGGTAGTAATATTGTTAACGCTACATGATGCTATGAAAAAATAACTGAAAGATTTAAAGAAAGAATTTTTTTTTTACCTTCCGAAGATATGGTTTGTTGATTTTGAACAGACGAATAAGCCCATCTTAGAAGGTGTAAAAGGAGAACAGGAGATAAATAACGATCATTTTCTATTTCGACTACTTCCCGACAGCTGCCCGTGGTCAAACTATGTCGATCAAAAATTTGAGTTGCTTTTGTTGCAGTTAACTAAAAACAAAACTGGCCACCGAATCTTACAAGAAGGAAATCATGAGACACCATCACACGGGCGCAGGTGCTCGGGGTGTAGTGATGGATTTTGACGTTCAATGTTACATGTCACAATAATTTTCTTTGACTGTCTAAAACATTATATGGATGCCATTTGATGTTCAAAATATAATATGCATGTCAAATTTATTTTTATAATAACTATTATAAACTATAAAAATTGAGTAAAATTTTACATCCACAAGATTGAAACAATAAATTCATATGAATTTCTAAAATTAAATTGAAATAAATAATTATAAAATGAGTGCTATCTTCTTACATCTAAGTTCTCAAATTTCACATTTCTTGCAATAATTGCACTTTCCAATCTTTATTTGTAAAAAATCAAAAAATAACAATAAAACAAACAATTACATATAAAAAATTAATAGAAAAAACTAAACAAAAAATAAAATAAAACTAAAAAAGGAAATCAAACAAAACTAATTGAAAATCAAAATTAATAGATGTTTCAATTTCATAATACTAGCAATCGCATGTGTTGAATGCAATGTGAACGCCGAATGATATATGTTATTTGATTTAGAGGTAAAGGTATAATTTGGAGGGCAGAAGTTGGTGGCTATGAAAATCACAGGAGGAATCCCTAAAAGACACCACTGTGGATCATCCACACACTTAATCTCAAAGCATGAACCACAAGCCTCTTCATTGTTGAATAGAGCAGTGCTCAATGCAGCTGTGGTGAGACCATATCCTTGAGAATACAAGTTCCCATATCCACAAGATCCAGCTACAACAAAGAACAAAACAAGACAATAATTAATGGATTACACCTTCAATCAGGGTTGTACACTTCAAGATAAGAGATCCAAACAACATGTTCACCATTAAATCTCAGCTCTTCAAGCTTTGCAAACAAATCCTTTATCACAATGACCATGACACCAAGACTCCCTACCATTCTAAGCATTGTGTAGGTTTTGCTTGCCCCTATCATTCCAAGCTCTATATAAAATTCTTCCCAATCGTAAACAAGTTACGTGCAAAGAATCACTGTACAAAAACACATAATGGTCTAACCAATGACCTTACAATACCTGTTAAAATTAGCCACGAAAAAGCAATCCGTAAAAATAGCCAACAAAAGTGAAAACGACGTCCAAACTGCCGTCAAAATTAAACGCCTTTTAAGGCCCTATTATTGGAAAATATGGTGAAAGTTTTGTTATAATTCTTCAGATAGTGCATACTGCTTGGGTTTAGAACGAAACCAGACCCACTTTTTTCAAAATTGTATTCATCAAGTGACAAACTTTTCTTATAGTTAGACTGTGCTAAGAAATTAGAAAAAGGCCTCCTTGATCATTAACTATGATGGATATTTTTTCTAAATTCTTTTCCTTTTTTCATTCATGGTATGAAAGCCAACCTAGCACACATCAAGGAGGTCATGGACTATTAAGGGGTGTATTTGGCATGGTGGAGATGCCAATAAAGCAAATTTTCACATAAATGACCAAAGTACAAATCCCAGAAGTTACCAAAAAGAGATGAGATGGGGTAAATGCTAGAAGACATCAAAGGATCAAGATAAAGAATTTCACTATTCCACTCATTAGAATCTTGTGTTCTTCCTATTCCTAAAACAAAGGGATATGTTACAACTGCTTACAAAAAGGCCCTTTGAAAGCTAGGAAAACAAAGAAGTCACGAGGAAGAATTAGTAAGTTTTTCACAATTTGCTACTCTTCTAAAAATTGAAATATAAAATCTATTTTTTGGTGTAATATTACACAATTACAGGACTAAGTCCACAATGGACCCATCCAGTAGGACACCACAACCTTGGACATTTAATTAGAATCCTGAAAGCTTTAGATTTTGTCCAATAATTGAAGCATAGGATTTTTTTGATGCCACTTCAGGGGGCACAACCGATATGTCAAAGCAAACTGACAAAAGTTTCATGGAGTATTGGACACAAATACTTTTACCCTATTTTTTAAGTGTCAACTGTGCCACTGGAAGGATTCCTTCAATCATGTAGGCTCTCCCTTCAACCTTTACACAATGAAGTCCCGTTTGAGTCTATCATACTGTCAAGATTTTCACTACATTTTTCTTCTTCACTGCACTGACAGATTATGACACTCTTCTTTAGAACATCCAAGATTTAAAAGATAAAAACTGTAAAAATTCCCATATATGATTTTAACCGAGGTTGTCGCACTGACTACAGGTTTGTCTTTTGGTTTGTATGGAATGATCCACAACTGTAGACAAAAACAATTGTCAAAGCTCATTAATACAATGCACATTATAAACTGTAACCTTTTTCGAAGCCTTGTAGAAGAATTTTTCTGACAAGAGTGATAGGAGGAAGCTTTGCCATGATGGTTAACAACTCTTCATCTGAGAGGCAATAGAACATACCTCCTTAAAATGCCATAGGAAAAGCCAGAGTTAGAACCATACCTCAGTTTTAGTCAACACTTTCTTCACAACCAGCTACTAACATACATTCCACACTCGCATGCAGAGCCACTACCTAAACAATCCTCATTTCAATTTTCAGCAAAGATATTAAATGATATAGCTTTGAAGTATTTTATTTATTTTTGGCTCATACTCAAGACCACCTGCACGCAAGACTCCTGCAATTGTCCTCCATTTTTGACTGGTGCAAATTTGAGTCATTGTCCACAACTTCCTTCCCGTCAGCTACTCTAGAAGAACAATTCCATAACTGTAAATTTATGACTGGTGCATATTTTGAAACCAATAACTATATACATTTCTAAGCTATCATTGCATGAAAACATATCCACATCTAAATTTCACAAACATTTAAAATAAAGGGGGCTAAAAATGTAGGATTGCCTAGGTTAATCCAAAAAATTCCATGGTTAAAGCCTGGAAATTGAAGATGCCACCAGACACAAAATTCACACCAACTAAATTTAAAGATTGCCATTCGAATTTACTTTCCACTTCGAAAGAAAGACCAGAACACAACCCCTAAAAGAAAAAGAATCACAAACCCCCTCAAACAAATTTAAAAGAAATTAAGAAAAAAACTATTGTTTTCATCAGAAACAGAATACCCTGAAAATGGAAGAATGTATGGCAATACTGACCACAAATGGGTATGCTACAAAATAAATAGTTAACTAAACCAGTAATATTCCTCTCTCTCAGGATTAAGCCTCACTCACTGGAAACTCACTTTTCACTCAAAATTACAATAAACCAGCATATTGGTGAGCTAACGGACTAAAAATATATGCTTAACATAATCAAACTGGAAGCAAGGTGGGAAAAATAATACCGTAAAGAGCGTAAAAAGATAGAAGTAAAGGTGGGGAAAGGAAAGCATCGAGGAATGAAGTGCGTGAAATTATCATACCCGCAAGGATCGCAAAGATCGGCCAATTGTCCCGAACGAAGAATCCATCCGCTTCTCTAGTTCACGCTTGATGTGGCACCGCAATTTGTGTTGAAGCAAACTTTAGGAGGCGGCATTGCCATGTAGCTACTTATTTTTCTCTTCTCGGCATATGAGATAGCTTCTTCTGAGAACCGTATTGTCTAAGAAGAAAAAATTGACCCTCGTCTAAACAACCGATATATAAAAATAGCGAGCTGGTTTTGCCTACCCCTGTCGCTTCAAGCTCTGTATAAAATTCTCCCCAATCTTAATAAAATTATGTGCAAAGAATCATTGCACAAATATACATAATGGTCTAAACCAATGACCTTACAATACCTGCTAAAAATAGCATGCACCAAAAACCAACTGTTAAAAATAGGCAGAAAAAGTAAAAATGTCCAGACGGCCGTCAAACTGTCAAATTTAACACAGTTGCAGAAACATCCACAAAGGCCTTTCCCATAGGGGAATTCCTTTAGCGTAATTAATAAGATATTAAGATTTTATTTTTTTATTTTCCTTATATCTGAAAATTTCTATTTTATTTATATTTTATTTTTGATGAATCTAAAAATATTAATATTTGATTTATTAACTTTCTTAATTATATATATATATATATATATATATATATATATATATACATCGACGGTTAAATTTTTAATATACATGTCATTTTGACATTTAAATTATATTTTGCATGTCAATCACGATGGTCATATTTTAAAAGTGGTCTGTATTTTTGCATGTCAATCATGACGGTCATATTCTAAACGCCTTGCAAAATCCAAGCTCAGGGGTTTGTGTGGGTGCCGGGTGAATCATGAAATTAAAATGTAACTTTGGATTATATGTCCACCACTGGAATACTCTATTTATATACTTGAATATTTATTGAAATTAATTACCCTTTCAATGCGTAAGATTACATATGGGATTTCAGCGTTTTTAAGTTCGTAGGTAGGGTTTCATTCAAAAGAATCTCTTTTTATTTGTATCTACAAAAATACTTAGAGGATCAACAAAATAGACTATGGTAAGGAGATGTTGGTCAAGACATTTAATATTAAATTTTTTTACAATTGAAAGTAAAACTCTAACTTATTAGGAATCATGTGTTTTGTAGATTAACAAAGAGTGATTTTTAACTATGTCTTTGTTTTCATTTTTATAAAAACAATTTGATATTAATTTGTTTTGTTTAATCTAATAAATAATATTTGTAATATTATTTTTAATTATTGGTAAATGGTTTTCGATGGGGACCATACACTAACATATTAAAAGGGTCAAAACCTAGGAAAATAAAAAGAACACAGAAGGAAAAAGGTCTAAGAACCTAGATATACAACGAAGCACAAAGAAAAGAAGTAGATGAATTGCACAACAAAAGAAAACAACATCATACCACGCCCGCAACAAACCAACAACCTACTCGCAGCAGTAAATACAACCCGAAATAATAGTCCTCCAACTTATATAAAATGATAAAAATAAAAAATAGGACATGACTCATTCCTTATCTAAAATGATGGTGGGCTTTAGTTTGTTATGTCATTTCTTCCTCTTATCCACCACCGTCTAACCTACGTTACCTTCTTCCGCAAATATCGAAAGAACAAGTTTAGGATTCTTGGTAGGAATGTGACCCTTAACGAGGGGCACCAGGGAATAGTCCATCGTAAATTCAACAATGACCTCTTGGATAGAAGAATCCTAAGCTATCGCAGTAGAGACAAAAAGATTACATTTATGTGGATCCTTCTCTACATTACGGGAGCACCTACCCTTGAAGGGTTTGATGATTCCTCTTCATCAATTGGGTCTGAATGGTGGCTAACAGTAAGATGTTCTGACAGAGAGTCCTTCCACCACGCAGGTTTTTCCTTGCATCTGAAATGATGGATGTCATCAAAGAGATTCCCTGTTTGAAAGCATTTCCGACATATAATGGCTAAAATCTCATAGTCAATCCTCTGTAACTAATGTTTGTCCCCTATTTGTAGGTGAATTTCGCTTGAAGGGATTAAAAGGTGTCAAGATCTACCAAATTTCTAGCATAAGTTGTATAAGTTTGAATAGAGGTTTTATCATCAATTTTCACGAGAAAATTCTAGGGTATCTTCTATAACAATGAGACAACATTTTATCCAAATATGTTATGGGAGTCCTCAAATAAACAAGGGATTTTTTTAGTGTCAATATTTTCCTAAACTTCCTAAACAATGTTAGTTAAGTAGAGACTTTAGATACCTTTCGATGTCCGTAAGAACGAGAAAAACCCACAGTATGAGCTCAAGATATGTCTAGTCAAAGTTTGGTCAACATTGATCAACAGGTCCATGGTGACGTGGACATGTGAACAATTGGCCAAGTGGCTCATTTAGCAGCGAGAAAGTGGAAAAGAGGACAAAAATGAAGTATTGGTTTGAGCTCCACCGGTCTTCGTCAATCGAAAAGTTGTTCGTTGAAAAAGAGGCTCAACTTTTGTAATGGAAGGAGTGCAGTCGCATTTGTGAGGATGATTATATTATCGCCAACATGGTGGGTCCTCAAACCACCACATGGATTTCCACCATGAGTTTGATTTTCCTATCGAGGATCGACAGGTGGTCTTAATTGTCATAGTTCATTTTGAAATTCCATTTTATTACCTTTGTAATTCTTTGATATTAACTTCCATGTTAATTACCAAGCCACATTATTTTCTATGTTCGGGCTTATTATTATCCAACTTGGAGAGCATGAGGATATACCACTAAATTCGTGGATTACCTTATCAAAAACAAATGATATCTCATATCCTATCAACTCTATAACTTCCACTAAAAACTCCAACTCGAGATCCAAGAACAACCTATGTTTAGTTAGAAAAATTATAGAAAACTATAGCTTCCATAAACAAAGTCTCAACATATATTAATTTTAACAAATAACTTTTTCTCGTTATAACAAATATTAAAATTCACATTACAAATCACTAAGTGAGTAAAATTAATTTCAATCGCAGATTAAATTTCCCATAGGTCTTAATTTAATAGTTAATTAAATTAATACTATAGTGAAATATTACTTAATTAAATTTTAGAGGGTCAAAGGACACAAGGTATTAATTCAGCAAGGTCTAAAACACTTTACAAGGTCTAATTACATAGGGTTAAATTTAAACATATAAATTATCTAGGTAGTTTCTCACTTACCCACTCTCATATTGACATAAATGATTCAACCTGATTTTCTCATATTTTACATATTTAAAAATTCCAGAAAACAATTCCATTAGATAGGAAATTTCATCCCCTTTCTAATGATATAAAGAATTCCTCCCAAATCCTCATATTTCTTGAGTTATGGGTCGGCGGGCCTTGGGGTGAAAATTTTCCAAAAGCGGGCCTGTGGGCCTGGGGAAGAAATTTTTCCCAAAGCGGGCTTGTGTGCTGGGGAAGAAATGTTTCCCAAATGCGGAATTGCACGCCTGGGAAGAAATTTATCCCGATGATATCGCGGACCGGCAGAGTGGGGAAAACTTAGCACTTTTCCCTTTTTAGGTAGAAAACATAATATACCCCCACGCGCTCGTGTGGGGATTCGTGTGAAAAGGAGAAAATAAAACTTAAGGTCCGCAAGGGACACATGTACAAAATTTTAAGTTAACGGGGGAAGGGCGGGTTACTAGAGGCACTTGATATTTTCATCTTTTTGTTGAAAAACCATTAAGGGTTTTAAAAGATTTGCACCTCCGCTAATGCCCAAGGACACCACGTGTCAAGCCCAGGATGTAAGCGGGAAAACGGATCGGCGGGGAAACTTAGAAAAATTTAACTTATAAAAGAAAAAACGTTAAGGGTTAAAGACAACCCGCACCTCCACCAACGCCAAAAGAAGCCAAATGTCACACTCATAGTGACTTACGGAAAGGCAGGCCGTCGACAAGAGTTAGGAAAATTTACTATTATAGAAATAAAGGTTTAAAGGTTCAAAAACTTCGCGCCTCCGCCCAAATCCTAAGGAAGACATATGTCGGACCAATAGTGACACGTAGGATGGTGGGCTGACAGAGGGGCTTTGAATTTTTGCAAATTTTTTTCAAAAAGGTTAAGTTTAAGGATGTGGGCCCACGCGCCCGTGGAAGTGTTTTTCCCAAAACAAACGGTGGTGATGCGGGGCCGCGGAGAATTTTTTTCCAAATTTACTTTTCGAACATAGATCTTTTTTTTGCCAAAAGAAGGTTCGAGCCAATGGAGCTGCGGGAGACTTCATGTCTTTTGCATTTTTGGGGCAAATAACGCAAAAGGTGAATTTCAGCCCACGGGTCCGCCTAGGAATATTTTATATTATTAAATTTGACAGTTCATTTTTTTGAACCAAAAGCGAAGTAAAAACTTCATATGGCCATAACTTTCATTGGAAGCTCGGTTTGAGAAAATGAAGACATTTTGGAAAGATCGTAAGCTCCTCTTTGCAAGTTGCAAGCTTAAAATTTTATTTTTGGTAAACTTAGAAGGGTGATTTTATAAAAAAATGTCATTTTGTTATAGAAGTGTGAACTAAACTTTTTAACTTACAATTTTTATCAAATCCGCCATTCTTTCTTCTTCAACACACCTAGATGGCATGGCGAATGCACTTGGACAAAATTTAAGGTGAATTGCAAGGATAAAAAGATTGATTTAGTTTCAAAACGAAATTCCCCCTTTTGACTAGAAAAATGTCTGCGCTTTTGTATGGGCTCGATTATTAAAGTTTTAGAAAAATTTCTTAAGCAATATAGTCTATTTGGGATGCTTTTTGATCATCCTAAGTTCAATTTAATAATTCAATTTTTTTCATAGTTGTAGGGTGCTCGTACATTGTTTTGATAAATATTTCAGTTTTTAACACTGAATCAAAATAGAAATCATACTTAAACTTGAATAGATATATTTTCATTTATCATACTTTAATATTTAAGTTCATTCCCATCTAATTTACATTATATTCCATTTTCCTTCAATCAAAACATGAAAACAAGAATGCAGTTCTATTTTCCAAAATCATGCATTTCAAATGAAATAGAGAAATGTAAAATTCCTTCATACATATTTTTCAAATTTTCAAACAAATATTTCACAATATATTTCACACATATATTTCAAATGAGAACAACACCATTTGTGGAAAGTAATACAACTTCTATTGAACTCAAATAATTCTTTTACAACTTCCTTTTTTTATTCATCAAATACAACTTACAGAATACATTTCTTTCTCTTTTCTTTTCACAGAACAAATTACAAATATATCTTTCATATTCAAATGTAGATTCCATTTCTAAAAATAGAGCAAATTTTCATCACAAATAATATTATAATGTTATCCACTTGTAGTGGGGAATTTTATACAACAAGGAAACCTCAAAGGAACGCCAAATTTGTCTTCATTCTTAGCTCTAGAACAACAACAAGAAGATCCACCATTTTTTTCAATTTGATCACAATAAACAAGGGGGAGAGGAAATGCTCTCCACCCAACCAAGAATTCCAATGAAGAGGAGAATAAATCCTCCTCATTGACCCTCGATTCCCTAACAATATTACAATAATAAATGTATTTCAACTCATGGAAACAACAGGCTTTAACAACACAAAACCATTTTCACAACAGATCATAGTCCAAACACATACTGCAGTTTGTAACGAGTGGAAAATACAAAACAATAATCAGTCTTCATCATGCCCAAGCCGAGAGGAGAAAGACCTATGGGGGAGTCAACTTATACCTCCCAATGGGGAAATGGGTGTCCACCTTAAAAATAACTCGCCAATATATATATCATCTCAAATCCTCTACATGCCCTATGCCTCCCCAAGTACCCCTTATACCTCCCATTCTCTTATGCCTCCCCACACTCTTATGGCACCCCATAATGAGTAAAGAAATGCAAGCTATTTCTTTTACAAGGTGGAACCCAATCCTAACTCCCTCCACAATAACACTTATACCTCCCCAAAAATCTTATGCCTCCCCACAAGAGATCCCCATAGTATTCTCCTACACCATACCTAGGCAATCTACCCAACCAACCAACAAACATACCAAAACATTCAAATATTCTCATATGCATAAATAAAAGAAGAATATTTTAAATATCCAATATCATATCTCTCTATGGTAGAGCTTAATCCAAAGTTCAACAAAAAGCTTTTATAATCCAAACAGTCCAAAATCTCCAGCAATCCACGAGCACTCAACAATCTCTAACTCTCTCCAAAATTACAAGAACTCAAAACCAATGAATTAACCAAATGAAGTAACCCTAAAACAAGCCAAGGAATTCGAATAAATAGAAGAGGGAGAGAGGAAGATGAGGTAGCTCCATGTAGGATGCCATATCACACATCCTCAACTCCACCTCACAAGTCAACTTCAATCTCCAAGGCACAATAAATCAGTGGGTGAATAAAATGACAGTTTAACTTACACACACAATCCAAGCCCACACCCCATAAGGAATGAAATTAAAAACATGTAAGAAAGTGTAATTAAAACTTAAAACTTGACTCCCAAATATACATCATAAGGTCCAATCTTGAATCCCCAACCATAGGTAAGGTTGGTATACAAATTTAAAAGGCACGGGACAAGAATAACTTATCCCACAAGCCTCCAAAATCAGCCTCTAAGGACAGATCCATATTTCAAAAGGATGGGTGGAGCGTTACACACTCAAATTACTCACACATCTCTTACACATCACTTATAACACTTAATTCAAGAGCCATCAACTCTTATAAATACATTATTTTGACCCATTTAATTAATTACTTAGCAATATGATTACTCACAACTCTAGACACAATTTAGTTAAATAGAAAGGGAAATACATCACCAAATAAACCCATACTAATATTAAACAAAGGAACCAAACAAAATAAATACACATAACCCCTTGGTCACATTTGAAGGTGATCCCCCATGGGAACCCCTAACAACAATACAAACATTCAGAAAACAAATACATGTTGTCATGGTGACCCTTGTTGAATTCATCTAGAATTCCAATGTGGTTGCTCTCCAATCCCTTGATGTTTTTTGTGACATGTTTACTGCAAAACAACCATACCTTCTTCGGCCTCATGGCCACATCAAATCATCCAAAACAAATATACATTATAACTACAAAATCATATATATATATATATATATATATATATATATATGAATCACAACATCATCAAGGCAAACAACAATATCATTTGAAATTTCATCAATAACGATATGATCATCAAATTTAATTCAATTTTTCTAGGTCTACTCAATATATCAAGATATCATATATCCGAACAACATCTATAAATATAACCATGTCAATCATCATATCAACATCAATATTAAATGTCTCTAGTAATACACATACATCATATATGAATCAAGGTCAACAAATCAATGGTATAACATCTAACATGTTGTTAAATCAAAAGTTAAAATAATGTCCATAATATAGTCAACAGTATCATAATCAATATCAAAAGGTGTCAAAGGGAAGTGGGCACTACATCCCCCTCCCCTTAGACACGACTTCCTCCTGTAAGTCACTAGAAAAGATGTGCGAAATTAACTCGTCAAAAATTAGCATCCTCCCATGTATCTACAGTCTCATCATATTTGTCCCACTGCACTCGAACCTGGTCAATATATCTTCCTCAAAGGCCTAGGGTCCTACGCTCTATAATGCAAATGGGCTCCACCATCACCGCCCCGATCCTACACTTGAACCGAGGTCCAATGTAGCACATGAGAAGGATCTGCAATATATATCCTATGTACTAAAATATGAAACACATCATGGATGTGAGAAAAGCTAGGTGGCAATGCTAGAAGGTAGGCTAAAGGGCCCTTACACTCCAAGATCTCAAAAGGACCAAAAATCTAGTAGCTAACTTAGAACCTTTTTAATAACGGATAGGGATCTTATGTGGCACGACACGAAGGAACAACTTCATGCCCACATAAAAACTACGGTCGATCCTATGGTGATATGCATACTTCTTCTTCATGTCATGTGCCTCCTGTAATCTCTGCCGATTATAACCACCTGTTTCTCCATGTCATGTAGTAAGGCTGGTCCAAGAGAAACCCTGTCCTCCAACCTATCCCAACTAAGAGGTATCTTATTGGCCTTTCCCACTTTCTCTTCCAAGATTGAAGGAGTACCAGCGGGAAACTTGTTAGATCCTCCTCTGCGCCTGGCAGCTCCTTTGTGCATGTTGTCTTCTCTCTCTTCTTTCGGCGGCGCTCTTCCCTTCTCCTGCCGCATTCCCACTCGAAGCTCTGGCCTTTCTGTCACGTCCGCGCGCCCCTTGTCTGCTCTCTCCTCACGGGGTTGCTTCTTCTTCACCTTCATATGCTCCTGTCCCTCATTGCCACTCTCCAGGTTTGTTTCTTTCGGCTTCTGTTCGGCTTCTTCTTGGCGCCATGTCATTCGTCGGCTTCCCCTTTGTGGCCCTTCGGGGGCAGTTTCGTGAACTGGCAGACGTTTCCGCCATTGACAGGCGCCGTTTAGCAATGGTCTTCAAATATTCTACGTCTGCTGAGGCTGAAGCCATTAAAGCCATCCTCGGTGATTCCTTCCGCTTCAATGCTCGTCACCCCGGACTGATTCCGACATCACTTCCGCCTTCGTCTCTTTCTGCCTGTTGCTTCACTCCAACACGGAGGACGTGGAATGGGTCACCTCGAGACCAAATCTACGCTGTCCACTGCGTCGGCCTTCATGAACAACTTGCTGATTTCACACTTCGGACCCATTGCTGTGGGTGGAGGAAGTCGACGAGCTGGCCACCGACTACAGTCGGGACATACATTGGCTGGGCGGGCAGTACAGATATTTAGTTACCTTCGTGCGAGAACTTCCATCCATCACTGGACCAGCGCTTTCTTCCGGTGGTCGATATCGAAGCGGCCCTCTTTCCTCTTCACTCTGCAGTGGATCAGTTAAACGCTCTCAAGGACCGTGCTCTTCCAGCCTTCAATTTCTTGTTGCACGTGGCCTCTTCGTGCGCTGGTCATTCTTGAGCTAACTGGTGTAGCCCTCGTCCCTTCGTAGCGCGTTTGTCTTCTTTGTTTCCGCGTTCTCTTCCTCCCTTCGTTTTCAGTTTTCTTCTACCTCCTTCTCTCCTTCCGACTTCCCTCTTCTCCTTTCTTCTTCTTGTTGTAGGGTTGGGGTCCCTCTCCCCACCGGTTCATAGCTCCAGTAAAAAGCGTTTACCAATAAAAAAAAACTAAGAGGTGTCCTACACTTAGTGCCATACAAAGTGCCTAAAAAGTAGCCATGTCTATCGAACATCGGTAGCCCAACAATGAAGTCCATGGAAATGGTGTCCCACTTCCATTCCGGTATAGCATGAGGAAAGAGAAGGCCAGCTGGATGCTGATGCTCGGCCTTAACTTTCGGCACTCTAAATAGTGTGACACAAACTGAGCCATGTCTTGATAAAGTCCCCTCCAATGATATAATTATCTCAAGGTGGCGTGCATCTTCTTCACCCCGGGATGGGCTAAATAGGGTGCATGATGTGCCTCTGTCAAGATGTCTTGTCTCAAGCTTCCTTCTCTGGGAAGATAAATCTAGCCTTTGTGCCCGAGAAGACCATCGACTCTAATGAAAACCATCAAAATTTCCCTCAAGGGGTCTCGTGACTCGATATCTTCTCTAACTACAATGTAGAAGTTGTGTGAGGAAGTTGATGCGAGAATCCTACTTTGGAAATATGTGCCCACCAAAGTGGCCTTAATCACATGTCTCCATTTGCTAAGATAATGCGTGACCACATTCTCCTTCCCCTTCACATGCTATATCTCCATATCATACTCAAAAATCAACTCTATCTAACGCCGCCGACAAGTGTTGAGATTGGGTTGCGTGTGAATATCTGAAAAGAAGGAAATGTCTCCATCGAACCAAGATGTTAACAGCTACTGCAAGCTCAAGATCATGATTCGGATAATTGATATCATAATTTTTGATTTTGCGAGAATCAAAAGCAACTACTCTGCCCTCCTGCATCAACACACCCCCAACTCCTACCAAATAAGCATCCATGTATACGAAAACCTCACCCTATGGATCTAACATTCCAAGAATGGGTGTCTTGTCATGAGGCATTCCTTCAGTGTCCTGAAGGCATACTCACATCTATCTAACCAAACATACTTATTCCCTTTCTATTGAAGGGAAGTGATGGGGTGGGCAAGCCGAAAGAATTCTTGAAAAAATCTCCTGTAATAACATGTTAATCCCATAAAGTTCCACACCTCTATCATAGTAGTGGCTCTTTGGACAATCCATAATAGCTCAAATCTTGGAAGGATCGATTGCGTTACCTTCCCCGAGAAATGATATGGCCTAGATATCTGCACCTCTGTCTCGAAAGAATGCACACTTCTCCAAGTTACTATAAAATTGCTACTCACGAAGACACTGAAGAACCTAGAAAATATTCCCCTCATGCTTCTCATGAATACATGAGTAAATGAAAATGTCATCAAGGAAGATGAGAACAAAGTGATCCAATAATTTCTGAACACCGCATTAATCAAGCTCATAAACACTGCGCGGGGCATTAGTCAAACCAAACGGCACCACTACGAACTCATAGTTTCTATATCTCATAAAAAGGTGGTCTTATGAATATCTTCCTCTGTAATCCTCAGCTAATGATAGCCTAACTTAAGATCTATCTTAGAGAAAATTATGGCCCCCTTCATCTGATCAAATAAGTCATCAATGCGTAGAAGGGGGTAACGATTCTTGATCATTACTTTGTTCAACTGGTGGTAATCAATACAAAACCGCAAGGATCCATCCTTATTCTTTACAAAAATCACCGGTGCACCCTAAGGGGATATACTAGGATGGATTAGGAATTTCTCCAAAGAGGCTCTCTAGCTACAACTTGAGCTCACGAGCTCTAGGGTGGTCACTCAATAAGGTGCTCGTGAGATAAGATCTACTCCCGAAACCAAATCTATGTGAAAATATATCTCACATGGGGGTGGTAACCCCGGTAGCTCCCCTAGAAAGACATATAAAAACTCTCTCAAGATTTTATGGTCATCAAGCAATGGTCCACTAGACTCATCCTTTGATCGGTCACTAACTATAACCACATACATCTAGCAACCCCATCGCACACACCTGCTTAAGATGCATAGCGGAGATGGTGTGAATGGAAACAGTCTCCTAACCCCGAAATCACCGACTTAACTCCTAAATAATCTTCACAAGATATATTCTTATGGTAACAATCCATCATGGCCTTGTGTGTAGACAATGAGTCCATACCCAAGATGAATCCATAAGAACCTAACGGAAGGATACGAAGATCCAAGGTAGTGGTTAAAGGTCCCAAATCAACTACACACTCCTTAACTAAGGAGTATACAGAGATATTTGCTCGAAGCCATCTCTATGTCCCAACTAACGCATGCTGAATCGCTTGCCACTAGCCTACATTGCTCTATAAAAGATGGTGCAATAAAATAATATGAAGAACCATAATCAAATAGAATTGAGGTAGGAATACCACTAATGTTACCTATCATCTCAATCATGGTACTACGATGATCAGCTGGTGGTTCTCGACCGTTGCATAGATTCGATGACCTGCGCCTCATGTCACCAACATTTAGCTCTGAAATCTTCATCTTACCTTTGTTATTAGGGTTATGTGGGTAGTCTCTTCAAAAATATCCAGCAACACTAGAACTGAAAAAAAACCCCGATCATGTCCCATGGTTAGTAGCTTCGGCCGATGCTCTAAAGGTCTCATGTTGTGGATCCCGATGATCCAGCTATGGTTTTTTGAGGTATGTGGTGGAAAGCTCCTACCGAAAGATCTCTCGAGCACCCTATGTCTAAAATCTACGTCTTACCTTTGTTATTAGGGTTCTGTAAGGCGTCTCTTCAAAAATGTCCAAAGAACACGAAAACCAAAAAAATCCCCATTCATGTCCCATGGGTAAGAACTCCACCAATGCTTTGAAGGATCTGTGTTGTGGATCCACGATGATCCTGGGCCATTGTGGTCTCTGAGGTATCTCGCTGGAAATCTCCTACTTGTGAGCTCTCTCGAGAACCATTTTATCGAACCTCATGCATCAAATATCTATGGAGGTATGTAAGGTGGGCAGGTCTATTACGCCTATCTGCTACCTGCTATGGTTTAAAATATGTTTGTGATGAACCCTGTTCACCATGAGGAGGAGGAGCTAACCCCCTCGATTTTTTGTCTTGCTTCTACTTTGGATGCGGCTCCAAA
This sequence comes from Taxus wallichiana var. yunnanensis, assembly GCA_018340775.1. Lineage (NCBI taxonomy): Eukaryota > Viridiplantae > Streptophyta > Pinopsida > Cupressales > Taxaceae > Taxus > Taxus wallichiana. The sequence goes on from CM031237.1 coordinate 117,371,383, forward strand.
CTCTATCTCTTTCCTGTTGTGTCTTTCCCTAATTCTCCTCTCCTATTAGGCCTTCTCAACGGCCTCTGCAAATGTTTGTGGATAATGGATACGCACTGCACCTCCAATGTCTAGATTCAGGCCCTACATGAACCTATGAATCTGTAGCTACTCATACTACATATAATCAACATACTGGAGTAGATCCAAAAATCTAATCTCATACTCAGCTACTGTCAAATATGCCTACCAGAGGTCGTGAAACTCATCTATCCTCTGTTGAATGAACCTCCGTGATAAGTACCTACTCCTGAACCACTCCTTAAAGAGCTCCTATGTAACTGTCTTTGAATCCACATGGAGCTTCTACTCCTCATTCTTCCACAAAACACCTACTCCATCCCTCAAAGATGGATCGCAACACGAGCTTTCGTGTTCCTAGAACAAGGGAAGAGATTGAAGCAACCACTCAAGCTCACCAACCAGGCCTCTTCCTGAAATCCACCTGTGTCACTAGAATAATGAGATGGTCGTAACTTTAGGATCTCCCTGATATGGTCTACATATGTAGTCTTGAGACCCCTAGGCCTCTATGCATGCTCATCCCTAAGCCTAGGGCTCTGAGACCTATCCCTATTTCCCGGAAGTTGGTCTCCCTGTCCCCTCTATAGTGACTCTACTCTGGTGGACTCCACGTAGGATTTCTATTCGTATTCTCCTTCGTGTCAAGGAGATGCATGATCCTCAACTAAAGGTTCACTACTATGTCTGTCTGAATGTCCTCCTACGGAACCTCCACGTAAGGCAACATTAACGTCTTGGAGCGACCAAAATATGTTGTAGGATGGTTGCTGGCAATATGATCTCGAGGTTGTAAGTCTAAGTCTATGTGAAAGAACCCCTCGTCTCGATGTGCACTTGCTACACATACCGAGGCAAGAGTTAGTTCATTATTCTATGTTTTATTTAGTTTTCCATGTTTACTAAAATATGCAAACTTTTCAAACAAGATTGTTTTCTGAATTTACAAGTGTGCCAGGTTTAATATTGTACTAGGTTTAAAGTTCATGTCTTAAGTTTTCTAGTGTGCCTAAGGGTCCAAGCTTTGAACCCATAGCTCTGATACCAAGTGTAAATCTGCTAAAAACTCACACTCGAGACGTAAGAACAACCTATCTTTAGTTAGAAAAATTATGGAATAACTTTTTTTCTTGAAAGGCATGCCCTGATATAGGCTTAGAAAACTAAAGTTTCTACAAACAAAGTCTCAAGGACAATTAATTTTAAGAAATAATTTTTTCTATTATAACAAATATTAAAAGTCACATTACAAATCAATAAATGAGTAAAAACAATTCCAAGCACATGACTAAATTTCCCTTAGGTGTTAATTTAATAATTAATTAAATTAACACTATAGTTAAATATTACTTAATTAAATTTTAGAGGGTCAAAGGATCAAACAATTAAATACCCAAGGTATTTAATTCCACAAGGTCTAAAACACTTTACAAGGTCCAATTACATAGGGTTAAATTTAAACATATAAATTAACCGGGCAGTTTCTCACTTACCCACTCTCATACTGACTTAAATGATTCAACCTAATTTTTGTCATATTTTACATACTTAAAAACTCTAGAAAACATTTCCATTAGATAGGAAATTTACACCCCTTTCAATGATATAACGAATTCCTCCTAACTCCTCATATTTCTCAAGTTATGGGTTGGACCTTGGGTTGAAAATTTTCCCAAAAGTACGCTTGCGGGTTTATGGAAGAAAATTTTCCCAAAGTCGGGCTGCGGGCTCTGGGAAGAAATTTTTCCCGAGTGCGGGCTGTGGGCCTGGGAATAAATTTTTCCTAGAGGATATCGTGAACCGGCGGAGTGGGGGAGAAATTGTTTCCCAAACATAGGCCGGTAGAGTGGGGGAGAAACTTAGCACTTTTCTATTTTTAGGAAAAAAACGTAATTTACCCCGTGCACCCCCACAAGGCTTCGTGTCAAAAGGAGAAAATAAAACTTAAGGTCTACAAGGGACACGTGTCCAAAAAAATTAAGTTAACGTAAAAGGGAGGGTTCCCAGGAGGCACTTGGGATTTTGGCTTTTTGTTAAAAAGCATTAAAGGTTTAGAAAGATCCGCGCCTCCGCCGATGCCCAAGGATGCCTTATGTCAATCCTAGGATGCAAGCAGGGGAAAATGGGTGACGGGGAAACTTAGAAATTTTTGACTTATAAAAGATAAAATATTAAGGGTTAAAGACAACTTGTTCCTCTCAGGATGCCAAAAGAAGCCACATGTCACACCCACTGTGACTTGCAGAAAGGCGGGCCATCGGGGAGACTTAGGAAAATTTGCTATTATAGAAAAAAAGGTTTAAAGGTTTAAAACACTCCACGCCTCCGATGAAGCCTAAGGAAGGCACGTGTCAAACAAAACAGTGACACTGGGACGGCGGGATGGCGAAGGGACTTAGAAATTTCTCCCAACTCTTTTTACAAAGGTTAAGTTTAAGGACGTGGGCCCATGCATCCATGGAAGTGGCTTTCCCAAAATGAAGGGCGGGCATGTGGGGCGGCCGAGAATTTTTTCCCAAATTTACTTTTCGAACTTATTACTTTTCCGCCAAAAGAAGGTTCGGGCTAGTGGAGCTACGGGAGACTTCATGTCTTTTGTGTTTTTTTGGGCAAAAAGCGCAAAAGGCAAATTTCGGCCGGCGGATCCGTCTAGGAATATTTTATTATATTATATTTGATAGTTAGTTTTTTCGAACCAAAACAAAGTAAAAACTTCAGATGGCCATAACTTTCGATTGGAAGCTCGGATTTGAGAAAATGAGAACTTTTTGGAAAGGTCTCAACCTCCTCTTTGCACTACAAGCTTAAAATTTTATTTTTGATAAACTTAATAGGGTGATTTCATAAAAAAACGTCTTTTCTATTATAGAAGTGTGAATGAACTTTTTAACTTACATTTTTTTCAAATCTGTCATTCTTTCTTCTTCAACACACCTAATAGGCATGGAGAAAGCACTTGAACAAAATTTAGGGAAATTTTCAAGGATAAAAAGATTGATTTAGTTTCAAAATGAATTTCCTCTGTTTGACTGGAAAAACATCTCGTGTTTTTGTGTGAGCCCGATTATTAAAGTTTTATAAAAATTTCTTAAGCAATATAGTCTATTTGAATGCTTTTGATCATCCTAAGTTCAATTTAATATTTATTTTTATTTTTCATAGTTGTAGGGTGCTCTGTACATTATTCGATAAATATTTGTAGTTTTTAATAGTGAATCAAAATAGAAATCATATTTAAACTTGAATAGATCTATTTTCATTTATCATACTTTAATATTTAAGTTCATTCCCATCTAATTTACATTATATTTCATTTTCCTTCAATCAAAATGTGAAAACAAGAATGCAGTTCTATTTTCCAAAATCATGCATTTCAAATGAAACAGAGAAATGTAATATTCCTTCATACATATTTTTCCAATTTCCAAACAGAGATTTCACAATATATTTCACAAACAGATTTCAAATGAGGAAAAAACCATTTATGGAAAGTAATACAACTTCTATTAAACTCAAATAATTCTTTTACAACTTCCTTTTTTCATTCATCAAATACAACTTACAGAATACATATCTTTCTCTTTTCTTTTCACAGAAAAAATTACAAAATATATATTTCATATTCAAATGTAGATTCCATTTCTAAAAACAGAGAAACTTTTTATTACAAATAATATTACAATGTCATTCACTTCAAGTGGCGAATTTTACCCAACAAGGAAACCTCAAAGGGACTTCCAAATTTTTCTTCATTCTCGGCTCGAACAACAACATGAAGATCCACCATTTTTTTCAAATTGATCACAAAAAATAAGGTGGAGAGGAAACGACTCCACCCAACCAAAAATTCCAATGAAGAGGAGAATCCACCCTCCTCATTGTCCCCGAGCCCCAACCATATTGTAATAAAAATTTATTTCAACTCATGTCAACAACAAGCTTCCACAACACAAAACCATTTTCACAATAGAACATAGTCCAAACACATATTGTAGTTTCGCAACCACAGGAAAACAAGGCTTCAAACAAATGGAGGTTTGGGGCGGGCGGGGGGGTGTTCAATCCCTTCCCAAATATTAATTCTTTTTGTTTTAAACAATGAAACTTCTACATTATTCCCCACCAAAAAATTTCTTTTATTAATTTTATTTTTGAAATTTCTTTTATAACATATAACTTTTATTACTTGTTTTAAAATTTTAAATATATATATATATATATATATATATATATATATATATATATATATATATAGAGTATAATATTTTTAATATATTACAATATAGGATAAAATAATTTACAATATTATAATATATATATGTATATATATATATATATATATATATATATATATATATATATATATATAATAAAATGTGATATAGATATCAATATATTATGTTTTAATACAAATTTATACCCATATATTGATTCATACAAATTTACGTCTTGAATAGACTGAGGTTCTATTTTATAACATAACTATTCTAAAGATATTTTAGTACATCTATATTATATACTATGTTTAGGAACTTACAAGTAGAACAAGAATAAGAAGTTGTGTTTTATAAACATATATGCCTACTAAGTTTATTCATCCTTATATTAGTATTTAACAAAAAGGGAACCATTGTAAAATTCTTCTATTGGTTTATGGGGAATAAGGTTTCATTCACAACAAATTTTGACTATAGAAGCCTTAAAATAGATTCTTGGAAATTAAAATTTTTCCATTGAAAAGTAAAATTCAATCTCTACAACTTTCTTGGAATATAGACAATTTAAATCTGATTTCCTAATATAATCATTTTACTAAGATTTCACATGGGAAAGGAAGTAAAAGAAAGCTAATTTATTTTCATGATATAATGCTACAAAAAAATTGCAATAAGGAGATCTATTATAAGAATAACAATATTTCCAATAAATCTACTTTCTTTTCAAAATGGAGTTCCAACAATTTCATATTAAAGGAAATAAATAGTTTGCAAGATTTCTTTTCTAAGTATCTTAAGCTCACAAATGAAACATAATCCCAAAATACTTGAGATGCACAAGAGCAACTTTACAAGATTCCTTACAATATATTAAGGGGAATAATGCAACCCTAATTTGTAATTAATCCCAAATCACAAAAAAGGAACTCTACAAGATAAAGAAACTTTCCAAATAGCCATATCCATAGGATTACAATGAGAGTAATGTTCACCAAAAATTTAAGAAAACAATGAGGAGCCATGATATCAAGAAACTCCAACCATCTCCATACTTGAGCTCCAACTTTGAATGCATTTCAAGGAAACCAACACAAGGAGAAAAAGCTTGTTTTACCACCCAACCTATAGGCATCATTACATGCCTTTCCAAAGGTTGGAAGACATGATATCCTCCCCAAGCCCATGGGAGAGAGAGCTAGCTTCCACAAATGTGCACAAGATTTAGGGAGACATAAACAATAACACATTCACATGCAAGAAAAACCCATGGAAAAAATAAAAAAACTACATTAATAAAACAAAATAAAGGAGGAGAAAACCATATTCATCCTCACAAATGGGGAAGAGAAGATGAGATACCCAAAAGTGTCAAATGTGTGGTCCAACCATAGGATGCACACTAAAATTTCTTCAATAGCCTCCTTATTCCTCCAAGTCAACAAACCCTCCTTATTGCTCCACCCATTCACCTAAATCCTTTTTGGGAGGATTTTCAAACCCATTGGGTTTCCTCTCCAAGAATGGGGAAGGGGTTCAAACCATATGAACCACTTCCCCACCTCAAACCATATGAGAGGAGTGAAAATAACCTACATGGCTTGCCCATTAATCCATGAGGTTTAAGAGGAAAATACCTCCCTCTTCCCCCATAAAACTCCAAAATCCATCAAGCCATATGATGGATGGAGAAAATAAATACAAAAACATACTTAAGCAATAAACAATACAAGCAACAAACACAACATACAACCATTTACAACTCTAAGATCTATCATGTAAAATAACAAATAGAGATAAATCAAGAGCCTACCTCAAAAATCTCTCCAACACTCTAGCTTTTCCCACTTCTTTATCCAAGAAAACTCTAGCTCCAAAAGTCTCCAAGCACCAAGGGAAAAAAATTTCTCTTTCTCGCCCATGAAGGAGATTTTGAAGAGAAGCCAGCAAATTTCATCACCAATGAGGGAGTGACATGTGTCACCCCTCTCTTCCCTCCAAGTCAAAGATTCCCAAAATAAAAAGAAGAAAAGATAAATTCACTTTAAATTCTCTTCTCCCAAATTGCCCAAATATAAAATAAAACAAGACTAAGAAACTTTTAACAACACACGAGATACCAATCCATCTTACATCGATGGTGAAAAAATATAGGAAAAATGGGAGGAAAACTCCTCTATGCCTTGAAATTAAGCCCCCTACCTAATAGGTAGGGTCCAAGAGCTTATTTTCATGCTAAGTGAACTCCCAAAACTAAAAGGGGTCACTTAAAATGTAATAGTTAGCCCAATTTCGGGTTTGGAACATTTTGGCACAAGTGCTAGAGGATGTGGAGCCAACTCAAGGGTTCACATGTGACCCTAATCCTCTCTAATTAACCCACACTTACCCAAATACAAATCTTAATCCAAGTAGGGACCATTAAGTCCCCAAACCTAATTTACTTAACAGAATAAACACCTAAACAATTAATTTTACATGACATACTACATTACAAATGAGGGTCACTCAGGGTGCCCAAAATAATGAAATCTAATACTAAGGCCTCATACAGCTAATATGGTTAGGACTTAGCCTCGTGGGCCACTTGTGTAGAATTTTTGTAGCTGCCTTGAAACCCACGTTCTCCTGTGACCTGTCACTTGCACACTCAATGCACACATTAAACACACTGTTTGATACAATGCAAGTAAACTACTCAATAAGTGATCAATGAAATCTATGATATCATAACATCATCATGGAATCGTAAATGCAAAAACATGCACAATTACACACAATTTACCATGAGTTAGCCATAGAGATAAATATAAATGACATACATCCATATAATCAAGACATGCGACTAAACTAAGTATCCAACATATATCAATTAGGTCCAAACAACATCACAATAAGTTAGTATCCACAACATCTAATGAAAGGTGTCAACATACTAATCAAGTCAAATTGGCGCTACGCGCCCAAATCACCATACATGTCCAAGAAGATCAAATATCATAACATACTATCCAAAATATATCAAATCCCTGTCAAATCATATCTATGAATAAAGAAGTCAACAAATAACTGAGGCTATAAAAATGTGGGAAATACATATGGATTATAAAAGGAACATGTTCTTAAACCGTTCTCAATGATTTTCACTCCTCGAATATACGTAGGCTTAGTGGAACAATCCGATGATATCTAGTCAAGGAAATTTGTCTTCATTTTTGTAACATGAAAAGTTTGTGTTTGTAAGAAGTCAAGCTATCTAACTTTCTGGTGTACTTTGTAGATCACACTATTTGGCCCCATTTCATTTGTTATACCTCTACTCATCATTTTGTACATGTTGGAGTCATGACCTTGATTTCTCCCTGACATTTCTTAGCATGTAATTTAATAGGACTCAGACCCACACAACAAATGGTGTGGTCACTTTTCCATTTTGACAAGACTATTTTTGGGTTAGCCAACATCTACGCTTCAAATGATGTAGGCGAGAAGGATATTTTTATTGTTGGTTCTTAGATTTATTTATAGAGACCCTATGGATTATTTATGGTAACTTTAACATTTTTAAATTCCTAGAGATAAATAGGGAGTCTTTATATGTGATGGTAAGTAGGAAAGCGAGAGGCTTGGTTTTAATTCTGGAACAAGCTTGGACTTTTTATCCCAATATTCCCTACCACCATAAATACCCTTCTCCTTGGTTCACTTGGTCTAGTTTTAGAGATGGACATGATCGAGTTGTTTAGTAGTTGGACCGCTCCCTCATGACTAGTCGGGATTAATTTATCTTTCCCTGTTCTAGGTCATCATGTTTTTTTCATTGCGACTACGTTGCTTTCATACCATTGTCCCAAGTTTTTAAACATTACATGGTCTATTCATTACGAAAAAACATTAGGTTAATTCTAAATTTTATCTTAACACCACTCATCTTAAGCATGCTTGGGTGTGTCACACATATAACAAGTATGGAATTTGTTTGAGTGGCCTTCGATTGGTCTAGTTGAATCACTTAGTGAAATGATGCCATTAGATGTACCACATCCTTTCTTTCCATATATGGGTAACGTGCTTCCATTTTTAGGAAACATGCACATGATGCCTCATATTGTGATGGACCTCTAGAATCTCATAGGAGCCAAACGCCTTGCCTTTCAATCGTTATTTGTAAACCCATGTTTCCTATTCGAGGCATGCTATTAAAGTTCACGAATCCTATCGGGCATGGGGAGATCAACTTCAATCTCACCTACATTGGATTAGAATAGAGAAATGAGCTTCTAAGGACTTCCTTTTCCATGATTCGTTCTAAGAATTCTTCTTACACGATAAAGGCAATATCTCATGGTAGTACTTAGGCTTACAACCTTACACGAGATTCTCCACAATATTTTTCATCATTATCATGTGGTTTTTTCTTCTTAACCCACCACTCCATCTCGGGAAGCATCCCTTTTACTATTTATCTAGGTGGTGCCTTATAAAGTTTCTCAACCCCAATAGGTGTCTGTGATAGGCCTTTATCTCTTTCTAATCTTAAAGAGGCTTCCTTTCAAATGGCTTCAGAAAAAGCTCCCAGAGTTGATGGTTTCCCTACTAAATTTTATCAAGCTTTGTGGGACACTATTGGTTTTGATCTCCACAATGTCTACTTGGAAGATTTGGAAACCAACTCTTTACGTGACTTGATCAATCAAGGCAATATTAAATTCATTCCCAAATCAGGTGATTTTGAAATTCTTTCTAATGGGCACCCGATTACTTTGCTCAACATGTCATACAATATCATTGCTAAAGCTTTGGTGATAAATTTTTAATCTTCTACCTTTAATTATTAGAAGTGAACAAACTGGATTTATTAAAAACATGTATATTATTGATACCATTATAGTTATGCGGGAAGGTATGAAATAAATTGAGTCTTCTCTCAACATGCCCTTTTTAACAAGATCAATTTTTCTAAAGCTTATGATAGAATTGAATGATATTTCATACGAGATATGCTCCAAGCCTTAGCATTTGGTCCTCGCTTCGTTTGTAATGTAAAAATGCTCTTTAAAAATGTTGGATATTATATTATTATAAATGGTTTCCACACTTCCATATTTGGTTTGTTCAGATATATTAGGAAAGGTTTCCTCCTAGCCCATTCCCTTGATGTGTTAAATGTTGAAGGATTTAGCTATCTTCTAGTTCAAAATGCTTCTCAAGGACTAGTAAAAGGTATTTATTTTCCTTCTAATACTCAACAACTTATTAATGGTCATTTTGTTGATGATTCTTTTCTCACGCCTTTAGAGGAAGAGAAAAATATTCATCATGCTCTGGATTGTCATGAAAATTTTTGTCTTGCTTCGGGATCTGCTATTGAATGGGATAAAACTCAATGTTATCATCAATATCAAACTCTCATTCCTTGGATGGATGATATGCAATGGAGCTAGATTCATCCTAGGATGCAGTTAAAATTTCTTACTATCCCTTTAAATTTTCAAGATACTTTAGCTCAGCTCTGGTCTTACATGGTCTAGTGGGTTGAACACAAGATATCTTATTAGATCACCAAACCTGTTTCTCTTGCAAGGAAATTTTTATATGCTTTAAGGTTTTGACAGACTACACATGTGTATTACTCCTCATGTTGGGATCCATCCAATGCTACTTATGCCAAAATTGAGAAGCTTCTTCATGATTTCCTTTGGACCCACCTTTGAAGGGCACAAACAACTCTGAGGTTACTTAGGAAGTTTTTGTATCCTTACAAAAATTGGTTGTATGGGATTAATTGATGTTAAACACCAGGGCGGGCAATTTGTTCTAAATGGATCTTTCGTAGTTTGGAAGGGAATGAAGTGGGAAAATTCTCCTTCGAATTGTATTTTTAGGGTGTTCCTTTGGGAAGACAGGCTTAGAAGGGTCTTAACTTTCAATCTCTCCTTCTCTTTCTAGTTCCAATTAAGATTAAGGGCACTTTTATTTTGCATAGTATTTGGAAGGCATGAGATTCTCTTCGACCACAACTTATTTTTGTTGGCAATGGTTTGAGATCGACATTTCTCTCAATTGTCTCTCTCTCTCTCTCTTGTGGTCCTCTTTATTTTACTATCATGATTTTACCTCTTGATTTGGCTCATTGGGATAAATCCCTCCATTTTTAAAAAAGGGAATTAATTTTGCTACGGATTTTTTGTACAAGAATTCTTATTTTTCGCTTTCTTGTGAGACATAAGTATTAAAATTCCACCTTCTTGCTATAGATGTTTCTCTATTTGGTAATTAACTATATGCATTTGTGAAGATTATTTGCAGAAAGATAAGACTTACACATGCATTTCCTTGGTGACGTATTTGGAATTAGCCTAATGTTACGCATTTTCGTAGATATAAATCATTACTTATTTATTCTCTTCTAGCTCATCATTCATTTAATAGTGAAATGCTTAATAGGCCTTGGTCTCTTTCCTCTTTGGCCTCGGTGTGGTCATATTGATTTCATAGTGTTTTTTCAACAATTGTTGAGCAAAAGAGCTCATTTCAATTGGTTTCTTCTTCACCTAGGTCTCCCCACTAGTTCATGGCTCAAACATTTTTGTGTTAACCATTTACATTTGTGATACAACCATTTAGAATATATCAAGCACATTTTTGGTTTTGTCCCCATGCTCAAATGACTTAGAGATGGATTCACACCATTTTTCAACCCTTTTATTTTGAGTTATTCGGATAGAAAGTGCTTAGTTTTTAGGACTTGGCCACGTTACCTATAATTTAGAACAAAATTTGGCAAATATTAAAAACTTGAATTTTTTTCCATTTATGAAAAGACAAAAACAATGTGATTTTTATAATTTTCATGTAGATTATGATTTATTTGTTAGTAATATGGTGGTTGTGATTTCTATTATTATGATTCAGATTAAGAAACAAGATGGAAAACTATAGTTGGAGGTGGAGCATGTCTAGCCCATCCTTAACCAAGGGGGTTCGGCACCTGTGTTTTCATCATGTGCCCCTAAATGCATCTCCATCCCACCGCTTGCCACTTGGTGCCACCATTCACCTCCACCTACTTGTGGTTGGGAGTTCTTCTCTGTCAAAGGATTAATCCACCTCCATTGTGGTGAATACCCCATTGTTTGAGGCCTCCTTTACTATGTCTTCTCCTCTTGGTGATTCTGGTAGGTTTAGTGTTTCTCCTTGAGGGAAATTCCCTCTGCTAGATCTAGTCATTTCTCCTTACAGGCTTGGTGATGGTAGTGATTTTGAGTTGAATAAGGACTCTAGTTGGGATGGGTGGAAGCTTGTTTCGATGAGGCTCACCTCTCTTGTTCGAGTTGGGGTGACAAGACCAATAGTCTACCTCCTCCTCTACCACTGCCGCCATGTTCATTGCCACTACTTCATCTTTCGATCTCCTTTTTATTGAAGTTTACACTATTTGGTTTTTAATGTTGGCACTTTGAGGTGATTTGGCCTATCTCGAGGTCTTATTGGATTGATTTCATGGGACATCTTGCATTACGGGATGTGGCTTTTTGCACCCAGATGTTTGTATGATTAGTTTTGTACATCCTTGTTATTAATATAAAGCGTGCTTTTCAATCAATTTTTTTGTAGGTAAATAAATGTTGTAGTGCCCACTTCCCTTTGACACTTTTAGATATTGATCTTAATATTGTTGATCTTATTATGGACATTATTATGTTTTGATTTTGTATGATGTTTAGATGTTAGACCATGAATTATTATGGATCTTGATTCAGTTATTATGCATGATGATTATTAGAGACATTATTACATGTCGATGATGATATACTGTTTGACATGGATATATTATGTATGGTCGTTCAAACATGTGATATTGGATTATGTGAGTGGATCTAGTATGTAAATTTATTGATGATGATATAGTTGATTAATTAAACTAAAAGCGATAATGTTGATTTCTTGATGTTGTTGTGATTCACATGTTTAGATGATCTTGAGATGTTGTTTATATCATTTTGGATGTTCCGATATGGCCATGAGGCCAAAGGAGGTATTTGTATTTTGTAGGTTAAAAATCACAACAATGTCGGGGATTGGAGACCAACAATATTAGAATTCTGGATGAATTCAACAAGGTCACCATGGCAACTGTTATTGTTTGTGTGTTTTGTTTGTTAGGGATTCCCATGGGGGATCACCTTTAAAATGTGACCAAGGGATTTTATGTATTTCTTTAATGTGGTTCCTTTTAGTAATGTTTGCATGTGTTTATTTTGTGATGTGTTACCCCTTTCATTAGTTGTTATGTGTTGAGTTAATGTTGTGAATAATCATGTGTTAAAATAAATAAATCAATATGTCATAAGAATGTAATTAATGAAGTTGTTGCTCTTAAATGTAATGTTGTAAGAGTGTGTAAGAAATATGTAATAATGTGTAAGGGATATGTAAGAGAATTTAAGATAGATTTTGGAGTGTTAAACACTTCATCCTCTTGGGAATTCGAATTTGTCCTTGGAGGCTATATTTGGAGGCTTGTGGGACAAGTTAAACTTGTCCCACACCTCTTAAAATTATTCACCAACCATATGTATGGTTTTGAGGTTAAAATTAGACCTTTTTAATGCATTTTGATATGACTAATTGTAAGTTTTCATTGCACTTCTCTTACAAGTTTTAAATTTTGTCCTTTTGGGGTATGGGTTGTTTTGGAGTGTGTAAGTAAATCTGTCATTTTAATTTATTGTGCTTAGGTGAATGATGTTGAATTTTTCTTTGGGGTTGTGGAAGTGTGATGTGGCATCCCACATGTATCCAAATCATCATCTTTTCTTAATTAGATCCTTTAAAAATTTGAACTCTTTTATTGTTTTGGGTTGTTGAAACTTTGCATACTTCTCCTTGGGCGAATTTCTTGTTGTTTTGGGAGTCTTGCTTGTGGAAGGAGATTGGAGATCATTGCATGTGTGTTGTTGCTGATTTTGGACTATATTTTTAGCATAGAAAAGCTTGTTGTCATTGGAACAAACTCCATTATGGAGAGGTAGGAAACTTGACCTTTTAAAATGCTTCTTCTCTTTCTATACATGTACGAAATGGTATATGTTTTATGTATTTTATTGGCTGGTTGGGTAGACTACTTAGGACATGGTGTAGGAGAAGGCTATGGGAATTTCATATTGGGGGCATAAGGGAATTCCAATGGCATCATTTTTATTGTGGAGGAGTTTGGGATTGGGATCCACCATGAAAAGGAAATAGCTTGCATTTCTTACTCTTGGGGGCATAAGGGAGAAACTTTGGGGGCATAAGGATATGTGAGATGGATTATTTTGGCGGGTTGTATAGGTGGATTCCCATTTCCCATTGGGAGGCATAAGTAGTTCCCCATAGATCCTTGCTCTTTTCGGATTGATCAACATATGAATCCTCAGTTTTGTTTGTATTTGTTTAATGTAGTTGTGCACTACATTCTTCTTAAAATGTGTTTTTAAAATTTGAAAATGTTGCATGTGTGTTTGTGGAAGTTTTGTTGCCCTGCGTTGAATTTCATCTCTTATTTCATTATGGTTGGGGCTCGGGGCCAATGAGGAAGGATGGCTTCTCCCTTCTCGTTGGATATCTTGGTTACGTGGAGAGCGTTGCCTTTCCCCAATTCTTGTTGTGATAAACTTGAAAGATAAAGAAAACTAGCATGCTCTTGTTTTGGAGTAAAAGAAATGTACATTTTGACATTCCCTCCTTGTGACCAAGTTTATTGTAACCTTTGCCAATTCGAAGTGGATGATTTGTATGTTTATTTGTAATGAGAAGTTACTTGTATTGATGAGGAAAGATTGAAATTGAAATGTGAAATGTAAAGAGATATATCCCTTTTTCTGTTTGGAAGAATGTGAAAGAATGTTATATATTTCGTAAACTGTATTTGAAATCAAAGGAAAAAGATAAGTTGTAATGTTGTTGTTGGAAATCAATAAAGGAATGCTCTACTTTACTCAAACTTGCATTGTTTTTTGGAATTGATTTTCTGTTGTTAATTAAAACTACTATTGGAAATAAGAATGTGTATGAGGGAAATGACAGGTGTTTTGTTCTCTATGAAACGAGTTGGAATTTGGAAATTAGTCCTTGCACTTTGTATATTGAATTATGTTTTAATCAATTAAATACATTAGACTAGAAAGGAAATGAGTTTCCCATACTTGGAGGATGTAAAATGTTTATAAATCCTTTAATGAATGATCTCTATTTTGTAATTCAAAAGCGGCAATCAATTATAAAAAAATGAAGCAGTTCAAATCTACTTCATGAAATAAGAAATGAAACATTAAAATTTAGATGTAGTAAGTCCTAAGGAACTCAATTAGACAATAAAACTTAAGAAATATCCTTGAGAACCTTGTAAGATTAAAATCAAATTTGCATGAGTCCATCTCTTTGCCCATTTATGTAAACAAAATTTAAATCACAAATCCTTCAAATTAATTAGATCTTGGAAACCTTCCTAAAACCCCTTGAGAACAAGTCTCCATGTCCCTTTGACATGTTAAGAAGGAGGAGATCAAAATTGAACAACATTTATAAGTCGGAATTTATCCGTTTGGTTTGCAAAACCACTGTAGATTGTTTTCTAAAACTTGACCTCTCAAACTTCATAAAATTCCAAAATTGATGAATCTTGTACAAAGAGGGCTTTGAGATCTTTCTAGAAATTCCTAATTTTCCTAAATCTGAGTTTCCTATCAAAAGTTATGGCCATTTGAAGTTTTACTTCAATTTGGCCTTCAACATAAAAATAAATTTAAGCTGTTAAAATTTAATTTTTAACTTTGTAAAAATTTTCCAAAAATTCGACGGCTCTGCCATCCCACAACCAATCGGACTCCACCATGTGGCAACTTAGAGGGTGGACCCCTTTAAAAACTTGTCTTTCTGAAAATTTGTCCTTGCATTTTTGCCACCATGTGCCAATCACATGCTAACACGTGGCTCAACAGATGCGGCGGAGAATTTTAGAACTTAATTTTTTTTTCCCAGCTTTTGAAAAAATTCCATTTTGCCTCCGCAGCCCTACATCGAGTGCCTGCCTTGGAATTTTCTAATTTGCGCACGCGGGCCCACGTAAGCTTTTAGAATTTTTCCCTTTTGGCTAAATGCCTTTGATTTTTCCGCCACCCCGTCACTGCACCCACACATTGGGTGACACATGGCATCACCGCAGCGATGATGGGAGAAGTGGATGAAATTTCACCTTTAAAAATTTGATTTTTCCTTTGGTAAAATCCTACTTTTTCCCCACCGCCCTGCGCCACGTCCGATCACGTGACAACACATGGAAGCCTATGGATCGGCGGAGGTGTGGTATTGTTCTTGACTTTGAAGTTTTTAGTTTTTTTGGAAAAATTGTAATTCTTCCTCACTGCCCCATAGGCTACGACCATTAGGGTCGTGCCACGTGGCACCCTTTCTACCTTTGGCGGAGGCACACATAAAATTTCTCCCTTGCGTTTTTAACTCTAAAATCCTAAGTTTTCCGTCACCCCGCCAACCCATTTTTACTCATGCCAATCGGTGCATGACATGTGGCATCTTTGGCATCAGCGTAAACATGGATCAATTTGATCCTCGGCGCTTTTCACCTAAAGGACTTAAAGTCCTAACCCACCATTCCTTCGACCTATACGGGTGCGACAACTTGTCTCCCTCATCGGGCTCACGGGCACATGAAGGAAAATTGCACTTTTGCGCCAAAGAAGGGAAAATCCACCAAGTTCTTCACCATCCCATGGGCCCATGCATCGGGAAAATTTTCCTCCCTAGGCCTGCGGACTATCCCTTGGGAAAATTTCTCCCCAAAAGTCCACCGGCTCATATCTTGCAAAATATATGGAGTTAGGAGGACTTCTTTATACCATTGGAAAGGTGAGAAAATTTCCTATCCAATTGGCATGATTTATAGAAGTTTTGATGGGATTAAATTTGTGAAAAATCAAGTTGAAACCTTTGATCTAGTGAGAGAGGGGTTGAGTGAGAAATTTCTTTCCTGACCTAAGTGGTTAACCTAATCCCTTGTTTTGACCTTGTGTTTTATTAGTGCTAGATGTAAGAGGAAATTCTTTGATTAATTCTTTATAGTTGGCCTTAAACCTTGTTGTGCTAAATATTGCCGTGTAACCTAGTTCTTTGATACTCTTAATCAAATAAAATTATTCCATAATTTTCCTAAACTAATCCTAGTTTGTTCTCGGGTCTTAAGTGGTTATTTTAAGTGGGCATTACAAATGTACTTTTAGAGAAAAACCTTCTCAATATGTTAAATGTAATGTTCTTGGTAACTCAAAACTAAAAGAGAATAAACATGTTTATCTTTACAATTATAAATGTTTTTTTTTTTTTAATGTTACTCTTTTCTTTAATATTTTTATTAAAAATATATTATTAATATCATAACATTATTATTCATTGACATTAGTTCTTCTCCACCATTTCTTATTAACTTTATCAAATACTATTAAATTTAATAGATGATAATATATAATTGTGTAATTAATATCAAAATATTAATTATAATTCAAAAAACAACATATATATATAATGTAGCTCTTTATAATGAACAACTAGCTTTATTAAAACTATACCATATTCACTTGGAGCTTCCGTGCCCCTAGTTTCTGCCACCTGCTATTTCTTGGCGACCTTTTGTGCTATACCCTTCTTGTTTGTGCCAAGGGCCCATCCTCTTTGGGGCCCTATCTCCCAAGCCTCCCGAATCTTGGAATAAAATACAGGAGGGCTCCATCTCTGCCCCTCATACAGATAGGATCTCTCCAACTTTTTCGAATGAGACCTTCTCCCTTCGCATCCCCTCCCACATCACAGAGGATGCTACTACCTCACGAGGATCTTTATACGGTAGGAAAAATGATAGGTCCTAGGCCCCCACTCGAGGATATTAAAAAATGGGCCCGGTTGAAATGGAATCCATGTGGGGTATTTGAAATAATAGTGATGCCTAACAAATTCATTCTTTTTTCCTTCAACATGAAAGAGGACTTCGCGCGAGCCCTTCGAGTGGCGCTTGTTTATTTGGCGGCGAGGCTTCTACTTCAAAAATAGTCTCGGGTTTCAACCCTCACCTGAAACAATGACCCAAGCTCCAATATGGGTTTGCCTTCCATGTCTCCCCCTAGAGTTCTGACATCTAGCAGTTATAGAAGGTATTGCTCTCACTATGGGTTCTTTAATAGCTATTGATCAAGCCACTAAGGCAAAAACTAGATTCATCCATGCCCGCTTTTATGTTAACATCGATGTCAGCTGTCCTCTCCCAAAAGAGATAGAGCTCTTGTTAACACCGTATCACAAAGCACCCCGGAGATATACTTGAACTCACGGTGTGATTGGATAACATGGGTACTATCTCCAAGTTGTGGGACTTGCTACTTGAGATAGACCTCCAGAGAAAGCTATTCTTGCTCCTAAACTACCTGCCACAATCTACTCTAATGCAGGATAAGCTAACTGTTCTAATCTAAATTTCCAAGGGACCAGGGAGAGATAATACATAAAATGAAATCCTACACTAAAGCGGTGATACACCAGAAAAGGAGGGTGTGAGAGTAATCTCCAAATGTGTGAAATACAGAGGCAAAGTGCACACTAGAAGAGGTGATGACAGTTCACCATAATCTAGCAAAATGCATTCACAACAATATTCCAAGCATACACAATGTTAATGAATCCCTGCAAGAACATAATAAATAGACACAATATTCTTGTAGAAAGATTAAAGGGGCAAGAAGAATGCAAGAAAACACAGCAGGGGAAGATACATCCACAAACTGATATTTTATTGCTTCATGATATGCACAGTTCAATCTATTACAAGATAAGGGCCTGGATCACCATGCAAGGAGTCCACTACAAGGGCCTGCAACACACTGGCTTCACAAAGCAATTTTGGCAGAGCTTTGCTACCCAAAACTCTCTTTTTACAATGAGCCCAACACTCCAATTTATAGAAAAAGAGAAGGAGAAGAGAAGGAAAATGGAAATCCCAAACTCTGTCCTTCAACCACTTGTAAGAGGCATTAAATTGAGTGAAATGGTTATACATTACTTGCAAAAAGCTCCCCATACTGTCCCATGTGTTGCAACAGAGAAAGAATGATGACCATGCCTCTTAATTGCACTCTCGGCTACCAAATAAAACACTGTTCTGAATCCGGCCACGTTTTCTTAAAAATATCAATCAATTTATAATAAAATCCTGAATTTCTTTATTTCTGTGCATCGGGCTTAGAACCACGATTCCAACGGTACCAATTTTGTGTGATTTCGTTGAGAAATGCGAAGTTATGGCTTTTTCGAGTGCGGGCGGCTATTTTGGGCACAGGAGGCGTTTTTACGTCATTTGATGGGAATGAGCATTAAGCGATCGGAGCTGAATATATTTATCTTATTTAAATATATCTACCCTCATTAAAATTTTCTGAAAGTCCAATTTTATGAAAATCGGAGCTCGGAGTCAAAAGTTATGGCCGTTTGAAGTTCCACGGGTCAAATGTTGACTTTTCTTCTCTGCCTTCGGCCGCTTCGGCTTTTCGCGTCCCACGCGTCCCTTTGTCCCAAATGTCCCAGTGCTGCGTGGGACAAATTCTTCCGAACCGCCCGAAATGGGCTTCCATGTCCCTTTTACGAAGTTCCTGTTTGGCCGAAGCGGCGAGTTCGCGTACTCGGCCCGAGATGTCCCTCTTGCTTTGGACCGTGGGACAAATTTTCCGATTCACCCGGTTGGCCGGTTCGTGCCCTTTGTCCCAACATTGTTCGGGACAAAATTTCTCATTTCAGCCAAATGGCGGTTCACATACTTTTGGCCCACGCATCCCTGCATCTGTTTTGGGCTGCCTTGACTCATTTCGGCCAAACCGGCCGGTTCGCATACTCGCGGCCCGGATGTCCCAAAGCTGCTGTTTCAACATTAGTCAATTTTTTCAACTTTTTGGCCAGTTTGGATTTTCGCCTCCCGCGCGTCCCTTTAGCCCGGATGTCCCAAATGCTGCACAGACCGCCTTGCGGCCTTTCGGCCGGTTCGCGCCCAGATGTCCCTCACGTCCCAAATTTTGCGAGGACTAGGACTTAGCCATTTTTCATGCTTTTTCTAGCCCGAGCCTGTTTTTGCAATTTTTCTTACCTTTCCTCAGAACTTTCTCTCTTCTTCTTGGACAGGGGAGTTAGAAAAAATATGAGGGGACCCTAGAAACATGACTTTTGTCCGGACTCAATATAATTGCTTGGGACTAAAGAATTTGATGCATGTTATCAAAATTACCTTGAGGGGTGAATTTTGGATAACAGACTCCCATCGACTTTGGGACCTAGAAACAAAATATTGACTATGAATATATCCCTCAAGCCTATTCCTTTTGTAAAAGCATTGGTACTGAGCTACTGGTTTTCCATCTAAGCCTCAACCTAAACCCAAAACCAAAATACCCTCCCCCAAAAAAAATAAAATATATGTTCCAAAGCCATCCTCCGAAGAGGCTCGAGTCATTCCTACCTCCAAACCTTTTGCTCTCCTAGAAGAAGGGGAGATAAACACTAACCTCAAAAATATTCTCCTTCTAGTGCCCTTCCACTCCCCCTCATGTCTTCCATCCTCACTAAGATCCCCATTTCCCATCCTCCCACCTCCTCGGTAGATGCCCCCCCTCCATGGCTGCAACCTCCTCCCCTTTTCCAATTTTTCCTTCCCCTTCCTCCTTTCTCCAGCTCTCCCTCCCCCCTTACCATCCTTTCCTCTAACCACCCCCTTTGGGCTCCCCCTAGGGTCCTCCTTTCCCTCCCCCTCTAATTTTGTGCTCTCCCCTTCCACTCATTCCTAAGATGAAATTTTTAACTCACGTTGGACTCATAGTAGTTGCAAGAAACCTGATATTGGTACTGAGAAAGTGAGGGGGCGCACTCCAAGTAATGTCAAGCTACATCAAGAAACAACCCTTAATTTAACTCAAGGAACTAAAAGTACCATCCCCATGGTAGTGGGGAGCAAAACCAAATCTAAGAAATGAAGATTATTTCTTAGAATATAAGAGGTCTTAACTCTCTTCGAAAGTAGAGGGTCTTCAAAGACATGAAGTTCCATAACTCTCCACGATATCATAATGTTATAGGAAACTAAACTCAAAAATATGATAGACTCTTGAAAATTTGTCCTACTGCTTCCTTTGTGTCTCAACCCTCGGGAGGGAATTCTTTAGGATTGGGCTTCCATTGGGACCCCAAAAGTCACAAAGGTGATTGTCTCTTTAAACATCCCAACTTCTTATGCATTCTCTTCCAAGAAGTTGGCTCGGATTCCCCCTGGATTGCCATCAATGTCTATGCTACCAATCTGGAGTATCAACGTGGAAAATTACGGAGGGATATTTCAAAATTTATCAGCACTTGCGGAAATCTTCCCATATTAATAATGGGAAACCTAAATTTCCCCCTATATCCTTCATAAAAACAAGGAGGTGCCCCTATTACTCCTGCTAGCATGGAGGAAATGGCTAACTTTATTAGGGAGAACTCCCTTCTTGATATGGATCTTCACGGTGCGTCCTTAACAGTGCAACCGTAGATTGGGCAGAACCATATTCAAAGAAGACTTGATAGATCTCTGAGTTCACTGGATTGGATCTCTCTTTTTCCATACTTCTACCTCAATTCCCTCCCTTGGGCTGCTTTTATCACAACCCACTTCTTCTCTATGCTAATAACAATATGAATATCAAGAACCCTCCTTGAGTTCGAGCTTGCACAGCTCGAAAATAATCACCTGAACCCTCTCATAAAAAACGGTGAGACATCAATGTCAATGGCACTAACATGTTTAAGTTTTCCAGCAAACTCAAAGAAATAAAAAAATAGCTCAAAATTTGGAGGACCACGGTTTTTGGTAGCATTAAACTTCGTAAGTAGAAAGTCTGTCGTAGAATATTTCTAAAGTCTCAGCTCAAATGGAAGGCGAAGGTAGATTGAACCATCTTCACCAACAAGAGATACCCCTTCTTAGCAAATACCACAATACCCTTCAAGAGGAGGAGACCTATTGGAGGCAGAGATATCGCATCCTTTTGCTTGAGCAGGGTGATCGTAATAACAAATTATTTCACATCACACCTTCCAAGCACAAAAATAGAGACAAAATCAGAGAGTTGTTGTCTTCTTCTGGTAACTTATTAACCTCTGATATTGACATCTCTAATGAATTAGTCTCCTTCTATTCTAACCTCCTTCAGGTTGAGCACCCCCTTTAGAGAAAACAATGTCCACAATGCTACAACATATCCCTCAGCTGGTGTCAGCTGAGATGAACAGTTAATTTAATCAAACCCTTCGTTATGGAAGAAATCCACATAGCTGTCTTTCTCCATGAAAGGGGACAAAGCTCCGGGTCTGGATGGCTTCCCTACTGCTTTTTTCCAAGTTTTCTGGGAGATCATCAAGCAGGACCTCTTCAAGGCAGTTAATGAATTCCAGACATGTAATAGCCTTCTCAAAGAATGGAACACCACTTTCATAGCCCTTGCTCCCAAAGTTCAGGGCTCTAAGGTTGTCTCCAACTTCAGACCGATCAGCCTATGCAACACTGCTTACAAAATCATCACTAAGATGCTAGCTTCTAGGCTTAAACCCCTAATGAACGCTCTCATCTCCCGAACCAGAATGGATTTATTAGTGGGCATCTCATCCAAGGGGGTATCATTATGGTCCATGAAGTAATCCACTCAAGTTAGATATGCAAAAATATTTTGACAGAGTCAGCTGGACCTTCCTGATCAGGGTGCTGGAAAGTTATGGTTTTGATAAAAGATGGTGCAGTTGGATCTATTCTTGTATTGCGACTCCTTGCTTCTCTATTCTCATAGATGGCATTCGGCCGACTTCTTCAAAAGTAGCAGAGGAATTAGGCAAGGTGACCCCCTGTCCCCCTTCCTCTTTGTTCTTATGGCTGATACTCTCAGCAGAGCTCTTGAGGCTGCTAAATGCCATTTTGTCATCTCAGGAATGAAAATCACCTCCAACATGCCTTTGATACTCCCCTCCAACATGAAAATCACCTCCAACATAAAATTCAATTTTCTCATGATACTTTGTTGTTGAGTGTTGCCTCGTGATAGAATCCCATGCGCTCTTGGAAATCCTAACTCTCTATCAAGCTACTTCTTAGTAAACCATCAACTTCAACAAGAGCAGCATATCCTTCATTAATACTCCTCCTAGGACTCAGAGGAAGATTGTTGATATTTTTGGCTGCAAAATTGTGGATCTCCCTCCTCCTATCTAGGCATTCCTCTCTTCAAGGGTAAGAAAACTAAAAATCTTTGGAATCCTATCATCGAAAGATATCGAAAAAGCTTACTTCTAGAAAGGGGCTCTGCTCATCCAGGACATGAAAACTTCAATTAGTCAAAGCCACCCTCCGAGTCTACCTATCAATTTTATGTATCTTCTCAAAATTCCTTATTCGGTGAAGATGATGGTGGAAAGAATTCAAAAAAAAAAATCTTGTGGTAAGGTGTGAAAGAGAAAAAGTGGATCCACCTTGTTTCCTGGAATGAAGTTTGTAACCCGAAATCTTTAGGTGGTCTTTCGTTAAGACAAATGACTAACATGAATGTGTCCCTTCTTGCTAAAATTATTTGGGAAGTCTTTGTTGGTACAAAATCACAGCACCCCTGGATGCAGATCAGGCTTCTAGGTTGATCACTCAGGCATCCAGTGTGATTGCACAACATGGAAACCTCTCTCCAAGCGTGGGACTTGTGAAACTGAGAGAGGAATCTCCAGAGAAGGCTGGTTCCTGCTCCTAAACTACTTGCCACAAGCTATTCTAGTGCAGGCAAGCTAATCTAATCCTAATCTAACCATGCCAAGGAGACAGAGAGAGAGAGAGAGAAGGGAAAACAACAAAAGCCTACACTAAAACGGTGATACACCAGAGAAGGAGAATGTTGAACATCTATCAAAACTGCCATGGGACAAAGAGAGGTGAGCAATGGGAAGGATGGATAGATGCATCATAGGCCCAAGGATAGATTTCACATAGAAAATGTCCCAAAACTCCATGAACATAGCTCCAAACCTGCAATGAACATTCAAACATGCACAAATACCTGCAATGAAGAGAGGCAAGAAGAGAACAAGCAAAAACGAGCAAGGATGGATAGATGCATCACAAAACACGTTTTGTTGCTCCAGAAGTTTGCACAGAACATCATTTCAATAGTAAAAGGCAAAAACACCATTACAGAGCAAGGGAGG
Organism: Taxus wallichiana var. yunnanensis; assembly: GCA_018340775.1. Classification (NCBI taxonomy): domain Eukaryota; kingdom Viridiplantae; phylum Streptophyta; class Pinopsida; order Cupressales; family Taxaceae; genus Taxus; species Taxus wallichiana. The sequence continues at coordinate 117,394,959 of CM031237.1, forward strand.
AGGTTTGAACTCCATTTTCAACCCTAGAGAAGAAAATAAGGGAGGGCAGAGCAGAAAAGATGAACAACTTGTTATTTTTTTTTTTAAAATGAGCCAAATCTGGCTTTATACAATGCATGGGTCGAGCCCAGGAGATAGAAAACATAGGAAAACATGTAAGCAGCCCAACCATTGACCAAAACGCATTCTTCATTAAAATCGGTGGTTGAGACATCACTTCTGGCCATGCTGAAGAAGAATGCGACCCATGTGCATTAAAACTGGTTGTTGAAACGTCGCTTCTGGCCATTATCACGCGTCAGAGCCATTTCTCAATTTTCTCTCTCCAGACTACACCAAAATTCGAGATTGATCCTAGAATCATGCTAGAGAATTTCATAAGCTTTCCGTTGATATAAAGAATGTGCAAATCCGAGCTCGAATCAAAAGATATGTTGATCTGAAGATTTAGGGCACAGAATAGACCAAAACGGATTTTGAAATCTTTTCCTGCGCTTCGCCACCTAGACGACACGTGGCAGGCTCTGATTAGATACGTAATTATCCCTCCTCTGCATTTGCATTGGGTTTGGGGAATGCCTCGACATGTGTTTGATGCTTGTGTTTTCCCGACACCCGCTTCCGCCGGTATTGCCAAGTTTTCCTTTGTTTCGGGTTCGGAAGTGTGACTTGCATTTGCATCGGGTTTGGGAGGTGGCTCGACATGTTTTCCTCCCATGCTTTTCCGACTTGTTTCCCCAACTCCAAGACCCGATTTCCTTTGTGTCGGGCTTTCCAACCCCTCCGACACATTTCTTCCTTTGTCGGGTTTTCCAACCCTTCCGGCATGATTTTTTCCTTGTGGGCCCTAGCTTGGACACGTGGCACTATCCCATTGGTTCGGGTTAGTGCCTAAGACCTCGCCCTTTGACTTTTTGAATTTTCCCTTGTGATACGTGTCATCTCCTGGTTGGCTCGCGGGTCTGCCAGATTTTTCGTGCCCTTCGCGTCTTTATGTCCCGGATGTCCCAAACTGCTTGGGCCAAAAACTTCCGATCCACCCGAAATGGGCTTCCTCGTCCCTCATTTGGCTGATGACGTGGCGTTGTTTGATTGGCTTTCGGCTCCTTCGGCGATCCGCGTCAAGCGTCCCCCTTCGTCCCCAAGATTTAACTTTCTTGTTTCGGGTGAACTACCGGTTCGCGTCATCACGGCCCAAATGTCCCAATTGCTTCTAGACTGTTTGTTCTCATTTCGGCCGATCCGGCCAATGGGCGTGCTGATTTACTCTTGTCCCGAACTATTCCGCTCAGCAGATTAGTCGTTTTCTTCCTCTTTCGGCGGATCGGCTTCTCGCGCTGCCTGCATTTTCTACGGCCCGATTGTCCCAAATGCTTAGCGTGCCGCCTGGAGGCTTTTCGGCCGATCCGCGTCTTTCTGTCCCACACGTCCCTACTGTTGCAAGAACTAGGACTTAGTCATTTTTATGATTTTTCTTGGCCTCGAGCCACATCTTCTCGCAACTTTTTCGCATTTTCTCGAGCTTGCTCCTTCCTTCTTTGGCCAGGGGAGTTAGAAAAAATCGAGGGAACCCGTAAGCATGATGTTTGCTCTGAATCAATCAATGTGCCTAGGACTTGAATATTCTGATGCATGTTATCAAAATTACCTGGGGGTGAATTTTGGATATGATACAAAAGGTAATCTCTCTAGGCTTAGCTCCTTAGATACAAGTATCTTACTCCTAATGAGAATTACTTTCCACTACCCTAGCATGGGGGTCGACTATATGGAATTCTGTCATCAGCTCCCTTCCCCTTCTTCGTGCTGGCACCAAATGGAGGTTTGGGAATGGAAGACTAATTGACTTCTCGGCGGGATCATTTGGATTGGTGAAAAGTCGGTTGTCGTTAACCCTTCTTGGGATCCTTTTATAAGAATCCTCATTGAACGTCATGGTAGGAATGTCTCTGGCTATTGGACTTTGGTGAATTCCATCCCCTCATGGAGCATCTTGGATTGGATGGGAATCAAGGAACATTAGAGTCAGCTCTTGAAACTGCTAAGAGTAGAGCTATCCTCTATCTATATTTCTTTCTCCTTAAGCGAGGATGATCTTCTCTCGGCCCCTCTCGTCCTTTTGAGGTCCTTCTCGATTAAAATTTTTACCTCTCCATGCCTCACCCCACTCGGCCCCCCTTAGCAAAATCATTTGAAAGAATCTATTCCCAAAATTGGCTTCTTCTCCTGGCTCTCCTCCAAGAATGCTTTCCTTTCGGGAGAAAATCTGAAAAGAAGGGGCTTCTCCCTTCCCACTAGATGTGTGCTCTGTGCAAATGCTGTGGAATCCTCTTCCCATATTTTGATCCATTGCCCCTTCTCCCAAGCTATTTGGCATTAGTTTCAATCGAGTATGGGAGTGCTCTGGACCTTTCCGAGTCCATCCAGACACTCTCACTCACTTTGGTGCTCCCCCTTCTCCCATACTTTGCTTGGGCTAGAATGGAAACTTCTCCTCCCCCATGGCCTCTAGGGTATCTAAAAGGAAAAGAAGAGAAGGATTTTCGAAGACCGAGTATGGACCCGATCGTGTTGCCATCCAGATCACTTTTTCATTCCAGATAATATTAATGACTACTTCGGAACAAGTATCGTAAAAAATTCAGCTTTGGAACATCAAGGAGTGGCGTTTGCCATTGGAAAATATTCCTTCGAGTAAGGCCTCTACTTCGTCTTGCATGTTGGTATGATGGCTCTCCCCAGTTGGAGAAAACTTAATACTGATGGAGCATCTAAATGTAACCCTGGTAAGTCTAGAGGGGAGCCATCCTTTAAAATTCTTCGGTTTCACTCTCTGCTACTTCGCTACTAATTTAAACTATGGAACCAACCATCATGTAGAAGCCCGGCCATCCTCAAGGGCCTTGAGCTGGCTCTCAAATATGGCAATGATCCTCTTCAAGTGGAAAGTGACTCCCTCAATATCATCAATCTTCCGCAGTCGGCTGACACGGGAAATGGTCCATTCAAAATATTATTGTTGATATCCACATCTTGTAAAGGAAATACCAATGATTCATTTTCAACATATCTTTCGCGAAGGTAACAGAGAGCGTGAGATGTTTCGCCAACATTGGTATCCTCATTGAAGACCATCAAAACTGGTCAGACAATTTCCCAGCCAACCTCCTTCAAATTACCAAAAATGACCTTACTTCCTAGTGTCAACTTGTGGAGAGAAGCACCGGCCTTGGGTGTTAGCTATGTCATTAATATTTTTCCTAAAGGTGGCGGTAATGATTCTATCATTACTAAGACTAGACCATTGGTGTTGCAAAAATGAAGGAGGAGGATATCCATACTCATGCGGATTTTTCGACGTGTGGCGCCATTCCTCCTCATAACAACACGAAGTACTAGTGGGAGGGTAATGGTGATGAGATACGTGGCTCCCACACTTTGGGAGGGATTTTAAGGCCCTCTAAAGTCCCTTCCTCAACACTCATTTTAAAAAAATCAACAACATGGGTGGTCACTAAAGCGCATTGAGCCTCGCTTCCTACGGTGAGCTGAAGGAGGATGCGAAAGTCTAGAGTATCCTTTTGGAGAATGGAATCACCACTTTTCTTGAAAAGATGGCCAGCCACTCAACTTTGGTCTCCTATGCTACCATGGCTTCCCGGTCGTGGGTCCGGGTTCATATCAGCAACACTTCTTTCTTGATCTCCACAAATGTAATTGCATATGCTACTAGTCTCTCGGCCGGTGATATCTACTACAAGTGCTCACTCCACGCGAAATGCGAGGACTTCATCACCCGGGGAGAAAAGATAGTCAAGTATCTTTCGGGTTACACTCGCAACTCTCTGCCTCCTTCGTGGGACATAATTACAGAAGTTATCATGCGCTATTTCAAATTGATGGCCGATTTCACCTAGTCTTTGGCCCCCACTTTTAATCCTCTCACATCCTCACCGGGAAAAGAAGATTAATCGCCGCCTTTCTCTTCTAGTCTTTGGTGCATTCCATCCATCTTGCCTGTGATGGGGAGGGTGAAATCCTTCATTAGGGATTGTTGTACTTCTGTTTAAACTCTTTTCCACACCATAAGATATTGCTCACTTTCCCCAAAACCGGTTACCACCATCGTACCCCCATGTCATCCCCCCACCCTCCTCCACCTCCCTCCCCTTGTCCGATTGCCGCCGTCGCTTGAACATCTCCTCGATTCGGACTCTGAAATTTCCATCCTGGGCTCATCCATTGATGAACCCACCCCCTCCACTCCTCCTTCTATCCCCCACAACCCCTCGACCATTCGTGCCTTTCTCGGACAAAGCCGACACTTGTACCATGGTGTTCTCCCACGTATCCAGCCCTAACCCCCTTCTTGTTGAAGACATCCTAGGTCTTGCTAAAATGTACCCCGATTCCCTAGCCTCATAGTATTTAGGAAGGAATGAGGATCTTCTGTCGAAGACACTCCCATCCAGAAAGTTGCTTGATAGTTCGGACTCGACAACGAGCCCCCTGCTAATGTCTTAAATGTGCTTTCAAACATTGATGCCACTCTTCTTGTTGCGCCTACGGACACCGATGTTCTAAGGGATGATCGAAGGATGGAACTACTTTCCTCTATCTCTAACAAGATCCAATGCTCCTTCACTACCCTCAAGGCCCAGGAGACCCTCACTAACACAACCAGCCCCGTAATTTCCAAAGACGTGCGGAGCTCCTCAATTCGGTGCCACCATTCGTCTCCACCTTCTCGTGGTTGGACAATTCTTCTCTTTCGACGGATTCATCTACCTCCATTGTGGCGAAGAAATCGTTGTTCGAGGCCTCCTTCGATCATGTCTTCTTCTTGGTGGTTTAGCATTTATTCTTAAGGGAAATTCCCTCTACTGGATCTGGTCATTTCTCCTCGTAGGCTTCGCGATGGTAGTGATTTTGAGCTGAATAAGGACTCTAGTTGGGATGGGTGGAAGCTTTGTTTCCAATGAGGCTCACCCCTCTTATTCGGGTTGGGGTGACAATCCCAATAGTCTCCGCCTCCTCCTCCGCCACCTTCCGCCCTGTTCGTTGCCGCTACTTCATCTTTCGATCTCCATTTTTCATTGAAGTTTGCACTATGTGGTTTTTAATGCTAGCACTTTGAGGTGATTTGGCCTCTCTCGAGGTATTTTTGGTTCGACTTGATGGGACATCTTGTATTCAGTATGTGGATTTTTCCACCCATATTTTTGTATGATTAGCTTTGTACATCCTTGTTATTAATATAAAAGTGTCCTTTTCAATCAATTTTTTTGTAGGTAAATAAATGTTGTAGTACCCACTTCCCTTTGACACTTTTAGATACTGATCTTTATACTATTGATCTTATTATGGACATTATTATGTTTTGATTTAGTATGATGTTTAGATGTTAGACCATGGATTATTATGGATCTTGATTCAGTTATTATGCATGATGATTATTAGAGACATTATTACATGTGGATGATGATATACTATTTGACATGGATATATTATGGATGATTGTTCGGACATGTGATATTGGATATTGTGAGTAGATCTAGTATGAAAATTTATTGATGATGATATAGTTGATTAATTAAACTGAAAATGATAATGTTGATTTCTTGATGTTGTTGTGATTCATATGTTTAGATGATCTTGAGATGTTGTTTATATCATTTTGGATGTTCTGATATGGCCACGAGGCCAAAGGAGGTATTTTTATTTTGTAGGTTAAAAATCACAACAATGTCGGGGATTGGAGACCAACCATATTAGAATTCTGGATGAATTCAACAAGGTCACCATGGCAACTGTTATTATTTGTGTGTTGTGTTTGTTAGGGATTCCCATGGGGGGATCACCTTTTAAATGTGACAAAGGGATTTTATGTATTTCTTTAATGTGGTTCCTTTTAGTAATATTTGCATGTATTTATTTTGTGATGTGTTACCCCTTTCGTTAGTTGTTATGTGTTGAGTTAATGTTGTGAATAATCATGTGTTAAAATAAATAAATCAATATGTCATAAGAATGTAATTAATGAAGTTGTTGCTCTTAAATGTAATGTTGTAAGAGTGTGTAAGAAATATGTAAGAATGTGTAAGGGATATGTAAGAGAATGTAAGATAGATTTTGGAGTGTTAAACACTTCATCCTCTTGGGAATTCGAATTTGTCCTTGGAGGCTATATTTGGAGGCTTGTGGGACAAGTTAAACTTGTCCCACACCTCTTAAAATTATTCACCAACCATACGTATGGTTTGGAGGTTAAAATTATACCTTTTAATACATTTTGATTTGACTAATTGTAAGTTTTAATTGCACTTCTCTTACATGTTTCAAATTCAGTCCTTTTGGGGTATGGGTTGTTTTCGAGTGTGTAAGTAAATTTGTTATTTTAATTTATCGTGCTTAGGTGAATGATGTTGACTTTTTCTTTGGGGTTGAGGAAGTTTCATGTGGCATCCCTCATGGATCCACATCATCCTTTTCTCTTCCATCTCCTTTAAAAATTCGAACTCTTTGCTTGTTTTGGGTTGTTGAAACTTTGCATACTTCTCCTTGAGTGAATTTCTTGCTGTTTTGGGAGTCTTGCTTGTGGAAGAAGATTGGAGATCATTGCATGTGTGTTGTTGCTGATTTTGGACTGTATTTTGGGCATTGAAAAGCTTGTTGTCATTGGAAAAAACTCCATTATGGAGAGGTAGGAAACTTGACCTTTTAAAATGCTTGTTCTCTTTCTATGCATGTATGAAATGGTAAATGTTTTATGTATTTGATTTGCTGGTTGGGTAGGCTTTTAGGCCATGGTGTAGGAGAAGGCTATGGGGATTTCATATGGGGGGCATAAGGGAATTCCAATGGCATCATTTTTATTGTGGAGGGAGTTTGGGATTGGGATCCACCATGGAAAAGAAATAGCTTGCATTTCTTACTCTTGGGGGCATAAGGGAGAAACTTTGGGGGGCATAAGGAGGAATTTGGGGGCATAAGGATATGTGAGATGGATTATTTTGGCAGGTTGTATAGGTGGATTCCCATTTCCCATTGGGAGGCATAAGTAGTTCCCCATAGATCCTTGCTCTTTTTGGCTTGCTTGATGAAGCCTCAGTTTTGTTTGTATTTGTTTAATGTAGTTGTGAACTACATTCTTCTTGAAATGTGTTTTTAAAATGTGAAAATGTTGCATGTGTGTTTGTGGAAGTCTTGTTTCCATGAGTTGATTTTCATCTCTTATTTCATTATGGTTGGGGCTCGGGGGCTAATGAGGAAGGATGGTTTCTCCCTTCTCATTGGATATCTTGGTTGGGTGGAGAGCGTTTCCTTTCCCCATTCTTGTTGTGATCAAGATGAAAGATGAAGAAAACCATCATCCTGCTATTTTGGAGCAAAAGAAATGTACAGTTTGATAGTCCCTCCTTGTGAGCAAGTTTATTGTAACCTTTCCCACTTTGAAGTGGATGATTTGTATGATTATTTGAAATGAGAAGTTACTTGTATTGATGAGGAAAGATTGAAATTGAAATGTGAAATGTAAATAGATATATCCCTTTTTCTGTTTTGGAAGAATGTGAAAGAATGTTATATATTTTGCAAATTGTATTTGAAATCAAAGGAAAGAGCTAAGTTGTAATGTTGTTGTTGGAAATCGATAAAGGAATGCTCTACTTTACTCAAACTTGCATTATTTCTTGGAATTGATTTTTGTTGTTAATTAAAACCACTATTGGAAATAAGAATGCGTACGAAGGAAATGACAAGTGTTTTGTTCTCTATGAAACGAGTTGGAATTTGGAAATTAGTCCTTGCACTTTGTATCTTGAATTATGTTTGAGTAAATTAAATACATTAGACTAGCAAGGAAATGAGTTTCCCATACTTGGAGGATGTAAAATGTTTATAAATCCTTTAATGAATGATCTCTATTTTGTAATTCAAAAATGGCAATCAATTATCAAAAAAATGAATAGTTCGAATCTACTTCATGAAATAAGAAATGAAACATTAAAATTTAGATGTAGTAAGTCCTAAGGAACTCAATTAGACAATAAAACTTAAGAAATATCCTTGAGAACTTGTAAAATTAAAATCAAACTTGCAGTCAATCACTAGCCCATTGATGTACAAAAAAATTAAATCGCAAATCCTAATTAATTGGATCATGGAAACCTTCATAAACCCCCTTGAGAAAAATTCTCCATGTCTATTTGACATGTTGAGAAGGAGGAGATCAAAATTGAAAAAAAAATTATTTATCGGTTTGCTTTGCAAAACCCTACAAATTGTTTTCTAAAACTTGACACCTCAAACTTCATCAAATTCAAAAATTGATTATGGATGTGTAAAGAGGGTTCAAGAGCTTTCCCTGAAGTCCTCTTTTTCCCCAATCTAAGTTTCCTATCAAAATTTATGGCCATTTGAAGTTTTACTTCAATTTGGCCTTCAAAATAAAAATAAATTTCACTATTAAAATTTAATTTTTAACTTTGGAAAAATTGCTCAAAAATTCCACGGCCCCCATTATCCCTGCAACCAATCGGGTTCCACCATGTGTCACCTCAGAGCGGAGGACCCCTTTAAAAACTTGTCTTTTTGAAAAAATTTCCTTGGGAAAATTTTCCCATTTTTCCTCGCATTTCCGCCACCCGCGGCCAATCACGTGCTAACACGTGGCTCAACGGATGCGGGAGAATTTTCGAATTTAATTTTTTTCCCCATTTTGGCAAAATTTTCATTTTGCCTCCATGCTTACACCGGGCGCCCGCCTTGGAATTTTCTAATTCACGCACACACGGGCCCACGTAAGCTTTTTAGACTTTTTTCCCTTTTGGATAAATGCAATAGATTTTTCCACTGCCCCGTCACCCACACCCACTCATTAGGTGACACATGGCATCACTTGGGGACGAAGGGAGAAGCGGAGGAAATTTCCTTTTGAAACTTTGATTTTTTCCTTTGGCATAAATGCTACTTCTTCCCCGCCGCTTGCCCAATCACGGGATGACACGTGGCATCCTATGGCTTGGCAGAGGCATGGGATTGTTCTTGACTTTGAATTTTTTAGTTGTTTTGGTGAAAATTGTAATTCTTCCCGCCACCCCGTACCTCATGACCAATAGGATCATGACACGTGGCACCCTTTCTACCTTCAGCGAAGGCGCACGCAAAATTTTTTTCCCTTCATTTTTAACTCTAAAATCCTAATTTTTTCGTCGCCCCACCAACCCGTTTTTCATCGTGCCACGATCGGTGCGTGACATGTGGTATTTTCGGTGTCGGCGTAAGCGTGGATCAATTTGATCCTCAAGCACTTTTCGCCTAAAGGACTCAAGTTCCTAACATGTCGTTCCTTCCTACCTATCCGGGAGCGACAACATGTCTCCCTCATCGGGCCGATGGGCACGGGAAGGAAGATTTTGCTTTTCTCGCCAACGGAGGGAAAATCCACCAAGTTCTTCCCCACCCCACCAGCTCACACATGGGGAAAATTTTCCTCCCTAGGCCCGCGGACTATCCCTTGGGAAAATTTCTCCCTAAAGTCCGTTGGCTCATATCTTGCAAAATATAAGGAGTTAGGAGGACTTCTTTATACCATTGGAAAGGTGAGAAAATTTCCTATCCAATGGGCATGATTTAGGGAAGTTTTGATGGCATTAATTTTGTGAAAAATCAAGTTGAACCCTATGATCTAGTTAGAGAGGGGTTGAGTGAGAAATTTCTCTCCTAACCTAAGTGGTTAACCTAATCCCTTGTTTTGACCTTGTGTTTTGTTAGTGCTAGATGTAAGAGGAAATTCTTTGAGTCATTCTTTATAGTTCGCCTTAAACCTTGTTGTGCTAACTGTTGCCTTGTAACCTAGTTGCTGATACTCTTAATAAAAGAAATTATTCCATAATTTTCCTAAACTAATCCTAGTTTGTTCTTGGGTCTCAAGTGGTTGTTTTAAGTGGGCATTACGAATGTACTTTTAGAGAAAAACCTTCTAGATATGTTAAATGTAATCTTCTTGGTAACTCCAAAAACTAAAAGAGAATAAACATGTTTATCTTTACAATCATAAATGTTTTTTTTTAATGTTACTCTTTTCTTTAATATTTTTATTAAAAATATATTATTAATATTAAAACATTATTATTCATTGACATTAGTTATTCTCCACCATTTTTTATTAACTTTCTCAAATACTATTAAAGTTAATAGATGATAATATATAGATTGTGTAATTAATATCAAAATATTAATCATATTTCAAAATACGACTTATATATATATATATATATATATATATATATATATATATATATATATATATATATATATATATATATATCAATTTGTTAAAGTTTTAATTTAGTTTTTCCTGAAAATATATACTATCAATCTCGCAATCTGTAGTGTAATTTGAATCAAGTAATCTATTACCGATAATTACGGTATCTTATCAACTATCCTACATAGTCATAGGGGACTGTAATTTCTTTGAATCAATAATCTATTACCGATAATGACAAGATATCTTATCAACAATCCTACATAGTCATATGGGACTGTAACTTCTAATATATCATATTTATTTAATTGGAAAAATTGTTTGATCTTTCCACACAACTAAAATGTATGTATGGTGCAGTGGTGCTCACTAGAATAACCTTCGCCAAAATGTATTATTATATATAAGAATACAATATACTCAAATAATTAATAGTGTTTGATTTTAGGAAAAAAATAGATTGAAATTCATGTTTACAAACATTATTTTTTAAATGAAGGGATACTTTGGAAAAATTGTATAATCTACTAAAGTCGGTAGTTGTAATGGGACTGATGTAATTTATCTATGAAGCGCACATGTTAGTGAATTTTTCAATTCCGATTTCCACTCGACCTTCCAAGTCAAATTAGAAATTAAAGATGCCATTCAATTTGATTTTATCCGGTACTTACCAATTTATTATTATGTTGGACAAAAACTTGTTCAAACATACGAATTAAATAAAATATTATATCTTCAATGACTGGTCAACTCCGACACAATAATAAATTGATTATACCGGCAAATGACATAAATAAAAATGCAGAAAGTCATTATGTGCAGTCAATCTTTAATAGTTTCCATTTAACAGGGCATCCAATCGTTGATTCGTTCAAAACAATGAAGCATAAATAGTCTCCCATTACACAGATTATGTGATAACAATTAACAGATCTTTTAAGTCCAGTTCCAATGGGCATACACTTGAGGATCATAATTTTAATGATATTGATAATAATATCTCGATCGAGCTCTCGTCTCCTTGGTAGGTTACTAATGATTATACTCTACGTATTTCAGGCTATTAATAACAGCTTGTTCATAATTATGTTCGTGTTTGTATTATGCAGATGATAGGAAGGAGGGTCAAACATGTTACAAACAGTCACAGGTATAGAAATTGGCCATTGGATCCAGCATGTTTATTATCTATGTGTAGAATTTTTAAACATATTGTGTATATATCTGTGCAATGCTTTGATCATCATGCGCCAAGATTATGATTGCAGTGTCTTACATCAAATTATTAGGTACAACTTACAAATTAATTGATATCTCAAAATAACTGATATTTGCAGGTTGTACCAAATAGGGTATACACAATGATTTCATGTCGTATGCATGTGAGGTTATATTCTGAAAGTGTGATACTGTAGGTTCAATAGATAATCATATGTACTTGGGGGATTCAGACGTACGTAAAGTAGGGAGTTTCCTAGGGCACCAATAGTTAGGAAGCCCTTAAATTTAAACATTTTTATTATTTTTGATTTTTTTAAAATTTTGTATTAAAATAATATATTTGAAAATTCAATATTATCTATTTATTAATTGATATTATGTAGTACATATACATAAAAATGTACTATAATATTTTGTATAAATTTGACTTGTTTTTAGTTCACATTCTTTGATTTAGCTCTAAATTATGCATGTGCATTATTTTTATAACAAAAATTATGTATTTTTAAAGTGTCATTAGTGTAGTCATAGAGGAGAGCATAATTGAAGGACAAAAGTATTTAACTCTCTACTCTTAATTTTTATGGAAGGAGTAGGCGTGGTCCAAATACCACTCTTCCAAAAACCATGAGAGCACCATAAGTAATTTTATTACTTTCTAAAAAAATGGTGCATTTGGTTGAGTCCCATCACTTATTGGATGTTAGTGAATCGACATAGGTAGTTAATTATATAACATTTATATTTGTTGCTTTCCAAACAACTCTTATGATTAATTCTCTCCATCCATGGAATATTTCTTCTCATTCTATGATAATTATATAGGATGATTTAATTATTTTCGTATAGCAATTTCTCTAAATTTTTGATTTATTATGATTTTGATGTAAATTTTAAAATACAAGAAGAGAGATATCATTTATTTATTAGGTAAATATTATTCAATGAAATTATCATAAGGGCGTCGACTCCAATTATTACTTAAGGCATTCCTAACATTTAGAACATAGTACAAAAATACTATCCTCAATTAAATCTAACCACAACCTTTAAAATCCATTTAAACCCATTTTATTGAAGAAAATATTCATTGATAAAGTAACAAGGATTTCCTTGAATTTTAAAAGGACAAGAAACTATTGCGAACATAAAGATACCTAATTATATTCATTTTTTTATTATTTTCTCACCGAACTATATTAAACGATTCACTAAATTCTTTGGAAATATTTTCTTGTCAATTTCGTTTTGAAGCATTTTAGAAATTTCATCCTGTTTGGAGATGTTTTAATTTATCGCTTTTACACCCTAAATTTCATCATGAATGAGAGGGCCTGACCGAGTTCTATCAGGGAATGTTTATATAAATCATGTAGGTAGTAATATTGTTAGCGCTACATGATGCTATGAAAAAATAACCGAAAGTTTAAAGAGAAAGAAAAAGTTTTTGACCTTTCGAATATGTGGTTTGTTGATTTTGAACAGAGGAATAAACCCATCTTACGGGAGATAAATAGCGATCATTTTCTATTTCGACTGCTGCCCGACAGCTGCCCATGGTCAAACTGTGTCAATCAAAAATTTGATTTGCTTTTGTTGCAGTTAACCAAAAACAAAATTGGCCGCCGACTCTTACAAGAAGGAGATCATAATACACCATCACATGGGCACGGGCACGGGTGTCAGAATACATAAAGTGTAATGCACAATGGAAAGTAAAATGTAACTTTGAATTATATGTCCACCACTTGAATACTCTATTTAAATTAATTACCCTTGCAACGCCTAAGATTATATATGGGCTTTCACCAATTTTTTTAGTTCTTAGGTAGGGTTTAAGTCAAAAAAAAAAAAAAAAATTATCTAAAAAATTCTAATAGGATCAACAAAATACACTATGGTAAGGAGATGTTGTTCAAGACATTTAATATTAAATTTTTTAAAGACAATTGAAAGTAAAACTCTCACTTATTATGAATCATGTGTTTTGTAGATTAACACACAAGTAATTCTTAATTATGTTTTTGTTTTTATTTTTATAACAAAAAAATTATATTAATTTGTTTTGTTTAATCTAATAAATAATATTTATAATATTATTCTTATTCATTCTTAATTATTGGTAAATGGTTTTTTGATGGGGACCATACCCCAACATATCAAAAGGGTCAAAACCAGATACAACAAAAGAACGCAGAAGGAAAAAAGGTCTAAGAACCTAGATATACAACGAAGCACCAAGAAAAGAAGTAGCCGATTTTCCCAACAAACAAAAACATCATAAAGCATGTCTCGCAACCAACCAAAACCCTATCGCAGCAGTAAATACAACCGAGAAACAATAGGCCTCCAAACCGGAAAAAATGATAAAAATAAGAAACAAGACATGATTCATTCATTGCTAGTTCTCCCTCCTAAATATCCTTCCCATATAAGCATTAACATCTTGTAGTGTCGTAATATCCGAGGAAAAAAAGTTGCTATAGTCCGATCCGGGGATGGTAGATCTAGGTCCACTTGTAGGAACCCCTCGTCTAGTTCATGCCTCCTACGAGACTCAACACGTGAGTTAGTTTATCATCATCTAAGTTTTTTTTTCAGTTTTCTAAGTTTTATATGTTTACCAAAATATCATACAATGTTGTGTGTCCTAGGTTTTGAGTTGCGCTAAGTTTTCTTGTTGCATTTCATGTTTTCAAGTGTGCTCGGGTCCAAGCATGAACCCACTTCACCGATACCAAGTGTAATTTCCACAAATATTAAGCACGAAACCTAAGATAAATAAAGGTTAAATTAGAAAAATTACAAAAAGAAATTTTTTGTTAAAGTAAGTTAAAGTTTAGCAAAACTTGCGGTTAACAAATGATCGTTTGAAAAATTAAATTGTTCTATTTCCAGCGTGGTTTAAAAGTTTCCATTTCTATAATCCTTATTTAATTTAGCCACATTGTCCTAATGTCATTTAATAATTTATTTTAGGGCTAAGTCTATTCACCCTCCCATTGATTAAACACACTTAAATCAAATTCCTATAATAAATATTGCTTAGTGATAAAGGAGTAAATTTGAATTTTCGAATTACAATGGCGAAGGGCCTTTTGTAAAATTTCACCATCTAATTAAAAGTTTATAAAATTAAATTTAATCTCTACACCACTCAAGTGGCCCCATTCAAATTTGACCCATACATTTCATTTAAAATATTCTCACCTACCCCTCACCTAACTTTTGTAGGGAACATTCCTAGCCATTGGATGTGTTCAATCTAAGCCATTAGATCTAAGGAATCCAAATAACCCTAAACATCTCTATGGAGAGTTTCTTTTATTATTTCATTGTCTTATTTTCCTCTTTTTTTTTTTTCATGGGGTTAAGAGAAGGATAAGGGAAGCCATGGATGAGGAAAAAGGAGCTTGGGATGGATACACACAACACCCAAGCTATTCTATTTTTTATTTTTTTCTTTGCATTTCCATTCTACCCTCTCCTAGGGTTTAATTTGATTAATTTTGATAATGCATGTAGTTATCTTGAAAACTATACCCTAGTTGGGTATTTTGTTGGTTAAGTCCCCTTGAAAGAATTTTAAAATACTTGGCTCCCAACCAATGGTAGAGTCATGGGGTTAAACTTGAAAAAGTTCAAAACCTTACAAAGGGTTTCTTTTGTTTCATTTTACCAACCCATAAAACTATAAGGCCATTGTTAAGCATGGTCCTTAGATCACACAGTAATTACAACTTTCATGTTTATGAGCGAGACAATCTCAATATACGTGTTTGGATTGAATTTTTAGGACTACTTTTAACCCTTGGGAAGTCCCATCTACAATGAACAACCCAATTTTTATCATACTCATCCTTAACGTCATGTTTTTTTTAAAATTGATTTGTCAAAATATTTCAAAGAAACCATCGATATTCAGATTGGGGACACCCATTTCTCCCAAACGGTGATTTACATTAACTTAATGAATATTTATTTTCATTTTTAGTCATCCGAGAAAATGATTTATGAGTCTCCTCTTATGGCTGAATATCATATTGATCCCATTAGAAAACCACCATTAAACCCTAAAGTTTCTTCCGCTTCGATGGTTGGACCCACAAGAATAAACATGGTGTTTTTGGGGTCCTTTAAAACCCTCAACCTCAACTTATCGTCTAGTTTCTAACAATGGTGTTGTTGATTCCACGACTCTTGTCAAACAAGTTTTGTCTCGCTAAACGTGAACCTCTAATTTTCCACACACCTTTGGATTCCTTGGTTGTTTCCCCTATTACTCTACCTAGACTTTCATCCATCATTCTATTGGCCTTACCTAAGTCCCATTTTATGTCCGACTCATCTCGCTCACGCAAGACTCAGCTAACCCTCTTTCGTATCCCATCCTACTCGGAGGATGGTGGTTATGTTCAAGATAAACACTACCATTGGAATTTAGGATATCTAGCTCATGTTATTACCTTGGTTTCTTCTTCTCATAACAAGTTTTCTATCCTTTATGATATGGATGATGAAGGGAACATGTAATTAAACCATTCTCAATGATTTTGTACTCTTGGAATATATGTGGGCTTAGTGGATCGATCCGATGATAAGGAAAGTTGTCTTCATTTTTGTCACCGGAAAATATTTTGTGTTTAAGAAGTCAAGCTATCTAGCTTTCTCGTTGTAAGTTTCAATTTGCACTATTTGGCCCCATGCCATTTGTTATACCTTTGCTCATGATTTTGGACATTTTGGATTCATCACCTAGATTTTTTCCGACATTTCTTAGCATGTTATTTACTAGGACTCAAACCCCACACATCGAATGGTGTGGTTCCTTTTTTATTTTGACAGGAGTATTTTTTGGTTAGCCAAAATATATGCTTCAAATGATGCAGTGAGAAGGATATTTTTAGTCTTTTTTTTTTCATTTTCTTGTCGGAAACCCTATGGATTATTTATGTTGACTTTAACATGGTTTAAATCCCTAAATATAAATAGGGGAACCTTTTTATGTGATGGTGAGCGAGTGAGTGGGAGGCTTGGTTTTAATTGTGGAACAAGATTGGAATTTTTTATCCCAATCTTCCCTTCCTCCAAAAATCCCCTTCTAAATAGTTCACTTGGTATAGTTTTAGTGAAGGACATTATTGAGTTGTTCAAGAGTTGCACCACTCCCACATGACTAGTCAAGATATTTTTATCTTTCCCTTGTTTTGGGTCATGTTGTTTTCATTGAGACTATGTTGCGTTGAGACCATTTTCCGAGCTTTTTACACATTTCATTGTCTATTCCTACAAAAAAATTAGGTTAATTATCAATTTTACCTTAACACCACTCATCTTAAGCATAGTCGGATTGTGTCACAAATACAACAAGTATGGAATCTTTTTTATCGGTCTTCTCATGGGTCTTGAGTAATCACTTAGTGAAATGATGGCATCAGATGCACCACCTCCTTTATTTGAATATATGGGAAACATGCTTCCATTTTTAGGCAACATGCACATGAAGCCTCATATCATGAGTTCTCTAGGATCTCATAAGACTCGAACCCTTCACCTTTCAATCATTCTTTGTAAACCCATGTTTCATATTTGAGGCATACTATTAAAGTTCATGACGCCTATCGGGCATGGGGAGATCAGCTTTAAGCTCGCCTACATTGGCTTAAAATAGCTAACCAAGCTTCTAAGGAGTTCTTTACCATGATTCATTCCAAGAATTATTCTTACAAGATCAAGGCAATATCACATGCCAATACCAGGCTTACCACATTACTTGATTTTCTCCACGATGTTTATCATCAATTTTATGGTTTTTTTTCTTCTCAACCCACCACTCCATCTCGAGAAGCATCCCTTTTAATATTTATCTAATTGGTGCCTCACAAAGTTTCTCAAACCCAAAAGGTGTCCTATGATAGGCCTGTTATCACCGAATCATAGCACCCTTATATTTACACAAGTGCATACACTTGAGCTCATGGTGTGATTGGATAACATGGGTACTATCTCCAAGTTATGGGATTTTATACTTGAGATATACCTCCAGAGAAAGCTATTTCTTCCTCCTAAACTACCTGCCACAATCTACTCTAATGCCGGTAAGACTATCTTTCCTAATCTAAATTTCCAAGGGACCAAGGAAAGAAAATGTATGAAATGAAATCCTACACTAAAGCGGTTATACACCAGAAAAGGAGGGATGTGAGAGTAGTCTTCCAATGTGTGAGATACAGAAGCAAAATGCACACTAGAAGGGGTGATGACAGTTCTCCACAATCTAGCAAAATGCATTCACAAAAACATCTCAAACATACACAATGATAATGGATCCCTACAAGAGCATAAAAATAGACACAATATTCTTGTAATGAAGGTTGAAAGGGCAAGAAGAGTGCAAAAAAACACAACAGGGGAAGATGCATCCACAAACTTGTATTTTATTGCTTCATGATATGCACAATTCAATCTATTACAAGATAAGGGCCTAGATCACCATGCAAGGAGTCCACTACAAGGGCTTACAACACATTGGATTTAAAAATAAATTTTGACAGAGATTTTCTACAACTAAAAATCCCTCTTTACAATGAGCTTAACACTCCAATTTATAGAAAAATGAGAAGAGAGAGAGAAGGGGAAAATGGAAATCCTGAAATCTATCCTTCAACCACTTGTAAGATACATTAAATGGAGTGAAATGATTGTATGTTACTTTCAAAAGGCTCCCCATATTGTCCCAAGTGCTACAGAAAATAAAAAATGATGACCATGCCTCTTAATTGCACTCCCAACTACCAAATAAAACATTATCAAGAACCCGACCACGTTTTATGAAAAATAACTATTTCTTTCACATCAAATCTAGAATTTATTGATGTTTGTGTGTTAGGCTCGAAGCCACGATTCGAACCGTACAAATTTTGTGTGATTTGATTGCGAGATGCAAAAGTTATGGCCTTTTGAGTGCAAGTCACTATTTTGGGTCTGCCAGGCATTTTCTGTCATTTGACGGGAATGAGCATTAATTGACTAGAGCCGAATATGTTTCTTTTATTTAAATATATATACCCTCATTAAAATTAATAATTCCAGTTTTTTGATGTAGAAGACATCCTGCTTGTTCCAAAAAGTTCAATTTTATGAAAATCGGAGCTCGGAGTCAAAAGTTATGGCCGTTTGAAGTTCGGGAGGTCAAACTTTGACTTTTCTCTTTGCTGCGGCTATTTCGAAAAAATCAGGTCTATGTGTTATGGTTGTCCTGGAGACATTCTTCCATGTCAACTGATTGATCTTCCTTGTCCCTGCATGTGCCGCGTTGATCAGCCGTGAGGTCCGTTCACTTCGCATTCGCCGCATCCCATGGTCCCTTTTGCGTCCTTTTCACCTTTCCATGCCCCACGCATCCCACATGTCCCAACCATCCTGGAAAAAATCTCCACACCACCCATAATAGACTAACTTGTGGCAAATCAGCCGATTCACATCCAGTAGCGTACTTTTGTCCCGCCATCCCGTAACGCACGGAATTAAAACTTCCACTTTTGTCGATTTTCACTACTTGCGGCCATTTCGGCTTTGCGTGTCCCGCAGTCCTTGTGTCCCAATTGTCTCGCTAACCTCCCGGGACAAAAATGTCTGATTTAGCCAATTCCTTTGTATTTTGGCCCCAAAATTGGTATGACAAACCTTGGTACGATCCGCACTAGTATGACCCGCAACCTCCAGACCCACAATGCATTAAAACAAGCCTACGACTTCATTTTTGGATTTTTTCAAATTTTTGCTAACTTGTTGGATTTTTCCTTGGATGGGGAAGTTAGAGAGATACCAAAGGGACCCCAAAACATGATTTTGGGCCTTGAATCAATTCTACTTCCTTAGGACTGATGAATCTGATGCATGTTATCAAAATTACCTTGAGGGGTGGATTTTGGATAACAAGGCCTTTATCTCTTTCTTATCTTAAAGAGGATTCCTTTCAAATGGCATCAGAAAAATCTTCCAAACTTAAAGGTTCCCTACTAAATTTTATCAAACTCTGTGGGACATTATTGGTTCTAATGTCCACAATGTCTACTTGGAATATTTGGAAACCAACTCTTTAGGTAACCTGATCAATACAGCAATATAAAATTCATTACCAAATCAGGTGATCCGAAAAAATTTCTAATTGGTGCCCCATTACTTTGCTCAACATGTCATATAAGATAATTGCTAAAACTTTGGCTAATAGGATTTATAATATTCTACCCTTAATTATTAGAAGTGAACAAATCGACTTTATTAAAAACATGTATATTCTTGATACCATTATAGTTGTCTAGGAAGGTATGAAATGGGCTTGACTTTCCTCTCAAAATGCCATGTTTAGCAAGATTGCTTTTTCTAAAGCGTATTATAGAATTGAATGGTATTTAATCTAAGCTATGCTCTAAGCCTTTAGGTTTTGGTCCTCACTTTTTCAGATCGTGTCAATTCTCTTTCAAAATGTTGGATCTTATATTATTATAAATGGTGTCCAATCTTCCGATTTGGTTTGTTCAAATATATTATGAAAGGTTACCGTTATCCAAAATTCACCCTCAAGGTAATTTTGATAACATGCATCAAATTATTCAGTCCTGAGCAAGTAGATTGATTCAAGGCCCGAAATCATGTTTTTGGGGCCCCTCGGCTTCTCTCTAACTCTCCCATCCAAGAAGAAATCCCAACGAGTTAGAAAAAATGGAAAAAATGTGAAAAATAAGGTTGCAGGATTGTTTTAAGGCATTTCGGGTCTGAAGGGTTCGGGTTGTACCAGTGTGGGTCGACCGAGGTTCGTCGTACCAAGCTTAGGGCCGAAATACAAAGAAAATCAGCTAAGTCATACATTTTTGTCCCAGGCGGTCTGCGGGACAGTTGGGACGTCAGGACGCGAGGGACGCGAAAAGCTGAAATGACCGAAAGCAAGGAAAATCGTCAAGTTTTTGTTTCACGTGGTTCCGGACAGTCGGGACAAAAGTACATGCGGGACGTGAATCAGCTGATTTTGACGGCTGCATACCCATTTTAGGTGGTTCGAGATATTTGTCCCTGTAGTCCGGACAA
Source organism: Taxus wallichiana var. yunnanensis (assembly GCA_018340775.1). Lineage (NCBI taxonomy): Eukaryota > Viridiplantae > Streptophyta > Pinopsida > Cupressales > Taxaceae > Taxus > Taxus wallichiana. The sequence continues at coordinate 117,415,540 of CM031237.1, forward strand.
CCGGGACAAAAGTACGTGAGGGACGCGTGGGGACGTGAAAAGGCGAAAAGCCGCAAACAGAACAAGGAAGCCCAATCAGCCGGAAGCAGAGATTTTCATCCGGGACAGCCGGGACAAAGGTACGCATAGGATGCGAGGGATGCAAAAATCCGAATCGGACGAAGGCAAAGAAGAAAAGTCAACGTTTGACCCGTGAAACTTCAAATGGCCATAACTTTTGACTCCGAGCTCCGATTTTCACAAAATTGGACTTTCTGGAACGAGCACGACGTCCTCTACACCAAAAAAGAAATGATTTCTTATTTTTAATTAGGGTAGATATATTTAATTAAAAGAAACATATTCGGCTCTAGTCAGTTAATGCTCATTCCTCGTCAAATGATGAAAACGCCGCTGAGACCCAAAATAGCTGCCCGCACTCAGAAGGCCATAACTTTTGCATTTCTCAACAAAATAACACAAAATTTGTGCCATTGGAATTGCGACTCGAGCATGACGCAAAAAAATCAAGAAATTCTAGATTTGATGACATATTGATTGAGAGTTTTAAGAAAACGTGGCTGGGTTCATAATAGTGTTTTATTTGGTGGTTGGGAGTGTAATTAAGAGGCATGGCCATAATTCTTTCTCTGCTGCAGCACCTGGGACAGTATGGGGAGCCTTTTGCAAGTAATATATAATCATCTTACTCCATTCAATGCCTCTTACAAGTGGTTGAAGGATAGATTTCAGGATTTCCACTTTTCCCTTCTCTCTTTCTTCTCGTTTTTTCTATAAATGAGAGTGTTGGGGCTCATTGTAAAGGGAAGTAGTTTTTGTAGCAAAGCTCGCTAAAATTACTTTGTGAAGCCAATGTGTTTCGAGGCCCTTGTTGTGGACTCTGTTATCCAAAATTCACCCCAGTGGTAATTTTGATAACATGCATCAGAATATTCAAGTCCTGGCGAGATAGATTGATTCAGGGCAAAAATCATGTTCTAGGGTCCCCTGAATTTTCTAACTACCCTATCCTAGAAGAAAAGAGCAAGCTCGAGAAATGCGAAAAAGGTTGCGAGAAAATAAGCTTGGAACAGGAAAATTCGGGAAAATTGGCTAAGTCCTACTCTGTGTCGCCTTCGGGACAAGCGGGACATCTGGCGCTAATAAGCCGAAAGGCTGCCAGCGGTTTGTGCAAAGATTTGGGACATCCGGGCCAAAGGGACGCGTGGGACGTGGAAATCCGAACTGGCCGAAAAATGGAAAAAATTGACTAACTGTTGAAACAGGCAGTCTGGGACATCTGGGCAGTTAGTACGCGGAGGACGCAAGTCGGCCGAAAAGACTTAAGGCAGCCCGGAATAGTTGGGCCGAAGGTACGTGAAGTACGCGAACCAGCCGGATCGGCCGAAATGAGAACTTTCGCACCGGGACAGTTGGGACAAAAGGGCGCGAACCGGCCGAACCGGGCGAATCGGAAGAATTTGTCCCAGACAGTCCGGAAGAAAGCGGGACAAAAGTGCGCGGAGGACGCGAACCGGCCGATTCATCCAAATCAAAGGTCTTTCGTAATGGGACATCTGGGCCAAAGGGACGCGCGGGACGTGGATAGCTGAAAAAGCCGAAAGCGAATGGATATGCGACACGTGTCACCGGCCGAATGAGGAACAAGGAAGCCCATTTCGGGCGGATCGGGAGTTTATGTCCCAAACGGTTTGGGACATCCGGGACAGAAGGACGCAAAGGGTGCGAAAAGCCGGCAGACCCGCGAGCCAATCAAAGCACGCCACGTGTCACAGGGGAAAAGGTCAAAAAGTCAAAGGGTGATTTTTGAGGGGTCAGCCCGAGCCAATTAGAATAGGAGACATGTCCTATGGAGCAAGGAATATGGAGTAGGGAAAGAGAGAGAATTACACATCCAATCAACCCGTGCCACGTGTCATCCAGGTTGCAGAGCGCGGGAAAGATCTTCAAAATGCAGTTTCACCTGTTTTGTGCCCTAAAACTTCAAAAGGCCATAACTTTTGCATTTCTCAAAAAAATCACACAAAATTGGTACCATTGGAATCGTGGCTTCGAGCCCGATACATAGAAATCAAGAAATTCTGGATTTGATCAAAAATTGATTGAGATTTTTAAGAAAACGTGGCTGGGTTCAGAACAGTGTTTTATTTGGTAGCTGGGAGTGCAATTAAGAGGCATGGTCATCATTCTTTCTCTGTTGTAGCACATGGGACAGTATGGGTAGCCTTTTGCAAGTAATATCTAATCATTTCACTCAATTTAATGCCTCTTACAGGTGGTTGAAGGACAGATTTCGGGATTTCCATTTTCCCCTCTCTTTCCCTTCTCATTTTTCTATAAATTGGAGTGTTGGGCTCATTGTAAAGAGAGAGTTTTTTGGTAGCAAAGCTCTGCCAAAATTAATTTGTGAAGCCAGTGTGTTGCAGGCCCTTGTAGTGGACTCCTTGCATGGTGATCGAGGACCTTATCTTGTAATAGATTGAATCATATATCATGAAGCAATAAAATACCAGTTTGTGGATGTATCTTCCCCTGCTGTGTTTTCTTGCATTCTTCTTGCCCCTTTGATCTTTCTATAAGAATATTGTGTCTATTTATTATGTTCTTGCAGGGATTCATTATCATTGTGTATGCTTGGAATATTATTGTGAATGCATTTTGCTAGATTATGGAGAACTATCATCACCTCTTCTAGTGTGCACTTTGCCTCTGTATTTCACACATTTGGAGACTACTCTCACATCCTCCTTTTCTGGTGTATCACCGCTTTAGTGTAGGCTTTCATTTTATGCATTCTCTCTCCCTGGTCCCTTGGAAATTTAGATTAGAACAGTTAGCTTACCCTGCATTAGAGTAGATTGTGGTAGGTAGTTTAGGAGCAAGAACCAGCTTTCTCTAGAGGTCTATCTCAAGTAGCAAGTCCCACAACTTGGAGATAGTACCCATGTTATCCAATCACACCGTGAGTTCAAGTATATACACTTGTATAAACACAAGGGTGCTGTGATTCGGTTATAATAGTTCTGCGCACGCCAAAGCTGGGACACTTAGGTTAGATTATTTCATCTTTCAGGTGTCTCATTATCAAGCAAGAAAGTTAAACCACCGTGCGCCCGTGCATTACATTTGGCACACTTAGGTGGGACAGAGGTGTTTAATTTCATTGCAACAATATTGATGTGCACTTGTTGTAAGTTCCAACTTTGAAGGAGCTTTAAAATCGCACATCTGGCGACTCCAAAAGAGGCATAATCTGCTGGTTTCTGCAGTCCAAGCCTGGAAACTTTATGAGAAGAATACGAGACTGTGTCAAGAACTAGGGAGGAAGGATTGTTTGTTTATCTACACCTATCTCCAGGTAGAGAAAGAAGGGGAAGAAGAGATCAAAGATCCGCGTCTCCACCTAATAGAACTTTGTCTACACCTCCACCTGGTAGACCCTTTCTCGCATCAACAAGGATTCTCAGGCCAATCAGAATGGCGCAACCACTAAATCCCTTTGTCAATTTCACTGGAAGCAGCCCACTTGCCCTCAATGCACAGAATCCAGTTCCAATTGCAGCATTGAAGAACATTCCATTTTTCACTGGAGAAAATCATACCACTCCTGGTGATCATGTCAAAGACATTGCTAACGTCTGTGCAATCCATGAGATAAATGAAATGGATGTGGCTGTCAAACTGCTGGCATCATCGTTCAAAGGGAAGGCATTGCAATGGTTCAGGAGCCTTGAAGCTGGTTCTATCACGAATTGGAATCAGTTATGCATAGTTCTCCATGAGCAGTTTGGAGAGAAGGGAGACAACTTGTCTCTTCTAGAACAATTGACAACTATCAAGAGAGCCCCAATGAGCAGCTGACTGACTTCAACTTCAGATTTCAAAGGTCTTGGGATAGGATTCCAGGTGGGTAGTGCCAACAGAAGGTGCTTTTCTATATTACCTTAAAGCTTTGAATTTGATATTTCTATGTTAATTCAATCTATGGGAGGCAAAACCTTACTGCTGCTTATAGCATTGCCATTAGGGCCGAAATCTGTCTTATTCAAGCTGGTAAGCTGGCTCCTAGGCCTCCCATGCCCTTGTATCCAAACTTAGAAAATCCAAGCACTAGTCAAGCACCCACTTTGGCTCCTATTCCCACCCCTAGAAATCAAAGTTCAAATGAGACTTCTACTTCATCCTCTAGTGCTTCAAATGAACTCCAAGAGGTCATGAAACAATTGCAAAATTTGGGAAATGAGCTGGTTACTATCAAAAGATAGCAAGCTCAAAGTGCTAGACCGTATCAGCCTCAAGCGCAGTACCAGGCTAGGCCCCCATACCAACAAAATAGGTCACCAACTCAGGCTACAAATCAAAATCAAAGCCAAGTAAGGCCTCCCGCTAATAGACCATTTCAGCCCTATAACCCCAATGTCGTATCTACTTCTAAAGCTTTGGTGCCAGTCCAAAATAACATGGCCCAAGAATATGATTGGTGTTTCCCGTGTAGTCAGCCACATAACCAATCAATGTGCTTTAATGGTGCATTAAATCAGGCTCTAATGGTGCAAACCATTGGTGGGTCACAAGAGTCCAGCCACGAAGAAGACCAGCAGCAAGGGCACCTCAGCAAGGAACATCTCTCGAATGAAACTACTCTTGTCAATTGGCAGCTGAAATTTCGTGGTATGAATCAAATACCCTCTCAAAGTGTTGCAGCCAACACAAGGTCAAAGAGGAGAAATTTGGGTGAAGAACATCCATTGGCTTCGAGTAATCCACAACCTTCTACCACTCCACAAGCCGCTGGCAAACAAACTGTAGATCCAAACATGCAAGGAGCATCCAAACCAGCTCCTAAACCAACTCAGATGCCAGCTGCTGCCGCTCATTTGCAAGGAATGAACGTGCAGGCCAAGGGACAGCAGAGGGATACTTCATCTCCATTCAGTATCATTGATCAGATGAAGAAGACAAATGTAAACATATCCATGTGGGAATCACTATCTATCCCAGGACAGAGAGATTTGCTACAAGCTGCCATGAAGGACTGGTCAACTTCAAATCAACAGGTCCAAATGCAAGAGAAGGTACTCACAAATGCTACCCAGCCTGAAGGAAATCATGGAGGACAGCAAGGTAAAATGTTGAAGCCCCCTCCATTTTATGTTTCATTGATCATAGGAGATAGGTTGGTACATAATTGCATGATTGATTCGGGGCAAGTAGCTCAGTGATGCCCAAGCAAATAGCTGATCAGATAGGACTCCAATATGAAGTCATCTCCAAGGGTGTAGTGCAATTAGATGGGACAGCAGTGACAACGGTTGGAGTAATCAAAGGTTTAGCCTCTGCACCGCATGCATGTCCCAACGTAATAGTGTTACAAGATGTGTCAGTCATAGACCTACCACCACTCTTTGCATTGTGCTTGTCAAGAGACTTCACTGCTAAAATTGGAGGCTATCTTTCGGCGGATTGGTCACACATGTTGTTCAGAACAAGATATGGAACCAAAGCCACAATCAGGTCTGAACCTATTGCAAACTTTCATATTGAGCCTTACACTCCAAGCCAAATCAATACCAACTGTTCAACATTTGATCAAGAAGATTATCCAAGCACTGATGAAGCTGACACCAAGGTTGGAAGCATCCCAGATTTAACTCTTGATGAATGGGCAAGCAAGGTGCATGCTTTTGATCCTTATCAAGAAATAGAAGAATCTGAGCTAGGAGTTTATTGTTTACATGAAGAGAATCAACCTCTTCCTAGCATCACCAAGCCAGATCATAAAGACAAGAATGAAGTATGGCAATTGTTCTTTGATGGGTCAAGGAGTAGACAAGGTGCAGGAGGAGGAGCTATGCTCATTTCACCGCAAGGTATAAGGTATTACTCAGCCTTCCATTTCTAGTTTTCCTGTTCAAACAACACAAGCTGAGTATGAAGCCTTAATTCATGGATTACACTGGGAAAGGAAGAAAGGCATCAGGAATTTACAAGTATTTGGTGATAGTGAGCTGATCGTAAACCAAGTCAAAGGAAAAAATGCTGCCAAAAATGATCTGTTAAAAAATTACAAAAATCGGGTATGGAATCTCATTGAATATTTTGAAGATTTTAGCATCAATTCCATCCCAAGGAAAAAGAATGAAGCCGCTGACAGGCTGGCAGCAATTGGGGCTGCGTTTGATGTCGTAGAAAGTATCAAAAGTGAGAAATCTCAGCCTCATATCAAAGTGGTTGTGAGGCCAGTTGTTCCGGATAACAACACAAGTTAGCAAGTCTTCGAGAATGATCAGCAGATTGTTAATTTCCTACAAGAAGAAGCTGAGTTCTCCACGAGAAATCAAGACAAGCTGGAGCAGCAGTATGGTGACCAAGTGGTGCAGCTGAGGACTAACAAATTGCCAAAAGGCCTCATAACCTTGGAGTCAATCTTCAACCCGAATGATCAGTTCCGGAAGGAGAAAGCGAACATTCAAGTAAAGGGTGAAGATTCAGAGCCTATTTTAGTAGAAGAAGGCAAGACATTGCAAATTGGCAAAGTAAGTACTCCACAAGAGAAATCTGATTTTGTTCAGCTTTGTCAAGAATTCCCAGATGTCTTCGCTTGGACTTACAAAGATTTAAGAGGTTTCAACCCAAAGTTGGCACAACATACTATTGAGTTGGATCTCGGAATCCAAGCCTGTTAGGCAAAAGCAAAGGCCAGTGAATCCCCATATGAACCTCTCATGAGAAAAGAGTTAGGCAAGCTCATTGAGGCCAGTATCATCTTCCCCATCAAACACTCAAGTTGGGTTGCAAACTTGGTGCCGGTAAGAAAGAGAAATGGAGAAATAAGATTGTGTGTGGACTTTCGCGATCTAAATAGAGCATCACTCAAAGATCATTATCCGCTTCCATCAATGGAACAAATATTGCAAGTTGTAGCTGGTTCAGAAAGGTTTTCATTGCTAGATGGATATTCAGGCTATAATCAGATAATGGTGAAAGAAGAAGATCAATTCAAAACGGCCTTCACTACAAAATGGGGCACATATGCTTACAACAAGATGCCATTTGGACTGTCAAATGCCGGAGCAACATTTCAGCAAGCTATGGATATGGCATTCAAAGGCTTAATCAACAAGATAGTGCTTTGGTATACCTAGATGATATCACTGTCTTCTCAAAGAATGCAGTCAGACCATCTCTTTCACCTCAGGAAAGTGTTTCAGAGGTGTAGAAGGTTCGGAGTGTCGTTGAATCCAAAGAAATGTATATTCTTGGCACACGAAGGAAAATTGTTGGGCCACATTGTCTCTAGGGAAGGGCTAACAATTGATCCTGAAAGGGTTGAAGCCATCCGAACGCTTCCATTGCCACACCACAAGAAATCTCTCCAAAGCTTCTTAGGAAGGATAAACTTTGTCCGCAGATTTGTGCCTAATTTTGCCACTCTTGTGAAGCCTCTAACTATGATGTTGAAGAAGAGTCTGGCATTCAAATGGACAGCAGAAGGCAAAGAGAGTTTTGAAAACATCAAGCATGCAATATCACAAGCTCCAACTCTTATCAACCCAGATTTTTCAAAGGACTTCATGTTGTATGCATTTGGAGGATCAGATACAATCTCAGCTATCTTGACACAGCTGAATAGAGAAGGTTCAGAACAGCCCATAGCATTCTTCAGTCAAACCTTGGAAGATTACGAAATAAAGTATTCTTTCATCGAAAAGCATGTCCTTGCCATCATCAGAAGTTTGAAGAAGTTCAGACACTTGGTCTCAAACAATAAGATTCAACTACTGGTGTCTCATGCTGGTGTCAAGGAATTCCTCCTAAACAAGGATTTAAACGAGAAGAGAGCAGGTTGGATCACTCGGGTGATGGAATATGATATTGAAATCAAAGTGACCAAGCTAGTTCATGGCAAAGGCTTGTGTGAGCAGCTCGCTTCCAAACAACCAGACGAGTCAAAAAGTGAAGAGGATGTTGTCTTGCTACTACAGAATGATCAAGAACAACCAGCTGATGATGCACCCATCCCATGTTGGACTCAAGACTTGGTGCATTACCTCCAGACAGGCTTGTGCCCTCCAGAAGTGAGCAAAGCAAAGAGGAGATACTTCAGATTACAAGCCATTCCATATGTGCTTGTTGATGGAGTTTTGTTTAAAAGGGACATCAATGGAGTTCTATTGAGATGCATTGGAACAGGTCAAGTTGAGAAGATCTTACACGAGTTCCATGACGGGGAAGCAGGAGGCCACTTTGCTCCACGAGTGACAGCTCTCAAAATCATGAAAGCTGGTTACTATTGGCCTACTGTGTTCAATGATTGCTACTCATGGGTCAAGAAATGCAGGAAATGTGCATTCTTCGCAGGAAAAGAAAGGTTAGCAGCGCTGCCCCTTCGTCCAATTTCAGTAAATCAGCCATTCATGCAATGGGGATTGGACTTCATTGGGGTTATCAATCCCAATTCAAGTCAAGGCCACAAGTGGATACTACAAAGAATGACTATTTCACCAAGTGGGTAGCAAAGCGGTGGCTTCAAGGAGGCAAATGAATCTAATATCTTAGATTTCTATGAAGGGATAGTCACGAGGTTTGGTGCCCCGCCACTATCATATCTGATAATGCATTGGCATTCCTTGGCACAAAGATCACTGAATGGGCTGTCAAGAATTGTGTGTATCTCAGCACTTCATCGAACTATTACCCTCAAGGTAATGGCCAAGCCGAGTCTACAAACAAGAACCTACTAAGAATCATCAGAAGGACTCTGGATGAAAATCAAAGGACTTGGCACTCAAAGCTCAAATCAGCTCTATGGGCTGATAGGATCACACCCAAGAGGTCTACAGGAAGCTCTCCATACAAGCTTGTGTACGGAAAGAAGCAGTTCTACCTATATCACTCGAGTTGCCAGCATTGGAACTCATGAAACAGTTGGAACTAGCTGAGTTTGAACCTATGGAAATCAGGTATGCAGAGCTGATGGAATTAGAAGAGACAAGAGAGCACGCAATATGAGACCATAGAAAAGGATAAAGCATTGGTCAAAAAGAGTTTTGACAAGAAAGCTAAGGCTAGGATATTGCAAACTGGAGATTTGGTACTGAAGTGGGATGTTGATCGTGCAAAACCGGGAAAGCACTCCAAGTTTGATGCCATCTGGAGTGGCCCATACATGATCATTGAGTGCAAAGGTAGCAATGCTTTCCGACTGGCTAAGTTGGATGGTGAAGAATTGCAGATCCCGGTCAACGGGATCTATCTCAAACGTTGCTACTAGAAAGATAGATTTTCACCCTTGTAAATATTAATTTAGAATTTCCATTCCTCTAAGTGCTTATGCACATTGTACTGCTGTTAGAGTAGTTTCCATTTCCCTAAGTTCTTGTGCACATGTCCTATTGCTTCTAGTATGTGCGTGTTTGCAGTTCATCAAGCTCCTAAAAAAGATTTGCAGCCATGAGAAAACCAGCTCAACAAATGTTCAAATGGCCCAAGGAAACAAGTTTTCAAATTTTAGATCAGTGAGAGGTTACTAAAGCAGACTCCATGCCCAATGGATTGCTACTACAAGCAAGCTGGCCGTTCTTCATCAGCGCGGGTAGATAACCCCCATTGAAGTCGCCAAAATTGTTATCCAAAATTCACCCCCAGGTAATTTTGATAACATGCATCAAATATTCAAGTCCTGTGAAGATAGGTTGATTCGGGGCAAAAATCATGTTCAAGGGTCCCCTAAATTTTCTAACTCCCCTGTCCTAGAAGAAAAGAGCAAGCTCGAGAAATGTGAAAAAGGTTGCATAAAGAAAATAAGCTCGGGAACAGGAAAAATCGGGAAAATTTGCTAAGTCCTAGTCCAGTCGCCGCCGGGACAAGCGGGACATCGGTGCAAACCGGCCAAAAGGCCGCCAGGTGTTCTGCGCAGCATTTGGGACATCCGGGCCAAAGGGACACGGACGCGAAAATCCGAATGGCGAAAAATGAAAAAAATTGACTAAGCTGTTGAAGCAGCGATGCTGGGACATCCGGGAAGTTAGTACACGGAGGTCGCAAGTCGGGCGAAAAGACTTAAGGCAGCCGGAATAGTTGTGTCGAAGGTACGCTGAAGTACGCAAACCGGCGGGATCGATCGGCGAAATGAGAACTTTCGCATCGCAGGACAGTTGGGACAAAGGGCGCGAACCGGCCGAACCGGGCGAATCGGATTTAATTTGTCCCCTGCATACCGGAAGAATTTGGGAAAAAGTGCGCGGAGGATGTGAACCGGCCGATTCGGCCGAATCAAAGGTCTTTCAAATGGGACATCCGGGGCCAAAGGGACGCGGGGACACGGACGGATAGCCGAAAAAGCCGAAAGCGAATGGATATGCGACACGTGTCACCGGCCGAATGAGGAACAAGGAAGCTCATTTCGGGCAGATCGGGAGTTTATGTCCCAAATCATTTGGGACATTGGAGACATGAAGGATGCGAAGGGTGTGAAAAGCGAGACCGCGAGCCAAGCACGCCACGTGTCACAGGGGGAAAGGTCAAAAGTCAAAGGGTGATTTTTGAGGGGTCATCCCGAGCCAATCAGAAGAGGACACGTGTCCTATGGAGCAAGGAATATGGAGCAGGGAAAGAGAGAGAATTATGCATCCAATCAACACATGCCACGTGTCATCCGGTGGCAGAGGTCGAAAGATTCTTCAAAACGCGCTTCGCCCGTTTTGTGCCCTAAAACTTCAAAAGGCCATAACTTTTACATTTCTTAACGAAATCGCACAAAATTGGTACCGTTGGAATCGTGGCTCCGAGCCCGATACATGGAAATCAGGAAATTATGGATTTGATAAGAAATTGATTGATATTTTTAAGAAAACGTGGCCGGGTTCGAAACAATGTTTTATTTGGTAGCTGGGAGTGCAATTAAGAGGCATGGTCATCATTCTTTTCTTTGCTACAGCACATGGGATAGTATGGGGAGAATTTTGCAAGTAATATATAATCATTTCACTCAATTTAATTCCTCTTACAGGTGGTTGAAGGACAGATTTCGGGAATTCCATTTTTCCTTCTCTTTCACTTCTCATTTTTCTATAAATTGGAGTGTTGGGCTCATTGTAAAGAGAGAGTTTTTGGGTAGAAAAGCTCTGCCAAAATTTCTTTGTGAATCCAGTGTGTTGCAGGTGCTTATAGTGGACTCCTTGCATGGTGATCCAGGCCCTTATCTTGTAATAGATTGAACTGTGCATATCATGAAGCAATAAAATACCAGTTTGTGGATGTATCTTCCCCTGCTGTGTTTTCTTGCATTCTTCTTGCCCCTTTGATCTTTCTATAAGAATATTGTGTCTATTTATTATGTTCTTGCAGGGATTCATTATCATTGTGTATGCTTGGAATATTATTGTGAATGCATTTTGCTAGATTATGGTGAACTGTCATCACCTCTTCTAGTGTGCACTTTGCCTCTGTATTTCACACATTTGGAGACTACTCTCACATCCTCCTTTTCTGGTGTATCACCGCTTTAGTGTAGGCTTTCATTTTATGCATTCTCTCTCCCTGGTCCCTTGGAAATTTAGATTAGAACAGTTAGCTTATCCTGCATTAGAGTAGATTGTGGCAGGTAGTTTAGGAGCAAGAACCAGCTTTCTCTGGAGGTCTATCTCAAGTAGCAAGTCCCACAACTTGGAGATAGTACCCATGTTATCCAATCACACTGTGAGTTCAAGTATATACACTTGTATAAACACAAGGGTCTTTGTGATTCGGTGATAACAGACTCCTTGCATGGTGAGCCGTGCCCTTTTCCCGTAACCAATAAAATATAAGTTTGTGGATGCATCTTCCCTTGCTGTGTTTTATTGCATTCTTCTTTCCCCTTCACCCTTGATTACAAGAATATTGTGTCTATTAGTATGTTCATGCAGGGATCCATTATCATTGTGTATGTTTGAAATATTGTTGTGAATGTGATTTGCTAGATTATGGAGAACTGTCATCACCTCTTTTAGTGTGCACTTTGCTTCTGTATTTCACACATTTGAAGACTACTCTCACACCCTCCTTTTCTAGTGTATCATCGTTGTAGTGTAGGATTTCATCTTATGCATTCTCTCTCCCTGGTCCCTTGGAAATTTAGGTTAGAATAGTTAGTTTCCCCTGCATTAGAGTAGATTGTGGCAGGTAGTTTAGGAGCAAGAACCAGCTTTCTCTGGAGGTCTATCTCAAGTAGCAAGTCCAACAACTGGAGATAGTACCCATGTTATCCAATCACACCGTGAGCTCAAGTATATGCACTTGTATAAATATAGGGTGCTATGATTTTGTGATAATAGCTACACCCTATCCCCTTCCCTTGATGTGTTAGATGTCGAAGGATTTAGTTATCTTCTAGCTCATAATTCTTCTCAAGGATTAGCAACACGTATTTCAATTCCTTCTACTACTTAGCAGACTTATTAATCATCGTTTTGTTGATGATTATTTTCTCATGCTTTTGGAGGAAGAGCATTCTATTCATCATGCTCTAGATTTTCTTGAAACTTTTTGTCTTGCTTCGGGATCTAGTGTTGAATGGGATAAAACTCAATGTTATCATCAATCTCAGCTTATATCTCATTCTTAGGATGGAGTTCAAATTTCTTGGGATCCCTTTCACTTTTCAGGATACATGAGCTTATAGCTCTATTCAAATGGAAAATCTCCGGATTCACCTAGGATGGAGTTCAAATTTCTCATTGGGATCCCTTTCACTTTTCTTGATTTCCTTTACATGAGCTTTTGAAATTTAGCTCTATTCTTACGTGGTCCAGGGAAGTTGGTATGGTGCACAAGAATGAAAGATCTCTTATTAGATCTCCAAACCTATTTCTCTTGCAAGGAAATTTTAGACATACTTTAAGTTTTCATATAATAATGGTGGCTACGCATGTGTATTACTCCTCATGTTGGGGATCTATTCAATGCTAACTTATGCCAAACTCTAGAATCTTCTTCTTGATTTCTAATTATAAGAAGGGACGGGCCCATCTCACTCCTTAAATGGGCATAAATAACTCAAAGAATAAACAGTATAGATATTTGTATTTTAATCAAATTGTAGTATAACTAATTAATTCAATATTATATAAAACAGCAATATATTGAAATTTCAAAATAAAATATAAGATTTATTCATTAATATTTAATTAGGTTCAATAATGGGCTTAATAGTGATAAGTATATTTTCAAAAATTTGGAACACAAATTTTTTTATTATTATTGTGTTGTATATTATAATTTTAAAAGCGTAGATCTAAAATGGTGAAAATTGTCAAATTTTTCACAATTATAGAAAAGTAACAATATTAAAATTGTGACAAATGCCACAATAAAAATGGATATTTTTAGATTTTCTCACAAATTTTGTCACATTTAATATTTTCACAAAACAAATGTAGGTGGAGATGTGGAATAAGATATCTACAAAAAAATAGAAAAGCTTGTAGTGTTTGGCTAAATGGATAATCGGATGGGAATGAAGCTTGGAAAATTCTCCTTCGCATGGTATTTTTTAGGGTGTGCCTTTGGGAAGAAAGGCTTGGTAGGGTCTTAACTTTCAATATCTCCTTCTCTTTCGAGTGCCAATTAAGATTAAGGAAAATTTTATTTAGAAGAGTATTTGGAAGGCATGAGAGTCTCTCTGACCACAAATTATTTTGGTTGGCAATGGCTTCATATATGGAATTTCCCTCAATTCTCTCTCTATCTTGTGGTCCTCTCTCTTTTATCATGATTATTTCACCTCTGACTTTGGCTCAAAATGCTAAAGCCTTCCATTTTTTTAAAAAGGGAATTAATTTTTTTGGGGATTTGTTCTACAAGAACTCTCGTTCTTGGATTTCTTGGTAGACATTGGCATTAAAATTCCACATTCTTCCTACGATGTTGCTCTTATTTGGTAATTAACTATATGCATTCCCGAAGATTATTTACAGAAAGATAGGAGTTACGTATGGAGCTCATTGGTGGCATGAATGAAATTATCCTAATGCTACAAATTTTCACAAATATAAATCATCCCTTGTTTATTCTCTTCTAGCTCCTTAATCATTTGACAATGACATCCTTAACAAGCCTTGGTATCTTTCCCTGTTTGGCCTAAGTGTGGTCCTATCGATTTCATATGGTTTATTCAACAATTGTTGAGCCTAAAGAAGCTCATTTCCCTTGTTGTCCTCTTCACCAAGGTCTCCCGCTAGTTCCCTGTCTCAAACATTTTCGTGTTCACCTTATCTGCTTGTGATATAACCATCTAGAATATACCAAGCACATTTTTTGGTTTTGTCCCCATATTGAGATGACTTGGAGATGTATTCACATGTGTTTTCAACGCTTTTCTCCTTAGTTCTTCACCTAGAAATCTTTTATTTTGGGTGACTCGCCACGTTACCTACAATTTACAACAAAATTTGGCACATATTCAAAACTAAAATTTTGTTCCACTTATGGAAAGATAAAAACAATGCTATTTTTAATAATGTTCATCTGGATTATGATTTCTTTGTTAGTAATATGGTGGCTGTGATTTCCATTGCTATGCTTCATATTCAAAAACAAGCTAAAAACATGCACTTGGAGGTGGAGCATGTCCAACCCATCCTCGACCATTGGGGTTCGGTGCCCTGTATCATGAGTCAGGTGCACCCGAATGTGTCTCTGCGCCACAACTTGCCAACAATCGCCTCCACCTTCTCATGGTTGGGGAGTTCCTCTCTGTCCACGGAATCCTCTACCTCCACTATGGAGGAGACCCCATCAGTCGAGGCCTCCTTCACCTGTATCTTCTCCTTTTGGTGGTTCTAGTTGGCTTGTCATTCCTCCTGAGGGAAATTCCCTTATTTGGACCTAGTCATTTCTCCTGAAGGCTTGGTGATGGTAGTGATTTTGCATAGAATAAGGACTCGGTTGGGATGGGTGGAAGCTTGTCTTCGATGAGGATCACCCCTCTTGTTCAAGTTGGGGTGACAAGCCCAATAGTCTGCCTCCTCCTCTGCCACCTACCGTCATGTTTGTTCTCGCTCGTTGATATTTCTGATCTTTTTTATTGATGTTTACACTATGTGGCTTTTAATGTTGGGACTTTGAGGGGATTTGGCCTCTCTTGAGGTCCTTTTGGCTTGATCTAATGGGACATCTTGCATTCTGGGGTGTGACTTTTTCCACCCAGTTTTTGTATGATTAGTGTTGTACATCCTTGTTATTAATATAAAAGTGCACTTTTCAATCAAATTTTTTTTTAGGTAAAACAATTTACTTTTAGTTAAAACCTTCTCCATGTCTTAAATGTAATGTTCTTGGTAACTCCAAAAACTAAAAGAGAATAAACATGTTTGTCTTTATAATTGTGATTTTTTTAATTTTTTGAATGTTACTCTTTCCTTTAATAGTTTTATTAAAAATATATTATTAATATTAAATTATTATTATTCAATGACATTAGTTCTTCTCCACCATTTTATATTAACTTTCTCAAATATTATTAAATTTAACGGATGATTATATATAGATGCGTAATTAACATCAAATTTTTAATTATATTTCAAAAAACATATATATATATATTGATTTGTTACATTTTTAATTTAGTTTTTCTACGGAATAATTTAGTTTTTCTCGAAAATATATACTACCAATCACCTGGTGATGTAATGCAATTTGAATCAATAATCTATTAATGGTAATTACAAAATCTTATCAACTATCCTACATAGTCATAGGGGACCGTAACTTCTTATATATTGTATTCATTAAAGTCAAAAATTTGTTTGGTCTTTCCACACAACTAACATGTATGTATGGTGGTCGCCAAAATAACCTTCGCCAAAATGTATTATTATATATAAGAATTCAATATCCTCAAATAATTAATAGTGTTTGATTTTAGAAAAATTAATTACATTGAAATGCATGTTTACTAACATTATTTTTTAAATGAAGGGATACTTTGGAAAAAACTTGTATGATCTACTAAATTTTGTAGTTGTAATGGCACTGCTATCCATGAAGCGCACATGTTAGTGAATTTTTCAATTCCGATTTCCACTCGACCTTCGAAGTCAAATGAAAAATTAAAGATGCCATTCATTTTGGTTTTATCCAGTATCAATTTATTATTATGTTTGACAAAAACGTGTTGAAACATACGAATTAAATAAAATATTACATCTTCAATGAACGGTCAACAACTACAGAATAATAAATTGATTATACCGGCAAATAACATAAATAAAAATGCAGGAAGTCATTATCTGCAGTCAATATTTAATAGATTCCCTTTAACAGGGTATCCAATCGTTGATTCGTTCAAAACAAAGAAGCATAAATAGTCTCCCATTACACAATTAACAGATGTGTTAAGTCCAGTTCCAATGGGCATACACTTGAGAACCATAATTTTAATGATATTGATAATAATCTCTCGATCGAGCTGTCGTCTCCTTGGTAGGTTACTTATGATTATAGTGTATTTATTTTAGGCTATTAATAACAACTTGTTCATAATTATGTTCATGCTTGTATCATGCAGATGATAGGAAGGAGGGACAAACATGTTACAAACAGCGACAGGTATAAAAATTGGCCATTGGATCCAGCATGTTTATCTATGTGTAGAATTTTTAAACATATTGTGTATATATCTGTGCAATGTATTGATCATCATGCGCCAAGATTATGATTGCAGTGTCTTTCCATCAAATTATTAGGTACAACTTAAAAATTAATTTATCTCTCAAAATAACTGATATTATCAGGTAGTACCAAATACGGTATACATAATGATCGCATGTCATATGCATGTGAGGTTATATGCTGGAAGTGTGATCCTGTAGGTTCAATAGATAATCATATGTACTTGGGGATTAAGATGTAGTTAAATTAGGAGTTACCCAGGACACCAATAGTTAGCAAGCCCTTAAATTTAAAGATTTTTATTATTTTTATAATTTTATATTAAAATAATTTATTTGAAAATTCAATATTAATCTATTAATTAATATTCATTAATTGATAGTATATAGTACATATATAAATAAAAATGTATTATAATATTTTTGTATAAATATGACTTATTTTTAGTTCATATGATTTTGTTGGTATTGCTATCCATTTTTGATGTAGCTCTAAATTATGCATGTGAATTATTTTTATAACAAAACTCATGTATTTTTTAAATTGTCATTGGTGTAGTCATTGAAGAGACCCTAATTGAAGGAGCAAAGTATTTAACTCTCTACTCTTAATTTTTATGGAGGAATTACGAGGAGTCGGGTGGTCAAAATACCACTCTTCTAAAAACCATGAGAGCACCATAAGTAATTTTATTGATTACTAAAAAAATGGTAAATTTTTTAGGGTTGAGTCACATCACTTTCTAGATGTTAGTAAAGCAGACTTAGGTAGTCATTTCTATAAAATTTATATTTGTTGCATTGAACACCTCTTATGATTAATTCTCTCCATCCATAGAATATTTCTTGTTATTGTATCATAATTTTATGGGATGATTTAATTTTTTTGTATAGAAATTTCTCTAAATTTGTAATTTGTTATAATTTTCATGCAAATTTGAAAATACAAGAATACAGATAACATTTATTTATTTATTTAATAGATACATTTTATTTAATGAAATTATCATTACGGTGTAGACTCCAATTATTACTTAGGACATTCCAAACTCTGTAGAACATGTATGATGGTTTCATCCTACAACAAATATGTAAGAACATAGTACAAAAATAATATCCTCAACTAAATCTAGCCAGAAACATTAAAATTCATTTAAACCCATTTTATTGAAGAAAATATTCATTGATAAAGTAAAAAGGATTTCCTTGAATTTTAAGAAGACAACAAACTATTGCAAACATACAGATACCTAATTATATTCATTGTTTTATTATTTTCTCACCAAACTATTTTAAACAATTCACTAAATTCTTTGGAAATATTTTCTTGTCAATGTCGTTTTGAAGCGTTTTAGAAATTTCATCCTGTTTGGAGATTTTTTAATTTATCGCTTCTACACCCTAAATTTCATCATGAATGAAAGGGCCTGACTGAGTTCTATAAGGGAATGTTTATATAAATCGTGTAGGTAGTAATACTGTTAACGCTACATGATGCTATGAAAAAATAACTGAAAGTTTTAAGAGAAAGAAAAAGTTTTGGACCTTTCTAAGATATGGTTTGTTGATTTTGAATAGAGGAATAAGCCCATCTTACAAGGTGTAAAAGGAGAACCAGAGATAAATATCGATCATTTTCTATTTCGACTGCTGCCCGCCAGCTTCCCGTGGTCAAACTGTGTCGATAAAAAAGTTGAGTTGTATTTGTTGCAGTTAACCAAAAACAAAACTGGCCGCCGACTCTTACAAGAAGGAGATCATAATACACCATCACACGGGCATGGGCACGGGCACGGGCACGGTGAAAGTGTTATGCACAATAGAAAGTAAAATGTAACTTTGGATTATATGTCCACCACTAGAATACGCTATTTATATGCTTGAATATTTATTGAAATTAATTACCCTTGCAACGCCTAAGATTATATATGGGCTTTCAGAGTTTTTTTGGTTTTTAGGTAGGGTTTACGTAAAAAAATTTCTTTTTTATCTAAAAATTTTTTATTACAAGATCAACAAAATACACTATGCTACGGAGATGTTGATCAAGACATTTAGTATTAAAAATGTTATAGACACTTCAAAGTAAAACTCTAATTTATTATAGATCATGTGTTTTATAGATTAACATAGAGTGATTTTTGACAATGCTTTTGTTTTTTGTTTTTATAACAAGAATTTAATATTAATTTGTTTTGTTTAATACAATAAATAATATTTGTAATACTATTTTTATTTATTTGTAATTATTGTTAAATAGTTTTTTGATGGGGACCATACCTCAACACATCAAAAGGGTCAAAACCCCGGAACAACAAAAATACGAAGAAGTAAAATGGTCTAAGAACCTAGATATACAACGAAGCACCAAGAAAAGAAGTAGTCGGATTTGCCCAAAAGAAACAAACAACATCACAACATGCCCACAACCAACCAACAACGTGTTCGTAGTAGAAATACAACCAGAAATAGACGCGTCCGGCCAAGATAAAGTGATAAAAATAAAAAACACAGGACATAATTCATTCCTTTCCAAACGATGGTGGGTTTTAATTTGTAATGCCCTTTTTTCCTCCTATCCACCACAATCCAATCCACGTTACCTTCTTCCATGAAGATCGAAGAACAACTTCAAGATTCTTGATAGGAATGTGACCCTTAACGAGGGGCAAGAGGGAACAAATAATCATAGATTCAACAATGACTTCTTGGGTAGAAGAATCCTAAGCTATGCTAGCAGAGATGAGAAGATTAGTGATTTGTGACTCCTTCTCTAGATTAGGGGGACCTGCATCTACCCTTGAGGGGTTTGATGATTCCTCAACCGGGTTTGAATGGTGGCTAACCATAAGATGTTTTAGCATAGAGTCTTTCCATGACGTAGGTTTATACTTGCATCTGGAATGCTTCTTATCATCAGAGAGATTCCCAGATCCGAAGGCTAAAGTCTCATAGTGAATCCTTTGTACCCAACGTAAGTCACCTATTTGTAGATGGATTTTTTTAAAAGGGCCACGAGAGGTGTCAAGATCTACCGAAATTCTAACATAAATTGTATGAGTTTGACCAAACGTTTTATCATCAACTTTCACAAAAATACTAGGTATTTGCTATAGCAAAAAGGCAAGATTTGTTTTAGATCAGTAATGGGAGTCCTAAGCAAGTGGATCCAAACAAGGTAGGTATCAAAGGATTATTTTAAAGGATCAAAAGATGAATACCATGGCTTGAATTTGAGTCCATGTTCACCCGAAACCCAATCCATTGGTAAAAACTTATATCCCTATCCTCAAGGGTTTCAAAAACAACAACAAAATAGGCTTTGGCACATGGTTACAATTCAATATTAAACTCAATATTTTCCCTCCATCTTTGAAAAATCCAATCATGGAACTTAGATAGCTTAGGCCAGAACTTGTTAAATATACAAAAGAGGCCAAGTTTGTAGAGATTCTCCCCCTCATTGAGAACATTTTGCAGTAAGTCCTCCTCTATCTTCAAGACTGGAATCTTCGTGATGGTTTTAATTGCTTGTCAAAATTTCTTGCCCTATCTTTTGTTTTGAGACAACGAAAGTAAAATATTTAGACGATCCTCCATTCCTCAACCCATTTTCCTCGTTGTCTTTTTTTCCTTGGTGTGGCTTCTAACTCCCTACAGGAAGGAATATGCAAATGTGGATCCGACCCATCCTATGTTGAAAATGGCACCATTTTTCCCTAAACATACATTCAAAGGTATGGTTCCCTATTTCCTCTTGTTCAATGCAATATCCCCTAATCTGTTAGGGTCTTTATTTTCATGCAGATCGCCTCCCCTTATCCTCCACCTCCAAATCCGTAATGCGACCTCTACTAGGGTTCCCGCTCTATGCGTGACGTATCGTAGATTTCTCCTTCTAATTCATAGGGGAATATCGGTCTTTTTTTTTATGGGCTGCCCTTTCTTCCACTAGAAGAGATAATGTCAACCCTTGGTTTTTCATCATGTGCTTCCTAAGAGCCAACACCTCCTTTCGGGAGAGTCATTGTTACCACCATCCTACTTAACGATTAGGATTCGGATAGGATGGAGTCCTTGTTCTATGGTTAATGGTTGATGTAACTATTTTATATTAAATTTATTTGATTAATATAATAAATAATTACTATAATGTTTTTTTAATTTTTATTGATAAACATAATAATATATTATGTTTTATTTTATTATATATGCCCTCAATACAAATTACTTTTTAAAATATGGTGAGATAGCTCCTAAAACGTTTTATGTAGGAATGGAAAACCTATGAAAAGGGTATTAACTTCATATTTAAATGTTTCTTTCCTAGACATTATAATTATAGTTCATATTCAAAAAAATTCTTACAAGTTTCAAAGTCCTCTCATGAACTAATTTGGAACGCATGGGATGCCCTTAACCATTAATTTACCAAGTAATAAGAAAGTCTATATACAAGTTTAATGCATTGGACATGTACAATTATTTTTGTATAACGTGATTGTGTGTCAACATTGAGAAATAGAAAAACTAAATCGTGTAATGTCACTCGGATTTTTTTGGGATTTAAAGAGAATAAATTACAATTCAAAAATTATGGTCATCAAGGTGGACAAGGAAAATATATTATAATGTAGTTTCAAAGTGTGAAGAATATGGTGCTAATATGTGTAAGCATTTGAACAATAGTGGTAGTTACAAGAAACTTGATTACAATCAAATTTTCTTGATTACAAACAAATCTTTGTAAGAGTTTGGACATTTTTTGGCATCAAAATTCTCAAAGAATCTATGAACTTTTTTTTTTGAGGAAGATATGCAAATCTAGTTTGGTTTATGTGATTATATTTGAGTATGTATGGGGATCTAATTATTGGTTGTGTAAGGTTATGTTAATTATTTTTGTAACCTATACATTCTCATTATTTTAAACCTTTAATATTGTGTGTGAGATATGGAAAAAGTTGAAAAATATGCATAATAGAAAATATGTATTTTATTTGTACCTCACATTTGGCAGCCTACATTAGAAATTAAGTTTTATCTCATTGTAGATCTAGGGAAGCAACATAGATGAATTCAAATATAGAATATTCTTGTTGTGATGGTGCTACAAGGAAATAGACGATCCATTGCTTCTCCGCAACTTTATTAGAATAAGTAAATAAATGATTTTTAGATATCCCTAATAGGTTATGGTGTGTTTTTATTTATATGTGACTATTCATATGATTTTTCATTCAAATGACCAAAAATTACCACCTAGGCCAACTATAAAAGTACACCTTTTTCGAAAAGTTACCATTTGAAGTGTAAGGGTCATGTTCGTAGGGGGTCAATAGTACTATGGCTGAAATTATTCTAGAAATAAAAATTTGCACAAAATGTGGAAGGAATCGAGTATAATAAAACTGAAATTATCTTCAAATATTCAATAGCACATGTGGTATTTCTTGAGTAAACAACATATAGTGGGAAATAGGATTAGGACAAATAATCCACATGTCTTCAGATGGTCAACTTGTGTGCGAATGTCATATATGTCAGAATACGTGTAAAAAAACATATTTAGATTGTTTGAACCAAATTTAAGGTCTATATATTTCATGAAATTCTCTATTTGTTGCTAAACTCTAAAAAACCCTATCATTTTAAATGTAAGAAAAATATGACCTTGAAAGTTTTAATATCTATATTAAAATATAGTAATTGCATAAATCATTATTATAAATACTATTTTCTAAAAATAAAAAAGGTCCATAATGGTAATAACGATGATTTATATCATGAAACATGATACAATATTGGAGTATTAGGGATATAGAATTGAATTGATGATAATTAGTCATGTTATGTAATTAGAAAAATAGCATATTGGTAAATAAAACAATCTTGGTAACCACTAATGAAAAGATGATCACCACACAATCTGAATTGATGCGCACATGGTCTAGAGATAAAAATAGTTTTAGCCAAGTAATATGAACTTTTAAGTCCCAAAACCGCATTTTCTTATGTGGTGATGTAGTCATGGTCAAGGTTTCTAATTAAGGTATCACTTACACCTTACAACCATTTTCAAATTATACCTCGCTAAGGGAGATCTTAAGCCAAAATTCTAAACAAGAAACAAATATTTCTATAAAATATACGGAAAGAGAACAAAAATTTAATAGTATCACCAATTACACCGCAATTACTGGTCCATAATTAGAGCTTGTAAGGATTCTACTAGGAATTCCCAACCTACACCTATATTAAGTTTGTGTTCTCTGCTAAACATCCACACAACTAACCTTTGGATCACACTTACAAGGATGATTATATTTGAGATTTCTAAAAATAATCTATGTTACTTGTAGTTCTCTCAATCAATATTTTTTCATGTTTACACCTAATTCTATGCATATAAATCAGAGCACTTAGATTGGGGGAGTAAATATTTAATGTGGGTAAAGATCCCATGAGAATGATATTCTTTAAGGCGTCCCTTATATTTTTCATAGTAATTGAGGAGGCTGCAGGAAAAATATACAAGGAAAGCATCAAAAAGAAACTACTCAAATGAAAGGAAGATGTTCACCAACAAAATAAAATTATATTAAATGAAAGAAAAAATATAATGTATATGTATTTGCAACAAAAAATTGTTGCACTAGAATAGAGTCTCCGTAAGATACTTCATCTCCACCAGCTTTAAAGATGGCCCTAAGCTCTAATATAAATTTACATAAGGAAAAAATTGTTCCTTATATAAGAAAATCAAGAGGTGAGTCATATATTGATATTATTTTAGTGAAAGGTGGGATAGATCATTTCTCAAGTTATATCTCACTCTTATGACACATGTGAGGTTAATGTTGGAGATAGTGTCTTAGATTTTTTCATTGATGTCAAGTGTTACATTGATTTCAAGGATGTACAGTAGTCTAGGTGAGTGCATGATAGTGTATGGGGTGTTATGATGAGTTGTATTGAAGTTTACATGGGACATTTGCATGGTTTAAGGCATGCGTAAAGCTATTATGGTCATGATGTGGGCTTCAAGTGTTGAAAAAAGGATGGTATGGTGTCAAACATGTTTAATATGACATTTCAAGTGTGTAAGAGTGTTTTTAAGGTATTTTAATGGTCGGCTTTTAGTGAGTCATGTGTTAGAAGAGGCCATTTAATTCTAGACCTAACATGAGAAAATGGTGAGGTTGCATGAGATATGATGAATATAATATGAGTAAAAGTATGTAGAATGTGTGTTAATATTTCATGGAATTTGTATATGATTTATCGCTCCAATAATTAGCTGGTAAGTGCATGTATAAGGTAATTTTGAAACAAGACAGTGAAGACAAGGCATGTAGGAATTTGTAAGTCTTAGTCTATGAATAGATTCTGAGGTGCACATGCATGCATAAGAGTTGGAAAATATAGAGGATGTTTCTACTATGATATGGTCCAAGTTTTAGGTCATTAGAGTGCAGAGAAAGTAAGAAAACTAATTTTTACAACATCGAGTTCTTCGTAGTGCAAATTCAAGTTCCAAGGTCAATTTCTTATGGTAATCCACTCATTTGTGATTTTCATGGGAGTATGAGATATTAGGGGATGTTATTAAATAGAACCAAGAAGGTATATGAAAAATAATAAGGTCATTTTCTTGTCACATTTTTGTGAACCATCGCTAACACAAAAACTACTCGCTTTATGGTTTGAGCCCTGGGTTGAGAGCGAATTGAGGAAAAATGATTTTACAGATCTATAATTAATTCCTTTTACTAATGTGATGATTTTATGATGAGAGAGGACTCATCTATATTTCCAATTATGTATTTTATAGCTTTTGGTTTTATATGCGCCCCACCCAAAAAGGTAAGTGTATGGAATTTTGTTGTATCTGGGAAAGTTTCCCATTAAACCTAATGACTAAATTAACATTTATTTAATCATGGGATTTTTAATACATTTCCATGATGGTTTTAGGTGATGGTTGTTCCTTTAGAATGAAAAGTATGCCCTCTCTATGAAGACTGATTTTTGGATGTAGAAGAATTTCTTCATAAGTCTTCTTGCATAGATGATTTAAGGCATCTAATGTCTAATTTATTTCTGTATGAGCAGATGGTTATGTATCTAACATCAAGATATTTGTAGTGATATATGATACTTCCATGGTTTCTGGTCATTTGAGATGACTGTGAGCCTCATCTTTGAAGACTTGGTTTTGGTGCACACAAACAAACATGCTCATGGGATGGTTTCATGGATTGAGGTGATGATGCCGAGATTTCCGTGCATGTTGGAAGCATGATGATGTATTTTTGATGTTTCATAAGAGATTCAATGTCGTGATGAAGTTTTTTTGTATTGGACATTAAAATTTTGAAATTAGGCCTCTTAAAGTGTTTTTGGGATTCTTGGGTCCTAATGGAGTGTTTTGCGCATGTTGGTGATACGACCGACCTACTTGGTCTTTATTATGATGTCGTTATTATGTTTTTATAATTTTTAATGGTTTACTCACTACGAAGGAAAATATCCATGATATTGATTCTTGAAACTTGTATATAAATAGGGATCTTTTGTGAGAGTATGATTTATAAGAGTGTAGTGAATTAGGAAAGGAAGGAAGATATGGTTATGAGGGAAGATTTGAAGAAATTGATGCCTAGAAAATTATGAAGTATGTTTCTATGATGTTGATATGATGATGGCGAGTTAAAGGAGTTTATCCATACATGACCTTATAGACACCAAAAATTTACATCCCCCAATCTCAAACATACTCACAACCAAAGACGACACATTTATGACGCCTCATTATGTCACTCCTTTTTAATTAATATGTTAATGACCCATCATATCTCCAAAATTTAAAATGATTATTGGAATTAAAGAAAATAAATAAATTAGCTATTATCTACTCACACCACACCCTCACACCTCGTTGAGTTTATTAAAACACCTCACTAACTACCTATACTTCCTCTAAAACCACTTTCCAAAAAACACTAACGTATTCCCTAACTAACTAGCCTTATAAAATACCGAATCCTATAAAAAGCAAAGCCTCTTATCCTAAAAACCTAGCTAATGATTTTTTAACCATCCCCAATCCTCAACACTTGAAATCTGCTATTTTGAGCTCAAAATGGAAGAAAATCATTATATTTTGTAACTAAAATATATTTCCCTGAAATCACCGGTGATTTTCTTGTTCATCGGTGATCTATAATTATTTTTTTCTCAACTCATTTCACAACATGAATTCTCAAGATTTGTAGGTGTAACTGCCTCAATCTCAGCTCATCAAGTATCTAGAACTTCACATCAACATTATATAATGTCATGCCGCTTAAAAAGTCAAATTCATCTTTGGATTTTTTGTTTTCTTCCTCCAACCACTTTCTTTTGGAATCTGGGTCCATTCTACAAGGTAAATCAACATTATATAATGTCATGTCATTTCTTATATAAAATGTCAAATAGTATTATGTTTTATTGGTCTTAATCCATTAATTTTTTTGTTTATAAATTTTCTTAGATTTCCAAGAATCTCTAGCCATTAACCACTTTCAATTCTTTTATTTTTTGTTCAAAATGCTAAGATTTTTTATGGCATTAGGAGGTCCATTCTGCTTTTGTCATCCAATGTAGGTAAAATCACTTATTTTTATTTATTTTAGAATCCACTTGATTTTTTCATATGCCTTTTGGGAAGCATATGATGAAGCACTATCACTACAAGGAAAAGGGTTATGTCATTTTCTACAATTTTTTTGTAGATATATATCATTTACATGTTGTGGAATAGTATTATGTTTTATGAAAATATTAAATGTCTTAATCCATTAATGAAAATTATTGTGAATATTTGACAATTTTTTATTGTGGCATTTGTCACAATTTTAATATTGTTACTTTTCTATAATTGTGAAAAATTTGACAATTTTCACAATTTAAATACATTTTAGATCTACAGTTTTAAAATTATAATATACAACACAATAATAATAAAAATCTTTTATTTTTATGCTTTTTCACCATATATTACTAGAATTTAAAAAATTAGAAATAATAATATCCTCTTTTTAAAAATTGTATATTTAATAATCATATGTCTAATATAATGAAATATAAGATGGCATTTATATAGTTTAGATAATTGACGATACACTTCTAAATCTTATATTTCATTTTGAAACTAATTAAATATATTGCTGTTTTATATAATATTGAATTAATTAGTTATATTACAATTTGATTAAAATACAAATATCTATACATCTTTCTTGAATGTTATAATGAACATAAAATTTGGAAAAGTATCCATTTAAGGAGTGAGATGAGTGCTCATTTTTCATCGTCCCTTCTTATAATTACATGTTCTTGGAAAAATATCATGTTTATTACGTGGGAGAATGACTAAGAAATAAATCGCATTAATGGGGAAGATTCGCCACATATTATTACTTTAACAACAAATTGAACCACGGCTGCATTTATTGCCGAATCAATTCATCCAAGAATCCACTTATGCCTTTTGGGAAGCATATGATGAAGCACTAATTATCAAGATCAAAAATTGAATATTATTGAATGTCGCAATTTATCGATCCAAGAATTTTTACTATTGATAGATTTATATTTTTTAAATAACATTATTATATGTCAAATCTGCAGGTTTAAAAAGATGATTAGTCAAAAAAGGGTGATATTGAAATAAAAATCAACTAAAAACACAACAATATAGGTAAACAACTGTTAAATTAAAGCCACGGAATGGTATTCGGGATAGCTAATGCTCTTTAATGTAGTTTCTTGGTCGCACTGAAGTACCTCTCCGATTATTCCACAATTTAAATGTATACATGTGCGCACGATACCAACTTCCCTTCTGTATTTCCTTAATTCTCGCTCACATCTTTGTGATCTATTGAGTACCTTAGGATCAAAAATTTATTATTGAATGTCGTCTCGGTTGGTTTCCATGCTTAACCTCGCTTCTTCCCTTCCATGACTCCATCATAGCACTTCACGAGACTTGATCTCTATTGATGGGGTTTATCCGCAAAACACTTCATGATCTGAAAACATCATTCCTTTTCCACGTCAAATATAATCTCATTCTCCCTTTGATCACGAACTTTCAACTATAGATCCGACAAATCTGGTAACTTAAATAAGCCGATGCATGCCTCTAAAAACACACTTGGCAAAGACTTATACCTTTCGATCCCACCACTGGTGGAAAACTAATACAAACGAACCACGTAATACTGCCCGCATCCCTGCCCTTAGATCACATTGCTTTATCAACGGTACACAAATAGTCTTCCTCAATCCTAGTGAATAGTAAAAAAATAGAGTTGAATAAGTCACCCTTGTTTTTTTAAGAAATAGCCTATTGTAGATTATCAACATATAATATATTGTAGTTGTGATTATTTATAGGCAGACTTGATTAGCTAATAATATTATTTTTGGTTTTGTAAACTATCTAATAATAAATTTTAATTATGTGAATTATCCACAATGTAATTTTAAAAGGGAAAATAATGTATATTATTCAGAATTGAATATTTTTACCTTGATCTTTATTATCTATGATTGAATTTTGGTAGTGTAAATAATCCATAAGTAGAATTTAGTATATTTTGTTAGTGTACATTATTAAATAGAAATATTAAAATACCCGCTATATATATGTGTACATACATACATACATATTATATTATATTTTATTTTGTAGATAATAAAAACATGATATTTTAGTTTGTAGATTTTTCTCAATTTTATTTAAACCTCAACAAATTGGTGGAAATTTAGAGATATAGTACAAACAATATATTTCATATTATGAAAAACTAATGTTAAATAATGTACTAAAATATCCAAAATATTTTTTTAATATTTCTAAATAACATATAATGAAAATGTAGTGTATAATTTGTATATATTTTTTTGAACCTTAAAAAAATTGTGATTCCGAGGCTTAATATATTCAATTTATGGATTTTATTTGTAATTATATTTTCAAAGTTCTAAGGTTTTTCAAAACATGAGGATAAAATGTGATTTTTCAACAATGAGATTTCAAAAATATAAATATTTCACAAGTTTGAAATTTAATTTTATAAAATTGTGGAAAATACACAGTACATTTTACAAAACTTATTTATTTAATGTTAATAATTCAAAATTTTTCCACAAAGTGAATTTATTGTCGATAACAATGTGGATAAATAAGCCTACTTCTAGTAGTGTATGACTCAAGAGAATCTCATTCAAGACGAATGCCAATACGAGATTTCCTTGAACACTTGGAAGAATAATACCGTAGTACCTAAGAATTTGATTCAAACAATCACATCAACATCTCAAACACTGACTCAACATTCACTCACCTCTACGACACTCAAGAGGAATATTTTGACTTCTTTGCTAAAGATTATATCTTTGTTCCCGATTCCAACCTTACTGAGGAAGAGGAGGAGATTGTTGATTCTATAGCCTCTAACATATCTGAGAATCAGATACAAATCAGGAATTTGATTTATGGATGTAAATCATAATTTATGTTAATCATATATGTATCTAACTAAATAAGTGATAATCACATTCTTATCGTATCACTTTGTAAGCATGATCATAAGTAATAATAAAATCTCAAGTGTTTTCCTAAGCCATAACATTATTTTGATGTGATTTGTAGCTTTGTTTACTGGAAATTGTTGCAGGTAAAGAATATTTTTCATCCATTATTTTGAAATGGTGCGTAAACAAAACATGATCAACATCCATGGGTATCCTACAAACCCTGTCATTCTCGAGGTCAATCTAAGTTATTAAACCTTGAACCCATCAGAAAATCAATGTAAGAACCATGCTAGACATTCTTGCATGCCGATGGGACTTTAATCCCTTGTAAATTTGTCATTTCATCATCATTTTAAGCATTTTTTTCCACTTACCGCTAATTGCTAGCAATTGGCTTAATCACCTGCGATTCTCCTGAATCACTTGTTAGTGTAGGTTATTATTTATAGTTGTATTTATTTAGAAGGTTAATTCTTACACTTGTGTTAGCCTTACACTTGTTTGGTTAGCTTGTTTAGGTGTACTATTTCGGAGTTCACTTACTAGTTGTGTTGAGTTAGCTTCTCGTTTTGTGGAGTTAGCTTACTAGTTATGTTGAGTTAGCTTCATAGTTATGTGGAATTAGATTACTATACTTGTGGAGTTAACTTAACTACCAAGATCGCTTAGTGGTAGTTATTCACCATTGATCTAAGTAGTAGTTGGAATTCCTCCTCCTATATGTACATCCTTCTTATTGAGTAATTCAAGTCATTGTATTGTAATGTATCGACCATTATGGATTATAATGGATTTCCATATTTGGTATTTTAGCTCTTTGTTTTGCAAATCTAATGTGTCTGTGCTATTATCATTTGATATCACATCTCGAAAAATCTTCTTATCGTTCCTTTTATGGTATTAGAGTGATAGATGATGTAGACATCCATTGGTAATATTTTCTTTGCAAGAAAAAGTTTATTAGTTTTATGTATTCGAAGTTGTTAGAAATTATCTCAAGCATGCATTTTTATGCAAAAAGAGTGTGCCATTGTATTTTCAAGGTGCCAAAACCCTAGAATCGATTATAAATTAGACCATGTTTTGAGACAATCAAATCTGGACATAGATATGTACCCTCTCGATGCATTTTTATCCATTGGATAGAAGCATGTACCTTCAAGATGCATTCTTTTACCCTCTAGATTTTTCTTCTTTGGATGCATTCTTTATCCTTTGGATGTAAATATTTACTTTCTAGGTTCATTCTTTTATCCATTAGATATAGGCATGCACCTTCTTAATGTATTCTTTTACCCTTTGGATATTTAAGTTTTGGATGGAGTCTTTTATCCACTCGGAAGCAAATATGTACCCTCTAGTTGCATTATTTTATCCATTCGAAAAATGCATGTACCTTATGGATGTATTCTTATACCCTTTGGATTTTTTAATTTTGAATACAATCTTTTATCCATGGACATAGATTTATACCCTCTTGGTGCATTCTATTATCCATCGGATATAAATGTGTATCGCTCGATTGCTATGATTTACCGTATGGGAATTTAGGTTTTGGATGCGGATTTAATCCTTTGGTCACAATATTGTATCATGTGAATGCAATATTTTACCCTTTAGACAATTGGGTGTCATGTGTACCTTTTAAAAAACATCAACATTAAAATATTATTTTAATAACAAAACCTTCTAGAGCTCATAACTTTTGATCCCTAGCTCGATTAAGGTGAACTATCTTTTGAAATTATGTATTTTTCCAAGATCTACACATTGGTGTAATTTTTATACACATATTCAAATGTAAAAATTACTTTTAATCATTGTAATATTTACATGCACTCAATTATAAAGTGAGAAATTTGGGACGGTGTTGTAATCACTGTGGGACGCAATTTTGTTGAGCCTGATGTCCTAAAATTTTGGGTATTACATTCTTATATCTATGGGTTTAAACATTTTTATCTCTCTTTTTTTTAGATATTTTAGATCTATAGTTTCGACCCTTTCTTTGGAATGTTGAGAGTCTCTCTTATCGGGAGCTATTCGGTGAAGCACGATGTTAGTTTGTTAGTGTTCAAGTAGTTGATTTTAGAAACTCATACAAATATATGGTGTCAATCTACCCATTCAAAAATATTGGAAGGTGTGGTATTGATACTTATTCTTTGGGTTTCTTGTCCTTGCCTTGTTACATGTTAATATTGTTTCTTTGGGTTTCATGTCCTTGCCTTGTTACCTTGGCTTTTCATGGATCACAGTAACTCCTATTTATTTGGATCTCATGTCCTTACCCCCGTTGCCTTGGTTATTGATCTTCAATCATGACACACCTATTCAGAAAGTGCTTAATCTTGCTTCTTAATGTTTTCTGTCCTTTCCTTGTTACCTTGGACTTTCCTAGATCGTGGTACTCCTATTTATTTGGAACTCGTGTCCTTGCCTTGTTTCCTTGGTTTTTCTTGGATTGTGGCACACCTATTTGTAGAATTTCATAAAATTATGTTTGGTATTCTTTTTGCACTTTTGACATCACTCCATTGAGAGTCTCCTCGACTGGAGATATTTTTGTGAAGCCTAGTGTTAGTTGAATTTTAGTTCTATGCTCGAGATGTAGATTTATACCATAGTGCACACAAAAATTCTTCAACATTTTACGATTTTTTGGATCCGAGCTTCTTAGGATATGTTATAGCAGGATTTTTATCTCTCTACTTTGTTATTACTGGTTTTACATACCTTATGGTGTCTAATTTTCTCGGTTATTGTGACGTGGATACCTCATCGTGCCTTCTCTCCGGGACCCACCTTATTTTTCACCCACCTAAGCTATGCTTACAGGAGGGTGTTAGTGTAGGTTATTATTTATTCTTTTTATTTTTTAGGATAATTCTTACACTTCTATTAGGCCTACACTTTTGGGTTATTTTACTTAGCCGTACTAGTTATGTGGAGTTAGCTTACTAGTTGTGTTGAGTTAGATTCTTAGTTATGTGGAGTCACTAACTAGTTATGTTGAGTTATATTCTCAATTATGTGGAGTTAGCTTACTAGTCTTGTTGAGTTAACTTAATTGTCAATATCGTTAGTGGGAGTTCTTCACCACCGATTTAGGTAGTAGTTTCATTTCCTCCTCCTATATGTACATCCTTCTTATTTAGTAATTCATTTCATTGTATTCTAATGTATTGAACATTGTGGATTATGATGGATTTCCATATGGTATTTTATCTCTTCTAGTTTGCAAATCTAATGTTGTGTGATATTATCATCTGATATCATGCGGCTCGTAACAATCTTGTTATCATTCCTTTCATCGCCAATGATTTCCCTGTGAACCTTTTTTAACAATTTTAATCAATTTTCATACACTTTTCTTATGTTTCTTGTTGTTTCTAAAAAAATTGTACGTATTTGAATTCTGGAAACTCGCTTATGTAAATTTGCTAAGAAAATAACTTAAAATTTTCTAAAAAATAAAAAGAAAAGAAAATTAGAGTGATCTCGTGGTGAGTCTCGAAACATGTTCATTTTCATTTTCTGTTTTACATCTTTGGTTGTTTGTACTCATCAAAATGGACATTTTATTTTGGGCTTTAAAATGAATTAATACATGTTTTTGATCACATAGTCTAATTAGGAGGAAAACTTGTTGCATTCACTTATTTCTTCCCCCACACAAAACCAAACCACTATCAAATCAAAATGCAATTTGACATAACTCCCACATAGGTTAAACTGATTGTGATTTCATCACCCAATAGGTAAAATGACTCATTGTTCTGGCTGAGTATAAACACCTTTTTGTCAGTATAGTTTGGCTCAGCACCAAACTCCCTTATTGCAGCGTGATCGTGAAGTGATGGGATAGGCCCCAATATACATGGTCGTACTAAAAACAATATAGAGTTATTCCTCACGTACCTTTAGGTATATTGAGGACTCTGTCCTTAAATGCACATAAAACTAGCTTTAGATAGCCACTTCTTAGGACCCTTGTTGACCATTTTACACATTTCACCTTTCATAATTAAGAAAAATAAGAATAAAATAACACTTTGCTTGCCTTTTCTTGTTGTTTGTTAATCAACACATTTAGTCATTAATCATTTAGCTACTCGCTTTGTGTATTATGCTACACACTAGAAAATAAAAACGTAATCAATTGTTTGAAAATATTTCCACCTCACCGCTTATATTTCCACATCAAGCCTCACTTTGCACTACATAACTCCCAAAAAAATTTCTTCACCTATGCAGTCACAAACATTGATTTATCGAACAATTACATCTAATCAATTTTCTTACATGCAAACATGGAATGAAATAGGTTCTTGCTATAACAATGAAACTGGACAATAATCCTTTCACTCTCAACAACAAGATTTATGAATAAATTATTTACACACACCGTAATCAAAACATTCATTTTCTCCCACTACATCCGAGTTCCCATTTTACAACGAGGGTGATCATGGTTTTGAAGATATTTTAGATTCAAAACGTATTGCTCTTAACGCATATGTGGCAGTGAGAAATGTTCAAATGCAACATTTCACACCAAAATCTATTACACATGCTCACAACCATTTACCCGCCATTGCACAACTCATTGATCAGAACTAGGAACTTATTGTCTAGCATTTATCTCCTGACACTTCAGATCAATCCAAAACACTAAGCATTAGTTAATCCGAGATTACTACTAACTCCACCAATCCATTTGACATATTAGATGATCAACCTTTTGTAAGTCAATCAAAAAACATCCAATGTCGCCTGAGTAGCTATCTATGATCTCCATATGACCTCATCACAAAATGTGTCCACTCAACAATTCACGTGTTCACGAAGTCCTTATACAGGGTTCACACCTCCCCCAAATAGTACCATTGCTTCCATGATGGATCTGTAAGTCTCTTCACAATTACCAACATCATCATTGAGTTTTGTTCCTCTTTCTACTTGTGTATCATCTCAACAGACTATCATCCCCATCCAAAACATTACCATGTATATCCCTTCAACAATGTCAATGATTAACATCAATGTCATTATCGTACACATCCTATTTCGTAATACATGTTGCAATCCTTGTAACCATTAATATATTTCCCATTGTCCATACCTCTACAAGGCATTCCACAATATCGTATTCCACAAAAAAATATCCCACAGCAGGAACCATCCTTTGTCACCTCTTATACCCTTCCCAAACAGCACCTACATATTCACAAAAGTATCTCGCATAAACATCGGTTCCATTGCAATGCCAATACATCAAAACTCCATAATCTATTGCTTTAAAACATGGGCTTCCTCCTTAACAAAAAAATCTCATCATAGAATATTTCATACTTTGAAAAAGATCACCCATCAATTACATATTCATTAGCAATATGTACCTCAATAAAACATTCCTCAATACAAGACTCCCACAAAAAAATCACCCTTACAAACATAATCTCTTATATCGGCAAAATATCCCCAACCAAACACTCCTCGTCAATAAAACATTCCACAAAAATATCAAGCATACTCTCCCAAGATTTATATCAACCGATCCCATCCTCAAACCAATAGAGTCGACGACACTCTCTAGGATCTCCTAAGACGCATAGAGGCTGCCTCATCCTCATCCAAAAAAATGCTCTTGTATGAGAAAATTTGCAATGAACCCATTCATACATCTATACCATAAAATCGTATCCCCGTGACCGAGATGTTCATAACTTTATCAACTTCTACAAAAAGAATAACCCTAACAACATATTCATGTTTTTTCCATGCATTGTATCTCGATATCTCATGATCAAGATTTAATGTTAAGCACATTTCACACATCCCTCACTGGTCCAACCTTAGATTGGTATAATAGTATTCCACAACATTCCTTATTTTTATTCGCACAATTTGCCAAGCTCTTCCTAAACCATTTCTCCATAAACGTAGCTTGTAAAATCACTGTTAATGATTTGTACGCCATCAGAAAATTTAAAGACAAATCCGTCACTAATTTCATCACCCGTTGGAGAGGTGTCACTAATAAGTTATCTTTCACATTACCACAGACATAATTGATCGATATTTTATGCCGCACCTGTGCTAAACATACTTCATCTACCCTAAAAATTCAATCATTTCATACCATCGATGAGGCTTTTACCATGGCCTGTAAGTTGGAATTGTGATCTCTAGAAGATAGCCAGGTGAAGCTTCACACCATGAAATAAAAAATAAAGTTTCCATCTAAATCAAAACCCAAGCTATATAAATCCAAAACATCCACCAATGTCGTTGTATTCAAATTTTCTCCTAAAGAAAATCCCATTACTGAATGTGTCTTTCATCAACGTAATTAAAAACCTATAGCAGAAAATTATTGTCTGGTTTTTTAAAAGCTTCTTGATTTCAACATCAAATCACTTCCACCCATCCAACCTATTTACATGTCGTTGTCCAAGCCCATTTGGTATGGTGATAATGATTATTGTAAATTCCATAGGGTTAATGGTGATGACATAGAAAGGTGTCGCACATTCGTAATGTCTTTCAGGACTTAATTCATAAGGGTGACCTCCATTGAGACAATCCAAATGCATCTCAAAACTAGAACCTTGACATATTTAAATAACCCTTCCTGAATCACTCGTCATTTTCGGAATCACCATAAGAAAATGTCATCCATACCATTAATACAATAACAAAATTTTAACATGTTCTTCAATCCACTTTATTTCCTAGTGAAACAAATTTCAGAGAGAGTCAACACCAAAGTCAAGCGAACCTGAGATTATAACTATAGAACCTTCTCTTTCTCAAGCATTTGTATAAGCTATCCCCACACATGTATCACTTACTGATTAAATACCAACAGTAATCAATATCTCGAGCCTCGATAAACCCACAACCTGTCGAACCACTACTTATCACGAAATCTATTTCCATGCCTTCACCGGAAACTATTCCAAAATCCATGCCCACATGTATGGGTACAACTACATCTACACCTACATCCAGTGTTCGCAAACATAACAATGGTACCACTTAAGACATTTTTATCTTAACTACCCCCACCAAAACTAAGCTAGAACTTTAGTCATCTACAACCTATGGACTATAACCTTTAGTCATCTACAACCTTTATTTATAGTGGCATTCCCTTAAGTGTTAAAAACACTAGGGAAACGTACTAATGCGCCATGAAATTATCCATAAAATTTTTGAGGATTACATTGATGACCTCCTTGGAAAATCTAAATCTGAAAAAAAAAATGATCTCAAAGTCCTAGAAATGATCTTCACTCACCTTATTCAATTTTTCCTCCACCTTAATCCTGAAAAATGTATTTTTGGTGTTCTCATCAGAAAAATTCTAGGGTTTATTATATCTATCCGTTGAATAGAATTCGACCTCGCAAAAATTTAGGGAAATCATCGAAATTCCTCCACCTTCTAATCTTAAGAAATTGTGTATCCTTCAAGGAAAATTATAGTCTATTCTAATATTTATATCACAACTCTCTGACCATTTCCAATGCTTTAATCAATTGCTTTACAAAGATGTAGAGTTTCATTGGGACTCGATTTTCAAAAGGCATTTGATCAAATTAAACAATATCTATTGTCACCACCTATCCTCACTCCACCACGTGAAGGGGATCCATATTACTTATACATATCCACTTCAAAGCATGCCCTATGATCCATGCATGCCCATCATGATAGGAAAGGTCGTGAGCAGTCGTATATTACATGAGTTGCACACTTCACGAATATGTGACATGTTATACAAAGGCTTAAAAACTATGTTGTGCATAGTATTTTTCCATCTACAAGTTATGACACTATATTCTTAACCAAAAAACATACATTGTCCCTATTTTTAACTCGCTTAAAGTAATGCATGCAAAAACCTATCAAAATTATCGCATAACCCGATGGATCATGTTAATGACTCGATTTAACTTGGAAGTTGTACCACAAAATTCTATTAAAGGTCAAGCCATTACTGATAAAATAGTTGAAGGAACTCTTCTAGATAACAAACCAACGGATGAATAATTTCTCGAGGAATCCATTAATAACATTGATGAATCCAACAATTATGAATCAAAATTTGTCCCAGTCAAAATGAACCTCTTCTTTGATGGTGCTAAATGACAAGAAGGTGGAGGATCCAATATAGTTATTATACCACCTTGGAACATTCCCATTCCATTATCATTCAAACTCAATTTTGAGTGTACTAATAACATGGTAGAGTATGAAGCTTTGATCATGGGTTTGAAAATTGCTATTCTCTTAGGTGTCCAAGTCCTGGAGATCTATGGAGATTCCCAAATTTTCATCAATTAGGTCAAAGGAGAATTCTAATGTAAAAATGAGGTCCTTCAAATATAAAAGTTGTTTCTAATTTCTTCCTTGGCATATTTGATCACTATACCATTCGAGCCATCTTGCAATCCTCTAACAGGTTCGCAGACACTATGGCTTCCTTAGGATCCCTTGTACCTTTCGAAATGGAAAGATCAAAAGATAAGACTAAGATGTCTATAGTCATTCAACGCTTGGATAATCCTTCACATCAAAATGAGCTACCTTCCATCTACACCATCAATTCCAATCCATCATATTTATGGTACACTCAAATATTCGATTACCTCATAGAATCTAAACTCCCCTTTGACTTATCACAAGGCACTAAATGATATTTTTTACAACATGTCACTTGCTTCGTTTTCATAGGAGGTATCCTCTATAAACGTAGATTTGACGACATACTATTACGCTACCTTAAGTCACATGAATCAACTAAGGAAATTGAAGAAGTCCACGATGGTATTTTTGGTGGTCATTTCATTGATAGTGCTATCGTGAAATGTATCATACGACTAGGGTACTAATGGCCTTCAATCACCAAATACTATTGTTTGTATGTAAGGAGGTGCGTTAAATGTCAATTTGATTATGATCTTATCCACATTCCCAGTCAAACATTACAATCTACTTAGGACTTATGACCTTTCTCTCAATGGGAATTAGACATTATTGGTGCAATCAATCTGAAATCAGCTCAACAACATCATTGAGTCATCATTGCAACTCAATGCTCAAGTAAATGGGTTAAATCTATTCCTTTGACCTCAAAAAAATCCAGGCCTATCGTTAACTTTAGATATCAAAATATCGCTTGTCGTTTTGGCATACAACAAAATATTATTAAAGAAAATGGAAAATCCTTTAAGAAAAAGGAGGTTAAAAAGCTATGTGATACATTCAACATTAATCTTAGCTTTTCATCACCATATTATCCTCAAACAAATGGATAGGATGAGGCTTCTAACAAAACACTAAAAAAATTCTTATGAAAACCATAAATGACACAAGCATGAATTAACATACTCAAATCCCGTTCTCTCTATGGGCTAATCGAACTACTATTCATACACCTACTAACACCATGCTCTATTCACTCATTTATGTATTTGAAGCCATTGTGCCCCTAGAAATCTAAATTCCATCACTCTGTGTATCTTTAAAGGACTTTATTCCTGATGAAGAATACCACCAAAATCACCTAGCATAACTTGAATTATTAGATGAAAAGCGTTTGACAAACTGTTGAAAATCACCAGTTTATCAACAACGCATTAGTAGAGTATATAACAAGCATATCAAGGAGTGTGACTTTAAAATTTGTGACCTTGTACTTAAGGAAAATCAAAATGTAACTACATTGGAATGAAGTAAACATGAAATTTTTTCCCCAAATGGATTGGTCCATATATTATCACTCATAAGTATGGGTCAAGAGCATATCATCTCACTTCTCTTAACAGGGAACCTAAAGTGGAACCCTTAAATGATTGCACTTGTGGCATTTCTAATTTTAAACGATTAATTATCATGGAAATAATTTTCAATTGAACATTCCCCCTTTTTCGCTCCTTCCATTCCATCACTCCTTCCTATCATTATTACATAGGGCATATGGATGTAGGTCTCCTATAAAATTATCCCCTCCTTAATGAATGGTTTATTAGGATCTTTCCCTTGTATTAGGAAAAGTAAAGTATGTATGGATGCTTCTTACTAAAATTCAAAAAGAGATAGACTAATCCCTTGAAGGAAAGCTATTCAAATATTATACTATCAAAAATAAAAATAAAAGTAGATTGATCCCTTGAAGGATAGCTACCTAGAAAAATCATGGACCGATCCCACGAAGGACGTCCGTTTAAATTCAATTCAATTCAAAAACATAGACCATACCCTTAAAGGATGGATACCCATGCAAAAAGGCTTCCCACATTGATCAACCTTCAAAATTAAAAAGCATCCAGGAAGCTTCCCGCATTGATCAGTTTTCTTCAACAAAAATCTTATTATAAAAGTTGGGGCATTGATTACCTATTAAATTCGTTATAAAAGGAGAGCCTTCTTCCCCTACAAAGGAATGCATTCATATGATCCTCTTTTTCCCTTACTATCACAAAGGTTATTTTTCAATCTAAATCCATTATAATCTTTATCAACCGTCCATTTATAGTATCATTTAACATTTTGAAAGGCTACAAGTGCAAAAGATATCAAGACCCCTAATATACACTAAGAAGTTCATAGGGGTGTTATTTCAACTTTTTCTTAATTTGTATTTTGGTTACATTTTATATTTTAATATGTTTAACATGGTCAAATTTTTTTCCAAATCATAATTAGGTATCAAAAATCATGAGGCATAAATTCAACACACATATATATCAAGACAAATTAGAAATAGATACACATCATCATCACCATCATCATTATCATAAATAACTAAAAATCCCATACACGAATAACCACATCATCCATATAATATAAAATGGGAATCTATGAGCCTATCAATAAAAAAGAAACAATGTCATTGATAAAATGTCTCATGAATGTCTCATCCATATATCAACCTCGGGCTTTTAGGATCTTACAATATCATATCATGAAATCTACACCTTATAAAAAGTACTATCACCTTCCACTCCTCCGGAGAAAGAGCTTCACTTTTCAGATTACGGTAAGCTCCTCCTACACCAAAGACTCCTTGCATTTCTCAGTAGTCGGTAAGGTGGATGGTCCATACTTGTTGTACTATCACCTATTTTTCTTGCTTCCGTAGCACCTCCGTGGCCAACTACATGATCAACATAAAGAATGGCATTGGCATAGTCTTTGATGATCATGTTCATGTAGCGATATTACTCTCCTCTCATTGCCTCATAATGAGTGGCGAAACCATGCAACATGATGAGGATCTTTCTCTCTAATGAGCCATGGCTGATAACTCTACAAAAGATACCAAAGTCTCGGTAATCTCTAAGGCCTTCCTTAATGTCTCCCTCTTCCTCTTGTACTTACCTCTTGTTAGGAAATAAGAGATAAAATATGCGGAATAGTCCCTAATAGAATCACAACAGAGAAGCTAATATGCAGAAAATATTACAGATCTCAAATAAAAGTGCAGAATAAATAACACAACATAGAGAGACAAGATTTAACGTGGTTCACCCAATTTGGGCTATGTCCACCAAGAATCACTTGCTCAGATTTTATTACAAGCCTCCACTCTCTCAATACAATACCCAGATCCATTTGGAGCTATGCTCAACAAACTCTATAGAATTCACCCGAATTCAAAACACATCTGCAATACATTTACTTGTCCATCTATCATATGCATAAGACCATATAAATAGACAATTGCTTAAGCAGTTTGATACAAAACCGTGGGTATCAAAACCAAGGGAAAAAACCATGGGTATCAAAACAATGGGAAAAAGACCGAAAAAACCATGGGCCCAAAAATCTCATAACGGTTACCCATTACCCATGGGTTAATAAACCACCCATGAAAATTTGCTTCGGGGGCTTCGCCCCAAACCCCCTTACCGCTCACCGGCGAGCGGGACCACCGTAAAAATACCCGAGTGTAACACATAGAAGGTGTACCACATTCTAACATGCAAATAGGCTCCACAAACATAACAATCTCCCACTTGGAGACTAATTTCCACTGAGCAAGCTTCTTAACCCTTCACTGTCATCCGCGAAGGCCAACCAAAGCTGAACATAGCTTTAGTTTATCCCTTGTGACCACCTTGGTCATCATGTCTGCAGGATTCTAACTGGTATGAATCTTCTCCAACTTCAACTTATCTTCCTCCAAAGCTGTCCTGATGAAGTGATATCTCAACTGTATATGCTTCATCCTGGAGTGGAAAGTAGAGTTCTTAGCTAGGTGTATAGCACTCTGACTATCACTATGCAACTTACATTCCTCCTGCTTATGCCCCAACTCCTCAAGTAATTGTTGTAACAAATCATCTCTTTGCTTGCTCTCGTGACAAAGCAACATACTTAGCCTCCGTGGTTGATAAAGCCACCGCCACTCGTAGTCGTGAAATTCAGCTCACTTTGTTATCCCACCTATAGTGTAAATATAACTTGTCGTACTCCTCCCATTGTCAACATATCCAGCCATGTCCGATCTAAATAACCACGTAAGGTGGTATCGATCCACTTGTAGCACAAAACCGTCCCCATGGTCCCTCTCAAATACCGAAGGATCCACTTTTTATCGCTTGCCAATGCTCTTTACCTGGATCACTCATAAATCTACTCACAGCTCCCACTGCATGGGCAATATCAGGCCTAGCGCATACCATAGCATATATCAAACTGCCAACCGCCGATGAGTAAGGTACCTTGGACATCTCGGTTTCTCTCCCGCTCGTCTTGGGACACTGCTCCTTTGATAACTTAAAATGGCCCGCCAAAGGAGTCCCAACCGGTTTAGCATCCTGCATATTAAACCTCTCCAAGACCTTCTTAATGTACTCTTCCTGAGATAAAGTCAACTTCCGTTCCTTCCTATCCCGAGATATCCTCATACCAAGGATTTGTTTGGCTGCACCCAAATCCTTCATAGCAAAGGATTCACTTAGCTTCTTCTTGAGTACTTTTATTTCCTGCATGTTTTTACCTACAACCAACATGTCATCAACATACAAACACAGGATAATATAAATTCCATCCTCAAATTTCTTTGTATACACACAATGGTCAGAATGAAATCTGATATAGCCTAGCTCCATCATGAAGCTATCAAATTTCTTATACCATTGACGTGGAGCTTGTTTCAAGCCATACAAGCTCTTCTTCATTTTGCACACCATCTCCTCTTTACCTTTGACCTCATATCCCTCTTGTTGCTGCATATATAGTTCCTCCTCCAAATCACCATGGAGAAATGCGTCTTTACATTAAGCTATTCTAAGTGTAATTCTTCCGCTGTAACTATTCCTAGAACAGTTCTAATAGAAGTCATTTTTACTACAGGAGAAAAAATATCATCAAAATCTATACCTTTTTCTATGCAAACCCCTTGACCACCAACCGGGCCTTGTATCTTTTCTTGCCTCCTTCTTCCTCTTTGACTCTGAACACCCACTTGTTCTCAGAATGATCTTTTTTTCTTTGGGTAGCTTTACCAAATCCTATGTCCGGTTCTCCATGAGATCCCGATGCTCCTCATCCATGGCTTGCTCCCACTTCTTCCCGGCATCTACCCCGCATTGCTTCATCAAAGCTCTCGGTTCTCCACTATCAAGTAAGTAATAAATAATAAAGAGAAGGAGAAAATGTCCAGTGCTCTTCTTACCCTAGAAGACCTCCTCAATATAGGATTTTGGGGTTCCTTTTGAGGGGGTTTCTGAACTAATTCATGTGTCACTTTCCCATCCGGAAGATCCTCTACAGTTGCATATTCTTTCTTGGATTCTTCCTTGTTTTCCTGTAACTATTGCATATACATGACTTTCTCATTAAAGACCACATCCCTAGATCGAATGATTTTCTTGTCCTTAATACTCTAACATTTAAACCCAAATTCATCACCACCATAACCAATGAAAGTATATTTTTCTGATTTAGCCTCTAGCTTGGTCCTATCATCCTTGCCTATATGAACAAAGACTTCACATCCAAAGACTCTAAGAAAAGAATAATCAAATTTCTTACCATACCATGCCTCCTCGGTTATGCCTCCATCCAAGGCACTCGAGGGTCCTCTCGCTTATCAAGTACGTGAGTGTGCTCACCGCTTCTACCCAAAAAGAAAGAGGCAGTATCCCTGTATGTAACCTCATGCTCCTAGCACGTTCCATTATTGTTTTGTTCATCCTTTCTGATACCCCATTCTGCTGTGGAGTTCTGGAACCATCTTTTGCCTACGGATTCCATTCTTAGAACAATAATCATTAAATTCATTGCTGCAATACTCCCCTCCATTATCTGACCTAAGACATTTTAACTTAAGACCTGTTTCATTCTCTACCAAGGCTTTCCATTTAACAAAAGTGTCAAATACATCAAATTTGTTTCTAATACAATAAACCCAAACTTTCCTTGTTGCATCATCAATAAAAGTAACATAATAACTTGAACCCCAAGAGATGATACCTGAGCCGACCCCCACACATCAGAATGTACCAGATCTAACTTACTCTCTTTCTTCGTAGGTCCAACCTTGAGAAACCTTACTCGCTTCTATTTCCCATATATGCAGTTCTCACATAACTCCAAACCTATTCTCGCATATCCAGGAAAATTCTTCGTTATGATGTCCATGCCCTTATGACTCATATGACTCGAGCCTATAGTGCCATAATGTTGTATCTCGCATCGAAGCCAAAAGACTACAATCATTAGTACTATCAGTGGTTAAATACAAGGTTCCAACCTTCTTACCTCTTGCCACCACAAGAGCACCCTTAGTAACCTTCCAAGAGTTAGTCAGTAAATATCACAAGACAACCATCACTTCCCAATTCCCCACCGATATCAAATTTCTACTTAATGTAGGCACATGTCGACATCCTTCAATAGCCATGTATTCCTATTCTACATCTTAACATGAAAGAACGTTTTCCAACTATACTTTGCAAGGCTCATCATCACCAAGAAAACATGCCCAAAATCCCCTTGAACATAATCAACAAAATAATGCCTATGTGGAGTAAAGCATGAAAAGAAGCCCCTAAATCGAAAACCCAGGATTC
Source organism: Taxus wallichiana var. yunnanensis (assembly GCA_018340775.1). Classification (NCBI taxonomy): domain Eukaryota; kingdom Viridiplantae; phylum Streptophyta; class Pinopsida; order Cupressales; family Taxaceae; genus Taxus; species Taxus wallichiana. Next base: position 117,459,881 of record CM031237.1, read on the forward strand.
AGTAATATTATGCAAAGAAAGAATCAAAGCATCCTAACATACATTACCCGATGCCACATTTGCCTCCTTGTTTTCTTCCTATTGTTTCTTCTTATCCCGAAGATCCCAACAGTCCTTTGCATGCCCAGGCTTTCCACAATTCCAGCATACAATCTTGTTCTTGGATTTTGACCTTGCCCGATCTTTTATTTTTCCATGGTTTCCTCTATTCTTCTGTCTCCCTCTAATTTCCACTGTCAAAGCATTCCCTAAAGTAGATGATTACCCAGAGCTTTTTCTTCACATTTCCTCGCTTAGAATCACCCCTACAACATCCTCAAACTTCAACTTGAGTTAGCTGGAACCGAGTTACTTACCGCCATTACTAGGCTATTCCAACTCTCAAGTAAAGAGCACATAATTAATAAATCCCTAACTTCTTCATCAAATTCTATTGTAACCGAAGCTAGCATATTCACAACCATATTGAAATCATTTAAATGATCTACTACTGAACTATTCTCAGACATCTTCATATTAAACAAATTTTTCATTAAAAATATCTTGTTAGAGGAAGAGGGTTTTTCATACAACTTCCCTAATGCATCCATTAGATATTTTGTAGTATTTTCCTTTGAAACATTAAATAATACCGAAGATGAAAGACACAGCTGGATTGTCCCAAGTGCCTTCCTATCCAGTAAATCCCATTCCGCATCTGTCATACTCAAGGGTTTGTTCACCTTCTTAGACGGTGGAGTATAAAGATCCTTTTGATAAAGGTAATCTTCCATCTCGCATCTTCGAAAGACGAAATTCTACCCATTGAATTAATCAACCCTAGATCTTCCTTCATCTGCCATAGCTCTCACTCAAGCTAAAAAATTTCCCTACGATTCAACACTTCAGCAAACCAAACCAGGCTCTGATACCAATTGTTAGAAAATAAGGGATAAAATATGCAGAATAATCCATTACAGAATCGCAACAGTAGAAACTAATATGCAGAAAATATTACAGATCTCAAATAAAAGTGCGAATAAATAACACAACACAGAGAGACAAGATTTAACGTGGTTCACCCAATTTGGGCTACGTCCACCAAGAATCACTTGCTCAAATTTTATTACAAGCCTCCACTCTCTCAATACAATACCCAGATCCGTTTGGAGCTATGCTCAACAAACTCTACAGAATTCACACCCAAATTCAAAACACATCTGCAATACATTTACTTGTCCATCTATCATATGCATAAGACCATATAAATAGACAACTGCTTAAGCAGTTTGATACAAAACCGTGGGTATCAAAACCAAGGGCAAAAACCATGGGTATCAAAACAATGGGCAAAAGACCGAAAAAACCATGGGCCCAAAAACAACCCATAACGGTTACCCATTACCCATGGGTTAATAAACCACCCATGAAAATTTTCTTTGGGGCTTCACCCCCAAACCCCCTTCCATCTGGGGGCTTCACCCCCGAACCCCCCTGACCCGCTCACCGGCAAGCGGGACCACCGTAAAAATACCCGAGTGTAACACATAGAAGGTGTACCACATTCTAACATGCAAATAGGCTCCACAAACATAACACCTCTATTAGCAGAGACAAGTAAAACCGGGCTGCAGACCGTCACACTCAAGTAACCAAGTCATCACTCTCTGTAATCGGACCATCACACTCAACAATAAGTGTTTCTCGATTCTTGGTAAATCATCTCACTCTCTTTGAGTGACATCTCTCTTGGCCTGTATTGCAGCCTTTTTAGTCATTATGTTGCTACTACCGCAACTACACCCTCATCATCTCCCTGGGCCTCTCTCCTAGGCCTCGGGACCACTGGGATCATTCCTTTATTCATGCACACACTGTTTAACTTCCTGTGTAGCTCTCTCGCCGACCTCATCCTCTCAAAATATCTTAAACAATGATCCCACCATGCACCAAAACCTAGGGTAAACCCCACATCATCAAGATGAACCTACTCACCCTCCTCTTGGAGAATCAACAATGAACCCATTTGATCAACAATATCTATAATTCCCACCATAATGTCATGTTGGGTCTTTTTATCTCCATCCTCCCACTTTTAAACAAATGGATCATTTGGTAACTATTAAACAAGTCCAAAATGTCACCTTATCATTTGAATCTCATTAGCTCATCCTCCCGGCTCTCCCGCCGCAGAGACTAGACATCTTGTTATAAACTCGTAAATCATGTGGGAACTCAAGCCAATCAGGGAATCCAACATATGGCCACTAGATCATGTCTCCAACATGTAACCTTGATATAAAATCTCAATAATGGATGACCCCCTTGGCCTTTCTCGGCTCTCCCAAGACTACCATTGCACCTCATGAAACCTGGATGCCTCACATCAATAACACTGGTAACCCCAATGGGTGAGAAATGGAAATATTCTTATGAGCCCAAAATTGTAATACAAAGCCAACATTAATATTATATCGCTTATGGGTTGTTTAATCCCATAGCTCTCTATATTTATGTGCCGTAATGTAGGTTCCCAATCAAATACAATACAAAGTGCACCATAATCCCTCCAACATCCCCTATCATCATCCATCGAAATCTACCTCCTCCCGAACTGGCGGTGTAAAATAATAGATACCCATCATCATCATGGTCATCCAAGGACAATCATATCTCTAAGAATCATACAAATCCTGGTAATAAAAATATTTTGATACATATCTCACACCCCGAGAGTCATATCCATATAATCTCTACATGGTACCATCCCTCTCAGTATCAAAAAAATATAATAAATGGGTTATCCCCTCACTAGAAACCATGTAATCTGATGAGCATACTTCAAAGTGATTCTCATCTCTCCAGTGGGCAGCCAAAAAGTGTTGGTGGAAGGATTCCATATCTCTAGAAAAGTAAGAATGACACTGCAGAATCTATGAATCCACCTATAATACTTCATGCCTCTGAAACCCATTTCCTTGAAATAATCCCAACCATTGTTTACAAAATCCTCTCTAACCTCATTCATCGTCAATGGGATGCGGTCTCTAATAGTAAGCTTTGTATCCACCTGTAAAGCATAAACACACAAAACAATCATTAATATCATCATAATGATACAATCAATGAAACAAAATCATTCCATAAGATAAAATAGTTGTCATAATCATAAAAAATCACATAGGTTTTCATGAACATCCAAATCATCAGCGATCTACATAAATTTCTAGTGATTCATTGAATCGTCAGCGATTCTTGTTAGACATTCGACTCAACCCGACACTGAAACCACGTCTAATTTATCAAAAATTATCAAAAATTCAAGAAACTTCAACAAGATTGAATTTAACACCTACCTCCTCCTACATGGGTGTCCTCTAAAAGGAACGATAACCATATAGTACCAAGATACGAACTTAGATGCTTATCAAACACCATGATCAATAAGATGAAATAAATTCACAAGAAAAAAATTTACATAAACCTTTGCAAATAAATGAGCAAGAACATCATATATTATTATGGAACTCAATGAAAAATAATGAGAATGGGCCTTACTTATATAGCAAAGGAATAAAAATCTAATAACCTATCAAGGTCATAGATCAATCCATAAATCAAGGAAATATCTAGAATCAAAGAACTAGTCAAGACCATAGGTTTAGGAAAGAACTAGACATTAAGGATCTAGTCAATACCATAGATCAAGGAAGTAACTATACCTAACAACTAGATAGTATCCCCATAATATCTAAATAAATAAAATAAATATCCACACACATAAGTGTGTGAGGATAAATACAATAAAGGTAAATAAAGTACCTAGGTGAACATGATATAAGGTAAATACCTACTCTAACAACCCCCTCAAGTGAATCTAGGGGACAAAATAGAAGTTGTATGTCCACAATATGATTCACAACAACTAGGCCTCGATGAACTACTCATATACAATATATCCACGAAGAAATCTTGAAAAAATGAAGGAAATAAATATGCTTGAAGGAAAGAGAAAGAATAAGAATAAGGAATATGTTCTCACAAACACCCCATAAGAAAAATTTGAAACCCCAAGCATTCCATGCAAATCAAGGTAGTTAGGTGATGCAAAAATATTCATAAAGATGTCCGCAACCTACGCTGAGTTGGAATGTACTCCAAGAAAATAAATACATCTTGAATGTGTTGACCAATTATGTGTATGGGTATCTCAATATGCTTGGTCCACCGGTGCTCAACAAGGTTGCAAGAAATGTGAATTACACTTTTATTTTCACACCAATGTACTTTTAGTGAATCTGTGAAAATATAGACTTTTTCTATAAGTTTCAAATCCAAAGAATCTTTTGACTCGTTGTAATTACTAATCTATACTCTCCCTTTGAAGATGGAAGTGTAATATCCTGTTACGTTTTGCACGCCAAGCAATCTGGAGAAGAAAAAGACAAAAAGATACCCTGAAGTGGAACATCTTTCATCAATAGAATCGCCCAATATGAATCAGTATACCCACCCAAATGAGTATAACCTCTAGTGTAGTGAAGGCCAAAGTAGGAAGTCTCCTCCAAATAGTGCAAAATCCTTTTAGCATCCCGCACTAGTGAATATAATGAGTTGAATGTGAAAACTGAGATATAAGTCCTACCGTAAATGAAATATCATGGTGAGTATGGGTAAAGCACATGAGACTCCAAACCAACTGCCTATATAATGTAGGATCACAAAATGGTGTGGTACATGTGGAAGCAAGAGTAACCCCAGACTGAAAAGGAGTTTGGCTTGGCTTCCAATCAGCCATATCAAAGCGTTGAAGAAGATCATGGGTGTACTTTTTCTGACTCAAATGAATCCCTTAATCTATCTGAGAAATCTGCAAACCATGGAAATAATTCAATAACCCAAGATATGTCAAGTCAAAATATGTAGAAATATCCCTTTGAATAGTCCGAACTGGGAAGAAGAGCTGCCATTAGTAAGTAACAAAACATCAACATACAAGACAAGTATCACAATATCCTCACTAACATGTTGGAGATACACCGTATGATCGAATGGAAATGAACAAAACCAAGAGATAGAAGAAAATAATCACTCTTATCATACAAAGCTCGAGGTGCTTTTTTGGGACCATAGAGAGACCTTCTTAGCATACAAACCATAGAAGAATCCTTAACAAATCCAATAATTACTCCATGTATATTTCCTCTTGTAAATATCCATGTAAGAAGGCACTCTTCATATCCATCTGGTATACGGGCCACCCTTGTCATGTAACAATAGCAAGTACAAGTCATATATAATCCATCTTTGCAACAAGTGCAAAAGTCTCGAGTAATCAATACCTTCAACTTGTGAAAAAACCTTTGCAAAAATATGATCCTTATACTTTTCAATGGACCCATCGATTACGTGTTTGGTTCAATATACCCACTTAAACCTAACCATCTTTCTTCCTTTAGGAGGAGATAAAAAATCCCAAGTATGATTCTTCATCAAAGAATAATACTCAACTATTATCACATCATCCCACTCCCGTATCCCATGAGCCTTTGAAAAGGATTGTGGATCCTTAAAAACTACTTGACACGAAATTCCAGAGCCTCTAGAATGTGTGTTATGATACCTAGTTGGTGGAAGATCCTGTATGAAAGGTGTTGCCTCAAAAATGTGTAGTACGATCCCACTTAAGCATAGTGAAAACATCAGTGTGAATAATATCCTCAACGACATCTATAACCTCCCGATGAATCTCCTCAAATAAAGGATCCTTAAGATGAGATGAAGAAGAATAAGGAGGCATGGAAGAATATGAATAATCATGAGGAGTGAAACACTCATCAAAATGAACATGTGTTTTAAAAATAACGTTATGAGTACCAGGATATAAAATTTGATATGATCTCATGTCCTCACAATACCCTATAAATATAAAGGGTTTTCTCTTCGTATCAAAATCTTTCCTTTTCTTCTTTGGAAAAATGTCCAAAAATGGCTCTAAAAGACTTGAAAAAATGAGACATCCGGCTTAGTGTTGGACCAAGCTTCCCTTGGATTCAAATTGCTCATGTTCTCCATGTGTTGTATGATTATGAATGTAGTTAGCACAATAAAATTATTCTAAATGCAGTAGATAGGAGGTAAATCTCTAGAATGCATAATATAGTTAGCCATTTCCTTCAAAGTTCTATTCTTCCATTCTAATAAACCATTCTGTTGTGGAGTATGAGGAACTGAATGATGGTGAATAATGCCTTGAGTTGCTAAAAATTTAGAAAAATAATTATTGAAGTACTCCCCCCATTATTAGTACGAAGGTTCTTTATGTAACTAGAAAATTGTTTCTCGACCAAAGCATTGAATAATTTGAAGTGTAAAAAAACATCACTATTTTACTTGTGAAAATAAAACCAAGTACACCTCGATAAATCATCAATAAAGGTAAGTGCATACTTGGCTCCATTGAAAGAACGGGTAGGAAAACCCATCAAATCAATATGCACAAGTTCAAGTGGTGAAGAAGCTCTCTTAGATAAATTCTTAGGAAAAGGTTCTTTGTGTTGTTTCCTAATGCATGCCAAGAAAAACTCTACGAAGAAAAGAAACTCTAGGAAAACCATCTACCATACCATGAGTTCTCAACTCCTTCAAATATCTATAATTGAGATGTACAAATATTTCATGCCAAAGCTTACTCTCGAACTGGATGATAAACCAATCTTATCCCTATACAGAAGTGGCATCAAAACCATAAAATTTATACGAGTCTAGAACTATGATCAACAATACCTTGAGAAACAAGTGAATGACGCTCCAAAAAAGTTCGTACTTCTCCCCATATGGTGTAAAAGTCAATATTTTTCCTTGACTAGAATGAAAAACTTGATATACAAAAAGAATTTTTTTGTGATGTTAGGAAGATATAGTGCATCTTAGATATTTCCACCATCAAGATGTATATCACCTTTTCCTTTAACATAAATAAAGGAAGAATCTCCAACCTCAATTGTGGAAGGAGAACTCAAAACTAGAGATATAAAAGAATTCTTTGAAGAATTCATGTGATGAGAAGCACCATAATCAATAACCCAACTCTCCACAAGTGGTGACTGAGATCTCCCAACAACATTAGGTGTCTATCCTTGCTAATTAGAAGGAGGTGGAGTGGAGATAGAAATATTGTGTTTGTTGACTACATCCTCTAAGGATTGCATTCACTTATAACACCTATGTTCTTTATGATGAGTACACTTACAAAAAGATCATGAAAGGCTAGAATTATTCTTGGATTTAGAAGACTCCTTGGGTTTAGAGTTGTTTTCTTTGGGTTTAGGAGCACTTTGAGATGGAGAAGGGGTGGATTTGGTTTTACATTTTGATTTTCTCTTGCCCTTAGGCTTAGATGTAACTAATGTCTTTTAAGAGGTGGAAGAATCAAGGTCAAACAATTTGGATTCTTCCCTAGTAAGTCTTTCACAAAATGTTTCTCTAAGTTAGGCATTTTGAATGTGTCACCTAAGGCATCCATGCTAGAGAGAAAGATAGAAGAAAAATTTGGATTGGTCCTCTCAACTTAGATAGAATCAAGTAAACACACTCTTCATATTTCGTATCTCTTCCAATCCCCTTAGATTGTATCAAAAATGCCTCAACTTGGTAAGATAGTCTATAATTATTGGAAAATATTCAAGATTAACAGAGGTGATCTATATTTCAAGTTGCATGGCTGTCATATGATCCACATTACAAAATAAATCTTCTAATTTCTCCCATATTCAGAAAGGAGAGTCACATTTTTCCAAACGAAAAAAATAATTTCACTTACATAAGTTTCTATCAAGCCCATACACTCATAAAATTTTCTTGTATCTGAAATTTCTCATATTATCTAGTGAACACTTGGTTGTTCAAGAAGTAAAAGCCCATAATACTTTCCTCTTAATTATTGTTTCCATTCTTGTTTTCCATGTGTGGTAATTGTGTGTTGTTAATGGCTCAACCTGATCTAATGCAAAAGTAGATTTTATTCTCAAAAATTCACAAAATGAAATGAAAGAACCAAACAATGCAACAAGACCCTCAAGTAATCCAACAAGAGTCCCGAGTTTTGGCACTTTATAATGAGATCATGTTACAATATGACACTTTATAATTATAGTGTGATTCTCAAAATAAATATTTATAATTGAAAGAGCATAAAAAACAAGCACTTTTGTAAAAAAGACAATCAAATCCGAGTTGTCGATCAAAAGATACAAGATTTACAAGTTTATGCTTTGCTATTTATTTTAGTTGCCACTAAAACAAAATAAAATTTTATTGTCTTCTCCACAAAAATAAATATTTTAATGGGTGTCTTCTCATAAAACTTGTTATTTCTTGACTGTTTTGAAAATCACCTTCTCCGCCCCAAAATAGCAATCTGTGGATTTTCCCGAAATAGCAAACCATGCATAGCAACCCGTGGACCCCTACCAAAAATGAAAGAAAGGTATTTCCAAAAAAAACTTGTTGCAATGACAACCAAGAATCTTGCAAAGAAAAAGAAGAAAACCGGTTCAGATCATGAAAAACCCCAAGAAAACCGTAAATTGATTTTTTGGGTTTTACTCTAATTTACCTGCATTCTAAGACGATCTAGTCAACGTCTTTGTAATAACAAAATAACTTGAAAATCGACATCCTCTAGAAATGGTCGAGTTTACAATCGATCTTAGGGTTTTTCCACCTTTTTAATCTAATCGAAGGCTATGTTTTGCATAAAAACACACACACCAACAAAATATGAACAAAATCCGAATATATGAATAAAAATAAAAAATTATTTGCAAAATAAAACTTATAGACATATGTCAATAGAAATATCTTGTTCAGATACTATAAAAGGAACTATAACCAGATCGTATGAAGCTAAGAAATAAATGCTAATCCAAAACCACGATCAATAAGATGAAAACAATTTTCCATAATAAGCGTACATAAACCTTTGCAAATAAATGAACAACAATATCATATATTATTATGGAACTCAATGAAATACAATGAGAATGGGCCTTACTTATATAGGCAAGGAATAACAATCTAAGAACCAGTCAAGGTCGTAAATCAAGCCATAAATCAAGGAAATAACTACTCATCAAAGAACTAGTCAAGACCATAGATTTAGGAAAGAACTAGACATCAAGGATCTAATCAATGAACATAAATCAAGGAAAGAACTAGTCAATACCATAAACCAAAGAAATAACTATACCTAACAAATAGATAATATCCCCTAATATCTAAATAAATAAAAATAAATATTCACACACACAAGTGGGTGAGGATAAATATAATAAAGGTAAATAAAGTACCTAGGTGAACATGAGCTAAGGTAAATATCTACTCTAACATCCTCTTCGTATTTATAGATGTCATCTCTCTCAATCGATCACTCAAATCTTGTTGCAGACAAGTTTTTTCACAATATATTTAAAACACAATGATAATAAAAACACAAATCCGTGGGTTATACAACCCATTTTTAATTTAATCCAATCGCTTCGATTGGCTAGATCTCCAACGATTGACCCAAATCACTAGCGATTTCCTTATTAATGGAACCTTATTGTCATTTGCATATAAAACACATCATTTTTCAATTCCTGCACAATTGTGTCATGTTTTCAAAGGAATTTAGCCTTCAAAATTCTTAAACAAACCAACACATTCAAAATTTAGGAATTACCATTCGTCTATGGGAGACGAGCCCTTTGGCCCCATCACTTGGTTCTTCCCCACTTCTCAAAACACTACCTCGGTAAGGTTCATACTCCCATATGCGCTCGAGCCGTTTGGTCACTCTAACAGTTGATCCCCCAAACATTTCAATTTTGTACCCTCTTCAATTAGGGCAAGACTTATTAAAATAGAAATACACGCATGATCATTGTATTGACCTTTGCAGTTGAATTCACCCATGATGACATAACTTTTCCAAATTGTTTTTGTCTAGCAATTTGCCAAAAATTGCTAGAAAGAAAAGGGGAAAATGTAGACGCTAAAATTTACATCCTCGTAGCTCAAACATACTCATGAAAAAAATAAAACACATTTATGACACCTCATTATGTCACCCCTTTTAATTAATATGTTTATGACTCGTCATATCTCCAAAATCTAAAATGATTATTTGAATTAATGAAATAAATAAATTATCTATTATCTCCTCACACCTCATTGAGTTAATTAGAACACCTCACTAACTACCTAAACCGCCTCTAAAACCACTTTCCAAAAAGCACTAACCTATTTCCTAACTAACTAGCCTTCTAACTAACCAAATCCTCCAAAAAGAAAACCCTCTCATCCTAACAAACCTAGCTCATGATTTTTTAACCATCCCCCATCCTCATCACTTCAAAATCCACTATTTTGAGCTCAAAATGGAAACAAATTATTATTTATAAACAAAGTATATTTCTCTGAAATAGTAGGTGATTTTCTCGATCGCCGATGATCTTTAAATACTTGTTTGTAGACCTCATTTCACAACGTGAATTCTCAAGCTTTGCAAGTTTACTCTTTCTCAATCCCAGATCTTCAAGTATCTAGGAAATTCACATCAACTTTATCTAACATCACACTAATCAACGAGCATTAAATTCAAAATAAAATTGATTTTTTCATCCTCCAACAACCTTCTTATGTTCTTCTGTCTACTGATCCATTCTGCATGGTAAATCACTCATTTTCATTTATTTTAGATACTAAAGAAGGTATGTCATTGCTTATATGTCATTTGCATGTCAAATAGTATTCTTTTTTATCAAATTGATGTCTTAATCCAGTAATTTAAGATATCTCGTATAAATTTTCTTAGATTTCATAGTAATCGCGAGCGATTACCTCGATCACCAACGATTTCTCTGAATTGTTAGCAATTCCTGTATTTTTATGCTTTTTCACCATTTCTTGCTAGAATCTAATCAAAATGCTTAGTTTTTTCTTGTTATCTACTGATATTTTGTCTAGCATGATGTCTTCAGATGGAATTAGGAGGTTCTAACTTTCCCACAACTGATTCCTTTCTTGTTGTCTTCCATCCACTGTACTGGGAGCAATACAACTTTCTCCATGATCTTGAACTCTGTGCGATCCAAAAACTCCATTTGATCTCCCGGAGGGTTTTCTTTCGCAACACAATGTATCCGAGAAGCCACCGATGCCTTTTGGGAAGCATATGATGAAGCATTAAGACTCAAAGAGGATCTCATTTAATACGAACACCAATACGAGATTGGCCTGAACACTTAGAAGAAGACTACCGCACTGCCTTAGAATTTGATTCAAACAACCACATCAGCATCTCCAGCACTGACTCAACATTCGCTCACCTCTATGACACTCAGGAGGAATATTCTAACTTCTTCGCTGAAGATTATATCTCTGTTCCCGATTCCGACCTTACTGAGGAAGAGGAGGAGATTGTTGATTCTATAGCCTCTAACATATCTGAGAATTTGTATACATATCAAGAATCTGATTTATGGATGTAAATCATAATTTGTGTTAATCATATATGTATCTAACTAAATAAGTGATAATCACATTCTTGTCATATCACTTTGTAAGCACGATCATAAGTACTAATAAAATCTCAAGTTTTTTCCTAAGCTATAACATTATTTTGATGTGATTTGTAGCTTTGTTTATAGGAAATTGTTACAGTAAAGAAGATTTTTAATCTATTGTTTTGAAACAATGTAGAAAAAAACATAATCAGCATATTCTTGTATCCTTGAAACACTACGATATTGAGGTCAAGCTCAGTTATTACCCCTTGAATCCATCAAGAAAACAAAGGTAAGAACCATGCTAGACATACGTAGTTAATAAGAAGACATTGTTTTTGTGCATGGGATTGAGAGAACTAGGGGAGAGTATAAGGATGCTATGAGGGGTCAAGAAAAATCAAGGAATAGGTATGAAGAGATGATAATGGTAGAGAAAAAGGAGCTAGAGGTCATTAGACCTAATCAAAACATGTTGGTGCATGTTTGAGAGGGGTTTTGAGTGCATGGAGCTGAAGTAGTGATCACCATTAGTTTTTGGAGCAAAAATCATATGTGATATTCATATTTATGTGTTTGAGTTGGTTCTTGATCCTCTTGGGGGGTTAAAGTCTCCTTTTGGGGTTTGGTGCCTCAGGAAATCAGGTGTTAGTGATTATTGTGGGGTTGGTGCCTCACTTAATAAATGTTGTATGATGTGTAATATTCACATAATTCCTTTATTTTTAGTAATATAAGTAGAGGTTTATTGGGTTTTCTTTTCCTTGATGGTTTTGTACATATATCTAGTATTCTTTTGTATTCTCTTATTCTTTTCTATGGTTTATCAAGCTTAATATGCTCACATTGATTAATGAATGCTTTAAATGATGTATACAAATTAAGACAACTAAAATTAAAATTTTGTAAATACTGATTCACTCCCCTCTTTTCACTTTGTTCTTCCAACAATTGGTATCAAAGTTAGGTCATTTTGAACTAAGTTTAGCCACTTGAAAGAGATATTTGAAGCACATGTATGGAAAATATCTCATTTCAAGATGATGTTGCACTTATGTTCAGAATAAGAGCATTCATAAAATATTTGGGGTTTGATATATATTAGTCAACCTATGGTGTTTGTATTCTTATCTCTAAGTTTTCACATGGTACAATTGATGAGAAGACTAATGATGATGATAAATCCAATCTTGAAGCACTTTTATCTAAACTATAATATAGAGTTGATGATGATATAGGAGAAAAAATTTAAATTATTAGAGATGTGTTTGAACATCTAAATGTAAAGGAAGAAGAAGATGTTAGTCATGAAGCCCTCACCATGGCAACATGTAATGAAGAGATCATTGAATAAATTTTTATGGTCTATAAGATTAGGTAAAATCAGAAAGATGTGTCAAAGAATGTTGCCACTATAAAAGTAAGGTCAAATGTTGGAATATAATGGACGAATACAATAAAAGTATGTAAATTTGGATACAAATTCTATATGCCTAAAGAGATTCCAACAAGTAGTGATCATAAATGTAAGAAATCCTTCATCCAACTAAAAAATCAATTAGAGGATACTATCGCTAATCCACCATCAAGGAAGAAGATAAGGAGAGTTTTTTTTTCATCCAAGGCATGTGATTCATCTATGTTATTATAATTTCATGTTCAAAAAAGTGAACACAGTCTATAGAAAAAAACAAAGAGTAGGATATGTAATTAATTCGATAGGGATGTGTTTTGGGTCATAAAGTTGTTTGAAGATATGACATTGGACTCGTAGTCAAGAAGAGCTGAGTATGTTCAAGGTGTGAAGAATTTTGACAGAGAATTGTGGCCTATCATAGGTCTACGTTAATCAAAATGAGGGTTCTAATCTTGAAATTTGTGTATGATCGGTGATATCTGCTCAAGTTGACCTTTATGGTGTGAAGATGCTAAAGATAACAGTGTAAAGATATAAATATGTGTTTAGAAAGAAAAGCATGACAATTGGTTGAGCAAAAGGTAGGGTTACATGATATACGTCAAAGAATCGGGAAGAATATTAATGATTATAAGTGACAAACATGATTGAAGAAGATTTAAGAATAATTTAATAATGTTACACAATGAAGTTCCTTCAAGAGTTGAGTATGGAGTCATGAGTCTAAACAAGGGCATGTTAGAGGAATTTAGGATTTATGGGAGTAGAGTAGTGTATCTATCTCCGTGTGAAAGAGTTCAAAAGTAAAGAAGCATTGAAAAAGGGAGGTTGTGAAGACTCGGATATAGTCAAAATAAGATGTCGAGACAAGATATGTAGGAGATGGTGTAAGGAGTGTTATTTTGGTAAAACAAGTTGTTTGAAGGACCCAAGGTTATAAGTCTATAAAATATGAGTATCCTCAAAAGCAAAAGGTACAATTTCATTATCTTCAATCAAAAACCCAGATTAAAACCTTGCAAAGAAGTTTTAGAAAGGATCAATTATGTTAATCGTGGGCTGGTATTACAAGTCATGTGATGCCCATTTGAGCTATGAGGGAACCTAATACGACCTTGCGAGATAGTTAGTGCTTGATGTATTTGTCCATAAGGTCTAGATAATAGGATTTAAGCACCATGAAGAGCTTGAGTTGTGTTCTTTACATATGATTTATATTCTCTTCATGAAGACAAAGGATAAGACCTAAAAGGTGTCGGAAAAATATGTGCATAGATTGACAAGATGGCTTGAAGATATAGAGAATCTCGAGTTAAGAATCAATTATTGATGATCTACCATAATGGAAAAATTTATGTATGTATATATGGTATGATTTTGTTGAAGTAGTACTCTGTGATTTATTTGATATTGTGAGTGTATTCCTAGTCTATGTTTCCTAAATGCATATATAAAGCTTGAAGGTATGTTATTGTCATCATGATCATATGAAAAGAGTGGTATGGTTCGTAAATATTTTACTATGTTTATTTTTTCCTTGGAATATGTTGTATGTGGTATCACTTGGATATAAGTGCTAGATAGTCTTTAGGTATAGTAATGTATTATTAACTAAAGGGAAGTTTTGCATCCAAGGTTTAAGATCAAGTACTCTACATTCTAAAATTGATGAAGAAGAATGTGTTTTCATGTGACACTAGTATGGAAGTTTATCCTTGTCGATTTTTCTTAGTTTCCATGAGAATGAAAAAAAAAGCAATAGGTTTTTATCTACATAATACAAGTCAAGGAAGAAATATAGTGCAAGATATGAATGAAAAAATTAGGTATGGTTTCATCTATTTTCGAAGTCAGTTGTATGATTTTTTGAAATGACAAGGTTGAATATATTGAGCTATAAAGTATGACATGTTTGAGTTCAAAATATATAGTACGGGTTATGAGTTATTAGATGTATGGTGAAGAACTCGATAAGGTTAAAATATAGGGTGATAGTGTAAGCAAAGAGATGAGATCAATTTTAGGATAAGCTAACTTGTATGGTACAGGGATCAAGTCACATCATAAGTGTTTATCATTTAAAGGGATTCTTTCTACCTAATGAATATACAAGGTTGAGGATATATGTTTTTTTATTAGTGATAAAAGATGGTTAAGGGGACCGTACCCTATACAAAAGGTGGAGAAAAGGATAAGACATTGAGGAATAGGACAAACCAACCTCTACTAGTAGCATCAAAGATACAAACCAACAACAAAAAACTAACAATAGTAACACCAGAAACTATCTAAACTATTTGGCCCCTTCCCTTTGGATCTTAGCTACATTTTTAGGTGGGAGATAGTCCTTTTCTTTTTCTTACACACAACTTTCCAATCCCCTTCCGTATTTGGATGTACATTTTCAATTATTTGGGTTGGAATTAATATTTCGATGTGATCTTTAGGTTCAATTGATTTAGAAGAGTCATAGTTAGGTATACTATCCACAAGCTCATTCACCACCAAGTGACTAGGATTAGAATTCTTCCACCATGATCTTCGGCCCCTAGTATTTTTCTAACCACTTGACAATCTGATGCTAAATTACCAAGAGCAAAGAAATATTTGACATCTAAAGGGAAAGCCTTAGTAATCAAGATTTTGAGTCCACATTCTATCTTCAAATTTCAGATCAATAGTGGTAGGGAAATCAACATAAGTATCCATATTAACCAAAATTTGAGAAAATAATTGTTTGCTCGAAATCATAAGTTTTGGATCAATATCTAAAAATTTCGCTAAGGTGTTTCGAATAGTAGTAAAGAAACTTTATGACCAAAATTGGAAGGGTGTGTATGGAAGATGAATCCATACTGGTTTAACTTGGAAATAATTAGAAACTAGGTTAAAAAAATAAAACCATGGTTTCATTAAAAACAAGTGGGACTCAAAATAACATACTTTTCCAAAAATAAGATCCCTATCTAAAGGATTCATAAATACAACAATGAAAAAACCACAAGGTTGAGGATACTATTAGATCGTGAAAATGTTAATTTTTTGAGATGTGTTTTATGATTTGTGAGTGAAGTTTGTATGAAGAAGATTTGATTTTATCCTCAGGTGCATCTTTTTGTAGGATTATCAAATTAGGGGGAGTACATGGTTGGTATCATTAAGGAGGTCGATAAAAAATAATTATAGGCAGAGAATGTTAATAATCAATTTCTATACAAGACCATGTAGGTGGTTAGCAAGTCATATCTTATCCAAGATGTAGAGATAGAGTGTTGAAGGTATGATTCTTACATGGTCAATGTATGTTCTCATGGATGTGTTTGAGATGTCTAAGTCTAAGGAAAGACTAGTGCTTAATTTTTTTTTTTTTTACAATTGATTTTTGTCAATCAATCGTAATTAACATTTATGTGCTATAAAATAGTTTGAACAAAAGAAATTCATATTGTATAGTTTAAAACAATCCTAAAACAAAATCATGTGCTATATATGTAGGAAGAAAATGGCATGTCCCCCGATCTACCTATAAGGGAAGCCACTAAAACCCCTAAGACTGCAATAATCTCCATAGTGAACACAAAAGGAAAGAAAGATGTTACAATATTTCTAACCTCAGATGGAAATGTCTTAAAATAAAAATGGGGTAAATAAATTTCAAATTTCTATTTCATCACACATAATTCCTATTTGGAAATACCATAAACATGAATTGGAGAAATAAAGATAATTCTAAGAAAGATGAACTCTTTAAAGATGTCATAAAATAGTTTAGACATCCCGATTTTAATAAGGATTTCAAAATGGATAATGGATGGAAATTAATTTATTCTAAAAGAAAAAAATAAGGTCAAAGCAAACAAAGGAATTGAGATATCCCCGACCAGCTTAGATCACTAAAAAGAAACATGAGATGAGATTATCAAAGATGCCAAAATTAAGAAAAAGTACTTAAAAATTTTGAACCGCATGCCATATGGTCGAGAAGGAGGTAAAAGACACCTTTGAGATACAATAAAAGCTACCAAAGCTAGGGTGTCAAGTATTGGGTCCTAAAACTAGGGTCGAAGGGGTATAATAGTACTCATGGGTACTTGGTAAGTGAATAATTTCACTTATTTTTATATTAATTTAGTAAGTGAGTTGAATTTATTTGATCGAAATGATACTTGATAACTCAAAATATATTTGTACACTTAGGTTCACCAAATTTGAAAGGAATTTTAGGAGGAAGATCTGAAATATGCTTTATTAAAGGATTCTTAAGGCCTCGATAACATATGATAGATCAAGGGGAGAAATTGGTCATTGAGCATGAATATGAGGTAAGATTATTTTAGTACTTGATGACATAATAAACCATTTAAGTGTCAATATTTTGGTAATTTAATTAACTAAAGTATTTTGTTTAATAGGATTCTCGAGAATTAAAATCCTAAAAGGGTGCAACTAATAGAGAACATGGGGAAGCCATGCACAGAGGTGATGATTTTGTTGATGGAAAAAATTAATTGATTGGCCTTTTTGCAACTCATCGGAAAAAACCTAGAAATCTAGGAGACCAGATTTTAGGATGATGAGAATGTTTAGAATGATTATCATATTTAACCCTCTATTATAGTTCCTCTTCAAAAGAGGAAAAATAAGAATAGCCATTTTTCCTATTGGGAAAAATAGAATTAAATGAATTTTTATTACTTATTGGATATTTCATTACATATGAAAAATAAAATTGGCCATGGTTTTTCGAGTCAAATATTTGAATTTTAAGAATACCAATGCATAACTTGTAGTCGAATGTTTAAGTGAGACTATTTCACTATTTTCTCTAGTGTGGGATTTATCTTCAAATTTGTATATCCACTTGTACGCATTTGTGTACATATTTTTAGTATGGATATTCCAATTTGCATTTCAATGTGTAGAAATAATTATAGTTTAAAACTTTGGTTTCTATTTGTATAGTTTATAGTATAAAAATTAGGACAATCTTACACTATTAAAATAGGACATTCTTACACTATTAATACCGATTCTAAGATTAAATAATCGATATTATCAATGTTTTTTTACCTTGCAACTTGATAATGTATATTGTTAAACCTATTTTTCTCAAAGTGAGCTAATTTCATAATAGATGTACACATATCTCGTGAAGTCCTTGGAATAGACCAAAGTTGAAAAATTGTAGCGGTATTTTATCTTAGCAAAGGTGCTCTTAGGAAAACACCGCATTTTTAAGTAATTATTCTTGGCATAATTTCATTCTTATACTTTTCAATTGTTTTCTTTGTGAGGAATAAAAGATAGAGGTGACTGCATTTTCATCTAAGACCTAATTTTTTTGTTTAAGGATTTTGCATGAAGATTTATTATTTTTTTCTAGGTGTATATTAGGTGATGGCTAAAGTTGAGGTGAGTGTAAATATGAAATATGCATTTTAAATAAAAGTTTTGAATCTAAATAATGTCTTAAATATGAAAAATACCCTATTGCCTTCATCTCCCAAGAAAATTTATCCAATTTTGTATAGATATTATGTTTATGGATACAATAAAGTTGTTTGTAGGTAGCCTTTAGGAGAGGGGGCTGATGAGGCACTGAGATAGTATCCCAACAGTCATTCTCATAATCTATTATTAGTCCAAGAGAGGGATCTGTAAAAGCATTTCTAAGCATTGTATACATTTTGAACTAAGATTGAAGAAGCTTATAGAAAGATTTAAGGTCTCAGTGCATTCCATAAAATTCCCAAATCTTTACAAGTCACTAAATATTTTAGTTCCTTTCTCAAACAAAATAAGGAAAGAGAAACCTCTTATCAAGGAAAATATCTTGTCATTAAATTTAAGATTCAAAAACTCAATTTGTAGGCTTGGTACCTTATGTCAAAGGAAGAGAAAATAGGTTTTCCATCTATCAAATGCTTCACTTATTCACATGCCTTACATCATACCGACATCGTACCCACATGGGAACAAGTGAAGCACTTGGTGGTTGGGAAGGCTATATTTTCTTCCTTTGACACTAGATGCCAAACATACAAATTAATTTTTCTAAATTGGAAATATAAGGACAATATCCTTTCGTTCACAAGAGGCTTTAATGCCCTCCTTTGGTGTGAGAAAGGAGTTAAAATATTACATGAATTTTAAATTTTTTTCCTTGTATGGAATGGATAGATCTTAAAGCTTTCTATAAGATTCCTCAATCTCAGTTTAGAATGTCAACAATGCTCATAGATTCTTTCACATCTCCCTTTAATGGACTAATTAGGAGGATGAGAATGAGTTTTGGGCTATGATGAGGTGGCTCAAAGGGCACCCTCTCAAAGAGGATAACTCTAAAAACTCTATGAGAAGATATATTTCTCCCTAAACCTTTCGTGTCGGCATTAAGTATAAGTGGAATGTTTTTGAGCCCATTAGTAGATGGAATTATAGAATTAATGTTTTATGGTCTTCTTGTATTCAGTCAAAGAAATAGTTATTTAGATGGATTCAAATTCATAATAAGATTGTTGTTGGCTAATACTATTTTATAGGTTACTTGAGACAATACTATTTTTGTTTTCTTTAAATTTATATATATATATATATTAATTTTTCACAATATATCTTTGAGGCATTCTAGAAAACAACGCACTTTCCTTGTTCATTATGTCACATTTTTCATGCATGTCATCCAAGGCTGCAACTACAAAATCTGACAACTCTAAACAATTTTATGTATGTACATAAACAATTTGAAAGCTCCAACTTTTGCACAAGAAGGTAGGAGGATGGAAAAGGTTATTTTTATTCTCTTTAAACTGTTAGTTTATGACAACTCTAGATTGTGTTTGATTTATTTCATGACTATGACAAATAATTTTCACTTGTTTTTATGCCCATGGCTATTGCAACTACATATGACTTTATTTTCATTGGTTTTTTAGTGGGTTATATCCTTCTTTGTCGATGGAGGTCTTGAGAAGTAAAAATCGTCTTTAGACGTGAATGTAAAAATAAGCTCTTGAGTTTTCCTTTTTCTTTATTAATATATAAGAAATACCATATTTTTATTTTATTTTTATAAATATATGAGAAGCACAATATTTTTTTCTCTTTGTTAATATATGGGAAATACAATATTAATGTAGTAATGACTCCTGAATTTGTAATGTCAATTAGTATTTTAAGAGGAGGGAGTGCAAATATGAGATTCAGGCCTATGTATATTTCAATCAAGATAGATTTTTTCCTCTTATATGAAAAACTATATTAGAAGGTGTTTTCTTTTTCTTTTTTAATCCTATAATGTATGGAAATATTGTATTTAAATTTATCAATAGACAATTGTATGTAAACAAGTCTACATTCTATTAAAAATAAGATTTGGAGATATCATAGATAGATTTGAAATACCTTTTAAATAAAATCAAAAGTTATGGAGACTGAAAAATAATATGCTTTCACTATTGCTCTGGAATTTTTATTTTACAGAAATATAGCTATTAGAATCACCTAATTTTATTGTAAAACATTAAATATTCGACTTCTATCTCATTTGATATTTGCAGGAGGAAGACCCTGAAACCCCATATCTGATAGGAGTTTTAATATATGTACCTAGTATATAGTAATTCAGTTTGGCTTATATAATGTCAGAGCTACATATTATCATACTTTTAGTGTAGGGACATAGTTAGTAATGATCCATACTATAAATGAAGTTATTCGACATAATATGATTCATATTTTGCATCATAGAAAAAATTAACCGAGTTATATTGGTCTTGTTACTTTTGTAATTACATATTATGCTTCATGTTTTGCGTCCTAGAAAAGAATAACCAGGTTATATTTGTCTTGTTACTTTCATGGTTTCACTTCCACTTCTTACAAAATCTCAAACTTTTACTTTTACAGTTTCAATTCTAATCCTGACAAAATCTCAAACAATTAATTTCTAGGTCCAACTCCATTGGAAGAAATACAATGGTGTGTAATAAATGTTTATATATTAACTACTACTTGACTTTATACAGTTATAACTTTATTCTAAATCTGGGATCTGGGTGTGACTATCCACGTTAAATTGTAAATAATTTATGAAAAGTATTGAGTCAATAGCTACATTTTATCTTGACGATTTGTGGGTTATTTTTGAGTTGTCTTTGGTTTCTGCGTGTGTATCTGGGCATTCTGCAAATATGTATGCCTATATTTTATATACTTCTTAATTTATATAGGAAATCATGGGTTTTATTGTTTATTCAAAAATAATGATGTGTTTTGGTGTCTAAGCATTGAATTTGAAGGTTAGTAATCATTTGAAAAAAAAAAATATTTTGTGTATTAAAATTGCCAAAGCTATTGATCCATATGGGAAAAATAGTGATTATATTTTTATTTGGAAAAATTCTTGTATGAAATTTGTAAGTGAAATTGAATGAACATATTTCATACTTGTATATGCATTTATATGGTCACAATGAATTCAATAACTTATGTTTTTACTATGTTAACTACAAGCCATATAGATGATGAATTCATTGAGATACCTAATGAATTATGGAGGATTCATTGAGGCATTGATGAGATTACTTATGCAATTACTACTGAGTGACGAGTTGATAAGTTATTTAAGCCATGACCTTTTTAATGGTTTTTGTTAGTATAGTGTTTGTTTGAATTTTGAAGCGCTCAAATCGTGTGTATTTGTTCGTCATGCTCAATGTATGGGTGTTTTTGTTTCCATATGTATGTGAGGTCAACTCATAAATTATTTTATTCAAGAGTTTCATGTGTGTGTGTGTGTGTGTGCACGCACGTGCATGTGTGTGTGTGTGTGTGTGTGTGTGTGTGTGTGTGTGTGTGTGTGTGTGTGTGTGTGTGTGTGTGTGTGTGTGTGTGTGTGTGTGTGTGTGTGTGTGTTTAAATAAAAACAATAATTAAAATAAATATGGGTTACTTTGTATCAAAACTTTACATACCGATTAGAAATTTCAGTTACATTTAAGATCTTCTATTAGGAGTCTTAAGTTTTGTCGAGTTTGAGAATATTCTTTTTTTCGTGTTCTTGTCGAATCTTGTATGGTTCTAGTGTTGTAGAATATTTGAAAGTTTTAGTATGGTAGTTTTACGTGATTGTTGTAAATATATATATGTTTTGTTTTTTATCAATAATCACTTCATATCGAGTGACATCAAGAGAAAAATAATGTGTTCCTCTCAGTAAAATGGTTTTTTATCCTTTGTTATTGAAGACTTTTATTTTATAGACGTGTAGATAAGAATTTATCCATTTTCTCGTGTATTTGATATATTAAAATTTTATTTCATACTTGTATAATTTTATTTCATGTTGGTTACAATGTGTTTTTTTAGGTCAAAGTTTGCATGTTCTCGTATATTAACAAATGGAAATTTGGCCTTCATGATGATGCGCATGAATGTGATGCTTCCATAGAGATTGGTAATAAAAATTTAAGCTTTGTCCTTTACTTGTCAATGGAATCAACTACTTTAACTATTATAGATTGTTTACTATCTATATCAGATATTTTATTGACACTTGATAATCACCGCCATATACGTAAAAACAATGAACCTTCACTCGAAATAGATATAACCTTCTCGAAGGAGATCGATCATTACCGATAAAGCATGATTCAATAATTCAAGAAAGGGAATACAACCCTCCCATTATGAACTTATTCTTTCACTACAAATATACTTCTAACATTTTCATGCATTTTCCTATGAACATGCATGGAATTTTCTTTTATGATGATCAAACCATGTATCTCCATCAAAAATTGATGTAGATGTGTTTTTCATTCTCTTAAGTTAAATTTGAAAAAAAAACAATATGTCTTTCATTGGTTCTACCATCAATATAACAAAATTTCTTTAGCTTTTCAATTGTTAATTACAATTCACAATGATACTCATTAATTTTCAGTTGTTATCTCTTGATGTGACATTTTATTTACCCCTATCGGCAAGTCCATTACACATTTAGGTGTAATATATAGTTAGAAATAATTAGCTAAATAATCTATGGAAACACATTTGGAGGAGGTGTGAAAGTATAATTTTAACACGATAAATAGGTGTACTATTCTATGTGAAGGGCTAATGACATTTATGAAACTTTTTGTATTCTTTTCTTTTGATATTAATAAAATGTTTGTGGATCTATTTTTGAGCACAAAATTCAACTCAATTTTTAAAATAATATTGATCACCATCTCGCTCTTGTGCCATTGCCGATATTTATCCATTCATTGCACTAGAAGACATTTAGTCATTTATTATATTTGAAATTTGGTTTTTAATTCTTTAAATTTGTATTGTCCATAGAGAGACAAATATGATATTTTATCTAGAGAAACAAATATGATATGTGTCTACAGAGAAAAAATGCATATTAATCTACATTGTCTATAGAGGGAAAATAATTATAGACAATATTAGAGAAACCCACTTTGAAATAATACACAACTTTTAATGCCTCAATTTGAGACATTTTGGTGAATTACCTGTCTCAACTAACCCCCATTGTAGCAAAGTGCTTAAAAATTGCGGTATCTCGTAGAACCGATAAACAAAAATCAGATTTAGGAGCCATAGTTGAATGTCAATTTGAAAAAACCTATTGAAAAATCAATCCTCTAATACCAATCTGTAGAATATATTGGACAATTAAAACAAAAAATTAAGAATAGAAGTTAGAAATAAAAATAGAGACTGAAATCTAGAATCAACATAGAATTAGCATTGTTGTGTAGAAGAAAATATCTTCCATCTTGTCTATCGAGATTCAACACCTTACAATATTTTTATAGAAGTTACAAATTTCCTCCAACATATAGAGGATTTTTAATCTAAAATTAGAATGCACAACTCTAAAAATAGAACAATCTTAATAATAAAACTATCATCTACAAATAGTGCATGCTTTTGTGCATGCAAACAAAACTATTTTTAAATTTATTTTTATCTAATTGAAACTAAAATATGCATTCAAAATTAGCTTGTTCTTTTCTTTTCGTAAAAGTAATATTCGGAGAGAAATTATCTTATTCAAAAAATTATAGAATTATGTCTAGTTTAGAAAAATTGACAGCTTCATTGTTGCGATGGACTTAAGTATGATGAAAATATGTTCTCTCGAGTCTTAATTCTCTCAATCTTGATATAACACATGTTATGATATTCAAATTACACATGATTGATGAACATTATGGTAATAACCAAAACTAATCTCAACAAATTGCACACGATTGATGAAAATTATGGTGAAAACTAATGGGAATGTAAAAGAGATGATTATACAGTTTCCATAATGTCGGCATATCACTATAGATGAGTCTAGATTGTTGGTGCCATTTTTGAGCTTGCACCTTGTTTCCTAATTTTCCAAATCTGTATTTTCTCAAAAACGTTTTACCCTTTGAATTGATGGTCTGAAATTCTTACCCTCCAGTTGAATGCTTTAAAATGCTCACAAACTTGTTGTTTTGCCCTAATTTGAAGGAATATTCCAAGTTTGCCCTTTTTGTGCCCTTATTTTTCCAATTTCACGGGCTATGTCATTTTTCCCTTTGCCAAATCGTGAAAAAATCAAATTTGATCAATTCATATGTGTTTGTATTTGAAAATCCAATCCAAGGTCGAAAATATTGTAAAATCAGGCTTTAGTTGATTCAAAATCAAAAATTTGCCATCCTTGGTAAAAAAATTCAATTCCGTGGCTTCACCGAATTTTTTACGTTTTGATTTCGGCCGACGGGTGTCATTTGCCCATCAAATTCATCCTCAGAAGGCATTGGTAATGTGGCGGGTTTGTATTGGCTGAGAAAGGCGGGAGGCACTCTAACTTTTCATTTTTCACCTTTTCAAGAAAATGGGGCATTTTCGGGCCCGAGGCCCCGATTTTTTCCAAATTACCTACGTGGCATGTTTTCATTGGCCGAGGGGATGCAGTGGGTGGGGACTTAGAGTTTTTTGGCTCTAATTTTATAAATTTTCAAAACCAATTTTTCCCCCACTCCAATCAGAGGAGGACATGTGGCAAAGCACGGTGGCGCAGAGTGGGGTCATGGACCTGGTGGAGGGAAAAGGGGATTTTTCCCTTTTTCACAAAAAGGTTAAAGTAAAATTTTTGGCCCGAAAGCCCATGGCCAATAACGAATGGACACATGTAACATTTTAAGGGTCAAAGGGGGCACAGGTCAACGTTGAAGTTTGTGAATTTCCAAAAATTGTAAGGGAGGTTTGAAGGAAGAAAGGAAGACTTGGATCCGCAGCGAATAGAAGAGCGCCACGTGAT
Organism: Taxus wallichiana var. yunnanensis; assembly: GCA_018340775.1. Classification (NCBI taxonomy): domain Eukaryota; kingdom Viridiplantae; phylum Streptophyta; class Pinopsida; order Cupressales; family Taxaceae; genus Taxus; species Taxus wallichiana. Next base: position 117,485,145 of record CM031237.1, read on the forward strand.
GGATGGACAGCGGTTTGAGGCGCAGCCCATGGAGACAAAGTGGAAAATTTTCCCTTGGCTTAAAGGGATTAAAATGAAGATTAAGCCCGCGGGTCCTCAGCAAATGAGAGATGGACGCATGGCAGAGGGCAAGGTGGGTCGGCGGGCCGATGGAGGCAAGAAGGAATTTTTTCCCTTTTGCCAAAAATACTCAAAATCAAAATTTGATGCGTTGGCCCGCTAGCGAATCACAAGGAGACACGTGGCAAGGAAAAATCGAAGGTGCGGGCCCGCGGGGAAAAAAGTGAAATTTTTCCCAATTTCCAAAAAAGGTCAAAATGTGCAGAATTGAAGCGCGATTTCAATGGGACCCACCATATGCCACGTGTCAGCTCCAAATTTCAAGGGTGGAGGGGTGGAGAAAAAGTCAAAAATTTTCATTTTTCCAAAAAATGTGGAAAAGTCAAAAATGATCCCAATTTCAGTCCCATTTCTTTTTGACACATGGAGGGCCCTTAATAAAGGACAAATATGGATAAGATTGACGGTTACGTTATGCATTTTTATTTTTGGAAGCCATTTTTCCTCTAGGAATCTTGGAATCACGAATTTTGTATCAAAATTCATCAAATTTATAGTGATTTTGTGTCGTCTTGGCCTTCCAGGATCATTGGCATCACTTTCATGGCTTAATTCTTTAATTTGAGGTGTTTGAAATAATTTTTTCCCCAGCCCGAGTAAACATGTGAAATGAAAAAATCAAAAGTTGCAGAGGTAATTTGAAAAGGTAAAAAGGTGAAAATGATGAGTAGAAGGTGTTTGCATGCCTCAATGATGAAAAACATGCCTCCAGGATGGATAATGATCTAGATATTTGTAATGATTTAATCTTCTTGGGCACACTGCAACCTACGAGTGTTTTTCTGTTTGATGTCATTTTCATTGAATCATGAAGAATTGTTGTAACAAACTTGATCCCATGGCATATTCTTTTCTTGGGAAAGAAGGCTCTAATGTGGCATGAGGTATATAATGCATTTTGGAGAAATTGTAAAGGATTGGGAGTTGAAAATCACGAGCAAATTCTGAGAGAAAGCTCATTTTCTAAGAAATCCACCAAAGAACCAGGTTAATGTCTCATGTGTTGGAAATTCATGTATGTGAGTTGGTTACAAGTGTATAGCCATCACACAGCTCTAAGATTGTTCATGTAACTCTCCCCTGCTGTTGAATCTAACAAGTTTTGAATTAAATTTGTGTTTTCTACGCAATATGGTGTTTGTTATCATTTCTAATGCCCTGCAAATAGTTTTTCATTTTTCTTATTGCAATCTTGCATTTAAAGTCTTTAGAAATCACATGTAATCTCCATTTCTTGTTGATATTTTAGTGGTATTTATAATCTCATGTTCATAAGAGCCTTCATCCGATAAGGAGATGAACAAATTTTAAATCTCTTTACCTTCCTTGACTATAGAGACTTCTTGTAATCCTTTGGGGGTACCTTAGGCGTGGTTTGATCAAGGATTTTTGTGTTTAACTTAATTCTTTGTTTCAATATTTTGTAGTGTGTTCTCAAAGATTGTGTGAAGAGTACAACATGGGCTTCCATTTATGCCTCTTCTGGTTTAAAGAACATCCTGATTATTTGAGGCATTTCATCTGATAGTTGTTCAAGTATTGTAGAGATTGTCAAAGATCTTATCTATCCCAGTTTGTCTTGTCAATCCCCCACCAAAAATCATCTAAACAACAAAGATCCTATCATGTACTACCCCTGATTTGCATTTGTATACCCATAGAAGATCAAAATCCATTTGCAAAAGTATGCATAACAGATCAGGATTTCCAATGTCTCTAGTAACCTTTGCCTTGTTTTGAGAACATACCCATGTTTTGAGAAGTGACAACTTGTGAGAGTTTAGATCTGGGGTGTTGATCATGTTTTCATCAAGGTCTTCATCATATAATTTTAAGCAAAAAGAAGGACATCTTCATCTCCTTCACCATTACAAGGTTACAAAAAAGGTCCTCTTACCTTGGTTGCAAGGCACAACCTAAAACAGCTAGGACAAGATCAAGTCCTATTGGAGTGCTATCCATTTCTCCACAAACCTGAGTGCTAGTTAAACCATATCCCTGGATACCAATGAAATACAACATGGTCTAATCTATCTTTAAGCTCCATGATATATCTATGGTGTTGCTCAGATTGAAAAGGAGAACAAATTTGGATACCAACACGAGTGGCGCCATTACCAGGGAATTCTTGGAATTTCTTGGTGTTTTTGAAGTGTTTGAAGAGTTTGAGCATTTGTGTATTCAAGTATTTGAGCTGCTACATTGTTAAAATATCATTCTATGCTTCAGATCTACAAGTTTTAAGAAAAAGTTTCAAGTTCTGTCTACCGTTTTTCATTTACTAGCAGTTTATGTGCTTTGGGTGCATTGTGATTGATTGATTTAAGAAGAAGGTCTTAATTATAAAGCCTTGCAAATGTTTCAGATCTAGCAAACATTTGACAGATTACTTTAGTGCATTTACACAACTAAGGTGAAAGTCCTTAGTGGCGACTCCATGCTGATTTGATATTGAAAATACCAGTTGTCTTACCTTTCTGTCATTTACTTTTGTGTTGCTAATCCCTGCAAAACTGGAAGGAAGAATATCTCTCTTCATCAAGGACTCTGCTAAGAATTTGTTTACAGATTCAAGAAGCTCAGAGCTAGAGGGAAGAAAGGTGTGGAAGGTTGTTGGAGAATGGACTGTAATAAAGGAGATCCCTATTGTTGAGTTTGAAAGTGAGCAGCCTATTATTGAGGACTGCAATTCTTCTTCAATTGGATCTCGATTCAGATGCAAGATATTGCTGATTCGAATTCCCCATCGTGTGAGGGACCTTGTTGTTCATTTGAAAGGCTTGCTCCTAAATCTGCTCCTGTATTTTCTAAATTTGCTAGAGATCATCAAGAAGGAGAGCCCTTAAGAGAGATCTATCTTGAAGTTTTCATTCCCATTTCCCAAATACCTCTCACTCCTCATCATCTTGTTTCACCTCCAAGATCACCCCCACCAAACAATATGGCTTAACCTATACCTCCATTTGTTATTAACACCTTTGGTCCTATAAATTTTAGAGGAATGGATGGTTACCCAAATGATGTCCGACAAGATGTCAGAAATAGGCTGCCAAAATTCCAAGGTAATAATGCTATTACTGATGATCAACATCTCAAGATTTTTGATAAGGATGGAAGATTTTGAGATAGATTTTGAGGATGTGTATGTCAAATTGTTTATTCATACACTAGAAGAGGATGCTAGGGATTGGTACAAGGCTCTACCTGATAATTCTATTGATTTATGGACTGAAATGAAAAATGCATTTAGGTTGCAATATGGTGACAAGACTGATCCTAGATTTCTTTTATCTGAGTTTGAGAATATCAAGAAGAACCCTAATGAATCATTCCATGACTTCAACACAAGGTTTAACAAAACTTTGAGAATACTTCTTGTTGGTTTGAGGCCTTGTGATGAATCTTGTTTAATCAAATATGCAAATGCATTTGATAAGAAGGCAGCCTACTACCTAAGAGACAAGAATCCAACCAATCTAAGACAATATTTAACCATGGCACTTAAAATTGAAAACAATATCAAGGTTGTTGGGAAACCTCTCAAGAGAGATGGTGTAAAATTGATAAACCCTGAAAAACCTCAAGCTAGAAAAGGTGCTGATTTAGAAGAGGTTGTGAAAACTTTGGTAGGGGATGTCAAAGAAATCTCATACAAGTTGGCAAGAGCTGAGAAGGGAATCAGGCAGACTTCACAAGGTCAGCCTAGGCAACAAAACCATGATAGATTTTGTAGTCATCCTAGGGGTGATCAAAGACAAGATGATAGAGGTAAAGGACCTATGGGAGGGGGAAATAGACAACCCCAAGCACGTGAAAGTAGATTAGTTCCTGACCCTCTAACTACCGAGTTGTTGTTGTTGATGAAGTTACTAATATGGATTGGTGTGATAGATGTTTTCTTCCTCATCCTCCATGTGAAGTGGATCAACATGTTTGTGAAGATGATAATGAGGATGGAACTGATGATGATATTTGCATGATGGGTTTTTCTTCAAGCTCACAAGGAGCAGGAACATCTACTCGAAGTAATAAGTGCTAGGATTGCTGCTACTTTTGGGATTGCATCAAATGGGTACAAGTCTTTCTCCCCTCATGCTCTCAAAGTTGATGTAGTGCAAGATTTTTAAATTCCTAACAATGACTTTTAATACTTAAGAGATTTGATGATTAAGAAGTATGATGGTGGTATCCCTTCGGAGGAAGATAAAAAATTGTTGATGAATATTTTTGTACCTCAAGAGAAAGACTATAACACTAGAAGAAAATTTTTTTAAGGAGTTGGGCCTCAATCCAAACCTAAAAATCCCGTGCTCACAAGCATTCCAAAAGAGGCTCCTAGGAGAGAAGAACCTATCAAAAAGTTCCGTTGTCCCAAACAAAAATTACAGTCCTCATCATGCCCTAGCTGCTAAGAATCCTTTGCCATCTGATGAATCTTCTTGTCTCCCTTCCAATGTTGTTTTTCCAAAGAGTTTTCCCTATGACATAGCCCAAGTATTGAGCCAAATTAAAGTGAGTGTTCCAATCATTGAGTTTGTTAGAATTCCTAAGCATAAGAAGAGAGCATTTGAGTACTTGGGGTTGAAGGAAGAGAAGATCACTCCAAGCAGAAATGTAAATGTTGTTGAGACTCCTCCTCAAATCATTGTTGACCTTGAAACACCACCAATCATAGAATATCTTGGAGAGACAATTGAGGTATATTTGGGGACATCGTTGGTTGATTTCCAATTGAATGTTGATCCATTTTTCACAAATTTCATTATAAAGGATATGCTACTTCACAATTGTATGTTTGATTCTAGTGCATCATGTAATGTCATGCCTCTAGAATTCATGAATGAGTTGGATATCAAAGTGACAGTAGCCTATGGGAAGTATACTGCTATGGACTCAAGAGAAGTGCCTGTAGTTGGTTATGTACAAGGTTTGGTTGTGCAGCTTGCATATTATCCCGGTAGGAATTTAAAATTGGATGTTGTGGTTGTTGATTGCCATGCAAAATGGGGTATGCTTTTGTTAAGAAAGTGGGATGCAAGTGTTGGAGGGAGTGTCCAAATGGATATGTCTTTTTCCACCATTCCCATTAAGGGAAGCCTAGTCAAGCTCTATGGAGAAAAGAAAATGTTGCACCTAATTGAAGATCCCAACAATGCTTCTTATGAAGTGTTGTTTGTTGATGTTGATGCTGATAATTTCATTGGTTTTGCTGATGGAAAAGAAAATAAAATGGATCATTCAAAGTGCCTTAATAAGGTATGTTCTCCTTGGACCTTGCTATTTGATGGAGCTTGCTCCAAATTTTGAAATGGTGCTGGTGTAATTCTGATTTATCCTATCTTGGAAGAACTTATTTTTTCCTTCAAGCTTAATTTTGAATGTACTAACAACATTGCTGAGTATGAAGCCTTGTTGTTGGGTCTAAGAATTGCATGGAAGTATGGTGTCAAGGACATCATTGCAAAGGGATATTCAGATCTAGTTGTCAAACAAATAAGAATATTGTATGCTATAAAAAATCAGTGGATGAAGCAATATAAGCATGCAGGTTGGGATCTAGTTGAGATGTTTGATTCCTTCAATATTATGCACCATGAAAGAAGTTTTAATGTTGTTCTGACAAGTTGGTAGTGTTGGGGTCAAGATTTGGAGTTTGCACCGTTTCACCTTATTGTGAGTACAATGTTGAAGTGTTGACTAGGCCAGCTGTCCCTGACAACATCAAGCATTGGCAAGTGTTTGATGATGATTCTCAAGTGCAAAGGTTCTTACAAAATCAAGGTGATTTTGTAGATCAGCATATTGATTGGGAACCAATGGTGTGTATGACTGAAGGAAGAGAGACTTTGTTTGGAAAAGATATCATCTAATTGAAAACAAACACCATTCCTAGAGGTCTTGTTGCACTTGAGTCAAATTTTAACAATGTTGATTGCATCATAAATAGAAACATGTCTACCTCAAGGGATGTGGAAGAGCATGACTTGGGAACAAAGGACAAACCAAGAAAATTTTGGTTGGGTAGCAGTCTAAACAAAGAGGAGAAACAGTCTTATGTTTAGCTGTTAAAGAAATATCAAGATTGTCTTGCATGGTCATATTCAGAGCTGAAAGCATATAGAGAAGATTTATTTCAGCATGAGATCCCTCTTGAGCCAAAGACGAAGCCATTTAGATAGAGGCAAAGGAAAATTAATCCACTCCTCTCCATGAAAATTCAAGATGAGTTAAAAAAGTTGAGAGATGGAGGTATTATTCAGCCCACTAGATATTAATCTTGGGTTGCAAACCTTATGCCAGTTAGAAAGAAGAATGGAGATATCAGACTTTGTGTAGACTTCAGAAATCTGAAAAAGCATCCATGAAGGACAACTATCCCTTGCAAAATATGGAAAATATGTTTCCTCTTGTGACAAGGTCTGAGTTGCTTTCTACATTGGATGGTTTCTCCGAATACAATCAAGTGGTAGTCAAGGAATCAGAAAGACTTAAGACAACATTAACTACTCCTTGGGGAACATATGTTTTTTTAGGATGTCATTTGGTTTGATGAATGTTGGTGCCACTTTTCAAAGAGCAATGGATGTTTCTTTTGCTGGTTACATCAATGAGTTCATTACAGTTTACCAAGATGATGTGAATGTGTTCTCAAGGTAGAGAGGTGATCATTTGCAGTACTTAGAGAAGATACCGATTAGATGTAGGGAGTATGGCATTTATCTTAATCCAAAGAAGTTTCATTTTGACGTGCAAAAGGACAAGATTCTTGGTCAAATTGTGTCAAAATATGGTGTTATGATAGACCTTGAGAGATTAGAAGCAATCAGCAAAGTTCCTATCCCAAGAACCAAGAAAGACATCCAATCTTTCTTTGGTCAAATTAATTTTGTTAGAAGGTTTTTTTCAAAATTTTCTCGAGTTTACTCTTCCAATGAAAAGCATGCTAAAGAAGGACCAAGTTATCAAGTTGGAGGAGGCTGCCATTAAAGCTTTTGAAGGAATGAAAGAGGCACTCAAACATGCACCTATCTTGGCAGCTCCGAATTACAAGAAGCCTTTCCAAATCTTCTCTTTTTCTTTTGAAAATACTATTACATCTATTTTTCTCCAAAAGAATGAATATGGGGCTGAGAGGCCTATTTCCTTCTTTAGCAAGGCTTTACAAGCTGCTGAGTTAAAGTATACAATCATGGAAAAACAAGCATTTTCCTTGGTGAAAGCAACAAAAGTTTTCAGGACTTATATATTGAGTTCAAAAGTTGTTTCTTATGTTCCCCACACCATGGTGAAGGACATCTTATCGAGAGATGTAGATCTCATGTAAAATATGTAGATGGGTGAGCAAACCGTAGGAGTATGATATGGACATTCAAACCACAAAGCTAGTAAGAGGTTTGGGTATTGCTAAGCTCATGGATGAGAGCAACCTACAGATGTGGAAGTGAATGAAGTAGAAGAAGAAAGGGAAGATATTCTTGGGAAATTGGTAAGTTCTGAGTGGTACAAGGATATAATATTTTACCTCATACACCTTTGCTGTCCTTATCATTTAAATAAAAATTAGAAAAGAGCCCTCAAGCTGGATTCTCAAAAATATATCATCACAAACCTTGGGATGGCTTGGAAGAACCCTGAAGGTATCCTCTTGAAATGCATAACTGAAGATGAAGCTCAAGATAGTTGCTGATTTACATGGGGGAGTTTGTGGAGGACACTTTGCTGGAAGAGTAACAACACATAATATTTTGAGAGCTGGTTATTGGTGGCCTACTCTCTTCAAAGATGCAACCCAACTAGTTAGAAAATGTGATAGTTGCAAATGTTTCTCTGGAAGACTGAAATCTTCAGGTTCCCTTCCTTTGCAGCCTGTATCAATTGAAGCTCCTTTCAAGCAATGGGGGATGAAATTCATTGGTGAGATTTTAGATCCTTCTAGTGCTAGCCATAAGTGGATCCTTGTAGCCACCGATTACTTTTCAAAGTGGGTAGAGGCAATCCCCATCAAGAAAGTAACACACCAGATAATTATGGACTTCTTGTTGAATCAAATCATATGCAGATTTGGAGTCCCAAGTAAATATTGTAGCTGATAATGCCATGTGCTTTAGATCCAAACCTTTAATGGAATGTGCAATGAATAGGAGTCAATCTGACTTATTCTTCAAACTATAACCCCAAGGAATGGACAAGCTGAGTTTAGCAATAAGAATTTGTTGAAGATCATTAGAAGAACCTTGGATCAAAACAAGAAGAAATGGGGTGAACAATTGAAATTTACAGTTTGGGCTGATAGGATAACTCCTAAAAGATCTACTGGTAAAAGCCCATTTTAATTGGTGTATGGAACTCTGGATTTGCTACCCTTGCAACTACAATTATCTTCATTTTAGTTTTCGAACAGTTGGAAGATCAAGAGCTTGTCCCATATTAATCAAGGATCAATCAGATTATTGAGCTGGATGAGGAGAGAAGAGCATCCCATCAAAGGCATGTCAAATTTAGGGAAAAATTGAAGAGATTGTTTGATAAGAAGGTCACTCCTAGAGCCTTCAATGTTGGATATTTGGTCTTGTTATGGGATATTAGGCATGAAGACAAGGGCAAGCATGGAAAATTTGATGCATTATGGATGGGCCCTTATGCCATTGATATCAGAATTGGTGAACATACCTTCTTTCTCAAGGACTTAGATGGGGAATTGTTGGAGCTTCCTATTAATGGCAGACATTTGAAACATTTCTTGGATTAATCCCCAAATTTGAGGTATGCACAGCTTGTACAGTGTATAGTGTTTGGTTTTTGCTCTGTTTTTGGTGTTTTGTCGGTTTTGTGGTTTGCCTTGCTATGTGGCAGCCATTTTTGTCGGGTTCTCAGTTGGTTTTTGGTGATTTTGGCTCTTGACTCCTTTGCCCAATGGATATTTTGGCACTTGGTCTACGTTTTGTCCTTGTGGCACTCACTGGGAGTGCCCATCCCCAAGCAAGAGCCAATGTTGGTGCCATTTTTGAGCTTGCACCTTGTTTCCTAATTTTCCAAATCTGTATTTGCTCAAAAACATTTTACCCTTTGAATTGATGGTCTGAAATTCTTACCCTCCAGTTGAATGCTTTAAAATGCTCACAAACTTGTTGTTTTTCCTTAATTTGAAGGAATATTCCAAGTTTTCCTTTTTCGTGCCTAGTTTTTCCTTTTCCAAATCATGAAAAAATAAAATTTGATCAATTCATAGGTGTTTGTATTTGAAAATCCAATCTCAAGGTCGAAAATATTGTAAAATCATGCTTCATTTATTCGAAATTGAAAATTTGCCATCCTTGGTGAAAAAATACAATTCTAGGGCTTCCTAGAATTTTTTACGTTTTGATGGCCGAAGGGCATCATTTTCCCGTCAAATTCATCCTAAGAAGGATTTAGTAACGTGGCGGGTTTTCATTAGGCGAGGAAAGGCTGGGAGGCACTCAAACTTTTCATTTTTCACCTTTTCATGCAAATGGAGCATTTTCGGGCCTAAGGCCCCGTTTTTTCCAAATTGCCTATGTGGCATGTTTTCATTCACCGAGGGGATGCAGTTGCAAGGGGACTTAGAGTTTTTTGGCTCTAATTTTATAAAGTTTCAAAACCAAATTTTCCCCGCTCCAATCAAAGGAGGACATGTGGCAACATGGCGGAAGGAAAAGGGGATTTTTGTCCTTTTCACAAAAAGGTTAAAGTAAATATTTTGGCCCGAAAGCTTGTGGCCAATAACGAATGGACACATGTAACATTTTAAGGGTCAAAGGGGGGCGCGGGTCAATGTTGAAGTTTGTGAATTTCCAAAAATTTGTAAGGGAGGTTTGAAGGAAGAAAGGAAGACTTGGATCCGCAGTGAATAGAAGAGCGCCACATGGCGGGATAGTTTCGGAGGCATGGGCCCGCAGAGACAAAGTGGAAAATTTTCCCTTGGCTTAAAGGGAGTAAAATGAAGATTAAGCCCATGGGTCCTCAACAAATGAGAGATGGACACGTGGCGAGAGGGTGACATGGGTCGGCGGGCCAGCGGAGGTAGGATCAAAATTTTCCCTTTGCTAAAAATACTCAAAATCAAAATTTGATGCACTGGCCCGCTAGTGAATCACAAGGAGACACGTGGCAAGGGAGAAATCGGAGGTATGGGCCCACGGGGAAAAAGTGAAAATTTTCCCAATTTTTGAAAAGGTCAAAATGTGCAAAATTGAAGCGTGATTTCAATGGGACCCACCATATGCCACGTGTCAGCTCCAAATTTCAAGGGCGGAGGGGTGGAGATAAAATTCAAAATTTTCCATTTTTCAAAAAATGTGGAAAGTCAAAAATGATCCCAATTTCAGTCCCAATTGTTTTTTGACACGTGGAGGGCCCAGAATAAAGGAAAAAGATGGATAAGATCAACGGTTGTGGTGCATTTTCATTTTTGGCCGCCATTTTTCCTCCGAAAGCTTGGAATCACAAATTTTGCATCAAAATTCATCAAATTTATAGTGATTTTGTGTCGTCTTGGCCTTCCAGGATCATTGGCATCACTTTCATGGCTTAATTCTTTGATTTGAGGTGTTTTTGAAATAATTTTTTCCCCAGCCCGAGCAAACATGTGAAATGAAAAAATCAAAAGTTGCAGAGGTAATTTGAAAAGGTAAAAGGTGAAAATGATGAGTAAAAGGTGTTTGCATGCCTCAATGATGAAAAACATGCCTCCAGGATGGATAATGATCCAGATATTTGTAATGATTTAATCTTTTGGGCACACCTGGAAACATGCGAGTGTTTTTCTGTTTGATGTCATTTTCATTGAATCATGAAGAATTGTTGTAACAAACTTGATCCCATGGCATATTCTTTGCTTGGGAAAGAAGGCTCTAATGTGGCATGAGGTATATAATGCATTTTGGAGAAATTGTAAAGGGTTGGGAGTTGAAAATCATGAGCAAATTTTGAGAGAAAGCTCATTTTCTGAGAAATCCACCAAAGAACCAAGGTTAATGTCTCATGTGTTGGAAATTCATGTATGTGAGTTGGTTACAAGTGTATAGCCATCACACAGCTCTGATATTGTTCATGTAACTCTCCCCTCTTTGTTGAATCTAACAAGTTTTGAATTAAATATGTGTTTTCTTTGGGCAATATGGTGTCTATTATCATTTCTAATGCCTGTAAATAGTTTTTCATTGTTCTTATTGCAATATTGCATTGAAAGTCTTTAGAAATCACATAGAATCTCCATTTCTTGTTGATAGTTTAGTGGCATTTGCAATCTCATGTTTAGAAGATCCTTCATCTGATAAGGAGATAAACAAATTTAAAATCACTTTACCTTCCTTGACTGTAGAGATTTCTTGTAAGCCTTTGGGGGTACCTTAGGCATGGTTTGATCAAGGATTTTTGTGTTTAATTGAGTTTTTGGTTTCAAGATTTGGTGGTGAGTTCTCAAATATTGTGTGAAGAGTGCAACCTGGGCTTCCATTTGTGCTTCTTCTGGTTGAAAGAACATCCTGATTAATCGAGGCATTTCATCTAATAGTTTCTCAAGTATTGTAGAAATTGTTAAAGATCTGATCCATCCTAGTTTGTCTTGTCAATCCCCCATCAAAAATCATCTAAACAATAAAGATCCTATCATGTAATACCCCTAATTTCCATTTTTATACCCACATAAGATTAAAATCCATTTACAAAAGTTTGCATAATAGATCAGGATTTCCAATGTATCTAGTAATATTTGCCTTGTTTTGAGAACATACCCATGTTTTAATAAGTGATAGCGTGTGAGAGTTTAGATATGGGGTGTTGATCATGTTTTCATCAAGGTCTCCATCATAGAATTTTAAGCAAAGAAGAATAACATCTTCATGTCCTTCACCGTTACAAGGTTACAAAATAGGTTCTCTTACCTTGGTTGCAAGGCACAACCTAAAACAACTAGGACAAGATCAAGTCCTATTGGAGTGCTATCCATTTCTCCACAAACCTGAGTACCAGTTAAACCATATCCCCGGCTACCAATGACATACAACATGGTCTAATCTATCTTTAAGCTCCATGATATATCTATGGTGCTGCTCAGATTGAAAAAGGAGAACAAATTTGGATACCAACATAGACTATTGCATTAGTTTACAGATCTGGAAACACTAAGAAAGATTACTCTTTTGAAGGGTATTTCGGACCTGATATTTGCCTCCTAAGAGAATTTGTTAACCTAGAAAAAAACATCATAAAAACCATAAGGAATGCAAGGAAAGTGATTTAATATAAGATATTATTTTACATGACAAATTTATTGCACCTTAAATATTGTGACATAAACATTACTAGAGTGGTATGTTTTAAATTATGAGTTAGAGATTCCGATAAGTTTATTATTTGTGTAGATTAAGTTTTCAAATAATTGAACCTTTTCAGAATTGTAACCAAAAGAATATCTAAAGCAAGTGAATGTTACTTTATTGACAAATCGTAGCGAGCGAATTCTATTGAAACCATTTTTCCAAGAAATAATCAATGTGTAATATTTTGGCTTAAATATTTAAGATGACAGGATGAGTGATACTTGTAACAAAGTTCTTAAATAATTGAACCTTTTTATACTAGTAACAATGGAACATCTAATGAAAGTGTATGGTAGTTGATTTGAAGACATTGATTATTTCTTAGAAAAAGGGTTTTGATGGAATTTGTGCCGTAGGATTTGTTAATCAACTGGTGATTCTAGAGTGCAGAAAAATTTAGAGATGTTGCATCCTGCGGTGCAACCACCACTAGGGAGGATTGTGCCTCAAGAGGATTTGAAACTCGGTGGACCAACACACAACAATCGACATGACCACACCACTCCCACCCCATCCGCTGGTGAACTTTTATTATTATTCGAGAACATTTGTATAGATTTTTCATGCCGTTTTAAGATATTTTCAATATGGCATGTTTATTAGAGATATAATATTCTTTAGTCTTTTATGAATTGAGACTGATTGTTATTTTTTGTATTTCTTAGAAATAATAAATTTATAGGGGTAGTTTTATTCATGGTTTATTTTTCTATTAAAAACTTATCCATATTAACGTGTTTTCAAAATACCAAAAGAACATAATAAGTGGGGTACTATGGGAAGAGAGTTTTCAGGATTACTAGGGACATCGTATCTTAAAACTTTTTCTATTATTATTATTTATCTCAATATTGATATTTGAGTCTCCACAATTTTTTATTTGTTATTTTATCCCACAATTGATGTACATCACATTAACTTGTTTTTGTTGGCTCTCTCCACATTTTCCCATGATTGAAAATATCAACACTCAGTGGGGGGTGCATTCTTCTCCATCATGTGTGGAATTGAAATTTGTACATCTTCTATATGTATTCTTCACCAAGGTCTTCCAATTGGTTCTCGCCTTGTACAAATTGGGGTTCGACTCCTAAGTGTCTATTCTATGGCCACTTTGAAACCTTGATGCATCTCTTTTGGTTCTACCCCAAAGCACATTGTACTTAAAATTGGATTCATTCCTCTTTCCTCCATCTCGAGGCATGAATGTTTTACCTGAAACACATTATTTTAAGAGATATCCCCACAATTATGTATATGTTCTCCAAGATTTTGCATTTTTTTGAGAGAATAATTTTTATTTTGGATATGGGAAGAACGAAATACTTTTTATTTGGTAATTGTAAAGTTGATAAGCAATTGTTAATGTATAACAAATCTATGGATATATCTAATGTGCTACTTTTGTAGATTCAAGTACGGGATAATAAAGTTTCCTTAGAAGTGGAACATTTATATAATCTTATACGACATTAGGGTGATGCCCCATGTAATTTCATCCACGAACTACCTTCACCTTCTTGACGTTCTTCGCTGCATGGCGGCTGTCTCCGTGGAGGTCTTTAGAGCTTCTCTCAAAGCAACATTCATTCCTCCATGCTCACCGCTCACCGAATAACCACCGGTGGAGGAGTGCTTTCCCACTAGCTTCTTAGCAAGGCCGGGGTTCCCCTTGCTCATCAGCTTAGAAGGGGCTCACCGGTTTCTCCCAAGCCACACATCTATGATGGATGGAACTTACCACCCCCACCCCTATCGCTTTCAAAAAATTCTTACGGATTCCTCTTGCCATCTCTCCCACTTGGTTGGTGGGACAATGAAGAGGTGGCCACACTAGTTCGAGGTTGGGACATACGATCTTGTGAGGACCTTCCTGGTCCTGGCTAGCCTTATGATCACGATCATCCTTCCTCTAAGATCTTTGTTGGGGTGGCTTGATTTTGTCTCTTCTATTTTCATGTATTCTTAGGCGTTGCGTAATGTTTTTTATTGTTATCATAATATTTCCCTAGTTTGTTTGTGGTTTTGGGGCGTGCTCTCATAGTACCTGATTTTTGTTTAAAACTATCTAATATCTTATTGCATTTAATATAATATAAGATCCTTTTCATAAAAAGAAAACAACATCACAATAATTTTTTCTAATATGCGTTAGTCACAAATTATACAATAATAATATCTATTGGTCAACAAATAGATATTGGTTAACAAATAGCTACAAATTAGTCGGACTATTGCAAAAGATTATATGATAATAATATCAATTTATAAAAGAATACCAAATCGACACATACAATTTTGATAATTCAAAGAATTAATAAATATTCCAACTTAAATTATACAATTTTGATAATTTAGATTGAATACTAGTGTGTATTAAGATAGAGAAGTTGATAGGAAATATTTGAATAATTTAATGAAGCCTAAGTCCCTTTCACTTAGTGTTTTTGAGATGTTTTTTTAATTAAGGGTAAGAGTGTACACTAACAAAAAACAATTATTGTTCTGAATTAAAAAAATCACCAAGCTTCTAGAATTTATTTGACATTTAAAGTTATTAAAAAAGTTTTGTGCAACTAATTCTTACATTTTTATATTCAATATTAAAAAAATATATAAAAATTTGAGCACCAATACATAAAAATGACGTGGTAATACCCACCCCAAGATGAAAATGTGAAATTAAAAACCACATGAAAATCCTTATCCAAAGACAAGAAAAATTAGAACTACTTTGTTAGCCATATTTTTCATGATGGGTAACCAATTATTACCTTTTCCAACTTTTATCAGCAGTTGGAGTGATCTATGTTACAAAAAAAAAATTATTTTGTCCCAAGAAAAGAAAAAAGTAGTTTTGTTTTTACATATAATTTTTTTAGATAGTTCGATTTTAGGTTCCTAATTTTAGGAAAAGCTAAATAAAAAAATAAAATAAAATCTTTGTATTGCACAAAAGCATTTGCTTTTTAGTTTTATTTTTAATAGTTGAGTGTTTTATTGTTAGAAGAAGCCATGAATTTATTAGAGGAAATTGTAAGTGTTTTTATAAAACACATTCAAAGAGATTGTATTGAGTTGAAGCTCTGACAAGGAAGAAGAAATATATGCACAGAAGTGTTGATCTGAGTTTGCAATAATCTATTTTATTTGCAATTATTTATTTTATTTATGTTAGTTGTTATTTTATGTGCCTAATTTCTACAAATTGGTATCAGAGAGTGGATTTTTTCAGTAGGTTTCTAATTGACAATAGGTTATGGCTTCTATATCTGGTCTATAGAAATTGTAATTTACAAGAAATAATTACAAGTATTGATCATCCTACCCAGAGTGGCAACAACCAAGAAAGCACAAATTGTGTGGGAAACTCCAAGTAGCATATCAAGGAAAGATAAAGTAAAAACCACCAAGCTATAGTTATTTCATAGATATTTTGAAAATATGTCAATGAAAGATACCGATTATGTAGAATCGTTTTTACTTTTGTAGTTGGATTAGTCAATCAAATCAAATCTCATGGTGAAACTATTTAGAACAAAATGATTAATGAACAAATTCTTAGAATTTTTCCTTCAAAATTTTATCCTTTGGTAGTTGTTATTGAAGAAACTAAACATATAAGTTAGTTTCCAAAAATGAGTTCCATGCATCACCGATAAATCATGAACGAGAGGTTGAATAGATCACATGCAGCTATAGATCAAGCTTTTTCATCAAAGGTATCGAGAAATTCACGAAGAGGAAGAGAAAATTTCAGCCCTAGAGGAAGAGGAAGAATTTAATCTAAAGGATGTAGCAACGGTCCATCAAACGCAAGTGGAAGAGGACATATTCAAGAGCACAATCATGATAATTTTCTAGGTATGAGATAAGATAAATCGCATGTGCAATGTCATTATTGGAAGATATATGAGAATTATTCTTTTGAATGCAGGAAAAAGCATATGATCAGAACAAATAGATTCAAAATATGGTTGGAAGCTCTACTCCAAGCTCCATGTTTATTGCATCCACAAATATTTCTGAAGCATTTCCTATTGAGTGTAATCTACCACAAGAGATTCCTAGTGATATGTGGTATTTGGATTAAGTTACTGTAATCACATGTCGTAATATAGATTTATTTTCTAATTTAGACAAGTAAGTAAAGATAGAAGTTACACTTGGAAATAATAATATGGTGACGATAAAAGGTAAAGGAAAAATCAACATTCTAACTAAAATGGGGGAGAAAAATATTATGCAAGATATTTATTATGTTGTAGGTTTGAAGCACAATCTTATGAGTATTGGTCAATTGGTACAAAAGGGATACAAAGTTTACATTTAAGACAATGAATGTGTGATCGTGGATAAAGCTCCAAGTACATAGGTTATTGCTAAAGTAAAGATTACAAGCAACAAAATGTTTCCTTTTAGATTATGCTAGCCACATCGTAGTTCATACAAAAGATCAATCCGAGATCTAGTAATATTGAATCTAATATTTAGATAGTTGAAAAAGATGAATAATGACATCTCGGGTTTGGTCATTTAAACTTTAGTGGTTTGAATTTATTACACAAAAATATGGTGAAAGGTTTTCCTTTGATTCAAAAACTAGATAGAGTTTGTGAAGGTTGTATTTTTGGGGAAGTAACACAAAGAATCCTTCCCAGTTGGAAAAATAAGAAGAACAAGTGCACAACTTTACATTGTTCAATCAGATTTTTGTGGACCGATGCAAACAAATTCTATTAGAAGTTGCTCATAATTTATGACATTCATTGGTGACTATAAAAACAAGACATGGGTTTATGTTTTTAGAGACAAATCAGATGCTTTTGATATATTTCAGAAGTTCAAGGCTTTAGTGGAAAATAAAAGTGGGTACTACATCAAAGTTCGAGGAAAATAGAGAGAGGTGATTATGTTTCCAATAATTTTCTAAATTTTTCTAAATATAATGGTATACACAAGTAGTTTACTACCAGGTATACACCACAATAGAATGGTGTGGCAGAGAGAAAGAATAGAACCATTATGGAGATGGTAAGAATTATGATGAAGGAAAAACATCTTTCAAATGAGTATTGGGAAGAAGTAGTAGCAACTTTTATTTACAACATAAATAGGTGTCCAATGAAGTTTTGAAAGTTCCTCAACAAGCTCGGATTAAGAGGAAACAAAATTTTTATCATTTTAGAATCTTCAGTTGAGTGGCATACGCATGTGTTCCCGAGAATTTAAGGACAAAGTTATACAAGAAAGGAGAAATTTTGATATTTTTTTAATATTCGAGAGAATATATAGGCATACAAGTTGTTTAATCCGATTCTTAGAAAGGTCGTTATTGATAGCAGAGATCAAATAATGATTACTAAATGTATTCAAAATTTATCCAATGTGTGTGTAAAACAAAAGAGCAGAGCCATATAAAGGTTGTGGGAGGAAGGAGGACAGTTATAATTGTCCATCAACAAATATAATCAACAATGTATTAAACTAACTAATGCTAACATTCCCCCCTTATTACATTGTTCGTACAAACATACATTTCCTGATATTGGATGTCCCCCCCTTAATGAGAACACCACAAAGAGGGTCTTCACACGAGCATGTGCCTACATGGTCTTGATACACATGGTTTTTCTAAGGTTGACCATAAACCTAGAGGGACAGGAGCACTTTCCAACTGTTCACCTTGGTGGTTTTATAGGATTACCACGAACCAAGAGGATGATTCCTCGGTGGTTTTACAGGTTTACCATGAACCTAGTGCGAGTACCATGCACTACTTTCAGTGCTTTTCTATTCCCCACGACGATTTTCAATTTAGGAGATCTCAAACAGGAAACTATGCAACATCTACACTTTATTGAAAAACAACAAAACAACCAACACAAAACTGAAATAAACAAACCAAAATTGAGGAATTGGTCCTCAATACCTTATTCGCCACAATATCTGCGCCGGGCGGTCTCATGCAGCTTGCAAGAGGTCGCTAGATTTCCACCAGCCTCCATTTTCCTCCATCCTCCTGTAAGTTACTACTTAGTTAGCAGATAAGGCTTTGAATCTCATTATGTTCTAATTGATTCGAACAATCTCCACACATATCTGATCTCCTATATGCTTCAGAAATGTCCATTTTTCTCGCCAATTTCTTCCTTGCCTCCTTTGAACAATGTGTTATGAGATGTTGTGAAGCTCCTCCATTCTGATCAGTTTTATCAAATAATTATAGGTCTTTGTGAGAAACACCTCACCTTACCATGCTTATTTCTCCATTTTCAGACATCAGCAGTAAGAATACAACGATCATAATAATTTTGATCGAAAGAAATTATAACAAGATGATTCAAAAACACACCAAGTTCTTCCCCAACATGAAAGCTCTCTAGGAAAAAATCAATCATAGAGTTTGGTATTGTGCACGCCTCATTTAATGTAGTTATTATAACTGTCTTATTAATCGTAGAAGACTTTTTTTTCTTGACTGCCTAATACTGCACTTTCCATAGACGATAGGCTCCTCATTCTAAACAAAAACACGCCAAACAACTACTTTTTATTATGCAGGTGGATCAACAATTTCAGAGAAAGAGATACTTTCTAGGGTTGCTAATGATTTTACTCCTTCAACAACATCATCTTTGTCATGATAACCCCTAAACGTGAAGGATGAGATGGAGTCTTTGGTCAGCTTTATATATAAAGTGGAGAGACAAAAGTGTATACATCAATCAGAACATGCCAATACTGGAAATGATCCACTCATGTCACTTTTACTGTTACATACACCTGCATCACGAGTATTCTTCCAAACAGTCTTTGCTCTAATTTACCGCACTGGTCAAGTGTCTATTACTATTGTGGATGTGTTGATAAGTTGAGTAAGAGCATTAAATAATTCTAGGAATGCAAGAATGGCATGCCTTATCAGCTCTGATTTTAATGCCTCACAAAACTCTGTAATGCAGGCACCAAAATCTTTTGGTTTCTTTAACACGTTTCCTTCACATGCTCTAACTTAGTGAACGATGGTCAATACATACTTCCAAAAAAACACCAAAGGAGAATTCTATGCTCCAACAAAACGCAAAACAAGAGCAGTACAACTACCAAATGAGATTTCCAAGCAAGAAGGGAAGCGAAGTTTTCTAGCAAATCTTCAACAGTCCACGAAACTAATGAAATACAAACCTTTCTCTCTCCCACACTCCCACTTCCACGCTCTGATACCAATGATAGAAGGAGATCAAATAATGATTCTTGAATGTATTCAAAATGTATTCAATGTGTGTGTAAAACAAAAGAGAAGAGCCATATAAAGGCTACGGGAGGAAGGAGGATAGTTATAACTGTCCATCAACAAATATAATCAACAATGTATTAAACTAATTAATGCTAATGATTATCACAGAGATGTACAATTGTTTGAAAATGAGGCATGGGATGTAACTATTTATAAAATAGTCAGTGTAGCAAAGTAGTTATTCCTCATGATGATATGGTAGATGAAATCATAGAGAAGAAAGGTATTGTATCTTCTTCGAATCTAGGACACGCACCACAAGTTCTAGCACAAGTTACACCTCAATCTACATCTAAGAGATCTCCAAGATTTCATTCATCTTTAACCATCCAATAGACACGACATGTAACACTAGAATGAAATCCTTCACTACAAAACAATCCATCATCATATATTCCTTTGCAGCGGAGAACAAGGAGTCTTAGTGAGATTTATAATGTTGATACATCTAATGTTTTTTATTTTTTTTTGCATTTTTTTCTCAAGTTCTAGATCCAATATACATTGAAGAGGATGTAAACAATGAATTTTTTGTTCAATCAATGGATAATGAGATAGATGCCAAAGAGAAGAATCAAACATTGGAATTGGTAGATCTTCTAGGAGGAAAGGACATGATAGGAGTGAAGTGGGTCTATAAGTCCAAATATATTGCTGATGGTAAAGTATAGAAACATAAATCAAAATTGGTTACGAGTTTTTTCACAATAAAATGGAGTAGATTACAAAGATATGTTTGCACCTATAGCACATTTGGACACGGTAAGAATGGTTTTAATAATTTCATCTCAAAACATATGGCCTATTTATCATATGGATGTAAAATCAATATTCTTGAATGGATTTCTTGAAAAATAAGTTTATGTGAATCAGCCATAAGGTTATGATATTGAAGTTCATGAAGGAAAGGTATACAGGTTGAAAAAAGTGCTCTATGGTCTAAAGCAAACACCTAGAGCTTGGTACAGTAGGATTAATTCTTATTTGATATAGAATGGTTTCAGTAAGAGCAGTAGTGAGCCTACCTTATACATCAAGATCAATGAGCAAGGTAAAATTTTTATTGTTTGTTTATATGTGGATGATTTATTCATCAATGGAAATATATCTATAAATTCATTCAAATTATCTATGAAGAAAGAATTTGAGATGACATATCTAGGCCTCATGCATTATTTTTTGGGCATAGAATCTCTACAATAAGAAGCTTGAGTTTTTGTTTCACACTAAGGTATGCTAATGATGTTTTGAAGAGATTTAACATGTTGAATTGTAAGCCAATTCCAACACCTGTTGTAGTAGGTTTTAAGTTAAGCAAAGATGACAACGAATCATTTATAGATCAAACATTATTCAAAAGGATAGTTGGAGGTCACATGTATTTGATGGAAACAAGGTGGATATTATGTATGGTATTATCCTCATCTCAAGGTTCATCGAATCTCATAAAGATTAACAATGGGAAGATGGAAAAATGATTTTGAGGTATGTATGTGAAACTAAGAATTAAAGAATTTTTTTATGAACATCAGATGAGTTAAAAATAATAGGTTATGACGATGGCAGTTGAAAGTATATAGATGACGGTAAATACACATCCAACTATGCTTTTCAATTTGAAATAGGCATAGTTTCATGGGCATGTAAGAAGCATGCCATAGTCACACTATCTTCAATAGTAGCAGAGTATGTAACAACAATATAAGCAACATGTCAAGTTGTTTGGATGAGAAGAGTGTTGAAATATTTGAGGCAGAATCAAGAGGATGCTACACATATTTTTGTGACAACAATTCAGCAATAGTATTGTCTAAAAATCATGTTTTTCACAAGAGGAGAAAACACATAGACACGAGGTATCACTTCATCAGGGAGTTGGTTAACAACAAGAAAATTTTTCTTGAATTTTGTAGATCCGAAGATTAATTTGCTAATATCTTTATGAAAGCTTTGGGAAATGAAGTTTTTGAGTATTTGAGAATTTTTTTGGGAGTTTGTGATCAGGAATATGTCAAATCTGGAAGTGCACACTCAGCTCTAGAAAAATAAAATTTTGAAGGTCAAAATTAAGGGGAGTGTTAGAAACAATTTTTTTTAATTTTGTCCCAAGAAAAACAAAAAGTAGTTTGTTTTTTACATTATTTTAATTTTTAGATAGTTCTCTTTTAGATTCCTGCTTTTAGAAAAATCTAATAAAACAAATAAATAAAAATCTTTGTATTGCACAAAAGCATGTGCTTTTTAGTTCTATTTTAAGAGTTGGGTGTTTTATTGTTAGATGAAGTCATCTATTTATTGGAGGCAATTGCAAGAGTTTTGATAAAACACATTTAGAGAAATTTTATTGAGTAGAAGCTACACAAAGAAGAAGAAATATATGCATGTAAGTGCTGATCTAAGTTTGCAATAATTTGTTTTATCTTCTAGTCTTTATTTTTTATGTTAGTTGTTATTTTATGTGCCTAATTTATATAATCTATTTGTAACATTATATCTATGTTTATATGGGGTGGATTTGTTATATACTAGTGCTTACACACTTTACGAAGATGGGGTCATAATTTTACAAATTAAAGAGTCTCTATTGGATGGTGCTACTGATTCCCTTCCGACTAGACTAACTCCTCTTCTACTCCCTATATGTGGGAAGGGGTCAATTGCATCAATGGTAGGGTTATTTCAGTTTCTCTGTGGAATAAAAATCTATCTCGACCATATTTCTCTAATAATTGGGAAGCTTAACAATACAGAGAAGATTGATCTTGGAAGAAAAATATATCGAGACATATTCATCATGACTTAGGGAAATGCATCGGCCTTCGAAAACTCAATCTCTCGGAGTAATCATTTCACTAGTGTTATCCCATCAAGTCTTGTCAATTACAACCTTCTCACTCTTCTAGATCTTAGTTTGAATAGTATCACTTGATCCATTCCTAAGTAATTGGCTGAATTGTGAGGCCTTTTGGAGCTTTATTATATGATAAAAATATGTCTAGGCAAGTGCCTCGCATTTCATGCTAAACTTGCAAATATTCGAGTTCTAAGAATGGGTAAAAGCTAGTTTGGCAACTCCTTACCACATCAAATTGGGAGCTGCATAAATCTCACATATTTGAGATTTGCATCCTCCAAGTTGAAGGGAATAATTATATTCGGAATTAGGAAATGTGACAAGACCGAAAGCACTATATCTCTTTGATAACAACTGGCTGGTTATATTACTTCAACCATTGCTAATTTCACTAGACCCGTAAGTGTTTGGTGTTCATAAGAAAAATATACAAGGTCCTATCCCAAAAGAGATTAGCCTTCTAGGTGCCTACAATTCTTGTGGATATACAAGAATAGCCTTTCAAGTCATTTTCCGCTGAATTGGGCAACTTGTCTATGTTGCAGAGATTGATGCCTCTTTCAACCATCACGGATGGAAATTTACTAGAGGAAATAAGTAAGTTGAAGAAATTGAGTTTTCTAAGTCTTTCCAATAATAAATTATCTGCCCGGTTTCTACATCCTTCATAAATCTTACAAGCTTACAAATATTAGATTTGCAAAGAAACCAATTGGATGGC
Organism: Taxus wallichiana var. yunnanensis; assembly: GCA_018340775.1. NCBI lineage: Eukaryota > Viridiplantae > Streptophyta > Pinopsida > Cupressales > Taxaceae > Taxus > Taxus wallichiana. Next base: position 117,508,481 of record CM031237.1, read on the forward strand.
AATTTTTGAAGGGATTGGTTTTATTTCAAATATTGTTAAGTTGTACATTAGTAGAAATTTGTTACAAGGTTCATTGCCTTCATTTCTTGGATCATTCAAAAAATTTCAGCTCCTATATGAATATTCCAATAGAATGATCCGACAATATCCTCCTGGGATATGAAAGACAAATGATCTTACCATTCTCAATCTTTATGATAATGTTTTGGATGAAAATATTTTTCCCTTCTTTGGGATTGTGTTTCCCTAAAGAGGGTTTGATTTAAAAATAATCAGTTCACAAGGAACTTGCCTTCAAATATTTAAAAAAATTCTAGTCTTGCTTATCCTGGAGATGTCCAATAATAACATTCAAGGAGTAATACCATGAGAGATAGGTTAATTGAAGAACCTTACTAATGTCATTCTAAATGGGAATAAATTGAGTGGAGGTATTTCCCATGATATTGGGGGTATCAAAAACTTGGGCAAGGAGCTCAATGTGAGTGATAATAATCTGAGCCAAAATCTTCCTTTCCAAATGGAAAATCTCATTAATCTAGAAAGAGTTGATCTCAGCCGGAACTTATTTAATGGTTCTATTCCTCAACAAATTGGCAAAAAATTATCCTCATTGTTGGTTTTGAATTTAAGTTACAATAATTTAAGCAGAAGTATCCTAAAATCTATGAGAGATTTTTCATGTCTCATAGAATTAGACCTCTCAATAACGGATTTCAGAATTCCATTCCAAGGAAGTATGAAAGTTAATGCATTTGTAATCTGGTTTACATCTCATCTAGATTATCCTCTCGGGATCTCTTCCAATGGAGATTGGAAATTTGGTGGCACTCAAGTTATTAGATGTCTCTGGTCAAATCCGGTAGCTTTTTCGGGCATGATAAGTCTTTACGAATACAATTTTTCATTCAATCAATGCAACGGGCCAATTCCTAGATCTGAAATATTTCTCCATGGGTTCAACATTAGATTTATTTGGTAATGAGGATGCATGCGGCCCACCCAATTCAAATTCTTGCACCATGCTGATTAGAGAACACTTGAAAAAACTCACACAAGAATTCCGCATGGGAAAAAATGCCAAGTTCAAAGGCACGAATGGAAAGGAAGAACCCGTGCACGTAGGACATGTAAACATTTAGGACTTAGCAGTTCTTAGGAATGAAGATCTATTTTTAGAAGATAGCATGCAGAACACACCAATGATGCAAAGACGTGCATGCCACACATTGTATATTTCTAGAGGATCAAATTCAGAGCATTTTTGCATGGAGATAGTCTAAGAATAGGATTGTCACCTCAGTTAACTATTAGTAGTCTATAGATAGCACACTTACATGTGTGGCTATGCATGAAAACGGTGCATGGCTATTAATAGCATGCGGCCTATTTTTGGGATAGATAAGTGGTGAAGGGAAAGTCCCCACCCTATATATATGTAGTGAATTACCTGGTAGAGAGATGATGGATATAAAGAGATAGATAACATAGTGTGTATGTTTTTGGATTACCATATCAGAACCATGCGTGCATTGACATAGATTTTCAGTATTGTAAGAAGCTTCTGTGTTATTGTGATAATTAAGAGATGGAAGATATTGACTGAACCTAAGTGTCATTCCTATGTGTAATTGGGTAGTGCATGTTCTTATTTCTATCATGATTATTGTTTAAACCTATTCTTTCCTAGATCTAGATCTATCATGCATTGTATAATGATGTATTAGTTATGGATCTATATGCTTTAAGTCTTCATCATGTTAACATTCTGCTACAACAACCCTAAAGAGGGACATAGTACCTTTGTGTGCTTCGGGTGAGTGCTCAATCTAGGTTGAGTGATGTGTCAACATGTCTAGGGTGTTATCTGGTGAATTCTAGGCTACATCATTGGTTCCGTTTTTGAGACCTCTTTTTAAGTTTTTTTCGGGATGGTTCGTGATAAAGATGTACCGGTTAAATCTAGCGAGTATTGAGGAGTGGAAACATGATCTGGAGGAAGAATATGCATAGTGGTTCAAAGAACGGATTTGAGTTTAACACGCGTGTATGGTTAAAAAAACCATGTATGACAGTTTAGATGAGAGCTTTTTCACCATCTTTCCAAAGTAGAATTATATGAGTGGTGGCTACTTACGCATCTAAGTGGAATGGGAGGTATCATGCACTTTTCTGGACACATGAAGAATTTCGGGGCCTTTATGATGCTAATCTAATCTGGAATCCAGTTGTGGATACATGGTTTCATGGTGTTCTAAACAGATTATATATTACGGAATATTAAATTTTGACATATTCTTTCTCGAAGGTAGCTTAATTATAGTTTTGCAGATCCTAGAGGAACATATCTATAATAAATTTTAACTGGAGAGTAAACCGATAGCTAACTAAACCTCACCACGCATGAGGGAAGGAATAGGTTTGGTGAAAGATGGTAGACCTAGTGGCATAAAGTCGAGAGAGGAAAGGTAACTTAGGTACAATGAGGAGCGCTAGAGGGAGATAAAGAAGAATTGTACCATTACTGTAGAAAGTATAGCATTGAGGAGAGAGGTGGCTCGTGAAGGATTTGAAGCTCGCATAGAAGATGCGGAGCCAGAGCATCAAGAGCTCCCTCATCTTGGAAATAATAACAAGGATCCCCCCATGACCTCACACAGAAGTGCACCAGTAGAGACTACCTTGCCCATAGGAACATATCTTAATCCACCCTATGACCTAGCCCTTGTGCTTGATTTTCCAAAGATTTAGTATGATAAGTAATCAACAAGTGAATTTGGGGAACAGGAGAACAAGAAGTCGAGAGCAATTACATCAATGGAAGTATAGATGCCTTTAATTTTATTTGGAGGAACATTTTTAGGCATATCATCTGCATAGAATGTAAGTGCGCTGAATGTTGGATTCTCCTCGGAAGTGGAACTACTACATAGATCGTAGGGGTTCAAAGATAGTACTACTATCGAGCATAAGGGAGTACATGTACATGTTCTATTCCAACTATACGTGGAGGATCAGGAGGTATAGATGGTTCTAGTTCTGGTGGATCTAGTGGTTCTGGAGGTAGGGGAAACACAAGAGGTTCTGGATCAGGAGGGCAAGGTCCACACCAACCCCAAAATATTTATATGGAGATGTATCTTCATCTTTTGGAGTATAGAGGCATAACGAATGTTGTTGATCATGTACAAATGTGTGAAATATTATGGCGCACGAAAGGGATCACGGCTTCGAGTGCAAGGCAAGTCAATTTTCTACTACATTAGAGGGACCTGCATAGAATCGGCATAAGAATTTTGACCCTAATCAGACTTACGTGGATTATACAACATTAAAGGATGATTTCTTGAAAGAGTTTTATATCCCAAAATTTGAGCAGGAAGAGCATAAGCACACTCAAGGATATCAAGAAAATAACTACGAGAGTGTACATGAGTATGATGCCCATTAAAAAAACTCCTATCTAAGTTGTCTTATGATATTCATGCAAGACAACATGCACAATGGTTTGTTGGCGGATTTATTACACCATTCGGAAGAGCATTTTCACATAAGACATACATTAATCCATGCGAAGCATTGGAAGAAACTTTGCATGCTAAGTCATTTAGGAGCATTGACACTAGCGTTAGTCCATTCTTAGAGGTAAATATTGCAGCTATGGAAAAACAATTAGAGAAGCTATCAGCAAATTTAACCCATGAAACGTGCTCAGGGATTTGGTGTACAGTTTGTGAAGTGGAAGCTCACACCAAGGATAGTTTCCCTCATATATTTATACGCTCATTACTCTTGGGTGAGATCTCTCATTTGAATCATGATGTTAATCACTGTCCTTTGTTACAACACATGATAAGGAAGAATGTATCTTGTTACTGTAAAATTTTCCTGTCCACGACCAATGATACTAAATATTTTAGGTTGATTGGTCAGATCTAGGATGTTATAGACATTGGGGTACGACAGACATGTGTAACGGATAATTCTAAGGGTAAGAATGAGCACCAGATATGGGATCATAATCAAACATGCTATGACAAGAATGAGGGCGTTTTGAAGGAGTTCGTGGAAGAGGAAGTGGATATCACAATGGATACGAGAGGAAGAGGATGTGGTGGAGGAAGAGGTGAGTTCCCTCATTGAACATGTTATACATGTGGATCTCCTTACCACTATATGCACGGATGTCCACATAATATTGCATGTTATTTCTGCGGAAAGAACCATAGCTATGAAGGTTTCTTGGACTTATATGAGCATTAGAATAAGCAACATACGAAAGAAAACAAAGGCATCAGGATGGTTAGAATCCAATGCGTGGTAGAAGATCAGTGGATGCCCAAGATAGCACCGGGACTTGAGGCATTAACAAAGTGAAGATTACTACATGATCTGAAGTAGCACGCACAAGAGAGGCATTGCACTGAAGCCTATGATCACCAAGGAGGAGGTTTTACATGCAAGGTACCCAGATCCTGCTCATCAGAAGGAATTCTATCAAGAGACCATGGAGGTCCTTAGGAATCTTCAAGGTGAGATATAGTGTTTAAAGGAGCAGTCAAGGAAGATGGAGCAGAAGAAAGAAGTAGAAAAAGTCCCCTCTGATATTGATGACATCAGAGAGGTTTGTAAAATGTTATGCTAGGAGAATATTATTCTATTGCTAGGAAATTGGTTGAAGGGGAATACCCCATGCACAAGCACTTGAAAATGAATGGAAAATCCTACATGCAAATATTCCCCTTGATAGCATTGACTATGACAAGGAAATTACTCTGAATGTTGTTGTGGATGGATGGATGCTAAGCAACATATTGATTGATATAGGTGTGAAAGTGAATGTTCTTACATTAGATGCATGGGTAAAAATGAGGAGGCCTCTATTACATCCATCATCTAATGTGTTGTTAATGGAAAACCAAACTAAGACCACTCCCATAGGAGTTTTGAAGGATGTATTTATAAACATACAAGGGGCCAAGTTCACTGGGGATTTTGAGATATTAGCACTTGCAGAAGTACACAGTTTTCCAACCTTGCTTGGATGCCCTCGTGTTATGCGAATAATGCTAACTTGAGATTCAATAAGGGTTATATCAGCTTTGAGAACAAAGAGGAAACGGTTGTAATACATTTGACAGATGGGATGTCTACACCATATGTTGAGCATCTAAGTAAGGAGGACTTAAACAAAATCTATGTACGTGCTTTATTCAAGACCCAGAGGGCAATGATCCATTAATGGAAGGCATCCTACGGTGGGAATATTCTCATTCTATTAGTGATACTACGAGTATTGCTTGTGACAATTGAGCTCATGGTACATATTAATTAGTAGGGAGTGAGGTAAAAAGTGTGGTTACACGCACAAATTGAATTCATTCTGCATTCGAAGGATAGGTAGCAAAAGATACCTTGGTATACCGATGGGACAGAAGATCTTCTTGTATTTTTGAAAGCCATGGAAGCACAAAGTGGAAAAATCAAATTAAGAGAAGAGATATGTTAGTGTATACCTTACGCGGGACAACAGCGTTTGGTGGGTAGTCCATAGAGATAATCTTATAGAATGGGGGGAGATTGGAACCACCCTATCTACTAGGTTTGTAAGGAGAAATGCACCCAAACAAATCTATACTTATCATGGTGTTAAACTTGTTCAACATCATATTCAGCACTATGAGAGAGCTGTGGATAGCGGGATAGGAAGTATTACCGCCTCCAACTGGGTGCATAGATTGTATTCTACTTTACAAGGATTCGCACGTGCCCTGGTATGTATATGCAAAACTACATTGAGAGACTAGGAATTGGTAGAATTTGACTACAAGAATGATCTAGACCTTTGAATACTTGTCGACTAAACCTCCATAGTAGAAGAAGCATTCAAAATTTTCAAGTGCTTAACTATGGGAGATAGTGCAAAGGAAAAAGAGCTTATTTAAGAAATATTTGGTGAGACAGAGTCCGTATAGCATTTTGAAAAGGAAGAAGAAATAGACACCATACTACTTGAATAGGCTTTCCTTGAGAAAGAGAAAGGAATGATGGTTTACATAGTGGATGATGAGGAAGTTGAGAACCTAGATATTGAACATTCACAAGGGTGCGCGAGGTCCTGGAAAGTGCAGCCAAGGATACGCGTGCTTATCATGAACCCATGAATACAATGAAGGTGAATATAGGTTTAGAGGTTGAGCCAAACGAGGTCATAATTGGATACTATTGGTCAAAATCAGAAGTATCAAAGATCATTCGAGTTTCTCAGGGGATTATCGTAATTATTCCCTCAAGGGTATCATGAACTTAAATGCATGCATGCAGCTTGGGAAATGAAGATAAAGCTTAAGGCGGTGCATGCCCGTTTGAAAGTGACCTTACATAATGAATCGCAATTTACATGAAAAGGTGAAGGAAGAGATTGATAAGATGCTGAAATTTGTGATTATTCCTATGGTGATAAGTATCAAGAAGGATTGTAGGATTCAGATCTGTGTGGATTACAGGGAGTTGAATGTTTCATGTGTCATAGACCCTTTTCCTACACCATTAACAAATTAAATACTGGAAGGAGTGGCAGGCGCGAAATATATTCATTTATGGATATTTTTCCTTGTATCATCAGGTTAGGATTGCTCAAGAGGATCAAGAAAAGACAAATTTTACTACTGAATGGAGAAGGTTTGCCTATACTCGATGCCTTTTCGATTGAAAAATGTGCTTGTTGTATTCTCGTAGATTTTTTTCAGACATTTAAACTTTTTATTCACAACTTCTTACAGGTTTATCTAGATGATTGGATAGTATATGGGCTTGTGAAAGATCATTGTGACAATTTGTGCTTAATGTTTGAACAATGCAGACAATTGAGTATCTCTTTGAACATCAAGAAGTGCATATTTTTACACCTTTTGGAATAATGTTAGGACATATAATCTGCAAGGAAGGTTTGTTGGTTGATCCAGCTAAGGTTGTAGTCATTTTAGGCTTGGAAGCACCTACCATTCAAAGTGAGGTGCGTGGATTTTTGGGTCACACAGGATATTATCAGAAGTTCATCAAATGGTATGCCAAAGTTGTTGCACCCTTGGAAGAGTTACTAAAAGGAAAAGGTACATTGTATTATGCTGAGAACCGTATGTGATGCATGTTTGAGATATTAAAGGTGAAACATACTACCGCACCCATTGTACACTTTCCCTCATGCGATTAACCATTTCATGTGCATGTCGATGCCTCTAAAGCATGTCTATTCGGGCATTGTGTTAGCTCAACCTAAGCGAAAGTATTGTAGATCATCCAAAAAAATTTCTAGTAGGAAGTCTGACTCTTGTTAAACAAAATTATACAACTACAAGATGCGAGAAGGTTTTTCAATGATCTATGCATTTCACAAGTTTCAACAAAGATTGCTAGCAACAACATTTGTGTTTTATATGAGATCACATGGAATTGAAGTATTTCGTGAACAAACCCATCTTACAAAGGCACATATGCGAGATGGATGCTCCTATTTCAAGAGTTTGACTTCACAATTGTGGTGAAGCCAGGGAAAAGTAACTCTAGACCAGACCACTTGTCTAGAATTCACTTAGGAGAAGAAGCACATACAATTAAAGAAACCATGCCAGATGCATAGTTATATAGGTTACATCACATGCCATCAGAATTAGAAGACATAGTTATCTTTCTACAGACTGGTGTGGCAGCAAAAGCAATGAAGGCATTAGAAAAGAAACAACTTGCTATACGCACGGCACCATTTACGTTAATTAGTGGTGACCTCTACAAGTTAGGTAGAGATGAAGCATTACACTATTATGTATTAGAGCATGAGAGCAAGGATATAATAGAGGAGGCACATGGTGGTATTACAGGAGGCCACTATGTAGGTGATGTAACTGCCCAAAAGATCCTACTTGCTAGATTATGGTGGGAGACACTGTATAAAGATTGTAAAGTGTATTACAAAGCATGTGACCATTGTCAGCGTCTAGGTAAACCAGGGAAAAGAGATGAGATGCCTTTGAGACCTATTACTAGTGCCGAACCATTTGAGAAATGGGCCATCGATTTTGTAGGACCTATTTCGCTAGTTGCACGTAGGACTGGGTCATGCTATATCATTACTTGTACAAATTATCTCACAAGGTGGGTAGAAGTAGCACCTACGAAGGACCTGCAATGGCTACAACAGCTAGGTTTTTATGGGAGAATGTTCTTACAAGATATGGATGTCCTTTAAGCTTGACAAGTGATAGGGGTACACACTTTTTGAATAAGACAAGAAGGATCCTATTAGATGAGTTTATGGTTGCACACCATAAGACTACACCCTATCATCGTAATGAAAATGAAACTACTAATGATTTTAATGAGATTTTGAGATAGACATTGAAAAAAATTTGTGATGTTGGAAGAAAGGATTGGGATTATAAATTTTCAGCTGTTCTTTGGGCATATAGAGCAACTTATAAGAGATTGAACAAAGCCACACCATTTTAGTTGGTGTTTGGCACAAAATCTGTTCTCCCTATCAAATTTATGTTACCTTCTTTACGCATTGTGTGCACTAGAGGTCTAGCTAATGAGCAAGATTTAGAAGAGCGTATTGAGAAGATGATTAAATTGGATGAGCGGCAGCCATAACACGAAGGATTCAGAAGAATGAAAAGGCCAGGTAGAAAGCATGGCATGATAGAAACATAAGAGATTAGAAGTTTGAGATTGGAAAAATGGTACTTCTTCATGACTCTAAGTTTTTGCGCCATGCAGAAAAACTTAATGTACATTGGTTAGGGTTCTATGTTATTATTTACATCCTTTAAACATGCACTTTCCAGTTAGAATAACTTTGATGGAACACGGCTACCTGGTTACTTCAATGAGAGTAGGATAAAGGCCTACTATAAATAAGTCTTCTTGCTATTTGTAATAAGGTAGTATTGCCACTTAGATTAGGTTTCCATTCTATATTTCCTTAATGTATTTCCTTCATTTTCGCTATGCTTTTTCAATTTAGTTTTTGTTCTTGTGTAATAAGCATGCTTGCGCGCATGAAGCTAACTAAAATATGGAGCATGTTGATGCACAACAGACTGCACATACTTTTAGTGTGGGGTGTGGTTATTGATATCAAGGTACATGACTACTGGAATTGAAAGGTGGAAAGGAATAAGCTGCTACGAGTGTTTTTCAAAGTAAAAATATTGCTTCTCAAAAGTGACCAAGGATGGAGATGAATGAAGGAACAATATAACGTGAGGTAAGCAGAGGCCATGATAACTACTAGGATAAGGTACAATGACGAGGTACTCGGGTACATGGGCATGCGTTGAAGAGAAGTCTATGACTGAGGGTAGGAAGGCATGCTAGAAGGTTATAGATGGGGCATGAATATGTACCGCGAGAAAGAAAAAATTTGGTCAATAAATGAGAGGATATTTGGTAGGTGGAGAAGCAATAAATGCATCAAAATTTGAAAATCTATATAAGGATGGGATGCGAGTTCATTTTTACCGTTGCAATTAAGAGTATTTGAGAAAGAACTAAGTGTGAAGAGATGAGTAATCGATTTGAGGTGCGAAGGGTGTGAAACCAGACGTGACAAGTAGATTTGTGTGTAGAAGAAGCTTGTGTCCCCGGTGGTGAAGGGTTTGAGCGAAGTAGGATAGCAGAGAGGAACTAGGGCATGTGATTTCACCTAGGGAATGCTTACGCGAGATAGGGTGGCACTGAAGAAATTTGAGCTCATATACTTGAGCTCATCGTGTGATTGGATAAGATGGGTACTATCTCCAAGGTGTGGGACTTGCTTTACTCGAGATAGACCTCCGAGAGAAACTGGTTCTTACTCCTAAACTACCTACCACAATCTACTCTAATGTAGGCAATAATATCTTTCCTAATCTAACTTTCCAAGGGACCAAGGAGAGAAAATTCATAAAAATACATTGGAGAGAAAAGGAGGGGTGTGAGGGTAGTATTCCAATGTGTGGAAAATACACGTAAAAATGCATACTAGAAGGGGTGATAATAGTTCTCCATAACTGGAAAATGCATTCATGACAATATTTCATACATGCACAATAATAATGAGTCCTTGAAAGAGCATAAAAATAGACACAATATTTCTGTAATGAAGGTTGAAAGGGAAAGAAGAGTGCAAAAAAACATAGCAGGGGAAGATGCATCCACAAACTTGTATTTTATTGCTTCATGATATGCACAATTCAATCTATTACAAGATAAGGGCTTGGATCACCATGAAAGGAATCCACTACAAGGGTTTGCAGCACATTGTCTACACAAAGAAATTTTGACAGAGCTTTGCTACAACAAAACTACCTCCTTTACAATGAGCCTAACACTCCAATTTATAGAAGAATGAGAAGAGAGAGAGAAGGGAAAAATGGAAATCCCGAAATCTATCCTTCAACCACTTGTAAGAGGCATTAAATGGATTGAAATGATTGTATGTTACTTGAAAAATTATCCCCATACTATCCCAGGTGCTGCAACAAAGAAAGAATGATGACCGTACCTCTTAATTGCACTCTCAACTACCAAATAAAACACTATCATGAACCCGGCCACGTTTTATGAAACATTATCCATTTATTTCTTATAAAATACCAAATTTATTAATTTGTGTGCATTGGTCTCGGAGCCATGATTCCAACGGTACCAATTTTGTGCGATTTCGTTGAGAAATACAAAAGTTATGACCTTTTGTGTGTGGGCAGCTATTTTGGGTCTCCCATGCATTTCCTGTCATTTGATGGGAATGAGTGTTAATTGACTAGAGCTGAATATGTTAGTTTTATTTAAACATATATACCCTCATCAAAAGTAATAAATCCATAGGAGGTCGTGGCTTGTTCTAGAAAGTCCAATTTTATGAAAATCAAAGCTCAGCGTCAAAAGTGATGGCCGTTTGAAGTTCAGGAGGTCAAACATTGACTTTTCTCTTTATTATGGCTATTTAGAAAAAATCAGGTTTGCGTGTCCCACTGTCTTGGAAAAAATCTCTGCATCACTTGATTCGAGCTTCTTTGTCCCCTGCCGTATGGTTCCTTTTGTGGCTTTTTCACCTTTGTGCGTCCCGCACGTACTTTTGTCCCGACCATCCGGACACATTTCTCCACCACCCGCAATGCACTGACTTGCGACAAAATCATCTTTTCACGTCTCATGCATACCTACGTCCCAACTATCCCACGGACCGCCTGGGACGATTTATTTTTACTTCACCGATTTCCCTTACTTGTGGTGATTTTGGAAATGCACGCTCTGCGTGTCCCTATTGAACTTGTGCATTCTCGAGACAAAGAAATCTGATTTCACCTTGATTCCTTTTTATTTCAGCTCCAAACCTAGTATGATGAACCTTGGTATGATCCACACTGGTACGATCCGCAGCCTCCAGACCCATAATGCATTAAAACAAGCCCGTGACTTCATTTTTAGATTTTTTCAATTTTTGCTAACTTGTTGGATTTTTTTCCCTAGATGGGGAGTTAGAGAGAAACAAATGGGACCCCAAAACATGATTTTGGGCATGAATCAATCTACTTTCTCGGGACTAAAAATTTGATGTATGTTAACAAAATTACCTCAAGGGGTGCATTTTAGAAAACAAGTACTGTGAGCGGGAACAAAGGGGAAGAAGAAGGTAGTTATAGAGGAGGAAGAGATGGCACCTGAAAGTAATTTTTCATAAATGCAATATCTAGAGGGCATCATAGTCGGCCAGGAGTGGGATTCGCATATAAGAAAAATAAAAGTGAGTGAGTATAACCACAGGACCACAAAGAACAAAAAGGAACTCGATGCCTTGCTCAACACGAAGACAAACAAATGCACGACATATGACATGTCGGTTTATGATGATGTAGGAAAGAAACTTCTAAAAAGAATTAGAGTTTACCAATTATATGAGCTTCCATATTTTGGGAAGTATGAGCCTTTATACCAATGGCTCATAAGTAGAGTACATGAATTTTTTTTCTACTTTACAGGACGTAAAGTCAGAATCTCAACCGTGCTGATATCCATAATGACAGGTTTGAAGGCCACAAGAGAGGATATAAATAATGATCTAACAGATAAGGCCGTGATTGTATAAACCAGGAAGGAGTTGGGATACTTGAAGGGTCCGCGCAGTATGGATATTGATAAACTAAATAATTGTCTAGTTGTACAAGTAGTAGCACATCTTGTTACAAAGTTGAATGACTAGGAGAGGTGGTCACAGGTTAACACCATGTGGATGCATGTTGCAAAGCAGATGTTAGAAGGAGTATTATACAATATTGCAAGCTACATTACAAAATAGATAGTCGTGGAAGTGCAGGGGAGGAAAAATCAGCTTTGGATCTTTCTATTGTCACTGGTATTCATGGAGATTGGAGTACCAGATGGATCAAAGGAGAAGATATTGGAATACCCCATGGAGAATAAGTCACCAGCTCAAAGTTTTAGTAAGTACCTATGTAAAGGGTCCATGACAGACAATGTCAACCAAATGGCATAAAAATTATACGATAGGATCCACATGGCCTTTGAAGAAGAGTGGCGCATCTCGAAGGACCTACCTTCAGTAATAAGGAAATAAGTCTAATTTTCTTGTATATCAACATTTCTGCATCACATGCTTCCCAGTGAAAGATGGATCCTGGAGCCCTTGGTGTAAATTGCCTTACGCCTTCACAGTGAGCTACTTTTAAACATCATTCCACAAATTCATAGACATGTGTCGTTTGGCCTTCAATGCAGAGAAGGTATACTATGACTACCACACCTTAAGAAAGAAATATGTGTATCCTGGGCAAAGCATGTATATCAAGAGGCTCATTTTAGAAGTATTGAGCATAAAGCCCATGAGTCTAGTGGTCAGAGATATTGGGGCAACACTAGTATACCTTCAGCTAAAGCCTAAGATGGAAAACAATAAGTACGTGGAGAATGAGTTCGCACTCCCAAGGCCACTGATGGGTAAAAATACAATGGAGAACATACCGGCACTTAAGCCCATCGAAACCATTGACGTACAATATTAATAAGAAGAGTGTGAATATAGTGGTGGCTTGAATTATCGAAGGAGGCCACCTTCAGATTGGAAGGAATCATAGCACGCCACTACTCCACCATAGGGGAAGGATGAAGAAGATGATACGGGGGTAGAACAGGGAGAGAACATGTTCAAGAAAGTATTCAGATGCATAAGGACTCAAGGTGGAACCCCACAAATGGTAAGGAGATCACCTCATCTCTCTCCGCACAAGGAGCCCATTGAGCTAAAAAGGAGAAGGAAGTTGAAGTTAGATGAAGAGGTGAAAAAATCGAGAGGATAGCATGCTAGGATCTCCTACTCCACTTGAGCAAGAAGAAGAGCCAAAAGATGAAGAGATGAAAGATGGAGAAGAAGGAGAGAAGGAAACATTTGAAACCACACATGAGACTGCTCAGATACTATGTAGACTCCTAACCTTGAAGATCAAGTTCCAAAAGGGCCAAGGATAAAGAGGTTGAGTGGAGAACGTAGTGTTCCACTCATTAAATACACTGAGGACATAGGAAAGATTTTCCGCACCCGCTTCCAGAGCATGATAGTACAGAAGGATTTATTTGGCTGGGAGCTAATGGATGAGGATATGACGACCGTGCACAATAAAAGTACCTATCATGGTCATTGCACATCCACATAGATGAGCCTGACTTTTATGTATGCAAGGAATCATGCATGTTGAGATGGAGGAGGAAGGCACTAAAAACAAGGCACATAATAGTAAAGCCTATTGTTATGCAGATTAGAGAGTCAACAATGCATTTGAGAAGGTTTCTACTCAAGTTACAAGAAGAATCATTAACAAAGCTGCAATAATAAGAGTGTTGTATGAGGAGCTAAAGACAAAGGATGCAAAGATAGCGTGCCTAACCTAAGAGAGGGACTTAGAGAAAAAGAAATATATTACATTCATCAGCATGGTGGAGGCCATTGGGGATCATGTGCTGAAAGCGCACCCACATCTGGTATCCAAAGTACCTGAACAGTTCCCCTCAGTGATGCACTATGTTAGAACTTTGGTAGACTTGGTATTGGAAGATGACACCATCAAAATGCCACAACCAAAGAATCTTGTGGAAGAGGTGAAAAGGGAAAAGGCTACAGTAGTTATAAAGGTTGCATCATACGGCATACTACTACAAGCGCTTCAAGAAGAATTGAAAAAAGTGGATCATGCCTTAAATATATGCACAACTCCAGAGGCGTTGATCAAGGTAAAGACTCTGGAAGAAGATAATGAAGTCCAGAAGGCTATGAGGGATGATACCTTGGGCCGTACAGAGAGGTTAACTATTGTAAAAAAGTGCAAGGCCTTAGCAGTAGAACATAAGAGCCACAGAAGGAAAGATTAAATGAGCTTGGGAAACTCATCACACTAGAAAATGGATGTACTGGAGGGAAGAATGGCTGCAATGTCCAACATTATGTTGGTCTTGCAGTATGAGAAAGGTGAAGTAACGCAAGATGAACTGGAATCCATCGTTGTGGACATTCCAGAGAAAACAAAGAAGGCTCTCACCGAGTGGCAGGCCTTAGAGGCTAAAATAAAGGAGTATCCAAAGTTGATCCTTCAAGATGAGACAGAGGATGCTACCACATAAAATCATTATTTATTCATTCAAATTCTTTCTGATTCTTTCTATTCACCATTTTTTTAGAGATACCCATTTTTGGGGTGACAATGAGATTAGTGTGGGGTAATGTTGATCAGAGAACACTTGACAGTAACTCACACAAGAAGTCCGTATGGGAAAATAGGCTAGGTTCAAGGGCGTGAAGGGAAAGGAAGAACCCGTGCACGCAGGACAAGTCAACATTCAGGACTTAGCCATTTTTGGGCATGAATATCTATTTTTAGAAGATAGCGTGTGCAGAACACACCAACGATGCAGAGATGTGCGTGCCATGCATTGTCTATTTCTAGAGGATCAGATTTAAAGCACTTTTACATGGAGACAATCTAAGAATAGGATTTTCACCTCAGTTAACTATCAATAGTCTATAGATAACACACTTGCATGTGTGGATATGCATGAAAATGGCATGTGGCTATTAATAGCATGTGGTCTATTTTTGGGATAGAAAAGCTTGTGAGGGGCAAGGTCCTACCCTATGTATATGTAGTGAATTACCCGCTAGAGAGATGATGGACATAGAGAGATAGATAACATAGTGTGCATGTTTCGGATTATTGTATCAGATCCATGTGTGCATTGGCATAGATTGCCAATATTGCAAGAATCTTATATGTTATTGTGATAATTAAGAGATCGAAGATATTAAATGAACCTAAGTGTCATTCTTGTGTGTAATTGGGTAGTACATGTTCTTATTTCTATCATGATTATTGTTTAAACCTATTCTTTCTTAGATCTAGATCTTTCATGCACTGTATAATGATGTATTAGTTATGGGTCTATATGCTTTAAGTCTTCATCATGTTAACATTATGCTACAACAACCCTAAAGAGGGGCCTCGTACCTTTGTGCACTTCAGGTGAACGCTAGTCTAGGCTGAGTGTTGTGTCAAGACATCTAGGGTATTTTTGGTGAATTGTAGGTTGTATCACTCCGTCTCCAAAATAAAATGTTTTGCGAAAAGAAGATATTGGGAGTGGGATCCATAGTAGGAATTATCATTTCTAGCATGACTACTATTATGTTTGTAGTTGTATCCTTCATATACTATGGACCAAGGGATCTCGCAAAAGGAGGATAAGTGAAGAATGAAGAGCGCATCAACAAGAAATCATTGATCGGAGGAAACATGGGTATGCAGGATGCAAGCACCAGATTACATACGGAAAAATAATACAAGCCACAAAGGGATTCAATGATAGATGCCTAATCAGCTCTGGTACCTTTGGAAAGGTGTACAAGGTTATTCTCGGGAGAAGAAGAATTACAAAAAGGGAAGAATAAGATGGATTTGGCTGTAAAATTTTAGAATGTATAGGGGATTTGAATATTACAGATCAAAGTTTCATGCACAAGATCGAAGCTCAAGTTTTTCCGCCATGGGAAATATTCTCAATTTTCTAGGGTCATTATCTTTTGAAGCATCGACATGGACATTCTAATCAATCAATACATGCCACGGGGTTTTTGTGGGACACATTAGTGTCAAAAATATGGAATGGAAGACTTGCTACAACATAGCCTTGGGAGTTGCAGCAAGTCTCAAATATCTACGCCATGATCGCAACCCCGCAATTTTTCTTTTGTGACCTATAATCAACTAGCATTTTCTTGGATGATAAATTCCTACCACATTTAATTTTATTCAATTTAAAAATTAATGTCCAGAAGTAACCAAAAAGGTTAATGGGACTTCAATACGAGCAAAGAGAACAAGACAATGCAAGAAGGTAAAAACAAATACAAAATAAAATAGAAGAAGCAACCTGGAAAGACACAAGATATAAAAAGTCTATTTGCCATGCTTATGAGGTTCTACAGCTGATAGATCGTGACTGTTGTGTGAAGTCATGTACTCGTTTATGCCTCTAGTGTTTTGTAGATGGCTGAAGGAATGAATTAATAGTCTTAGACCCAAGGCTGCTATGATGATGTTTGAGGAGGCCATATCTATGTTGGGTCATCTCCCTGATAAATAAAGCTACACACCTTTGGTCTTCATAATGGATAAGGGTCCTGTAATGAGCCTTGATTTTCTTGGAAGATACAATAATACCTGCCATGATCAATACATCTCATAATGTGAAGCAACAAGAGTTTCCAACTCAAACAGGAATATCCTTTCAGGAGCTACAAGGTACATTTATGAATTTAAGAATGACAAGAGCTTTCAACTATCAAGCTTCTAACAAGTGCAGAAAAAAAAAGTACAATCAAGATGGTTTTCAAAGCATGTGAGCATAGTTTCTATTAAAAGTAAAATTCAATTGCATTGGACATGCATAGAACGAGAAAATAAGAGATGAAGGTGACTATATAAAGATTTACCATATATATATATATATATATGCTACAAAACAGAGTTCTAAATCACAGTGTTACCACATTGAATGGATACAACTAATTATTCCACAAGTACATGTTTACAACAGATGAAGGAGTAAAGCCATTGGTATACAAAACTTGAGAATAAAATGAATGATCCATTTATAGCCAATAACAAGGGACATTGCAAATTTAGTTTTCAAAGTCAAAGCACAATTAAATGTCCCACTTTTTGGTACGTTTTGTACCTTTATAAACATGCATTTTTAGTTTCATTGATTTTCTATAGGTAATAGCCACAAAACCGTACAAATTCAAGAAATTCCACAAACTAACAAAATGTTTTGTTTAGAGTGAAGAATACACGTAAATTTTTTATTTTTTCTTGCAAAAATATGGTCATTTTCTTGATTTTATTCATACGTTGTTTCTTATGTTATAAAAGAGGAACGATTGGCCTCGATTGTATTTTTAAATGAAAATTTATTTTTTCATTATGAAATTTTAGATATATGTTCAAGATTTGAATTTCGAGGTCCTCGTCAAATGTTTGCATTTTTTGACTTATATAATTTTTTAATTAATTATTTAGTAAAATTATTTTCAAATAAATGGCGTACATATGTCTATGCCAAGAATTTTTAGATTTATATCGAAATTATATATTTTTTTCATAGGTAAAAAAAGACTTCAACAAATAGTAAGTTTAATTTTTTCAAATTTTTTTGATATATTTTAATATTTTTCAATTTAGGTTGATTGTGTATGATTGATTGACCTAAAATACCATATGTTAGAAAAAAAAATAGTAATTTTTTTTTTTAAAATGAAAATTATATTTTTAGAAAGCTAATAAATTTTTCTAATTTTACTAATTTTGTATTTTGTGTTAAAATTTTGTAACTTTACTAATTAATACAACGTACATGGAGTTTTGAAATTACTACATACAAGTACAGATATAAGATCCATTCACAGAAAAAGAATGAAATCCATCATACAGGTATAACCCAATGGACAAGCTAGAATACTACAATATACATTTCCAGCAAGATAAGAAAACATTATCAATACAAGAAGCCAATCATTTTGAGCAACGAGCTATATACCTTCATGAAAGCAAGAGTTCAAACAAAACTTTCAAGAGAAAAAGCATTACTATATATCATAATCTGATCGAAACATCAAGGTATGAAACCATTTCCCGAATAATGTGTTTTGAGTTGCACTACAGTTTCTACCAAAAACGACAAGTTACAACCATGAAATAAGTGTTTCATCCTCAATGAATTAAATGAAGATCTTAGATTTCAATCACATGTCATAACTTTGTAGTTCCCTTGTATTCTCATAGTATAACACAAAATCTCACCGCTAGAAAGCGTTCTTCGAACAGATCAACTATCAAAGGGACAAGAATATTTGCTAGGATTCATTCCATCTTTAAACGACACAACAACACTGTTATTTACAAAGAAGGAAATTTTGAGTTTAAAGCCAAATTGCAAGGCTCTGGTCTATATGAGAAGTGGCATGAGTATAATGCTACTAACAATTGATTCAAAGTTAACAGTTAAAATTCTATACAAGAAAGGACTAGTCAGAGTCACAGACCAGAGCCAACGAAACAATCCTCAGAGCAATAGGACGATTTTCCAGCAAAAAAATACAAAAACTACTGAGAAATCGTAAGATGTTCGAGTAAATAAAGATTACAATGCCAGGTCAAGCTCTAGTAGCCCAATCAGGAAGGTCAAAGAATGATTCACAATGAAACTAAGAAAATTCGTTTCGAGCCCAAACCGAGTTAGAATACAAATGCCTAGATTTGTATACGGGAAAGAAATAAATGTTAATCCAGCTCGAGATCCCTCGCCACGAACTTAGAAATAACTTGGTGTATAGTGGTTTAAGGTGTAGAAAAAGAGTTTTAAAAATTAAAAAAATACAAACCCATATTCTGGGTATATGGGTATATTGTAAAAACTTTGAAGTTCATATTATACCATTGGCAATAAGAGATTTTACAAATCTGCAGAAGAACTCGCCAGTTGCAATTTGAATCTCTTCAAACCCTCAAATGGAGTCGAGTTCAGAGGAAAAAGAAATCAACCATAGCAAGTTTTGAATTCGCGGTGGCCAGAGAACACAAAGAAACATAACAGTGATGGCTTTTCAACATAGATAAAACAGAACTTACAAAGAATATAAATGGCCGAACAAATATTTTCAAGCACAGGCTAGAAATTGAAACACAATACTTTTGCAAGAAAAATAATATCTCACTCATAACTTATAGTGTATTTAAATGACAACAATGATGAGTCACAGGTAGGAACAAATCCTCTTCTATTGCAAAGGTCAAAGAAGGAGATCGATTCTAAGAATCGAAAACCCCCAAAATGCATATTTTTCTCAAAAATTCGAACTCAGCTCAAGAGAATGACAACCTTTGAAGATGAAACCAGAGCCCCATACTCCGTCAATGGCGGCAGGACTTTTTTTTAGAGCTTCTTCAATGATCAAGAAGAACAATGAAAACCATTAGAGGTTACAGAGCTCGAATAAAACATAACCTAGTGAAAATAGAAGCCGAAACCAGTTGCAGAGAATATTCGAGCTCAGAAACATTGATAATGGCATTCGATGAAAATTTCACTTGGGCTTCGCCCTCCCAAACATACATTCCAAGAAAAATGAATCATTAGATTTCCAACGTGTTTTACCCAACACGCACAAAGCGTAACTCAGGATCCTGAGTTAAAAGATCAACGGTACAGGATCAATGTTACAAAATGCAATGATGCACAACGAAAACCACACTGCCAAATAAGGTACTTCAATCAACAGATAAATATCGAACACCAAAATCAATGCAACCTCGCATTTACGTAACTCGATCCAGAATTAACATCAACGGAAAAGATCATATTGGTACAGGATTAAACGATGCCAAAGTGTAACCACAGTCGAACTATGGAGATAAAGGAAGTACAAGATCGGCGATGAAGATCAAAACATTTCAAAAATTAATGGCCAAGATCAAAACACCAAAATCAGTGCAAACCCAGAGTCACCACCAACTCAACTGGATTTGGACGCATGGTCACCAACAAGAGAAGGGTCAAGTCATTGTGGGAAGGGGGGCAACCCTTAATTAAACTATTGCATTGACCTTCTAAGGTCTATAATATATGATGCCACAAAATATTTCAAATGCCGAGAACATTATATTGTGTGCAATGATGATCAAAACGGTAGACCAGAACTTATATGCCATGATTATTATCAAAAGGGACCATCAATTATATTTGTCATGGTCAAAAATATAATCAAAGGCATGGCCAAATTTTCAAACCAAGTAAGATTGTTTATAATTAAATTTGATTATTATTCAAACTTTTACATTATTCGTTCCATGTCACATGAAAGTGGGGGGCCAAATCATATTATATACAATGATATAGATCAAAGGCGGAAATGATAATACGTACCATGCATAAGACAAGGAAGTGTAAATAATTACCTTAGTTTTTGCAAAATTACCTTAGTTTCTCCAAACGGATAAAGTAAAGTACAGGTGGCATGACTAAGGAGACCAAGCAATGTTTTCAAATGGAGCATGTTTCAAATAGAGATTGCACACCATGAGTCCAATTATAAGACAAGTTGTCCCCACATTGCAAGTGGGTTATTTTTGCTAAGCATTGGAGATTAAAGGCATTATTTTTATACATAATGTTTTTTTGCATGATTTTACAAAAGGAAAAAATAAAGATAAATCGAAAATACCCTTGCAAGTGGGTGAATACAAAAGTTTTACATCATGGATTTAATCATCAAGAAGACCAAGTTGCATGCACATTGGAGGAGACTTGAACAACAAGGAAAGACTAATATTAACTAAAATATTCACCCAAATTTATTAACTGTAGTAAAAATAGAGAAGTCACTACACTTTGACTAAGTGTATTTTCATAAGTAAGGCTATTAATCCCTCACCGTGAATTCCATGGTTATTTTTATTCATTTATTTATTCATGATAAAGGCCAAAATTAACATGCACGAGAGTGTACAAACCGTAGTCTATTTTTAGGAGCGTTTGAGTGAAGTAGTTTTTCTATATATTATGTGCACTAACAAGACACAAGGAGGACTTTTGATAAAGGAGTACCTGAAGCATATTTTTGCCGATTTTTCCTTGAATGAGAACCAATTATTTTCTTTCAAAGTATTTATAGTTGCGTGTATCTTTCCATTAATTGTTGTGAATGTTAACTCCCTAATTAATTATCTTACCTTGCTACAAAATTGGTGCTTTCAATACGGTCTTAGCATGCATGTTAGTAATTTTATCATCATTTATTCCCTCAAAACAAAAGTGTTTTCCTTAGGATCAAATTGAAACCCATTAGTTTGTGTTTTTCTAATTTGTTTCTCAATAAATTGTGCATGTAATCAGTCAAAGACCTCAATCAATTTGGTGTATCACCCCATTCCAATTCAGTTACAACAATCTTTTTACCCTCAAAACCCAAAAAATTAGTTTAGGATACATCAATAAAGAACCAGACTTGATACCGGAGACTCGCCTCAACAATAGGTATACCCACGAGACTGAGGTGTTTCTATTGTATTGCATGTAAGTGAGAGACTAAGAGAGCTTAGAACTCCTGTTGTCATCTCACAACAAGGGGGTAATTCTAAAAGATAACAGTTCCATATCCTCCTTCGTGCACAAGCCTAGAATAACCCACAATGGAATTGATTTTAGGATGTATTTGAACCTGGAGCTAAGTTTAGCATAATTCCATGTGTTATTCATATTATATTAGTTATGGTGCATAGTCACCGCCATCACCGCAACTATCAAATTATGCTAAATTTGCAGTGTTAACTTGTGTTTAAGCATGGTAAATGCCTGCATATCTTCAAATAAAGTTTTTGTACAGTTATGCAGGGAAAAAGATATGTGTCAGTAGGTCCCCTAGTCTATCCCATGTGTCTTTGCGAGGAGGCACATGTTTTCCACTACTACATGCCATAGTGACCTAACCCACATTCCTCCACTTGCTCGCCATAACCACCTTCCAAACTCATTTCCTAATTTATTAATTGATTTTTTTTTATGGCACTACACTGTGTGTATTTAAAACATTCAAAGATATATATAAAAAAATTAAATTTGATATGTTTTATTGCATATATATATGCCAAACCAGATTCACATTTTATATGATTATAAGTCTATGCTTTAGAAACAATTTCCTCCTACTAGAAGATAGCAACCAAATTTTTATGAGAATCTCAATCCTATCCAATGTACCGAGTAAATTTTTAATTTTTTTTGTACAAAATAGGTGCAAGATCTTCTTAGTTATTATATTGAAAACCATAAATTATGTATTTCACATCTACTAATTTTAAATAGAGGAAATTTCATATTTTTCTTCCACTTTTAAAGAAAAATATTTCATTTATAACCTTAATGAATATAATATTTCTTCTTACTCCATCATACACATTTTACTTTTAAACATACACTTGCAAGATAAATTCTAAGAAAGACTTTCATTCTATTCTAATATTAATAGTACATGAAAAGTAAGATCTCTTTTTAAATCTAAAATACTTCTATTTGACAACAAATTTTTTTAAGAAACATAACAATGAAGTCTCTCTTTATTTTAGTATATCTCTTCTCATAATGATTTTACCATACAATTTACAAAGAGACTTCAACTTTATACTAACTCAAGTGGAGTAACCTCCTAAATGGGAAAAACAAGACAAAATGGTGTATGAACATTTCTTTCATCCAAGAAGGAAGAACACTCAAATAAAAAGGTCCCAAAATCATGTGAGAAATCCAAGTTTAGGTCCAATATTCAAATTAATCATGATTTAAGTGCAACAAGATGAAGGATCAATTTACCTCCCAACCTACAGGTATAATCACATGCCTTCTTTTCAAAGAAAGAGCATCTTAGCATCGCCAAATCCCATGGGAAAGAGTCGTAGCATGCTATAAACTATTACAAAGGGAAAAAAAAATCAAAGCACTTAAAAAGGATGGCCCAGAGAAGACAAAATGTATCTTAAATAAAATACCAAAGCCATAGAAAATCCTATAAACAATGAGAAATGGGAAGAGGAGAGGAGGATCACATAGTGCACAAATATATAATATCAAGGGTGCCAAAATATCCTCCAAGATTATTTCAAAACTTATCTCAACTTCCAACCCTTATACCTCAATTATCTCCTTTTCCAAGGTGTTTCAACCCTTACAAGATTCCTTAGAAATGATAGGAAGGGATTCCCAAACCAAATAGGAATGCCTCCTACTTCCCCAAGGAAGGGAGTGATAAGAAAACATTCATGATTCCCCAAGAAGCCATGAAAATTAGGGTTCCTTCCTTCTCAAATCCCACTCCAAATCCACAACCCAATGGAGTCGAGGGCAACGAAAACAAACATACAAAAATGAAAACAAAGGAAATCTCAAGGACCATAAAAACTCCAAAACCAACACACAAATCAAAACAATTACCAATCATAACATCCACACACTAAGGATCTAGAGGACATCAAAATAGAAGCACTCAATTTTTACAAAAACCTCCTCACTGAGAATAACTCCTACAATGAGCAAGCGGCCTCTTTCCTTTTAGACTCCATTCCTAATAATCTGATACCTGCTGAGAGATTTAAAAGTCTTTCAAAAACTGTCACCATTGAGGAATTAAAAAAGGCTGTGTTTGCTTTAGAAGGGGATAAGGCGCTAGGTCCTGATGGCTTTTCGGCTAACTTTTTCCAAAGATGTTGGGAAATATGCTCTGAAGATATTTTGAAGGTTGTTAATGAGTTTTACAGAACGGGAAATCTCATCAAAGAACTAAATAATACACACATTGTGCTTGCCCCGAAAAATTTGGATGCAAAGGACTTCAAAGATTTCAGGCCTATCAGTTTAGTTAATGTTATTTATAGGATTTTCACCAAGATTCTCACCACTAGAATGCAACCTATTCTTATGGAGATAATTTCACAACAGCAGAGCGGATTCATCCAGGGAAGAATTATTCAAGATGGAATTATCATGGTTCATGAAACAATACATTCTATGGATAAAAGTAAAAAGGCGGGGATGGCTATCAAGCTTGACATGCATAAAGCATTTGACCGAGTCTCCTGGAGATTCATGGATGAGGTCTTATCCAAGTTTGGATTTCAAATCAAATTCAGAAAAATCATTCATTCTTGTATCTCCACCTCTAGATTCTCAGTGGTTGTTAATGGGGAACCTGTGGGTTTTTTTGCCAGCAATAGAGGTATCCGGCAAGGCGACCCAATTTCCCCTCTTTTATTCATTATTATGGCTGACAGTTTAAGCAGATCTATTTCCAAAGCTATCAGCATTGGCATGATAAAAGGTTTTCCTCCAACTTCTGGAAATCAGATCTCCTCACACCAACAGTTTGCTGATGACACTCTGCTTCTCCTGATGGCCTCAATCATTGAGGAAAAAGCTATCAAAATTGTCCTTAGATTTTATGAGGAAGCCTCGGGACAAAAAGTTAATTTTGACAAAAGCTCTATTTATTTCTTCAACACTCCTTTGGAAAGGCAAAGAAAGATTGCTAATATTCTAGGATGCACTATTAATTCTCTTCCAGCTACTTACTTAGGTTTACCTTTAAGTACTGGCAAGATTTCTGTGGAGGTATGGAATGACCTTATTAAGAGATTTCAAAGAAAGTTGGCTGGCTGGAAAGGAGTTGTACTCTCAAGTGTAGGCAAGTGCCTATTAGTTAAAAGCACGCTCCAAAACTTGCCTATTTACATCATGTCAATGTTCAACATACCTGCAGCAGTGATGAATAGTATTGAAAAGATTCAAAAGCATTTTTTATGGCATGGTACTGAGGACAGATTCATATATCATCTTGTGGCTTAGGAGCAGTTATATAAACCTAAGAGACTTGGGGGGTTAGACATCAAAGATATCAAACATATGAGTGTTGCCCTTATTGTAAAATTAGGTTGGAGGCTTATAAAAGAGCACAAGCCTTGGACAGAGTTGGTTAAGATCAAATATCTTTCAAACCAAAACAATATTTCCTTCATATATGATCAGTCTCTTCCGAGTGGTTCTATTTTCTGGAACAACCTTCTTAGCAGCAAACACATCCTTTTGCAGGGGTGTAGCTGGAAGCTTGGGGATGGGCAAAACATAAACTTCTGGATAGATAAGTGGACTGATTCCAACTGGATTTCTGCTTATGATCACATTAAAGACAGCTTAATCACAAAGTATGGGCACAAAATCCAGGGGTACATTGAGAGAGATGGAAACAAAAGAAAATGGAAACAGCTAAAAGTGGAGAATGATAATGTACAGGCTGATGTTTCTTCTTTACAGAGTCAACTTTCTCTAATTCATATAAGTAATCAAAATCTTAAGGATGAACTCATCTGGAAAGATTCTTTTGACGGGGAATACTCTGTCAAATCAGGATATAATTCTTTCTTTGTATCCATGGAAAGTGAAATTAAGTGGCACAAACTGTGGATGCCGGAGTTAACCCCTAGAGTGAACTTCTTTTGGTGGCTTATCATTAATGGAAAGATCCTTACTAATGACAACCTCATAAAGAAGGGATTCATCATGCCAAATAGATGTTGCATGTGTCAGAAAGAGGCAGAAGACATAAAGCATTTATTCCTCCATTGTGAGTTTGCTTCCAAAATTTGGCAGCTGATTTTTGCAAAGTTTAATCAGAGATGGATTTTTCCCCTTACCTGTCTTCAGGCCTGGGAGCAATGGGACTCTCCGTTTAAGCATTGTGTGGTGAAAAGATTGTGGCAACTTGTTTTACCCCACACTATGTGGAGAGTTTGGAAGGCTCGTAATGATAACATTTTCAGAAACAATAGAAAGGCATGTAACAAAATCTACAAGGAAATCATCATTGCTGTGCAAGAAAATATTGCTAGATTTAAACCTCCTAAAAATAGGCTCTACCCTGAGAAGGAAGAATACATCTTGACTGAATGGAATATTGACACTGGCAATAGGAATAACAATGGTATTGATAGAAACACAGTCCGATGGATTAAACCTCCCACTGATTGGCACAAGTTAAATTTTGATGGGGCCTCAAAAGGCAATCCGGGGAATCTGGAGGAGGGGGAGTTATCAGAGATCAAAGAGGCTATTTAGTTGCTACTTTTTCTGGGAGAATGGGTAGGCAGACCAATCATTACTCTGAAGCCCTGGCGGCTCTTTGGGGTATAAGACTTACCAGAGATTGTAATATTCCGAATATTATAATTGAAGGGGATTCTCTGAATATCATCAATCTTTTAAACAAAAAGCAACACCCCAGCTGGTCTATCAGAGATTTCATTGAGGAAGCCATTGATATATGCAAGAGCTTTGAAAATGTTAAAATCACCCACACCTATCGGGAAGGAAATAGAGTCGCTGACAGCTTGGCTAACCTCGGTGTTACTAATACCTTTCAAACTTGGCTTGGGGGGGATGTTCTACCCACTCAAATCAATAAAGCCATAATCAATGATCTTCATGGCCGTGAAAATCAGCACTAACGGCTGTAATTTGGGCGCTAATGTGCGGATCCTCAAGTACAATATGATGACATCACATAATATATGGATGATTGATGTGATATGTGTGAGATGGACTGTCATCATTTTTAAGCATAGAAGGAAAGCCGAGGAGCGGGGAAATAATTACATGTATGCTATAATAATTAATTCTGCTTTCACGGAAAGGAAAGATTCAAAAACCAACATCAGAGCTCTACCTGTCCCACATAGTGAGAGCATTTTTACCGTTGAGAACAGGAAAAAGAGCAGAGGAAACATGGGGGTCTACCTTGCAAAACTAAACCAACCCGCAATCCGACGTGGAAAGAGCACATGGTGCTGTGGAATTACCTTCAAATCGGGGGTCTGTCTAATTTAATTGAAAGGGTACAAGGATTTGACCAAGACATCTCTATCAGATTCGCCAGGGATGGAAGAATCGGATTGTCAAATACAATAACATGGAGATTGAGGTCACAGAAGAGCTCATCGCCCAGGTCACGGGCCTCAGCCTGGAGGGCACCAAATTCTTCAGTAAAAAGGTGGACAGGGAGGTCGAGACCAAGAAGTTCCTGGACGACGGTGAGAATCTTGAATTCGTGACTGCTGGCATCAAGGTGGCGTCGATCCCTGAACCTTTTGCTGAGCTGGCCAAGATGGTGGTTAGGTATGTCACTCTTGAAGGTAGATTTGTGACAATACCTCAAAAGCATTTGATATTTCTAAATCACTTTCGTAGAAATATCACCATTAGCTTTCCTCACTATTTGATTAACTCGTTGGAGAAATCAATAAGGGAAGTTCAGAGCCACTCTAGGGCTGTCCCTTTGCATCAGGGACTTATCCTCCTGATTCATCGCCATTGTTCTAGCTACCCCCTTGAATCCTACCCCACCTTCCTCCTCCATTCCTCCTCCTGCTCGCACCGCTTCCACTCCCCCGCCTGAAAAGGAAGCTTGAAACTGCTGCTTCCAGCAAGAAAAGCAAGAGCATAAAAGATAAAATCCCTCCTTCCCAACGGGTCCTAAGAAGCCATAAAGACCTGGAACTTGCTGAGAACCTCCTGCATATCAGTATTCCAATGGAGGAGCCCAAGGAGGAGGGCTTGATGGACAGAGTGGACAGGTTAGAGAAGGAGATACAAGAGCTAAAAGGGACTATAAAAAATATGGAAAGAGCTAAGGGTAAAGGTATTCTTCAAAGTGATGATGATGAGGGGGTTATTGCTGAGGTCTTCAAGAAGTTACAGTCCCTGGATGGCAGAATGGGCAATGCTAAAAGCCGCAATGACTGCATATTATCTGCCCTTAAAAGCATATATAATTTCATTGAGCAGCATGTGCATAGTGTCTGCAGTTTAAGTGGGGTTAGTGAGGACATCTGGGGACCTAAAGAGAAAAGAGATATGGCAATTTCCCAGGCTGATGTGACTGACTCCTCTCAGGCCACTGCCATTGCCTTCTTCATGTCGCTGCAGGCCATCAAGACCAAGATTGACAGGGCAATAAAGTAACGGGTTGCTGTGTGGCTACTTTTTGGCTGCGATGTTGCTGTTATCGGGCTGTTCAGTCGTTGTTTTTTGCGGGAGTTTTTATGATGCTTCTCTTTTTGTTGCTTTTTGTTCTCTTTGGCTTCTTTTGGGATCATCGTTTGTTTGGATCCTTTCTTCACTTGTATTGTCTTACTTGGCTGTTGAGCCCTCTTTGGTTGGCCATTTTTCCCTTCTCTGGGATGTATCTCTCATTTTGACTATCTGGCTTTTGAGCCCTTTTGTATACAGGGTATAGTCCCTTCAAAACTATTTTCCTTAATAAAAAAAAACATCCACACACATATGAAAAAGTTTTATACACCACAATAAAATGATGTGTGATACCTACATCACACTCAAATATCAAATCTACAAACTCCTAACTCTTTGACTCCTCAACCTCCCAAATATCCCTTCCAAATTTATACACCAAGAAGGCGCCCAAACATATAATTTCAAACAAGATATATGAAAAATATCCATCAAAGAAAAAAACCCATGGGAAGGTGAAATGTATCACCCTTTAAACTAAGCAAACCCTTCATGTCACTCAAGTTACTTTTATGATCGCCAAACAATAAATGAAAAAAATGGTAAAAATCTATATTAGCCCCAAAATCCTGAAAAAATCCAAGGTCACCCATGTGAGAAAAGGGAATAAGATTTATATTGGGTAATTGTGAGAGGGTTGATTGTGGAAGAGGCTTTTGGGTTGAGAAAAATATTCCATCTCTCATAGGTTAGGTCCCATGGACTATTTTTAAGGTAAAGGAGACCATTACCTTTTAATACAAGCCTTCAAAAATGCACTTAATTGTTAAATTAGGGATTTTTGTTGAATTAGAAAATCAAGCTCGAGGAATGGTCCCCACAATCTATATTAGCAACTACCAAGACAACCATAAAAAAGTTCAAGACAATAAATCACCCCACACTACTTGCACGGGTGTGTCTTTTGAGACAAAATTCACAAACATAAATGTAATTTCCTCTCTATATTCCCCTTTATTAAAGTATAATATTAATATAAATATATATTAGATTGGGTAAAAATACAAGGATTGTGGCTCCGTAAGGCCATATAACAACGAATAAAACATGAGAGACATAAAGGAGGATATGACAATGGGGAGCAGGAGAAAAGACCTCTACCAATATATATGAGTTGAAGAAGGAAGAAAACTAGCTAATGTAAACTAACCCAAGAGAGATTAAAGGAGGCTTAAATCGACTCAAAGAAAAATCAAACATAAGGACTAGCAAAAATAAATCACCTGTGTGGAAATACTTTGTGTAATACACTTACTCATTGCAATATTATTCTTATTATACTTGATCTTAGTCCAACAAATGTCATCAATCACACATGTTGATTATCCTTTCAAATATTCAACTCCCAAATCGAGAATCACCTCTAAAGTTTCATTCTAACATTCCACCGACCAACCACTAGATATATATTCAAACACATCACGAATCACTTGCACCTCAAAACATGAGAAAATAAAACCAAATTTTGGGTTGGTAGTTTTGACTCTCATAACAAAGGCGTCAACATCATTGTAGCTAACCAACCCATAAAACTCCCGACACATGATCCTGCGGTCCCATGTCGATTCAAATTCCTCCCACCCTCCCGATAAGATTTCCCTTTAATTATTATTAGATACATCCTCCCACTCTCACATTTGAGTTCTTCCAACAATCGGTGTTCTATTCCCCTCGGGTAACTCCATATGATCTAGCAACTTGACCACAATGGCGGGAAAACCTTCAACCGCACTTGACCCCGAGGTCATGCTAGATAATCCGAAGTTGAATGTTTGTGCCTAACTATAGGGGGATCAGTGACTAAAATTTGTTAGGAATATTAGATATTGTGAACATTATTATGAGTGTGGAAATAAATTATATAGTGTAATGTAATACAACTATATTTATGAGTTGTTAACTCATGTAAATAGTTGTAACTAGATAATGTTTGTTGTGAGAAAATAATGGGATTGAGAGTTTGAGTGAGATATTGTGGGGATTAGGAGAGATATGTGGGATAAGTTGAGAGATTTATGGAGAGAGAAGTGGATTCAAGATGAGATTTGACTCCACCATAATAGGAAGGTCAATCTCTATATAATGTAATCTCTCATATGAATAATATATCCCGAATCATTTGAATCTATAATATCATTATTCGGTGTATTTTCTCTGTGTAAACGGGTTGATTGCTATGATTTGGTATCAGAGCAGGCTAGAGAAATTTATGAGATTCCATGCAGGACAAAATCGCAGCCTCTAAGATGCAGATATGAGAGTTTTGAAGCTTTCATTGCCTTTTTCAGAATTCTGATCTGAAAAAACGACTGGTAATTCACGTTTTTCTCAAAAACCCAGATTCAAAATTTACTGAAATTTTTTGAGTTTGTTAATTATATTTTTTAAAACTTCTGTCAAAAAATTACAGAAACCCATTTCGTATTTTACGAGAAATTGTGGAAACAATTCTGACAGTTTCTATTTATTCTGTAAAAAAAATAGTGACTGATTTCTAGCAATTAAAATCTGATATGCTTTATTATTTTGAATAAATATAAAGCTGATTATTATTGTAAGGGTGTATTTTCGGTTGAAACCGACACCTATTTGTGTCAAATTGTGGAGAGTCATAATGGATAAATTGGGTTATGTTGAAAAATTTGATGGAAAGGATTTTCACACTTGGCAAGTACGAACTCAGTTGACACTCATTAACAAAGATTTGTGGGACATTGCGGATGGAACATTCAAGAAACCAACTGATGCTGATGAAGCAACCAAATGGGAGAGTAGAGATCGTAAAGCAACAGCAATCATTGGACTTGGATTGTCTGATGCATATTTGCATCATATAGACCTTTCAAAAAGTTCAAATTTCATTTGGACAACATTGAACAAGTTGTTTGGATCCCAAACCGGAAGCGCAGCAGTGACCTTGAAGCAGAAGCTGTTTGGACTCAAGATGGATGAAGGAGAAAACATGGTACAACATATAAGTAAGTTTCGGTCTATTTTGAATCAATTATCAGGGATAAAACTTAAAGTAGAGGATGATGATGCAAAAGCTGTTTTGTTGAATAGTATGCCATCTCGCTATTCAAACATTGTTTTTACTTTGAGCAAGATCAATCCCAGCCTAGAAGATCTAATTTCTTCACTGATAGATGAAGAAAATAAGAATGTTACACCAGAAGAAACTGCAATGTATGGTAAAAACAAGTCATATGATAAAGGGAGATTTAAATCTTCTTTTAAACAAAGATCAAATTTCAGAGATACAAAGAAACATATCACTTGTTACTATTGTAAACAAGATGGACATGTATCTATAAACTGCAAGAAAAGAGCACGAGATTTACTTGATGGAAAAATAGAAGAAAATGCCATGGTTGCTAATGAAGAAGAAGACAGTGATAAAGAAGAACCTTTGGGTGATGGTTATGAATCTGAAAACTTCCTTCTTTAGATAACTTTCAGATGGAGGCTGGAGGCAACGGAGGCAGGAGGGCAATCGGCGACCTCTCGTCAGGCACCATCGACGAGGCCGCGGTATTGATTTGGTGGCCAAGTATTTCAGTTGTGTGTTTGATTCCATTATTGTTTGTAATAAGAACAGATGTCACATTCCTGTTCAGAATTGTATTTCCTTTTATAACCTCCTGATGTAAATATGTGATAGTAGAAAGATAAAAGCACAAGAAAAAGCAGCATCATGTTTTTCTTGAAGAGGATGAACAGAGGTTCATGAGCAGGGGCTCGTACCTAGGACAGAGGTCCGTTATTGTCGAACAGGGGTTCGTATTTGTTGAACAGAGG
Organism: Taxus wallichiana var. yunnanensis; assembly: GCA_018340775.1. Lineage (NCBI taxonomy): Eukaryota > Viridiplantae > Streptophyta > Pinopsida > Cupressales > Taxaceae > Taxus > Taxus wallichiana. The sequence continues at coordinate 117,540,509 of CM031237.1, forward strand.
TTCAACGTACCAAGATCATGAGCATACAGAGGCAGGCAGGCTGTAGAAGACGTGTGAATGTTTTTTTCTCTACCTTGTTCACATTAGGGGAGTGTTTAATAGGAAATAATAATGTTAACAATAGGGGAGTGAATGTTAGGAATATTAGATATTGTGAACATTATTATGAGTGTGGAAATAAATTATATAGTGTAATGTAATACAACTATTTATGAGTTGTTAACTCATGTAAATAGTTGTAACTAGATAATGTTTGTTGTGAGAAAATAATGGGATTGAGAGTTTGAGTGCGATATTGTGGGGATTAGGAGAGATATGTGGGATAAGTTGAGAGATTTGTGGAGAGAGAAGTGGATTCAAGATGAGATTTGACTCCACCATAATAGGAAGGTCAATCTCTATATAATGTAATCTCTCATATGAATAATATATCCCGAATCATTTGAATCTATAATATCATTATTCGGTGTATTTTCTCTGTGTAAAATCGGTTGATTGCTATGAAAATTTGGTAGTCCTGATCTCATGGTAGATGAGTTGGCAAAGGGGGATTAAGAGGCTATGAACGAGTAGCATGAATTCGCTACGGTTTTTTTCCTAACTTGGATCTAGGTGTTGATCTAGTTTGAAGTGTCCAAATTAACTAAGTTGAAACTAATAATCTATGCTACTTCTAAAAGGAAACTATATTTAAAGAAATCACAAAACTAAAAATTATGATTACAAACAATAATTTTCTTATATTCTAAATAATCAAATCTACTTCTACACTAAAACTATTCAAGCGAGATGACCCGGTGTGGTTATTCACCCTACTGTGTTGAGTGTATTGAATATAAAATAACTTAAAACAAGATATTTTCCAAATGATCTATTATATGTAGACAAACTCCTACAAGCATTCTCTCCTTCAGATCCACAGGATGGGAAGAAAACAATCTTTCATTGGGGTTGCTATGAAAGATTAAAACCCTCTTGGAAAATAACTAATTACTTAAAAATATTAAGAAATTCACTTCTACTCTATTTGATATGATGTAACAATGATAAATTATAAGAATGAATGAAATCAAACAACAAATCCAACCTAGAATTCATAGAACATAGGTAAATCCAATTGAGTAGTGATTCGTCCCCTTAGTTTATCCTTTCTTTCTCCGAGTGTTCATATGAGTCCTAGGAATTGGGAATGCAAGAACAATAGTAGGAGTATGGCTCTTGAGAAATGGAAACTTGATGGCAGTCTAGATGCAATGCAAGTAGAAGAAAGATAGTACAAGAGATCAGATCTTGGCTATACAATTCCTAGCAAGATCATAGTAGCAATACAATGCAAGATACACAAAATTATCAGGACCCTTTTTCTTGAATACAAGCATGCAATATATAGGAATGGACGATGAGAGGTTCCTTCATGAAAAAGGAAAGAAGGAGCAGTTCCAAACAAATAAATATATTTAAAAATAGGAGGAAGGAGAACCAAGCAATCAAAGCTAATTTTAGACAATTCGGCTCACGGATGCATGTGAAAAAAGAATTTAAGTGAACCGTCGGATATTAAAACACGCGCGAAGAATCTAGAAAAAGCGGGCAATATCACCTTTCTATGTAGGATGGAAGTTTTAGGACCACCGCCCTGTTTTGGGTGGCGGTTTCAGAATCGCCACCCAGGAAGGGCAGAGGTCATGGCACTGAAGGCCAAAACATGTGCAAAAAGAGTGGGAAGATAGAAGAAAGTGCGGGAAGGCTAAGTAAAGATGTATAGGCAAAAATATACATTGGAAATGGAAACTTGAGCTCGAAAACCTTCTTGAAAGGAAATGAGTCATCATTGGGGACTTTTGTAACAATTTTCTGACAATGTAGCACATGCAATTTTTGGTGCATACATATTGCCCCATCGAAGAACCGTTTTAGCCATAAAAAGGCATAAAACGTAGAGTCTGAGTATGGCGTTCCTGAAATGGGGAGTTAGGAGCTATACCTGACACGCCTGTGTGTCAAAATATCACTATGAAACTCCCGCTACGATTTGTGCAGCAGGATGTAGAAATATACCTACAACAACACTCCATCCCTATGAACACATACACTCAAAACAAAGTTATAACAACATATATATATCTAAGCAAATTCATTTTCAAATTCATTTTCACATATTGAATTGGTAAATTTTAAGCTCTGGACCCACGATGACCATTTTTATTTTTGAGTATGGTTGAATTGGAATGGATTTGGGAATGGTATTTTGCATTAGGCTTGGCCCTTTATTGTTTTAATACTTTTGAGAAGAACTCCTAATAAATTTGTAACTAGAGTGGTCATAAGGGGCCTCAAAGAGGCGGATAGGTAGAGTAGCTTAATTTCTTAGTCTCCATGTTTTGAGGCATATATGATGCTTTGGTATTTTATGCCCATTGTGAGCGCTTTGACCACACCTAGTGTGTGATAGAATTATACAAAATTATGACACACCATGATATGTAAAGATATATCTTTTTGGCTTGGTTATTCCTTGCATAGATTTGGCTTACATTGATGATTTTATTCACGTTTATACTCTTGGATGTTTTATAATTTCTAATTTTATATGAGTTTCAAAATGCATGTAGTGGACATAAATGCTAATAGAATGATTTTTTTTTTATTTGTAACGCTAATATATGATGATGAGAGCATGATGTGGTGCTAAATGTTAGCTTTCTTTAAGAAATCTTTGGTACTTCATATTGTTTTGGAAAAGTGTGGAGAAAGAGTGATATGATCAGTGAAAAACATTTCCATGCTCCTAACTCAATGCAACTAGTAAGATGCGAGGGCTTAATACAAAGAGCCGATGGGGTGCAAGTTATAGAAATTTTTTGAATGGTAATGATGAAAGAAATACAAGGATTTGGCAAGCCCAAATTGAGACACTACAACCTCACTCTACTCTATTTTTATTCATAGTTTAAAATGTGACTTTCTTTCCATTTTATCTAGACTTAGATCTGTAGATGGCCACTTGGTTGAAAAAAATAGTTTTTAGGTTTTAAGCTCATTTTTAATTTCAGAAATCTAACTCACTTTGTTTTTATTATGATTTCACAACATTTTAATGAACTGCTTGTAAATTTCAGGTTTGTCAAAGAGAACCCATACACCATGCACCATGCAATCAGTAGTGAGTATGGGGTCTTCACCATGGGTGAGGCGTAGATGAGTAAGGGAATTTATCTCCTTTCCCAACCCTACATCAATAGTAAGAGACGCAGCTCAACACTAAAGGTTGGTAGGGAAAAGAAAATGTCTAAAATAAAAAATTCTATGGATTTGCATTTTAGTTACTTATCTAGGCAAAAAAATTAGTATGTTATTATTTCCAAATAGATTTTTATGGGATATATGTGACACCATGAATCTTATAGAAAAGACTAGAGGAAAAGACACCTAGTCTATAAAGAGACTATAAGTAGAACTAAGTATGTAGGCCTTGGTATATTTTTGAACTGAAGAAATGATTAAAAAATAATTGATGATACTATGAAGTTTTGAAGAGATATGATTTGAATGTTTTACCAATATTTTTAGAAGTTTTTAGGAGTTGCTATAAGAATAAATCCCTTGATCAAAAATTTTAATAATGAAATGGTGGATGAAAATGCAATGCAATAATGTATGTATGAAGATCTTTGGTGAAATTACATTTCATGATATCTAAGGTGAAGAAAGTTGACAAATATCAAATTCTTCACCCCTAAAAGTACACAGCGGAGAACCATGATCCTTAAAATTTCCATTATTTTAAAAAGGGCCTAGCATTCTGAGTCTAAACATACAACCCTTTCCTAGAAGTGTATATGTCCAATCGTTAAAATCATTTGTCTTAAAGTGGCGTTCGGCACTGTTTTCATGGTTCTTGAGAAACGGTGTGTCGGTGAGCATGACTATGTTACTCGGCCTTCTCTCCTATGTAGAATGTTGTGTTTATTTGCGGCACTTACTGAATGATGAGGCCTTGTCCCATGGAAATAAAAACTTAGTTTCAAATGCACATGGGTTGAAACCGAGGGGTTTAGAATAGAACAACCCCTAGAGATGGTTTTGATGGGCATCATTTCAATATCAAATATCCCTTCGTCATTTGTTAATTCTATAATTTTCACACCTATACCTAGGTCATTGGAGGAAGAGATGCTAAACCGCGAAGACTACCCATTCCATGTGGTTCAAATGGGAGGAAGATCGGATCTTCATTCTCTAAGAGTTTCATAATTCATGTTATGGTCTTAGTGGACACTTTCCATAGATATTGATTTACCCCTATCTATTTTTTTTCAACCTCAAATGTTTTTGGGTCAATGAATTCAACCTTTGGAATGTCCGAGGTGACCGAGACTAAATCTTTTGTTAGAGATGGTTTATTTAATTGATTCGTAGGAATTTCATACTCCATATGGACACCTTTCTTCTTCTTCAGTTTTCTAAGTGTATATGGAAGGGCTTAGGATCCCCTTGAGTGATGAAGACCTTCCCAAAATGAGAGGGAAACTAATCTCTGGAAAAGGGTAGAAGGGATAGACTTCATTTGATGAATCCAGTGGTCCCGAGAATTATGTTATAGCTTGTTTCCCTTTCGTAATGTAAAACACTGTCAAGATGGTTTTTGGACCAAGTGTTACTAGAAGAAATATGGTTCTAATTGAGGTCACTTTAAGACTTTCATACCCCGTAACATGTTTTTAGTAGAGGAATAATTTGTCTCTCCATATACAAAATTTTGCGGGGAAAGAGAAAGGAACCACATTCACAGCAACCCTGTCATCAATCATGGATCTCTTAATTTAATTATTATAAAACCAGACTTGTAATAATAAGGGAGGATCACCTCTTCGGGAAATTTTAGGGTTAGATTACATCTTGTCTATATCAAAAACAAACACAGTATCCATATCCTTTTATCCTAGAGGATGTATTCCAAATTCAATATGATTTGTTTGAGTGCTAGGACGTGGTGTAACATGGATTAGATGACCAATACCTAATGCATTGAGAAACACTGAACAATTCCCAAGTGAATTATTCAGTAAATCTAGGAATGAAATGTGAGAAAAGGTCTTATTCAAATCCAATATTAAATCATAGGCTCCTACTTGCTTTTGTGATTGTAGGAATGTCATCTGTGGGAAGGAAATATTTGGTATGGGTTATGAAATGTATTCTTTCGTCGAGTTGTCACATTAATTTCACGCTCAACATCTAGCTAAACTAATCCCAAGATTTTTGTGTTTTCATTTGAACCAAGATTAAGAGAGACTCGAGAGTTATTGGAAGTTGAGGCTTTGTGGTCATTCTTTCCTATAGGAATGCCTTTGTTTGTGTTTTTGAATCCACCTTTAAATTTTTAGGATGTGTAGGGAGCGGTACTCAAATTATGCTACACTAGCATTTTGAGGAGCTATAGGTCCCATATAGTCAAATTGGGAGTTTGTTTGAGGATTTTCTATGAACATGTGTATGAAGAGTTGAATTTTGTTTCGGGAAGTCTTTGTAGAAATTTGTTGTAATCACAGAAATTGCTATTGTTAAGACCTCGAACCTTATGTAAACCGCATGATATAGGTTAGGGTCGTAATCTCTTGGTCTTTGATAAGCGTCTTGCTATTATTGATTATAACCTCATTTATAATTTTGAAATTTGTTTTTATAACCATGATGTGTTGCCCCACGGCCAAAGTTTTGATACTAGTTTGGGCCTTGCATTTGATTTTTTTGTGGTGGACAATTTACATCGATTGTGTTGATAGAAGACAAAATGTTAGGGCCTCTTTGATTTCTGATTTATTTTTGTTGTTAGTCTTTCCATTTTTGGAAGATGAACATTCTTGGCTTGATAAGTAGCACTATTAGTGGTAACACCATGATTGCAATTCACACCTTTAGGTCCTTTATTGTTGGCACCATTTTTTGATAATTTGCATTACTTTGACTTCAGGATACCAATTTCCCATTGGGACCATAGATCTTATGCCCACTTTGTATAGAGGATTGATCAATCCGAAATGATCCTTCTAATACTTCTTCATAACTAGAAAGAAAAATGTTGGACCTCTTCCTTAGTCTCTCAATTGAGTGTGTGAAGGAAAAAATCACAAAATTCCATCCGGTCCATGTTGGCTGCGTTCGAAGAGGAATAGAGAACTTGGCACCATGTCTAAATGAAATGGGCAATGAGATTCATTTTTCTCTTGTATAATATGTATGAACTCCCTTATCCTTGTATGCAACAACTTGTTCATGTCAAATGCTTTCATGAACTCGGAAACAATTTTTTTATGGAATGTATAGAATATTTTGGTATCCTATAGTACCAATCCAATGTGATTCCTTCGAGAGTATTTGGATATATCTTAGCCACTATATATTCGCAAAGAAGAAATTACTTGATGGTAGTAGCATAGGATTTGATATGAGTGTTAGGCTATCGTATAGGTGCGGAAGCATGACACCACATATGGTGAAGTCAAGAGGATCCTTTAAGTACTCGATGTATGTACCCATTGCGTAAGATTCCACCATTAAAGATCTTTGATGAGGAGGTAGAGGAGGAGTGTGATAAGATGCATTATAAGCATTGTGAGGAACATATGGGGTCCCTTGATATGGCATGTAGGGAGGGGTAATAGTATATGGGTCCATCTGGGGATATTTTGAATACATATGCATGTAAGGTGGGATGGTTCCAAGATATGGACTAGCGGGCGTAAAACCTAAGAACGTCACATTTCCTCTGTGGTGGCATTCAAGAACGCACTTTCAGTAAGCTCTTGTGTTGGATAAGCTTGAGAAGGATGAGGACCCATCCTAGTCTGTCTAACCCTAAAATAAGATCACCTGGATTTGCATTAGTTAGATAACCTTGTTGTACATGATATTGAATTGGTTTCTCATTGGAAGGGTTGTATCCTTTGTGATTAAGCTGGATACCCGTGTTCTACCCTACTTCATGTGTTGGTTTTGATGTGTGGGAACTTTCTAATTCTTTAATCCTACCCAATAAAGTAGAAATGAGATCATTGGGAGAGGAGTGATTCCCTTATTGGGGTGCCTATGGCATAGGGTTTGATTGAGTAGGCTCATGATACCATATCATGAATTGTTTAGTGTTACAATTATTGTCTTCCTCAGAATTAAGAATCTTAGGATAGGTATTCAAAATCTCAAAGGATGAAGCCTTTATTCTATCCAAAGACTCATCTATCTAATAAAGAGGATTATCTATTCATGCAAATAGATCAACCTCTATTGATTACATGAAAATGTGAGGTCTTGACAAGACTCTATGGTAAGAACCTATTCCATTTGTGATAACAATGTGGTTTGCATTAGGTTAACCATATTACATGTCTAACGATTGATCAACCTCCTCCATTCTTACATAGATAATGGGGTTTGAAGTGTAAATAGGGGAGGTTTAGATGTTTCTTGTATAGTTGTCAGTCCACCTTGAAAGACAAGGGATTGTTGTGATTTCACATTGGTGTAATATCTATCAAATCTAAATGGCCCACCAAACTCTCTTCCAGACATATTTTAAAAGGTGTAAAGTACATACCAAAACATGGAAACATGAGATAATAACAATGAAAGAAATAAAAAAGAAGGATTTAATCCTTCACGCCGGGTTCACTAATTTCTACGGATAAAAATTGACATGTAACCTTTAACCAAACTCAACCCCCAAGGTCATGCCAGAGCAGCTGATTTTGAATGTTTGTGGCTAATTATAGGAGAATCGGTGACTAAGATCTTGTAGTGTGATCTCTGGTAGCTAAGTTGGCAAATAGGGGATTTAGAGGCTATGAATGGTTAGCGTGAATTCCTATAGTTTGTTTTCCTCACTTGGATCTAGGTGTTGATCTAGTTTGAAGTGTCCAAATTAACTAATTTGAAACTAATAATCTATACTACTACTGAAAAGGAAACTAGAATTAAAAAATAACAATACTAAAATATTATGATTAGAAACAACAATTTGCTTCTATTCTAAATAATGAAATCTACTTATACACTATAACTAAAAAGAAAGATAACTGGTGTGGTTATTCACCTATGATGAGTGTATTGAATCTAAACTAAATTAAAACAAGAGCTCTTCCAAATGATCTATGAGATGTAGACAACCTCCTATAGAATTTCTCTCCTTCAGATCCATAGGGATGGGAAGAAGAGGATATATCACTTTGGGGTTCTTTATGAAATATTAAAACCCTCTCGGAAAATAAGTAATTACTTGAAAATAAAATGAAATTGATTTCTACTCTTTTTGATATGATGTAACAATGATAAATTGTAAGAATGAAGGAAATGAAACAACAAATAAAACCTAGAATTCATAGAACATAGGTAAATCCAATTGTGTAGTAATTTTTCCCTCGGTTTGTCCTTTCTTTCTCCGAGTGTTCATATGAGTCCAAGGAATGTGGAATGTAAGAACACTAGTACGAGGATGGTGTTTGAGCAATGGTAGATTGATGGCAATCTAGATGCAATGAAATTAGAATGGAGATGGCACAAGAGATCAAAGATTGGCTATGTAATTCCTAGCCGATTATTGTAGCAGCAATACAATGTAAGATACACAAAATTATTAGGCCCCTTTGGCTTGAATAAATGTATGGAATATATAGGAATGGAGGATGGCAGCTTCCTTCATGTAAAAGGAAAAAATGAGTAGTTCTAATAAATGAAATCTATTTAAAAATAGGAGGATGGAGAACCAAGTAATCAAAGCTAATTTTATACAATTTGGTTGATGAATGCATGCAAAAATAAAAGTTAAATGAACTGTCGCATGTTAAAACACACGTGAAGAATCTAGAAAAATAATTTAGGACCTTTGCCCTGTGCATGGTGGCGGTTTCAAGACCATAACCCTATTTTTGGTGGAGGTTTCAAAACCACCACCCAGGTAGGGTGGCGGTCTTGACACTGAAGGCAGAAACATACGCAAAAAGAGTGGGAAGTTGGAAGAAAGCACAGGATGGTTAAGCAAAGACATTGCGAATGAAAATTGGAGCTCAAACACCTTCTTGAAAGGAACTAAATCATCACTGGGGAACTTTATAACTATTTTCTAACTTGAGTGTAGCACAAGTAATTTTGGTGTGTCTGAATCGACCCCCAAAAGTGTTCATCGAGACTATAGTTTATTCAAATTTTACACAAGTAACATTCAAATCTAATGGTAACGATAAGATTGCCTTCATTTACAACATAGTTATTTTGTATTATTTTAAAAAAATCAATGGTAGAGAGTAAATCCATGAATGTGGTTTCTTTAAATTCTAATTATATGTATCAACCATTACAAGATTTGGGATTATTTGGAGTTATTTTTTCTAAAATGCAAGAAGCGTAATGTTTTAGAACTCTACAAATTCAAGACTTTATCATCATATCTCTTTGATTGCTACGTTTGTCTCTTGTTTGATGTTACTTAACTCTTCTCCTCACCGAATCATATCATATTCGCTAGGAAATGGTGAAATCCATTGTAAATCATTGTAAATTTCATAGAAAAGGTCATATATTTGACAACGCAGTAAGGATTCCAATTCTTGTGCAAGAAATGTAGAACATTCATATACTTGTTCATTTTTAAAAGGTGTTTTCTTCGTTTTCACTAGAAAATAGAGTGCATTTGTAGTCCAATAGTTCTAGTGATGGATACTAAAGTGGCTTCAAATTTTACACAACTCCAAGCTCATATATATAAGATATTTCCCTCATTTATTGATCACAAGTTATGATATACTTTTCTCAATAATTTTCTACATCATGATTTAGGATATGGGTTATGTGATTCTTATGGAGAGCCTTTCTATTTTTTAGACCATATAAATACCCAAGAAGATGTTTAGAGAAAACCTTAAACATTTGTTATCAAGGAATGTACTTTTATCCATTTTTTCCCCTAACTCTACTAGCTTAACATTCATTTGGATGGATCCCAAGTCAAGTCTAATTTTTACATCATTTAGTAGCTTTGCCAATCAAATGAGGGTTTTTGTAAATTGCATATTTTATCATTTTCTTAGGGAATGTAGAGCCCACTCCTCTTTGACATTGATCATACTATTATTTTTCTTGCTTTGGATTGGGGCATAGACTTTGTTATCATATTTGATCAGTACACATTGATAGATGGACATTATTATATTGGATTAGTATTTTGATAGATAGTATGGATGTTTGAGACTTTTGACATGATGTGACTTATATGATGGATTACATGCATGGATTGACATTTCAATATTGATGATCTAGAAATACTACTTATATATATATATATATATATATATATATATATATATATATTGACACATTGCATTTTGACATATGGATTGTTGTTAGAAAGTCCAATTATTCTTGTGATATCATTATTATTGATGAAATCAGAGAATTCAAATATTTCAGAATTATAAATTTATGATGAAATTGCTTGATTTTAGTGATGATTTAGTAGTGTTATTTGATGATGTGAATTGATATGTATATGTGTGTTTTATTTTTTGATGTCATTGATATGGCCACGTTTCGAAGAGGTATTGTTATGATTTTGAAAGAAATTATAACACAACAAACAAAAGGGGATATGAGACCAACAATGAAGGAATTTTGGGTATCAGCAACAGGTCACCTTGGCAACATGTGTTTTGTGTGTTGTTATGTTGTGATATTTTATATGAGGTCCCCATTGGAGGTTTGCCTCAAATGTGACCATGGGAAGATGTGTTGTTTCCCTTTTTATTTTAATTATTTTATGAGTATGTGATTTTTAATTGTAATGTATCCTACTTTATTATTGTTCGTTAATGTGCCCTTATTTAAGTTGATTAATGTGGTCAATTCTTACTTATCTTGTGTGTATTATTTGAGGGAGGAATAAGAGTTTTTAAGGAGGCATAAGAGTCTTGTTCGTATGTGTTTTGAGTTGTTTTAGAGGTTTTTAAGGTGGTAACTTAACCCTTTGGGAGGTAAAAGTGATTTCCCCATGTTTCTTCTCTCTATCTTGGCTTTAATTGTAAGCCTTTGTGCTTGGGAAAATTGCAATTATTTTTGTTATTTTTCTATTGTGCTTATTGTGTTTAAAGTTGTGTGAATGCTTGTTGTTGAAGCCAATCAATAGTTGCCTTGGTTTGTCAATACCTTTTAATTATTCATTATTGGGGCTCGGGGCCAATGAGGAGGATGGTTTCTTCGTCTCATTGGATTATAGGTTGCGTGGAGTGCATTTCCTAATCCCCTTATTTTATTGTTTTGATTGGAATTTGGAGAAATGGAGGAGTTGAAGTTGTCATCTTGGAAAGAGATTTTTTTGGAAGTGTTGAGAATTTTTGCACTCATGAAAAAATGGGCAACTCAAAACTTCATTACAATGGATGGCATTGGTGAAGTGACCCTAAGCTAGGGGAGATTATTTCAGTTCAATATTTGTTCTGCTAGATTAATTAAGGACTACATGTAATTTGCAGCTATGTGTGTTGTTACAAAACATAATAGATCACATAGTCTACAATTTCATGATTGTCTTCAGCAAAAGAACACAAAGCCCCAAAGGACAGATGTGTAATCTTGATGAAGAATAAAAATATAGAATAGATGAAGTGTTAGGTTTTGGAACAACAATCATAGTTGTATATTGTAGCAATCAAAGTTCATTGCTAAAGTTATAGGTATTTTAAAGTTCTTTCCTTCATGATTATAAAATCAATTATGTTATTGAGTTGTTTAATTAATTATACAATCCACAGACAAAGCTAAGATGCAGAAAGAAATAAACAACTTATTTTCAGAATTCAATGTTTTATTCATAAGGAATTTCAAATGTTCCCACACAAGCCGTGGGATGTAACTCAAAAGTAAATTACAACTACTAAAGTAAGAGGTACATATGCATGAAAAATAAAGTAAAGGAGTATGAAAGAACCCATCATTTCCTTGGGTTTCTTTCATTCTAGTTGATGCATTTCCAGCTCCAGATTTGCTCCATCTTCATCCTCGCTTCTTAGCAAATGACATTGTTCTGAAAACAAGAAAAGGAAAGATTGTCAATCACGAGCTTAGGGTTGATTCATATTCCTATACTATCCAATTTTGTGCAAGTGGATCTCCTAGCATCAGGAGGTATAAGTTACATGAAGATCAAAGGCATAACTGATAAAAGCACTATTTTGTAACAACATACATGACTCATTCACTCAGAAAGAACCAAAGAGAAAAACTATGGAATAAAAGAGAGGCCAAAAAGCCTAATGTTTTCTAACTAGTTTATCTAAATGTGTAAGGTACGAGTAAGAAGAAAGAAGTGTTGCATTCTGTAACTTGAATAAGAAAAGTACATTTATTTTAGTTCAAACTAAAGGCTGAAGTATACAAAGATATGCTTGTACTAATTGATAAAATAAATGCAAGTTTAGTGTTGTAATTTCTAACAACTGGAATAAGAGAAATTACAACTAAAACAAAATGGAAAAGGGAATCTGAGAAAATTTGACAGGATTTTCCATGTAAAATGGAAATTTTACATATTTCCATCATGTCATTTCGAACTAATACATGCTTGAAATTTGTAGACAAATCAAATAGTAATACAAAAATGAATAAATGCAAACCACATGATTAAGTTTTTTTTAACTCAAAATATCAATGCAAATTCAAGAACATCAAAGAAAACTTTCACCATACTGAAGTCATAGTTTCCAATAGAAAAGAACAATTACAAGATTTCATAAGTTGAGAATAGAGAAAAATTCAAATATGCATAATCGGGTTCAAAGGCAAATGAAGATTTAAAGACCGATGCTAGAAGGAAAATGAAGTCTCGGGAGGGATGATGAGAGAAGAAACAAACTTCAAATATGAAATAAGGAAATGGGAGTATAGTCAACCTCAAATCCATGCAGGAAGGAAAGGCTACAGACCCCTACTCAAAGTTTTCATATTTAAAAATAAAGCATCATGAGAGAGAGACTACAAGTATATATAATAAATCTTCAAAACATGTCTAGTTGAGATTTATCCACAGTAAATTGGTAAAGTATACAAATCTTCTCATATTCTACAATGAATGTGTGTACAACTGGATAGGGAATAAAATAAATTCTTTTATGAAAATTCCACATAGCTCATGATACAAGTGTCAGTGATTAAGGTACAGGATAGCCTTATTTATACTTAAGACTATCACAATTTTACAACATTGCAGAATGTCAAACATTTCAGAAATAAAATTACAGTTGGCATAAATGTTCACTACTTTACAAGCTTCCATTGAAGGATGGGGTATGAGGTAGTACAAAGAGAATCTATAGTATGCTCATATAGAAGAGTCACAAAGGTGTGTCCAAGGCATTATTAAAGCTTTTCAACACAAAAATCTTGTTTTAAGATATAATCACAAGTAATAACTCAAAAAATTGTATGCAAGATTTATACAAATTCCAAAGAAGTTAGCTAGCAGAAGAAAGTTCATTTCAAAACATCATTACCAGTCTCTAAGTTACCAATTTACAAGAAATTCAGAGGACCAATATAGGTGAACATGATTCAGCAAAGCCATGAGCAATCAGAGTAAGAGAACACAAGATTCTCTAGTTTTGAAGCTACATAATGCTTTCAAAATCAAAATAGATAGGAAAGTTTTACTTTTCTCATCAAAAGCATTTCAAATCAACAATATTTTCATTAAAACATTTAAGTAGATTGGTTTCCCCCTGAAAATCAAAGATATAATAGAAGATATACATTTATAGCTATGAACAATAAAGAAAAATACGTAAATAATTGCACGAGAATAGCGTTATCAAAATTTGCACATAATAGGTAATACGAGGGATAGATCTTGTATTAAACCCACATGTGGTATCTACCATTTTAAATGATGGCGAGAGAAATCATTAAAGTACTCAGAATAGACAAGGAGGGTTTCAAGTCACATGTATACCATTCAAACCTTTGAAGCTAAGAATTGGAACAAGGCTCAAACAAAAATAATCTTTGCAAAGTGTCACAAAAAAGAAGAACTCTTCACTTACCCCCTCGAGATGGATCTCTAAAATAAAAGGTCATACTGAGAGATCTGAAGAGTCTCATAATAGATGCATAATGAAACTAGATCTTTAGGCTCAAAGCTTCACAATGGAATAGAAGTAAAATCACTCATGTAGAGTTTTCATGAACAGAAGATGATAACGATCAGCTCATAAAATGCCCAAAAATATGTCTCAAAGTAGGAAATCAAAACGCTGCATATATTAATGGTGGCCATATGGAAATAGAGGTCAAAGTACAAACACAAGAATGGTAAAGCTGTGAGATTGGGTTTCATCATGACATCCATTCTATAACACGAGGTTTCATTCAAAATTAAAAAAACATGGACAATTATAGCAAACCCACTTCGTGTAATAAAATGGCAAGTACTGGGATAATTGGCAAGCTCAAAGGCCAATGCCATCTAAAAAAAATGCAAATAAGCATAAATATCTCAAACACAGAGCTCTAAAACCAAGAAAACAATGGTTATATCAAGCCTCATAATCCGAATCGAACTCAACAGATAAAACAAAATGGCAAGATATTTGTAAAATATAGCCAAGTGGGTCTAAGAAGCAACCCATAAGAATAAGAAAAATAGATCATCAAGACAAAGATCTAACTTGAGCTACTGTAAAAGTGTGAGAATCATAGGTTTACCTTAAAACATGAGGTTACTGAGAACTACAAGAAGCCCTTCATAAGACCACCAAGTAACATGTAATGGAACAAAGCTTCAAAATCAACTATCATGGTGGTCGTTGAAGAAACAACAATTAGATTAGAAATAAGCTAAAACCCCATAAATCTAGAAACCATTATGTAAGAAATGAGCTCTCCTTGTATACAAATCAGAGTTGATGAATAAAAATAAGCATAAATATCACAGAGTCATCCAATAATGAAATAAATCTACCGAATTCAAGCCATCTTTGGCTTCTTAGTAGAAAAGAAGAGCTAAAATAACTCTAAAAACTCCAATAGTCACTATACAAAATTTTTGACATCTCTAAAGAGCTAGAACTTAACAGGAATCCTTCACTGAAAGAGAAAATTGAAAAGATCATTCATGGTGTCTGGATAAATCTTTCCAGGGCTTCTCCCACCAAATCAACATTGTATAATGAAATGAAAAGTTTAGGGTTGAGTTATTTTTACTCGCTTAACTCAACCACTTTTTCACTTAACTCACCCAATGAGTTAAATTCAATGATGTAGATCAAAAGTATAGAAATCAATGGTGCTAAGGTAAACCAAAGTGGTTACTACAAACCAAACCAGGTTTGAAAAGGCACCAACGTGGAAAACATAAAATAACCCTAACCACAACTAAGTTAGCCTAGAAAAAATAACCACTAACAAATTATGTGAAAGGTTGAGTCATTGTAGGAAGGGGCCAACCCCATGATTTGATAATTATTGTTTGCTTGACCTTCTAAGGTATAAACTATGATGCCACATAAATATCTCAAAAAATGCCGACAACACTATGTTATTTGTAATGATATCTAAAAGGTGGCCAAACATATGATATGGAAAATTATAAAATTCCCTCATGTTATCCTAAGTCATGATTTTATACCAAACAAGGCCAAGGAGTGGTCAGTTCAAAACAAAGGGTCAATGCAATGTGAGGAAGGGGACCGAATTATATGCCATAAAGTAGTCGATCAAAAATAATCAATCAATGATTATTATATATGTCATGCAAATCAAAAGGGGTCCCATGACCTACCTTTTCACAAAGGTACCATCATTGTTCAAATAAAGTAACATAGGTAAATAAGACCTTATCATATATCAGAATAAACCAAGAGATAGGTCATATATGCCAAGTTCAATGGAGACCCCTATGAAGTCAAGGAGTGTAATTCTTCATGTGACCATAAGAAGACGAAACAGATGTCTACATCAGAACCAAAGGTGGTCCCCAACAAGATGGATACATGGGTGAATATTTTGCCAAGTATTGCTAATTCAAGATTTATTTTTTCTCACACACAGGGACATATTATTTTGCATGTACATCCAAAGGGGCGGGTGGATCAAAATTACAGATGTCACATCAAGCACTAGAAGACAAAGATTTCATGCATTGGAGAAGAATTTCTCATCAAGAAAAGTTTATTATTAGCCAATTATTCACCCAACTTTATTAAAAATAGAACAGTCAACAATAGTTTGACTGAGTTGTATTTTTGTAAACAAGGCTATTAATGCCTCATTGTATTAGCATGCTTATTTTATTCCTTTATTTATTCATGATAAAGGATAAAAATAGGATGCATGGGTGAGTACAATTTTAGTCTATTTTTAGGAAGGGTGGGATGAATAATTTTTCTATATATTGTGTGCATTGGCAAAGCACAACGAGAGGATATTTTAGATGCGGGAGAGTGAAGAAGACTTTTTGTCGATTATTGCCCTTTGAATGAGAATTATATTCTTCCTTTCCAATAAATTGTAGTCTTGTGTATGTCTTATTAATCCTTTTGAATGTCAAATTCCCTGGTTAATCATCCTACCTTGTTGCAAATTTAGTAATTTCTGCATGATATTAGTGTGCATGTGTATCTTAACAGTATTGTTGTGAATTTTCCCTCAATACATTAAGTGTCTGCCTTAATATTCTATTGAGAACTATTGGTTTGTGCATTTCAGAATTCATTCTTAGATATTTTTGCATGTACTCAGTCAAAGCCCCTCAAAAATTTTGGTGTATCACCCTATTTTCAATTTATTTACAGTCATCTTATTTCCCTCAAAACCCCAAAAAAAAAGTTTAGGATACATCAAAAAGGAACCAGCCTTGATACCGAAGACTCACCTCAACAATAGGTATACCCACTAGACTTGAGGTGTTTCCATTGTATCTATGAAAGAGAGAGATCCAGAGAAAGCTTAGAACACTGCAACCATCTCTCTACAGGGTGCACTTTTGAGAGATAACAAGAAGATCAAAAGAAAAAGAAATAGTTATTTTTGAAAGTTTGGCCATGTTGTTTCCACTTAAGTGGAAGGCTTGTATACTCTTGCATTTTAAAGAAAGTTTCTTGTAAATTTTATTATCAAGTTATGTATTGGAAGTGATTGAAATGAGGACTTTGAGATTTGTAATTATTTGAAAATTTATTTCCTTCAAATCTGGAAATGAAATCAAGTTGCTTATGCTTTCATCTTGTAAAATAATTGTGTTTGTGTTGGAAAGATATATGGAAGTATACTTGTTTCTCTTGAAATGGATGTCATTTTTATTGTGAAAAGGAAAGAAACTTGCATTTAGAAAATGGTTAAATTCCTTCTCTCTATGAAGTTCATTGTATTGTGGTTGAAAAGAAACTATTTGAGTTGAATGTTAAAGTCAAATTTCATACAAAGTATAAAGAGAAAGTTTTGTATTTAGTGTTTAAATCAAAGAAATATTTCCAACTTCTCCACATTTAGGAATAAATATAAATTTATAAATAGTTTGCACTTATATTTTATTGTAAAAATAAACTGAAGTTGATTATTTAAGATAAGTTATAACAAAAAAATTACAATTATAATTAGATATAATTATATAAATTTAGTTTATAAATTTATATATTTAAATATATTATAATTATATATATGTAAAATAAATTAGGTTATTATTGCATATATATATATATATATATATATATATATATATATATATATATATATATAACTCTTATATTAAAAAAGAAATGCATATGGCCGATTGTCTATTAAATACAAAAAAATATTCAATAAAACAAAATAAACTTAATATTAAAACATTCCCATATAGCTTAATGAATTTATTAGATTAGAGTTATATTATAGAAAAACAAAGGAATATGTTAGTGGATATGGTGGATTGCATGGCCTAGGGAAGTATTTGATTTGTTAAATCATAGTGGGTTGGGGTGACCCTAAATACTTAAAATATAATTAAACTATATGGGGTGGGGAGGCACCCACCCCCAATACATACAAATATTTACCTAAAGGCTGCGGCCATGTTTTAACTTGTAAGGATATTCCTTTTGCACATGACGCATACCATGGAAACTCAAGACAATTCATTAGTATAAAATATATATATTTATTTATGGCCTCTTCCTATTTAAAATTGACATTTCAAACTGGTATTTTCCAAATAAATTTGTAACAAAATGAAATATACAAAAGTGTAGACACACACAAATATATATATGTCTCCCTCTATGTGTGTGTGTGTGTGTGTGTGTGTGTGTAAACTACCCTAGATCTTTGAGCATATGCCTTTCTCTTAAAAACTAAAATAGATTAAAGAATTCCATAACCCAATACTGTAAATATACTACGAATGCAAAATAACAAATCAAAATATACACATAATATACACACAAATTATGTGTATCCACCCCAAAACCCAAACCCACAATCCTCCATAGCTTCCTTAAGCTCCATGACTTCCACTCCTCCAACCTACAAAAAAATGGAGCAAATAAATGAGTTTAGGGTAAAAAGAAGAATAAGAAGAGCTCATAAGGATTTTCAGGCATTTCTAATCCAAGGTTGCAAAATGATTTAATATAATAGATGATATTTCACCCTACAACTTTCAGTGATGTGATTTAATGGGAATAGACCATTAATTAAAAGGTATGGGTAATGGGTTGAATGGGGCCACTTAATGGTTAGGGTAAGTTGAGACCTTAGCCTTAGGTTATTAAGTAAATAAATGACATTATAATTATAAGGATAAATTAAATAATTTTTAAAGGAGTAGCATATATAATGTTTTACAAGGGCTAATTATTGATATTTAAAGTGTATATGTAGATTACCTCATGTGGGACTTTGTTATTAAGTTGTTATGTGAGGTAAGAACTAAGCTAACTTAGGAAGTATTCACCCATATGACACTTTAAAAATGGTGAAATAATGGAAATGCTAGAAGGGGTTTAAACCCTAAATGATTGGAACAAAGTAATAATAATTAATTATTAATTTAATTACGACAACCTTACCAATATATGGAATTCATTAATCATGAATTATTTAAACTTATTTGGTGGTTATCTTGTTGGAACTTTTTTAAACAAAAAAATTATTCAGTGATTTTCCTAATTAATTATTGGTTTTTATGTTAGATTTTGTGCAACAAAAAAATGTGGGTGTAACACTTGGTATCAAATTCATGGGTTTAACGCTTGGACCCTAGGCACACATGGAAACACACACAGTCAAACTAACAAAACCTACATCTAGATCACACCACTTTGCATGATATTTCAAAATATTAAAAACCTAGAAAACTGAAACAAAACCTATATGATGATAAACTAACTCTCGTCTTGGTTTTTACAAGAGGTGCAAACCAAATGAGGTGATATTTCATGTGGAGTTAGATATATTACCCCAGAGGGTTCTTGCTACTATAATACAATAGATCTTACACACATTACATGATGTCAATAAAGCTATATGAGTTGGAGCGGTAGGGGCACGAGATCACCAACATGAAAGAGAGCCTTCGTAGAGGTGTGTATCCCTTCACAACACGGTTCGGAGTATAGAGTGGATAACACCTATGTAGAGTCAGCTAGACCAAATTCACTAAAGAGGGGACATGGATTTAGGGCTACGGGGAAGCGAGAAATAGATCTACGAAGAGGGGACATGGATTTAGGGCTACGGGAAAGCAGAGACACTACTAGAAAGAGGGCTACTTTTCCACAATGTTATCCACAAAATAATCAATTTGTGGAAAAAATGTAGATTAACAACATTAAATGGATGGCTTCTATAATATACAATGTAGATTTTTCACAATTTCATAAAAGTTATATCTAATTTGTGGAATATTCATAATCCTATAAATTTATTGTAGAAAAATCACAATTTCTCTATATATTTGGAAAAAATCTCAAACTATAATTAAAGGATACTCTAAATAAAATCTAGATTGCAATTCCTAATTTCCACAACATTCTAAAATTCAATAAAAAAATATTTAAAAATTATACCACTAAAACTATGATTATGTTTTGTCTAAAAATAAAAATATAGACACAAATTCAATTTTTTTCATAATCTACAAAAATATTAATGTATTATGATTATAATATTTTGAACTATTTTTTATCAAAAATAAATAATCACATAATTTTTAAGATTTGATTTTATTATTAAAAATTTAAAACCATTAAAACTTAAGTTGAGTATTATCCCTAACTCACTCTAATTGTTGACAATCTACATTTAAAAATTTAATCAAACTCTTATTGTGGATAATCTACATTAATAAAATAAATAGTGATAATAATGAGGAATGCAAAAATAAAAAAATCATAAATAATCTACACTACCCCAAATTCCAATATTATTTATGTGGATAATCTACATAATACTACAAATATTATTTGTGAATAATTTACACAACTACAAATAAATAGTTTGACTAGTCAATTCTACAATTAGATTGTCAAATATATATAGAGGCTCCATAGGACTTAAATTGTGGAAAATTCACATTAATGGTATAGCTCACTTACATAATTGTAGATAATATAATTATAAATAAATAATAATTAGATCAATATAATTTCATTATAATTCTATACTATTTATTGTTGGAAAACTACATTACCTTAATAATGTTTTTGGATAATCCACAATATTTTGAAATAAATGTTGAACATAATTAATAATATTAATTTTCTTAAATGTTAAAAATTAAAATTAAAACTACATATTAAATTTTATTTGGACTATAAAATAATCAACAATATCTCAAGAAAATTGAATAAAATTATACAAAAAAATAAAGTTGAAATGAAATTCAAAACTTTATTTAAAATAATGATGGTGTAGAATATCATTTTCCTATTATTACTATTGGCATTGATATCACATCTCTATATATAACTTACTTTTTAAAGGAAATAAATCATATAACTATGAAAGGAATGTGTTATCACACACACACACACACACACACACACACACACACACACACACACACACACACACACACACACACACACACACCATGTAGATTCATTTAAAATGTAAACTCTCCTTTTATTGTTCCATTATTCACTAAATTTGTGTATCATAATAGTAAAACATTGCATTTAAAACTCACAATATATCTAGTACATTTGAAATTACATTAAATTAAAAATTAGTAAAATTTAACAATAGTTAGGATCATGATATAAGAAAATTAATTTTTACTACATAATTTAAATAAGAGTGGTTAACTTATAAAAAAATACATATTGTAGTAAATTATTGTATTAAAAAGTATTTTTAAGAAAAAAATCCATCTTTAATAAATATCTACACCTTTATAACTCATTTTGCATGTCATCTGATTGAATTCCTCATCATCTTGAACCAACTCTTGAACTTGTTCTGTACTAATTTCCAATTCCCCTAAGTCCACAACTAAATTAATCATGGCATCTTCTCCCTCATTTCCAATATCATCATCAACAAGATTATTAAATATCATTGTTGAATCTTGTCTACTTATGTAATCTGCAATATTATCTTCTTCTATTCCTCCTCTGGTAGTATACAATCATCTGATTGTCTTAATTCATGATATTCCTCTTGGGACTCTTGTGACTCGACCTGATCTTCAATTTCATCCAATGGTTCATATTCATTTTCATTGTTTGTTTCATCTTCATCACTATTAGTACCATTGTTAGAATCAGGGTTTACATCTAAAAATGATGGATGTCGTTGGCTCCTTGGATTGTGTTCAATGATGAATGACCAATTTATATCATTAGTATCTTTGATAAAAAAATTGCTCACATTGACTAGGGAATACATAAGGCTCATTTGTCTCCATAAAGTTTGATGTTTTGATAAGGGGAAAACCATTTCGATGCATTTTAAATGTTCTTTGAGTTCCATCCTCAATCATTGGATACCACTTCACATGAAAGATAACCTTCTTGAATGCCCTGAAATCAAGTTCAATAATGTCTTGCAATATACCATAGTATTGTTTCCTCGAACACTCATTTGAACCATCCATCTCAAAGTATGCTGATATACCTCGATCAAAACTCTGCCTTAGTTCATCAGTCTTCTCAATACGGAAATGTTTACCATATGCCCACATTGCTTTGTAATGTCTCACCTGCAACATAAAAAGTACATAATTTTAAATTTCATCTAGAATTTATAATTTAAAAATGTAAATAATATGATATTACAAGATGTAGAACACTACCTAAGTTTTTATTATAGATTATAAACATATACCTTTCTCATATGTGTCCCAGTGGCAATTTCTAATTCTTCTCTAGAAACAACTGTAGGATCTTTATTATTTTGAAATATAATATTTTCTCTCAACCAACTCCAAGTACATTTATCTGGCCATGTATTTCTATGTTCAAGTGGTAGCTTCCTTGTGTGATTTGTATTCATAGATCCCACCCTCCTAGATAAATTTAAATAAGCATTTCTATCAGCTTCTTCCTTCTTTGTATTATAACTATCAATCCACTTATCCATGCATTTTGTGTGATGGGAAACAAAAACATGCATTCTCTCCCATTCATATGGATCTGTAACTCCAAAAAAGTTAACTTTAATTTTTTATTGAAATGAGTATATTTGTGATATAATAAAAAATATTAAATGAAAAATTATGTACACACCTCGAATTGTTCTCAACTTTGACCTCATCTGAAGTACTTCACCGGTGAGCATATCTTGTTGACATTTACTCCAAAATATTGGTGTATCTAAATGAAATTTTGGTAAATATTGTGTTACACGTACCATTGCTTTGAAAGTAGTATAACCTGTTGCAATAGATCCCTCAGGGCGAGCTCTTTGTCGTACAAAATGCTTTAGTACCTTCAATAAGCGCTCTACAAGCCACATAGACCTTGATGTAACAGGACCACAATATTCAATCTCTCTGACAAGATGTACTAGATAGTGAACTTGCGAATCAAAAAATGTGAGTGGAAGATGCTTCTGAATTGTACATAGTAGTATAGGTGCTTGCTTCTTCCAATAGTCTATATCCTCCCGACCTAATCTCTTTTGAAGTTAACCACCTAACATACATCATAAGTAAGTATATTCAATAACAAGAATTATTTTTATGATATATAAATAATTATTACAATTTTAAAAAGTAAATTTACCTCATATATGCCGATAAGTCAAATATTGCATGTCTAATATGTTTGTCAAAGCTATTTGGAATAATCACTGGTAGAATAACCTACAAACAAAAAAAATTCAATTATATATCTAATATATTTTGAAGATTTGAACTCAGATATTGTAATATATACATGCTACTTATACAACTCACTTTAAGAAGGTTATGCCAATCATGTGTCTTAAGTCTGTCAACTCTTCATCTTTTCCTCTTGTGAATGCATTCTTGAGTGTTGCAGCAAATCCAGTAGGGAATTTTATCTCCTTAATTGTAGATTTAACTTGTCTTTTCTCCTCATTTTTAATCTCCAAGGACCGATAGAATATGAATCATCAATAGGATTTGGCCATAGATGAGGCATGACATTATTTTCTTGAAGATCTCTTCTCAATCGTAATCCATCTTCTTTTTTTCCATTGATAAGATACCATAATGATTTTGACACATTGCATCCAATGTGCATGACATCAAGAAGGTGTGCAATCGGTAAATATCTATAGTACGGAAGTTCATAGAAAATTGAAAACCTCTTCATTCCTCGAGGGAGTTCACCTTGATAAATCATGTAAAAAAATAGTGAGATGTAATAAAATTAAAAATAGAATTATATTTATTGCAAATCATATTTTTATGTTCTTACCTTGAGCACTATTGTATGAAATATACCAATCATTTGGTGTCATACACTTTGGAATAGGTAATTTCATTGCCTTATTATTGAATTCACCTCACCTCCATACTCGATATCGATGATTTATGGGCAAGAATTGTCTATATTCATGGAAGATAACCTTTTTGAGGTGATTGGAATGCTTAGCTATTGTTTCACTTCCACATGATGGGCAACCAAATTTACCTTTTGTTTGAATACCTACAATTATGATTTTGAGAATATTTATGGTTAGAGGTAAATTTTGAGATCCATGTTACTCTTATGACAATTAAAATATTTAAAAATATCAACTTACCACAACAAACAGATAATCCTGGGGCATCATGAATCGTCCAACACATCATTCCTCGAAAAAAAAAAGTCCCTTCTACCAATAGGCCTCGAAATATCATGCATTTGAAATCCTTTCCATAACTCTTTAAGTTCTTCAATGACTGGTCGTAAGTATATATCCATATTTTTCACTTGATATTTTCCTGTAAGTGAATGAATTCCAAAAGTAATTGTAATGAAAATATTATAAGATTAATAAAATCATGTAATGATGAAAATAAACTAAAAGGAAATATATATTATATCTAAGGGTATAAGTTAATTCACCTGGAACTATTAAAGTCAACATTATTTGCTCCTTTTTATGGCCATCCAAGGTGGGAGATTATTCACAACTGCAACAATTGGCCAAATGGAGTACATTGAGGATTGGATTGAGTATGGATTAAAACCATCCATCGCTATTGAAATCCTTGCATTTCGTGGCTCACTTGCAAAATCTGGCCATCGCTCATCGATTTCTTTCCATGCTTTCCCATCTGCTACAATACGCATTGTTCCATCTATGCTCTTATTGTGTAAATGCCAATCCATGAGGTTTCCAATATCATTACATTGAAATACATGTTTAAGTTGTGGTATTAATGGGAAATGGCGAAGTACTTTACGAGGAACTTTAATAGATTTAACAACACCTTGATGCTCATATCGACTTTCACCACACACATGGCAATTTTCTTTATTTTCATTTTCTCCATAGAATAACATACAATCATTAGGACAAGCATGATAAACTTTATAATCCATTCCCAAATCATTTAAAGAATTTTTCACTTCCCTATAAGAGCGTGGTAGTTGATTTCCCTCTGGAAGTAGTTTATCAGCTAGAAACCTGAACCATACAATTATGAACAACAAATAATGAATATTTTATCTTATTAAAAAATTATATTGTGAATTATATACTATGAAATAATTAAATGTACCTCAAAAGTGTTGTAAAGCTAGTATCTGACCATCCAAAAATAGCCTTCAAATTTAGAAGTAATAAGATTGTCGCTAGCACTGAGATTCGTGCACCTTCATATAACTTTGTACTTGCAAGGGTTTTCATGTTAGATTCTTGATGAGTGAAAATTTCATGCATCATATCTTCAATCCGAGGCTCCAAGATTCCCATTTCATCATCCATCATTTGATTTGGGTTCATTCTCTCCATATTTTCTCTTGGTTCATTACAAGGGGCATCATAACTAGTACCCTGCAAAAACAATTTATATAAATAATTAATTACTAATAATTAAATGCAAAGTAATCAGTATTAAAATTGATCTGAATTAGTTATGGACATATACCATAGGCGTTTCTTGCATAGAACCATGTTTTCCTAAATGTTGAATCTCTATTCTACGCCTCTGTCGTCTACGCCCCCACATTTTGGACAGGTACAATACACAAGCTCCTCGTACCATTCGGAAGTGTAAGGTTCGGGAGCTACACATCCTTCACTATCACTAGAGCTTGTAGTCATTTAGAATCCTACATTTTATTCAAAATTAATATTAATTACAACATTTTTATACTAGGAATTTGCAATATTGTGAAAATAGTTACAGAACCTAAAGTTCACATTAATAAACATCCAAAATAAGAGATAATAAATTAAATAGATAACAAGATTTCAATATTTTCATAAATGAAAATTAAAATTTAGGGTTATTTTTTGTTTGTATTCAACTTTATATCTATTAAAAAACAATAAGAAATAAAAGGCTAAATGAATAAGGTCTTTAGATTCATAGGATAAATTAGAAATTGAATGAGAATTTTAAAATTGTATGAACAATCAAAAGATGTATTGAAGAGTAATATGTTATTTAGGGTAATAAGACATGTATTAGAGGAAAAATATTTATTTTAGGATTATGGATATATAGATGAGGAAAGTGGAATATTGACAAAACAAACATACTCCACAACTAGTTAAAATTTTATTATTAGGATGACCATTTCCAATATGAAATTTCTTCCATTTTGCATATATGGTCGAAATAAATTGTACTACACATTTCAATATTAATTTGTGGAATGATTGAGATTTGTTTATATGTTTATATGGACCATGTTTACATCCTAGTGTGG
Organism: Taxus wallichiana var. yunnanensis; assembly: GCA_018340775.1. Taxonomy (NCBI): domain Eukaryota; kingdom Viridiplantae; phylum Streptophyta; class Pinopsida; order Cupressales; family Taxaceae; genus Taxus; species Taxus wallichiana. The sequence goes on from CM031237.1 coordinate 117,566,854, forward strand.
GTTTAATATTTTTTATTATTGAGAATGTTAGAGTTATATAAAAAATTCCAAGATTCATAAAAATAAGGATATATGAATCAGGGTACTATAACATGTATTTAGAGCCAATTGAATGGATTTTTAGATATTATGTAGCCATATATAAGTAAATGGGAATGCCATGCAAGAGAACTTAGACCTCCCAAAATAATATAAAAATATTCTAGAAGGAGGGTGATTTTAATTTTCGCATAACCTATTGACATAAGGATCATGGTATATTGGAATATATATGTTTCTCATGAACAAATCTTGCCAACTAAAGTAGCATATTTTCTCGAATTAATGAGAATTTCTTATTCATAGGAGTGTGCATATTCAAATTGGAGTGGTGGGGAATCTATTTAAAGAGAATTGAATATTATTATTTTGGGAATATGTAACCAAAAAGTAGGAGAAGGAATGAAGAGCAATAAATCATACTTATCGTTCAACAAATCAACCCATATTTTAAAATATGAGTTTCATTTCTATTTTAATGTTAGTGCAATTGGTATAACTTGATGATGTTATATTGAGGTTTATATGTTATAATGTACCAAGAATATTAATAAATAAATATAGGATTGCATTTGAAATGTATAAAAAAATAATGTTCATATAATCAATTTCAAGATACACGAAAGTTAAGATAGTAAAACATATATTTACAAACAATTATTTGTTAATTTTTAGAAATATGTAACAATAAATTATAAAAATTAATATTGAAAAAGAACTATAGTAAAATAAATAAAAATTTAATATAAAATATTTATATATTACATAGAATTATAACTAGAAAACATAGCTATAAAATTAAAAAAATAATAGAATTATAAAAAAATGTAGCTATCAAAATAAAAATATTCTTAACATTATCAAAATAAAAATATAAATTATAATAAATATAAATGTTAAAACTTATAATATTTAAGAAGTATATTTTTAAATAAAAAAGACCAATGTTTTTTTAATGTGAAGTATTCTAATCCGACTCCACATACACTCTACTTTTGTGGCACATATATCTTAATTTTAGACAACACATATAACTTCAACTAAAGAAATGACATTTTCAACTCCACGTAATCAAAACTGTAGTTTGTTTTAGGTTTTCCACAAATCATGTTGACTTTTTCAAATGTTTTCATATTCCCATTAAAATGAAAATTAATCCCTCCAAATTTATTTTTCTTATGGCGCAGATTTTTGGTGTATACAAGGTAAATTTCTAGTTTGAAACTAAAAATTGGGTTTGCATTTGTTTGTTTGGAAAGTTTATACAGCAGGAGATATTCAACAGAGAAATTCCTTTAACCTTTCTGGTATGTTGATTCAATGTTTTCTGTTTTATTTTTTCTGGGAATAGAAAATAATAAAGATTTCAGGGTTTTATATTTTCAGTAGATCTGAAGGGTGTATTCATGAAATGACCAAATATTGTTGGTTTTATATTTTATAAGTAAGAAATACAACAGAAATGGAAAAAGGCCATTGGCAATGGGTATTATTTTAATTTTTATGAGCATTTTAAATTAGTTTTGTGAAATTATTCAAATAAAAAGTCTTGTCCCACAGGATTATAATTCAGGTTAAAAAATAATATTTATTTTCTTTTGATCTAATAATTTTTGTATTGTATTTTCATGCAAAGTAAAAATTATCATTCTTGTTTGGTATAATGATTTTGAAATAAAAAAATATCATCTATATGTATTAATGCAAGTAGAATTTAATTTTGTTTACGTAATTTTATATAAAGAATTATTTCTATTATTAGTATATTTCTACTATATAGATTTTAAGATATTATCATATAAGATATATGTATTTTCTATCATGCAGGGGATACACACGGTTATTATTTTAGAAACCATTTGACTATTTCTATTTTTCTCCAATATTCATTACGAATGGCAGTAAATCAGGTACTACTCAAAAGTTATGAATTTTCATTTATACGTAATATATTTTTATATATTGATATGTATGATTTAATGTCTAATTTATTACATTCTTTTATAGGGGCCGACATTCATTGTTGATTTAGACTATGAGGAGAGGTTAATGCGTCTTAAGAGAAATAATTTGGAGCTACAAGAGAAGGAATTAGAACTTAAAGAGCGTGAGATGAGGATTAATTCCATGCAAAATGAAATCTCTTTGCGTGCAATTTCAGAAAATATTCCTACAAATGATGAATTTAATGGTATCCCAATATCTCCCAAAACTAATCTCCCTAATAGTACTATGAAAAATTCCCTTCCTCTAGGTCCTCAACAAATCAATGGTAACTCAATTTCTGCTGTGAATAATGGCCCTAGTAGTACATTGATAAATTCATCTCCCATAAATCCTCAACAAAATGCTTGTAGTAGCTTTCCTTCTCATGGTGAACAATCAAATGGTCAAAAAGAAAATCTGTGTCAAATTTTGAGAGCATGCTTAAGGTGAGAGAAGTTACTTCCATAGGTCAAAGGGAAGCCACTCTAAAAGTAGACTATAAAGGTGAGGTACTTAAGATTAAGGGGCTGGAACTGAATTCTATGCCATCCTAAATAGCCATATAGAGCAAATATTTGGGGATAGTTTGCATAAGACATGGCCAAAGCAACCCAAAGATAAGAAAGAGAAATTATTTTCCTTAATGGTTTCAACCTATGGGCATATTTTTGATAGGAAATGGTTGTATTCAGAGGCTAGAAAGCGTCTACATGGAAAAAGAAACTATACAAAAAGGCTTTTAAGAAAACAACCAAATCTTCCTAAAGATCCTTTAGTTTCACAACAATCATGGAGTAAATTGCGGAGGGAACGCAATGGATTAAAAATGGTAAGTATAAACACTTGAAGGATGTAACAAAAGCTAGACTACAACAGAAAAAGGCTAGTCATAAGCTGGGACAAGGCGGTATCAAATCCTTGCGAGCTTCTATGGTAATATTATTCTAAACTCAACTATATTTTCATATTATTATAGTATTCATAGAATTTTTATAATCAATATAATATATTTTATCATTTCCTAATTTGTTTTCTTTGTAATTTATAGGTAGTTGAATTTGGAAGGCTCCCTACAGATGACGAGATTCAATATGCTCTTATGTTTGGATATGAAAAGTTTAGAAATGACAAGTTAATATCAAGAGATACTGTTGCAAATGATATTCGCACCAATTCCACAGATTCGGTAATTTCTCTTTATTTTGAAAAAATAATTCTTACTAAATTTTCATTAGTAAAGCTCTATGATAGATGTATCATAATTTTCAGGTATCTTTCTTATATTTTTATTGTTTTTTTATCAATATTTATTGATTAATATGTTTCTATTTTTCTCAATTTACATTCACATACTCGTCAAACATATTTATTCTACTCACCCAATTCTACTTGATCGAACAACATAATTCATCATCATTGTACAAATTACTTCACTCAAAATGAAAAACGAAAATCTACATACCTTATATTTGATCATTAATTTCAATCTCGACCATAATTAGTTATGAAGATAAATTACTAATAATATATTGGCCCAATGAAGTGCAGTTTTTAGCCTACCAACCTAAAAATTGAGTTGTCGGATATTGTGCTTCATGGTGATAAGGAAAATGAAGGAAAATTTATTTTCAAATTTTAGCTTTAAAATACATCAAAAAATCTCCAAACATGAGCCATACCTTAAAAGTAATCTTCTCTCAAATTAAAAATTGCTAAAGATTCAAAACAATGAATATGCCACTATATTTGACTAAGATTCACTTTCCTTTTAAAAATGTAGATTAGTAAAACAATAATTTTTAATTATAATGTGAAGTAACATAATATAAAACATTTTTTGACAAATTTAATTATTATTTTCCGTCAATAGAAATAATGACTACATGTTATTTCTATTCCGCAGTTTTCTACATGTTTCTATAAATGGATATCATTTACCTTTTTACTTTTTCATTTTGCTAAAACTTCTCTCCATTTAGCTATATATATATATATATATATATATATATATATTATTATTTAATTTGGTATGATTAAACATACAATCCCTAAAAAATTAAAACCGTCCTTTTTATAATAGCATGCATAAACATGCATATGCAGATTATAATAAGCGCCTTGTCCTCTATTTAATCTTTTAATTTCCAGTTTAAAAGTGGTCAAAGGTTATAATAGAACAAACATTACTGTGGAATAATGTAATGATTATAAATTCAACGGCTGCGTAAATATGGAGAAATTGAAATTGATTATGGGTGATAGATAATTTCCTTGATATTACAGACGAGATTAGTAGGGAATTTCTGTCGAGAGTTCCATTTTTTTCGTTTCCAAACTGAAAGAAGTTTCAAAAGGATTTAAAGTAGTAGTTGAAAGTCCCGACTTCTATCAAGATAGGAAACGTTTGGGAGTGGTAGGGGAGGATTCCATTTCTCTAATCGAGTCCAGAAATTCTTCTCAGAACTTCTGGTTCTTTCTACATAGTGATATCAAAAATTTAGTTTTTTGAGCATTGATAACTTTATCTTATGCCTGTGAGCTGCATGATTTGTTCAGTGATTGGAAGAAAGAGGATATAAGATTTGAGCTGAAAGTGGTGTTAAGTTTGTTTCTCCTAAATACCGTCTTTTTTGCTGAAAAACTAAACTTGTGGAGAATTTAGAACTAAGCTTCTATTGCATCAATATATGTAGATGGTAGCTATTTTCCCAAGGATGTGTGCCTTTAATAGAATATATTCATCCCAAACCGTTGTTGAAAATTGCGATTCTTTCTCAATTCAATTAAACTATTTTCTTTCCCACTTAGATCCAGATTGAACATTTTAAACACCCTAGGCAATAGTGGGAACCAACGCCCATCTCAATCTTCCAAAATTCTATTCATCCCTATTCGTGACAGTTATACATACGCGATATTCAATATTGCAGTGTAGGTCTCTAAAATTAGCCTTGAAATTTACTTTAAGAGGATATAAAATACATCCATTAATGTAGACGTGCATATGCTTACATGGAGTCTTACTAAAATTTATCCAAATATAGAATTATTATTTAGAGTATAGTTATACTTTTCATTATTAATGTAGAAGACCTCGATCCACTGCGATTTCTTCCCGATTGCTGGGAATGTCTCGGTCGGTTGGGGATGCGCTGAAGCCGCATCTGATGGGGTTGTCCAAGAAGGGGAGGAAAAAAATACAGTTCCATGGAGGAGTTTTTGTGCAGGCGGAGTTCTTGGGCGACTCTTCACGGGCCTAATTCATACAGGCTATAAATAATTAAGAACAACTATATCTGTTGGCTGAAAACTATGGAAAAGGGCAATTTACTGGCCAACAATGGAAATAATTAACAATTATATTCTTTTTGGTGACTTAAATAATGAGGCCAGCGTGATGGGCTGAGTAATTTAAAAAATATAATAGAATTTTAATTCAGTTTATACCTTTATTTTAAATGTAAATCGATCTGAAATACTGAGCGGGGAGCTCTTATTGGATGTGGGGGACACGTGGGCAGTATTGTTATACATAACCAGGTGGGTGGCTTTAAAAAACCAGAAAATCCATGTGGGTGGTGACAGTTTGACCGTATATGAATTGGGTAGTAATTCATATTTGTGGATATCAACAGGCCGACCTATAAAAATAATAGCATTGACAGTAACTAATAATTATTTTCGGTGATAACATTGACAGTAATTAATAATATTATTTTCTTGCTTGTGGATATCAACATGCTGACCTATAAAAATCTAACAAATTGAGTCCGTGAGTGAATTAAATGAGAGATCAAGAATCTGCAGTTGAGATAAGTAACCCAACTCCTGGGGTATATTTCTGTCAAATTTATTGGCAGCCAAGACCAGTTATCTGAGACTCTGCATACTACCCAGCTCCACCGGTAACGCTCCAGAAAGATTGTTATAACTAATATCCAAGGATTCTAGTCTGGGTAATTTTAAAATCCCAGCTGGAATACTCGTCTTGTAGGAATTATCATGGAGAATTAGAAATTCAAGACTCTCAACTTGTCCAAATATTGGTTGTATGCTTCCACCAAAATTGTTACCACTCAGATCTAGAAATGATAGACTCTTGCACTAGGTCAAGTTCACCAGTATGTCTCTCGACAAATTATCATAGAATCAGAGTGTTGAGCTTCTGTAGCAAACCGAATTGAGGCGGAATTCCGCCAAACAGTTGATTTTGTGAGAGGTCCAGAAGAACTAACTCTCTGCGGTTGTATATTTTTTCAGGAATTGATCCACTCAGTTTATTATCTAACAAATCCAGTTGATCGTATATGGTCTTTTTGTAGATTTTACACTATTTTTAACAACTGAAAATAAAAATAAATGGTATTATAGACACTTATTTTATGTTAAGTTTTTGTAAAATAGTTTTTCTTTTATTTTAGTTGTATAATTTGTTTCATTCTTAAAGAAATATATAAGACAATATGTATATACTAATTTGTGTTTTCATTATTAATGCAGGAATTTGAAGAAAGTGAAGGATCTGACATACCTGATGGAATGGAGATTGAAGAACAAGAAAATATTGTAGAATGCAACGCTTCAACCAGTGATCATGCCCAGTCAAGAGAATACAACACTCCAATCAATGCTTCTTCCCAGCAAGAACCTGAATAAAAACTTCTACAATTAACCCTCCTTCCTAGCAAGAACCAGAATAAAAACTTCTACAAGCAATCTCGTCCAAAATACTTTAAATAGAATATTTATTTATAAAATATATGAAATATCTAAATTTCATATATTTATGAAATAAACATGCAAACTTCGACAATATTTTTAGTTCTTACTATCAAGAGATTTATCTCTTTGAAACAATTTTTCCTTAATAAATATTATTTTTAAATATTAGAATTGGAAATTTTTTTTTTGCATGTTTTAAAAGAGTGAAGCGACTCATTTAGATATGATTTATTTATTAATAAATTAATGCTAAATACATTGCATGGATTGCTGTCAATATTAATATTGAAAAGTTATATCTTTACAAATAGAATTTATATTTAAAAATTTTATATCTTAGACGCCATTATTGTTTTTTTGTATTTAGGATACATGCATTTGAATATTAACCTATATGTGGGCCCATCCATAACGTTGGGAATTCTGCTCTTTAAATTGTTTTTGTTACTGATAATTATTTTGCGTGGAGGTATGTGAAATTGTTCAAACCTAATGTTTTTTAAAAATATTTTTAAATAATTTGTTTTTGAAACGAAAATATCTTGTTTTGGTAGTAATTTTCTTATTACGACAATTAATCTTTGTGAAAAAAATTACACATAAATTGTGTAAATGTTTTGTAGTAATTTTTTTATTGGTATATGTTTAATTTACTTGAAGTTATTTAATTTAATTTTTTTATTTTATATATAAAATATTTGATTAATTAAATATTCAATTTATATTATTGATATTATAAATTTGAAAAAAATAATTTATAAAATAATATATTATTTTATTAATTTTATAATAATATTTAAAATAAATATTTTATTTCAATGCGTATCAATAGGAAAATGTGAAATAAAATATAAAATACCTAAAATTCATAATAATAAAAATTAAAATTGTAAAATAATATTATAATTTTTATAATTCTAATTTTGTAAAAATAAAATTGTGAAAATAGTTACAATTTAATAATTAAGAATTTATCTACAACTTAGCTCTAATTATTGTGACATATGCCATGATTTTATAATTGTGCATCGACAACAATATGTAATTTGTAAATATTTACACAAAATTTAATTGTAGGTATGTAACAATATTAAAATTATGACAAATTCTACAATTACGTTATTGTGAATGTTTTACACTTATTTTCATTGTAGATTTTTTCACAAATTTTGTCACGTTTTATGTTTCCACAAAATTATTGTAGGTGGAGTCCACAAATATGGATTCACAATTTATACTAAAGATCTACAGAGCCCACGAGGGATGATCATGTAGAAATACCTGGGGTCAATAAACATCATCTGCAAATCATATTAGGGAGATCATGAAGTAATTTCTATCTCATTATGCTAGTGATACAAGAGGATTTTAGGAAGAGGCTTTATTAGTGAGATTGAGCAGATGCTTCAAGATTTTCCCATGTACTGGTACCATCAAGGATTGTGTTTCGATTCATATTCTAAGACATTTAGTAGGTGTGTGGTGGAGGATAGAGGAGCGAAGCTCCACCTAGACTCGGTGATATTACTTGGGAGCTCTTTGAGGAGTGGTTCAGGAGTAGACACATATCAAAGAGGTTCATTCAGTACAAGATCAATGAGTTTCATGACCTGTGAAAGGTATCCATGATAGTAGCTGAGTATGAGATTAATTTTTTGGACTTACTTCAATATGTTAACTACATGTAGGATGATTAGGTTGGGATTCATAGGTTCATCACTTGCCTTAATTTCAGATCTGGGAGGTGTAGTATGCATTAATTGTCCACATACCTTAGTTGAGGCTATTGAGATGCCTACATTGCAAAGGAGACCAGGAGGAAGAGACAACATGATAAAGATAGAGTGATTCCCCTGTATTCGGTGGATGTAGGATAATAGTTTGAGGGGATAAACTCCTGCTCCTCATGATTAAAATGGTTTAATACATTCTTTTTTCACACTTTCTCCATAGTAGAGACTCGTCCATCGTTTAGACACTGCCCATATATTTTAAACTTAGAAAGGCTGGAGTATAGGGCCTCCTCCTAGATGACCCACAGGACACAAGGAGCACCCAGAGTTCAGTTATCTAGAGCTTATATGTATCTGCCATAGTATTTCATGGTAATCATCGAGATACATAACATAGACCACTAGAGTACCTACGGAGCCACATATCATTAGAGAAGTACAAGGTATTTATTATGGATGTGGTGAAATTGGACACCATTGGAGAGAGTGTCCACAGAACCCTAATAATAAGGGTAAGGCACCTATTTGAGCCTGATCGGTGATATGGGATGCGACCATCGGATTTATACAGTGTTCGAGAACCTCAAGAAGAGCATCAAGGTAGAGTGATGAAAACTATAGGTAGAATTGGTGTTATCCCTACCTCTATATTTTTGGATTTTGGCTCTTATGATTCATTTATTTCAACATTATTAGTAGAGTGATGCGAGGCTAGTGGATGTTAGACATGGCATTAGTTTTGATGTTGAGATGTTTGTTGGAGCCAAGCTCTCAGTGGAATCCTTATTTGAGGAGTGTGTAGTGGACCTAGGACCCTTCACCATGAATTTTGATCTTTGTATCCTTCCATTGGGTTCATATGGAGTTATCTTGGGCATGTATTGGCTATCTACACACGAGAGATAGAGTGGATTGTTAGAACATGGTCATATCTTGTGTAGATGATTTGGGGTTAAGTCAATGATATTTGCGGTTAGGAGACCCATCTCTATTCATACCATATCCACTATGTAAATGAATTGGTGTGTGCGACAGGGGATCTCATTTTGTATTCCATAATAGTTAGTGTGATCGGATGGAATGTCACTTGATGATCATAACATTTTGAGGGAGTTTTTATAGCTAGAACTTCATAATCTCGGGGTTTGAAATAGACAAGTATCTTATCCATTGGGCTAAGACTTAATATAGGAGAGTTTAAAAAAATAGTATTGTACCATTACACATAGACACACAAAAGGAATAAGGAGGGAAATAATTCAAAATTGGGAAAGTATGTACAACTAAGAAAGAGGATATAAACAAGGGAGAAAAATAGACTTTACAAAATTTACACAATTCCATAAACAGGACAAGAAAAAAGGTAACATTGTGAAAAAAAACTAAAAGTATGAGGCATCGAGAATTGAAAATGATAAATTGAGTAGATTAAAATATCATAGGATCATTGTGTGGCTTAAAAGGGAACATAAACACAATTATACCATCCACATAGTGATACTCCACACTAAAATTACCTAGTTCTTGTGAAGAGCTGAATGTCTTCCTGAAGCTTCTATTCTTCTGATAATGAGAAGGTGGAGGAATAGTGTCATAAAAAATAGTATACGGCCATTGGATACTTGCATACTTATTTTTGCACATTGCTGAATTCTGACAACTAGATCCCTTAGAAAATCCAATCCTTATAGCACCAACTTCATGTTTCAATATAATGTTAATCTAATATATGTTAAAAAATTTGCAATTATCATGAAAGCGTAACCTGAAATCCATGCAATTCAATAAAAAATTTCATTGTAATCATTCTCAAGAGGAATTGGGAAAAAGGTACTAAATTATGTGTAAAGGTATATGTGTAATTTATACCGCCCTAGAAAACACACTGTTATTTTACAAAATAAGAACCCTTAATTTCTAGTCCCGTATGATCTTGATTCTTAAGCATAAATGATATTACTGATTTGTCTTCATAGATAGCAGGGAATTTAAAGGTTATGAGAGTAGGTAAATATTGATCAACAAAATCATCGCTTTTCTCCTGTTAACATTCAGTAGAATGGGTCAGTATAGCAGGACTAATGCAATCATTACTATGAAAAAAGATTCTAGGACAATTTTTCCATTTTCTATTTTTTAAGGGACTGAAGAAGGCTCGGGTGAGATGATCCCTTCAGAAATAAATATAATCGGACTACCGATTTCATTAAATTTCTTTTCTTGAGTTCAAAAACGTGTTTGTTGTTGAAAGAACTCAAAACAACAAGAGAGTTATCATCAATGACCCAAGTTTCACTATCTTGAAATTATTCCAACATAAGAGAAAAATTATTTTCATGATGAACTTCAAATTCCACCAACATAGGATCATTTCTTTCAAACCAAGGACATTTAACCCTTGATTCGGGACATATCTTCTAGGAACTCTGTTTCATTTTAAATTAGAGCCTCAAGTTGTTTGTCTTCTTAATCATTTGATAGAATATCAAATTGGCATGCAATATGCATTTTGGTGATTTATTTTATCTCACCCGTTTGTTCTAAAAATTTCCCAATCTTCCGATTCATCGTATTTTCTATCTCCCTAAATGGATGCGTACAAGTTTATCTTTACCAAGGTGTTATTGTAAATCCTTCTCTATGGTCGTGGATTTCTATTGAGCCATGAATTATTTGCAAATTCTTTTCCTTGAAGAAAGATTCAATTCTGGGAGCAAATGGTGAAGTTCCCATGCATCTTATTGTTTGACGGGCATGTTTTCCCTGTCAAAATTTATCTCTAACATCTACAAATACATATTAATTCTTGATTGGATGTGGCCTGAGAGGTATTTTTGGTGAAATTTTCCACTTTTGTCTCATTTGTAAAAATACCGGATTGGCCCCACAACCCCTATAACATCTAATTGGTTACTCAATAAATATAAAGTTGCAGGGAAAAAGTCTTACTTTGACCCCGAAGGACACGTGGTAGTTTTTCATGTTGTAAGTGGGGAAACGGGATTCGGTGGAACATTTTTATGTTTTTTTCCTCTTTATACGAAGGAGAAAAGTTATGAAATAACCCGCAACTGACTCTGTTGAGGCCCTCATCAAAAGTTATAAGAGAGAGAGGAGGGTCATTGAGGTTTTGAAGATTTTTTCATTTTTGGGAAAAAGGAGCAAAGTTATAAATTGATCCACAACCCCGCAAGGGATAGAATGATGTCACATGTTTGAGTCAGCATTTGAAAAGTCAAATTAGGAGGGTGGAGCGCCGGGAGAAATTTGGAACTTTCAATTTTATTATGAAAAAGGGATAAAGTATAAAAGTGAAGCGTGGCCCCACTAGGAAATAAATGAAGTTTGCATTGAAAATTCAAAGCGGGGATGTGGGTCGCGGTAGGTTTTTGAAGATTTTTTCCTTTTTTTGAAAAGGAGAAAAATATAAAAAATTAAGCGTGACTTTGTTGGGGCCCGTATCAAAAAATAAAAGAGGGAAGCAGGTCGCCGGAGGAAAATTGGAAATTTTTCCTTTATGTAAAAAGGGTAAAATTGCATAAATGAGCTATGACTCCATCAAAGGCCCAGATTAAGCCATGTGTTGAGCCCGTATTTCAAAGGCAGGGGGTGGGGCAAAAAATAAAAATTATGAATTTTCTCCAAAACTCATAAAATGTAAAAGGCACCGCCATGCGTTTCGGCTCTAATCCTCCACGTGGATGACTCTCATTTAAAGTTATGAAAGGGAGGAATCAACGGTTATGCCGCGATGCATCTGGTTTGGCCACCATTAACATTCCATGACTTACGGGGATGCAAATACGCATCATTTTTCGGGTGAATTTGAATGATTTCTTGTTGTTTCTAGCAGAAAGTGCAATTAAAGCATTGTGGAGCTCAAACTTTTGAGTCTGAGGAAGTGCAAGAGTTGATATTTCAAAATAGAGTTACTCAAGTACTTGCAGAAAATGAATTGCCAGATCTGGCAGAGTGAATTAGAGAGGAAAGAATGTGGAGAACGAAGGTTTAGGTGTAAAGGATGAAAAACGTGTTTCAGAGGAGATGACTAGATGCCCTAGTTAAAAAAATTATGGAAATATCTGAATTTTTTCACCTTTTGAACACCTAGAAACTTTTTGTTGAAAATATGTTAAACAACACTTTCTGGAAATCATAATCAAATATGTAAAAAAAAAAGGTTACTCAAATATTCTTTGTTTAGGGGGAATATTTAATGTAAATGAGTGCCATAGAGGGAATGAGTCAATCATGCAAATGGTCGGGGTTGAATTCTTACGAGAAAATTTGAGAAATCCCATCATCCCGAGAGACCATTCGAGAAACCTATTAATCTCTTGTGTTTTACATTTGATTTCATCAAGATGGTTGCGAGTGTATAGCCATTCAAAAGCTCTGAGACTGTTCAAGAAACTTTCCCTTGCTGATAAATCTAGTAGATCTCAAATTAATCTATATGTTCATCTTAGGGAAAATTGTGTTTGCTTTTATTGAGAATGTTTTCAAATGGTTTTGATTTTTCTATTGCAATCTTATGTGAAAATCCCTCCGAATCACACAAGATCTCATTTCTTTGATGGTTTAGTGGCATTTTCAATTCCATTATGCGAAGAGCCTTCATATGGTTATGAAATAAACAATTTAAAATCATGTTACTCTCATTTCTTGACAAAGGTTGTTTGTAAGTATTTGAGTGTATCTTAGACGTGATGAGCGAGAGATTGATAATGTTTAATTAATCCTTTTAACTCTATCCTTCATGTTAAATTCTTGGAGATTGTGTGAAACCGCATGAATATGGGCCTTCATTGATGCACACATTCTTGTTGAAGGAATATTTTAGCTATTACAAGCCTTATATCATTTACTTTTCCAATTGTTGTGAAGGTTCTCAAAGATATGGAAAAATTAAGTTTATCCTATTTAATATCACACCAAAATTATTCAAAAAAATGAATCCTACCGAACTACCCGTGTTTTCCCTATATGTCCAAAATGAATAAATTCTACTACCAAAATATGCAGAGGCAATTAGTATTCCATAATCTCTTTAGTAACCTTAACCTTGTTTAGAAAAGATCACAATTATTTAGAAGTGACAACACATGAGAGTTAAATTCTGGTTCATTAATCATATTTTCTCAAGGTTTTCTTTCAAATTTATGCAAAGAAGGATATCTTCAATCTCCTTCATCAACAAAGGTTAAAAAATGGGTCCTCGACCCTAGTTGAAAGGAAAAACCTAAAGTAGTGAGGATAGATCAAATCCTTTTAAAGGTGCTATCCATTACTCCAAAATGTGAGGGACAAAGATCCAGCTGAATCTCCTCCCCAACCTACAAAATGACATAAATGATGATTTATCTTTCTCTCGGGATTCTTTTTAAATCTGTGATGATGCTCATCTTGCAAAGGAGAATCATTTTGGATACCAAAACCACATTGGTGTCATTTAGGGGTCTTATTAGCATTTTCGGGGATTATTTAAAATCTTTGAATTATTTGTACAACAATAATACCAGTTAAGCATTTTCAGGGATTATTTGAACTCCGGGACCTAGTTTTGCAGAAACAACACTAGATTGGTGCCGCTACCAGGGATTATTTGAACTCCGGGATCTATTTGTGCGGAACAAAGCACGAGAATGACATCGTTGCCGAGGACATGAAGGTGTGTGCAAAGTTTGAACACCATCAACAACACATATAGACCCTGATAAATGCTTATTACAAATTTTAAAGTGTAAATACGTTGTTAAAACATCATCCTATGTCTAGATTTATAATATTCGAGAAAATTTACAAGTTCTATGTGTAATATTTCAAGTTTCTATTTGTTTTTCACTAAGTTTACATCATCAATGTTAAATACGGGTAAAGGAAGGTCATATCTATGAATCTTTGCATGAATTTAGTGTTGACAGACATTTGACAGATCAATTTTAGTGCATTTGCACAACTAAGGTGAAAATCCTTAGTGGTAACTCCATATTGAATTATTTTTTGATAAATGTCAGTGTCTTAACCTATGTCAATTGAAATTTATCACTAATCTTCGCAAATCTGGAATGAAGAATATATTTCTTTGTTAAAGACCCTGCTAGAAGGTTGTTTCCAAAATTGGGAAAGAAAAATTATGAAGGAAGAAGAATCTGGAAATTTTTTTGGAGATAAGGAATTAAGACAAGAGTTGTCGGTTAGTTGTGGAAACTAACTATCCTATCATTGAAGATTGCCATACTTCCTCAAGTGTTTCTAAATCAGGTAATATTTTTGTAGATCATAATTCTCCATCTGGAGAGGGGCCTTCATTTGTATTTGAAAATTTTGCATCTCATTTTGTCCCTGTGTTTTCCAAAGATGATAGGATCTTCCAAGAAACAGAGTTTTTAGAGAACATTCATTCTGAGAATTCAATTCATGTGCCCCACAAACCCTCACTCCTCATCATTTTGTATCTCCTGCAAATTCACCGCCTCAAAACAACATGGCCCAGCCCCACCTAGACCTCCATTTATTGTTAATACCTTCGGTCCTATAAATTTTAGAGGTATGGATGGATACCCAAATGTTTTGCCCAAGATGTTATAAATAGACTGCCTAAATTTCAAGAAAATAATATCATTCTTGGTGATCGGCACTTAAAATTTTTTGTCAATATGATGGAAGACTTTGAGATTGAATTTTAGGATGTGTACACAAAAGCTGTTTATTCATACTCTTGAGGACAATGCACGTGACTAGTATAAATATTTACCGATAACTCAACAGACTCGTGGAAAGAAATGAAAAATGCTTTTAGATTGTAAAGTATGGGGATAAGATAGATCCCAACTTTCTTTTGTCAAAATTTGAAAATATGAAGAAAAATCCTAGTGAATGCATTAATGACTTCAATGCTCGGTTCAATAAGACCTTGAATAGGCTACCTATAATCCTGAGGCCAAGTGATGTTTCTTGTTTAATAAAATACTCTAATGATTTTGACAAAAAGGTTTCCTATTATTTAAGGGACAAAAACCCAGGAACATTGAGGCGAGTGCCTTCACCATGGATTTGAAGATTGAAAATAAAATCAAGGCAGTTGGTAAGAATCCTAAGAGGGAAGGTATCAAGCTGATCAATCCAGAGAATCCTCGGTCGAGTAAGTCTGTGGATCTAGAAGAGGTTGTATAAAAAAATGGATGGATCTGTTAGGGAAATATGCTATAAATTGGACAAAGAAGAGAAGGGGATTGGAAAACGTTCCCAATGTCAACACAAACCACATGGTCAAGAAATATTTTATAGTCATCCCGCAGAGATGATAATAGATCAGATGACAGGGGTAAAGGGCCCCTGGGATCAAGAATTAGACATCCCCAACCCCGAGAAAATAGATTGGTGCTTGATCCTTTAGCTTCCAGAGTTACTATGTGTAAGAAGCCAATGAAATTGAGTGGTCAACACATGTTTCTTGCCATATGCCCCATGTGATAAAGAAAAATAATTGTAAGATGTTGATGATGATGCATGCATGATGGATTGCTCTACAAGTTCATAGTAGGGAGCAACCTCAATTGAACTAATAAGTGCCAGAACTGCTATTGATTTATGGGATTGCATTCACTGGGTATTACCTCTTCCTCTCACTCATACTTTTGAAATTGATATGGTACAAGATTTTTAGTTTCCTAAAAATGATTTCAATTACTTAAGGGAATTAAATATTAATAAGTATGATGGAGGAATTCCTTTAGAAAAGGACAGAAATTTGTTAATGAATACAAAGAGTTGGCTATGAAAAAGAATATAATACAAGGAGTAAAGTTTCAAAGGGGTAGAGCCTCAAGCAAAACCAAAAATTCCAATTCTTACCAGTATCCCTAAGGAAAAACCTAAAAAGATGCATCACGGAAAAGGCTTTGTCATCCCAAATAAAATTTGTGTTTCTCCCCATGCTCAGATTGTAAAAAATCTCGTGCCATCGGATTAATTTGTAAACCTTCCTCCTAACACTACCTTACCCAAATATGTTCCTTGTGACATATCCCAAATCTTGAGTCAGATCAAGATTATTGTTCTTATTGTTGAATTGCTTAGAAAACCTTAGCATAAGAAGAGGGTGTTTGAGTATTTGGGGCTTAAGGAAGAAAAGGTCACCTAGAGTAAAAAGGTAAACAATGTAGAGGTTCCTCCCGCTATGAATAATTATAAAAATCACAGGTATTAGAAGAATTGGGTGAACCACCCGAGGTTTATTTGGGAACCTCACTTTGGTTGAGTATCTTCTAAATGTGGATCCATTTTTTACTACTTTGATTATTAAGGATAGGATATTACATAACTACATGTTTGATTCAGGAGCCTCATGTAATGTAATGCCTCTTGAGGTCATGAATGAGTTAAATCTCAAAGTAACAACAACTTATGGGAAATGTATTTCCATGGATTCAAGAGAGGTGCTAGTAGTTGGATGTGTCAAGGGTTTAGTTGTGCAATTGGCATCATATCCAGGAAAGTAATTAACTTTTAATGTAGTAATTGTTGATTGTCATGCTAAATAGTGAATGTTACTATCCAGAAAGTGGGTAGCTAGTGTGGTTGGAAGTGTGCAAATGGACATGTCTTATGCCACCATACCAATTAAGGGCAGCCTTGTGAAGTTATATGGTGAAAAGAAAATGTTATATCTCATTGAGGACCCCAACAATGCTTCTTATGAAGTATTGCAAAAACATTGATGTTGATAACTCTGTGAGCTATGTTGTTTTCAAGGAGTATGAAATTGATCAATGTAGATATCCTAAGAAGATTGATTTTCCTGGGACTTTGATGTTTGATGCATCCTCGAGAGATGTTGAAAAAATTGACATAGGTACAAAGTGTAACCCCGAAAAATGTGGTCGGATAGAAACCTTGATGGAAAAGAGAAACAATCATATGACCAGTTCTTAAAGACATATCATAACTGCTTAGCATGGTCATATCCAGAATCGAAGGCACTTGAAAATTTTCCTTGATTGTTTTCTCTAAATCAGGGTGCACATCATTGTATAGTGTACAATATTTTGTTTTCATCTTCTTTCATTTTTTTCTATTTCGGTGTTTCATGTTCCCTGGTGATAAAATTTTGTTGGTTTCTCAGCTCGTCTTGGGGGACTCGGTTATTATTTTTTTGCTCTGCAAGATTGTTCTTGACTCTATTTCCCAATGGATTTTTAGCACATGGTCTGTTGTTTTTGTGGCACTTGCTAGGATTTCCCATCCCGATTCGGAGCCGATGTTGGTGCTCTATTTGATCTCACCCTATTTGTTTTAGAAATTTCCCAATCTATATGGTTCGTCGTATTTTCTACCTCCCCAAATGCATGAGTACAAGTTTTTCGTTACTGTCAGGGTGTTATTGTACATCCTTCTCTATGGTCATGGATTGTTGTTGAGCCATGAATTATTTAGAAATTATTTGTCCTTGAAGAAATATTCAATTCTTGGAATAAATGGTGAAGTTCCCCTACATCTTACGGTTCGATGTGCGTGTTTTCCTATCAAAATTTTTCTCTAAACTCTGCAGATATGTGTTACTTCTTGATTGGATGTGGCCAGACGGGTATTTTTAGTGAAATTTGCCACTTTTGTCTTGTAGACACTGTAGTTTGGCCAATGCACTATTACGACTAATATTGCACTAGTTGTGCTTCTCCTATGCAAACCGAAGATACACCGCCGGTTCAAACTATCTAAATTTCTTCCTACAACATCCCTTTTTTCATTTTTCCTCTTATAAACCATTTAAACAAGCTATAATACCTTCGTTCTAACTACATTAGCTTCTTACTTTCTTTTAGTCCACTTCTACCACCTTCTGGCCTCTCAATCCATTTCGTTGGATTGATCTAACCCTGAAAACTCTCTCAAAACCATAATCACTTCCTAATCATGTTTAACTAATCCTAAACATGGTTTTTCACTCCCTAAACCTATTCAAAGTAAGTTTTAACTTGCTAAAAGTGCTTTTTGAAATTGAGTGTTTGTCCCACATGCACTCAAGTTTCCTTTTTCCCAAATGGAAAATTATATATAGGGCCGAGACCCCCTCTCTCATTTTCAAGAATTCCTCCCTTCTTTCTAAGCATAGATTATAGTATTTTGCATCTAGGTTCTAGATTTCATTTCTAGTTTAGATATTGAGCTATTTGCTCCATTTCTTGTATTGCTAATCCAATTTATAGGGAAAAAGAGAAGAACCATTGGCACAAAGGCCTATAATGGGGAGATATATTTCTCTTAATCACTAAAATTGATTGCTTAGGGCTTACTAGCTTCATTATTTTAAGCTTTCAAATAATAGTGATATTTTTAATTAGCTTAAGTTTGAGTGTTTACTTCATAACGTATGCTAGTTATAAAATCTTGCTCATTTCTTATCGGATGGTCCACTTGATTTCCTTTCGGGATTATTTAGGAATTCTTACCCCAAATGCATGGCTTCCAACAACTTTTATTTCCCCACGGTTTGGGAGCTTTAGCGATTGAATGGTTCTATAGCATACCTAAGGAATATATAACAACGTACAAGTGACTTAGGAGAAAAATTTGTGCAAAGCACTATTATTTCAATATTAAAAATGATGTCATGATGAATGAACTTTGCAATGTAAAGCATAAACCTAATGAGACCTTCACGGGTTTCTTACAACGATGAGAAACCAAGCGGCTAGTCACTTCCCTTGTGCTTTACCCGAAAAAAAAATTAGTGAGAATTTTTGTTCCTAATTTAAACTCGGAGATAGCCTTCCATCTTTATATGCATTGTGGATCTAACTTCGAGGAAGTTATAGAGAAAGGTAGCCAAATCAAAAAGGATCTTATTACCAAAGGAACACTTAAACCCTTTGTTAAAGACAAACATGAGGCCAAATCTATAGACAAACCTAAGTTCTTTAATAAGAACAAACACGTCATTGGTGATGGAATTACTGACTCCAAAAGAGTTCAAGTTGTGCGACAGTGCTGCTTTTAAAGATTTCACAATGAACTCATCCCAAGGCACCTACAAAATGTACATTCACGACGTTGAGTGAACCCCTAATCTGCTATATTAAAATAGTTAGATGATGCTAAAATAGTAGAGTATCCAAGTACCACAAAGACAATTCCCAAAAATGCTCCAAAACCTGGTTTGGTATACAAACCATGAATATGTGACTTCCATCGTGTCAAAGGACACAAAAGCAGAGATAGATGTCTATGATAGAAACATTTCATACAAGACCTCATTGAAGAGGGAAAGATTGCCGTAGAATCAACTCCTGATTCAGGATAGGGTCCTAATGAAAAAATGGGCATATACAAAGAACCTTTTCCTGATCACATGGATAAAAAAAGGAAACCAGATCACGAGTAGGCCTCTAATGACTATCGTCTCGCCGCGTATGTTTACCCTAGTGATAACAGTCCATTCGAATCCCCTATAGGTTGCATCTGTTCACTTGATGACCGAGTAAACACAAACCAAATTCTCAAAAAGAGTTGTGCAATTGGAACACAACGCGCTCGCTTAATCATACCTGATCCAATACCAACTACTCAAATCCAATATAATTTACTAGACCAGCTAGAGAAAACACCAGGCTAAAATATCCATTTTAGACCTTCTTAAAATATCTACTGCTCACAAGGATATATTGTACAAAACATTACAGAATTCCAGAGTCTGTACTGAGGTAGATCCCACACACTTTCAAGCTATGGTTACCCACCTTGAACCCGCTGATCATATCACTTTCAATCGCGACGCTATCCCGTGTAACAACCCTAAGCATAATTTTCCTCTCTACTTAGAAGTGGTCGTTACCGATCGTAAGATTAAAAGAGTGCTTGTGGATGGGGGATTTGGTCTAAACATATGCACATTGAAGCTGATTAGGTAGGTAGGCCTTTCAGAAATAGATCTAGGAGCTAAGACCATCACCATCACATCATATGATAATGAGGAAAGAGAATCAGAGGTACTATCATAGTGCCCATGGAAGTAAGTTCAACTTTTCATGATATGACCTTGCACATCCTAGATTTAGATCTCCTATATAACATGCTCTTGGGGCATCCATGGATTCATGCCATGCAAAGCTATCCCTTCGACATTTCATTAGTGTATCAAGTTATGCCATGAACGACGATAGTCACTATCTCGGGTAATCTGAGCCATTCACTCACTATTGGGTGTTGCATAGTTTCTCTCGTGCGGCCTTATGAGTTCCCTTCTACGGATGTTTTCATCCCTCTTAAAATGGAAGCTATGAAGAATCGGTGGACTCATAATCGCTCACACTTTGTAATCAGGACTTCCCTTCTTTGGTCAATATTTTTACATCTTAGGAGGCTACATCAGCCAAATATGGCCCAGAGAGCCATTTACTCTTAAACAAGCATTATTAATTTCAGACTTATCGGTGTCACCTAGGACACGGGGTAAGCCCTATTTTTAGTTCGAAGTACACAAGAACCATGTTCAAAACTATTGGATAAATTTGTTCATTGTGGCCTCCTATCCGAAGAAAATATGTTGGAGGATCCCATTAGTAAAGTTCCAGAAGGAACCATGGCCTCATGCCATCAAGCACCTCAGTATACTAAAGGACACCACATGATGTTTGTCATGGGTTATAAAGGATACGAGATGTGGAGCCAACACAAAAGGCCATCTAGAACCTATTCCTACTCTGCGTGCGTTTCAAATCTAACAAACATGGTCTTGGGTTAAAATCCGGGATGCTCAACCCGTCGAGGTTAATGCTACCTTTCCTGAGTGCGAGGATGTTTCAGTATTATGTGGATAGTGATGCAAGTTCCCAATATAACCTCTACGAATATTTGGCTTCCACGAACGTATTCTTGGAGTCACCATCCTTACACTATCTCGAATTCATCCCTTCAACCAATTATCAAGTCACCCTAGTTTATCCCGAACTTGTAGACCGGGAAAAACAACTTTATGTACCACTTGATATCTTCGAGAATGACGAAGCATTCACGGAACTCATGGGAATCGGGATTTTCTTCCTGCTGGGACCACAAGAAAGGATTCCAAATTCAGTTAAACACATGTGCATACTTCGGGAAGAGGAAGAGATGTGTGTCCGCTTGGGTAAGAATGGTGTGAATAAAAGTAAAAATACTTTGAGTAGCCTAGTACCAAGAATAAACGGAAATCTCATAGTGCAAAACTCTTTGAAAAACTTATAGAAAAAAAAAAAAATGAAAAGCATGTGGATAAAGTAACTTATCCATTTGAGGATGATAAAGAATTACCTCGGGAGGTTGATCTCACCCTCCCTCCTGATCCTACCAAAATGGAGGATGCATCTAAAATGCTCATTGAGGAAACCATCAGTGTTAACATTGGTTCAGATGATTTACCCCAGATGATCAAGTTGGGGGCTTCACTCTTAGCTCAGGAATAGAAAGCCTTTGTGGAACTTTTAAGAGAATACGATGATATTTTTGCATGCACATATTCGAGATATGCCTAGCTTGGATCCAAAGTGCTAGTTGTACAAAACCTTGTTGTGCACCCGCACACTAAGCCCATTAAACAAACCGAGGAAAATGCATCCTACAGTTACACTTCTTGTCAAAGAAGAATTGGAGAAACTCTTGGCTACATATTTTATCAAACCTATTGATTACTCAAATTGGATCTCCAATATAGTCCCAAGACAAAAGAAACCCATTGTCATTAGGATATGTACCAAATTCTCGTGACATCAATAAAGCATGTCCTAAAGATGATTTTCCCTTGCTAAACATAGATATGATCGTAGACTCTACCTTCTTTCATCACTCCATGGGGAACCTTTTGTTACAAAGTCATGTCGTTCGGACTCAAAAATGCCAGGGCTACTTATCAGCGTGCTATGACTATCATTTTTCATGATATGATGAACGATATTATGGAGGAATATGTGGATGACATATTATCTAAATCAAAGAGTAGAGAAGAGAACCTAGAAGTTCTTAGATGTATCTTTCAATGCCTACAGGACTACAGGGTTCATCTCAATCCTAAGAAATGTGTCTTCGGCACATAATCGGGGAAAACACTTGGGATTTATAGTATCACGAGAGGGATAGAATTGTATCCCACCAAGGTCACTAATATTATAAACATGGCTCTAGCCACCACTCTTAAACAACTCAGAAGTCTACAAGGAAAGATTCAAGCTATTCGTCACTTCATTTATCAGCTTGCGGATAAATGTCATCCATTTACACATCTTTTGAAGAAGGATGTTGGTTTCAAATGGGGACCCAAATGTTAGAAGGAATTTTCTCTACTCAAAAATTCCCTTGTAAATCCACCTGTGATGATGCCCCCTACTCCAGGAGAGCCTCTCCTTTTATATATTTCGCCACCCACCTCGCTATTGGTGCACTGCTTTCCCAATACGACCCTGGCCATAAGGAGATAGTTGTTTATTACCTTAGCTATACATTCATTGCCTATGAATTGAACTACCCATAGACTGAAAAGGCCTACTTAGCATTCGTCTTTACATTTCAGAAACTCCACCATTACCTCCTTAACAATAAAACTAAATTTTTTTCCAAGCTTGACCCTCTTAAGTACCTCTTATCCAAACCCGCCTTAACAGCCGAATGGCTAATCGGATCATTCTTTTGAGTGGATTTGAGATAGATTTTGTAAATTAGAAGTCCTTGAAAGGATTGGTATTGGCAGATCAGTTGGTAGAAGCACCTTTACTAGGGACGAGCCTTTGTGTCTGGATCTTCCAGATGCATCTATGATGTATATCAAAGAATATGTGGAATGGCAGGTCCATTTCAATCGATCATTTAATTTTCATGGATCAGGAGCAAGAGTAGTGCTTATTACTCCCATAGGAGATATTATACCAAGAGCATTCCAGGTTGGGGTTTCCTTGTACCAATAACATTGCAGAGTATGAGGCACTCATTGTTGGCCTCAAGCTAGCTATCACTTGGAACATCAAACAGCTGCGAGTTGTTAGAGATTCTCGCCGCATCATTAAGGTGTAAACGATGAATACAAGGTAAAATATGTGAAACTTGCTCCCTATAAGAAGTTGGTTGAAACCCTAAATGAATATTTTTCACATGTCATATTTGAACAAAAACCTAGATCTCATAATAGATCTCAGATGCCATGGCCACCATTGGCTCTCTTTTGTGCATCCCGCCTGAGGAAAGTAAGATGCCTTTCTTCGTGGAACACTTATAGGTGCCGACATATGATATGCCCGAATCTTGTTTAACATGTGAGGTTCTTGGTCTCCTATCCTCGTGGTATGAACCTATTTACAATTACCTACAAGACGGAACCTTCCCACTTGACATTTCCCATTCGAGAGAAAAAAACCCTTATCTACCGCATTTCTGTTATACCATCCTAAGAGGCACCCTTTATCATTGTGGCTATGACAGAACTTGCTTCGCTATCTAAATGTTACTGATTCAGTTCACGTAATTAAAGAGTTACATAGTGGTATCTGTGGGGCACACACTAGTGGCATGGTGCTACCTAAGAAATTGTTGAGAGTAGGCTACTATTGTCCTACCATGGAATCCAATTGCTACAACTTCATGAAGAAATATGAACTTTTTCAAAAGTATGGTAATCTCATACATGCACTAGCACAGGATTTGCAGCGTATTACAATGCCATGGCCTTTCTCAAAGTGGGTTTTAGATGTCACAGGGAAGCTTCACCCTTCCTCATTAGATATTCACACGCATGTCATAACTGCCACCAAGTATTTCACTAAATGGGTGGAGACTATTCCTCTTACCTATGTCACGAGTGCACAAATATCCAAGTTTATCATGAACCATCTTATATGTCGTTATGGTATCCCCTCGGTCATTTTCACCGTGACAATGGGAAATATTTCAATAACAAAATGATAAAAGCCTTGTGTCAACGCTTTCATATCCATCTTAAATGGTCCACCCCTATTACCCTCAAGGTAATGGGCAAGCAAAGGCTAATAAAAAAACTCTTGTGTGCATTATGGAGAAAATGGTCAAGTAAAACTAGTCGTAATTGGCACTTGCAAATCCATCTCGCCCTCTAGGCTTATCGAACCTCCATTCGTACCCCTCTTGGGTGCGAACCAAGACTCACTTGTCTATGAAACCGAAGCCATCATACTTTTTGAAGTGGAGCTTCCCTCCCTGATAATATCTCTTAGGGAATACCTCGATAAAGATGAAGAATACAGATTTTCTCGCTTGGCAAAGTTGGAACTGTTAGATGAACTATGTATTAGAGTGCTTAATCACCTTAAAGTATATCAAAATAGAGTATCCAGAGGATATAATTCGTATTGAATTTAATGTAGGTGATCTCGTCATGAAATAAAATTAGAAGAATACCACCAAAGAGATGGAAAAGAAACGTAAATTTGAGGCCAATTGGCTTGGCCCTTATGTAGTGACCACTAAATATGGATCGAGGGCATATAGGCTTGCCTATTCGGATGGAGAAGAGCTTCCAGAGCCAATGAATGCCATTCACCTCAAGCACTTCTATGCTTCGGCATGGCTAGAATGTTGAGATAAGAAACTAAAAAGTAGAAAACAAAGAAAAAACAAGCAAAAAATTAAAAAATTGAGAAAAAAGTGAAGAAAAAACAGGTCGTCCTCGTGTGAAAACCACACAATTGTGGCGCAGTGGGCATGTCCTTTTATGAAAACTAGTTTCCAGACTCAAGGAAGGTTTCTCATACACAAGTCACTCTTCATGATGGGATGGGTAACTCTTGCCACTTGCTAAATTCCGTATTATCCTAGCTAGGTCTAGGATCGACCTCAAGCTCCCTTATAGGCCCGTGATCTCGGTTTACTTACACTATATCTCTGTGTGATGGATGTGGCCTAGTTGTATATTCCCACATTGCATGACCGGGGCACATTCACATTCCACTTCATTGTATATTAACATGTGGTATTTGACCCTTTGTATATTCCCACATCACATTGGCAACATTCCACATTTCTTTCAAAGCTTTTACATTGCTTTCAAAACTTATCCTTCGTGAAAATTCAAAAACATTAGAAAAAATGTCAATACTATCCCGCAAAAACAAAGTGGTAGTTAGATTGCTTTTAGTTGATGGTTTGTATAGTTTTGATGTAACTAGCTTTGTTGTGTTGTTCGTTCTTTGAATGATTCTTTGCTTATATTGTCTTAGATCTTGTTAGGTTTAGTTGTGTGTTGTGTTGTGTTCATTATTAGGACTTTTATGCTTGTAATTAAGCTGTTGTATGTTTCTTTTCTTGTTATGTGCATCTGGTGGATTTAATTTTTGTTTACTTACTTAGATTAAAGTGTTAGATTAATCTTCATTTTAGTTTCATTGCATTGTGTTGCATGTGTATATTTTTTTAGTTTTGTTAACTTTTTCTTGCATTTTTGTTTAACAAAGTTTTTGTTATCATATCTATCATCTATACATCATATATAAATAAAATTCTAAGTATTACATCATGCATGCATGCTAAGCTAATCATCACATATCGTATCATCAATGGGGGTAAGAGGGGTTGTGCATAATCACTAATCTATCCCCCGGCACCAATATCATATAGTATAATCCCAAAATGCTAGCCATGTGGAATCAAACATCTCATAAATTAAAAAGACATGATATCAAATACGGGAGTATATCATCGCTATGAAAGAAAAACATGACCATCTCTACATCTGAAAGTATGTCACATACATGAAGAGAAACAAGATATAACATGAACATCCATAAAACCTAATTACCATGACAATATATCAATACACGACAAGATATACAAGATAATGTCCATATGGTACATGTATAATAAAAATATCAGAAAATGATTCGGTATATACAAAATGCTTTGTCCATATACCATTTAAAAGGGGCAGAATCGATACTAAACTGAATATAGAGGAAGGGTGGTACATAACAAAAGTATCTACATCAATCAAAATTGGGCCTTCATCAAAAGGCATTGAAAAAGAATCAAAAGAATCTAAACATAGTCAAAACTCACCTTCATAAGAGGCATATACAAATGAATACATACATACATATCACGGCATGAGTATGAGAATCATCCGCAACTCTCTCCCTCACTGGGGCTGCTAGGACCATGTCCTGGAGGAAGGAATAATGGAGGCCATGATGGGCCTGCCTGAAGAACCTACCAACTGTGAGGAGGGACCCTATATGCCCCTCTGTTGTGTACTCGGATGTGTGGTGGATGCTATACTAACCTAGCCGACCTCCATGATCTATAGCTTCAGACGGATCACATCAAGTGGGCATAAGGTGTCACTCACTCTTCTGCTGGAACTAATCAAAAGTAGGTTATCCTGTAATAAAGAGCCTCGCCTGTGGCCCTGATAGTGTCACGTATCAAATCCTCATCACTTGTGGCCAAGGATGTCCGTAGGGTGGCATCACGCCGCCTATCAATTGACCACTATCATCATTGACCTACCTAAGTAGCGGCGGCCTCTCGATCCCTCTCCGGTGTGACACTCTGTAAATTGCTATGGGCTGGTCTCTCTCTTTCTCTATCGATAGGTCTGTCCCTCGGCCTACACTGGTCATTCGAACCATAACACTATGTAACAGATTTGTACGGCCTAAGGAACCCACTAACTAAGCACCGTATGCTGCCAATTGTGTAATTTGACTATGTTGTATGACCCTACCACGCTCTTGTACCTAAGACTGGCCTAGTCTCTGACCGTTAGTAGTCAATACCCTGAATCTGCGCTCGGCTCGATCTCTCTCGTGGCCACAAGCCGAACCGCATTATCATAGCTGTATCACATGAATCGCTATCGTAGTGCAGCAAGTTTCCATCACCATCTCTTGGAGCACGGGGATGTGGACCTATTGTGGTAGAACATGCTATAAAGGGACATATATGCCCACTAGAATGCCTCTTTGGAGGAAATGGACCAGGTGGGGCTTGGTGTACCTATCGGGTATAGGCCTAGGACCCTATACCCGTGACTATTGAGCCCGCCTCGACCCAATGCTACACATCCGGCCACCCTCATCATCATCGGTACCACCTCGGCACCATCATCATCACTAGGTAGCCCCACTTGGGGAGGTCTCACGCCCTGCATCATATGCTGCCCTTGGAATGGTCAACTTGTGTGGAATCACGTCATGATACCATGGTGCATACTCTGCGTGCACCCGGATATCGAACATACCTCAAGGGTACCCATACAACGCGTACCACCTATGTAAAGCGCCTGAGCTCACAAAGGCTATCTACGGCCCCATGTTAAAATACTCATGCGCCCTCCGCACGTACCACATATCAGGCCCTGGAACATCCTATGTGCTTCCAAACTATTGCTAACACCTATCAAATCTGTAAAACTCCCGCATATAGCTGTGGCTGCCCATGATAAAATGATCTACTCCACCTATAGATAGATCTTGGGCATCCTCGGGCCACTGGAAAAGATGGTATGGCCTCCATACCACGGCCACCTACTATAGGTCATCGAGCTCTTGACGATAAGGATAAGGATTTACCCTGTAAGGCTGAACATCATCCCCAACGGGGACCCAACCCATGATAGATGGCTCCTCTGGAGCCCGAACTCTCAGAGCATGTAAAGGGTGCCCGATAGCAATGTGATTCCAGGCCAATATCATGAGGAGCCTAGCTGGACCTACCATCTTCTGACGGTATTAGGTGATAAGATGAAGATCCTAGTAAAGATGTGCCAGAATGCACTGGCCCCAGCAATAAGTCTCTCCCTATATCAATCTAAGTATGACCCCAAGTAGTCCAAGTGGGAATGAAGAGTCGGTCTTGTCAGGGAGTAAAACTCCACTAACAAAGGCCATCATATGTACTACGACCTGATCTAGAGAAAGGTCACCAATGCAGCATGACAATCTCATTGTCATCCCATGACGTGGTATTGTCAGGACTCTGAATATTTGTGCAATGCATCCATCCAATGCTGCTCTGTTGCTCACATACTGAATGGGCTGACCAACGATAGGAATGTGCATGATGCACCAGACATCCTCCAATGTGATGGTAATCTCCCCTATAGGCAGCCAAAAGCACTAACTCTCGATGTGCCATCTCTCTACTATGGACGTGAGAAGGCCATGGTCTAGAGTGATCTGCGGCATATCAACCACGTAGGCTAACCCTGTTACATAAAGGAAGATATCTAGTATCCCCTATCTCCATCCTCCTTGGATCGCACCTCTATCATCTCCATGGCAACCATATCTAGTTAGAAAATCTCCCATATCTCTCCATGGGGATATGCATGGTGGCCATATCTCTCCCGCATCTAAAGTGTGGGTAATCTACGCTGCAAAATCAAAAACAAGTGTTAGGCACTTATCTAACTTCTAGCTATATTTATAAGGAAAAATGGCTTGCTGAGTCCTTGAACTTACAGATTTCCCTTTTTCTTCCTAAAAATCTTCTAATTACTCTCCTTTGCACTTTGCTATTTTATTTCTATAGGTGTTTTTCTTTTTATCGGATGCATGCGCACCCTTTTCGACGCACGT
Organism: Taxus wallichiana var. yunnanensis; assembly: GCA_018340775.1. Classification (NCBI taxonomy): domain Eukaryota; kingdom Viridiplantae; phylum Streptophyta; class Pinopsida; order Cupressales; family Taxaceae; genus Taxus; species Taxus wallichiana. Next base: position 117,595,907 of record CM031237.1, read on the forward strand.
GCGTCCTCCTCAATGCATACGCACCCTAAGCAATGCATATGTACCCCATACCTTTTCACGTGGGATGCCAACGCACCCAGTGTGATGCCTACGCTCCTCTCCTAACGCACATGCATGCGCGCATCCATTGCCGATAAAAATCAAAATTCCCTAGTGCCTATGCATTTGGTACGATGCATGCAATGCGTCCACATTTTCCCCCTTCAACAGATACGGCGACGCGTATGCATTTTTCAACGTATACACCGTGCGTATCAACTTTTTCGACACGTAAATGTGCGTGTCCCCATATTTTTGACACGTTCGCACGCACGCATGCTTCTTTTTCCCACCTACCTACCCTAGAAATGACCTCAAAAAGCATTAAATGCATAATTTAAGAGAAGGGATAGACTACTCATGAAGGGTCTATATGCGCAGGTCTCACCGGTACTCTCGAATCTAGTCTTCTCGCCTCTATCTCGTTGGTAACCTCTCCATCACACTCCAGGCTCTCTCGCTGACACCTCACGGTAATTTTTTTTTTTGCAAGATCTCTTCTACAAATGAATTGATCGTGATTGTTTTTACCCCTCTTGAGTAGGTATATTAACTCGTCGCGATGCCCCTGGGGCATGTTTTCTTCGCCGTGATCATTCTAATCTTCTTCTACTACCCGTTGTGATAATTATTTTATTATTAAAATAATTATTTTTATTAATTTTCACATTTGGGGCACTTTATGCTACCTGCGGACACCTCCTCTTAACCCCGACATTGTTTGCAAACCTTAAAAGTGTTTTCCTCTGTTTTGATTCCTCTTTTTTTTTCATCTACCTCCTGTTGTGACAAATAATTATTTAAAATAATTATTATCACCTTGTCTTTCTTTCCATGGGGATATCCCCTTTTGGCTCTTTGGTGGCCTCACCTTCCCCCATTCGCCTCTTTCCATACTTTTTATAAGATCTTTGATCTTTTGAATTCTTCTGACCGATCAAAAAAATTCAAAAAATTGTAAAATTAGTTTAGAAATATCAAAAACAATATAACACTATGAAAATGAACTAAAATCGATAACCAACTCATTTTTCAGCTGAAATCTGTGTCTTTTGCATGGCGCTCATCCCATATCCTACTGACGTTTTCAACATGATTTGACATAATGACTTTGCGAATCACCCTAATCTACAATAATTTATAAATGACCGCTACTTACTTTGTCTATACTCGGGGCACTATCGGTTTCCTGGGTACTATTTTCATCGTGCACGTTGCTTTTTCATTGGACCCAAATGTCCTTCGTCATTTCCCTTACATGTGTATATTGCTTGGGGCATCGTTCTTACCCTTGTCATTTATCAAAACATTTGGGAATTCAGCTTGATGACAAAATATTTGTGCAACCTTCTTGAACATTGTTGATTTAAGTGTGCGTGATTGTAATTATTTCCCTGTTACATGATTTTGTTTACTTCTCGTATTGCAATGCATGTCTCGTATGTTCTGTGCAGAGTCTACATTTTGGCAATAGACACTTGTTTTGTATCTTCTCTTTTCATGTCACTATATGCTTCACATTGTATGCTCACATTTTTAATAAGGACCGATGAGGAAGTCTCTAAGCAAAATGATGATTTAAAAATTGAAAACATTTGATTTGTGTATAGCTCAATATATATTTTCTTGTTTCTCATTCTTCTCCTCTTCACTTCCCTTTCCTCTTTCTTCTCACATTTTTCGAGAGTTGATCGAATTATTTCATCACCCGTCAACACTCGAGGGGCATCCTTCATCTTATTAATTTTTCTTCTATCCCTTCAAAAAATTTCTTCTCTTTTATATTTGTCTACTTTCTTCGAAGTGATGTAACTTACATCACCTCAAAGAGGGGCAAATGTAGACACCTATAGTTTGGCCAATGCACTACTACAACTTATATTGCGCTAGTTATGTGTCTCCCCGTAAACCGATGATACATGCTTTGCCAGTTTGACCTATTTAACTTTCTTCCTACAACATCCCTTTTGTCATTTTTCCTCTTGTAAACCATTTAAACAGGCTATAATATCTTCGTTCTAACTACATTAGCTTCTTACTTTCTTCTAGTCCACTTCTACCACCATCCTGGCCTCTCAATCCATTCCGTTGGATTGATCTGACCCTTCAAAACTCTCTCCAAACCCTAATCAACTCCTAAGCATGTTTAACTAAGCCTAAACATGGTAAGTCACTCCCTAAACCTAGTCAAAGTAAGCTTTGACTTGCTAAAAGTGCTTTTTGAAATTTAGTGTTTGTCCCACATGCACTCAAGTTTCCCTTTTTCCCAAATGGAAAACTATATATAGGGCTAGACCCCCTCTCTCATTTTCAAGAATTCCTCCCTTCTTCCTAAGCATAGATTATAGTATTTTGCATCTAGGTTCTAGATTTCATTTCTAGTTTAGATATTGAGCTATTTACTCCATTTCTTGTATTGCTAATCTAATTTATAGGGTGAAAGAGAAGAACAATTGGCTCAAAGGCCTATAATGGGGAGATCTCTTTCTCTTAATCACTAAAACTGATTGCTTAGGGCTTACTAGGTTCATTATTTTAAGCTTTCAAAGAATAGAGATAGTTTTTAATTAGCTTAAGTTTGAGTGTTTACTTCATAATGTATGTTAGTTAGAAACTCTTGCTCATTTATTATCGATGGTCCTTTGATTTGATGCTTGGAGTCTTTGGGGATTATTTAGGAATTCTTACCCCAAATCCATGGCTTCCAACAAATTTTCTTTAAACACATGTCTCATTTGTAAAAAGTACCAAATTGGCCCCGTGGCCCCGATAGCATCTAATTGGTTAATCAATACATATAAAGCGGTAGGTAAAAAGTCTTACTTTGACCCTTAAGAAGGACACATGGCAATTTTTCATCTTCAAAGTGGGAAGCAAGTCGGTCGAACATTTTAAAGTTTTTTTTCTCTTTGTATGAAGGAGCAAAGTTATAAAATAACTTGCAACTCGATTGGGGCCCACATCAAAAGCTAGAAGCAGTAGAGGCGAGTCACCTGGGGTGTTTTAAATATTTTTACCTTTTTGTGAAAAATAAGAAAAGTTATAAATTGATCCACAACCCATGAGGGATAGAGTGATCTCACTTGTTGTATTCAACATTTGAAAAGTCAAATCGGGAGGCAGAGTGCCGGGAGAAATTGGGAATTTTTGCTTTATTATGAAAAAGGGATAAGTATAAAAGTGAAGCGTAGCCTCGCAGGATAAAAATGAAGTCTGCATTGAAAATTGAAAGTTGGGAGGTGGGTTGCGGGAGGATTTTGAAGATTTTGCCTTTTTGTGAAAAGGAGAAAAGTATAAAAATGAAGCACGACTCTGTTGGGGCCCTCATCAAAAGACAAAGGTGGGAAATGGGTCACCGGAGGAAAATTAGAAATTTTGCCTTTTTGTAAAAAAGGATAAAATTGTGGAAATGGGCGATAAATCCATCAAAGGTCTATATTAAGCCACGTGTTGAGCCCATATTTCAAAGGTAGAGGGGTGGGAAAAATATGAAAATTGTCCATTTTCTCTAAAAGTCATAAAATGCAAAGCGGCAATTGCCAAGCCCATTTCAGTTCTAATCTTCCACATGGACGACTCTAATTTAAATTTGTGAAAGGGAATAATCAATGGTTTTGGTTCAATGCATCTGGTTTTTCTGCCATTAACATTCCACAACTTCGAGGGAATGAGAATATGCATCATTTTTCATGGTGAATCTGAATGATTTCTTGTTTTTTCTATCAACAAAGTGCAATTGAAGTGTTTTGGAGCTCGAATTTGTGAATCTAAGGAATTCGAGAGTTTTTATTTTGAAACAGAGTTACTCGAGCACCTACAGAAAATGAATTTCCAGATCCAAGAGAGAAAATTACAGAGGAAAGAATAGGGAAAAGGAAGCTATAGGTGTAAAGGATGAAAAATGTGTTGCCGGAGGAGATTCTTGGATGCCCTAGTTAAAACCATGATGGAAATATCTGAAATGATTCACCATTTTAACACCTTGAAACTTTTGTTGTAAATCATTAAACATCACTTTTTGGAAATCATGATCAAATATGTAACAAACAAAGGTTCCTCAAATATTCTTTGTTTGGGGGAAGCTTTAATGTAAATGAGTGCTATAAAGGGCATGAGTTAGTCATGCAAATGGTCGGGGGTTGAATTCTTACAAGAAAATTTGAGAAATCCCATCTTCCGAGAGACCATCCAAGAAACCTGTTAATCTCTTGTGTTTTAGATTTGATCGTATCAAGATGGTTGCGAGTATATATCCATTGACAAGCTCTGAGACTATTCAAGAAACATTCCCTTGCTCACAAATCTAATACATCTCGAATTAATCTATGTTAATCTTGGGAAAAAAAAATTCTGGTTTTATTTCAAATGGTTTTGATATTTCATTTGCAATCTTATGTTAAAATCCCTCCAAATCACATGATATCTCATTCCTTTGATGGTTTAGTGGAATTTGAAATTTCATTATTAGAAGAGCCTTCATCGGTAAGCAAATAAACAATTTAAAATCACTTTACTCTCATTTGTTGTGAGAGGTTATTGGTAAGTCTTTGAGTGTATCTTAGATGTGATGAACCAGAGATTGATAATGTTTAATTGAGACTTTTAACTAGAGCCTTCGTGTTAAATTATTGGAGATTGTGTAAAACCGTGCTAATATAGGCCTCCATTGATGCACACCTTCTACTTGAAGGAATATTTTAACTATTCGAAGCATTATGTCACTTACTTTTCCAATTTTTTTGAAGGTTCTCAAAGATCTAGAAAAATAAATTTTATCGTGCTTAATATCCCACAAAAATTATTGAAAAGATAATGAATCCTACTTGAACAACCCCTGTTTTCCCTGTATGTCCACAAATGAATAAATTCTCACGCACAATATGCGAAGCAATCAAGATTCCATAATGTCTTTAGTAACCTTTACCTTGTTTAGAAAATATCACCATTCTTTATAAGTGACAACTTGTGAGAGTTAAATTGTGGTGCATTGATCATATTTTCTCAAGGTTTCCTTTCAAATTTGTGCAAAGAATGATATATTCATTCTCCTTCACCAAAAAAGGTTACAAAATGGGTCCTCTCACTGTTTAAAAGGCACAATGTAAATTAGTGAGGATAGATCAAATCCTTTTGAAGGTGCTATCCATTTCTTCAAAATTTGAGTGATAAAGAGCTAGCTGAATCACCTCCTCATCTACAAAATGACATACATGACGATTTATCTGTCTCTAGGCTTCTTGTTAAATTTTTAATGATTCTCATCTTGCAAAGAAGAATCAATTTGGATACTAACAAGGTGGAGCAACAAGAACACATTCATTGGTGAAATTGAGATAGTGCTTTAAGGAATGGATCTTTGTGTCATATGGATAATCATCATGAGCAACTATTAGAACTTGAATTTTATCCTCTTCATTACTAAGTGTCTCAAATTCATTTAGTGATTGTTCTTAAAAAAAAATTACCTTCTCTCATGCCTGTAGTTGTTTGTATTATGTTTGCACTTCTCGCATCAGTTGTATGGAATTTTTATATTCTATTGGTGCTATTTTCATATTCCTTCCTTTTACAACTCTCTCTTGACACTTAAGCCACAAATATTTAATCACTAGATCATCACAAGAATAAATTTATTTTAATCTATCCTTCCTTTCTTGCATTGTTAATTTATATTATCCGAGTTTTCTCGTAAGGAGAAATTGGAAAAACATGACTTCACCTAGAGAAATTAGAAGGATCAATCGGCCATGAGATCTCACATTTTCGGTCAATCCAAGCAAGTGAAAGTTGCAAGGATGCATGTTTGAAGAGACACTTGGGATTCTAAAAAATCAGATTTCGGACATGGAAGCATTTGGACTCAACGGTGAAAATTTTGAATCAAAAATCCTAAAGGTCTGAAGTTTGAAATTTAGACTTTGGAAATTCACGAGGTCGGGGTTGAAAATAGGGTCAAGTGATGAATACCACCAAAATCCTGAAAATCAAACCCTCGAAATCCCAAACCCCGAAATCCACGAAACCCGAACCCTCAAAATCCTAAAAACATGAACGCCCAAAATCTCAAAACCAAGCCTAAAGAAACAAAGGTCTGAATCCCAAATCTGAAATTCAAACTTCTGAATTTTGGCATTTCGAATGTTAAATCCCAGTGCAAGAAAATCATAACTTGAAGCCCAAAACTCAAAGTCTGAATTTTAGAAATTGGGTTTTGGCATTTTAGAATTTCATGAACTAAGGTAGATGAACAGATATATAGCAACCTCTGAAGTTAAAATGCTTGAAAATATAATTCTGAAAATCTGAAATTTTGGTTTTGAAGTGTGTGATGCACAACCAAATCTTCAAAAGGGTTGATTAACCACTTACATTTTTGTATCATAGCACCCCATCTTGAGAAAACCAAAAAGTTTTACTACGAGCTCATATTTTCACAAAATATGAATTTTTTGGAAGCTCTCAATGTTCTATACACAAAATATCTCGGTGAGACTAAGTATTTCAAAATGATGAATTATAGTCCACCATTTTAGAGGATGTTTCCATATTTCTCACCTATTAAAATGATGAAGGTATGGGCTTCATTTGTTACCCAACAAGGAAAAATACATGGAGGTATGGGTTTTGTAGTGGCACTCATCATTGTTGTAGGTGATTTTAATGCATTTTTGGATGGTTGAAGAAAGATTTTGAATTCCTTATGTCTCCCTTCTCTCATTCTTGCTATATATTGTAAGGAGGGGATCATTTCAAAAGGTTGGACACCTTGTACAATCCCCTCCCATATTCTTGAGATTTTGTGGAGACTTCAAACCTCCTTCTTGGACATAGGAATGCAAAATTTGTTCATTTAATCTAGAATGTAATGTATTTTATCAAATTTGTGAGTAATAAAATCATATATGTGGATGTTTCAAACCATCATTTGTGTACTATGTGCATCTTTCTTATCTTTCATTACAAGGTTCTTGTGTATTGTTTTGTTTTTATTAAAAGGTTTTCGTAGTGTTGTCTTTATTGTGTAGGTTATTCAACATCCTTCTTGATGCATCACCTTCCCTTAGAGTAGGTTTTTATTTTCATGAATTTTCTCTATATTTATCTACTTGGAAATATTAGATTAGGGATAGAACTACAACTCTATGCACTTTGGAGTTGTTGGCACTAGGACATGATAGAAGTGGCCTTCTCTAAAGAGTTATCTAGATTTCAAAATCTCTATTATCTCTTGAAACCGCACTCTGGTTGAGAGATGATAGTAGAGGTTCTAAGCATGCTTGATCTGTCACTTTCCTAGATACAATGGAAACACCTCATGTCGGTGGGTATACATATTGTTGAGGCGAGTCTCACAAAGTATCAACGCGTCGGTTCATTATTGATGTATCCTAAATTAATGTTTTTGGGGTTTTGAGGGTAAAAAGATGAATGCAAATGAAAATAAAATGGGTGATATGATGAGGCCATAAATTACCATTATTTTATCCTTCTAAGTTACCTTTGAAAGTGGATTTAAATGTAATGTTGGAACTTATAGTTTGTTAAAGATATAATATAGAAGATATATCTTGTTCAATATTTAGAAATCTTTTGTTATCTATTTTTTTGACTAATTCTATTGATTATTTGGGAAAATATGTAAATTCTTGTGTATCAAGCCATAAAGGAAAGATAATGCTAGTTTTGGGAAAAGTGGAATTGATCTTGAATAGTCAATTTAAAATTAAACATGATTTCATATTGATTCCTATTGAAAAATTATGCAAGTTAAAAACAAATCATCTCAATCCAAGATCGCATGCTAAAGTTATAGTTTTTAGTTAGCTCCGAAATTCATGATTTAGTTAGGAATACGTAGATTTATTTGAAGAACTCTCGGGTTTAGTTTGAACTCATGATTTAGTTAGAAACTTGAATATTTAATTCCAGAAATTACATATTTAGTTTGAACTTGCGAGTTTCGTTAGGAACTTGCATCAATCGAATAACATTTAGTTCTGAAACTTGCAATTCATATATTTATATTTTCAAGTAATTAAAATAGTGGACAAAGTTGCAATGTATAGAATGATAGTTAGTTCCGAACTTCAAATTCGGGGACAAAGAAGATTTAGTTCGAACTTAAATAAAAGGAATAAAATATTTATTTCCGGAACTTGCATAAAAGGAATGACATCTTTAGTTCCGAAACTTTTATCAAAGGAATGATAGTTCTAGCTTCCAAACTTGCATAAAATGGGGAATGTGAATAATCAGTGAATCTAATGAAAAATTTGAGAGTGGTTTTTTTCATAGAAATTTGATTAACAAAACCCTCATTAGGATTTACTACAGGTGTTACCAATAAAGAGAAATCTAACTTTTATTGCGTTGCAGTCTGAGGAAAATCTGTATCTGAAAACCACTAAAACTTCCATAAACAGAAACAAAAAAGTCAAAAAGAAAATATGGGAGAGATTTTTGTTCATAGAAATGTGTTTAACACAAACATCATTCATATTTTCTACACGTTTTACCAATGAAGAGATATTTAAATTTTATTGACCTATAGTACGAGGAAAAAGCGTATCAAACAAGCATCAAAAGTTCTACTGATCAAAAAAACAAATTCAAATGGAAAATATGGGAAAGGTGTTTGGTCAAAATCATATTTTGAGAAAAACATCCTTCCAAAAATGTAGGATAATAAAATCATTGTGATTCTTATTACCGAAAAGCAAGGAGAATATTTGGGTGCAAATCTTCCTAAGATAAGTGAGATAAGACTTTGACTCAATAATATCTCTCTCTCCATATTTTGTAGAGATGGAGATATTAGTTGTTAGGATTAGAATAAAGATAATATCATATTGTATCTCATAAAATAAGGAGTTGGTTAGCTACATAAATTATAAATGCAACCTTCCATACTAAGATATGTAATTCTTTTCTCCCAAGAAATAAAGATTTGTTCTTTCTTTCCAATCTTTTGAAGTAAAGTTATTCGCATGTTCGAATTAAAAGTATGAATTAAGTCATCTTTGAAGGAATGAGTTAGCCACTCATTCTAAGGAAGATGGATCAATGTGTTAATTTTTATTTCTTTATTTCGGCTAATTTTTTTTTTTTTGTAAATTTCTATTTTTATGTTATGTAATTTCTTTTATGAACTGCCGGTGTCTTTTCCTCTTTCCTTTATTTTTAATTCTACAATTTTCTATATGTAAGTGTGTTTACATTTCTACAAGTGTCCCTTTAAATTTCTGCATGTTTGATTTATTTTATGCAAGTTTGGAATGTGTTTAAAAGAGTTGTTTTCCAATATCTTCTTCTCTTAATGTTTACGGTCTTTGGACACCAACCGGATTAACATTATTAATGATTAGGATTGAATAACATCATCATTTTGGCATCGTTTTCATGGACACAATGTTATTAGGAGATTTAGAGTTACTGTAAAAGAATTTTCTAGTGATGTAGAATACCTTCTAGCAAATTATGTTACTGGCAATCATTTGGAGGTAGTTCTTTAAAATTTTATTTTCTGTAAGTAGATTAAAATTTCATTTGTGTAATTAGGAATATTAGATTATAAATATTTATCTCCCCAAAAACTAACTCTATGTATAATAAAATGATTGTGATGTTTGATCAAGAAGGTATAATGGTATGAACAAATAATTTAGATCGAAAATGGTAAAATATGATATTGAATCTGGAATTAAATCTAGTTGATGAAATATCATGTTATTCTTGATAAACACTACCATTTCCCCTTGTATCAACTAATAACTCAGTGATCTTATTACACATAGCCTTAGTAAAAACTAGCTTATCCGGTTTGTAATAATGAAGTGGTAACATTTTCAATTAACCTCATCCATATTCATGGATTTCATTTGAGCCAAAATAAAAACTCACTCATAATAAATCCACCCATTTAAAATAGTTTTTCATCCCATAATAAAATTCAATCCCTGAACCATATCCATTAGAAAAATTTATTTTCATGTCTTTCATTTTTTTCATTTTTGTATATGCTTATATAACATTAAGAAGCAAATGTGGTCAATATCAAGACAAACACTTTTTTTTTTTGTGCTAACATCCATATGAATTTGTAGAGTTGTTCTTGTTACTTGCATGTAGATTTTTGAGCACCAATAGTATCAACCAAGGAGTATTTTGGAGGGACCCACGAGATACATAACACAATCCATCTCCTGAGATCATTATTTTAGGCTTTGAACATTACTATGGTGATTCCGATAATGCATAATTCAAGTTGGGCTTTGAAGACCTACAAATTGTCTACACTTTTTTAGAAATCTTCTTGGATTTACCAAGTATACAAAGAGGTTTTTATGAGATCTCAAACATTTCTTATTATTTTACACAGGCTACACTTTGATGAATATGATATGATTATGGATCAAATTTTTCTCTAATCCTGCTCATGTTATCATTTCAGAAAAATAAAATAAAATTTTTTGGAAAAAATTGATTTGGAAAACTAGCTTGCTAGCCAAACAAAGTTTTAAAAATAAAAATTAAAAAGTGTTGATTGGAAAACCAACTTGTTGGCTAATCAAAGATAAAAAAAATCAAAAAAATCAAAATGCTTTGATTGGAAAACACATTTCCTAGCCAATCAAAGTTAAAAAAAAATTGATTCGAAAACTAGCTTGTTGGCCAATTAAAGACAAAAAACTAAATGCGGCTTTTATTCAAAAGCAATCAAGCATTACCTAGTGGCTTCCTTCTTGACACTATTTAACCATGTTAACAATATGATGACAACAAAAAATAGAGGTATACTTAAGTTATTTTGTTCTACTATTTTATTTTAAGCTTTCTTGTAAGTTTTTTTTACTATAGCTAGATCTAATTTTAAGATCTCCAAGGAAGGCAAGATAAAATTCATATCTCCCCTACTTAAAAATATGAAAACATATGCACCTATTTGCAATAAAAAATTTAGAGTCTAATTTATCAGCAACCATGAATAAACAACATGCATAAGCTTAGGTGTGGGAGAGAAGGAGAAGCATTAGATATTAATTTTTAATTTTAAATATGAGGTCCAAGGAAACAGAAGGAGATCTACACAAGAACCTGTTGTAAAAGAAATAAAATCAAAAATAGTAGAAGGAGATCCACACAAGAACTTGCTGTAAAAGAAATAAAATAAAAAACAACAGAAAGAGATCCACATAAGAACTTGTTGTATAAAAAAACAGTAGAAGGAGATCCACACAACAACCTATCATACAAGATAAGAAATAAAAAACGAAGGAGATCCACACACAAGAACTCATTGTAAAAGAAATAAAATCAAAAACAACATAAGGAGATCCACACAAGAACTTGTTGTAAAAGAAAAGAAATAAAAAACAACAGAAGGAGATCCACACAAAAACTTGTTGTAAAAGAAAGAAAATCAAAAACAACAGAAGGAGATCCACACAAGAACCTACGTACAAAAAAAAAAAAACAATAGAAGGAAATCCACATAAGAACCTGTTGTACAAGAAAGAAAATTAAAAAAACATAAGGAAATCCACACAAGAACTTGTTGTAAAAGAAACAAAATAAAAAACAGCAGAAGGAGATACACAAGAACCTATCCTTGAACTATATATGGAATGCATACATGCATAAGATCAATACAGAGAAGACTCTAAGAAGAGGATATGATAATATAATGCATGAGGAAATGCATAAGATTAAGTGTTGGGAAATGATGAGGCCATAAATTGGCCATAAATTACCATTATTTTGTCCTTCCAAGTTACCTTTGAAAGTGGATTTAAATGTAATATTCAAACTTATAGTTTATTTAAGATATAAGATAGAATATATCTTGTTCATTCTTTAGTAACCTTTTTTTATCAATTTTGTTGACTAATCCTATTGATTATTTGGGAAAAGATAAAAATTCTTGTGTATGTAGGACATAAAGAAAATATAATGCTGGTTTTGAGAAAAGTGGAATTGATCATGAACAGTACATTTAAAATCAAATATGATTTCATATTCATTTTCCTCTCGAAAAAATAGGTAATTTAAAACAATGAATCATGTCAATCCGAGATCACATACAAAAGTTATAGTTGTTTGAAATTAGCTCTGGAACTCATAGATTTAGTTCTTGAACTCGCAGATTTCGTTCGAGAACTCGTAGGTTTAGTCCCGGAACTCACAGATTTAGTTCTGTAACTCACAGATTAAGTTTTGGAACTTGTAGATTTAGTTCTAGAACTTACATCAATCGAATAAAATTTAGTTCGAACTTGCAATTCGTATATTTATATTTTCAAGCAATTAAAACAATGGACAAAGTTGCAAGGTATAGAATGAAAGTTAGTTCTAGAACTTACAATTTGTGGAAAAAGAAGATTTAGTTCCATAACTTGCAGATTTAGTTTTGGAACTTGCATAAAAGGAATGAAAACTTTAGTTTTGGAACTTTCATAAAAGGAATGACAAATTTAGTTCGGAACTTGCATCAAAGGAATGTAAGTTTTAGTTTCAAAACTTGCATAAAATTGGAACTATGAATAATTAGAGAATTCATTAAAAAATATGAGAGAGGTTTTTGTTCATAGAAATGTGATTAACAAAAACCTCAATCAGATTATCTACGAGTGTAATCAATGAACTGAAATCTAACTTTTAGTGTGGTTCGATCGAGGAAAAAGTGTATCAAACGACCACTAAAAGTTCCATAAATAGAAATAGAAAAGTCAAACAGAAAATATGAGACATACTTTTTCATAGCAATGTGCTTAAAAAATTTCATTCATATTTACTACAAGTTTTATCAATGATGAGATATCTTACTTTTAGTGAACTGCAATCTGAGAAAAATCATATCACACAAGCGTCAAAATCTTTACAATAAAAAACAACATAGTCAAATGGAAAATTCGGGAAAGGTATTTGGTCAAAAGAATCTTTTGATGAAAAATCTCCTTCCAATAATGTAGGAGAATAAAATCAATGAGATTCTTGTTACCAAAAATCAAGGAGAAAATTTGAGCAAATCTTCCTAAGATAAGTGAGATAAGACCTTGACTCCAATAATATATCTCTCTCCATATTTTGTGGAGATGGAGATCTTAATTGTTAGGATTAGAATAAAGATAAGATAAGAGTGTATCTCTGAAAATAAGGATATAGTTAGACACATAAATTATAAATGCAATCTTTCACACTCAAATATGTAATTCTTTTCTCCCAAGACATAAACATCTCTGTTCTTTCAATTGGTGCTCAATTTGATCTTGCCCCATTTTCTCTAAAAATTATTCAATCTGCGGGCTCTGTCATATTTTCTATTTCCCTGAATGGATGCGTGAAAGTTTTCTTCATTTGTATGTTGTTGAAGATCCTTCTCCATGGTCATGGATCACATTTGTGCCTTGTATCATTTCCAAATTCTTTGTCCTTAAAAAAATTCAATTCTAAGCACAAATGGTGAAGTTCCCCTACATTTCTTGTTTGACGGGTTTATTTTCTGTCAAAATTTATCTCTAATGTCTGCAAAGATGTGTTCATTCTTGATTGGATGCAGCCCGATGGGTAATTTTGGTGAAATTTACCACTTTTGTCTCATTTATAAAAAATACCAAATTGGCCTTGCGGCAAGATAGCATCGATTGGCTATTCATCAAATATGAAGTGGTAGGGAAAAAATATTACTTTGACCACGAAGATGGACACACTGGAAATTATTCAAGTCACAAGTGGAATGGTGGGTGGGGGAGCACTTTAAAGTTTTTGGCTTAGTAGGAAGGGAAGAAGTCTTAGTTTGACCTTGAAGAAGGACACGTGGCATATTTTACAATTTAGAAGTGGAAGGCGGGTCATTGGGGTTTTTGAAATTTTTTTCCTTCGTAAAAAGGATCAAAGCTATAAATTGATTTGCAACCCATGAGGAAAAAGTATTACTTTGATTCCGAAGATGGACACGTGGCCATTCATTAAACGTTAGAAGAGAGGCGGGTCGCGGGGTGTTTAGAAGTTTTCCTCCCTTTTCTAAAAAAGGATAAATTTTATAAATTGACCACAACTATGCTACATCCCACATCATGAGATAAAATTGGGAATGTAGGTTGGCAGAGGAAAATTGGAAATTTTTCCTTTTGTTAAAAAGGATAAAATTGCATAAATGAGTTGCGGACAACATCAAAGGCCTAGATTAAACCACGTGTCAAGTTTGCTTTACAAAGGCGGAGGGGCGGGGAAAATTTTGAAAATTGCACATTTTCTCAAAAATTTGTAAAATGTGAAAGCTTGACCCCGCCCGCTTTGAATTAGATTTTCAATGTTAACGACTTTAATCTAAAGTCGCGAAGGGCAGAATCAACGATTGTTGTGCATTGCATCTAATTTTGACACCTTTTTTCTCAAGACCTGATGGAGATGTGAATACGCATTGTTTTTCATCGTTTTTTGATGAAATTCCTTGTCATTTTTGTTTGCAAAGTGAAATTGAATTGATTTAGAGCTTAATTTGTGAGTTGAAGGAATGTAAGGGTTGATATTTTGAAGTTGGAATTACTCGGGAACTTGCAAAGACATGACTTACAAGAGAAGCTCGATGAAGAGCATAGTTGCAAAGGAAAGAAAGGGAAAGGATGAAATGATGGTGGTTGAAGGCGGAAAGGATGAAAAATGTGTTACGAGAGGAGATGACTAGGTTCTCGAGTAAAAAAATGATGGAGATATTTTGATGATTCACCTTTTTGAACAAATGCAAAATTTTTGTTGCGAACTGTGAAACATCATTTTCTAGAAATCATGATAAAACACGTAACAAAAAAAGGATCCTTGAATATTATTTTCTTGGGGGGAAAGATTGGATATAAATTGAGTATTATAAAAAGCATGCTTTAGTCATGAAAAGTTTAGGGGTTTGAATTCTTACGAGAAAATTCGAGAAAGCCCATCTTCTAAAAGACCATCCGAGAAACATATTAATCTCTTATGTTTTAGATTTGATCATGTCAAGTTGGTTATAAGTGTACAACCATTGATAAGCTCGAGATTGTTCAAGAAACCTTCCCCTCTGATGAATCTAATCAACTTGAAATTAATTTGTGTTAATCTTGGGAAAATTTGTGTATGCTTTATTTCATAATGTCTACAAAGAATATTTATTTTTCCTATTTCAATCTTATGCTAAAATCCCTCTGAATCACATAGGATCTTTTCCTGTGATAGTTTAGTGGCATTTGCAATTTTATTATGAGAAGAGCCTTCATCCTGTAATGAGATAAACAATTTAAAATCACTTTACTGTCATTTTGTTGATAAAGATTGTCTATAAGCCTTTGAGTCTATCTTAGGCATAAGGAACCAGGGTCTTTAAAGTTTAATTGAGTCTTTAGCTCACGCATTCATGTTAAATTCTTGGAGATTGCGTGAAACCGTGAAAATATAGGCCTTCATTGATACACACCTTCTCGTTGAAGGAATATTTTAGCTCTCTTAAAGCATGCATAGTTTAGTTTTCCAATTGTTGTGAAGGTTTTCAATGATCTAGAAAAAACAAGTTTATCTTGCTTAATTTCCCACAAAAAATTATTCAAAAAAATGAATCCTACCCGAACTACCCATGTTTGCCCTGTATGTCCACAAATGAGTAAATTATACTCCCAAAATATGCAGAAACAATTAGGATTCCATAATGTCTTTAGTAACCTTAACCTTGTTTAGAAAATACCACCATTCTTTAGAAGTGATAACTCGTGAGAGTTAAATTGTGGTGCATTGATCATATTTTCTCAAGGTCTCCCCTGCAAATTTTGCAAAGAAGGATCTCTTCATGTCCTTCACCAACAAAGGTTATAAAATGGGTCCTCTCACCTTAGTCGAAAGGTATGACCCAAAGTAGTGAGGATAGATCAAATCCTTTCATATGGTGTTATCCATTTTTCCAACATCTGAGTGACAAAGAGCCTATTGAATCACCTCCCGGGATACAAAATGAAATACATGATGATTTATCTATCTTTAGGCTTCTTGTTAAATATGTGATGTTGCTCAGATTGCAAAGGATAATCAATTCGGATAACAACACTTTTGGTGCTGTTTCGTGGATGATTTGAATTACAGAGGACTTATTTGTGTGGCAACAACATTTTTGGTGTTGTTTCGGGACTTATTATCATTTCGAGGATTATTTGAGATCGGGACCTATTTGTGTGATAACAATACTTTTGTCATTTTTTTCTGGGACTTATTAGCATTGCCACATATTATTTGAACTCGGGATTTAATTTTGTAGTACCAACACTTTTGGCACCATTTCCAAGGACTATTTTCACAAAGGTGTACACATAGAAACCCTAATAATGTTTCTTACACAATAAAAGTACAGATATCGTTGTTTAAACACCATCCTTTGTTGAGATCTCATGTAGGATTTGTGCAAGTTACAAGTTTTGTGTGTAATATTTCAAATTTCTGTTTGTTTTTGCACCAAGTTTACATCATCAATGTTAAATATAGGTAAATGAAGGTCATATCTATGAAGCTTTGCATGAATTTAGTGTTGACATACATTTGTGAGATCAATTTTTCTTGCATTTGCATAACTAAGGTCAAAATCCTTAGTGGCGACTCCGTGTTGAATTAATTTTTATAAATGTCGAGTGTTTTAACCTCATCAATTGAAATTTATCAATAATCTTTGCAAAGCTTGAAGCAAGATGATATTTCTTCATTAAGGACCTTTAGAAGTTTGTTTCTAGAATTGGGATGGACAAATTCTAAAGGAAGGCGAATCGGAAAGTTATTGGAGATCAGAAATCAATAAAAGAGATATCAATTTTGGAAATTGACCAACTTGTCATTGAATATTTTCATACTTCCTCCGGTGCTTTGAAATAGGTAGTCTTTTTGTAGATATAAATTCTCCAAGCTGGAGAGGGTCCTTCATTTGTATTTGAAAATTTTGTGTCTCTTTTTGTCCTTGTGTTTTCCAAATCTAATAGTATCTTCCAAGAAATTGAGTTTTAGATAATATTCATTCTCGAATTGCATGCTTGTGCCCCACATACCACTCACTCCTCATCATTCTATTTCGATGTAAAATCACATCCCGAAAAAATATGGCTGACCCCACCCATACCTCCATTTGTTGTGCACACTTTTGGTCCTATAGATTTCAGAGGTATGGATGAATATTCAAATGTTGTACCCCAAGATTTTACAAATAAACTTCCTAAATTTCAAGGAAATAATGATATTACTAGTGATCAACACTTAAATATTTTTGTCAATATGATGGAAGAATTTGAGATCGAATTTGAGGATGTGTACATAAAATTGTGTATTCATACTCTAGAGGACAATGCAGGACTAGTATAAGACTTTTCTAGAAAAATCCATTGATTCATGGATAGAAATGAAGAATGCTTTTAGATTGTAGTATGTAGATAAAATAGACCCTAGGTTTCTTTTATCAGAATTTTGAAATATTAAAAAGAATCCTAATGAATCTGTTTATGACTTCAATAAAAGGTTCAATAAGACCTTGAATAAGCTACTGTAATTACGAGGCCAAGCGATGTTTGAGGTTTGATAAAATAGTCGATGTTTTTGATAATAAGGCTGACTATTAATTGAGGGATAAGAACCCATGAACTTTGAGGCGAGGCCTTTACCATGGTTTTGCAGATTGAAAACAATATCAAAGAAGTTTGTAAGATTCCTAAGAGGGAAGGTATTAGACTGATCAATCCAAAGAAGCCTCGGTCAAGTAAGTATGTGGATCGGAAGAAGTTGTAACAACATTAGTTGGATCTGTTAGGGAAATATCCTATAAATTGGCCGGGCGAGAGAAGAGGATTTGTGAGGTTCTAAAGGCCAACACAAGCCACAAAGTCAAGAAATATTTTCTAGTCATCCCAGAGGTGATCATTGATCATATGACGGGGTAAAAGGCTTGTGAGATTAGGAAATAGATAGCCCCAACCCCAGGAAAATAGATTGGTATCTAATCCTTTAGCTGCCAGTGTTTTTTGATGTTGAAGAAGATCATGAAATTGAGTGTTGTGATAGTTGTGTCTTAACCCATTCCCCATGTGATGTTGAAAAGGGAGTTGAGGAATAATATGATGATGATGATGATACAGATGATGATGCATACATGATGGATTGCTCTACAAGTTCACAACGTAGGGAGCAACCTCAACTAAGCTAATGAGTGCTAGAACTATTGAAAAATTATGGGATTGCATTCATTGGGTATTACCTCTTCCTCCCATTAATGATTTTGAGATTGATATGGTACAAGATTTTACGTTTCCTAATAATTATTTTGAGTACTTAAGGGCATTAATGATTAAGAAGTATGATGGAGGAATTCCTTCATAATAGGAAAAAAATTGTTAATGAATGTAGTAGTTGGCCATGAAAAAGAATATAATACTAGGAGAAAAGTTGTCAAAGGGGAAGGGCCTTAGGAAAAACCAATAATTCTAGTGCTTACCAGTATCCCTAAGGAAAACCTAATAAAGATGCATCTGGAAAAGGCTTTATCACCCCAAATAAAACTTGTGTTCCTCCCCATGCGCAAACTATAAAAACTCTTGTGCCATCAGATGAATTCGTAAGCCTTCCTCCTAACAATGCCTTACCCAAATATGTTCCTTGTGACATAGCCCAAATCTTGAGTCAGATCAAGATTTTTGTTCCTATTATTTAATTTCTTAGAATCCCTGAGCATAGGAATAGAGCATTCAAATATTTGGGATTTAAAGAAGAAAAGGTCACCCAGGGTAAAAAGGTAAAGAATTTAGAGGTTCCTCCTACCATTGCAGAATTAGAAAAACCACAAGTATTGGAGGAATTGGGTGACCCACTTTGAATTTTTATTTGGGAACTTACCTAGTTGAGTCTCGGATGAAGGTGAATCCATTTTTAACTATTATTATTAAGGATAAAGCTGTTACATATTTGCATGTTTGACTTAGGAGCTCATCTAATGTAATGCCTCTTGAGGTCATGAATGAGTTAAATCTCAAAGTAACAGTGAGCTTATGGGAAGTACACTACCATGGATTCCAGAGAGGTGCTAGTGGTTAGATGTGTCAAGGGTTTGGTAGTGTAACTTGTAGCCTACCACTCGGCAAGAACTTAAAACTAGATGTTGTTATTGTTGATTGTCCTCCTAAGTGGGGAATGTTTCTATGCAAAAAGTGGGAAACTAGTGTGGGTAGAAGTGTGCAAATGGACATCTTTTATGCCACCATATCAATTGGGGTAAGCCTTGTGAAGTTACTGGTGAAAATAAAATGTTATATCTCATTGAGGACCCCAATAGGAAATTCTTATGAATTATTGCATGCGAGACATTGATATTGATAACTGCGAGTTAATTTTTTTCAAGGAGTATGAAATTGATCAATGTAGATATCCTGAGCATATTTATTTTCTTGGGACTTTGATGTTGTATTCAGCCTTGAGAGAAGTTGAAAAAATTGCAATAGGTACAAAGGATAAGCCTAAAAAAATGCGGTCAAATAACAACTTGGATGGAAAAGAGAAACAATCATATGACCAATTGTTAAAGACGTATCAGAACTTCTTAGCATGGTCATATCTAGAATCGAAGGAACTTTAAAATTTTCCTTGATTTTTTCTCTTAATCAGGGTGCACACCAGTGTATAGTGTATAGTATTTTGTTTTCGTTCTGCTTTCGTGATTTTCTGTTTTGGTTCTTCCTATTTCCTTGGTGACTAGTTTTTGTTGGTTTCTCAGTTCATCTTGGGGGAGTTGGTTATTGTTGTTCTACTCTACAATCTTGTTCTTGAATCCATTTCCCAATGGATTTTTGGCACATGGTTTTCTTGATTATCCTAGTGGCACTCGCAGGAGTGCCCATCCCCGAGTCGGAGCCGATGTGTGTGCTCAATTTGATCTCGCCTCGTTTGCTCTAAAAATTCGTCAATCTCTGGATCTTTCATATTTTCTATTTCCCCAAACGGGTGTGTGAAAGGGTTTCTTCATTTATATGTTGTTGAAAATCCTTCTCCATGGTCATGGATCACATTTGGGCCTCATATCATTTATGAATTCTTTGTCCTTAAAGAAAATTCAAGTTTGGATGCAAATGGTGAAGTTCCTCGGCATCTTATTGTTTGACGGGTGTGTTTTCCCTGTCAAAATTTATCTCTAACATCTAGAGATACATGTTCATTCTTGATTGGATGCGGTCCGGTGGGTCTTTTTGGTGAAATTTTCCACTTTTTTTTCATTTGTAAAAAATACCAAATCCGCCTCACGGCCCTAATAAAGCATCTAAAAAAGTCTTACTTTGACCCCAAAGATGGACACGTGGCATTTTTTTAAGTTTCAAGCGTGATGGTAGGTCGGTGGTGAAATTTGAAGTTTTTTGGCTCAACAAGCAACAAAAAAATCATACTTTGATCTAGAAGAAGGACACGTGGCATATTTCAAAAGTTAGAAGCAGAAGGCGGGTCATCGGGGTTTTTGAAGTTTTTCTACCTTTTGTAAAAAGGAGCAAAGTTATAAATTGATCCGCATGACCATGTAGGGAAAATGTATTACTCTTACCCAGAAGATGGACACATGGTTGTTCATCAAATGTTAGAAGGAAGAGGCGGGTTCTTTGGGCGTTTGGAAGTTTTTTTCCCTTTTGTAAAAAAGGTGCAAAGTTATAAATTGACCCGCAACTATGTTATGGCCCACATCAAGAGATACTGATCGGGAAGGTGAGATGGCGGAGGAAAATTGGAAATTTTTCCTTTTTGTTAAAAAGGTTAAAATTGCATAAATGATCTGCGACTCCATCAAATGCCCAGATTAAGCCACGTGTCAAGCACAATTTTTTAAGGTGTAGGGGTAGGGAAAAATGTGAAAATTGCACATTTTTTCTAAAAGTCCTAAAATATAAAAAGTAACCCAGGAGCCTGCTTCAAATTAGATTTTCCACGTGGATGGCTCTAATCTAAAGTTGAGAAAGTGTAAAATCAACGGTTGATGTTTATGGCATTTGATTTTACCGCCATTTTTTCTCTAAGATTCTTGGAGATGCGAATACGCATTGTTTTTCATCATTTATTGATGAAATTCCTTGTTAATTTTGTCTGCAAACTACAATTAAATGGATTTAGAGCTTAATTTATGAGTCCAAGGGATGTAAGGGTTGATATTTTGAAGTTGGAATTTCTCGGTCACTGCAAAGATGTGACTTACTAGAGAACTTGGATACAAAGTAAATTTGTAGAGGAAAGAATGTGAAAGGATGAAAAACATGTTGCTAAAGGAGATGATTAGGTGCCCCAGTTAAAACAATGATGGAGATATTTGCAATGATTCACCTTTTTGAACAAATGGAAACTTTTTGTTGCAAACCTGTTAAACACCATTTTCTAGAAATCATGATCAAACATGTAACAAACAAAGGTTCCTCGAATATTCTTTTCTTGGGGAGAAATCTTGGATGTAAATTGAGTGTTATAAAAAGCATGCTTTAGTCATACAAAAGGTTGGGGGTTTAATTATTACGAGAAAATTTTAGAAAGCCCATCTTCATGAGAGACCATCTAAGAAACCTATTAATCTCTTATGTTTTAGATTTGATCATGTCAAGTTGGTTGCAAGTGTATAGCCATTGACAAGCTCTGAGATTGTTCAAGAAACCTTCCCCGCTAATGAATCTAATCAACTTGAATTAATGCGTGTTAATCTTGAGAAAATTTGTGTCTTATTTATTTCATAATGTCTGCAAATAGTATCAATCTTATTGCAATCTTGCGTTAAAATCCCTCGAATCACGGGATCATGTCCCTATAATAGTTTAGTGGCATTTTCAATTTCATTACGAGAAGAGCCTTCATCTTGTATTGAGATAAACAATTTAAAATCACTTTACTTGTCATTTTGTTGATAAAGATTGTCTCAGTAAACCTTTGAGTGTATCTTAGGTGTTAGGAACCGGGGTCTTTAATTTTTAATTGACTCTTTAGCTCAAACCTTCGTGTTAAATTCTTCGAGATTGTGTGAAACCGTGTAAATATAGGCCTCCATTGATGCACACCTTCTAGTTGAAGGAATATTTTAGCTATCTTAAGGCATTCTATCATTTAGTTTTCCAATTGTTGTGAAGGTTCTTAAAGATCTAGCAAAATTGATTTTATCTTGCTTAATCTCCCACCAAACATTATTTGGAAACAATCAATAGTACATGAACTACCCTTGTTTTCACTATATGTCAACAAATCAATAAATTCTACTACCAAAATATGCAGAAATAATTCGATTCCATAATGTCTTTAGTAACCTTAACCTTGTTTAGAAAATATCACCATTCTTTAAAAGTGACAACTTCATGAGTTTAATTGTCTTTGCTTGGCTGATCATATTTTCTCAAGGTTTCCCCTATAAATTGTGCAAAGAAAGATCTCTTCATGTCCTTCACCAACAGAGGTTACAAAACGGGTCCTCTCACCTTGGTCGAAAGGCGCGAGCCAAAGTAGTGAGGATAGATCAAATCCTTTCATATGGTGCTATCCATTTCTCCAACATCCGAGTGACAAAGAGCCAGCTGAATCACCTCCTCGGCTACAAAACGACATACATGATTATTGTTACAAATATTTTGTGTAACATTATTTATATATTGTAATATTATTAATAATGAGTATTTAACTCATATTAATAATATATTTAGTCTGACTGTGTTGTGAGAAAAACTCATGTAGCTAAAGTTGTGTGAGATAATAAAGGGATGTTATAGAGATATTAGGAGATGGGGTTGAGATTCTGTAGGGATTGAAGATCATGTTTTACTCCACCATTGTAGGGGTTAATTGATCTATATATGTAACTCTCTCTTAATGAATATTATTGTTCGAATGATTCTTAATTTCTATATATTATACTTGGTGTCTTTTTTTATATAATTGTGCAATGTTCAATAGTGGTATCAGAGTAGGATCATGTTATGTATATTTTGATTGTTGTATTAGGGGCATTTGGAATTCTTTATTGCCCTAATAATGGTAAAATTGTTATATGAGAAGTATTTTTGCAGAGAGTACCTCAAATAGCTATTATTCCATTTATGTTTGTTCATGATTACATTTTTCAATTGTTGTGTGGATATTTTCCAGTTGCTCCCATATATTCTTGAGGACCGGTGAATATAAATCACAAAGAATTGAATCCAAATTTGGTAGAAACGTGCAGACCTTAACCTTTTGGAGTTCAAGCATGAAAAACAACTCCAAATTCACGTACAACTCAGTCATGAACAACTTTTAGGTCAGGTGATGAAATCAAATTTGGTTGGTACCATTTTTAAGCTCTCAGAACAAGCTCTCTGACGCATCAAATGGTTTGAAAAATGGAGTTTTGCATCTCAAGTTATCAACGAAACATCGAGTTCATGTCATGTGCTTCCATATTGGCGGTTTTCATTTTTTTAAAGTGGTTTTAAGTGGGAATTCATGGTATTGGATAAAATATTTTAAATCATATACGTTAAGTTGTATATTTTTAAAAATAGGTTTGAAAACTATGTTTTTCTTTCAAAAACGTGAGTTTTTTCATTTTTAGTAGTTTTAGAAGTCATTTGTGGTTTTCAATATCTTAGACTTCGTCAAAAATATTTTTTAATTAATTTTTTGCTTTACATTGTTTAAATTTCCGTGTGAGTATGTGTCACAATTTTTAATAAAAATTATCACAAATTCATTAGTTTATATGTGGGATCTAGTTTATTATTTTTATATGCGTGAGTTTAGGTATATGTATTTTAGTTTTTTAGTTTGTTTTTATGTTTAGGAATAAAATTTAATTTTCAAAGTCAACAATTATTATTGAGTCTAAAAGTTTCATTTAGGTGATTATTAACAAATTTTTATTAAAAAAAAGCCTTATGGACGCATTTTCGGTATAACCCGACGTCCTGGAAATCAATGAGATGCATTGACACATTTGCTAAGTAGAAAAATATGATGGAGGCTGGAGGCAAAAGAGGAAGGAGGTTGATCAGTGATGGGGCCCAACCAATGGTGTTGTGGCATTTTATTTCAGTTGTGTGTTTACTTTTTGAAAATAAGAACAGATGATTTATACATGTTCAACTATTGTAATAAGTGAGCTCCTGCGTGAGAAATATTTCCTATATTTTCTCTTGATGTCAGAACATTACAGAAGATTAGAAGCACCAATGTAAGTTAGTTCGTGGATCTTGAAATGGTTTGTGGAAGATCCAGAAAACCACATGAGGTGGACAGTTGATGGTTCCTGTCACGTCAAGGTTTGTGGTAAACCTGGTTAAAACCATGGAAGGAGATAGCCTTTCTTTTGATCAAGGTCATGAGCCAAGTTGGGCATGCCACATGGGTGAGCATATTGCAGATAAGTGTGTGAATGTTTTTCCACCATGTCAACATTAGGGGAGTGTATATTGGGAATTAATAATGTTAACAATAGGGGAGTGAATGTTACAAATATATTGTGTAACATTATTTATATATTGTAATATTATTAATAATGAGTATTTAACTCATATTAATAATATAGTTAGTCTGAGTGTGTTGTGAGAACAACTCTCGTACCTAAAGTTGTGTGAGATAATAAAGGGATGTTAGAGAGATAGTAGGAGATGGGGTTGAGATTATGTAGGGATTGAAGATCATGTTTCACTCCACTATTGTAGGGGTTAATTGATCTATATATGTAACTATCTCTTAATGAATATTATTGTCCCGAATGATTCTTAATTTCTATATATTATATTCGGTGTTTTTATTTATATGATTGTGAAGTGTTCAATAATTTTTTATCTCTCTCTAGGCTTCTTGTTAAATTTGTGATGTTGCTTATCTTGCAAAGGAGAATCAATTTGGATACCAACACTTTCTTTTCAACCTTTTGAAGTAAATTTATCTTTCAAGTTCTTAATTAAAAGTATGAATTAAGTCCTCTTCCAAGAAATGAGTTGGCCACTCAATTCCAAGGAAGATGGATCAATGTGTCAACATTTATATCTTTATTTCAGCAGTTTTTCTTTTGTTCTAATTTTTTTATGTTATGTATCTTTTTCTCTTTCCTTTATTTTCAATTCAGCAATTTCTTGTATTCAAATGTTTTATTACTTCTGCAAGTATTATTTCCTTTATGCAAGTGTTCCTTTATATTCCTACAAGCATGATTTCCTTTATGCAAGTGTGTTTACATTTATACATGTGTGCTTTTTTTATGCAAGTTTGGATTGTGTTTAAAGGAGCTTCTCTCGAAGATATAATTCTCTTAATGCATATAGCCATACGACACCAATGACATTATTAATGATGAGGATTGGCGACCCTCATCATAATACACCAAAATTGTTTGGGGATTTGACTTAGTATATGCACAATAAAATTGAGGATAAATTTGCAATGCACGAACTAATATTTTTCAGCATAATATTAAGGAAAAACACTTATGTATATAGGGATAAATTACAATATCACAACAAGATAAACATGCACACTAAGACTATGTAGAAAATACCAAATTTACAACAAGGTAAAATGATTAATCAAGGAATTAAAATTGACAATAATTAATGGAAAGATAGACACTACTTATGCAAACAATTGGAAAGGAAAAACTCATTCTCATTCAAATAACAAATGGTAGAAAAATGCTTCAGCACTCATACTTCGAGAAAGTCCTCCTTTGCACCTTGTTAGTGCACATAATATGTAGCAAAATATTTTCACACAACCCCTCCTAAAATTAGGCTAAAATTTATACTAAATCTGCATGCTAATTTTACCCCTTCATCTTGAATAAATAAAGGAATAAAAATAAACATGTTGATTATAATGATGCATTAATAGCCTTAGTTACAATAATAAACTCAAGTCAAAGTGCAATTGCCTGATCTATCATTAATAAAAAAATTGGGTGAATATTTTTCTAAAATTAACCACTTGCTTGTTGTTCAAGTCATCTCCAATGTGTATGAAACTTTTTCTTTGTTCCACTTACCACATTTATCCTTTGCTACCTGATTAAAATAATCATTCTCTAACGATTTTGACATCTATTAGCATGCTCAATTTTATCTCCTTTACTCTTTTGCCTTCTAGTGGATGACATGAAATATAATGCCTTTGATCTTCAATAATTAGTAAAAGTATTCAACTCGTGGGGGACCACTTGTCCATGTACACATGAAAAAATAAGGTCTTCTACTCCATGGTACAAGGTTACCTTTAACAAGGTTTAAGGTATTTTACAAAGTTTAAGGTATATACTTTGGCATCATTAGCTCTTCAACTTTGACTATGGCATAAAGTAACAGTTTGATTAAGGTCAATTTACAAATGATAATCATGTTGATTATCCACTTTGGCACATACTTGGTTTTCTTTTGAATAATTATTGTATTTTTTTAAAACATAAGGTCAATGGACACTTAACATATCATAGCTTATTCAAAATTATTTGTTTACCATTGAATGACCCCTGCAAATAATATTTGTTCACCCTTAATGGATCTAGGTATTTTTTTGGGCATGTAATTTGGATTGACCACCTTTGATTTACGTTACATATAACATGTCACGGGCCTCCTTTGTATTATCATTGCATGGATAATCGTTGGCCTTTTGGATTATCAATCTTTTAAATTTTTGATTAATCAAGTTTTCACTTTTTAATTAATCGATATCATGTGACTTTTGGACCTTGACAAGGTCAAAATGCAATTACTCGGGGCTTGCCACCTCCATGATGGCTCAAACATTTCGATGATTATGTCCGACGTGCTTGTTTAACTCTGAGTTTGCATCGAAATTGATGTCTCTTTAGATTTCAGCCATTGATCTTTACCCTACTTAATCTTAATCGTTGATCTGCGGATCCATGGTTAGGGTTTAGGCTCTGCAATCAATGAGGTTGGTTCTGTATAGACCATTGATCTGGGTACCTTCGAACATGAATTGTTGATCTGTATTGCTGATAAGTAATATTTTGCATTGGAGTGGGAAAAAATATCGACCATTGAGACTTTTATTGGTAGGTGGTTGTGGTTAGCAACGTTGATTGTTGATCTTGGTACTTTATGCTCTGAACCATTGATCTTTGCCCTTTTATTTACGATGAGTCAGACTCACCTTACCCTAAGTCAAGGTAGAAAAATCGAATTTTGACCCATCATTTCGTCATTTTGGATTATGGAGCGTTAGTGCTTGGAAAAGTCCTAGCAAAAAGTTTATAGTCTGCCATTATTCAGTCATTTCGAGCTCATTGTGAGGTTTGTGGGCACCATTACCGTTCTTTGAGCTTGATTTATTTTCAAAAAGAACTCTACGAGTTCTATATGTGCATACTCTCATTCTTTGTGTGGATCTCTTTGAATAAATGGTTGTCATTTTTGATATCACAAGCTTCTGTTTTGAATCCTCAATTGGATCTTTGTAGCTTACATGGACACCATTGTTACGAAGGTGAGCTTTTGGTATTTAAGAATAAAAACTACTTCATTTCTCATCATTTTACATCGTGATGCATTGGAACTTGGTTATTTGGGATCTCCTTTACTGTAACTTAATAATGGTTGAAAACATTTTCTTTATTATTTCAAACGCATTGATACTTGTTTTTATCCTTTGTAATTATCTATGTTTCTACCTTTTTCTTGAGATCGAATAATTTCATTGGTATCTGTAATTCTTGCATCATCATATTATTGCTCGAAGGTTTCGTCTATTTAATGTAGAAATGGTGAGTATATTCCATCTTGTACAGCTTTTACGTAAACTGTGCAAACTATTATGGCTTGTTTATTCATATCTATCGATACCTGTTGTTGCTCATTATTCTATTATCTATTTAATTAGGTGGCCCGATGATCAGTTGTGAGCAAAATGATCAAAACCTAAAAAAATTTCTTATTCCGCTATGTTTACTTTTGTGGGCAAAGCCCTAACCATTTTCTTTCTCGAACGCCATTTCTAGATATCTAAGGTCCTTCTTATTCTATTATTTTGATGAGTCACCATTGTGCATTGGAGTTCTTGTTTCATTTTTCTTTCTCCGCCATCAGTATGATGGAAGTCTCGAACTCTGTGCTTAACTTTATGATGTTATGCATGCTAAAACTGAGTCGTTGTATTTTCATTTTTTGACTGTGACCTCGAAATTTATTTTCTGGGTCCACGTTACATTGCCCCACTTGCCATTTCTTTAATAATGATATCTCAACAGGTTTTGTGGCTATTGTGATTGCTATTTGAACAAAACCATGACTCAAATCCACCCAGTTTTAACTTACAGATGCAATTTTTAAGTTTCTGAAGCTCTAGTTTTCATTCTTCATTTATTTTCACAAGACTAAGCTTATTCTCTTGATGGTGTGTTTGAGTTTTGGTCTACATGACACAATCGTCATTTTTCACCCTTTAGCTTCTTAATAGAGGTAATGGCTGCCATGCTACTTTTCAAGTCATTGAAACCTATATTTTTGGTAATTTTTCTTTATTAAATATAAGAACAACTGTAGGAGGCCATATGTTCTTTGAAAACATAGAAAATTCTCTTGATGACCCATGTAAGTTAATGTATCATTTGTATAAAAGTTTTAATACCTATGAGAAACCTTCCTTGAAATTATATAATTGTTTCATTTCAGATCTACCATGATTCTTTAACTGCATTTATTTGACTTCATGTTAGCTTCTGAGATAAACCGCTCTTCCTTCTGAATCAAAGTAGAATAACAGTATCAAGAAATTGGTGACTTGTTGCTTCACTTATGACATATTGAAAATGTATAGTTACAAATTTAATATGTTTTCTGATACTACAACATATTCTATGATATTCGCAGTCTATACTTGAATTTGTTTTTGACATTTGACTATAATTTAATCAATTCTTTCAAATCTTCAAGGCCATGTACTCCTATTTCAGAGATGATAATACTTTTATGTAATTTGGGTAATTTCAATTTGAAGTAGTACCTATACTTGTAACTTAACTTTTTCTTGAATCACCATGACATAATGCATTCATTAAGATTTTTAGTGCATTAAATTTGTAGCTTTTGTTGTACTGTACTTTTGATAATGAAGACTGTAATTTCCTTGAAGTTTTGACTTATGATTGAAGATTGAGTTATGTGATTTTTGAAATCCTGTAGCATGATTACACTTGCACCTTGTGAATTTCTTAAAATTGAAATATTCTCTTATTCTTGCAATAATGAGATGGGCATAAGAAGTTTCGTGAGTCTTGACTGTAGAATGCATTTTCTCTATGGCCTGAAACACTCATTAATTTATGGATTTGTTTTTGTAGTGCCTGCTTCAACTACCACTTGAGACCAAGAAACAAACTAGGAAAATTATGGAATAATTTTTTTTTATAAGAAGGGTCTACAAACAAGTAGCAAGACACTAGTTTGAAACTATATAGGTTCCAAAACAGATTCTGATTAACCAAACACAATATTTCCATTTTTATCTTATAACAAGTTTACAAGGTTCCAATTTGGAGGTTATAAGTTTTACTAAGGTTCAAGGAGAAATTCATCCCCAGGCCTGCTCTCAATCAAGCCCTAAAATTTAACTAGATTTTTTATACACTTAGAATTATCAAAACTTTCCTAAAATAGGTTCAATGGATAGGAAATTTCCTCACCTTTTCAACCATATAAGGAATTCCTCCTAACTCCTTGTAAAACTCAAGTTATGGCCGAGCGGAGTTTTAGGGGAAAATTTTCTTTTGGAGGTCCGCGGGATTAGGGAGAAAATGCCTTCGTGCCCCCTCGATGCCCCAAATGCCATGTGTCATCATGTGATTACTCTGAGCCGGTGGGTAATGGGGAAAAACATGAAATTTTTCCCAAAACCAAGTTTTCAATTTTCGAAGGAAAATTTTCCTCCATGCCTCTGCACTTGCCCAAATGGCCACGTGGTGCTTTGTGATTGGCCACGGGCCGGCGGAGAAAATTTTGATTTTTTTGCCCAAGGGATTAAAGGTTAAAAGAATTGTGTGGACCCGCGCACCCATGGGGACACATGTCAACACCCTACTGGCTGCGGGGATGTGGTTTGGCCGAGGAAAAAGTGAAATGTTTCCAAAAGTGCAAAATGTTAAGTTTTCAATTCTAAATCCATGGGCCCTATTTGCCATGTGTCAACATGTGATTGGTGCGGGTCCGCGGCGTTGTCGGGAGAAAAGTGAAAATTTATCAAAAGAAAAAAATTGTTTTCCATTTTGGTCCGTGCACCCCCTGCCATGTGTCAACATGTGATTGGTTGGGGCCCGTGGGGTTGCAGGGAAAATTTTCCCAACGCAAAATATTCAAAAAGTTAAGTTTTATTAAGGGTCCGCCTCCGAGGGTGCCACGTGGAAAATTCGAGAAAGGATGAGAGGGTGGCGGGCCCATTGAACTTTTGAGAAATTTTTATAAAGTTCAAAATTAAAAATTTTCTAAGGTCAAATTATTTCATTTTTGGTTTGGGATAGCCATTTTGAAGTAAAACTTCAAATGGCCATAACGTTGATAGGAAGCTCCATTTTAGGAAAATGAGGACTTTTCGGAAATATCTCAGAGTCCTCTTTGCATAGCAATGATCAATTTTAGAATTTGGTGAAGTTTCGAGGGTCAATTTTAAGAAATTGATCTGCAGGGTTTATAATTTTAAAACTAGTAATTTTAAACTTATAAGATTTGATTCAATTTTGATATTTCTTCTTCTGAGCATGTAAATTGAGCATTTGGAAATGGTCTTGGGTAAGTTTAAGTATATTTTCAAGGTCCAATTTGGATATTGGGTTGCATTTGGTAAATTTTACATTTTTTGATAGTAAGTTGGATTGTGAAGTTAAAATTGGATTTGATAGAGTTTTTGAGATATTTTCTTAAATATGAAGTTCAATGTGGGTTCAATAGGACCTAATACATATAAAATAATTTGTTTCCTTTCTCAATTTTAACTAAAAATCTGAACTGTACATTTTTGATGAAATTCATTGCCAGAATATAAGAAAGAATTGGAGATCATTCACTAACATATTTATTAACCAATTTGCATCTTCCAAATATGGGGAGGCATTTCAAATCTTATCTAAGACATTCAATTGATTCGAAAAATTAATTGACAGTTCATATGCAAAGTTTAAACTCCAGTTTTGATTTCAAACATAGTACATTTACTGGCAATGCTATTTCTTAATCTCTTTAAAAAAAAAGTTTTCATTTCACAACAACAAATCAGATCTAATAAAACAATGAAATTTTTAGAAAGGAATGTAATTCTTTATTTGATTTCCAAATATAATTCAACAGTTTATCTCTTTCTTTGAATTTCAAGTTACATTGCACAATACATATTTCTTTCTTTCACATTCTTCTCAAAACATAGTATGGAATAATAATTTGCATACAATTCACTTATCACTTTCAACCTTTCAATTTTAATACAAGATGTTTTCTCATTACAATTAACAATACAAATCACCCACTTCAAAGTGGGAAGGTTACAAATGAACTTGCTCAAAAGGCAACGATCATCAAACCGATTTCTCTAAGCTCCAAACAGCAATAGGCTGATTTCTTCATCTTTTATTTTTAATCACAACAAGGAAGGGGAAAGGAAATGCTCTCCACCCAACCAACATACCCAATAGTAAAATAAAAGCCATCCTTCCCCATTGGCCACGAGCTGACCATATTGAAATGGAACATGATGATACAACACGTGGTAACATGGCTTCTTCACATACAACATAATTCATAAACACAAGGAAACACAAAACAAGAAGATGTAGTTCTCAACTACAACAATCAATTTCAAACAAACAAAGGCTCCTTCTCAAAGCAAGCAAGCCAAGCAAGAGAAAGAACTATGGAGGTCTCTTTATGCCTCCCAAGTTGAATTTTGGCATCCACCAAAAGAAAACCGCCAAAATCATAGTAATCCCATAAACCTTATCCCTTCTAAACCTCTCCTTATCCCTCCTCCAAATTTATCCCTTATACCTCCCCAAAGTAGGAAATGCAAGCAATTTCCTTTCCTAGGTGGATCCCAATCCATCACTCCCTCCCAAGAACAACGAATAATGGAAAATCCCTTATCCCTCCTCGATAAAACCTCATAGTATTCTCTCCACACTATGCCCTAAGCATTCTACCCATCCCACTTAGAATTTTAAATACAAACACATTCAAAATTCATGTTAAAAAGAAAGAAAAAAACAATTTTAAAAGAGTGAGAGCCTACCTCTCCATAATGGAGACTTGTTTCCAAAACAACAGTCTTTATTTCACCAAAAACCAGTCCCAAATCAGCAAGGTAAATGTATGCACAAGAAAATCCACTTCTTCCACAAAGTAAGCTCCAAAATCCAAGAGGAATTTTCCCCCAAGAGTGAAATCACAAACTTTCAACAACCCCAAATGAGGAGGCAAATCAAATTTTTAAAGGAGAAGGTGGAAGAGGATGATGTGGACTCCAAGTGGGATGCCACATCATTTTTCCTCATCCCAAAATGCAATCAACATCAAAGTAATTAAATCACCATTAAAGAAAAATGACAAAATTACTTACACACACAATATAGGCCATACCCAAAAGGAATTCATTTAAAATTTGTAAGACAATTGCAATCAATACTTGCCCAAATTTATGTCAAAATACAGTAAAATAGATTGATTTTGACTCCTAAATAATAATCATGGTTGGTGGAGGTTTTTGAGAGGTGTGGGACAAGTTTAACTTGTCCCACAAGCCTCCAAATTTGTCCTCCAAGGCCAAATTCGAATTTCAAAAAGGAAGGAGTGTTTGACCTTCCAAAATCAGCCTTACAACTCTTACAAATTCTTATACATCCTTACATGGTAACTTACACACTCTTTCAAAATGCATTAATATCTATGACATTCATATATTTCAATCTTTTAACGAGAAGATTTATTTATTTATCATATAATGATACATAATATATTTCAAATTTAATTAATAATCAAAGAAACAACATTTAATTTACATTCCACATCCCAATTAATTTAATTAAAATTTAAATATATAACTTCACACATTTAACTATCACATTAGAATAATTAAAATAAAGAGCACATTACAAATAAAATACACACAACAATAATTCAAAGGAACACATAATCAAAACACATACATGTCCCATGGTCACAATAATGGACATCCCCCCATGAGAAATCCTAACAAAACATAACATATAACTCAAACACAATTTCCATGGTGACCTTGTTGATTTCACACTGAATTCCAATATGGTTAGTCTCAATCCCGACATTGTTGTGATTTTTACCTGTAAAATAATAATACCTCCTTCGGCCTCATGGCCACATCAGAACATCCAAATGATATAAGAAACATATAATTATTAATTCCAAATCACAACAATATCAAGGATTTAATATTTATCATTTAAATTCAATTTGTAACTTTTATCATCATCCAGTAGATCTCTATACTAGGGCTATTCATAATATCAATATCAAATGTCTGAAATCAGAAGCAATATTATATCCATGTCAACAATATATCATCATCCACATAATAATAATAATGTCTCAATGATCATCAAGTAGAATATCTAAATCTAGATCAATATTAATCCATAGTCTAACATCTAACCAACATGCTAATCAAAACATAATAATGTCTATAGTAATCCATGATCTAGCATATACCCATCATACTACATCAAAAACATAATAATATCCAAAATATGATCGGTAGTGTCAAAATTAGTATCGAATAGTGTCAAGGAAAGTGGGTACTACATCTGTCATCACCAATCCGGCACTATGATAATTCTTCATGGGAACTCCTCGTGCTTTATGATTATTTACTAATGCACAGCCTTTAGTTTGGTGGATGTAATCTAGAAACAAAACAACAACCGAACACAAGAATACCATCGACTATGATAAGACGGAATGATGACAAATATGAAATATCAAAGTAAATTATAATATTAACATGAAATTGTTACAATCTCACCCATGAGGTACTTCAACAAGACTATGGGAGAAACTTTACAATTACACCTCTTGATGGCTTCTTCAACACACCTTTAACTGATGGCTTCCTTTTCACACTTCCTACAATATTTCTCACTACTTCTTTCTATGCTAAATGAGGGGGGTGGCCTCTCTATTTATAGAACTTCCAGGATTATCCATCTTATCTCTAAGATAGGATAAGAAATCCACTCTGACGAATCATATTCCATACCTTAACTCTTATCTATACATGTAAGCTTATTTGTTAAGATAAGATAAACCTTATCATTTTACATGGGTTCCACATTTTTAGACTTTTTACAAATAAAATACACAAAATATTTATGACCTCACTCCTTGTCCTTATTACCAATATAATATTTCTAATTCCTAATCATGTAGACCCTACTTCTCTAATTACCCAAACTTTGACTTTTTAACATTACCAGACCACTTACGACAAATATTTACTTTTTACCACAACATTCCTATTGTACTTTGGTATTACCGTACTCCACATTATTGGCGACACCGTCATCTTGTGGCGCGTTATCTTCCATCGAGATGCTACTACTAATTATACTTAACAACATCCTATTCTAATACATACATTAATGAAATAGAAATTATGGAGGAAAATTTTAGTGTCGACATCTTCCCCCTTCTAGTTTCTACTCCGTCCTCGGAGTAGACTATTACAGTGCTTGGAAAATCTTCAACTTGTCGTGGTTGACCCATTTCGTAATGGGAGTGCCATCCAATTCCTCCGGTCAGTGCGTACCATTTTCATGCCATTTCTTTATTTTGTAGGGCCCCATCCATTTTGGAAGAAATTTTCTCTGTCTTTCTTTTTTGTATCTAGAATCATATACTAGGACCAAGTCATTCACATGAAATGGAGACCAACGGATCTTTTGATCAAAGTATTCCTTCTGCTTCATTTTCTTCTTATGGCTTGTATCCTTTGCTATTTCCCTCATTTCCTCTAGCAAATGAAGATGTACCAACCTTTCTTTTACTGAATCACTTTCATCCATCCTTTCATTTTTCATAACTCTCACAGTGGGAATATCAAACTCAATAGGAAGAAATGGATCAATGCCATAGGCCAATTTGAAATGGGAGTATCCTGTTGCTGACTTTGATGTTGCCCTATATGCCCACAAATTTGCATGAATCCTTTTATCCCATTTATGTACCTACAAGGCTGCATCTTTTGCTAGAATTTGACCAAACACAAAATTTGTTCGTTCCACTGTCCATTTGTGCTTGGCTTGTATGTTGTTGCCTTCTTGTGCTTAATAGAAAACTTATTGACTAGGGCTTCTACCACCTCATTAATGAAGTGGCTTCCTTGATCATTACAATTTCTAATGGACAACCAAATCTGGTGTAATGATGCGTTCATATATGAACCTTGCCACTTCATCCATGGAAGTTGTTTTTGATGGCTAGCTTGACCCACTTGGTTAAATAATCTGTGGTAACTACAATATACTTATTTTGGCGTGATGTAGTTGGAAGTGGACCTACAATGTCTATTCCCCACTTTTCAAAGGGACCGAGGGAAGAATAGGACATAATGGAGTGATGAAGTCTTACGGTTACCATGTGTTTGACAAATATCACATGTCTTACAATAATTATAACAATCTTTAAAAAAAGTGGGCGGTGATAACTGCATCCAAGATCCTTCTTGCTTTGTAAGTTGTCAGAGAAGTGCCCTCCACATGTACCATTGTGGAATTCTTCTAGCAGTTCCTTCCCTTGATCACGTCCAATTGCCCTCTTGTACTGTCCATCAGGTCCTATTCGAAATAATACTCCATGCAGAATAGAATATGGACGACTAGCTTGAGTAATCTTTCTCTTAGTCTTTGCATTGGCACCATCAGGAAACTTGAATTCATTCAGATAATTCCAAATATCTATGTATTCACTAGGGATTGTGTCGAGGAGAACAATCTTTGCATCGGGGAAATCATCATCATCACAAGATGATCCTAAACCATCATAGGCTCGAGAGAGTGCATCTGCATTGACATGCTTCTTTCCTGGCCTATCTATAATATCAAATTCAAATTCTTGTAGAAAAATTATCCATCTTGCTATCCTCCCTGATGGGTTAGGCTTATTGACAATATATTTTAGAGCACGATGATGCATTACTGACTATAAATTTTTGCCCTAGCAAGTAATTTCTAAACTTCTTTACAGCAAAAATGATAGCCAGAGCCTCTTTTTCAGTTACAGTATAATTTACCTCAGCACTGCTCATTTGTCTACTCCCAAAGTAAATTGGATGTTCATTCCCATTTTCATCCTTTTGGCTCAAAGTACTTCCTAGTGCTGCATCTGAGGCATCAGTGTACACAATGAATGGCTTGCTCCAATCTGGATTCTTCAAAATAGGTGAAGACACAGGGCTTCCTTCAGTTGTCCAAAAGCTTCATGCGCCTTATTTCCTAGTTCATAAGTAACATCCTTCTTCAAGAACTGGGTTAGTGGCTGTGCAATCTTTGAGAAATTCTTGATGAACCTTCTATAGTAACCCACATGGCCTAAAAATGATCTCAACTTACTTCTATTCATAGGAAATGGTAAATCTTTGATTTTTGAAACTTTATCGGGATCGGTACCAATACCATCTCTGGATCTGACATGCACTAACAAAACGCCTTTAGAACATCCAAAGACACACTTTGTAGGGTTTAGTGAGGCTTGTGCTTCATCTAACCTTTGAAATGTTGTCTCCATCAGTGCGGGTGGTCGACTTGCTCCCATAGATGCAAAAATCATCGAGAAATACTCGATGAAGGTCCCGATGTAGGGTTCGAACACCCTATTCATCAAATATTTGGAATGTTCTTTGGAGCATTACACAACCAAAAGGCATAACTCTATAAGCAAACGTTCCCCAAGGAGTGGTGAACGTGGTCTTGGTGATCTTTCTCTGCTATACGAACTTGGTTGTAGCCCCTTTATATCCATCAGCAAAACTATAGCACTCTGGCAGCTACTTCGTCCAAGATCTGATTTGAAAATGGAAGAGGGTAATGATCCTTCTTTGTTGCCTTATTGAGCTTCTGTAATCAACACAAATCGTAGCTTCCCATTCTTTTTATTGAGATCACAATGGGAGAAACCCATTACGAATTCTCTCTGACAAATATGAATCTGCATCAAGCAACTTATCTATTTCTTCTTTTACAGTCTTGGAAAAATTAGGATTCATTCTATATGGCATTTGCTTTATGGGCTTAGCACCATCTACTAGCTCAATAGAATGTTCTACCCAACTTACTTGATGGAGTTCCTTGTAATCAAAAGTGAATAGGTGTATGTACCTTGAAAGAGCTGGAGGTAGGATTCCTTCTCACTCTCCATCACAGCATCACCAATCTTTATTTGTTGGAGACGATCATCAACTTCTTCTTCAGATAATTTTATGGGGTCATGAGTTGGTGTGGTGGAAGGATATCCATGGTTTGAAACATCCACCTCACTTTCTTCATCTTGGTGTCCACTTCTTTGGTACTAGAGTAATCGGAGGATGTCGATCATCGGTTTCATCACTTGAATCCATAGGTTACGCTTTATGATGTCGAGGATCACGTTTATCTTCACCCTCTCTCTACCACGTCCAAGTGTCATGAAACCTTCATTCCGGTAGTTTCTTGCATGAACTCTCCTTAGCCATGGTCTTCCCAGTGACATTGGAGTGCACTTAGCAGTACCATTTTCATCACTGAAAGTCTACCACACATACCACACCCATGAGATATTGCCACATTTGAAACTACACCTTTTGGTTTAGTTTTTCCTTTATTTAATGACCTTAACATAAGTGTTGAAGGCGATCAATTTTAAACCCAACATATTCATTCTGAGACTCGGTCATTACATTAAGCTGCAGCACCTCCATCAACTAAGACATCATGAATTGAAATACCATTACATAATACCTCGGCTTGTGGAGCATAGGGATCTGCCTCTGCCTCCAAAAGCAGGGGACCTCAACCTCCTTCCTTCTTGAGCATTGAGTCCACCTCGCAACTCCGCCTCTTCTCGAGAAGACATAGCCAAGAGTTGACCATATGTAATATTTGCGAGGCCTTTTGGACAGATCTTCCAAGATGGAGTATGGTCCTTGCCTGTGAAATCGAGAAAATCCTGCACACCCAACTTTCTTCTCCTATGTTTCTTACTAGTTTCTTCTTTCATCTTCTTAGGATCATTTCCATCTTGATTATCTTTTTCTTTCTTTCTTTTTATTACAAACACATCTACTTCATTATTTCTACTCTTATCTACTACATCAAAAAGAATTCACAGTGCTTTTCCTTTATCATTATCTCCTTTACCGGATGTAGAAGCTCTATCTAGACAATTATACTTATAATGACCCTTTTTATAACAACCATAACAAAAACTTGAAATATTTCTTTTTGGACCTCTATCTCCTCCTGAGAACTAAATTCCTTTCCTTGAAGAAGATTAATAGTTAAGCTGACCCATCTTTTGAGCGAGATCTTCATACTCGGTAGATGTACTAGGAGAAATATTTGTGCTCACCGGGAGTGGTTGTGGATTACGGACCAAAGGTCTTTGGTGTAGGCTCTACTTTAGCAACAATTTCTTTGGGCTCCTCTTCCATGCTTTCTTCTTGCCTTCTTGCAATCTCCTTTGCTTGTTCAATGGTAGTTGGGCGGTCATACTTCACTCGTTGTCGATCTCGGCTTCATCCCAAGAATGAAGTGCTTACTGAGAGGAGATTATCACGCCATTCATCAACCCATCCGCTAATCCTTCCTTCGGATCGGGCATCGAGCTTCCTCCTTAGCTCTAGAACACGAGCATGATAATCCCTTATCTTCTCCTTCTCTCCTTGGGATAGCTTTGTGATCTCGATCATGAGATCTGCATATTTCTGTTGTTCACCAAATTCTTCAAGAAAACTTTCAGTTAATAAATCCCATGAGTTTTTCACATTATCACCTAGTGTTTCAAACCACCTAAGTGTTGAACCATCCAAAAAGGTAGGAAAAAATTCAGTCCATTGTTCCCTTCTTATAAGGCCATTACAAATACAAGATCGTTTAAACTCTTGAATGAAAGAAGAAGCATCTTCATTAGATTGAGCTGAAAAAACAGGAATCTTTCCCATTTTCAAAAGTAACCATAGTGAAATACCAACCCACAAGTACAATCAACAAGACTTATGTGCACAAATAATTGGAATCACTATATAGAAAGTGACTTTACACCTTTCTACAATAAAATAAATGAAATGACCACGGTAAACTATGGTAAAACTTGACTTACTACGGTAAAAACTGACTTTACTGTGGTAAACACTATTCACGGTAAAAAGTGAAGTTACTGCGGTAAATACTATTCACGGTAAAAAGTGACTTTATTGTGATAAATACTATTCACAGCAAAAATGACTTTATCATGGTAACTACTATTCATGGTAAAAATGACTTTACCATGGTAAGCTACTATGCATGAGTAAAAACAAGGTTACCCTCAATTGATTTTTGACTAAGTGGGAATATCTCTCGGAAAATCCACCAACGAGGAATGGTCGACAGCGGAACCAAAATGTCATCACCAATCCGGCACTATGATAATTCTTCACGGGAACTCCTCGTCTTTATGATTATTTACTAATGCCATGACCTTTAGTTTGGTGGATGTAATCTGGAAACAAAACAACAACATAACACAAGAATACCATCGACTATGATAAGACGGAATGATGACAAATCTGAAATATCAAAGTAAATTATAATATTAACATGAAATTGTTACAATCTCACCCATGAGGTACTTGACTTCAATTGACAAGACTATGGGAGAAACTTTACAATTACACCTCTTGATGGCTTCTTGACACACCTTTAACTGATGGCTTCCTTTGCACACTTCCTACAATATTTCTCACTACTTCTTTCTATGCTAAATGAGGGGGGTGGCCTCTCTATTTATAGAACTTCCAGGCTTATCCATCTTATCTCTAAGATAGGATAAGAAATCCACTCTGACGAATCATATTCCATACCTTAACTCTTATCTATACATGTAAGCTTATCTGTTAAGATAAGATAAACCTTATCATTTTACATGGGTTCCACATTTTTAGACTTTTTACAAATAAAATACACAAAATATTTATGACCTCACTCCTTGTCCTTATTACCAATATAATATTTCTAATTCCTAATCATGTAGACCCTACTTCTCTAATTACCCAAACTTTGACATTTTAACATTACCGGACCACTTACGACAAATATTTACTTTTTACAACATTCCTATTGTACTTTGATTGTTACCGTACTCCACATTATTGGCGGCACCGTCTTGTGGCGCCGTTATCTTCTATCGAGAGCTACTACTAATTATACTTAACAACATCCTATTCTAATACATACATTAATGAAATAGAAATTATGGAGGAAAATTTTAGTGTCGACATCTTCCCCCTTCCTAGCTTCTACTCCGTCCTCGGAGTAGACTATTACAGTGCTTGGAAAATCTTGACTTGTCGTGGTTGACCCATTTCGTAATGGGAGTGCCATCAATTCCTCCGGTCAGTACGTACCATTTTCATGCATTTCTTTATTTTGTAGGGCCCCATCCATTTTGGAAGAAATTTTCTCTGTCTTCTTTTTTTGTATACGGAATCATATACTAGGACCAAGTCATTCACATGAAATGGAGACCATCGGATCTTTTGATCAAAGTATTCCATACTGCTTCATTTTCTTCTTATGGCTTGTATCCTTTGCTATTTCCCTCATTTCCTCTAGCAAATGAAGATGTACCAACCTTTCTTTCTTCTTGAATCACTTTCATCCATCCTTTCATTTTCATAACTCTCACGGTGGGAATATCAAACTCAATAGGAAGAAGCTGGATCAATGCCATAGAAAGCCATTTGAAATGGGAGTATCTGTTGCTTTGACTTTGATGTTGCCCTATATGCCCACAATCTTTGCATGAATCCTTTTATCCCATTTATGTGTACAAGGCTGCATCTTTTGCTAGAATTTGACTGACACAAAATTTGTTCGTTCCACTGTCCATTTGTGCTTGGCTTGTATGTTGTTGCCTTCTGTGCTTAATAGAAAACTTATTGACTAGGGCTTCTACCACCTCATTAATGAAGTGGCTTCCTTGATCATTACAATTTCTAATGGACAACCAAATACGGTGACAATGCGTTCATATATGAACCTTGCCACTTCATCCATGGAAGTTTTTCAATGGCTAGCTTGACCCACTTGGTTAAATAATGCTGTGGCAACTACAATATACTTATTTTGGCGTGTGATGTAGTTGGAAGTGGACTCTGATGTCTATTCCCCACTTTTCAAAGGGACCGAGGGAAGAATAGGACATAATGGAGGTGATGAAGTCTTACGGTTACCATGTGTTTGACAAATATCACATGTCTTACAATAATTATAACAATCTTTAAAAAGAGTGGGCGGTGATAACTGCATCAAGATCCTTCTTCTTTGTAAGTTGTCGGAGAAGTGCCCTCCACATGTACCATTGTGGAATTCTTCTAGCAGTTCCTTCCCTTGATCACGTCCATTGCCCTCTTGTCTTGTCCATCGAGGTCCTATTCGAAATAATACTCCATGAGAATAGAATATGGACGGTAGCTTGAGTAATCTTTCTCTTAGTCTTTGCATTGGCACCATCGGGAAACTTGAATTCATTCGAGATAATTCCAAATATCTATGTATTCACTAGGGATTGTGTCGAGGGATAACAATCTTTGCATCGGGAAATCATCATCATCACAAGATGATCCTAAACCATCATAGGCTCAGAGAGTGCATCTGCATTGACATGCTTCTTTCTGGCCTATCTATAATATCAAATTCAAATTCTTGTAGCAAAATTATCCATCTTGCTATCCTCACGATGGGTTAGGCTTATTGACAATATATATTTAGAGCACGATGATCATTACTGACTATAAATTTTTGCCCTAGCAAGTAATTTCTAAACTTCTTTCAAGCAAAAATGATAGCGAGCCTCTTTTTGATTTACTGGTATAATTTACCTCAGCCTTTGCTCATTTATCTACTCCCAAAGTAAATTGGATGTTCATTCCCATTTTCATCCTTTTGGCTCAAAGTACTTCCTAGTCTTTGCATCGAGGCATCGGTGTACACAATGAATGGCTTGCTCAATCTGGATTCTTGAAAAATAGGTGAAGACACGGGGCTTCCTTGAGTTGTCCAAAAGCTTCATGCGCCTTATTTCCTAGTTCATAAGTAACATCCTTCTTCAAGAACTGGGTTAGTGGCTGTGCAATCTTTGAGAAATTCTTGATGAACCTTCTATAGTAACCCACATGGCCTAAAAATGATCTCAACTTACTTCTATTCATAGGAAATGGTAAATCTTTGATTTTGAAACTTTATCGGGATCGTACCAATACCATCTCTGGATCTGACATGCCCTAACAAAACGCCTTTAGAACATCCAAAGACACACTTTGTAGGGTTTAGTGAGGCTTGTGCTTCATCTAACCTTTGAAATGTTGTCTCCATCAGTGCGGGTGGTCGACTTGCTCCCATAGATGCAAAAATCATCAGAAATACTCGATGAAGGTCCCGATGTAGGGTTCGAACACCCTATTCATCAAAATTGGAATGTTCTTTGGAGCATTACACAACCCAAAAGGCATAACTCTATAAGCAAGCATTCCCCAAGGAGTGGTGACGTGGTCTTGGTGATCTTTCTCTGCTATATCGAACTTGGTTGTAGCCGCTATATCCATCAAGCAAAACTATAGCACTCTGGCAGCTACTTCCTCAAGATCGATCTGAAAATGGAAGAGGGTAATGATCCTTCTTTGTTGCCTTATTGAGCTTCTGTAATCAACACAAATGCGTAGCTTCCATTCTTTTTATTGAGATCACAATGGGAG
Source organism: Taxus wallichiana var. yunnanensis (assembly GCA_018340775.1). Taxonomy (NCBI): domain Eukaryota; kingdom Viridiplantae; phylum Streptophyta; class Pinopsida; order Cupressales; family Taxaceae; genus Taxus; species Taxus wallichiana. Next base: position 117,638,921 of record CM031237.1, read on the forward strand.
AAACCCATTACGAATTCTCCTGACAAATATGAATCTGCATCAAGCAACTTATCTATTTCTTCTTTTACAGTCTTGGAAAAATTAGGATTCATTCTATATGGCATTTGCTTTATGGGCTTAGCACCATCTACCAGCTCAATAGAATGTTCTACCCAACTTACTTGATGGAGTTCCTTGTAATCAAAAGTGAATAGGTGTATGTACCTTCAAAAGAGCTGGAGGTAGGATTCCTTCTCACTCTCCATCACAGCATCACCAATCTTTATTTGTTGGAGACGATCATCAACTTCTTCTTCAGATAATTTTATGGGGTCATGAGTTGGTGTGAGTGGAAGGATATCCATGGTGAAACATCCACCTCACTTTCTTCATCTTCGGTGTCCACTTCTTTGGTACTAGAGTAATCAGAGGATGTCGATCATCGGTTTCATCACTTGAATCCACGAGGTTTACGCTTTATGATGTCGAGGGATCACGTTTATCTTCACCCTCTCTCTACCACGTCCAAGTGTCATGAAACCTTCATTCCGGTAGTTTCTTGCATGAACTCTCCTTAGCCATGGTCTTCCCAGTGCGCATTGGGTGTGCAGCAGTACCATTTTCATCACTGAAAGTCTACCACACATACCACACCCATAATGAGATATTGCCACATTTGAAACTACACCTTACGGTTTAGTTTTCCTTTATTTAATGACCTTAACATAAGTGTTGAAGGCGATCAATTTTAAACCCAACATATTCATTCTGAGACTCGGTCATTACATTAATTTGCAGCACCTCCATCAACTAAGACATCATGAATTGAAATACCATTACATAATACCTCGGCTTGTGGAGCATAGGGATCTGCCTCTGCCTCCAAAGCAGGGACCTCAACCTCCTTCCTTCTTGAGCATTGAGTCCACCTCATGACTCCGCCTCTTCTCAGAAGACATAGCCAAGAGTTGACCATATGTAATATTTGCAGGCCTTTTGGACAGATCTTCCAAGATGGAGTATGGTCCTTGCCCCTGTGAAATCAGAAAATCCTGCACACCCAACTTTCTTCTCTATGTTTCTTACTAGTTTCTTCTTTCATCTTCTTAGGATCATTTCCATCTTGATTATCTTTTTCTTTCTTTCTTTTTGTTACAAACACATCTACTTCATTATTTCTACTCTTATCTACTACATCAAAAGAATTCACAGGTGCTTTTCCTTTATCATTATCTCCTTTACGGATGTAGAAGCTCTATCAGACAATTATACTTATAATGACCCTTTTTATAACAACCATAACAAACAACTTCAGAAATATTTCTTTTTGGACCTCTATCTCCTCCTGAGAACTAAATTCCTTTCCTTGAAGAAGATTAATAGTTAAACTGACCCATCTTTTGCGAGATCTTCATACTCGGTAGATGTACTAGGAGAAATATTTGTGCTCACCGGGAGTGGTTGTGGATTTGGACCAAAGGTCTTTGGTGTAGGCTCTACTTTAGCAACAATTTCTTTGGGCTCCTCTTCCATGCTTTCTTCTTGCCTTCTTGCAATCTCCTTTGCTTGTTGATGGTAGGTTGGGCGGTCATACTTCACTCGTTGTCGATCTCGGCTTCATCCCAAGAATGAAGTGCTTACATAGAGGAGATTATCCACGCCATTCATCAACCCATCCGCTAATCCTTCCTTCGGATCGGGCATCGAGCTTCCTCCTTAGCTCTAGAACACGAGCATGATAATCCCTTATCTTCTCCTTCTCTCCTTGGGATAGCTTTGTGATCTCGATCATGAGATCTGCATATTCTGTTGTTCACCAAATTCTTCAAGAAAACTTTCGGTTAATAAATCCCATGAATTTTCACATTATCACCTAGTGTTTCAAACCACCTAAGTCTTTGAACCATCAAAAAGGTAGGAAAAATTCAGTCCATTGTTCCCTTCTTATAAGGCCATTACAAATACAAGATCGTTTAAACTCTTGAATGAAAGAAGAAGCATCTTCATTAGATTGAGCTGAAAAACAGGAATCTTCCCCATTTTCAAAAGTAACCATAGTGAAATACCAACCCACAAGTACAATCAACAAGACTTATGTGCACAAATAATTGGAATCACTATACTAGAAGTGACTTTACACCTTTCTACGGTAAAATAGAAATGACCACGGTAAACTATGGTAAAACTTGACTTACTACGGTAAAAGCTGATTTTTCTTGTGGTAAACACTATTCACGGTAAAAAGTGAAGTTCTTGCGGTAAATACTATTCATGGACGGTAAAAAGTGACTTTCTTTGTGATAAATACTATTCATAGCAAAAATGACTTTTCATGGTAACTACTATTCATGGTAAAAATGACTTTACCATGGTAACTACTATGCTGAGTAAAAACAAGGTTACCCTCAATTGATTTTTGACTAAGTGGGAATATCTCTCCGGAAAATCCACCAACGAGGAATGGTCGACAAGCGGAACCAAAATGTCATCACCAATCCGGCACTATGATAATTCTTCATCACGGGAACTCCTCGTCTTATGATTATTTACTAATGCACTGACCTTTAGTTTGGTGGATGTAATCTGGAAACAAAACAACAACCGAACACACAAGAATACCATCGACTATGATAAGACGGAATGATGACAAATCTGAAATATCAAAGTAAATTATAATATTAACATGAAATTATTACAATCTCACCCATGAGGTACTTGACTTCACTTGCCAAGACTATGGGAGAAACTTTACAATTACACCTCTTAATGGCTTCTTGACACACCTTTAGCGATGGCTTCCTTTGCACACTTCCTACAATATTTCTCACTACTTCTTTCTATGCTAAATGAGGGGGGTGGCCTCTCTATTTATAGAACTTCCAGGCTTATCCATCTTATCTCTAAGATAGGATAAGAAATCCACTCTGACGAATCATATTCCATACCTTAACTCTTATCTGTACATGTAAGCTTATCTGTTAAGATAAGATAAACCTTATCATTTTACATGGGTTCCACATTTTTAGACTTTTTACAAATAAAATACACAAAATATTTATGACCTCACTCCTTGTCCTTATTACCAATATAATATTTCTAATTCCTAATCATGTAGACCCTACTTCTCTAATTACCCAAACTTTGACATTTTAACATTACCGGACCACTTACGACAAATATTTACTTTTTACAACATTCCTATTGTACTTTTATTGTTACCGTACTCCACATTATTGGCGACACGTTGCATCTTGTGGCGCCGTTATCTTCTATCAGATGCTACTACTAATTATACTTAACAACATCCTATTCCTAATACATACATTAATGAAATAGAAATTATGGAGGAAAATTTTAGTGTCGACATCTTCCCCCTTCCTAGCTTCTACTCCGTCCTCGGAGTAGACTATTCTGGTGCTTGGAAAATCTTCAACTTGTCGTGGTTGACCCATTTCGTAATGGGAGTGCCATCGATTCCTCCGGTCAGTGCGTACCATTTTCATGCACATTTCTTTATTTTGTAGGGCCCCATCCATTTTGGAAGAAATTTTCTCTGTCTTCTTTTTTTGTATCTGGAATCATATACTAGGACCAAGTCATTCACATGAAATGGAGACCATCGGATCTTTTGATCAAAGTATTCCTTCTGCTTCATTTTCTTCTTATGGCTTGTATCCTTTGCTATTTCCCTCATTTCCTCTAGCAAATGAAGATGTACCAACCTTTCTTTTACTGAATCACTTTCATCCATCCTTTCATTTTTCATAACTCTCACAGTGGGAATATCAAACTCAATAGGAAGAACTGGATCAATGCCATAGGCCAATTGAAATGGGGAGTATCATGTTGCTGACTTTGATGTTGCCCTATATGCCCACAATCTTTGCATGAATCCTTTTATCCCATTTATGTACCTACAAGGCTGCATCTTTTGCTAGAATTTGACACATGACACAAAATTTGTTCGTTCCACTGTCCATTTGTGCTTGGCTTGTATGTTGTTGCCTTCTTGTGCTTAATAGAAAACTTATTGACTAGGGCTTCTACCACCTCATTAATGAAGTGGCTTCCTTGATGCATTACAATTTCTAATGGACAACCAAATCTGGTGACAATGCGTTCATATATGAACCTTGCCACTTCATCCATGGAAGTTGTTTTGATGGCTAGCTTGACCCACTTGGTTAAATAATGTGGTAACTACAATATACTTATTTTGGCGTGATGTAGTTGGAAGTGGACCTCTGTCTATTCCCCACTTTTCAAAGGGACCGAGGGAAGAATAGGACATAATGGAGTGATGAAGTCTTACGGTTACCATGTGTTTGACAAATATCACATGTCTTACAATAATTATAACAATCTTTAAAAAGAGTGGGCGGTGATAACTGCGCATCAAGATCCTTCTTGCTTTGTAAGTTGTCAGAGAAGTGCCCTCCACATGTACCATTGTGGAATTCTTCTAGCAGTTCCTTCCCTTGATCACGTCCAACTGCCCTCTTGTACTGTCCATCAGGTCCTATTCGAAATAATACTCCATGCAGAATAGAATATGGACGACTAGCTTGAGTAATCTTTCTCTTAGTCTTTGCATTGGCACCATCAGGAAACTTGAATTCATTCAGATAATTCCAAATATCTATGTATTCACTAGGGATTGTGTCAAGGGAGAACAATGTTGCATCGGGAAAATCATCATCATCACAAGATGATCCTAAACCATCATAGGCTCGAGAGAGTGCATCTGCATTGACATGCTTCTTTCCTGGCCTATCTATAATATCAAATTCAAATTCTTGTAGCAAAATTATCCATCTTGCTATCCTCCCTGATGGGTTAGGCTTATTTACAATATATTTTAGAGCCTGATGATCTATTACAACTATAAATTTCTGCCCTAGCAAGTAATTTCTAAACTTCTTTACAACAAAAATGATAGCCAGAGCCTCTTTTTTCGATTATAGTATAATTTACCTCAGCACTGCTCATTTGTCTGCTCCCAAAGTAAATTGGATGTTCATTCCCATTTTCATCCTTTTGGCTCAAAGTACTTCCTAGTGCTGCATCTGAGGCATCAGTGTACACAATGAATGGCTTGCTCCAATCTAGATTCTTCAAAATAGGTGAAGACACGGGGCTTCCTTGATTGTCAAAAGCTTCATGCGCCTTATTTCCTAGTTCATAAGTAACATCCTTCTTCAAGAACTAGGTTAGTGGCTGTGCAATCTTTGAGAAATTCTTGATGAACCTTCTATAGTAACCCACATGGCCTAAAAATGATCTCAACTTACTTCTATTCATAGGAAATGGTAAATCTTTGATTTTTGAAACTTTATCGGGATCGGTACCAATACCATCTCTGGATCTGACATGCCCTAACAAAACGCCTTTAGAACATCCAAAGACACACTTTGTAGGGTTTAGTGAGGCTTGTGCTTCATCTAACCTTTGAAATCTTTGTCTCCATCAGTGCGGGTGGTCGACTTGCTCCCATAGATGCAAAAATCATCGAGAAATACTCGATGAAGGTCCCGATGTAGGGTTCGAACACCCTATTCATCAACGCATTTGGAATGTTCTTTGGAGCATTACACTGACCAAAAGGCATAACTCTATAAGCAAACGTTCCCCAAGGAGTGGTGACGTGGTCTTCAAGCTGATCTTTTCTCTTGCTATACGAACTTGGTTGTAGCACTTTATATCCATCGACAAAACTATAGCACTCTGGCAGCTACTTCGTCAAGATCGATTTGAAAATGGAAGAGGGTAATGATCCTTCTTTGTTGCCTTATTGAGCTTCTGTAATCAACACAAATGCGTAGCTTCCATTCTTTTTATTGAGATCACAATGGGAGAAACCCATTCTGAATTCTCACTGACAAATATGAATCCTGCATCAAGCAACTTATCTATTTCTTCTTTTACAGTCTTGGAAAAATTAGGATTCATTCTATATGGCATTTGCTTTATGGGCTTAGCACCATCTACCAGCTCAATAGAATGTTCTACCCAACTTACTTGACGGAGTTCCTTGTAATCAAAAGTGAATAGGTGTATGTACCTTCAAAAGAGCTGGAGGTAGGATTCCTTCTCACTCTCCATCACAGCATCACCAATCTTTATTTGTTGGAGACGATCATCAACTTCTTCTTCAGATAATTTTATGGGGTCATGAGTTGGTGTGGTGGAAGGATATCCATGATTTGAAACATCCACCTCACTTTCTTCATCTTCGGTGTCCACTTCTTTGGTACTAGAGTAATCGAGAGGATGTCGATCATCGGTTTCATCACTTGAATCCACGGGTTCGCTTTATGATGTCGAGGATCACGTTTATCTTCACCCTCTCTCTACCACGTCCAAGTGTCATGAAACCTTCATTCCGGTAGTTTCTTGCATGAACTCTCCTTAGCCATGGTCTTCCCAACAGCATTGGAGTGCAGCAATGCAGTACCATTTTCATCACTGAAAGTCTACCACACATACCACACCCATAATGAGATATTGCCACATTTGAAACTACACCTTTTGGTTTAGTTTTCCTTTATTTAATGACCTTAACATAAGTGTTGAAAGGCGATCAATTTTAAACCCAACATATTCATTACGGACTCGGTCATTACATTAAGCAGCACCTCCATCAACTAAGACATCATGAATTGAAATACCATTACATAATACCTCGGCTTGTGGAGCATAGGGATGCCTCTGCCTCCAAAGCGGGGACCTCAACCTCCTTCCTTCTTCGAGCATTGAGTCCACCTCGCAACTCCCGCCTCTTCTCAGAAGACATAGCCAAGAGTTGACCATATGTAATATTTGCAGGCCTTTTGGACAGATCTTCCAAGATGGAGTATGGTCCTTGCCCCTGTGAAATCAGAAAATCCTGCACACCCAACTTTCTTCTCCTATGTTTCTTACTAGTTTCTTCTTTCATCTTCTTAGGATCATTTCCATCTTGATTATCTTTTTCTTTCTTTCTTTTTGTTACAAACACATCTACTTCATTATTTCTACTCTTATCTACTACATCAAAAGAATTCACAGGTGCTTTTCCTTTATCATTATCTCCTTTACCAGATGTAGAAGCTCTATCTAGACAATTATACTTATAATGACCCTTTTTATAACAACCATAACAAACAACTTCAGAAATATTTCTTTTTGGACCTCTATCTCCTCCCTGAGAACTAAATTCCTTTCCTTGAAGAAGATTAATAGTTAACTGACCCATCTTTTTGAGCAGATCTTCATACTCGGTAGATGTACTAGGAGAAATATTTGTGCTCACCGGGAGTGGTTGTGGATTACGGACCAAAGGTGCTGGTGTAGGCTCTACTTTAGCAATTTCTTTGGGCTCCTCTTCCATGCTTTTTCTTGCCTTCTTGCTTGATCTCCTTTGCTTGTTCAATGGTAGTTGGGCGGTCATACTTCACTCGTTGTCTGATCTCTGGCTTCATCCCAAGAATGAAGTGCTTACAGAGGAGATTATCCACGCCATTCATCAACCCATCCGTTAATCCTTCCTTCCGGATCTGGGCATCGAGCTTCCTCCTTAGCTCTAGAACACGAGCATGATAATCCCTTATCTTCTCCTTCTCTCCTTGGGATAGCTTTGTGATCTCGATCATGAGATCTGCATATTTCTGTTGTTCACCAAATTCTCAAGAAAACTTTCGGTTAATAAATCCCATGAATTTTCACATTATCACCTAGTGTTTCAAACCACCTAAGTCTTTGAACCATCCAAAAAGGTAGGAAAAAATTCAGTCCATTGTTCCCTTCTTATAAGGCCATTACAAATACAAGATCGTTTAAACTCTTGAATGAAAGAAGAAGCATCTTCATTAGATTGAGCTGAAAAAACAGGAATCTTTCCCATTTTCAAAAGTAACCACCGTGAAATACCAACCCAAATACTGATCAACAAGACTTATGTGCACAAATAATTGGAATCACTATACTAGCAACAAGACTTATGTGCACAAATAATTGGAATTACTAAAATAGAAATGACCACGGTAAACTATGGTAAAACTTGACTTACTGCGGTAAAAAGCTGACTTTCTTGTGGTAAACACTATTCACGGTAAAAGTGAAGTTCTTTGCGGTAAATACTATTCACGGTAAAAAGTGACTTTCTTTGTGATAAATACTATTCATAGCAAAAATGACTTTTTATCATGGTAACTACTATTCACGGTAAAATGACTTTACCATGGTAACTACTACTATGCATGCAGTAAAAACAAGGTTACCCTCAATTGATTTTTGACTAAGTGGGAATATCTCTCCGGAAAATCCACCAACGAGGAATGGTCCGACAAGCGGAACCAAAATGTCATCACCAATCCGGCACTATGATAATTCTTCACGGGAACTCCTCGTCTTTATGATTATTTACTAATGCACATGACCTTTAGTTTGGTGGATGTAATCGGAAACAAAACAACAACGAACACAAGAATACCATCGACTATGATAAGACGGAATGATGACAAATCTGAAATATCAAAGTAAATTATAATATTAACATGAAATTATTACAATCTCACCCATGAGGTACTTGACTTCAAGACTATGGGAGAAACTTTACAATTACACCTCTTGATGGCTTCTTCAACACACCTTTAAGCGATGGCTTCCTTTGCACACTTCCTACAATATTTCTCACTACTTCTTTCTATGCTAAATGAGGGGGTGGCCTCTCTATTTATAGAACTTCAGGCTTATCCATCTTATCTCTAAGATAGGATAAGAAATCCACTACGACGAATCATATTCCATACCTTAACTCTTATCTATACATGTAAGCTTATTTTTAAGATAAGATAAACCTTATCATTTTACATGGGTTCCACATTTTTAGACTTTTTACAAATAAAATACACAAAATATTTATGACCTCACTCCTTGTCCTTATTACCAATATAATATTTCTAATTCCTAATCATGTAGACCCTACTTCTCTAATTACCCAAACTTTGACATTTTAACATTACCGGACCACTTACGACAAATATTTACTTTTTACAACATTCCTATTGTACTTTGACTATTACCGTACTCCACATTATTGGCGACACCGTACTGGCGGTGCGTTATCTTCTATCAGACGCTACTACTAATTATACTTAACAACATCCTATTCCTAATACATACATTAATGAAATAGAAATTATGGAGGAAAATTTTAGTGTCGACATCTTCCCCCTTCCTAGCTTCTACTCCGTCCTCGGAGTAGACTATTCTAGTGCTTGGAAAATCTTCAACTTGTCGTGGTTGACCCATTTCGTAATGGGAGTGCCATCAATTCCTCCGGTCAGTGCGTACCATTTTCATGCATTTCTTTATTTTGTAGGCCCCATCCATTTTGGAAGAAATTTTCTCTGTCTTCTTTTTTTGTATCTGGAATCATATACTAGGACCAAGTCATTCACATGAAATGGAGACCATCGGATCTTTTGATCAAAGTATTCCTTCTGCTTCATTTTCTTCTTATGGCTTGTATCCTTTGCTATTTCCCTCATTTCCTCTAGCAAATGAAGATGTACCAACCTTTCTTTTACTGAATCACTTTCATCCATCCTTTCATTTTTCATAACTCTCACAGTGGGAATATCAAACTCAATAGGAAGAAATGGATCAATGCCATAGGCCAACTGAAATGGGGAGTATCCTGTTGCTGACTTTGATGTTGCCCTATATGCCCACAATCTTTGCATGAATCCTTTTATCCCATTTATGTACCTACTGAAAGCTGCATCTTTTGCTAGAATTTGACACTGACACAAAATTTGTTCGTTCCACTGTCCATTTGTGCTTGGCTTGTATGTTGTTGCCTTCTTGTGCTTAATAGAAAACTTATTGACTAGGGCTTCTACCACCTCATTAATGAAGTGGCTTCCTTGATCTCATTACAATTTCTAATGGACAACCAAATCTGGTAATGATGCGTTCATATATGAACCTTGCCACTTCATCCATGGAAGTTGTTTTCAATGGCCTAGCTTGACCCACTTGGTTAAATAATCTGTGGCAACTACAATATACTTATTTTGGCGTGATGTAGTTGGAAGTGGACCTCTGATGTCTATTCCCCACTTTTCAAAGGGACCGAGTGGAAGAATAGGACATAATGGAGTGATGAAGTCTTACGGTTACCATGTGTTTGACAAATATCACATGTCTTACAATAATTATAACAATCTTTAAAAAGAGTGGGCGGTGATAACTGCATCAAGATCCTTCTTTTTGTAAGTTGTCAGGAGAAGTGCCCTCCACATGTACCATTGTGGAATTCTTCTAGCAGTTCCTTCCCTTGATCACGTCCATTGCCCTCTTGTCTTGTCCATCGAGGTCCTATTCGAAATAATACTCCATGCGAGAATAGAATATGATGGACTAGCTTGAGTAATCTTTCTCTTAGTCTTTGCATTGGCACCATCGGAAACTTGAATTCATTCGGATAATTCCAAATATCTATGTATTCACTAGGGATTGTGTCGAGGAGAACAATCTTTGCATCGGAAAATCATCATCATCACAAGATGATCCTAAACCATCATAGGCTCGAGAGAGTGCATCTGCATTGACATGCTTCTTTCTGGCCTATCTATAATATCAAATTCAAATTCTTGTAGCAAAATTATCCATCTTGCTATCCTCACTGATGGGTTAGGCTTATTGACAATATATTTTAGAGCACGATGATCATTCTGACTATAAATTTCTGCCCTAGCAAGTAATTTCTAAACTTCTTTACTGACAAAAATGATAGCGAGCCTCTTTTTGATTACGGTATAATTTACCTCAAAGCACTTACTCATTTGTCTACTCCCAAAGTAAATTGGATGTTCATTCCCATTTTCATCCTTTTGGCTCAAAGTACTTCCTAGTGCTGCATCGAGGCATCGAGTGTACACAATGAATGGCTTGCTCAATCTGGATTCTTCAAAATAGGTGAAGACACGGGGCTTCCTTGATTGTCCAAAAGCTTCATGCGCCTTATTTCTAGTTCATAAGTAACATCCTTCTTCAAGAACTAGGTTAGTGGTGTCATGCAATCTTTGAGAAATTCTTGATGAACCTTCTATAGTAACCCACATGGCCTAAAAATGATCTCAACTTACTTCTATTCATAGGAAATGGTAAATCTTTGATTTTGAAACTTTATCGGGATCGGTACCAATACCATCTCTGGATCTGACATGCCTAACAAAACGCCTTTAGAACATCCAAAGACACACTTTGTAGGGTTTAGTGAGGCTTGTGCTTCATCTAACCTTTGAAATGTTGTCTCCATCAGTGCGGGTGGTCAACTTGCTCCCATAGATGCAAAAATCATCCGAGAAATACTCGATGAAGGTCCCGATGTAGGGTTCGAACACCCTATTCATCAAAGCGTTGGAATGTTCTTTGGAGCATTACACAACCCAAAAGGCATAACTCTATAAGCAAACATTCCCCAAGGAGTGGTGAGCGTGGTCTTGACTGATCTTTCTGCTATACGAACTTGGTTGTAGCCTTTATATCCATCAGCAAAACTATAGCACTCTGGCCGACTACTTCCGTCGAGATCGATTTGAAAATGGAAGAGGGTAATGATCCTTCTTTGTTGCCTTATTGAGCTTCTGTAATCAACACAAATGTGTAGCTTCCCATTCTTTTTATTGAGATCACAATGGGAGAAACCCATTCTGAATTCTCCACAGCAAATATGAATCCTGCATCAAGCAACTTATCTATTTCTTCTTTTACAGTCTTGGAAAAATTAGGATTCATTCTATATGGCATTTGCTTTATGGGCTTAGCACCATCTACCAGCTCAATAGAATGTTCTACCCAACTTACTTGACGGAGTTCCTTGTAATCAAAAGTGAATAGGTGTATGTACCTTCAAAAGAGCTGGAGGTAGGATTCCTTCTCACTCTCCATCACAGCATCACCAATCTTTATTTGTTGGAGACGATCATCAACTTCTTCTTCAGATAATTTTATGGGGTCATGAGTTGGTGTGGTGGAAGGATATCCATATTTGAAACATCCACCACTTTCTTCATCTTGGTGTCCACTTCACTTTGGTACTAGAGTAATCGAGAGGATGTCCAATCATCAGTTTCATCACTTGAATCCATAGGTTTACGCTTATGATGTCGAGGGATCACATTTATCTTCACCCTCTCTCTACCACGTCCAAGTGTCATGAAACCTTCATTCCAGTAGTTTCTTGCATGAACTCTCCTTAGCCATGGTCTTCCCAACAACATTGGGTGCGCAATGAGTACCATTTTTCATCACTGAAAGTCTACCACACATACCACACCCATAATAGATATTGCCACATTTGAAACTACACCTTTGGTTTAGTTTTTCCTTTATTTAATGACCTTAACATAAGTGTTGAAAGGCGATCAATTTTTAAACCCAACATATTCATTACAGACTCGGTCATTACATTAATTGCAGCACCTCCATCAACTAAGACATCATGAATTGAAATACCATTACATAATACCTCAGCTTGTGGAGCATAGGGATCTGCCTCTGCCTCCAAAACAGGGACCTCAACCTCCTTCCTTCTTCGAGCATTGAGTCCACCTCATAACTCCCGCCTCTTCTCAGAAGACATAGCCAAGAGTTGACCATATGTAATATTTGCAGGCCTTTTGGACAGATCTTCCAAGATGGAGTATGGTCCTTGCCCCTGTGAAATCAGAAAATCCTGCACACCCAACTTTCTTCTCCTATGTTTCTTACTAGTTTCTTCTTTCATCTTCTTAGGATCATTTCCATCTTGATTATCTTTTTCTTTCTTTCTTTTTGTTACAAACACATCTACTTCATTATTTCTACTCTTATCTACTACATCAAGAGAATTCACAGGTGCTTTTCCTTTATCATTATCTCCTTTACGGATGTAGAAGCTCTATCTAGACAATTATACTTATAATGACCCTTTTATAACAACCATAACAAACAACTTCAGAAATATTTCTTTTGGACCTCTATCTCCTCCCTGAGAACTAAATTCCTTTCCTTGAAGAAGATTAATAGTTAACTGACCCATCTTTTTGAGCAGATCTTCATACTCAGTAGATGTACTAGGAGAAATATTTGTGCTCACCGGGAGTGGTTGTGGATTCTGGACCAAAGGTGCTGGTGTAGGCTCTACTTTAGCAACAATTTCTTTGGGCTCCTCTTCCATGCTTTCTTCTTGCCTTCTTGCAATCTCCTTTGCTTGTTCAATGGTATTTGGGCGGTCATACTTCACTCGTTGTTGTCGATCTCGGCTTCATCCCAAGAATGAAGTGCTTACAGAGGAGATTATCCACGCCATTCATCAACCCATCCGTTAATCCTTCCTTCCGGATCTGGGCATCGAGCTTCCTCCTTAGCTCTAGAACACGAGCATGATAATCCCTTATCTTCTCCTTCTCTCCTTGGGATAGCTTTGTGATCTCGATCATGAGATCTGCATATTTCTATTGTTCACCAAATTCTTCAAGAAAACTTTCGGTTAATAAATCCCATGAATTTTTCACATTATCACCTAGTGTTTCAAACCACCTAAGTCTTTGAACCATCCAAAAGGTAGGAAAAATTCAGTCCATTGTTCCCTTCTTATAAGGCCATTACAAATACAAGATCGTTTAAACTCTTGAATGAAAGAAGAAGCATCTTCATTAGATTGAGCTAAAAAAACAGGAATCTTTCCCATTTTCAAAAGTAACCACCGTGAAATACCAACCCACAAGTACAATCAACAAGACTTATGTGCACAAATAATTGGAATTACTATAGAAAGTGACTTTACACCTTTCTACGGTAAAATAGAAATGACCACGGTAAACTATGGTAAAACTTGACTTACTACGGTAAAAGCTGATTTTCTTGTGGTAAACACTATTCACGGTAAAAGTGAAGTTCTTTGCGGTAAATACTATTCACGGTAAAAAGTGACTTTCTTTGTGATAAATACTATTCCAGCAAAAATGACTTTTTATCATGGTAACTACTATTCACGGTAAAAATGACTTTACCATGGTAACTACTATGCATGAGTAAAAACAAGGTTACCCTCAATTGATTTTTGACTAAGTGGGAATATCTCTCAGAAAATCCACCAACGAGGAATGGTCCGACAACGGAACCAAAATGTCATCACCAATCCGGCACTATGATAATTCTTCACGGGAACTCCTCGTCTTTATGATTATTTACTAATGCCTGACCTTTAGTTTGGTGGATGTAATCTGGGAAACAAAACAACAACCGAACACAAGAATACCATCGACTATGATAAGACGGAATGATGACAAATCTGAAATATCAAAGTAAATTATAATATTAACATGAAATTGTTACAATCTCACCCATGAGGTACTTCAACAAGACTATGGGAGAAACTTTACAATTACACCTCTTGATGGCTTCTTGACACACCTTTAAGCGATGGCTTCCTTTGCACACTTCCTACAATATTTCTCACTACTTCTTTCTATGCTAAATGAGGGGGTGGCCTCTCTATTTATAGAACTTCCAAGGCTTATCCATCTTATCTCTAAGATAGGATAAGAAATCCACTCTGACGAATCATATTCCATACCTTAACTCTTATCTGTACATGTAAGCTTATCTTTTTAAGATAAGATAAACCTTATCATTTTACATGGGTTCCACATTTTTAGACTTTTTACAAATAAAATACACAAAATATTTATGACCTCACTCCTTGTCCTTATTACCAATATAATATTTCTAATTCCTAATCATGTAGACCCTACTTCTCTAATTACCCAAACTTTGACATTTTAACATTACCGGACCACTTACCACAAATATTTACTTTTTACAACATTCCTATTGTACTTTGGTATTACCGTACTCCACATTATTGGCGACACCGTCTTCTTGGCGGCGTTATCTTCCATCGATGCTACTACTAATTATACTTAACAACATCCTATTCCTAATACATACATTAATGAAATAGAAATTATGGAGGAAAATTTTAGTGTCGACATCTTCCCCCTTCCTAGCTTCTACTCCGTCCTCGGAGTAGACTATTCTAGTGCTTGGAAAATCTTCAACTTGTCGTGGTTGACCCATTTCGTAATGGGAGTGCCATCCAATTCCTCCAGTCAGTACGTACCATTTTCATGCACAGCTGCTATTTTGTAGGGCCCCATCCATTTTGGAAGAAATTTTCTCTGTCTTCTTTTTTTGTATCTAGAATCATATACTAGGACCAAGTCATTCACATGAAATGGAGACCATCGGATCTTTTGATCAAAGTATTCCTTCTGCTTCATTTTATTCTTATGGCTTGTATCCTTTGCTATTTCCCTCATTTCCTCTAGCAAATGAAGATGTACCAACCTTTCTTTTCCTTGAATCACTTTCATCCATCCTTTCATTTTCATAACTCTCACAGTGGGAATATCAAACTCAATAGGAAGAAATGGATCAATGCCATAGGCCAACTGAAATGGGGAGTATCCTGTTGCTGACTTTGATGTTGCCCTATATGCCCACAATGCTGCATGAATCCTTTTATCCCATTTATGTACCTACAAGGCTGCATCTTTTGCTAGAATTTGACACAACACAAAATTTGTTCGTTCCACCTGTCCATTTGTGCTTGGCTTGTATGTTGTTGCCTTCTTGTGCTTAATAGAAAACTTATTGACTAGGGCTTCTACCACCTCATTAATGAAGTGGCTTCCTTGATCTATTACAATTTCTAATGGACAACCAAATCTGGTGACAATGCGTTCATATATGAACCTTGCCACTTCATCCATGGAAGTTGTTTTCAATGGCCTAGCTTCAACCCACTTGGTTAAATAATCTGTGACAACTACAATATACTTATTTTGGCGTGATGTAGTTGGAAGTGGACCTACAATGTCTATTCCCCACTTTTCAAAGGGACCAAGGGGAAGAATAGGACATAATGGAGCTGATGAAGTCTTACGGTTACCATGTGTTTGACAAATATCACATGTCTTACAATAATTATAACAATCTTTAAAAAGAGTGGGCGGTGATAACTGCATCCAAGATCCTTCTTCTTTTGTAAGTTGTCAGAGAAGTGCCCTCCACATGTACCATTGTGGAATTCTTCTAGCAGTTCCTTCCCTTGATCACGTCCAATTGCCCTCTTGTACTGTCCATCAGGTCCTATTGAAATAATACTCCATGCATAATAGAATATGGACGACTAGCTTGAGTAATCTTTCTCTTAGTCTTTGCATTGGCACCATCAGGAAACTTGAATTCATTCAGATAATTCCAAATATCTATGTATTCACTAGGGATTGTGTCGAGGAGAACAATCTTTGCATCGGGGAAATCATCATCATCACAAGATGATCCTAAACCATCATAGGCTCGAGAGAGTGCATCTGCATTGACATGCTTCTTTCCTGGCCTATCTATAATATCAAATTCAAATTCTTGTAGCAAAATTATCCATTTGCTATCCTCCACGATGGGTTAGGCTTATTGACAATATATTTTGAGCACGATGATACATTACAACTATAAATTTCTGCCCTAGCAAGTAATTTCTAAACTTCTTTACACAAAAATGATAGCGAGCCTCTTTTTGATTACTGGTATAGTTTACCTCAGCACTACTCATTTGTCTACTCCCAAATTAAATTGGATGTTCATTCCCATTTTCATCCTTTTGGCTCAAAGTACTTCCTAGTGCTGCATCTAAGGCATCAGTGTACACAATGAATGGCTTGCTCCAATCTAGATTCTTCAAAATAGGTGAAGACACCAGGGCTTCCTTCAGTTGTCCAAAAGCTTCATGCACCTTATTTCCTAGTTCATAAGTAACATCCTTCTTCAAGAACTAGGTTAGTGGATGTGCAATCTTTGAGAAATTCTTGATGAACCTTCTATAGTAACCCACATGGCCTAAAAATGATCTCAACTTACTTCTATTCATAGGAAATGGTAAATCTTTGATTTTGAAACTTTATCAGGATCCAGTACTAATACCATCTCTAGATACAACATGCCCTAACAAAACGCCTTTAGAACATCCAAAGACACACTTTGTAGGGTTTAGTGAGGCTTGTGCTTCATCTAACCTTTGAAATGCTATCTCCATCAGTGCGGGTGGTCGACTTGCTCCCATAGATGCAAAAATCATCCAGAAATACTCTGATGAAGGTCCCAATGTAGGGTTCGAACACCCTATTCATCAAACGTTGGAATGTTCTTTGGAGCATTACACAATCCAAAAGGCATAACTCTATAAGCAAACATTCCCCAAGGAGTGGTGAACGTGGTCTTCAACTGATCTTTCTTTGCTATACGAACTTGGTTGTAGCCGCTATATCCATCAGCAAAACTATAACACTCCTTGGCAGCTACTTCCTCCAAGATCTGATTTGAAAATGGAAGAGGGTAATGATCCTTCTTTGTTGCCTTATTGAGCTTCCTGTAGTCAACACAAATGTGTAGCTTCCTATTCTTTTTTATTGAGATCACAATGGGAGAAACCCATTCGAATTCTCACAAAGCAAATATGAATCCTGCATCAAGCAACTTATCTATTTCTTCTTTTACAGTCTTGGAAAAATTAGGATTCATTCTATATGGCATTTTCTTTATGGGCTTAGCACCATCTACCAGCTCAATAGAATGTTCTACCCAACTTACTTGACGGAGTTCCTTGTAATCAAAAGTGAATAGGTGTATGTACCTTCGAAAGAGCTGGAGGTAGGATTCCTTCTCACTCTCCATCACAGCATCACCAATCTTTGCTTGTTGGAGACGATCATCAACTTCTTCTTCAGATAATTTTATGGGGTCATGAGTTGGTGTGACTGGTAGGATATCCATGACTGAAACATCCACCTCGCTTTCTTCATCTTCAGTGTCCACTTCACTGGTACTAGAGTAATCAAAGGATGTCCAATCATCAGTTTCATCACTTGAATCCATAGGTTCTGCTTTATGATGTCGAGGGATCACGTTTATCTTCACCCTCTCTCTACCACATCCAAGTGTCATGAAACCTTCATTCCAGTAGTTTCTTGCATGAACTCTCCTTAGCCATGGTCTTCCCAACAACATTGGGTACGCAACAATACCATTTTTCATCACCTGAAAGTCTACCACACATACCACACCCATAATAGATATTGCCACATTTGAAACTACACCTTTTGGTTTAGTTTTTCCTTTATTTAATGACCTTAACATAAGTGTTGAAGGCGATCAATTTTTAAACCCAACATATTCATTACAGACTCGGTCATTACATTAACTGCAGCACCTCCATCAACTAAGACATCATGAATTGAAATACCATTACATAATACCTCAGCTTGTGGAGCATAGGGATCTGCCTCTGCCTCCAAAACAGGGACCTCAACCTCCTTCCTTCTTCGAGCATTGAGTCCACCTCGTAACTCCCGCCTCTTCTCAGAAGACATAGCCAAGAGTTGACCATATGTAATATTTTTAGGCCTTTTGGACAGATCTTCCAAGATGGAGTATGGTCCTTGCCCCTGTGAAATCAGAAAATCCTGCACACCCAACTTTCTTCTCCTATGTTTCTTAATAGTTTCTTCTTTCATCTTCTTAGGATCATTTCCATCTTGATTATCTTTTTCTTTCTTTCTTTTTGTTACAAACACATCTACTTCATTATTTCTACTCTTATCTACTACATCAAGAGAATTCACAGGTGCTTTTCCTTTATCATTATCTCCTTTACCGGATGTAGAAGCTCTATCTAGACAATTATACTTATAATGACCCTTTTATAACAACCATAACAAAAAAACTTGAAATATTTCTTTTTGGACCTCTATCTCCTCCCTGAGAACTAAATTCCTTTCCTTGAATAAGATTAATAGTTAACTGACCCATCTTTTTGAGCAGATATTCATACTCAGTAGATGTACTAGGAGAAATATTTGTGCTCACCGAGAGTGGTTGTGGATTCTGCACCAAAGGTGCTAGTGTAGGCTCTACTTTAGCAATAATTTTTTTGGGCTCCTCTTCCATGCTTTCTTCTTGCCTTCTTGCAATCTCCTTTGCTTGTTCAATGGTCGTTGGGCGGTCATACTTCACTCGTTGTCTGATCTCTGGCTTCATCCCAAGAATGAAGTGCTTACATAGGAGATTATCCACGCCATTCATCAACCCATCCGTTAATCCTTCCTTCCGGATCTGGGCATCGAGCTTCCTCCTTAGCTCTAGAACACGAGCATGATAATCCCTTATCTTCTCCTTCTCTCCTTGGGCTAGCTTTATGATCTCGATCATGAGGTCTACATATCTCTGTTGTTCGCCAAATTCTTCAAGAAAACTTTCAGATAATAAATCCCATGAATTTTTCACATTATCACCTAGTGTTTCAAACCACCTAAGTGCGGAACCATCCAAAAAGGTAGGAAAAAATTCAGTCCATTGTTCCCTTCTTATAAGGCCATTACAAATACAAGATCGCTTAAAATCTTGAATGAAAGAAGAAGCATCTTCATTAGATTGAGCTAAAAAAACAGGAATCTTTCCCATTTTCAAAAATAACCACCGTGAAATACCAACCCACAAGTACAATCAACAAGACTTATGTGCACAAATAATTGGAATTACTATAGAAATGACCACGGTAAACTATGCTAAAACTTGACTTACTACGGTAAAAACTGATTTTACTGTGGTAAACACTATTCACGGTAAAAAGTGAAGTTACTGCGGTAAATACTATTCACGATAAAAAGTGAATTTACTGTGATAAATACTATTCATAGCAAAAATGACTTTATCATGGTAACTACTATTCACGGTAAAAATGACTTTACCATGGTAACTACTATGCACAGTAAAAACAAGGTTATCCTCCAATTGATTTTTGACTAAGTGGGAATATCTCTCCAGAAAATCCACCAACGAGGAATGGTCCCGGCAACGGAACCAAAATGTCATCACCAATCCGGCACTATGATAATTCTTCACCGGGAACTCCTCGTGCTATGATTATTTACTAATGCACAACCTTTAGTTTGGTGGATGTAATCTGGAAACAAAACAACAACCGAACACAAGAATACCATCGACTATGATAAGACGGAATGATGACAAATCTGAAATATCAAAGTAAATTATAATATTAACATGAAATTGTTACAATCTCACCCATGAGGTACTTCAACAAGACTATGGGAGAAACTTTACAATTACACCTCTTGATGGCTTCTTCAACACACCTTTAACTGATGGCTTCCTTTTCACACTTCCTACAATATTTCTCACTACTTCTTTCTATGCTAAATGAGGGGTGTGGCCTATCTATTTATAGTACTTACAGGCTTATCCATCTTATCTCTAAGATAGGATAAAAATCCACTCTGACGAATCATATTCCATACCTTAACTCTTATCTGCGTACATGTAAGCTTATCTATTAAGATAAGATAAACCTTATCATTTTACATGGGTTCCACATTTTTAGACTTTTTACAAATAAAATACACAAAATATTAATGACCTCACTCCTTGTCCTTATTACCAATATAATATTTCTAATTCCTAATCATGTAGACCCTACTTCTCTAATTACCCAAACTTTGACATTTTAACATTACCGGACCACTTACGACAAATATTTACTTTTTACCACAACATTCCTATTGTACTTTGACTGTTACCGTACTCCACATTATTGGTGACACCGTACTGACGGTGCCGTTATCTTCCATCAGATGCTACTACTAATTATACTTAACAACATCCTATTCTTAATACATACATTAATGAAATAGAAATTATGGAGGAAAATTTTAGTGTCGACACATCCCCCTCCACTTAGACTCGAATTCCTGCTAGAATTCGTTGGATCAAATGTGGAAACTACACTCGTAACATAGTAACATCCTCCCAAGTGGCTATAGTCTCATCATATCTATCCCACCGCACGGGTACCTAATCAATCTCTATGCCTCGAAGGCCCGGTGGTCCTGTGATCTATGATACGAATGGGATCCACCATCTCCGCCCCTAACCCTGCACTCGCAATGATGTCCAATCCAACACATGAGAAGGATCTGTGATGTATCTCCTAAGAACAGAAACATGAAACACATCATGTACGCGAGACAAGTTAGGTGGCAATGTTAGACGGTAAGCCAACGGGCCGATACGCTCTAGGATCTCAAAAAATCCAACGAACCGAGGATCCAACTTAGAACCTTTTCAATAACAGATCGGGCTCTTATGTGGCCTAACATGAAGGAATACCTTCATGCCCACATCAAAATTACACTCGATTCTATGCTGATCAGCGTACTTCTTCTGCCTATCCTGTGCCTCCTACAATCTCTTCCTGATCAACACTACCTGCTACTCCATGTCTTGCAAAAGAGCTAGTCCTAGGAATACTCTATCCTCCAATCTGTCCTTGCTATAGGGTCTCCTGCACTCCCTACCATACAAGGCCTGGAAAGGAGCCATGCCTATAGAACTCTGGAAACTATTATTGTAGGAAAACTCCACAAGATACAGATACTCCTCCCATCTCGCTTGGTGATCCATCACGTACATCCTGAGCATGTCCTCCAAAATCTGATTCACCCTCTCGGTCTGTCCATCTGTCTCAGGGTGATAAGTTGTGCTGAAGTTAATCTTCGTCCCGAGAACATACTACATGGTAGTCCAGAAATGGGAAGTGTACAAAGGATCGCGGTCACAAATGATC
Source organism: Taxus wallichiana var. yunnanensis (assembly GCA_018340775.1). Classification (NCBI taxonomy): domain Eukaryota; kingdom Viridiplantae; phylum Streptophyta; class Pinopsida; order Cupressales; family Taxaceae; genus Taxus; species Taxus wallichiana. The sequence goes on from CM031237.1 coordinate 117,660,630, forward strand.
TTCCGTGGAATCCTGTGCAACCTGACAATCTCATCCAAGTAGACTCGTGCCACTGCACTAGCTGTATATGTGGTCTTTACTGGTGAAAAGTGAGCTAATTTTTTCAATTTATCAACCGTGACCATGATGGCATCGTGGTGATATCTCGACATCGGTAACCCAACAATGAAATCCATGGAAATGGTGTCCCATTTCCACTCCTAGTATAGCATGAGGAAAAGAAGGCCAGCTAGATGCTGATGCTCGACCTTCTCTTTTATCACTCTAAGCACCATGACACAAACTGAGCCACGCCCTTGCAAATTCCTCTCCAAAGTGGTATAATTATCTCAAAGTGGCTTGCATCTTCTTCACCCCATGATGGGATGAATAGGGTGCACGATGTGCCTCTGTCAAGATGTCCTGCCTCAAGCCTCCATCTCTAGGAACATATATCTAACCTCTCGTGACTGAGAAGACCATTTTCCTTAAGTTAGAAACCATCGAACTTCCCCTCCAGGGGTCTCTCGGGACTCAATCTCTCGCTCGAGTTGCAATGTAAAAATTGTCAAGAGGAAGTTCTTTCAAGAATCTGCTCCGTAAATATGTGCTCTTTGAAGTAGCCATGCTCAAATACCTCTATCTACCGAGAGCGTCTGCAACCACATTCTCATTCCCTTTCACGTGCTCTATCTCCATGTCGTACTCACAAATTAACTCCATCCAATGCCTCGACGAGCGTTTAGATTGGGCTACGTGAAGAGGTGGTGAAGAATCAAATGGTCTATGCTAAGAGTGAATCTCCATCCAAGAATAAAATGTCTCCATCTAACCAAAGCATGCACAACTGCCACAAGCTCAAGATCATGGTTAGGATAAGTAAGCTTGTGATCCTTGAGTTTGCGAGACTCAAAAATACAACCCTTCCATCTGTATTAACACACCTCTAAGCCCCGCTAAAGAAGCATCTATGCAAACAAACAACTCTCTCTATCGATCCGCACCGCAATAATGGGTGTTGTAGTGAGGAACTCTTTCGATGACCTAAAGGCCACGCTCGTATTTGTCCATCCAAAAAACTTCTTCCCTTTCCTCTGAAGGGAGGTGATGGGGTGCGTCATCCGAGAAAAATATTGAACAAATCTCCTATAGTAACCTGCTAACCCTATGCAATTGTGCACCTATGTCACTATAGTTAGTGCTGGACAATCCATAATGGCTCTAATATTGGAAGGATCGACTGCGATACCATCACCGAGATGATATGACCTAAGTCTTGAATCTATGACTGAAAAAAGCACACTTCTCCAAGTTCCCGTAAAGGTGCTGCTCACGAAGACATTGAAGAACCCAACGAAGGTGCCTCTTGTGCTCCTCACGCGTACGTGATTAAATCAGAATTTCATCAAGAAAGATGAGCACGAAATGATCTAGAAAGGTCCTAAATATCCCATTCATCAAAATCATGAATATTGCAGGGCATTCATCAAACCGACGGGCACCCTTTGTGAACTCATAGTGTTCATACCTTGTACGAAAAGTAGTCTTATGAATGTCTCGCCTCCGTAATCATCAATCGATGGTACACGACTTGAGATCAATCTTAGAGAACACTTTGTGGCCCCCGTCATTTGATCAAATAAGTCATCAATGCGAGGTAGGGGATAACGATTCTTGATCGTTACCTTATCCAACTGGTGGTATTCTATGCACAACCGCAAGGATCCATCGTTCTTCTTAACAAATATAACTGTTGCACCCCAAGGGGATACACTAGGACAGATAAGGCCTTTCTCTAGAAGGCCCTCCAGTTGCAACTTGAGCTCATAGAGCTCAGGGTGGTCATCCGAAAAGGAACTCATGAGATAGGCTCGCTCTTGGAACTAGATCAATATGGAAATCAATCTCACGTGGGGGTGGCATCCCCGGAAGCTCCCCTAGGAAAACATCACCATACTCTCTCAAAATGGGATGGTCATCAGCGATGGCCCACTAGATCCATCCTCTGTCCAGTCACTAACTATGACTACATACATCTGACAACCTCGTCACACACTCCGCTTGAGTCAGAGTATAGCGGAGATAGTGCAAATAGTAATAGGTCTCCTGACCCCAGAAGTCACCGACTCAACTCCAAGATCATCTGCACAAGATATAGTCTTATGATAGAAATCCATCCTGGCCCTGTATGTAGTCAACCAATCCATGCCTAAAATGACTCCATACGAGCCCAAAGGAAGTATGCATAGATTTGAAGTGGTGGTGAAAGGTCCCAAATTAACAACACACTCCTTTACTAAGGAGTATATAGAGACCTTGGCTCCCAAAGCCATCTCGACATCCCAACTATGACCCTATCTAATAGCTACCAGCCTGCATCACTCTACTAAGGATGGTGTAATAAATGAATAAGAAGAACTGGAGTCAAACAATATAGAAGTAGGAACACCTCCAATACTACCTATGGTCTCAATGACCATGCTCGGCACTCACTGGTAGTTCTCAATCGCTCACGTAGATCCTATGACTCGTCCCATGTCTTCGACTATAGGCTCTAAGATGGGTGCCTTACCCTTATTAGGGTTTTGGGGCAATCTCTCCAAAAGTGTCCTGCTGCTCCACACCCAAAACAACCACCTGAAGTCCTCTAAACTGCAGCACCGCCAGAAGGTGCCCTAGAGGTAGGTGTTGTGGGCCCTAATGGTCCCGGCCATAGTCTATTGTGGCCTCTGTGGTCGAGCTCCTGCTGACTGAGCTCTAGCTCCACCTTATGTCTTGGTGGGGCCCCTAGAAGGCCCCATGCTCCAACCCTCTCGTGCATCATCTCCAAAGGTGGGCAGGACTAATGTTGCTACCACTAATGTTGTGGCTTGAAAGATGACTGCGAATAATGCGACCACTATGAGGAGGAGGACCTCGACCCCCTCAATCTATTATCTTATAATCGCTAAATAAAACTCCAGATCCGGTCTCTATCCTACTAGGTTTTACCTCGAGTCTCCTCTGTAATGTAGGCGTTCTCAACAGCCTTTGCTAATGTCTCATGGGCATTAGATCTCGAACCGCAACTCCAATATCTATATTAAGGCCCAGATGAACCTATGAATCCACACCTACTCATCATGCATGTAGTCAATGTACTAAAGTAGTTCGAGGAACCTACTCTCATACTTGGCCACCGTAAGGAAGCCTATCGAAGATCATGGAACTCATCGATCCTCTCGATGTATGAATCTCCATGGCAAGTATCTCGCTCTTGAATCTTTCCTCAAAAATTTCCTAAGTGACTATCTACGAATCTATATGTAGCTTCGCTCCTCTTTCCTCCACCAAACTCCATCTCCATCCTCGTAGTAGATGGATCTAAACACGAGCTTTCGTGTTTCTATAACAAGGAAAAGCTTGAAGTAACCGCTCAAGAAAACCAATCAGGCCTCTACCCGGAATCCCCTATATCACCCGAATAATGTGAGGGCCTAATATTCAGGATCTCTCGATGTGATCCATAGTTGTGGTCCGATGGCCTCTGTCCCTCTCTATAAGCTCATCCCTAAGCCTAGGGCTTTAAGACCTCTCTCTTTGTCTGAAATACAGTCACCATGTCCCCTTAAAGGATACTCTACTCTAGCTGACTCTCCATGAAAATTCTCTCCTCCATGTTCTTCACCATGTGGAGGAGGTGCATGTCCCTCAATGGAAGTATCTCTATCCTATCTGCCTGATTGCCCTCCTACTGATCCTCCGCTTAAGGTGGCATTAACGTCCTGGAGGGTCAGCAAAATCTGTGGTAGGATAGGCGCTGAGACCCTGTCTGCAGTGGTGGTGGTGGAGGTGGTAGTGGTGGTGATTCTCAGCCTCTATGAATGTTCCTCCTGCTCCATCCGAACTCCTGTAAAGACCAAAGTGGGAGTTAGTTCATTACCTTGAGTTTTCTTCAGTTTTCTTCGTTTACTAACATGTTCAATTTTCAATCGGTTTTGTTTTCTAGATTATCAATTTGCTAGTTTTAGGTTTAAAGTCTCAATGTTTCTAGTGTGCCCAATGGTCCAAGCATTTGAACCTCGCTCTGATACCAAGTGTAGTGCCCACTTCAATTACCACTTGAGACCAAGAAACAAACTAGGAAAATTATGGAATAATTTTTTTATAAGAAGGGTCTACAAACAAGTAGCAAGACACTAGTTTGAAACTAAATAGGTTCCAGAACAGATTCTGATTAACCAAACACAAGATTTCCATTTTTATCTTATAACAAGTTTACAAGGTTCCAATTTGCGGGTTAGAAGTTTTACTAAGGTTCATGGAGAAATTCATCCCTAGGCCTGCTCTCAATCAAGCCCTAAAATTCAAATATATTTTTCACACACTTAGAATTATCAAAACATTCCTAAAATAGGCTCAATGGATAAGAAATTTCCTCACCTTTCCAACCATATAAGGAAGTCCTCCTAACTCCGAGTAAAACTCAAGTTATGGCCAAGTGGAGTTTTATTGGAAAAGTTTCCCTTGGAGGTCTGTAGGGTTAGGGAGAAAATGCCTTCGCGCCCCCGCCGACACCCCAAATGCCACATGTCATCACATGATTGGTCCGGGCCGGTGGGTCAAGGGGGAAAACCATGAAATTTTTCCCAAAACCAAGTTTTCAATTTTCCGAAGGAAAATTTTCCTCTCGTGCCTCCGCGCTTGCCCAAATGGCCATGTGGTGCTTTGTGATTGGCCGCAGCCACAGAGAAAATTTTGATTTTTTTACCCAATAAGTTAAAAGGTTAAAAGAATTATGCGGACCCGCGCATCCATGGGGACACGTGTCAACACCCTACACATTTGTAGAGATGCGGGTCAAGAGAGGAAAAAGTGAAATGTTTCCAAAAGTGCAAAATGTTAAGTTTTCAATTCTAAATCTGCGGGCCCTCCCTGCCACGTGTCAGCGTGTAATTTGTGCAGGGCCACAGGGTTGCAGGGAGAAAAGTGAAAATTTTCCAAAAGCAAAAAAAATTTAAGTTTTCCATTTTGGTGAGCGCATCCCCTACCACGTGTCAAAGACATGATTGGTTGGGGCCGCGAGGTTTCGGGAAAATTTGGAAAAAAATTTCAAGGAAAATTTTTCAAAAAGTTAAGTTTTATTAAGGGTCCGCCTCCGAGGTGCCACGTGGTGAATTCGATAGGATGAGAGGGTGGCGAGGCCACGGAACTTTATGAGAAATTTTTCTAAAGTTTAAAATTTAAATTTTTCTAAGGTTGAATTATTTCATTTTTTGTTTGGGATGGCGATTTTGAAGTAAAACTTCAAATGGCCATAAATTTTGATTGAAAGATCCAATATAGGAAAATGAGAAATTTCTGAAAATCTCTCGAGTCCTCCTTACACAAAAATCATCAATTTTGGAATTTGGTAATGTTTCAAGGGTCAAGTTTAAGAAATAAATCTTTCGGGTTTATAATTTTAAAACTGGCAATTTTCAACTTATAAGATTTGATTCAATTTTGATATTTCTTCTTCTGAGTATGTAAATAGAGCATTGGGAAATGGTCTTGGGTAATTTTAAGTATATTTCAAGGTCTAATTTGGATATTTGGGTTGCATTTGGTAAATTTTACATTTTTTTGCAGTAAGTTGGATTGTGAAGTTAAAATTGGATTTGGTTTTGAGATATTTTCTTAAATATGAAGTTCAATGTGGGTTCAATAGGACGTAATATATCTAAAATACTTTGTTTCCTTTCTCAATTTTAAGTAAAAATCTGAACTATACATTTTTGATAAAATTCATTGCCAGAATATAAGAAAGAACCGGAGATCATTCACTAACAAATTTATTAACCAATTTGCATCTTCCAAATATGGGGAGGCATTTCAAATCTTATCTAAGACATTTAATTAATTCGTATAATTAATTGGATTCATATGCAAGGTTTAAACTCCAGTTCTGATTTCAAACACAGTACATTTACTAGCAATGCTATTTATTAATCTCTTTCAAAATAGAATTTTCATTTCACAACAGCAACTTGGATCTAATACAACAATGAAAGTTTGAGAAAGGAATGTAATTCTTTATTTGATTTCCAACAATAATTCAACATTTTATCTCTTTCTTTGAATTTCAAGTTACATTGCATAATACATATTTCTTTCTTTCACATTCTTCTCAAAACACAGTATGGAATAATAATTATGTACAATTAACTTATCACTTTCAACCTTTTAATTTCAATACAAGATGTCTTCTCATTACAATTAACAATACATTTCATCCACTTCAAAGTGGGAAAGTTACAATGAACTTTTCAAAAGGGAATGTGTCAACCGATTTCTCTAAACTCCAAAAAGCAATAGGATGATTTCTTCATCTTTTATTTTTAATCACAACAAGGAAGGGCGAAAGGCAATGCTCTCCACCCAACAACGATACCCAATGGGAAAAGAGAAGCCATCCTTCCCCATTGGCGCCTGAGCCCCAACCATATTGAAATGGAACATGATGATACAACATATGGAAACATGGTTTCTTTACATACAATCATAATTCAAAAACACAAGGAAACACAAAGCAAGAAGATGTAGTTCTCAACTACAACAATCAATTTCAAACAAACAAAGGATCCTTCTCAAAGCAATCAAGCCAAGCAAGATAAATAACTCGAAGGTCTCCTTATGCCTCCCAAGTTGAATTTTGGGCATCCACGAAAAGCAAACCCCAAAATCAAAGTAATCCCATAAACCTTATCCCTCCTAAACCCCTCCTTATCCCTCCTCCAAATTTATCACTTATACCTCCCCCAAAGTAGGAAATTCAAGCAATTTCCTTTCCTAGGTGGATCCCAAACCAACACTCCCTCCTAAGAACAAAGAATAATGGCAAATCCCTTATCCCTCCTCTTATAAACCTCATAGTCTTCTCTCCACACCATGCCCTAAGCATTATACCCATCCCTCTAAGAATTGCAAACACAAACATTCAAAATTCATGCTAAAAGAGGGAAAAACAACAATTTTAAAAGAGTGAGAGCCTACCTCTCCATAATGGAGACTTGTTTCCAAAACAACAGTCTTTATTTCACCAAAAACTAGTCCCAAATCAGCAAGGTAAATGTATGCACAAGAAAATCCACTTCTTCCACAAAGTAAGCTCCAAAATCTAAGAGGAATTTACCCCAAGAGTGAAATCACAAACTTTCAACAACCCCAAATGAGGAGGAAAATCGAATTTTTAAAGGAGAAGGTGGAAGAGGATGATGTGGATTCCAAGTGGGATGCCACATCATTTTTCCTCATTCCAAAATGCAATCAAATTCAAGGAAATTAAATCACCATAAAAGAAATATGACAAAATTACTTACACACACAATATAGCCCATACCCCAAAAGGAATGCATTTAAAATTTGTAAGACAAGTGCAATCAATACTTGCCCAAATTTATGTCAAAATACAATAAAATAGATTGATTTTGACTCCTAAATAATAATCATGGTTGGTGGAGGTTTTTGAGAGGTGTGGGACAAGTATAACTTGTCCCACAAGCCTCTAAATTTGTTTTTGAAGGCCAAATTTGAATTTCGAAGAGGAAGGAGTGTTTGACCTTCCAAAATCAGCCTTACAACCTCTTACAAATTCTTACACATCCTTAAATGGTAACTTACACACTCTTTCAAAATGCATTAATATCTATGACATTCATTTATTTCAATCTTTTGACATAAGATTTATTTATTTATCATATAGTGATACATAATATATTTCAAATTTAATTAATAATCAAGGAAACAACATTTAATTTACATTCCACATCCCAATTAATTTAATTAAAATTTAACTATATGACTTCACACATTTAACTATCACATTAGAATAATTAAAATAAAGAGCACATTACAAATAAAATACACACAACAATAATTAAAAGGGAACACATAATCAAAACACATACATGTCCCATGGTCACAATAATGGAAATCCCCCCCATGGGAAATCCTAACAAAACACAACATACAACTCAAACATAGTTGCCATGGTGACCTTGTTGATTTCACACTGAATTCCAATATGGTTAGTCTCCAGTCCCCCGACATTGTTGTGATTTTTACCTACAAAATAACAATACCTCCTTCACCTCATGGCCACATTAGAACATCCAAATGATATAAGCAACATATAATTATTAATTCCAAATCACAACAATATCAAGGATTTTATATTTATCATTTAAATTCAACTTGTAAATTTTATCATCATCCAATAGATCTCTATACTAGGCTATTCGAATATCAATGTCAAATGTCTCAAATCGAAACAATATTATATCCATGTAAACAAGATATCATCATCCACATAATAATAATAATAATGTCTCAATGATCATCAAGTAGAATATCTGAATCCAGATCAATATTAATCCATAGTCTAACATCTAACCATCATGATAATCAAAACATAATAATGTCCATAATAATCCATGAGCTAGCATATACACATCATACTATATCAAAACATAATAATATCCAAAATATGATCAATAGTGTCAAAATCAGTATCTAAATAGTGTCCAAGGAAAGTGGGCACTATAGTTTTGATAAAAGTTACCAACATGTTGATTCTATTTCTGTTATCTTGTATGTTTGCATTATTTAATCTCTAAAACACCTATAATTTTATTTTCATTATCTTGGGAACAACTCTATTGTAGATCCATCTTGAAACATTTCTTCAATGGTGGATTTTTTTGTGTACTTCTTCCATTGGTGAACTTTACGATATTTGGTCCATTCAAGACACCTTGCTTGTTCATAATCCATTTCGAGTCTATGTGTGGAATTATTACTAAATCCTTCTTGATGAAATTTAGAAACAACTACGGAAATGTGACTTTGGCACTTTCTTTCTTAGTTTTATTTGATCAACTTGTATTTTTAGTATATGTAAAGCATGACCATTAACTTATCTAGATTTAGATTTCTTGATACTGAATACATGGATCATCAATGCAATGAATTATGTACTTTGTAAACTATTTTCTTATCATGCAGACTCTTTATTTTTGTTCCTTATTCATGTTCTTAAAATATTATAAATTTGTACTGACTTTTACAAAAGTCTATCAAGGCCATTGTGATACTTTTTATCTTCTAAATAATTTATCTTTCTTCCTTGAACATTTGAATGCGTGAGTGATTCTTCTTCTGTAGTCCTTGAATTCCATTTGGTCATTGAGTGCAATCTATGCTTGATAGTAAAATATTTTAAACATGCATTGATCTCTTTTGTTGCAACATGTACCTACACACTTAATAAAATAGTTAGAAAATAATTAGGCTTTTTTTTCCTCTCTTATGTTCCATAGTCTTTCTTTCTCTTTCTTTTGTTGTCATGATTATGGGAATCATATGTGCTACTATAGGATACTGATTTATCAATTTTGTATCTATTACATGATGTACCTTATGCCTCTGATACTAGGAAATCCATTTTCATGAATTTGAACAAGTACATGAGTACAGATTAAACCCTAAGCTCTTGACTGATGTCTTTCCTTCTCATTTTTAGGTACACTGTAGCTTTTGGATGAAAAATATGGAACATGAATATGGAAGAAGAACCAAGAATCATAAGAGAAAACCCAAGGCAATGATGGGTTTCTTCTATACTCTTTTACTTTTAGCTTTATGCACATGTACTTCCTTCTTTAGTAGTTATGAGTTACATCCCATGGATTGTGTGGGAAACATTGAATTTCTTCATGAATAAATGACATTAATTTATGTAATGTGTTTTAAAATTCTTTCTACATTCAAATTTATGATGGATATATATTGTATAATGAAATAAAAATCTCAAACACATAATTAAATGTATTTAAGCATGCATAAATAATGAGATTTAATGCAATCAGAATCGAATAATGAAATCTCCATCATGAAAATACAAATCTACTTGTTACTCTTGAATATAACATTTCACCTAAACTATGATTCCCTTCTTCATCATGGAAATATATTTTTCATTCGGGGATTTTGTGTTTCGTTGTTAAAGACGAACATTAAATGGTAGTCTACATGCGAGGTGTTACATTCTATAACAACACACATAGTTGTAGATTACATGTCCTTAATCAAATGTTGAATCTGAAAACACAATAAAACTATATGATTTTCAAATAGTTACGTCTATCTCATCATTTACTTCTATCAAAACAAAATGTACGAGTTTCCAATTTTTGCACAAGTGTTAAATTGTCCACATTTCTAGTGATTCTGCAACGAAAGCCTCCTCGCTAGCTTGTAGACCAAGATTACCTTACTCTTGTCCATTGAGCATGGAGTAAAATCATATAACAAAAATCTATCTTTTCTTAAAAATTCATTCTTGTGAAAAAAAAACTAAAGCTAGGAAAGGATTTGGTAAACTAGATTAGGTACATGAGTACAATTATTGAATTGAAAAACATTACAATATGCATTAACTTCACTTATGGAAAGTTAAATCCTACTCTAACCAAATACCGTAGGATTTTCAATAACAATATTTAAGAAACATACCATTCACGGGAATGGCCCTCCATTCATCCTTTAAAGATGAAATGCATGGTGCCTTTTTCAAGCTGAAATCATATAGGGACCACTCCATATTGTATCAAACTTCATGTGGTTTCCTAGATTTACATGATCAACATCCCATTTTAATAAAATGTCTCCTTCATTAAAGACTCTGAACTTAGCCTTTTTATCAAATGTTTTCTTGATCTATCTTTGATTATTTTCCATATTAAGATGATCTTGATATCTTAGCTCTTGCAGCTCCATTAATTTTGCATAATGAACCTGCATTGGTTCATTCTCAAGTAGTTCCATTTGATGTAGTAAATCTAATGTAGGAAACTCAATTGAGATGGGAATTCTTGCCTCTCATCCATAAAAATCTTGTATGGTGAATTTCCAACTGATCTTTTAAGAGTCTCGTTGTCAGCCTAAAGTGATGAATTTAACATCAGATACCAAGCTCTTTGGTTGTCCTTGAGTGTTCTTCTAATGATACTTAAAATATTTTTGTTAGTGCTTTCAGCTAACCCATTACCTTATGGTTAATAATTAGACGAAGTACTCAAATAAATTCTAATCTTGACAACCCAATATTTTATTTTTTCACCAAGAAAAGCTAAGGCATTATCTAAAATAATATTTGCTAGAACACCAAATCTGTAAATAATACCTTCGTAAAATGATAATATGGAAGTCTAATTAGCATCTTTCAAAGCTACTTCTTCATTCCAACAAGTAAAATAATTCGTAGTAGTTAAGATCCACTTGTGTGCATGTGATGAAGGTGGATTTATCATGTTAACGAAGTAAAGAATCCACTTCATGAATGACTCGATCCACTAAAATAGGTCAGTGCAGGGCAAGTGAAGCTAAACGCGTTCCTTTCGATAAAGAAAACACACTTCTTACACTTTCTAATCCATTCCAAGAAATCATGTAATATGTTGGGCCAAAGAATGACTTTCATAATTTTTAATGTTGTTTTACAAGTTGAAAAGTGGCCTCCTACATGTCCTTCATTAAACTCGAATAATAGTTGTTGAATTCTTTCATAATCAATACATCCATGAAAAATTGCATTTATATCTCTTTTAAACAACACACCATCAATGAAAACATAAGTTACAACTTGTATCCTAAAATACTTTCATTAATTATTGTCTGCACCTTCCGGATAACTATCGTGATGTAATTAATTAATCAAATCAGTCATCCATCTTGATTCATGAACTTCTAGATTAAAATTTGTGTGTTTATTTTCAGTGTAATAATATTTTTGACTACTCATATGTGATTTCAGCATGTTGTAATGATCTTGTGGGGAAAGCTACATACTATCTTGTAGACAAGTGTCTTTCTCGTGTAAATTGGGCATGAAGTGAAAGCGTATAACCAAAATTTGTATTTTCTTAAAGAAATGACCCTCTCAAAAACTAACTAAACTCGGTAAAGGATCTAGTAAACCAGATCAAGTGTACAAGTTAACTTATTGAATTGAAAAACATTTCAATGTGCATGAACTATACATATTGACATGAGAAATCCTACTCTAACCAAACACTATAGGATTTTCAATAACAATGTCTAAGAAACATACCATTCAAAAGAATGGGAAGTTCCTCTCCATTCATCATCGAAATTTGAAATTCATTGTGCTCTTTACAAGATGAAATCATATAGGGACCACTCTACATTATATCAAACATTGTGTGGTTTCTTGGATTTTCACGATCAACATCCCATTTTAACGCAATGTCTCCTTCATTGAATACTCTAAAATTTGCTTTTGTATCAAATGTTTTCTTGATCTATCTTTGATTCTTTTCCATATTCAAATGAGCTTGATCTCTTAGCTCTTGCAGCTCCATTAATTTTACATAACGAACCTACATTTTTCATTCTCAAGTAGTTCCATCTGATGTATTAAATCCAATGTGGGAAACTCAATTGAGATGGGCATTCTCACCTCATGTCCATAAACAAGCTTGTACAATTAATTGCCAAAAGATCTTTTAGGAGTCACTCTTTCATCCCAAAGTGCTGAATTTAATATAAGATACCAAGCTATTTGGTTTTCCTTGAGTGTTCTTCTGATGATCCTCAAAATATTTTTGTTAGTACTTTTAGCTAACCCATTACCTTTTCGGTAATTATTAGATGAAGTAATCAAATAAAATCCATGCTTAACAGCCCAATCAGTAAATTATACCTTCGTAAAATAATAAGATTGAAGTCTCATTAGATTATTTCAAAGCTACTACTTTAGTCCAATGTGTAAAATAATACATACTAGTAAATATCCACTTGTTTCCTTGTGATGAAGGTTGATTTATCATGCTAATGAAGTCAATACCCCGCTTACATGAATGGTTGATCCACCGAAATAGGTTGTAGGGGAAATGAAGTCAACATTCTTTTCTGAAAAGAAAGCACACGTTTTACACTTTCTAATTCATGCAAAGAATTCCTTGAATATGTTGCTCTAATAGTAAGTGGATTTCATAATTTATAATGCTGTAGTATGTGATAGAAAGTTGCCTCTTGTGGGTCCTTCATGAAACTTGAATAATAGTTGTTGAATTCTATCATAATCAATACATCACAACAAAATTCCATTTATATCCCTTTTAAACAACACACCATCAATGAAAACATAAGGTACAACTTGTAACCTGAAATACCTTCGTTTATTATTTTCCATACCTTTTAGATAAGTATTGTGTTGTAAGTAATTAATCAAATCAGTCATCCATCTTGATTCCTAAAAGGTCTGGATTAAGTTTTGGTTTTGATTTTCAAGTCAGTAATAATATTTTTGACTGCTGATATGTGATTTTAGCATGCTGTAATGAATTTTATTATTTTGTAGCCTATTATTTTTCCATATCAGTAGTTATATGTTCACACAATCATTTTCTTTGAACTATTTTTGTAACACAGATGTCAACATTGTACTTCATAACCTTTGTAATCCAGCCTCCTCTCTTCACATTCAGTTCTTTGTTCAACAAGAATGATTTAACATTTGGATGAAAGACTAAGACATGTATCTTATTATAGGAAAACATGTACTTCAAATTATTTAATCCTCTAACTTCATAAAGTACTTATTTTTCAAGAAAAAGTGTACCTTGTCTCGTAGTCATGTAAGCTTTGCCCAAAGAAAGCAATTGGCTACTCAATATTTTCATCATTAACCTGAGTTAATATGGCTAAAATGGTTTCAGCTCCTGCAAGTGCATACATTGTAAAATACTTCTCAATTTTTTTATTTTCCATGGTATGAGCTTGTGAGATAGTTGTCTTGATAGCTTAGAATCCTCTCTCTCCCTTCGCTAGTCCAAGAGAAAGTCATATCTTTCTTTAACATGGTTGTTAATGCCTTGACTAATGCTACAAAATATTATTTACAAATCTTCTAACAAAGTTGATTTTTCCAAGAAAACTTTGTAGTGGTTTCTTATGTTGAGGTAATGATATCTCGTGAAATAGCTTCAATTCTAAAAGGATCAATAGCTCAACTTTTTCTTAAAATAATAGGTCTAAGTAATTTACCTTGATGGACTGAAAATATAGACTTTTGGGGATTCAATGATATTCCAAAAATATGCAAAGCTTAAATGTATGCCTTAAATGCATAATATGACCATCATAATTATTTTAAAATATAGTAACATCATCTAAATAAAATAATATGCATTCATTTAAAATATTGTGAAAAGCTATGTCCATTGCACGTTGAAACATTGCACCGACATTGGAAAGTTAAATAGGCATTATTTTGTAAGCATAAGTACCCCACCTTGTAGTAGTGACAGGTTGTGTTGTATATGTCTTCTTCATGCATAAGAATTTGATTGTATCCGCTATAACCATCCAAAAAGAACAACTTGTCTTAACTTGAAACTATTCTTAAAATATTATCCATGTTGGGCAACGATAATGATATTTTAATGAAGCTTTATTAAGATCTCTAAAATCCACACATAGCCAGATTTATCCATTCTTTTTCCGAATAGGAACAATATTAGCTACCCAACTTGAATGTTTGACTAGAAAGATAATACCTGATTCAATCAACTTGGATAACTCTTTTCTCATCAAGGGTTCAATCTTTGGATTTACAAGCATTTGTTTTTACCTAACTAGTTTGAAATTTGATCTGCAACTATATGGTATATTGAGCTAAAATTGGATCAAAACCTATCGATATTGGTATTTCCAAGAAAAAATAACTTTGAATTATTTACATAAATTGATAAAAGACTGTTTTATAGCTAAGGAACATACTTTCCTTATAAATAATTTTTTCATCATCAACTAATATCTCTTCGTAGTTATCTATGTGAGTTGAGATCTTTCCTTTATCTTTTCTTAATTGATCATCGAACTGTGTTAGGAAATAAGGGTTAAAATATGCGAATAATCCCTCACATAATCGTAATAGTAGAAATTAATATGCGTAAAATATTACAGATGTTAAACAAAAGTGTAATATAAAATAACACAACACAAAGAGATAATATTTAACGTGGTTCACCTAATTTGGGCTACGTCCACCAAAAATCACTTTCTCATATTTTATTACAAGTCACCGCTCTCTCAATACAATACCTAGATATGTTTGGAGCTAAGCTCAACAAACTCTACAAAATTGACACCCAAATTCAAAACACATCTACATTGTCACATGATACCTACCATATGCATAAAACCATATAAGTAGACAACTTCCAAGCAGTTTTAAAAAGTGGTGGGTATCAAAACTATGGGCCAAAACTGTCTCATAAACCTATGGGTCAAAATTCCGCCTATATGAGAAAAAGCATGTTTCTCGGTATATTGGGCATGTTTTAAGGACAACTGTGGAAAGTGTACAATACTCTTAGTGTACAACCTTCAACACTTTCTCACATGAAAACATAATCAACAACTTAACAAACTCAAAATATCTTCTAGTGTGACCAGTCCTTGTGGAAGCTTGATTATCTTCAATTGAACAATCTGGTCACCATATAAATGTTGCCATTTTTCTTGATTTACTGCAGAAAATTCAAGTTCTTACTGCAGATATCTAAAAATTTCTCATCATCTTCAAAAACTTTACAATTTTATTTATTATTAGGTACTGAATGTCTGATAATCAGTTTTATATGTTAGTGTACTTTATTTTTTTCAATATGTTTTAGCACCTCGAGTAGCTAAGACCAACTGTTGTAAGGTTGATCGCATGTTTGTTTTCATCTCTTGGAATAGATTGCATGTTAATAGCATCAAAATATTCCATTAAGTCTGAAAATCTACATTTGTAAGACTTCAATAATGAATTCTTACACAGATTAATGTTTTTACTTGATTAATCACTAACTTTGAATCACTAAAAACTTGCAACATGTTGATACCTATTTTTTTGGCCCATTGTAAGCCATGAATTAATGTTTCGTATTCAGCTACATTACAAGTACAAGAGAATTGCAGACTTAGAGCTGAAAAATACCTTTCATTTGTAGGGGAAGTGAGCATCAAAACTCGTACCTTTTCCTTTCTTGTTCTTGGCTCCATCGAAATGAAGCTTCCATAACCCTTCTGCTATTTTTTCTATTTTGGACAACAAAGGGATTGGTGCATTTTCTTCATGCAAACAATAAACGCCAAATAAATATTCTTTTGCTTCTTTGAAAGGATCATAAGAATGTTCTTATTGAGTTTTTTCATCCATAAATGATTAGAAACACCATCTAATGTAGAAACATGTGTTGTAATGTCAAAATTAGATTGATCTATGGTGCATAATTTTCTGCAACATTTGAAACATGAGGCTCAATATGAAATCTAGCCAAAGGCTTTGAATTAACAATAACTTTAGTTCCATACCTTGTAGTAAAGAATAAGAATGACAAATTTGAAGAAATATAACCTCCTATCTTTTTTGTAAAATATCTTGATAAGCATAAGGAAAAGTAGGGAGGTAAATCTACAACAATAACATCTTGTAAGATAGAAACATTTGGACAAGCATGTAAAGTTACCTCCAAATTTATAATGATGCCAACTATGTTAGTTATTGTTCCATCTAGCTGCAACACACTTTTCTCTGTAGGTTCATACTACAAGCCTAATTTTTCTGCAATTTCTTTAGGCATTACTATGTTGCTTGCACCACTATCAACCATGTAGTTATGAACTAAATGATCTCCAATAATCAAAGATAGATAAAATGGTGGTGTTTTTTTAATATCATGAGAATTTAAAACCTTTTGTACCATCCACTTAACCTCCTTCATGTGATCTTTCTCGATTGTACCAAGAACCATGTCTACTTTCTGAACTTCCTTTTCTATTGGTTTTGAAGAAATCTTCAACTTAGCAAGCTAATTAGCAAGTAACTCCTTTTGTTATGGAATAGTCAAAGTTTCTCATAATGAAATATTAATATTATTCTTTTCATTACCTCAACAATATTGAAAGAAGCAACAGTCTTTGAAAAAACTTCTACATTTTTAGCATAAGCTTTAGCAAAAACTGACTCTGCTTCAACAACTTTTGAAATATGAGGTATAGATAATATTCTAGGATCAGACTGCAATTATTTTTGTGGCTCTTTAGGATCTAAATTACTTATTTTTTAAAGGAAAAACATATTTGTTTGATATTTTTTGACATGTAGGAAAAACATGTCTATTTTGTTTTTTTCTTTATCTCGAGCCTTTCCTTGAGACCTAGTTGTGACTGTAATAAAATATATCTCTCTAAAGATAACTAGATTCTATTCTAGTGGTTTATGACTATGAGCATCTTGTTGCCCACCCTCCATTTGAGGCATAAATAATGCTTCAGATTAAGGTTGTGTAACAAGTCTTATATTCAGGAATGCGTTTGGATAATTTGTATCTGAATGAGGCTAATTAAAAGGTAGACACCATTCTTCTGAAACCATATTAACTTGAAAAAGAGTGCTGGATGAACTAGGATCCTTTGGATCAAATTTCCTTGACTGATAATTCTCTCTATAGTTATGATTTTATTGAAAGAGGATGATTATTCTGTTGATTTTGTTGATAATAAGCTCGTTAACACTTGCTAGGATGAGTTATTTTGTTCTCAATTGATGTTAATTTATTTCCCATAGTCTGTAAATCCTTAAATACATCATCTGATGGATCTATAACAATAGGCTCTATAATGGTAATAGGATGAGGAACATGTGCCAAATATGCTATAAGAGGCATTCCAGGGCCTGTGGCTAATTTTCTATCTTGAATAAGGTTGTTTTTCAGCCCTAATGGAAATATCATAAGGTGTTGGGAGAGTATAACCTCCCATAGAATGAATCATAGCTAAAATATAACTATTTAAAGCTCTGAGATAATATAAAATGCACGATCAACTTAATACTTAACACTAGCTGGAGTTCTTTCCCAAGTTCTAGAAAATCTAATGTTAAAACTAGCCATAAATTCATGAGGAGTTTTTTTATTGTAAAACATTTTTCTATGAGAGATAAGTGATCAAAATTGTCATGAAATTTCTTAATTAATTTCTCTTAAAACTCATCCCAAGTTATTATACTACCTATCGGTAAATTTTTGTACCATTGCAAAGCTTTTCCTTTAAATGATGCAGCTAAAAGTCTTAAGGCTACATCTTCATGAGTTATATTATGAACTGCACAAAGGGCTGCAATATATTTAATGTGCTCTATAGGGGTAATCTAATTTTCACTAGTAAATGAAGGTAAACCTTTTAGGGTAGCAACAGGTATATCATGATAGACTTGAATTACTAAAGGGTTGCCATTAGTAAAGGTCACAAAATTTCTAGTGGTAAGAGCCAGCCATGAATAACAGGATTTAAATAACACGATTAATACATGGTGAAGGAATATTAAGAGGATGGTTTCCAAAACCAAACCTATTATAATGCAAGGTATTGCCAAATCTTCTTCTTCTTGAAGAATACAAAGGTAAAGAAATAAACTCAGTGGTAATTCCTCTTACCGATGATCTTGTAGTCACTTTAGGCATGGAACATGCTGCAACCTTGCTCTCAAAGCAACCCAACGGAGTCACCAAATAAATCTTCTAATTTTTAGAATAAATTGTTACATATTGC
Organism: Taxus wallichiana var. yunnanensis; assembly: GCA_018340775.1. Lineage (NCBI taxonomy): Eukaryota > Viridiplantae > Streptophyta > Pinopsida > Cupressales > Taxaceae > Taxus > Taxus wallichiana. The sequence continues at coordinate 117,679,254 of CM031237.1, forward strand.
TTCTCCAAAAGTGACTTTCTTTTGCAGTAAATATGCTTTAAATTACTGTAATCCATTAGAGATCTTATTTGTGTCACACTTGGTATGCCAAAAACTATTATCTCTCGAAAGTGCACCCTGTTTGAGAGATGAAAAAAGCTTCTAATCTTTCTTGATCTCTCACTTTTGTATCTACAGTGGAAACACCTCAGGTCTATGGGTATACCTATTGTTGAGGTGAGTCTTTGATATAAAGGATAGTTCCTTATTAATGTATCATAAACTAATTTTTAGGCTTTTGAGGGTAAAAAGATGACTGTAAGTGAAATTGAAATGGGTGATACACGAAACTTGTTGAGGTATTTTCCTTAGTATATGCACAAAAAATTGACAATGAACTTTAGATGTACAAACTAATGGTTTTCAACAGTAATATTAAGGAAAAACACTTATATGTTGAGGGATAAATCACAACAACACAACAAGCTAAACATGCACACTAAGACTATGTAGAAAATACCAGATTTACAACAAGGTAATATGATTAATTATGGAATTAACATTCACAATAATTAATGGAAAGATACACACCACTGTAAATAATTACAAAGGTAGAACTCGTTCTCATTCAAGGAAAAACTAGCAGAAAAATCCTTCAGCACTCGTATGTGCAAATAGTCCTCTTTTGTGCCTTGCTAGTGCACACAATATATAGCAAAATATTTTCACACAGTACCTTCTAAAATTAGGCTAAAATTTCTACTCTCCCATGCATGGTAATTTTATCCCTTTATCATTAATAAATAAAGGGGAAAAAGACATGTTGATTATAATGATGCATTAATAGCCTTAGCTACAAAAATTAACTCGAGTCATAGTGCATTTTCCTAATCTATTATTAAAAAAACTTGGGTGAATATTTTGCTAAAATTAACCACTTGCTTGTTGTTCAAGTCATCTCTAATGCACATGCAACTTGTTCTTTGTGCCACTTCCCACCTTTATCCTTTCCTGCATGATTAAAATAATCATTTTCTATTAATGTTGACACATGTTCACATGTTCAAGTTTATCTCCTTTTATTTTATGTCTTTTAGTTGATGACATGCAAAATAATTCCTTTAATGTTTAATAATTATTAAAATTAATCGACTATGGGGACCACTTGTCCATGTACACATGCAAAAATAAGGTCTTTTGATCCATGTTACGAGGTTACCTTTAACAAGGTTTAAAGTTTTTTACAAAGTTTAAGTTATATACTTTGACATGATTAGCCTATCAACTTTGACCTTGGCATATAGTAATAGTTTGATTAAGGTAAATTTGCAACTGATAATAATGTTGATTACCCACTTTGGCACATACTTTGTTTTCTTTCGAATAATTATTGCATTTTTTAAAACATAAGGTCAAGGGAATCTTATCATATCATTGCTCATTCAAAATTATCTATTGACCATTGAATAGCCCCTGTAAATTATATTCGGTCACCCTTGATGGATCTAGGAATTTTTTGGGCATGTAATTTGGATTGGCCACCTTTGATTTAGATGGCATATAATATGTCATGGGCCTATTTTTTATTATCATTGCATGTATAATCTTTGGTTTTTTGGATTAATCAATGTTTTACCTTTTTGATTAATCAAGTTTTCACTTTTGATTAATCGATATAATGTGACTCTTAGACCTTGATAAGGTCAAAATGAAAATTATTTAATTACTTGGGGTTGGCACCCTCCCATGATGGCTTGACCCTTTTGATGATTATGTTCGGTGGTGTTGTTTAAACTCGAGTTTCAATCGAAGTTAATGTCTCTGGAATTTGACCCTTGATCGTACTCTACTTAATATTCACCATTGATATGTGGCTTCATGGTTAGGGTTAAGGCTTTGCAATAAATGAGGTTGGTTCCTATAGACCGTTGATAGATGTACCTTCTAACATGGATCATGGATCTGTATTTTTGATAACTATGATTTTACATTACAGTTGGGAAAAAATATTAATCGTTTATCACTTGTTACCTTTGATCTCAACCATTGAGACTTTTATTGGTAGGTGGTTATGGTTAGAAATGTTGATCGTTGATCTTGGAAATTTTCACTTTGAACCGTTTATCTTTTTGTATGATTTATGATTAGTCAAATTTACCTAACCCCCGGGTTAAGGTTGAAAACTAAAATTTTGACCTAACATTTCGTAATTTTTCATTATGGAGCCTTAGTGTTTGGCGAAGCCCTGAAAAACTTTTTCCGGATGTCATTATTCTATCATTTTGAGTTCACTGTGAGGTTTTTGGCCACCATTAAGGTTCTTTAAGATCGATTTATTTTCAAAAATAACTCATGAAGTTATGTATGTGCATACTCTCATTCTTTATGTGGATCTCTTTAAATAAGTAGTCATTGTTTATGAGATCACGAGCTTCTATTTTGTATCCTAAATTGGAGCTTTGTAGCTTACATGGCCACCACTTTGGGAAAGGTGAGCTTTTGGTCTTTGAGCATCAAAACTACTTCGTTTATCTTCACTTTACTTCGTGATGAATCGAACCGGGTTCTTTGGGATCTCCTTACTCTACCTCAATAATGATTTGAAACCATTGTCGTTTCTATTTCAAATACACTTATACTTGTATTTATCCTTTGTATTTATATGTGTTGTGACCTTGGTCTTGAGCTCCAATAATTTCATTTGTATCTGAATTTCGTGCTTCTTCGTTTGGTCAAGCTTTCAAAGGTTTTGATATTAAATATGGAAATGGTGAGTATATTCCATCTTTTCAAGATTTTATGTAAATTGAGAAATATTTTATGGATTGTCTATTCATATCTATCGATACCCATATTTTCTCTTTATTTTATTTTTCTATTTTATTAGGTGGCTCTGGTGTTGCATTTTGAGTAAAATGATTGAAACTTAAAAATTATTCTCATTTTTCTATGTCTAGTTTTATGGGTGAAGCCCAATCCATTTTCTCATTCAACCACCATTTCTAGAGCTCTAATGTTTTGTTTCTTATTTTATTTGAATGAGCCACCATTATGCTTTGGAGTTCTAGTTTCATTATTCCTTATTTTCCTCATTATGATAAAATTCTTGAGCTTTGTGCTTATATATATATTTTTCTATGCATATTAAAACCGAGTTGTTGTATTTTCATTCTTTTCGTGGCTATTGTGAGTGTTATTTGAACAATACCATGACTCGCATCTAGCAAATTTTCACTTCAAGATGCCATTATTAGATTTCTAAATCTTTGGTTGTCATTTTACATTTATTTGCATAGTATTGAGCTTATTCCCTTGATGGTGTGTGCGAGTTATGTTTTACGTAACACAATCACTGTTTTTTAACCTTATGATTGTAGCATTTTAACCCTTGAGATGCCTAATGGAGGTAATGGCCACCATGATACTTTTAAATTCACCGAGACTCGTATTTCTAGTAATGCATTTTTATTAAATATAAGCACAAATGCAAGTGGCCATATGTTCTTTGAAAACCTAGAACATTCTCTTGATAACCTATGTAAGTTGATGTCTCATTTGAATAAATTTTTCTATCTCTATGAGAAACCTTCCTTGAAATTATATGACCTGTGTCATTCCGGACCTACCATGATTCTTTAACGACATTTTATTTGACTTCATTTTAGCTTTTGAGATAAATTTCTCTTCCTTTTGAATCAAAGTAGAATAACTATATTAAGAAATTGTTGACTCGTTGTTTCACTTATGACATATTGAAAATGTATAGTTACAACTTCAATATATTTTAAATCGATACTATAACATATTCTATGATATTCGTAGTTTGTACTTGAATTTTTCTTGGCATTTGACTTTAATTTAATCAAAGATTTCAAATCTTCATGGCCCTATACTCCTATTCAAGAGATGATAAAAAAATTGTATTCTCGTTAATTTTTGTCTAAAGTAGTATGTGTACTTGTAACTTTACTTGATTTTGAATAACCGAGACATAATGCATTCACTAAGAGTTTTAGTGCACTAAATTTTTAGTTTTTGTTGTAGTGTACTTTCGATAATGAAGACTATAATTTCCTTGAAGTTTTGAATTATGATCAAGATTGAGTTTTTTTATCTTTTGAAATCTGTAGCATTCAATTACACTTGCACTTTGTGAACTTATTAAAATTAAAATCTTCTCTTATTCTTGCAATAATGAGTGGGGATAAGAAGTTTCTTAAGTCCTGACTATAGAATAGATTTTCTCTATGGCTTGAAACACTCCTTAATTTATGGATTTATTTTGATAAAATTTACCAACATGCTGATTCTATTTTTGTAATCTTTTATGTTTGCATTCTTTAAGCTCTAAAACACATACAATTTTCTTTTTATTATCTTGGAACAAATCTATTCAGATCTGTCTTGTAACATATTTCGAATGGTGGCTTTATTTGTGTACTTCTTCCACTGATGAAATTTGTGAGCTTTATTCCATTCTAAGACAGCTTGCTTGTTTATATTCCATTTTTGAGTCAATGTTTGAGCATTACCGAATCCTTCTTGATGACATTTAGAAACAACTACCGGAAATGTGAATTTGGTCCTTTCTTTCGAGTTATATTTGATCAACATGTATTGTCAAGTATCTTTAAAGCATGACTATTAACATATCCAAATTTAGATTCCTTGATACTTTAGAATGCATGGATCATCAACACAATGAATTATGTACTTTCATGAACTATTTTTTATCTTATGGAGTGTTTATTTTTGTTCTTGATTCATGTTATAAAAATATTATAAATCTTTGTTGACTTTTAGAACAATGTATCAAGGCCTTTGTGAAACTTTTAATCTTCTAAATAAGTTCTCTTTTCTCCTTGAACATTTGAATGCATGAGTGAGTATTCTTATGTAGTCATTGAATTTCATTTGGTTATTGATTGTAATCTATGCTTGATAGTACAAAATTTTAAAACATGCATTGATCTCTTCTGCTACAACTTATACCGCACATTTAAGAAAATAGTTAGAAAATAATTAGGATTTTTGGCCTCTCTTATGTTCCATAGTCTTTATTTCTCTTTCTTTTTCTTTAATGATTCTAGGAATCATATATGTTACTTGTAGGATAATGCTTCATCAATTTTGTATCATTACATGATATACCTTATGCCTCTGATACTAGGAAATCCATTTTCATGAAGTTGAATAGTACATGAGTATAGATTAAACCCGAGCTCTTGATGAAGTATTTTTCTCATTTTTAGGTACATTATAGTTGTTGGATGACAAAGATGGAAGATGAAGCTAGAACCAGTAACCAAGAAGACTAGGAGAAAATCCAAGGAAATGATAGGTTTCTTCTATACTCTTTTAATTTTAGATTTATGCATATGTACTTCCCACTTCAGTAGTTATGAGTTCCATCCCACCTCTTGGTTGGGAAACATTGAATTTCTTCATGAATAAATGACATTAATTTATGTAACTGAGTTGTATACTTATTTCTACGTTAAAATTTTATGATGGATATTGATTGTATAATGAAATAAACAACCAAAACACATAATTAAATGTATTTAAACATGCAGAAATAATGAGATTTAGTGTACCCTTAACTTAATAATGAGCTCGCTTCATGCATTCTCGCAACTTTGTTTGTTTGTTGCTCCTACATATAAAATTTCACCTAAACTATGATTCCCGCCTTCATCAAGGAAATGCATTACTCCTTTAGGGATTTTATGTTTCCTTGTTGAATACGAACATGGAGTGAAAATATATGTGAGGTTTTATATTTTGTAACAACACACATAGCTACAAAGTGCATGTAGTTAATCAAATGTCAGAATCGAAAACACAATAAAAATGTATGATTTTCGCCAAGTTAGGTCCATCTCTTCAATGCCTTCATTAAAAACAAAGTTTTGTGTTTCCCATTTTTGCATGAGTGAAAAAAAATTCAACAGTTCCACACTTTGGGATAACTTCATGTTTGACAAATAACATTGAATACCTCAACCATTCACTTGTGAGTAATTAGGGGTGCTGAAATTTTGCAAGAATAGTTTCTTTTTTTTGATGACATATGTGCAACAATGGATTTATTTTTGGAATATAGAAAATTAGCACATTCTAGAACTATATTCCTAACTTGATTATGTTCGATAGGTTGCAATAGCGTTTGTGAAATCATTTTTGGATTCATGCCACCATAAAAGTTCAGAGAAATTGGGCCTATTCTATATTTTTTGTAGCTTGGAAATTTTGAACAAGGAGATCTCCATATTGGTCCGCATCAATATCACTATCACTCATTCATGTGGGTGAGAAAGTGTTTTTCATCTTTCCTTCATTCCTGGAAAGGTACCTAGATCAAGAGAACAAACGTGACAACAATTTTGGTCCCCAATAGAGTTGTAAAACTTGTTTGTTGGATTTTTTCCATGTATATGCCCAATGGAAGTATGCAAAAATCAACAATAGTTAGGGAAATACACCTTTCAAAGGATAAAATTTCTAGTACTTTTTTAGAGGGGCGGTTACCTCATATCATGTTATTTTTTTGTATTTTTGGTGATTTTAATCGGAAAGCACAAAAGAGCGAAAAAATTGAGAAATGGAGAATATAAAGAGAAAGTAAGAATGAGTGGGAAAAGAACACAACCTCATAGGTGATAGGAAAGATGGTCAAATCTAAGAAACAAAGTTCTACAAATTTGTCTTATCAAGGACACACCTTTCCTTCTTAGTCATACAAGATTGCCTTACAAGGTTTTTTGGATGAGAAATGGGAGAACACTTCTATCTAGAAAAATCCATACAATGAGTGTGAAATCTAGGAAGCAAAAAGTCTTCTTCTCCCTCATAATATGTTGGTATGGCACAAAGTCCATGTACTTTGATGATCAACACAAAGTTTGATTCACGTAGGGATCATTCATTCTATGAAGGAATATTAGTATTAACAATCCAGTTACAAACAGATTAGCATATTTTGTAATTGAGAAATCATTAACACAATGATATAAAAATCATTGTATTCGATCTCGTATACAAAAATTTACCGAACAATGTGCGAGATAGAATACTTTTCTCCCAGATCATAGAATAAGAGCATGAGAGAAAAAATATTCTACCTCTACCATTTCAATGCAGCCTTATATAGGCATTCTTCTCCAAGAAGCAGTTATAAAACTACTCTCTAAGCTAACCCAACTCTAATCTACCCCAAACCTCAAGTTGAATCAATTTAACTATGCATTACATTATAATTGTCGTATTTAATTAGTTTGATGGGAAAATTAATTAAATATGTTTTACATTCTCACTTACATAAGCATGGCATTTATGGCCTTCTGGGTACATGTAATTATTTTTTGGAATTTTCCAATTTTACTTGATCTTCGTGGAACTGAGTATTTAATTATTTTTGGAAAACATCATTTAAATTATTTTCCCTCTCCTATAATGTTTCACATCATTTAATGTTTTTGGTTCATTCAAAAAAGTTAGGGGCCCACCATTTATTTTTTATTGTTTGCATTTGAATTGGGAGGGGGAATTTAATATTTCATAATTAAATATTGTCATATCAGGTGAGTTAAATCTACCTTTGCACCAACGTGTCCTCTGTTTGCAAAGCCAATCCCCACTTGTCGACATATCTCAACTCCACGTGGATCCTTCTCCTTTAAAATAGAGAGCTCCTTATTTGAAGACTCCGACCTCCTTGTATTGTGGGTAAAGCCCCTTGTGGTGAAACCGACTCTTCGTGGCCCATGCCCTATGGGCTTGTCCGGCCCGATTCACCCGTAGCTCATCTACTTCAAACCTTTTGCACCTTTCCTTGTTCTTCCGCCCTCCGGTTGACCTTAATGGGCATTTGACTCGCCCTACACCCGTAATGAATGCAATGCTGAAAAGTCAGGTTTGAGTTACACACGTGTCCCATGGGCCACATGGGATGTTTCATCCTACCATCACCAGATAAATCATCGCGGCAATTTAAAACAATCCTTTTCTTACATTAGGAATAGCTTAATGCCACCTATGAAATAAACTCCTTATTTGAGATGAGATAAAAAAGCTTCATGAGTCTGGTTTGGCCCCATTATAACTACAAACTAGCTTGGTCGTGCTTAATATCAGCTCAACCTTCTATGCACATCAACTTGATGTGATCATCTCGGTTCCCTCTAAAAATCTCAGTTGCGAAAATTAAAGATATCAATCTAAAGAATAACCAACTTATTCGATTGATTCTATAGTTAAAAATCATCCAACTTTCCCCAGATCTTATCAATTTTTGGGTTTCTTGGTGCAAATATTTAGCTCAAAATGTTTTTTAAAATGTCACCATTCCAGAATGGGTGACAACAAGTTTTATGTGGGAGGATAACTTCCGTAAACCATAAATTTTGATCTCGACCATTACATTATCTTGAGAATTTATAGGGTGTAAAATCTTGTTTTGTAATATTTCATGAGAAACATTTTCACAAAGTTTAGGTTCCATTTTAGCCTTTTTTGGGGGCAAAATTCTTTGTCTAGTGGTCTTAAATTGGCTCCGAACCTTTTTTTTCCCCTAAATCGTAGAGTTTTAATATCTTTTTCTCGATCTTTTTGGAACAAGAAAAAATTTGGGATGAGCCTTCTTTTATGAAGTTATATTTTGTATGAAAATGTGGGGTTCATTTGATGTGTTTAATTTTTAGGGTTTTTTAGCTGTGTTATGGTTTTTAAAAATTTTAGGGTTTTCTTAGAGACAATGGAAAATAAAAGGAAGGTTTCAATGTTGTAACATATTAGTGTAGATTCAGAATGAGATGAAAAACATTTTGAAACTTCTTGAGTTTTTGCAAAATCATGTGTCTGCTTTCAAGGCATTCCAACTCTTGAAATGGATCCACATCAATGTTTATCAAAAATGATTTGGATCTTATGGGAATGGTGAAGGTAACATATATTACATTTTTCTATTTGATTTATCACATTTATTTAATATACTCATGGCTAAAATATGTCTACTTAATTTTTCTATGGGAATACCTATAAGAATGAGATATTATGTGATATTATCCTAATTGATGCATGTCATATATTATTGGGGAGGCTTTCGAAATAATATAGAAAGGTTATACATGATAGAGGGGAAATGTTTATACTTTCTAGAAGGTTTGTATAAAGGAGGTATTTTTACACTTCAAGGAAGAAGAGTAGGGCAAGGGCTTGTGAGATAGAAAGGGGTTTATTATAGAAATTTAATAGTTTTGATGGTATTATGAATTGATGGAAAATAAGGTGTGTTGATGCAAAACTACAACACCCGTGAATGGCCTCAGATCTGAGTGGGGCATCCGGTGTGATTGCACAACATGGGACCATCTCTTAAGTTGTGGGACTTGCGGACTTGAGATGGTCCTCCGGAGAAAGTCGGCTTCTTCTTCATAAACTACCTACCACAAGCTACTCTAGTGCAAGCAAACTATCCAATCCTAGTCTAACCTTCCAAGGAGATAGGGAGAGGGAGAAATACATTAAAAAAATCCAATATTAGGCATGTGATACACCGAGAAAAGGAAATGGCTGATCAAAGATCAAATCTGCTTGAAGTGGAGAGAGGTGAGCAATGGAGAGGATGGATAGATGCATCATAGACCAAAGATATATATCACACAAAACACCACTTTAATCCATTAAACACAACTCCCAAAATCGTAATACACATCGAGCTATGTACAAAATACCTTGCAACGATGAGAGGAAAGAAGAGACAATAAAATAAGCAAAGGATGGACAAGATGCATTACAAAACAAATTGTATTGCTCCATAAGTTACATAGTACATCATCAGTGGGTAAGAGGAAACGAAATTCCATTATAGATCCTAGAGAGGAGTCTTAGACTCCACATTCTACCCTAAGGAAGAAAGAGAGAGGGGGAAGGAGAGAAAAAATGACCAAGCTTTTGAAATATTCCCCTCTTTTACAATATATAGAAGAATTAGAGAAGAAGAGAGGGAAGAATTTGAAACCTACTCTAACAACCCCCGAACAGGAATTGAATCCACCTATTCAATGATGGGCTTTACTGATAGAGTCCATGCCTTCATGTGTTGTTCCTTGTTGGGAAAGAAGGAGGCCCATTCTTCATCATGGCGGAAGGTGGGAGACTTGACAGCCTCAAAAATGGTGGGCCAAATCATTAAAGGTGTCGGGTGGGTAGTAGGTGCCGAGATATTTCAAAAAATTCCTCTCCCGCTCGAATCTAAGCTTCCAATCGAAAGATATGGTTGTCTGAAGGTGCTTTAGGTTTGGGGTCTATTCGCACAAGGTTAACATGGCATCCCCGTGTGTCTTAAGGTTTCCCCCTCCTTTATCTATTGAAGTTGTGCAAGGAGACAAATGGAACCTTTCATTGGCCTTCTCTATTTCCTTTGTGTTCTACTCTGAGTCCCTCTTGTTGATGGAGACCCTACAACCGACTCCGAGACATGTGGAGGCATTATGCTCATTTGGAAACTACCCGAGCCATGTTGCGAGATGGCACATGTTTGTGCACCACCTCAAGATTTTAACTTTGAAGATGTGCCAAGTCGACGCATAGAGGTTTCCTTCGACTTGTCCCAAGCTTGAATTTTTAACGCCAACCTTACCTTTTCACAATTGAGACACATGGTTGGTTGGCGATCCTTTGGGGACTTTCTTTTGGGTCATGCCTTTGAATTTTCACCAAAGAGACACATCGGGGCATCTGTTGTTCCTTTTATACTTAATCGATTTGGGGCTGGTTCAAATTTTAGGCTCTGACCACGTGGCGGGTTGGCACTAGTTCAAGGTCATTTTTTGGGCCATGCCTTTTTAAGTTACGCTGATGAGACACGTGGAGGCTTCCACCGACCCTCTTATACTTAGCCGATTCAAGTCCACCGCCCATTTAGGAATAAGCTGTTATACCCTAGACACATGGAGATTTCGCGCTTGTTTTGGGGACCACCTTCCGGATGGATCTTTGAAGTTGTGCCGATTCGACACGTGGCACCTTCCGTTGGCTCTGCCGTGTTTAGAATTTTCAACTACTGACTATGTATCCTTTTTGGACCTGGGACACGTGGAAGCCTCGCGCTCATTTAGGGATTATACTTAGATTCTTCCTTGCAATTATTCCAATGAGACATGTGGCTCCTTTCGCATCCTTTCTCTATACTTAGATGATTTAACAACCATCTTTGCCCCCATTTCGACTCTGAAATGTGGGCTTGTATGACTAAACTGACCTTTCTGATTTTCTTCTGTGTGGGGTCCTGTTCGATTATTTTTTCTGCGGGGGAAATTTGGGTTAACAGTTTGGCGACTCACGGGGACATCTACCTACTAGATGAAGAGACCAGTTGCCTTGTTGTATCTATTGGGCATGGAGTCAAGAATGATAGCCTGATACTGATCTTCCCCTTGAAACTCGAACCCGAAATCTTGCACTTGGTGACCCTAAACTCACCCTGCTATTTGTACTCTCAATTTTGATAAGAAAATCATGGAGATGAGATTTCTGAGAGTAGAAAATTGTATTGACTTAGGGATTCACTTGTTTTGGAAACAGACTCCCTCAAAACCTCATTTTCATTGCTTTGCATTTGTTTCATTTTGAAATTAGCAACTATTACATGCAACTATGGTTTCCCTACCATAAATATTGAACGGCATGGTGCATTATACCTCTAGAGCAATACGAACAAAAATTCTATACAAATATTAAATCATACATGCCTCAAATGAGACATGCAGAGTGTGTAAAAGTAATTCTTCTGCTGAAAACAAACCTACTCCTACTACTACACTAACCCTAAAAAAGAAAATATAAACAAATCCTCCTACAGGTAGAGATAAATAAATTCCCTTTCTCAAAAAATGTGGCCATGTATATGATTTGGCGTTGAACCTAGATCTTATTATGAGTGAGAAACTAACAAGAGGCCGATCCTCCACCCAAATCATTAAGGTATCAACATCAATAAAAAATACCTTCTCAAACCGATTGACATTGGACTCCTCAAGGTGTTGATGGTGACCCTTGGTGCTTTTATACTCATCCTCATGCCTTGGAGTGGACATGAATTGTTTTGGATTCTCCCTTGGCACCAATGAAGACAAGTACCTTATTGGGCACAGTTTGGTCCTTTGAATGTGCCCATCATTCGAATCTCAACCCCAAGACCGCAATCTTCATGTAGACCTTCTTAGGTGGATTGTGTGAAAGAGATGGGATCCTCGTGCTCTTTTCCCTCCTCCTTCTAAGAATAACATGGCAGATCATGATCTTCCAATCTTAGATCTAGAGATTCATTGTGATATATAGGATGATGTCCTTAAATACTCCCTTCCATGGCATTGGAATCATGTGCTTGGAAGGAAGGTGATGGAGGAGAAAATGATGTGATCTCATAGGGCTCTTTTCCATCAAGATGATCCTCTTAGTCTAATGCACAATATGCCTCCTCGTTGTCCTGTTGTGCGCGCACTCAACCTCCTCCATCGTTTCCTTTAGATCTACAATTTTCTAACCATGGTTCCCCTCATTCTCAAATATGAAGTTCGAAAGCTCAAATTCTTCTTCGAAATTAGAGCTTGAAGGCGATGAAGTGGGAGGAAGAATTGAAGGTTCTTTTTTGGCTTGCTTTACACTTGTTTCTTCGAAATCGTATGGTTCTCCTCCGTAATCGCACCCTCTAGAGGTAACTAATTTTCATCTAGAACAGAACCGTATGATTTCCTCTTCCCATTTGGAGTCGTATGATTCACACCATTATTCAATAATCCCCGTAGTCATCAAACATGATGACATTGGTTGGCGAAGATGCGTAGGTTGGGGGTTTTCATCTATGGTAGAACTAGCAGAGGGGACTTGGAAGAAAATAGGAGGATGGATGCGAAGGGATGGAAGGCGCACTAGATTTTTTAACCTTCATTTCTTCTTCCCATTCTCGTAACTGGGGCAACATCTCGGTGATGAGGTGCAGCTTCTCATGGGCACTAAACCATCCTAGTATGGGGCTAACCCACGGATAAGGTACCGTATAGCCAACTTCAGCTCCCATTATGGATCTCTTAACTCGAGCTACATCATTTCCATCTCCATATTTTTCACCTACCTGTCAAAATCAGCTTTGGACAAGGAGTTTCAACCATCATCTGGATAAACCTATTCTTCATGAACATTTTGGTTAGAAAAAGTGGGTTGTATGCATTTTCGGGATAATGGGGCTTATAAATCTTATTTGGAGGAGGATTTTGAAACTATGGGGATGGAGGGAAATAATTATGTTGCTGCAAATGAGAATTTGATGGCAGGAGAGAAGTCATCATTACATAAGTTCATGGGATGGAAGAAGATGAAAGATGTGGAAACAATAGCGGGTGGAAATGGATGGGAAGGTCTACAACTCGAGAGAATGGATTGTTGACCAGATGGAGTGACTAGATGTGCTTTGCATGTTCCTCAAAAGGGTAAATTTCACAAATAACACATCAAATTGATGAAATAAAGTTGTGAGGTCCTTCAGACTTATCCTTCGGGCATGCAAAAAATAACGATTGTGGTCACACGGTGGCTTAAGATTTTTTGTTTTATAATGAGACATCTATGAAAAAGGAACTCTAACTTATGTGATCTCCCCACTGGGCATGCCAAAACTATTGATTCAAAATCACATCACCCTTGAAAGGCCTCGGATATGAGTGGGGCATTGTGTGTGATCGCACAACATGGGACCATTCCTCAAGCTATGGGACTTGCGAGACTTGAGAAGGCCCTCTAGAGAAATCCTTATTCTTCTTCCTAAACTACCTACCAAAATCTACTGTATTGAAGGAAAACTATCTAATCCTAATCTAACCCTCCAAGGAGATAGAGAGAAGGAGAACTACATAAAAAAAAAAGCCTACAATAATCGGTGATAGACAAGAAAAGAAGGTGGATGATTATAGATCCAATCGCCTAAAGTGGAGAGAGGTGAGCAATGGAGAGGATGGACAGATGCATCATAGGCCAAAGATATATGTCACATAGAAGAATGAGAGAAGAAGAGTGGGAATAATCTCAACCCGCACCAATCACTCCTAGAAAAGCATTTAATCCACCTACTCAATGAGGGGTTTCTTGATAGATTTCATGCCTTCACGTGTTTTTCCTTGCTTCGCAAGAAGGAGGCACATTCTTCATCATGGTGGATGGTGGGAGACTTGACAGCCTTGGAAATTGAGGGCTAAAACATTAATGGTGGCAGGTGGGTAGTAGGCATCGAGACCTTTCCAAAAGTCCTCTCCCGCTCGAATCTAAGCTTCCAAGTCGAAAGATATGGTTGTTTAAAGATGCTTTGGGTTTGGGGTCTATACGCACAAGGTTTAGGTGGTAGCCTTGCGTGTCTTAAGGTTTCACCTCCCTCCTTTCACTCATGAATTTACACCAAGGAGACACATGGTACCTTCCATGGGCATGCTCTATATCCTTTGTGTTCTCCCTGATTCCCTCTTGTTGGCAGAGACCCTATGCCTGACCTAAGACATGTGCAGCTTTGTGCTAATTTGGAAACTGCTCCCGATTTTACCTCTAAGGTTGTGCGAAGAGGCACATGGAAAGATGGTGCATGTTTGGGGACCGCCTCCAGATTTTAACTTTGAAGATGCACCGAGATGACACACGGAGGTTTCCTTTGACCTATGTCAAGCTTGGACTTTTCAACGTCGACCTTATCTTTTTAGACTCACGACACATGGTGGGTTGGCACTCTTTTGGGGACTACCTTTTTGGTCGCACCTTTGAATTTGCACTAAAGAGACACTTGGGGCTTCGCCATTCCTTTTATACTTAACCGATTTGGGGTCGGTTCAACTTTCGGGCTCTAACCATGTGGTGGGTTGGTGCTAGTTTAGGGTCCTTCTTTGGGCCACACCTTTTGAAGTTCCACCAATGAGACATGTGGAGGTTCCACCGACCCCCTTATACTTAGCTGATTTTGGCCTTCTTCCCATTTAGGAACAAATTATTGGACCCTAGACACGTGGAGAGCTAGTGCTAGTTTTAGGGACCACCTTTGGAGTTGATCTTTGAAGTTACACCGAGTCTACACATGGAACCTTCCATTGGCTCTGCCTTGTTTAGAATTTTCAACTACCGACTCTATCTCCTTTTAAACTGGGATACGTGGAAGCCTCACGCTCCTTTAGGGACTATCCTTGGATTCTACCCTTCGAATTAGGCCAATGAGACATGTGGCTCCTTCCGTGGCCTCGCTCTCGTACTTAGCTGATTTAATGATTGTCTCTACCCCCATTTGGACTCTAAAATGTGGGCTCACATGACTGAACCGACATTTCCAATTGTCTTCTATGTGGGGTTGTGTTTGATCAAAAAAAAAAAAAAAAAAATTGGGGGAAGAAATTGGGATAACAAGGTCGATATAGAGGGCTTTCCTATACCCATTGCAACAACATAGGTACTAAAAGAATGCATAGATGTCATAAAAATGAGGTACTAGATGCGATACATCTGAAAAGAGAAATATAACACCATATTGATTTTATCCCATGAGCAACCCTTCCTAATCAGGAAACCTACATGATGAGCCCAACATAGAGTAAGGAGTTGAATAGAAAAGTGATAGATTTGATAAAGAAAGGGTCAAAGAGAAAATACATGATTCCATGATTAAGTGCATGATTATTGACTCCTAAAAATTATGGATACTGGAGTTTGCATGTGGATAGTAGAGTAATAAATAAAAGCAAAACTAAACATAAAATCTGAATTCCAATATTTGATGACATGATGGATATACTAGAGAGAGCCCTATATTTTCGTAATATTGATCTACGAGTGGATACTACCATATTTGAATCCATGAAGGGGATGAATGGAAAATAGATTTTAAAATGAGAGATGAGTTGTATGAGTGGATGGTGATTCCATTTGGGTTATCTTATACACCTAGTAAATTCATGAGGTTGATGAATATACTACTCCGAGAATATAATGGTAATTTTTTTATTTTTTTGATGATATTGTGATATTCATTAAGATAGTAGAAGAACATGTATTGCATTCAAAATTGGTTTGAGTATTTTTTACAAAATTATATTTTGTATGTAAACTTAAATAAGTGTAGATTTATTTATAAAAATCTATTTTTTTGGTGTATTTCATGACAGAGGATTGGGTGAGGTGGATGAGGAAAAATTGGAGAATATTTTGGAATGGCCTATTAAAAGGAAGGTCCTAGAGGTTTTTAGTTTTCATTACTTGGAAAAAATTTATAGGAATTTTATTAGAAATTTTAGTACAATTGTTGTGCCCATAATGGAGTACATGAAGGGAAAGGAGTTTGTATGGACAAATGTAACAACTAATAGTTTTGAATTGTTGAAAAATAAATTACCAGAGAAAATGATTTTTGTATTGCCATATTTTAGCAAGGTATTTTAGGATGATTGTGATGCCTCACATGTTAGTATTAGAGCAAGTACTAAATCAATAAGGATGACCTATAAAATTGTTTAGTGAAAATATGAACGAGGTTAGGAGGAAATATACTACATATGATGTGGAATTTTATGCTATTATTCAAGAATTAATGCTCTGGTTACATTAGTTAGTAGCTAATGCATTTGTACTCTTTACTAATCATGAATCATTGAGGTATGTAAACAAACCAGAGAATATAAATATTAGCCATGAAAAATTTGTCTTTTTAAAAAATAAATTTTTTTCATACAACATAAATTAGGTAGCCGAGTCAAGTTTGTGTTATCTTCTAGTGATGTTGATAACAATGGAAAATGAACTCATAGGGTTTTAGGTAGTTAAACAATTGTATGAAAAATATCTATATTTTGGAGATGTTTTGAGACGATATAAGGACCCTATAGTGGGTAGTGGTTGTTGTGATTATTTGATGAAAGATGGCTATTTATTCTTGGTAAAATAATTGTGCATCCATGTTGGTTCAATCAGGTAAAATATTGTAAGATAATTGAACAATAGGGGTTTGGATAGATAGTTTGGTAAAATTAAGATAACTTATCTTATGGTAGAGAAGTATTATTGGCTGAAGGTAAAGAGGGGAATAATTAGGATTATATCAAGATGTAGAGTGTGTGAAATAGGTAAGGGCCATGAAAAAAATACTTCATAACACATGATGAGGAAACAAATTTATATTTTTGTGGTAGATAGGATTTCTAAAAAGAAACATTTCATTTCTTGTATGAATGAGATAATGATTCTTTTAGGATTGAATATTTATTTTTGCGAAGTGGTTACATTTCATGGAGTTCTAAGAACGATCAAATAAGATCACGACACAAATTTTGAGTCACTTTTGAAAGAAATTGTAGAGGAAAATGGGGTCACAACTATAGTTCACTAGCAGATATCACCCCGGACTAACCGTTAGACAAAACTATTAAATAGGATCTTGGGACATATTTTACGTTGCATAGTTGGAAAAAATCTGAAAAAATGGTGTTTGGATTTACCACAATTTGACTTTTCTTATAACATGTTTGTAAATAGGTTCATGGGGATGTTTCCTTTTAAGTTTTTAATGGTAACAACCCCAAGGGAGTTTTAGATCTAATTGTGTTTCATGGTCAACATAAAAGTATTGATGATGCGTAATCATTTGCAAAACACATGCTATAATTGGAGGAACAAGTGAGGGAGAAGATGAAAGATAGTAATGAAAAATATAAAGCATCTAAGAATGTAATTAGGAGAGTAAATTCATTTGAAAAAATATATATGGTGATGGTTTGTCTATTAAAGGAGAGGTTTAAAAATGGGAAATATAATGAACTAAAGCATAATAATATTGGGCCATGTAGTATTTTGAAGAAAATGAGTGATAATGCCTAAAAGGTGTAACTACCGAGTTTTTTTTTGTTATTTCAATATTTTTTAATGTTTCTAACTTGTACAAGTTTCTAGGTCATGATGAAAATGTTGAGGATAAGGAAGTGAAATAGGAGCAACAATTCTCAAGTAATAAAAATTAGAGGATAATGTGTGTCTCATACTAAAAGATAACCACTAATATGAAGGGATTCTACAACATATATTTGGTATAGTGGGAAAGCTTGGAATAGGAATAAAATACTTGGATTATTGAGTGGGAGTTAGCGAAGATTTACAATGTAAAATTGGATAAATTCCATAAATTGAATTTTTAGGAGCATAATTATTTTCAACAAGGGAGGAATGATGTAGGTGAATAATTTTTGGAGAACATAACTTTTGATCTAACCAAATGTTGGATCATCTTCAAATTTTCTATTGTGTTCTATCTCGATTAGTAATATTTTTGGGGCAAAAAAGATTCATGTAGTGGTCTAAAATTTAGTCCAATTTTTTTTTGTTTTTCCTAGACCATAAATTTTTAATATATTTTGATCCACTTTTAGAATAAACCAATATTTGGTCCGATCCTTAATTTATGAAGGAATATTTCATTCACTAATTTTGGGCCCATCTCAAGTGTTTTACTTTCTCATTTTTATATTTTACATGGTTTTTTGAAATTGTAGGGTTTTTTGGAGAGATTGGGAAATATACGGAATATTGTAATGTAGTAACATGTTAGTGTGGATTCATAAATGAAAAGAAAACTATTTTTCAGCTTTTGGAGTTTTTTTGAAAATTATTTGTGTGATTTTTAGAGGCATTTTGACCTCTTATAGGTGAATCCACATCAAAGTTAATACCCATGGATTTTGGAAAAATGGGGTACAGGATTTTTAGTGATACTTTAAAAAAAAAAGAATATAGAGAATGGTTTCCACAAAGGACTTTACTATAATGACATGAAGATGATATGGATTTTATATACATTAATGGTAACGTGAGAAGATGTCGAAGTGGTACTCATAACAACCGATGCAACGAATATATTAGAATAATTTTTAGATTTAATACCAAAATATTTACAAGATGGTTTGTTACCTAAGACAAATATTTGAAATAACATTTATTTAGTTCCATGATAATCCCTAAAAAATCAAGATACATATAGGATGATCCCAACATTATATGCAAAACTAAATAGACAAGTATCGAATTGATGAAAAAAGGGTCTATAAGAGAAATTTTGATCCTATGTGTAGTCCTAACACTATTAAATCCCAAAAAGATGGGATGTGGAGGATGTTTACAAATAGTAGACCTATAAATACAATTACCATTAAACATATATTTTTCATACCCCTTAGATGACATGATGGATGTTCTTTTAAAAGATTTATTTTCCAAAGTTGATCTAAGGAGTGGATACTATCAAATATGGGACCTAGAAGGGGATGCATGGAATACAACATTGAAAACTGGATATGGTTTATATAAGTTGTTGATAATTCCATTTAGATCATCTTATGCAACCATTACGTTTATGAGGATGATGAATTAGGTTCGTGAGATTACATTAGTTAGTTTTTTTGTAGTATATATTTGTGATATATTGATATATTTGTTATAAGGTAAACAATTTTGACCGGATCTATGAACCGGGAGTTCCTAGGTACCTCCATTTTACATTATGTATATAATATCAGAAAACTACATGGTGGATAACCAGATAGCCATGAGAACATACCACACTTAATAAAAAAGCCAGAGCTTAAAGAGGAAAGAAAGTGATTGGATATGACATTTTGAAGCAATGCCACCCTAGGAAAAAACCAAAAAAATATGTAATATCTATAATAGTAGGCCTTACAGGAATTAAACAGGAGCATCTACCAACTCATATTTGGGACTGATTATTTCCTCCTCCACAGGAGCCACATTATGAATCTTGGTGCTACTACGACGAATATGGGTTTATTGCTGGGTGTCCGTAAGGAGAAGGGACTACGTTGAAGCTCCATGTTCATGAACCCAAGCCACGCGTGGTGTAATTGGACCTATTGGCCTATCCAAATACTCTAGTTCGAGATGTGATATTAAAGCATCCTTCGTCGCTTTAGAGATACATTTCACAAGGAGTGCTACCATGAACTTCCACAACACTTTATTTCTCCTCTCTATTTATTGGACGAGATCCCTATCAACCCCACTCGAACCCACATCATCTCCTTCAAGCATGAAACAGGAAGGCATGCAGAAGCCCCAAACCGCCTCTTCCAGCCCAACCAAGTTGTGGGGAGAGATGAAATGGCAGGTGATGGGAACTTCTTCTTTCTTGTCTTCGCTAATCATGAACATATAGGTCACAAAATGAGACCTGATTTCAGCATTGACTCGAGGATTCCCAGAGCTCTGTAGAAAACCAATGATAGTAATGGCCTCAATGGCCTTACGAATCCAAGGGCATTCGAACTAAATTTTTTTCATCCGGGTCAGTGTGACAGGCCCATAAAAAGCCATCTCTTGCATTTCTCCCCTCAAATACAAACTAGGAAATGGGCCAAATTCCATCTTGAATTAGAAAGCAAAACCCGTAGTGACAATAAATGGATTAAAAAGATGAAGCAAATGTGGGAAAGAGATAAATTAAAACGAGGTCACTCACGGTGTTGTCATTTGGCTTGCCACATGAGAGATGGCATCATTATTCAGAATGGTAGCTATACATGGCCACTCACTGTAAACGTTGGATGAAAGGGAAAGGGGAATTTGAGATACACCAAATTTGGTCAGAAAATCCTCCACTTTATTTCCTTCTCGGTAAGTGTGTTGGATTTCCCACAATTCCAATTTGGATAACCAGTGGATTACATTGGATATGAAGTAATCGAGTGTCAAGTTTTTGATATTACCTTTTTAAATGGCTTGAATGATGGCCATTTCATCCCCTTCAATGAGGAGATGAATTACACCATTTTACACTACTAATTTGATACCAGAGAGAAGTTCCTATGCATCGACTTGATTACAAGTTTCATTTGGAAAGTAGAAGTAGCTTGCATAAATCAACCAACTTAACTCATTTCGAAGAAGATACCCCGCCTCTGAGAGACCAGGGTTTCATTTTGTGGTCCCATCAAAATTTAATTTATAAAAACCCAAGGCGGTGGAAGCCATCTGATTACTTTTTTATACATCTGAAAAACCTTGAAGACTAAGAGAGTTAGGAGAAGGTATCTTTGTTAGAGGCCAGAACTTTCTAATTGCAACATCCCAGCTGGAAAAGTTGAGAAGATTCCAGCACCGGGGACTGAAATTTATGGAAATGGTAACTTCTATCTTTTGGACAACTAATTGCAAACTCTTTGCGAAGTTTCTGAAAATATATGAATTGCTTTCGTTCTAGATATGCCAGATGAGGAGGAAATCACTGCACACCCAACTGAAGCCCAAAGAATTATTTTTCTTGAGCATAAGCCAAGATTCCAGAGTGGCTTTGATGGTAGGCCCTACAACCCAGGACAAATCTAATTTTGAGCATAGCCAGTTCCAAATATGTTGAGAAAAGGGACAATGAAGAAGAAAATGATCCACATCTTCTTCTACATTCTCATAGAGAAAGCATTTGGTAGGCCCTTGTAATCCCAACCTTCTTCTCCTAATCTGAGTGAGAAAATTACCTTTGTAGACCATCTAAAAAAAAGGCGCCAACCTTGGGGATGCAATTCACATCCCAACAACCTAACTAGGAGACAGACCCTTGTCCCTCATGGTGTACAAGAAACATATAACCTGATTTTACAAAATACTGACCTAAGCTGTTGCCAAGCCAAATGACCCAATCGAGGGCATTAGTGAAGGAGGCTATGCGATTTTTCAACATGTTGTTGTATACTTCCTTCACTTCTTATGGAACGTCCGAGCTTCTATCAATTTCAAAAAAAAGGAGAACCATCCCCTCACTAGGCTCCATAATTTGCCATGTGGTCACCCCAAACCGCTTGAGTGGAATATTTAACTGTTTCTAGCTCTTGAGTTATGGAAAGGGACGAAATTCCACCCCAGGAGTCTTCCAAGAACTTTTCTTTTGCCCCATTTCCAATCTTCCATGAAGTTAGTGCTCAAAAAACCACATGGAAAAAGTAAATGAAATTCCATATATGGGACCCCTTGGGAAACTTAAGCAAAGTAAAAGTGTCGTTAGGGCTGTGATTTTAAAGCTATTTCTACAGCAAATTTTTTTGACCAAAGCTGGAGGGATTGGAGAGTGTATTCCAAATATGTTGGGCTACTAGCACCATGTTCTACAGAACCAAATCCAAAATATTGGCGCCCCCTAAACCTTAGGAATTTTTATGTCCTCCCACTTTACAAGATGGAATTTTCTCTCCATACCATCTCCTTTCCATAAGAATTTGCGTAATATTTTCTCAATTTGATGTAGAATTCCTTTAGGTATTTGCAAGACTGAAATCATAAAAATTGGCAAGGCATTGAGGACTGTTTGAATACGCTGAATTCTTCTTGCAAAGGAGAGACACTTACCCTTCCAAGACGTGAGCATTTGTTCAAAGGGTGATAAAATATCCTTCCATAGGGAGGATTTACCAACCCCATAGAAAAGGGGAATTCCTTTGTTTTATTTCGTAAGAAAAAGCCTCGAAAATATAACAATATGTTTGATTCACCTTTGCATAGGAATAGTCAAATTAAAAAATAAAATTGAGGATTTGGGAAGATTCATTACATGTCCTACTACTAGGGAGTACGAATTAAGGATAGTATCAATCTCCTTAGCTTTGACCACCGATGAAACTCCGAAGAGAAAAGTTTCATCCACAAATAGTTGATGGGAAAGGAGATCTCCATGTCACCACTTTAAGACCTTCAACTACCTAGAAGAGATAACTTATGAGAAGGCTCTGCTGAGCATATCAGAAACCAACAAGAAGAGGAAGGAGGAGAGGGGGTCACCCTATCTTAAACCCCTATTGCTTGTAAAAATCCCTTCTGCCGAACCATTGACTAGAACTAAGAAAGAAGGGGTGGTGATGCAAATGAAAATATAGAAGCAGAAGACTTCACTAAACATAAGCTTGAGCATTACCTATATTAAAAAGAACCAATTGAGTCTATCATAGGCCTTGCTGAAGTCTAGTTTCAACAACATGTTAGGTTGTGATTACAGAATAAGCAGTGAATTATCTCGTGAGAAAGTATGATGCCATAAAAAATGGATCGACCCTGAAGGAAACCACTCTAATTTTTGCTAATGATATTGTTCAAGATGGGTCTGAGCCTAAGGGCTATCACCTTGGAAATAATTTTTTAGGATGTATTGCACAAGGAGATGGGTCGGAAATCCTCCAAAGAATCCGCAGTGAAATTTTTAGGGAACATACAAATAAAAGTGTGATTCAAAACACCAAGAATTTTCTGAGATGATCTTGATTCTTCAGCGATTTCCCAGACATCGTTGCGTACTATGTCCTAGAATTTTTGGAAAAAGACTACGAGGAAACTTTCCGGACCAGGGGATTTATCCCTTTCCATAGAAAAACTAGTGGCCTGATTTATTCTTTAGAGAAGGGATCCATAAGGATGGAATGAATTGCTTCATTGATCAGAGTTGGGACATGAGACAACAGTGAGTTTTGATGATGGTGGCGAGATTATAGATCACCTAACAATAGCTCATGGAAGAAGGAGATAGCTGCATCCTTAATCCCTTGTTGATCTAAAATCCAATCCCCATTTTCCATTTTGAGCTTGGATATATAATTGGCACTGCGTTTGGCCTTTAGGGAGGAGTGCAAACACTTTGTGTTTTGGTAACCATCTTTAAGGTAGTTTTCTGCTGATTTTTTTCCAAAATATTTCCTCTCTTAGGATAAATTATCCTAGCTTGGAAAGCAAGGATTTATCCTTCAGATACTCCTCTTGACCCATCCCATTGGTAAAAATGTACTCATTGAGAATTTTGATCTCTGCTTTAGTTCTCTTTTTTTCCAAAAAATGTGGTTGAAGTGAAGGTGATTGTAATAGGATAACCTTGAGCCTTTGCAATTTCTATGAAAGAATGAACATCTTGGTGCCCCAGATACGACTAGAAGCCCACCAATCATTAACTACATGAAATAAAGTTGATTCCCTAAGCTACATTAATTCAAACTTGAAATGATTTTTCTTTGGGGGATGGTCAAATGATATTTTCAATGAAATTGGGAAGTGATCTAAGCCTCGATATTGGAAGAACATCACCTTCCAAAAGGATATGGTGTTGGAGCCATGTACCATTAGTTAGGAATCTATCCATCCTTTCATAATGCTGCTGAAACCAAATCTGCGATTAGTCCAGGTGAACCACCCATGCTTAAGTTCTAGATCCACTAGATCCAAGTTAGGATTGTGGATTTCTTATAATTCCCCCGCTCTTATCCCTATCAGAAGAAATGAAGTTAAAATTCCCAGATAAAAGGACCAAATCATCCTCCATAGCCAAAAGGTCCATCCAAATCTTCCTCATGGAAATCAAACTATTCGGAGCGTAAATGTTGCAAAGGAAAAATGAAATATCATAATGAAGAACTTCTAATCTACACTAGAGAAAGTGATTGCTGGACTTCAAAAGAGAAATCTTAACCTTATTGGTTTTCAAAAAAATCCTCAGACCTCCTGAGGAACCCAATAAACCAATTGAGAGGCTGATTCAACATTTTAAGTTGGCAATGCAAAATTTTAGACAATCTGCATAAGACATCTTAGTTTCTTGGAGGAGACAGATATCAGAATCTTGATCTAGCATGTAATATTTTACCAAACGTTGCTTGTTAGGGGCATTGAGGCCCCTAACATTCCAAGAAAAAAATCTCATTTTCTCTTCGGGAGGGATGGGCCTTCCCTACTTACTTTGGGGAAAAAATTACTAATTTGATTATGCTTACCTTTGGTAATCACCTTTACTTTACTTGACTCATTATTTGGCCTACATGTCGGTGTTGAAGAACCAAATTTGCAAGAGATTACAAGCCCAGGAAAGTTGGTAAAAATCAATCCAAGATCATACTATGCATTGGCAAAGGGGACTCCCGAGTTCCCTTTATGTCTTCTTGTGGCTCTGTCTTATTTTCATTGCTAAGAAGGTTTGACTTGTCCAACTCTTCCAAGGAGGCACTATGGCCAAATTCCATGCCATCTTGAACTATCTTGGAGAGTTTTGCAGATTCTTCTAACAATTCTTTATATTACTTAAGAAGTGTGTTCGGGGAAAAGACCAGAACTGAATGGAGGCTTCTGCTCCCGGAGAATCCCTGAACATGGGATTTCTAAACATTTCGGACTTCATTGGAACATTTAGGGATCCATTTTGGCCCGACTAGCTTGGGTGGAGCTCTGCATTCCAATTGATGATGCCCGATTTTTCATCATTTGAAGCACTTCGAGAAAGCTGTTTCCACCTCAACTTTCGAACCCATGTACCGAGAGGACTTTGAATAGATATGGACTATGGGATATTCCTAGTGGGGTCAAAAAGAATACAAACTCGGATGAAGGTAGCTAAAGAACCCTCCAACATCCTGGGATCAATTTGAACGAATTTACCCATACTCCCGCAGATTTTAGATAAAATTTTAGGGTTCCAATATTCCAAAGGAAGGGCATAAAGATGAATCTATACCTAGTGAAACTCAAAGCAACTATACTAAGAGAATCCTACTTTGGCACTAAATTCCTAACTGAAGGCCCCATTTAGCCAAAAGAGAGGCTCTGTTGAGAAGGACTTCTTCTTTCCTAGCTTTGCTGCGAAAGAGGATAGAAAAAATCCCTTGGCTAAGAAACAAACCCACGTGCCCGGACTCCCATTTCTCTTTGCGGCACAAGGAAATTTCACATGTAGAGAACCAATTCCCTATGAATTTGGCTATTAGAGCCCTACTATTGAAAAGGGTGATTTGTCCTTCCAACCCATCCTCGGCCCTAAGAACCACATTACCATCTTGCGCTAAATTCTATGGAAATAGGTCCTCATTGAAAAATTCCTGAACCTCCTGCATAACCCAAATAGCTTTGTAGAAAACAAGCGGCACTTTGAAGACTCCTCCCGATTCAAAATGGGAAAATTTGGTTGGTTGCATAGAGCTTATCAATCTTAGTGGAATTAGAGCTTTTGGGGAGGGGGAATCCTCTTTGGATGAAGGGGAGGATGCCTTCAAATTTTGGAGATTCTAGTTTGAGAACTATTTCGGTGGGAAGGAGGTATGTTTCCATCATTTTTGGACCATAGTGAGTGACTCCTCCAACCCAAGGGAATCGTATTAGCGCAAGATAAGGGAGGTGAAAAATCAGGAATATATGAGTTCCATATATCACCCTAGTTCAAGTGCATCGAACCTTCCCGCAAGAAAAGGACCCCACCATGCCATGTGATTTTCCCAAAACACCTCAGTAGATGTCGATTCGCATGTTTTCCTATGCGAGCCCCATTTAACAAATTTATTAATTTCAAAGCACTATTTTATTTTCCAAAATTATTTAATTTTCTCGTGATATATTGATATTCACTAGAAGTAAAGAGGATCATTTATTTTATTTGAGGATGGTGTTGTAAGTATTAAGGAAATATATGTTATATCTTTGGAATTTGATAAAATGAAATTTTATGTAGAGGAGAATCGTATTTTTGGACTTGTAGTTTGAGAAGATACAATAGGAAGGGTGAATGTAATTGTTGAATGACTTGTCCCAAAGAATGTAATATATGTAATAAATTTGTGTGGTTTTATATATATATATATATATATATATATATATATATATATATATATACATACATAAATTCTATCCAAATTTTTGTAATATTTCAACACTAATAATAGAATGTGAAAATGAAAATAGTTTGTGTAGAAAAAGGAAGTAACTAAGATATTATTATTATTGAGAAGAAAGTTATGAATTCATTTTTTTCATTACCGATTTTAATAAAATATTTGAAGTTGATTGTGATTCTTCACATGTGGGAATTTGTGTTTCTTAAATTCGAGAAGGAAGGATGATACCATATTATAGTGTGAATTTGAATAAGGTATAAAAAGTATTCTACTTATTCTATTTAATATTATAGAAAATTGTAAAAGCATTTGTGCATTACATGAATTACATGGAACCAAAGGATTCTATGTTGTATATACATTACCAATCCTTAAAATTTGTGAATATACGAGAAAAATAAATAGTAGGAATGCAATGTGGGTTCTATTATTTCATGGGTTAAATGTTTCTTAAAGCATCATCAATCAATAGGACAAAACTAGGTAAGTGATGCTTTGAGTAGACATGTTCCCTTTCTAACTATTATAATAAGCGAAATGGTGGTTTGAAGGTATTAGATAATTTTATGATATTGATCCTTAGTTTGGGAGGTTTTTTTGAGGAACAAAGGATTCAAAACGTAGGTTAGATAGGTTGTAATGCCCACAAATGCCCCGCACAAAACCCAAGACAAGTTAAATTGGAAAAATTACTTGAATTACTTTTTTTGTTAAAACCGGTTTCTGCAACATTTAGAATATTTCTTGGTTAACAACCTATCATTTTAATTAACAATTAATTTATATTATTAAGTCTCTAGTTATGTTTTTTTAAATACATTCATATAATCCTTATTTAATTTAATAACGCAGTTCAAAAGTCAATTAACAATTTATTAATCTTGGGCTAAGACTAGACTAACCCCCCTTAAAAATAAATACAAATAAATTTAATCCTGATTATAAATATTGCCTAACTACCAAGAGGAGAATTTGATTTAATTTAATACAAGGTCATGGCCTCTTATTTAGGGGTCACTAACTAAACATTATGGATTACCAAATAATTTTAACTTCTACATCACTTAAGTGGCCCCATTCAAGTTGACTCATGCATTTCATTTGAAGATATTCCCACCTAACTCTCACCTAACTTTTGTAGGGATGATTTTTAGCCATTGGATAGATTAAATTTGGGCAATTGGATCTAATGGATTCAAACTAACCCTAAACTTCTTTATGGAGAGCTTTTATTCATTCATTTGACTTATTTCCTCATTTTGTTTTGTAGGTTTATGGGAGGAGAAGGAGAAGGAAACCATGGAAGGATAATGGAGCTTAGGATGGATGCTCCCATTTTTTTTGTATACTATTTGTAGTTTTTTGGGGTTTTCCAACATTTTGGGTTCTCATTCCATTTTACCCTCTCCTAGGGTTTGGCTAAAATTTCATTTGTTGTTAATCTATTTCAATGTATATACCCATTTGGGTATATGGGCATTTTCCCATTTTTAATCTATTTCAAAAGACTATATTTACATGATTTAAATTTACATAGCACAATTAATATGTTTGTTAAATATATATTTATATATACGTGTGTATATACGTATATATATATATATATATATATATATATATATAGAGAGAGAGAGAGAGAGAGAGAGAGAGAGAGACACACATATATACTTGTCTTCTCCTTTTAAAATTTAGCCCATATTTTACTTATATAAAATTGTATATAAATTTATATACATATATATATATATATACATATATATAATATTGTAATTTCTCTATTATTATTTAATTTTAATGATATTAAAATATTAATAATATAAAAATAATCGTAGTTATTTAAATTCTTTTTTGTTTTGTATTATAAATAACACAATGATAAGTTTAATATATGCAAAGATTTGTAAAGAATTTTTATATAATTAATATTAATCATAGTCACATCTAGGAATAGATATATGAAATAAAAATTTCATTTATATTATTATTATTATTATTATTCCATATAAGACTAAATTTGATAGAATAGTATATTTTATTATACAATCCAATACATTTTGCGAAAGGAATATGTTTAGTCATCTAAAAAAATAGGTAACACACTACTTTCTTTCCTTCAACATGACTAGAATGCAACTACAATTTAAATACTTCATTATGCCTTTCATGTAATAAAATAAGAGTAACTATTCATTTTCCTTCACAAGATAAGTAGTTCTTTCCAACAAGGTATACAACAAAAGCTCTTTCTCCATTCAACTAAATCACAATAACTTGGAATAAATAAAATATGCAAGACTTTCTTTCAATCACAATTTTCTTTTACAATTACATCTATCTTAAAACTTTGAATAACATACAAGTGAAGGAGAGTTTCATTTCAACCAACATACAACTCAACTTTTCTCCTTTCACTATAATACTTTCAAATTTGAATAAATGAATGTACAAGCTTTATTTTAAGTATACAAGGGTTACAATCTTCCACTCAAAGTGGGAATAATAGAATTATCAAGATACAACATAAGGAATTTCAGCAAGGCCAAAACACAAGTCTTCATTGCATATCATCTTCCAACTTGTAGCTTCAATCTTGAACACTTCAATATTTCAAAACTTGGATCATAATACAAGGAAAATGGCATATAGATGATGCTCTATACGCAATCTATGATACAATAAGGGGAGAAACCATATCCTTATTGGCCCCTGAGCCCCAAACAAAGAAAAGTGAGGGATCTTGAGCAACATTTGAATTTTTTTACAAGAATAGCTTCCACAAAAAAATACAATCGAAACATTAAACACATTTAAATGGACATACTCAACAAAATTTAACACTTTCTCAAACAACACAATAGGTTTGAGATCAAACCAAAAAGGAGCAAGGAATATGGGAACCACCTCCTTTTTCTTCCCAATTGAAGTAAGAGTTTCTCCCAAATCCTCCATGTGCACAATATAACAACAAAATATCCTTATCTCTCCCTTGCAAGAATGCAAAAATATGTCCATGTTTTCCTTTTCACTCCCCATAGGTGAAATTCCCAATCAAAATCCCTTCGAAATTCATGCCTCACATCTCCCTTTTCCCTCCCCAATGGTCCAATAAATCATTCTCCCACACCCAACCATCATCTCCTTCAAGCATGAAACAAGAAGGTATACAGGATCCCTAAACCACCTCTTCCAGCCCAACCAAGTTGTGGGGAGAGATGAAATGGCGGGCGATGGGAACTTCTTCTTTCTTGTCTTCGCTAATCATGAACATATAGGTCACAAAATAAGACCTGATTTCAGCATTGACTCGAGGGTTCCCAGAGCTCGTAGAAAACCGGTGATAGTAATGGCCTCAATGGCCTTATGAATCCAAGGGCATTCGAACTAATTTTTTTTTCATCCGGGGTCGGTGTGACAGCCCGTAAAAATACATCTCTTGCATTTATTCCCTCAAATACGAGACTAGGAAATGGGTTGAGTTCCATTTTGAATTAGAAAATAAAACCCGTAGTGACAATAAATGGATTAAAAAAATGAAGCAAATGTGGGAAAGAGATAAACTAAAACGAGGTCACTCACGGTGTTGTCATTTGGCTTGCCACATGAGGGATAGCATCATTATTCGAATGGTAGCTATACATGGCCACTCACCGTAAACGTTGGAAGAAAAGGAAAGGGGGATTTGAGATACACCAAAGTTGGTAAGAAAATCCTCCGCTTTATTTCCTTCTCGGTAAGTGTGTTGGATTTCCCACGATTCCAATTTGGATAACCAAAGTGGATTGCATTGGATATGAAGTAATCGAGTGTCCAGTTTGGGGTATTACCTTTTTTAATGGCTTGAATGATGACCATTGAATCCCCTTCAATGAGGAGATGAGTTATGCCATTTTGCACTACTAATTTGATACCAAAGAGAAGTTCCTATGCATCGACTTGATTACAAGTTTCATTTGGAAAGTAGAAGTAGCTTGCATAAATCAACCAACTTAACTCATTTCGAAGAAGATACCCCGCCTCTGAGAGACCAGGGTTTCGTTTTGTGGCCCCATCAAAATTCAATTTATAAAAACCAAGGCGGTGGAAGCCATCGATTACTTTTTTTATACATCTAAAAACCTTGAAGACTAAGAGAGTTGGGAGAAGGTATCTTAGTTAGAGGCCAAAACTTTCTAATTGTAACATCCCAACTGGAAAAGTTGGGAAGATTCAGGCACCGAGGACTGAAATTTTTGGAAATGGTAACTTCGTCTTTTGGACAACCGATGTAGGAGCATCAAGGAACAAGACATAATAAGGTCATACAAGACCATGGTACATGTTGTCTATAGGTGTGTTAGAGTTAAATATGTTATAAAAATGAATATATGCTTGTAAGAAGTTGTTAAGGTGACTTGACTTGGCAGTTAAGGAGTAATATAGGCTAATTAAGGTATTTTTAAGCCTTGACATCATGTAATAGCTTCCTTGTACGGATTACAGGAGAGTATCAAGGTGATATACACAGGATTTCTATGTTGAGAAGATGGTTGAGTCTTCCTAGGAGTGTGAGTTGGCTTAGGAGTCAGTTTAGGAGCTTTAGAGAGTCTATTCTTAGCTAATGAATACCTATTTCATAGGTGATTCGATGGAGATGAAGAAAACAGGGGTTCTCAAGGTTTTTGAAAGGATGGAACAATGAATAACAACATGTGTATGATGTTTGAAAGAAGAATTATACTCTGGAATGCATGAAATAGCTTGTTCCAGGTGGGATCTGTGCACAAGAACCACTGGGCAGACATCAAGATTAAAACCCTCCATGACCTGCAAATGATGTAAATCTCTTGATTATCAGCATGGAAAGATTCTACAGGTGATGTGGATCACATTGGTAATTTTTGTATGTTTTGAAAATGCATAGTTTGGATTTTATAGCAAATTATTGCCTCTCGGGCCTGAACTAGGGCTTCGTATATCTTTTTATTCCATGGATAGAATCACTTGAAACTTTTACAATATCTCTGCATTGATATGATCTAAAGATCATCCAAATTTGGTGAAGAATGATCTTGTGTCGCTCAAGCTATAGGTGACTGTGTATTCGAGATACAACAGTGATGTATAGTTCACAGTCAAATAAAGAACATACACAGTTTTTGCATTATAACATGACTAATCATGATGATAGATTGATATGATGGACAAAATAGGGGTATATTGGATGTATTTGCATGATCTCAGGTCTGAATGCATGAAGCTATTACCTTGTTAGCATATAAAAGATGATTGCACAGGATTAGGACTGTATTTGGCAAGAAAGGAGGACTGCAAACATGAAGGAGATGGACACAATATGATGAAAATACACTAATGGGAGGGAACCTATCCAGGTATATTTGTTGAATATGAATGACATTGGGCATATAGGTACAAGGGAAATTCCTTCCCTCTAGTTATAATCAGACTGTACAGTGGTCTAGGACTGTGTTAGTCCACAATAAAATGTTCAAAGGGCTAATGTCAAGGAGAAGTAGAGTTAAGTACCTGTGCATGGATGTTGGATGATGACTATCCTAGTACTATTAATGTGTTCCATGATTCTAGAGAGAAATCTACCAGTGATTTGGAGTAAATGTAGACTGTGTAGGGGTTCTAGGGCTGTATAAGTCACTTCAAAAACATACAAGGGAGGTGATAAAGGAAAAACCTAGATCTAGGACAGTATATGGAGCTCATGAATACCTCAACCATTGTGAAGGGAGGTCTGTTGAGCTATGGGTATGCCCTGGGAACCAACTGATTGAGTATTAAGAGTTTGAATTGGATGTTTTTAGACTAAGTTCAGTCTTGAGGGCAGAGTATTGAGACGCACACTAGTAGAGAGATGCTTGAGCATTCGTAAAGGAACTTGAAACATTGGTTTGTTGCCTTGGTCATGTTCAATCAAGAAGAGAAGAGCTTGTGACTATATTGAAGAAAAGCTCCATTTGCAAGCAAAGGTGTATGGTAAAAGAACTCAAGAAGGTATGAATGCTTGAGATTTTATGAACGGATTTTGTAGCTTGGGACAGTCATAGAAGTTCTTTACATCTATTAAATATTGTTTCAGTGATCACAAGGTGATCACCTTTGCTCATCAAAGTTAACCCTCCTTCAGTTGTTGTCTTCAAGAATTAGTTGGTACTAGGTCTCATTGGATTTCAAGGTGAAAAGGAATACAACAGATGAGGTTGCATGAACATAAATTAATGATCCTCTAGCAGGGGTGGATGGAGTAATAGAGAAATTTCAAGATCTTTAGTATTGTAGTGAAAGACAGATCTAATCGACCCTCGCATCAACAACTAATTGCAAACTCTTTGTGAAGTTTCTAAAAATATATGAATTTCTTTCCTTCTAGATACGCCGATGAGGAGCAAATCATCGCACACCCAATCTGAAGCCCAAAGAATTATTTTTCTTGAGCACAAGCCAAGATTACAGAGTGGCTTTGATGGTAGGCCCTACAACCCAGAAAAATCAAATTTTGAGCATATCCGATTCCAAATATGTTGAGAAAAGAGATAATGAAGAAGAAAATGATCCACATCTTCTTCTACATTCTCATAGAGAAAGCACTTGGTATTTCCTTGTTATCCCAACCTTCTTCTCCTTATCTGAGTGAGAAAATTACCTTTGTAGACCATCCAAAAAAAGGCCCCAACCTTGGGGATGTAATTCACATCCCAACAACCTAACTAGGAGACAGGCCCTTGTCCCTCATGGTGTACAAGAAACATATAACCTGATTTTACAAAATACTGACCTTAGCTGTTGCCAAGCCAAATGACCCAATCGCGGGCATTGGTGAAGGAGGCTATGTGATTTTTCAACATGTTGTTGTATACTTCCTTCACTTCTTATGGAACGTCTAGAGCTTCTATCGATTTCAAAAAAAAGGGAGAACCATCCCCTCACTAGGCTCCATAATCTGCCATGTGGTCACCCCAAACCGCTTGAGTGGAATATTTAATCTGTTTCCAGCTCTTGAGTTAGGGAAAGCGATGGAATTCCACCCCAGGAGTCTTCCAAGAAATTTTATTTTGCCCAATTTCCAATCTTCCATGAAGTTAGTGCTCAAAAAACCACATGGAAAAAGTAAATGAAATTCCATATATGGGACCCCTTGGGAAACTTAAGCAAAGTAAAAGTGTCGTTAGGGCTGTGATTTTAAAGATATTTCTACAAAGAAATTTTTTTGACCAAACTGGAGGGATTGGAGAGTGTATTCCAAATATGTTGGGCTACTAGCACCATGTTCTACGTAACCAAATCTAAAATATCGCCCCCTAAACCTTAGGAATTTTTATGACCTCCCACTTTACAAGATAGAATTTTCTCTCCATACCATCTCCTTTCCATAAGAATTTGTGTAGTATTTTCTCAATTTGATGTAGAATTTTTTTATGTATTTGCAAGACTGAAATCATAAAAATTAGTAAGGCATTGAGGACTATTTGAATACGCTGAATTCTTCTTGCAAAGGAGAGACACTTACCCGCCCAAGACGTGAGCATTTGTTCAAAGGGTGATAAAATATCCTTCCATAGGGAGGATTTACCAACCCCATAGAAAAGGGGAATTCCTATATATTTTTTTCGTAAGAAAAGCCTCTGAAAATCTAACAATATGTTTGATTCACCTTTGCATAGGAATAGTCAAATTAAAAATAAAATAAAGGATTTGGGAAGATTCGTTACATGTCCTACTACTAGGGAGCAAGAATTAATGATAGTATCAATCTCCTTAGCTTTGACCAATCGATGAAACTCGAAGACAAAAGTTTCATCCACAAAATGTTGATCGGAAAGGAGATCCCCGTGTCACCACTTTAAGACCTCGCAATTACCTAAAAGAGATAACTTATGAGAAGGCTCTACTGAGCATATCAGCAACTAACAAGAAGAGGAAGGAGGAGAGGTGGTCACCCTATCTTTAACCCCTATTGCTTGAAAACATCCCTTCTTCCAAACCATTGACCAGAACTGAGAAAGAAGGGGTGGTGATGCAAATGAAAATATAGAAGGTAAGACTTCACTGAACCCAAGCTTGAGCATTACCTGTATTAGAAAGCACCAATTGAGCCTATCATAGGCCTTGCTGAAGTCTAGTTTCAACAACATGTCGGGTTGTGATTTAGAATAAGCAAAGTGAATTATCTCGTGAGAAAGTATGATGCCATCAAAAATGGATCGACCCTGAAGGAAACCACTCTACTCTTTGGTAATGATATTGTTCAAAATGGGCCTGAACCTAAGGGCTATCACCTTGGAAATAATTTTGTAGGATGTATTGCACAAGGAGATGGGTCGAAATCATCCAAAGAATCGGCAGGGAGATTTTTAGGGAACATACAAATGAAAGTGTGATTCAGGACACCAAGAATTTTCTGAGATGATCTTGATTCTTCAACGACTTCCCGGACATCATTGCGTACTATGTCCAAGAATTTTTGAAAAAGACTACCAAGAAACTTTCCGACAGGATTTATCCCTTTCCATAGAAAAAACTACTGACCTGATTTATTATTTAGAGAAGGGAGCCATTAGAGTGGTATTAATTGCTTCATTGATCAAAGTTGGGACATGAGACAACAAAGTGAGTTTTGATGATGGCGACGAGATTATAGATCACCTAACAATAGCTCATGGAAGAAGGAGATACCTGCATCCTTAATCCTTGTTGATCTAAAATCCAATCCCCATTTTCCTTTTGAGCTTGTATATATAATTGGCACGCGTTTGGCCTTGTGGAGGAGTGGAAACACTTTGTGTTTTGGTAACCTTCTTTAAGGTAGTTTTACGCTGATTTTTTTCCAAAATATTTCCTCTCTTAGGACCAGCGTTATCCTAGCTTGGAAAACAAGGAATTATCCTTTAGATACTCCTTTTGACCCATCCCATTGGAAAAAATGTACTCATTGATAATTTTTATCTCTCCTTTAGTTCTCTTTTTCCAAAAATATTTGGTTGAAGTGAAGGTGATTCCAATGTAATAGGATAACCTTGAGCCTTTGCAATTTCTGTGAGAGAATGAACATCTTGGTGCCCCAGATATGACTAGAAGCCCACCACTCCTTAACTACATGAAATAAAGTTGACTCCCTAACCTACATTAATTCAAACTTGAAAGGATATTTCTTCGGGGAAGGTCAAAAGATATTTTCAACGAAATTGGGAAGTGATCTAAGCCTGCTATTGGAAGAACATCACTTTCCAAAAATATATGGTGTTGGAGACATGTACCATTAGTTAGGAATATATCCATCCTTTTACGTAATGTCTGCTGAAACCAAATCTGCGTTTAGTCTAGATGAACAACCCATGCTTAGGTTCTAGATCCACTAGATCCGAGTTAGGATTGTGGATTTCTTATAATTCCCCACTCGTATCCCTATCAAGAAATGAAGTTAAAATTCCCGAGATAAAAGGACCAAATCATCCTCCATAGCCAAAAGGTCCATCCAAATCTTCCTCATGGAAATCAAGCTATTTGGAGCATAAATGTTGCAAAGGAAAAATAAAATATCATAATGAATAACTTCTAATGTACACTGGAGAAAGTGATTGCTGGACTTCA
Organism: Taxus wallichiana var. yunnanensis; assembly: GCA_018340775.1. Classification (NCBI taxonomy): domain Eukaryota; kingdom Viridiplantae; phylum Streptophyta; class Pinopsida; order Cupressales; family Taxaceae; genus Taxus; species Taxus wallichiana. The sequence continues at coordinate 117,715,535 of CM031237.1, forward strand.
AAAGAGAAATCTTAACCTTATTGGTTTTCAAAAAAATCCTCGAGACCTCCCGAGGAACCCAATAAACCAATTCAGAGACCGATTCAAAATTTTAAGTTGGCAATGCAAAAATTTAGACAATCTACATAAGACATCTTAGTTTCTTGGAGGAGACAGATATCAAAATCTTGATCTAGCATGCAATGTTTTACTAAACGTTGCTTGTTAGGGGCATTGAGGCCCCTAACATTCCTAGAAAAAAATGTCATTTTCTCTTCGGGAGGGATGGGCCTTCCTACTTACTTTGGGGAAAAAATTAATAATTTGATTATGCTTACCTTTGGTAATCACCTTTACTTGACTCATTATTTGGCCTACATGTGGTGTTGAAGAACCAAATTTGCAAGAGGTTACAAGCCCGGGAAAGTTGGTAAAAATCAATCCAAGTTCATACTATGCATTGGCGAGAGGGGACTCTGAGTTCTCTTTATGTCTTCTTGTGGATATGTCTTATTTTATTTCCTAAGAAGTTTTGAGTTGTCCAACTCTTCCAAGGAGGCACTATGGCCAACTTCCACACCATCTTGAACTATCTTGAAGAGCTTTGTAGATTCCTCCAACAATTATTTAGATTCCTTAAGAAGCGTGTTCGGGGAAAAGACCGAACTAGAATGGAGGCTTCTGCTCCTAGAGAATCTCTGAACATGGGATTTCTAAACATTTCAGACTTCATTGGAACATTTAGGGATCCATTTTGACCCGACTAGCTTGGGTGGAGCTCTGCATTCCAATTGATGATGCCTGATTTTTCATCATTTGAAGCACTTCGAGAAAGCTGTTTCCACCTCAACTTTCGAACCCATGTACCGAGAGGACTTTGAATAGATATGGACTATGGGATATTCCTAGTGGGGTCAAAAAGAATACAAACTCTAGTGAAGGAAGCTAAAGAACCCTCCAATATCATGGGGTCAATCTAAACAAATTTACCCATGCCCCGCATATTTTAGATAAAATGTTAGGGTTCTAATATTCCAAAGGAAGGGTATAAAGATGAATCTATACCTAGTGAAACTCAAAGCAACTATACTAAGAGAATCCTACTTTGGCACTAAATTCCTAACCCGAAGGCCCCATTTAGCCAAAAGAGAGGCTGGTGAGAAGGACTTCTTCTTTCCTATCTTTGGTGCGAAAGAGGATAGAAAAATCCCTGGATAAGAAACAAACCCATAGGCCCAAACCCCATTTCTCTTTGCAAAGACAAGGAAATTTCACATGTACAGAACAAATTCCCTATGAATTTGACTATTAGAGCCTTATTATTGAAAAGGGTGATTTTTCCTTCCAACCCATCCTCGGCTCTACGAACCACATTACCATTTTGCGCTAAATTCTATGGAAATAGGTCCTCATTGAAAAATTCCTGAACCTCCCATGCATAACCCAAATAGCTTTGTAGAAAACAACCGGCACCTGAAGACTCCTCCTGATTCAAAATGGGAAAATTTGGTTGGTTGCGAGAGCTTATCAATCTTAGTGGAATTAGAGCTTTTGGGGAGGGGGAATCCTCTTTGGATGAAGGGGAGGATGCCTTCAAATTTTGGAGATTCTAGTTTGAGAACTATTTCGGTGGGAAGGAGGTATGTTTCCATAATTTTTGGACCATAGTGAGTGACTCCTCCAACCCAAGGGAATCGTATTGGCGCAAGATAAGGGAGGTGAAAAATCAAGAATATATGAGTGCCATATATCACCCTAGTTCTGAATCGCATCGAACCTTCCCGCAGGAAAAGGACCCCACCATGCCATGTGATTTTCCCAAAAACACCTCAATAGATGTCAGATTCGCATTTTTTCCCTATGCGAGCCCCATTTAACAAATTTATTAATTCCCAAAGCACTATTTTATTTTTCCAAAAATTATATAATTTTTGTGATATATTGATATTCACTAGCAGAAAGAGGATCATTTATTTTATTTGAGGATGGTGTTGTAAGTATTAAGGAAATATATGTTATATCTTGGAATTTGATAAAATGAAATTTTATGTAGAGGAGAATTGTATTTTTGGGCTTGTAGTTTGAGAAGATACAGTAAGAAGGGTGAATGTAATTGTTGAATGACTTGTCCCAAAGAATGTAATATATGTAATAAATTTGCGTGGTTTATATATATATATATATATATAGATAAATTCTATCCAAATTTTTGTAATATTTCAACACTAATAATAGAATGTGAAAATGAAAATAGTTTGTGTAGAAAAAGGAAGTAACTAAGATATTATTATTATTGAGAAGAAAGTTATGAATTCATTTTTTTCATTACCCGATTTTAATAAAATATTTGAAGTTGATTGTGATTCTTCACATGTGGGAATTTGTGTTTCTTAAATTCAAGAAGGAAGGATGATACCATATTATAGTGTGAATTTGAATAAGGTATAAAAAGTATTCTACTTATTCTATTTAATATTATAGAAAATTGTAAAAGCATTTGTGCATTACATGAATTACATGGAACCAAAGGATTCTATGTTGTATATACATTACCAATCCTTAAAATTTTTGAATATACGAAAAATAAATAGTAGGAATGCAATGTGGGTTCTATTATTTCATGGGTTAAATTTTTCTTAAAGCATCAATCAAGAGGACAAAACTAGGTAAGTGATGCTTTGAGTAGACATGTTCCCTTTCTAACTATTATAATAAGCGAAATGGTGGTTTGAAGGTATTAGATAATTTTATGATATTGATCCTTAGTTTGGGAGGTTTTTTAGGAACAAAGGATTCAAACCCTAGGTTAGATAGGTTGTAATGCCCACAAATGCCCCGCACAAAACCCAAGACAAGTTAAATTGGAAAAATTACGGAATTACTTTTTTTGTTAAAACCGGTTATGAACATTTAGAATATTTCTTGGTTAACAATCTATCATTTTAATTAACAATTAATTTATATTATTAAGTCTCTAGTTATGTTTTTTTAAATACATTCATATAATCCTTATTTAATTTAATAACGCAGTTCAAAAGTCAATTAAGAATTTATTAATCTTGGGCTAAGACTAGACTAACCCTCCCTTAAAAATAAATACAAATAAATTTAATCCCGATTATAAATATTGCCTAACTACCAAGAGGAGAATTTGATTTAATTTAATACAAGGTCATGGTCTCTTATTTAGGGGTCACTAACTAAACATTATGGATTATTAAATAATTTTAACTTCTACATAACTTAAGTGGCCCCATTCAAGTTGACTCGTGCATTCCATTTGAAGATATTCCCACTTAACTCTAACCTAACTTTTATAAGGATGATTTTTAGCCATTGGATACATTAAATTTGGGCTCCTAGATCTAATGAATTAAAACTAACCCTAAAATTCTTTATGGAGAGCTTTTACTCATTCATTTGACTTATTTCCTCATTTTGTTTCGAGTGTTTAAGGGAGAAGAAGGAGAAGGAAGCCATGGAAGGATAATAGAGCTTAGGATGAATTCTCCCAATTTTTTTGTATACTATTTGTAGTTTTTTTGGGGTTTTCCAACATTTTGGGTTCTCATTCCATTTTACCCTCTCCTAGGGCTTGACTAAAATTTCATTTGTTGTTAATCTATTTCAATGTATATTTCCATTTGGATATATGGGCATTTTCCCATTTTTAATCTATTTCAAAAGACTATATTTACATGATTTAAATTTACATAGCACAATTAATAAGTTTGTTAAATATATATTTATATATACTTGTACGTGTATATATATATAGAGAGAGAGAGAGAGAGAGACACACACACACACACACACATATATATACTTGTCTTCTCCTTTTAAAATTTAGCCCATATTTTACTTATATAAAATATATATATATATATATATATATATATATATATATATATATATACAGGGTCGCGACTCACATAAAAAACACAGGCTACGAATTATAATGAGGCCGACTGTTGCATAAAAAAACGGCAGTTTGAATAAGTGGAAAAGTTTAAAGAGTTTGGTGGGGATTCATCTCCCACCCACCTTTGTTATTAATAATAATATCGGGTGGGGTTGGGATCGGCGACCCCTTCCCCCATTCCCCCACTTTACAAACAATGCCCATAGCTGTGTGGCGGCCTAGGAAATAATACAATTTGGTTCATATATATATTTTAATTTTTATCTATAAGTTTTTCATTATATAAAGTCTTATATATATATAATATTGTAATTTCTCTATTATTATTTAATTTTAATGATATTAAAATATTAATAATATAAAAATAATCGTAGTTATTTAAATTCCTTTTTGTTTTATATTATAAATAACACAATGATAAGTTTAATATATGCAAAGATTTGTAAAGAATTTTTATATAATTAATATTAATCATAGTCACATCTAGGAATAGATATATGAAATAAAAAATTTCATTTATATTATTATTATTATTATTATTCCATATAAGACTAAATTTGATAGAATAGTATATTTTATTATACAATCCAATACATTTTGCGAAAGGAATATTTTTACTCATCTAAACAAAATAGGTAACACACTACTTTCTTTCCTTCAACATGACTAGAATGCAACTACACTCTAAATAATTCATTATGTATTTCATGTAATAAAATAATAGTATCTATTCATTTTCTTTCACAAGTAGAGTAGTTCTTTCCAACAAGGTATTCAACAAAATCTCTTTCGCATTCAACTAAATCACTATAACTTGGGATAAATAAAATATACAAGAGTTTCTCTCAATCACACTTTTCTTTTATAATTACATCTATCTTAAAACTTTCAATAACATACAAGTGAAGGAGAGTTTCAATTCAACCAACGACAACTCAAATTTCCTCCTTTCACTATAATACTTTCAAATTTGAATAAAGGAATGTACAAGCTCTATTTTAAGCATACAATGGTTACGAGTCTTCCACTCAAAGTGGGAATAATAGAATTATCAAGATACAACATAAGGAATTTCAACAAGGATAAAACACAAGTCTTCATTGCATATCATCTTCCAACTTGTAGCTTCAATCTTGAACACTTCAATATTTCAAAAAATTGGATCATAATACAAGGAAAATGGCATATAGGTGATGCTCTATACCCAACCTATAATCCAATAAGGGGAGAAGCCATCCCCTTATTGGCCCCCGAGCCCCAACCAAAGAAAAATGAGGGATCTTGAGCAACATTTGAATTTTTTTACAAGAATGGCTTCCACAAAAAAATACAATCAAAACATTCAACACATTTAAATGGACATACTCAACAAAATTTAACACTTTCTCAAACAACACAATAGGCTTGAGATCAAACCAAAAAGGAGCAAGGAATATGGGAACCACCTCCTTTTTCCTCCCAAGTGAAGTAGGAGTTTCACCCAAATCCTCCATGTGCACAATATAACAACAAAACATCCTTATCTCTCCCCTTGCAAGTATGCAAAAATATGTCCATGTTTTCCTTTTCACTCCCCATAGGTGAAATTCCCAATCAAAATCCCTCCAAAATTCATGCCTCACATCTCCCTTTTCCCTCCCCAATGGTCCCATAAATCAATCTCCCACACCCAACCTAAGGAAACTACCTAACCAAACAAACAAAAACACATTCACAACACTCATACAATACTTAACAAGCACATTTTTTCACATCTACAAATATAAATAAGAAAACAACAAAGGTGGAGATCCTACCTCTCCATCAAGCTTCCAAGAGACTTCACTCCACAATATTTTTTACACCTTCAATCCAAGAACACTCCAAAAGCAACTCCAACAAGATCCCAATTCCAAAATTGCATAAAAACTAAAATGAACAAGTAACCCCAAATCCATCAAAGTCCATCAATAAATAGAAATGGGATGTGAGGATGATGAGGTGGCTCCATGTAGGATGTCACTTCACCATCCCTCCATTCCAAAGATACAATTCAAACACCATGCCCAAGATAATAAATGAATAAGTAAGACTTATGACAATCCCACATGACACTAAAAATTATACACCAAGCCTACCAAGGAAAAATAAATTGTGGTAAGTAGGAAAGTGCAATTATTTTCACCCTTTTACAATCCAAAATACATAAATAATGCTAAAATTAACTCCACATACCATATGTATTGTTGTTGGGTGAATTTAAGACGCATGAGACAAGCTTTTCCACAAGCCTCAAAAAAAGCCTCCCAAGTCAAAATATGAATTTTGAAGTTAGGAAAGAGTACACAACACAAAATCCAATACAAATCGAATCTCTTGGTATCCAAATTGATTCTCCCTTTGAAGCCGAGAAGATTCACATATTTAGCAAGACACTTAGAGACAGATTGATCATATTATGAGTCATTTTGTAGCCGGGGAGGAGATTCAGTTGGCTCCTTATCACTCGGGCATTGGAGAAATGGATAGCACCTTTATTAAGGATTTGATCTATCCTCACTTCCTTAGGTCGTGCCTTTCAACCACGGTGATATGACTCATTTTGTAACCTCTGTTGGTGAAGGACATGAAGAGATCCTTCTTTGCAAAATTTTCAGGGGAACCTTGAGAAAATATGATCAATGCACCACAATTTAACTCTCATGAGTTTTCACGTCTAAAGAGTGGAGATATTTTCTTAACATGGTTCAAAGTTACTAAATAGACTTAACACTTTCTTGCGTCATATATTTTGGTAGTAGAATTTGTTCATTTGTTGATACACAACACAAACAGGGGTACTTCAGGTAGGATTCATGGTTATTTGAAATTTTTGGTGGGGATTAAGCAAGATGAAGTTGATTTCACCAGATCTTTGAGAACCTTTACAAAAATTAGAAAACTAACATACATAAAGCTTCAGAATAGCCAAAATATTCCTACATCCGAGAAGATGTGAATCAATGAAGCCTCGAGATCCGCATGGTTTTTGAGAAAATCTTTGAGAATTCAACACGAACCCTTGAGCTAAAGACTCCATTAAACATTAACAATTCCCGGTTCCTCATGCCTAAGATAAAATAAAACTCTTACATGACAATATTTATCAAAAAGTGACAATAAAGTGATTTTAAATTGTTTATCTCATTACAGGATGAAGGCTCTTCTCGTAATGAAATTGCAAATGCCACTAAACTATCATAGGGATGAGATCTTGTGTGATTTGGAGGGATTTTAACATAATATTGCAACAGAAACATCAAAACCATTTGAATTTTTTTGGAAATAAAAGCGAGATAGAATTTTTCCTAAGATAAATACAAATTAATTTGAGACCTATTACATTTATCAGGGAAAGTTTCCTTAAACAGTCTCGAGCTTGTAAATGTTTGTAAACTCGCAACCGTCTTGACGTTATCAAATCTAAAACATAAGAGATTAACAGGTTTCTCATATGGTCTCTCAGGAAGATGGGATTTCTCAAATTTTATCATAAGAATTAAAACCTCGACCATTTGCAAGAGTATTCTCATTGAATTTATATAATTTACTCACTTACTCATCCCAAATTTTTCCCAAAAAGAATAATATTCGAGGAATCCTATGCTTGTTACACATTTATTTCAGAAAGTGATGTTTAACAAATTTACACTCGAAGTTGTCGGTGGACAAATCATGAACTGATCACATTTCTCAGACCCTCAACCATGAGTGGGATTCCATGCCATAACTTTTTGACAGTCCTTCTAATCATTCTTTTATTCTTTCATGTAAGAAATTCCCTTTTAATCATTTTCTGGTGGCTCTGTATAGTTGGATCTGATAAGCAATCCTTTTCACCCTCGAGAATACACCTTGAGAAATGAGTGCCCTCACATGGATGCCTGCATTCGTGCCTCTCATAAATGAATGTCTACACATGGATTATACCACATACCTATGTTGTGAGTCCGATTTGGCCAAGTGCAAAGAGGAGCCAACGGAAGCCTCCATGTGTTTCCTTGGCGCAACTATAAAGGTGAAGTCCAGAGGTAGGTTCCCAAATGAGCACAAGCCTTCCATGTGTTCAGGACCCTAGAGAAATGCATTTGTTGCTGAAAATTCATAGTATGGGAAGGCCCAATGGAAGCTTCCACATGTTTTTTCGGCTCAACTTTAAACATGAAGTTTAGAGGTGGGACCTCAAATGAGATCAGGCTCTCCATGTGCCCTCGGCCCAAGAAAATTTCCTTGGCCTTTAAAAATGTATTAGTAAAAATAAGAGCCATTGGAAGCCTCCACGTGTCTCCTTGGCACAACTCTGATATGGTGCCCAAAATCGGAGACCCTAAGAAAGTGTGGGCTCACTACATGTCTTAGCCTAGAAAATTTGTTGAAAGAGTTTAAGGACCAATGGAAGGTTCCACGTGCCTAGGGTCCGAGAAATTATCTTCGACCGTTGAAAATTATAAGAATTGGAAGATCAGCGGAAACCTCCACGTGTCCCTTTAGAGCTCATTCAAAATAAAAGTTCAGGGGCAAGTCCCAAACAGTGCAGCCCTCCACATACCCGAGGCTTTAGAAAGTTTCTTGATAAGTTTACGTATAGAGAGGAGCCATAGGAAGCCTCCATGTGTCTTCTTAGCACAATCGCTAAGGTAGGACCTAGAGGAGGATCCTCAAATGAGCGCAAGCCCTCCGTGTGGACAAGCTTTGAGTTCAAGCGGGCCTTAGAGTTTCAAAATGCCCAGTGAACTGCCTCTCTGCTTCTAACTTTTGATGAGGGCCCCAATGGAATTTCAGATTATTTCATAACTTTACTCCCTCATACAAATAGGTAAAAAAATTCAAAATGTTACGCCGACCCACTTCCCTTCTTGAACTTAAAAAAATTCCACATGTCCTTCTTCAGTGGTCAAATGAATACTTTTTCCTCTCACTTCGTATTTCTTTGAATAGCCAATCAGAGACTATCAAGGCCACAGGGCCAATTTTGTATTTTTTACAAATGAGACAAAAGAAAAAAAAATTTAACAAAAAGACCAGCTAGGTCACATCCAATGAAAAAGGACCACATTTCCATATATGTTAGGATAAAAATTGACAGGGAAAACATGACTGTGGAAAAATAGAAAGAAGGGGAAAACCCGAATTCACGCCCAAATTACAATTTTTTCTCATGGAAAGAGAAATAGAAAACAATATCTGGACTCAATGTGATCCTCGACCAAAGGAAAGGACTAACCATGGCAACCAAATGAAGGTAAAAATTTCACTTATCAATACAAGGAGATAGAGAAAACTTCAAACCATACAGACTGAGACGTTTTTGAACAAACATGGTGAGATTAAATTGAGTACTAACACAATCTACATCCATAAGATTTCAAGGATCATCTACCCTCATAACTATTCAATTGTCACATCCTTATTTTAGTTAACAAATTAAGTTGGATTAGCTAATTAAGACACATTAATAATTGCTAATAAAGTGACTACAATTTCCAATAATTAAAAACATAACACAAAATAAACACACACAAAATTAAAAGAAGAGAAAAATTACCCCATGGCCACACATGTGAGGTCAACTCCCATGGGAAACATCCTAACTAGGCAAGAAAAAACACAACATAACATTATACACAAGCTGTCAAATTTTTGCCATGATGCATGACACCGAAATCCTTTCATGGTTGGTCCCCTATCCCCTTTCGATGTATGTGATAAATGTCCTACAACAAAAAAATACCTCTCTTTCCTTATGAATGTATCAACAACATCGAGACTAATATACATATAAAAATCAATAATCATCATCTAAAATTAGCAATTCTATCATCTATCATCATACAATTAATTCAATTTTGGCATCCATAAAATCATAATTCTACTCAAAACATCCAACATAGGTTATGCATCCAAAATATGACATGTTAGTATAAAATCAAAATATTACAAATCAACATATATAACTTGTCTATCATTGTCATCTAGTGCATCATAATAACAATGTAAATCACAACATGTCAATAGTATAAATATCTCGCATATTCCATCATCTACTGATCAAAATATAATACTCAAAATGTCTAAGTATCAATCCAATAGTAATAACATCATAATGAAATAGTGTCGAAGAGGAGTGGGCATTACATCCCCCTCCCCTTAGACTCAATTTCCTCCTACAAGTCATTGGTATAGGTGAGGAAATTGGTCTCGAATAAGATGGCACCCTCTCATGTGGACGTAGTCTCATCGTACCTATCCCACTTGACCCACACATTGTTAATCTCACGGCCTCGAAGACCCATGGTCCCGCACTCTATGATGTGCACGGGCTCCACTGTACTACCGCCCTACTCCTACACCTACAATGTGGTCCAATCAAATACATGAGAGGGATCTAGAATGTATCTCCTAAACACATAAACATGAAATACATTGTGGATGTGAGAAAAGCTAGGTGGAAATTCTAGATGATAGGACAAAGGCCCGATTTACTCATAAATCTCAAAGGGACCCACAAACCTAGGAGCAAGCTTAGAGCCTTCGTGTCTACCTCGTAACTATGATTTTTCCTCGCTTGATCTATATATTTCTTTTGTCTATCATGAGCCTCCTATAATCTTTGTCGAATCATGACAACTTACTGCTCTATATCCTATAATAATGGTGTCCTAAGAGAAAAATTTCCTCAAATTTGTCCTAACTCAGCGGTGTCTTACACTCCCTCCCATACAATACCTTAAAAGGAGCCATAACAATCGAGATCTGAAAACAATTTTTGTAGGCAAAATCTACTAAACAAAAGTACTCGCCCAACCTCGAATGATGGTCCATGATGTACATCCTAAGAATTTCTCCAAGATCCGATTCACCCACTCTATCTATCCATCTCTGTCTTTGGGTGGTAAGTTGTACTAAAGTTGATACTTATCCGAAGAGCCTTATGCATGGTGGTCATAAAGTGAGAAGTGGACAAGGGATTGCGTTAAGTCACAAATGATCTTCTACGGAATCCTATACAAGTGTAACAATCTCATCTAGATATACTCGTACACGCACTAGCTGTATAGGTGGTATTCATTAGAGAAATATTAGCCACTTTTGTTAATCCATCCACCATGACCATACCGGTGTTGCGGTTGTATCTCATCTTTGGTAAACCTACTATGAAGTCCATGGAAATTGTGTCCCATTTTCACTCTAGTATGGCATGAGGATATAGAAGGTTAGTTGGGTGTTGATGCTCAGCCTTCACCTTAAGGAACTCTATACAACGAGACACAAACTAAGTAACATATCTCTCGAAGTCCTCTCCAATGGTATAACTATCTTAATGTGGCATGCATCTTCTTCACCCTAGATCGGCTTAACGGGGTTCACGGTTGACCTCAAAAAGGATATCCTACCTCAATCCTCCATCTCTAGGAACATAGATCCGACCTCTCGTGCGAGAGAAGACAATTTGCCTCTAATGAAAATCAATCATAATTCCCTTAAGGTGTCTTTGAGACTCGATCTCTGCTCTCCGACTTAAAGGTGGAAGTTTTCATGTGGAATTTGCTACAAAATCCTTGTCCGAACAATATACCTCTTGTAGCCATAACCAAATGTCTTTGATGACTCAAGGAATCCACAACCAAATTATCCTTCCTCTTAAAATGCTCTATCTCCATGTCATACTCACAAATAAACTCCATCTAAATTTTCGATGAGCATTGAGATTGGGTTGGGTGAAGAGGTGGCAAATACTAAAATGATCACTCCTAAGAATTAATCTCCTACCAAAAGGAATTGTCTCCATCAAACTAAAACATGCACAACCGTTGTAAGCTCAAGGTCATCGATCGGATAATTGAGCTCATAATCCTTTGCGTTTGCGAGAATCAAAGGATAAAACTCATCCCTCTTACATCAATACACCTCTTAATCCTTCCAAAGAAGCATTTGTGTATATGAAGAAATATCCTTGTGAATATGGCTATCGCGAAAATGGGTGCTTTTGTAAGGCATTATTTTAGTATTCTCAAGGCCTTATCATATCTACTCGACTAAATTAAATTATTCCCTTTCGTTGAAGGGAAGTGATGGGGTGCACAATATGAGAGAATTCCTTATTAGCATACGTTGAATAATTTATATTTTTAGGAGTCTATATTCTGTTCTATCCCTTTATCTTCTCCTTCTAGGTGTATTCCATTATTCTCTCCTTCTATTTTGTAACCTCTCCATTCATTTAGGGGAGTCTAGTTCAATTCCTTTCCTATAAATATTGTACGTGAGTTCTATGTTGAATAGAATAATATGAGATATACAATCTCTATTCTTTCTCCTTCATTTCTGCCTCACAGTTTGGTATCAGAGCTTTCTTGATCTCTGACTGTGCATGTAAGAAGAATATTAATCTTGAAAGGCGTCCTGAAAGAAGAGTTACAGTGGAAGGAAGCTACAGTGGCTGTAAGGTGCGTGGAGAGGAAATGCGTGGAGAGGAAATCTGTGCAAGAAAAGTGAAAACATTTTTTTAAAAATGTGGACATTTTTTGCTGTTTTTTTTTTCCTGTGTCTATTTTTTTGTTGTTCTTTTTGCGCTAAAAACAAGAATCAGCTGCCTCTCTCCCCATTTGCTATTTTTTTCATGCTACGTGGAAGAGACCATACTCAGCGTGAGTATTTATAAACCTGCGTGAAGAAAAAAAAAGGAGAAAAGACACGTGGATTCAAGGAAGGTGCGTGGAAAAGTTTTCTTTGTCTGCTGCGTAGGAAATTGAATTTCCACCTACGTAGGAAGTTTCCTTTGTATGCTACTGCTGTCCTTCAAAACCTGCATGGAAGGAAGGAAGCATTTAATTTGTTTTTTTTTTTGCCTACTGCGTGGAGGCATTAAAAATTTGGAGCGGCCTATAGTTTTAGACATAGCTAAGAGGAAATCTTGATAGTTTGCTACCTGTGCGCATGGAGGAAGAGAGAGTGGACTCTCCCCGAGATCTTCAACCTACGTGGTGCTATGTAAAAGAATCCACAACCTACGTGGTAAGACCAAAAGCTACGTGTAACGACAAGAAGAAACTCACTTGCTGCCTGAAGTTTTTTTTTACCCTCTACGAGGAAGTTTGATACTGGCAACGTGGAGTTTCTTCAACACTACGCCGAATGTCGAGTGTAGACAACTTGATTGAGAGCGTCAATAACATGGTTGCCATAGCTGAAAGCCAGAATATCAACTCACCAGCCAGAGAACACCGTGGAGAAGCTCCTGAGAGCTCCGGGTTCTACTTTTCTTTGTTGAACGAGCTTCAAAATTCTGGCAATCTTGCATTCAACAAACTAGTTCGAGAAGGACTTCTTGAATACTTTCTTTTCGACATCAGCTGCCAAGTAAAGCGAGTACGGGAAGAATTAGAAGCGGACACAATGCCGCCGATTGTGATGATGAAGAATAACGCCTATAAAGCATCACCGTCTCTCATAGCATGCGAATATCATGAGCATCTACGAGCCAGTAATTCTCGTCAGTGAGTCAAAATTGTAATAAATTTTCAAATAAATAAATATTTTTTTATTACAATGTCTGCTCCAAAGTTACTTCTGTCTAACACTCAGTTGCTCAAAGGGTCTAATTTTGCAGCTTGGAAGACAAAAATGAATACAATCCTTCAGTTTGAAGGATTATGGGGAATTCTTACAAGGTCTCGTGCTTGCTCCCACTGACCCTCGATGAACTAATAAAATATGACATGGCTAGTGCTAAAGTCTTGATGCTGATAATGCTCAGTATCAGTGATGATGTGCAACTGCATGTTCAGAATTCGAGAAACCCAAGGAGGCCTGGGACAAGTTGGAAACCATTTATGAAGCCAAAAATCAGACGAAGATACTTCATCTTTAGTCGAAGCTGCACACCCTCTCTATGGGGTCTGACGAGAAAGTGGAGGAATTCTTGCGTTGCGTGGCTGAGATGAGATCAGAGTTATTAGCGCTTGGTGAAATGGTGGACAATAAACTTCTCGTCCCAATCACCTTGAGAGCACTCCCTTCTCAATTCGAGTGTTCGTTACAACATTGAATGTGTCTAAACAAACAGTGACATTCGAAGAGCTTGTGAATTTTCTACAGCAGGAAGAGGCCATCACTTCATCGCATGAGGAGTCTCAGGACAAATCCTTGTTCTCAAAGCCTAACCATGGCCAGAAGAATCGGAAAGGTCCCCCAGAGAAGCCAAATCTAGTGCAACCCAAACAGAAAGATCAAAAGTCAAAGAGATGGTGTCACATTTGCAGAACCAATACTCATGACACTGATCACTACTGGCACAACAACTTGAAACAAGGGCCTTCAAGCCATACAAGCACATTCGGGTGTGAAGATTTTCAAAAGTCCAAATGACGTCCCCGCTGGAGAAAGCACAAGGGACATCTCGCAGCCCAACAAGAAGATGATGACTCTGATGAGGAGACATCAGAAGGAGCCCATTGTAGTAATAATCTTGTACTCGTCTCTCAAACTTCTCAGCCCAAAAATAAAGTCTGGTTGATAGACTCTGCAAGAAAGCATATGTCGGTGTGACAAGATGTTGTTTGATTCACTACACAAAGAGCCAATTGGAGATTGAGTTCGGATAGCAGATGACAAAGAGTACATTGCAGAAGGAATAGGGAATGTGACCATTCCTCTGGGGCCACGAAAATGTACACTTACAAAGGTACTATATGTTCCTGGCTTGACTAGCAACCTTTTGTCAGTTACTCAGCTCTTGAATCATCACCTTAAGGTAGAATTTCTTGTTCAAAATGGCATTAAATCATGCTTAATCTCCCGACAAGGTACGGTTCTTGCTAAAGCTTTTGTAAAAGATAAGTTATTTGCTTTAGATATTGTTTCATCTTCTGCAGTAGCTTTATCTGCTTCAACAATAGAATCAACTACCTTATGGCATTTTAGATATGGACACTTGTCGGTCAGTTCATTGCACTAGATGAGTTCAAAAGCAATGGTCCGTGGACTACCCAAATTGTCTAGTTCCTTGCCTATTTGTCCCTGGTTGTCTTGCAAGAAAACAACACAGAGATCCATTTCAAGCGAGCACCTTCCATGCCAAGAAGTGTCTGGAGGTAGTTCATACCAATCTGAATGGCCCATTACCTGCTTCATTTTCAGGATACAAATACTTCTAGTTGTTCGTGGATGACCACTCTCGCAAGATGTGGGTATATTTACTAAAGAGAAAAGTGAGGCTCTTCAACACTTGCAAAAATTCTATCATCGTGTTTTCAAAGAGTCCGGACAACCACTTCTTCTACTCCACTCAGATCGAGGGGGAATTCATATCAAAGAATTTCTTGGCCTTCTTGAACCATCACGACATTAAAGACTCGACTACTCCCTACACGGCCCAAGAAATGGCATTGTTGAGCGTCGCAATCACACGTGGTGATGGAGATGGCTCACCGCATGCTATCAACTGCAAAGCTAGGAGAATGCTATTGGGTGAAGCAGTAAAAACGACTATATATCTTCTCAACAGGGCACCGAAAAATATTCTATAGAACAAGATGCCAGAAGAGGTATGGAGTGGTAAAAAACCATCAATTTCTCATTTGCGAGTATTTGGTTACACAACATACATGCATGTCCCAGCTCAGAAGAGAAAGAAGGTAGAGCCAAAAACACTCCCGTGTATCCTTCTTGGCTACAGTACTACCTCGAAGGCGTATCATCTCATGGATCCTGAGACAAAGAAAATATACGAGAGTCGGGATGTGGTTTGTGACGAGTCATCCTTTGACTCAATAGTATCAACAAAAGATCCACTTCCAAACACATCTCACCGATTAGTCTTTGAATCAGATGATGAGCCAGAGGAGACTACTCAAAGAAAATAAATGTTGCTAGGAGAACTATTTGTTGACCTTGGAGAACTGGAGAATGTGACTCCACATCAATCCTCATGGCAACGACATAGTTCTTCTCAAAAGCAGTCAAGTTCTCGTCTGAAGTGGGTACAAAGCACTATCAAGGACTCACATTTGCAACAACTCCTAGATACATCATCCGGAGTCAAAACAAGGATTCAAACAAGAAATGAGGTAAACTTTACACTCATGAGTTCACTGATGAATAGCTCTGAGCCAGATAATGTTCGTGAAGCACTCAGTCAAACTCAATAGAAGGAAGCTATGGATATAGAATATGACTCACTCATGAAAAATCAAACATGGGAACTTGTCAATCCCTATAGGAAAGAAACCCATAGGCTGCAAATGGGTTTTCAAGACAAAATATAAGGTAGATGGATCCATCGACAAACATAAAGCATGACTTGTAGCAAAAGGATATGCTCATAAAGAAGGCATCGACTATGAAGAAACCTTTGCACCCACTGTGAAGATGAAGACCATCATAGTAGTTTGCGCACTTGCAGCACATAAAGGATGGAGACTTCAACAGATGGATGTCAAGAGTGCTTTCCTAAATGGTGATCTAAAAGAATAAGTATACATGACCCAACCTGAAGGATTTATTGATGAAAATCAGCCTAAAAAGGTATGTCGTCTCATCAAATCTCTTTATGGACTAAAACAAGCTCCCGAGGGCACGGTATATCAAGATCAATGACCACCTTTTTGTAGCATGGGTTCACTCGTAGCCCCTCATATTCAAATTTGTATATAAAGAAGGTAGGAAAAGAAATTGTCATTCTGGTTGTGTATGTAGATGATCTTGTGATCACTGGTAGTTCAGAAGATCAGGTTGATATTGTAAAGAATGATCTCAAAAGAACCTTCGACATGATAGATTTGGGGCTACTACATTACTATCTTGGCTTGGAGATATGGAAAAAGGAGCATCACATTTTTGTCTCCCAGAAAAAGTACGCCAAGAAACTCCTGGAAAAGTATAGAATGTCTGATTGTAAACCTATATCCACTCCCATGGAAAAAGGCTTGTAACTTTCAAGATTCCAGGACTCACCTCAAGTAGATGTTACTCTCTACAGAAATTTGTTGGAGGGCTCATCTATTTGACATATACTAGACCAGATCTCTGCTATGTTGTTAGCTATCTTTCTAGGTTCATGCAGGAGCCAAAGAAATGTTACTGGAATGCAAAGCAAAGCATGTTTTGAGATATGTTTGACGAACAACTAATTATGGTCTGGAATATAAAAAGAATGATCAATTTTTCTTACAGGGATATGTCGACTCGGACCACGCTGGATCTGTTGATGACAGGAAGTCAACTACAGGATACATATTTCATCTCGGATCTGGACCTATCTTGTGGATAAGCAAGAAACATAATGTTGTTTCCATCTCATCCTGAGGTAGAATAACGCACCGCACGAGGATCTGTGTGTGAAGTGATATGAATACGTTGCATTTTGGATGACCTGGGAATTCCTGAAAAACAGTCACCTATTCTCTATTGCAACAATCAGAGTGTGTTGAAGCTCGTGCAAAATCTAGTCTTTCATGAAGGAACAAATCATATTAAAATTGATTTCCATTTCATTCAAGAGCACGTCTTGAACCATGAAATTCAGCTCCAGTATTGTCCTACTGAAGCACAAGTTGTTGACATTCTCACTAAATCCCTTGGCAAAGTGAAATTTGAATCTTTCAGGGGTCACATTTGCAAGAATAATGTAATAAGGGGGGGAATGTTAGCATACGTTGAATAATTTATATTTTTAGGAGTCTATATTATATTTTGTTCTATCCCTTTATCTTCTCCTTCTAGGTGTATTCCATTATTCTCTCCTTCTATTTTGTAACCTCTCCATTCATTTAGGGGAGTCTAGTTCAATTCCTTTCCTATAAATATTGTACGTGAGTTCTATGTTGAATAGAATAATATGAGATATACAATCTCTATTCTTTCTCCTTCATTTCTGCCTCACATTCCTAAACAAACCTCTCGTAGTAACCTGCCAATCCTAGGAAACTGCTCAGTTCAGTCACACTAGTGGGTGTTCACCAATCCATAACAGCTCTAATCTTGGAAGGGTCCACTGCGATACCTTCCCTAGAAATAATTTGACCCAAATACTACACCTCTGACTTTAATAATGCACACTTCTCCAAGTTCTTATAAAGTTTTTGGTCACAAGGACACTGCAGAACCTGATGAAGGTGCTCCTCATGCTCCTCACATGTATGAGAGTAGATCAAAATTTCATCAAGGAACACGAGTACAAAGTGGTCTACAAAATTCTTGAACACCCCATTCATCAAAATCATGAACACTACAGGGGCATTCATCAGACCAAATGACACAACTATGAACTCATAGTGGCCATATCTTGTAGGAAAACCTATCTTGTTGACATCCGCCTTTGCACTCCTCATTTGATGATAACAAGACTTAATATCTATCCTTGGAAACACAATGAACCCCTTCATCTGATCAAATAAATCATTGATGCGAGAAAGGAGGTGATGATTATTGATCGTTACTTTGTTTAGCTACATGTAGTCCACACACAACCATAAGGATCCATCCTTCTTCTTCACAAAAATCATTGGTAAACCCCAAGGGTATACACTAAGATAGATTATTCCTTTCCTGAGAAGACCCCCTAGCTAAAAATTGAGCTCACATAGCTCATACATGGTCATCCTATATGGAGTGTGTGAAATAGGCTCCACTCCTAGAATAAAATCAATGTGTAACCCTATCTCACATGGGGGAAGCATCCCAGGAAGCTCACTAGGAAAAACATAAGAAAAATCCTACAAAATGGGGTGACCGGAAAGAAAAGATCCACTAGCATCATCCTTTGACCTATCACTAACTATAATAAAACACAAATAACACCCATGTCATGCACACTTCTTAAGCTGCATAGCAGAAATAGTGTGAATAGAGATGAGTCTCCTAATTCCTATCACTTGACTCCATACCCAAATCATTTGCACAAGATATCACCGTACTCTAACAATTAATTCTTGATCGTGTGTAGATAACTAATCCATACCCAATACCACTCCATAAGAACCCAAAGTAAGGATACGAAGATCCAAGGTAGTGGTGAAGGGTCCTAGGTCCACTACACACTCCTTATCTAAGGAGTATATTGGGATATTGGCTCCTAAAGCTATCTCGATAAATAAAATAAGGCCTTGCCTAACCGCCACTAGCCTCGTAACATTCTACTAATGATGCGAGAAATGAAATAATTTAAAGATCCTGAATCAAAAAGATAGGGGTAGAAATACCACCAATGCTACCTATGGTCTCAATCAACTTACCCGATGCTCTACCTAGCGGTTCTTGATCGCTACATAAATCTTATGGCTCCTATCCGTGTTACCAATCCTATGCTCAGAAATAGGTTCCTTACCCCGATTAGCAAGGTTCTAAGGGAACTCTCTCAAATGATGTCCATGCACACCGCATCTCTAGGAACTACATGCTCAAGTCTACTGAGAAGATAGTCCTCTAGGTGGACATGTAGTCCTTGTTGTAGAACATGATTATCCTCCCATAGAACTCTATGGGTGCTACGGTGGACATACCCCTGCTTATTTTTCTCAAGGTGGATCTTGTGTCCTATTGGGGTCCCTAGCTGGAGGTCCCATACTATTCCCACTTTGAGCATCATGGCGTTATGGAATTCAAAAGGGAATTTGAGCCTATTGTTACTACTAATGAGAATTAGGAGGAGGTCGGAAGGAATATTGTGTATAAGTGTGTCCACCATGAGGACAAGGAGATAATCCCCTTGATCTACTATCCCACATCTACTGTATATGGCTCCTAAAACCATCACGATCTTGCTAATTCTTCCCCCTGGTTTCCTCTACAATTTAGGCCTTATCCACGGCCTCTAATAGTTTCTACGGGAAATGAATGTGTACTAACCCTCCCAAGTCTAAGTTCAGGCCTCGAATGAACCTGTGAACCCTTATGTTCTCATCCTACATGTAGTCTACATACTGAAGCAGATCCAAAAATTAACCCTCATACTCTACTACCATCATGGAGGCTGTCGTAGATCATGAAACTCATTGATCCATTGTTGGATGAATATCCTGGATATGTATCTACTCTGAAATGCTCCTCAAAGAGCTCTCAAGTAACTATCTCTGAATAAACGTGGATCTTCCGCTCCTTAGTCCTCCATAAAAATCCAGCTCCATCTCTCAAAAAGTGGATGGCAACAGAAGATTTCATTTTTCTAGAATAAGGGCATAGCTTGAAACATCCGCCCAAGCCAACCAACCATGCCTCTTCTTGAAATCACTTTATGTCTCCAGCAAAATGAGGTAGGTGTAACTTTAGTATCTCTCTAATGTGATCCACTTCCGTTGATTGTCAGCCCCTAGGTCTCTCTACATGATCATCTCTTGGCCTAGGGCTCCTAGACCTATCTTTGTGACTGTAGCTCTATCTTTAAGCTCCCTACGAGGTGACCCATATCTAACCAAATCCATGTGGGATTTGTCTACCCTATCCTTAGTATTAAATGTGCACGAGCCTTCACTTATGTATTTTTTTCCTATCTCCAAGTTGACCATCCTAAAGATTGTCCACATATAGCGGCACTAACATCCTGTAGTTTCGTAGGAGTTGAGCCAAAATAACTATTATATCCTTATCTAGGGTGGTAGGTCTAGGTCCATGTGTAGGAACCCCTCATCTGGTTTTCACCTCTTGCATAGACCAAGGAAAGAGTTATTTCATCATCATCTAAGTTTTTTTCTGCTTTCTACATTTAAAAATATTATACAATGTTGTGCGCTCTAGATTTAAATTTTGCTTGCTTTACTTGTTTATGTTTCGTGTTTCCAAGTGTTCCTAGGGTCCAAGCATTGAACCCACATCTTTGATACCAAGTGTAACACCCACAAATCCCCACACAAACCCAAGACAACCCAATAGTTAAATTGGAAAAATTACGTAATAATTTTTTTTGTTAAAACCAGTTGCAATGTTTAGATTATTTCTCGGTTAACAATCTATCATTTTAATCAACAATTAATTTATATTATTAACTCTTTAGTTAGTTTTTTTAAATACATTCCTATAATCCTTAGTTAATTTAATAAGGCACTTCAAAAGTCAATTAATACTTTATTAATCTAGGGATAAGACTAAACTAACCCTCCCAAAAAAAAAAACAAATAAATTTAATCTTGATTAAAAATACCTCCTAAGTACCAAGGGGAAAATTTGAATTAATTAAATACAAGGTCATGGCCTCTTATTTAGGGGTCACTAACCAAACATTATGGATTACCAAATAATTATAACTTTTACATCACTTAAGTGGCCCCATTCAATTTTATCCGTGCATTCCATTTAAATATATTCAACCTAACTCGACCTAGCTTTTATAGCGATTATTTTTAGCCATTAGATAGATTAAATATGGGCCCTTAGATTGACTGAATTAAAACCAACCCTAAAGTTCTTTATAGAGATATTTTATTCATTCATTTGACTTATTTCCTCATTTTTTTTTGCATGGTTATGTGAGGAGAAGGAGAAGGAATCTATGAAAGGATAACGGAGCTTAGGATGGATGCTCTTATATATATATGGTTTAAATGTACATACCACAATTTCTAAGTGTGTATAAATATATATTTATATACTTGTATGTACACACACACATACATACATACATACATACATACATACATACATACATATATATATATATTGTCTTCTCTTTTAAAATTTACACCCAGATTTTATTTATTTAAAATGGTATATAAAATTACACACACGATGACATATATATATATATATATATGTAGGGTCACGGCTGAAAAAAAAACACATGCTTTGAATTATAATGAGGCTAACTATTATATAAAATAACAATGGTTTGAATAAGTTGCAAAGTTTAAAGAGTTTGGTCGGGGTTCGGCCCACCCACATCAATTATTATTAATAATAAGGGGGGTGGGGTGGCGACCCCTTCCCCGCCATTCCCCACTTTACAAACAATGCCCACAATCGCATGATGGCCAAGGCAATAATACAATTTGATTTATATTTTTTAATTGATTTTTATTTATAAGATTTGCTTTATATAAATTTTTATTTATATATATATATATATATATATTATTAATTTTTGAATTTCATTATTATTATTAAATTGTAATGATATTAATATACAAATAATCCTACTTATTTAAAAAAAAATTATAAATAACATAGTGATAAGTTTAATATATGAAAAGATTTGTAAAGAATATTTGTATATTTAATCTTAATTGTAGTCATATCTAGGAATAGATATAAGAAATAAACTTGTTCATTTATATTGTTATTATTATTATTATTATTTTATTCCATCTAAGACCAAAGTTGATAGAATAATATAGTTTCTTATACAATCCAATACATTTTGCAAAAGGAAGATATTTACTCATCTAAACAAAATAGTTAATGAGACTACTTTATTTCCCTCGGACTACTTTATTTCCCTCAACATGACTAGAATGCAACTACAATCTAAACACTTTATTGTGCCTTTCATGAGTAAAATGAGAGTTACTATTCATTTGCTTTCAAAAGTAAAGTAGTTCTTTCCAACAAGGTATTCAACAAAAGATCTTTCTCCATTAAACTAAATCACTATAACTTGGACTAAATGAAATATACAAGACTTTATTTCAATCACAACTTTCTTTTACAATTACATCTATCTTACAACTTTGAATAAAATACAAGTGAAGGAGAGTTTCATTTAAACTAGCATACAAATCAATTTTGCTCCTTTCATTATAAGACTGTCCGATTTGAATAAATGAATGTACAAGCTTTCTTTTAAGTATACAAGGGTTACAATATTCCACTCAAAGTGGGAATAATAGAATGATCAAATTACAACATAAGGACTTTCAAAAAGGCCAAAATACAAGTCTCCATTACATGTCTTCTCCCAACTTGTAGCTTCAATCTTGCACTCTTCAATATTTTAAAACTTGGATCACAATACAAGGAAAAAGGGGTATAGGTGACGCTCTCCGCTCAACCTATCATCCAATAAGGGAATAATCCATCCCCTTATTGGCCCCCCAAGCCCCAACCAAAGAACAATGAGGGATATTGAGCAACATTTGACAACTTTTTATGAGAATGGCTTCCACAAATAAAATATAATCCAAAACATTCAACACATTTAAATAGACATTCACAAATAAAATTATGAATTTCTCAAACAACACAGGAGGCTTCATATCAAAGCAAAAAGGAACAAGGAATATCATAACCACCTCCTTTTTCCTCCCAAGTGAAGTAGGAGTTTCACCCAAATCCTCCATGTGCACAATATAATAACAAAACATCCTTATCTCTCCCCTTGCAAGTATGAAAAATATGTCCATGTTTTCCTTTTCACTCCCCATAGGTGAAACTCTCAATCACACTCCCTCCAAAAATTCATACATCACATCTCCCTTTTCCCTCCCCAATGGTCCCATAAATCCATCTCCCACACCCAACTTAAGGAAACTACCCAACCACACAAACAAAAACACATTCACAACACTCATACAATACTTAACAAGCACAATTTTCACATCTACAAATATAAATAAGAAAACAAAAAAGGTGGAGATCCTACCTCTCCATCAAGATTCTAAGAGACTTCACTCCACAAGCTTTTTGACACCTTCAAGCCAAGCACACTCCAAAAGAAACTCCAACAAGCTCTCAATTCCAAAAGTGCAAAAGAAGGAAAATGAACAAGTAACCCCAAATCCATAAAATTCCATCAATAAATAGAAATGGGATGTGAGGATGATGAGGTGGCTCCATGTAGGATGTAGCTTCATCATCCCTCCATTCCAACATACAAGTTAAAAACCATGCCCAAGATAATAAATGAAAATGTATGACTTATGATAAGCCCACATGACACTCAAACTTGCATACCAAGCCTAACAAAGATAAATTAATTGTGGTAAGTAGGAAAGTGCAATTATTTTCACCCTTTTACAATCTAAAATACATAAATAAGTCTAAAATTAACTCCTCATACCATAGGTATGGTTGTTGGGTGAATTTAAGAGGCATGGGACAATCTTAGCTTGTCCCACAAGCCTCTAAAAAAGCCTCCCATGTCAAAATCCGAATTTTTAAGTTGGGGAAGGGTACATAACACAAAATCAAAATCCAATGTACATCCACAAGATTTCAAGGACCATTTACCCTCATAACTATTCTATTGTCACATCCTTATTTTAGTTAACGAATTAAGTTGGATTAGATAATTAAGACATGTTAATAATTGCTTATAAATTGACTACAATCTCCAATAATTAAAAACATAACACAAACTAAAAACACACAAACTTTAAAAGTAGAAACATTTCCCCATGGCCATACATGTGAGGTCACCCTCATGGGAAACCTCGTAACTAGGAATGCAACAACACAACATAACATTATACAAAAGTTGTCACATTTTGGCCATGTTGCACAATGTCCGACATCCTTCCATGGTTGGTCCGCTAACTCCTTTCAATGTATGTGATAAATGTCTTGCAACAAAAACAAAATACCTCTTTGTGCGTACGACCATATCAACAACATCGAGACTAATATACATAGAACAGATTTACTAATCATTATCCAAAATTAACAATTTGATCATTTATCATCATAAAATTAATTTTATTTTTGCATCCATAAATTCATAATTATACTCAAAACATCTAACATAGTGATCCATAGAGATCTAGAAAAAAACACCACTTCATCTGTTCCTCAAAGACCTTGAGAAGGAGAAACAAGAAAAATGAATAAAATAAGGTAAACGAACATTCTAGAAGGAACCGCCGCTCTGTGCAGAGCGGCGGTTTCAACCACCACCCTACAAGGGCGGAGGTCATCAAACCACTTCCCAACTAGGACATTGGCCCTAAGACCGCCGATCTACTCAAGGTGGCGGTCCTGACACTTTCAAACAGAAAAGAAGAATTGAACGCAATGGACATGAATTTGAAGCACCTAATTGTGTCTCTTCCCCTTCCAAGCCCTTTCATAGCCTTCAAGTACATGGGAGGAAATGGGAAGGTCTATAAATGCATGAAGGGAGAAAGAAAATGATCAATCAAAGATCCAGAGAGATCAAGAAGTAGAGTTTAATGAGAGCAAAGTGAGGAAGATCTTCAGTGTTGGAATGGAATTATAAGAGCAAGGTGTAGAAACCGGGTAAACAAGTTATTGGAGAGAAGATTTACATTGTTGCTTATTTTAATACTTATTGTAATCTGTAATTTTCTATATTAGATCGATAAAAATGGGAAGAAAGAGCAGTTTCCCTTCCTGACTAGTTTTTCCTCCATTGGAGGTTTCAAGATAAAATTATTGGTGTTGAAGTTTTGAATTATTTCCTTCTCTGTAATTTCCTTTCTATAGCACTAGATAATTAGTCACGAAGCTCTAATTTTTCAAGAAAATTTTTCATTTTCCAAAGTTGAAAGTAGAACAACATAGTTGTGTGATTCATAGAGTTCCAAAGTAGAAGTTTACGGATCATTTTGGTATCGTGAGCTGATTATATATCCAAGACCTTTGTGGTATTCGAATATTTCTTTTGATTTTTATGTTAGTGGCAAGGTCCAAAGGTGTAGAAGTTTTACCTTGTGAAACGGATATTTATACGAAGAATTGGAAACAGAGAATTCAAGCTCAAATGGACAAAAATAAATTGGTCAGTAGAGTCGAGATGCTAGAGACCATGATGGATAGATTGTAAAGAAAACAAGAAGAGATTTCATATCTAAAAAATATGGCTCGGTTAATCAAGATTCCATGGAATCGGTGGTTCGAACACTAGCTTAAAAATTCAAGAGTATCGAAACAACGACAAAGAGGAAGGATGGGAAGAGCATGAAGAGACACCAATTGTAAGTAAGAAGGTAAAATCTGCACATACACCTTTTAAAGTTGAAACAAAAGTGGAAATAAAGAATTTTGAAGGACAAGTAGATGCATAATTACTAGATAAATGGATTAAACAGTTGGAATTCTAATTTCGTGTGCATAATGTTGCTGAGGCACAAAGGGTCACCTTTGCACATCTCAAAATGGAAGGTCATGTTCTAGTTTGGTGGGAAACCCATCTAGCCACTTGTGAGAAAAAGAAACATCCTATTGTCAGTAATTGGAAAGGTTTTAAAGAATTGATAAGAGCTAACTTCAATCCTATTGGCCATAAGACTGACATGATGATTAAGTGGTAGTACTTTAGACATGGAAGTGGTCAAAGCGTGCAAGACTACACTATGGAATTTTAGAGACAAGCCATGTTGCTTAATATGGACTTGGAGGATGAGGACATTCTAACCAAATATTTGGGAGGACTTCACACTCACCTTCGGAGGAAGGTAATCTCAACAAATCCCAAATATCTTAATGAAGCTTGTGTACAAGTATACTACATTAATTATGAGAAAAATCAAGGAGAAATAGAGCAAAGGGAGACCAGTCAATAGAAAAATAGGACAAAGAACAAGGAAGACAAGTAAAGAGGTAAATGGAAAGGTAAACATGCCACTACTGCTTTGCATACTTGTAAAGATCCTAGGAATTTCTATAAGAACTTTGATGTAAATGGACATACCGATGCCATATGTTGGAAGTTGCATCCGAAATTACACCCAAAGCACCAGAATAATGATTCCAAAAAATCCATGGGTGGATATTGAGGATGATTCGGATGTAGATTAGAGGCTAGGATGCATGGCCACTAACATGTATGGGGTAGTATAAGAAGAAGAGATGAGTAAGCTATTTCAAATCAGAATCCAAGTCAAGAAGACTAAGGTAAATGCTTTAGTAGATTCTGGTTCTCAGTCAAATTTTATTTCTGATGCGGTTTTAGAACAACTTGGTCTAGAGACTTACGTGCATCCACATCCATACCCACTGGGATGGGTGAAAAAGGGCGTAGAAATACAAGTTACAAGGAAGTGTAAGTTTCAGTTTGGGATAAATACCCAATACATAGAGGTATTAGAGGATGATATTATACCACTTGATGAATTTGATGTTGTCTTGGAATTCCTTAATTGTATGCTAAGGATGTTTTGTTTAGAAGGAGGGAGAATCTGCATTACAGATGGGTCGAGGATGGAATCATTTTTAACATCATGGCACACCGAGAAAATCAAACAAGGCTATGGTAAGTGCCAATCAAGCACCAAGACTTAGGAAAATCAATTTATTTTTTATTTCATTAGAATAAAAATAAAATGGATGTGAGAGCATGGTTATTTCTAACCAAAGGATGGAGATTTTGGATAGCAATTTTCAGTTTTACGAATAATCCACCACATGAACTACTCATTCAAGGAGTAAAAAAAACTTCTGCTATGCGGTCACCATATCTACCTACGAATTCATTGGACCGGACCGTGGGGTAGTAAGAAGAAGAGGAGATACAAGGAACCATGGTGACTATAGTAGAAACATACTTGGGGAGGATTTGGCCAATCCATCTCAAGAGATAAAGATCTAGGCAAGGACTAAACTACTACAATATGGGACCTTCTCCATACTTGATCGAGGTTGAAGAAGAAACCTTTAGGCCATACTTCATGCAGATTCACATGATAGTAAGTTGCAAGATATCACATCCACTCACACTATATATGCATGAAAAAGAAGGAAAGATTCAAAATTTAGCTTCCAAAGAGGTTTGTACTCAAGGGAACTCTAAGGAGGATGTAACACCGAAGAACAACAAACTAGAGATCCATAGGAGTCTTGGAAGGTTGGACAAGAGAAAACACTAAGGAAGACCCAAGAATCGAATGAGCACGAGAGGGAGTTGATTACTCTACCACTCCCCCACCAAGCTTTTGTGGGACCAAAATCCTCCTAAGTAGGGGAGGTATGATCCATAGGGATCTCGAAAAAAAACACCACTTCATCATTTCCATTAGCACCAAGAAGAAGAAATAAGAAAAATGAATGAAATAAGGTAAACAGAGGTTCGGATGGAAATGTCGCTCGGTGCAGAGTGGCAGTTTTAAAACCACTGCCCTACAAGAGGTGGCGATCCTGAAATCGCCGCCCTAGTAGGCGGTGGTCCTAACAATTTCGAATAGAAAAGAAGAATGGAATGTGAATGGATACAAATTTGAAGCACCCAGCCGTGTCTCTTCCCCTTCCATGCCCTTTCATAGCCTCCAGTGCATGGGAGGACATGGGAAGGTCTATAAATGCATGAAGGGAGTAAGAGAATGATCATTCAAAGATCCAGAGAGATTGAGAAGAAGAGTTTAATGAGAGCAGTGAGCAAGATCTTGATCTTTGGAATGGAATAGTAGGAGCAAGGTGTAGAAATGAAGAAAGTAATTAATTGGAGAGAAGGTTTACATTGTTGCTTCTTTTCATACTTATTGCAATCTTTAATTGTCTATATTAGACTAATAAAAATGGGAAGAAAGAGTAGTTTCCTTTCCGTTTGGTTTTTCCTTCATTGGAGGTTTCCAAGATAAAATTGTTGGTGTTGAAGTTTTGAATTATTTCCTTCTTTTAAATTTCCTTTCTATAGCACTAGATAATCGAGTCACGAAGCTCTAATTTTTCAAGAAAATCTATCATTTTCCAAAGTTGAAAGTAGAACAAAATAGTTGAGTAATTCGTAGAGCTCCAAAGTAGAAGTTTACGTATCACATAGGCCATCCATCTAAAATATGACATGTTAGTATAAAATAAGAATATTGCAAATCAACATATATAACTATCTATCATCTCTATCTAGTTCATCATAATAATAATGTCAATCATAGCATGTCAATAGTCTAGATATCTCGCATAGTCTATCATCTACAAATAAAAATATAATACTAAGGAAAGGAGAACTAGTAGAATCCTCCACATGCCTCATCGGCACAATTTTAAAGGGGCGACCCAAGGGATAGTCTTTAAATGAGCGCAAAGCTTCCAAATTTCTTAGGTCCAAAAAAAGAGACAGATTTGGCGGTTGAAAAGAATCGGGAAATGGAAGCCTCCATATGTATCATCAACGTGACTTCAAAGGTGCGGCCCAAAGAAGGACCCTAAACTAGTGCTAACCCACCACGTGGTCAGAGCCCAAAATTTTAACTTGCCCCAAATTGGTTAAGTATAGAAGAGCCGGTGAAATTCCCCATGTGTCTCTTTGGCTAAACTTCAAAGGCACGAACCAAAAGGAAGAGACTCAAACTAGTGCCAACCTGTCACGTGGTCTTGTATCCCATTTTTGTGATTTCACTAAAATGATGATAACCATAGGAAATTTTCAGAAAAAAATCACCTAAAATGCCCTTTTAGAGAGATAATCAGGTTTTTAGGTTTCCATAGCATGACAACATGATTTTTGGATGCTTCGTGTTATATGTTCCCCGAAACCCAAAACCCAAAACAAGCAAGTCTTTTGGGTTTTCGAAACTTAGAAGCATCAGAGCATTGTTCGCTAAAAGCATGCTATATGTTGCATGTTTCCGAAACCCAAATTCTGATCCAAGTCCTTTGGTTAAGGTTTTAATCTTGAGAGCATTGGAGCACACCTTATCCAAAACATGCTTCATGTCGCATGACTTCAATTCTCGAAACCTGATTTTTTCCTTTGTGTCAGGTTTTCGGGTCTCTACAACATCAGAACATGCTTCGTGCCACATGCTTTCCAACTCCCACAATCTGATTTGTTCCTTTGTGTCAGGTTTCCAGACATCCCAAGGATGCTGACATGGCATTAATGTTGAGTTGTCGGGTAGTTGACACATGTGTCAACTGAAGTGTATTAAATGTGAAATTTCTTTTTATAAATACTCATATTTCCACGTCATTTTTACCAGACGTACTTTTTACCTCGTGGATTTTCGTGCATGCTTCTTTAACCTCGAAACCTGATTTTCCCTCATGCTCGATTGCGTGGCTCGTTTTTTATCATTTTTCGATCTGATTGAAGGTATTTCCCTTTGTTCTTTGTTTGTGGAATTTGTGGAAGAATTGTGTGATGATCTTTCTAAATCCCTCTTTCTTTCTTGTTAGGTTTTGGGGTTTTTGATTGTTTATTCCTTTTTGGGTTGTGTTCCAATCAAGTTTGTGTTTTAGGGTTCACCCTTGGAATGCTTACTTAGTTTTATTCCTTGGAATATGTCGTTTTAATGACAATAGAAGAATGTATCAAGAATCATAGAAATGGAGAGGAATTTACATGTTTTGACCTGACAAAAACATGATTCCCTCTTTTCAGGTTTCACAGGGTGTTTTGCAGTTTCCAAATCCCACAGTCTATCGGGAAATCCAAGGTGTCGAGACACTCCAAAATCTCCGGCATCCTCCAAGGTGTCGGATGCTTCAAACTTCCAGCATCCTCCAAGTGTAGTGGGATTTCCAAGCCTCCCGGCATCTAGCAAGAGTGTCGAGTTTTGATAGTTGTCGACATCTTCAAAGTTCCGACAGCTCCCTTTGTGTCAGGTTTCTACAAGTGTCTGACAAGGTTGAACTTGATACTCCCTGTAGTGCTTCGAGCCTGTGGGATTGCTAAGTAGGTCCTCAAACCCGAAGTGTCTAAATCAGAAGCAATCAGTTCACTCCTCCTTTGAAATTCCTCATGTCGGATCCCGGTTCATCACAGGATAAGACAGAAAAATTAGGGAGGATGAAGTAAAAATTTAGGAAGGTGGAGTCTCCTTCCTACATTGATTGTAATTATGACATCCGAGGATACAGAACTCGGAAACATATATATGGAAGATTTTTGGAATAGAGTCAAGAGTTCTTCCCAAACCCCCTAGATGAGATCAATAGTAAACAGTGGTCTCCCTATTGCAGTAGGATTCCCCATGTCTGCTCAGTGCCCCAAGTTCATCTTAGCTTTGTGCTTTGAATTATGACTCGATTCTCAATCTATGAGAAATCAGGTGAGAGAGGTCATAATCAAGTTAGATGGAGGTAACTTCGATGACCTTCTCAAGCTACCTAACTTTGAAGAGTATGGGGATGTAGATCTCAATTCAGCCCAAAAATCTTGGGACAATGATTAGGAGGATTATATTAAACATGTGAATAAGAAGTTCCTCATCAAATCCAAGTTGGATGTTTCTAGGTTTCTAAGACTTGTTTCTAGAAGTGATTTCATTCAAGAAATCAATGATATCATTACTTTGCTAAGTGGGTTTTTTGGTTCCCCAAATCAAATGTTTTCCAAGGATGGATGTACCAATTCATGGTCATCATTAAGAAGAATCAGCAGGGGATTAATTTGGGTAGTCTTATCGGTGATGAGATAAATTCTCGATGATAATGTGATCTTGTCTCATTGGGAAGTTTTATATGTCCTCATATGTCACCTATGCGGCAGTGGCATGAGGAATTATCTTTGGATTGAAACAAATGGGAACAAGCAGGTGGAACATATTTATCGGTATTCTCCTCGAGTCAACAAGAAAAGGGTTCGAAGACCAATTGAGAAGAGTAAATGATGCCTTCCTTTATGAGAACATCCGTAGGTTGAAACAAAAACTAAGGAAAACAAGATTCTCTAATGAGGCATGGGATGAAGTCTCAAAATGGGGTTGTTTCTTCTTACAATTCAAGAAGTTCACATACCTTCGGTGGTCATGTACCAGGTGATCCTTTCCATTTTCCTAGATATCCAGGAGACAAAATGATCTTGATGGATTTGGTCAGGCAATTATTGGATTTTCACAAGTTCCAACAGAGTAAACAAAAGGCCGCCCTATCCTTCGCAATTTCTATTCGAAGGTATACCTGCTCAATTGTGGTAAAATCCAAGAACATTGTACATGAGCTTTGAGATAATTTTAAAAAGCACATGAAGCCTAGAGTCGGGTTTGAATTTCGAGGAGTCCTCAAGTCATATGGAACTTTGTACCTACACGTACCAAGCATAGAAGACATCTGGATTGATTTACGTGATGAAGTTGTTGTCCGAAGAAAAGATCATAGTGGGTTGACACATGCGAGAGATTCGAGACACTCGGGCTTGCTTTGACATTTGAAAGTCTTGGTGAAAATGAAAAGTTTCTGGATCCTTCCTATGATGGACTGAATGAAGATCAATATGTTTTCCCACCTATTGATTGGTCTATCGGTGAAAAATCCTCTATTACAGATAGATCGGCCCCGATTCTCACACGCACCAAGGCATGGCTCACCTCTTGGGGATGAGTTTCAAAGAAGATAGTTTTTCAAAGTTGGTTGCTTTGGAGGTGGGGCCCTCCAAAAGGAAAA
Source organism: Taxus wallichiana var. yunnanensis (assembly GCA_018340775.1). Taxonomy (NCBI): domain Eukaryota; kingdom Viridiplantae; phylum Streptophyta; class Pinopsida; order Cupressales; family Taxaceae; genus Taxus; species Taxus wallichiana. The sequence goes on from CM031237.1 coordinate 117,747,654, forward strand.
GGACAAAATATCTTCCAAGGGACCTATAAAGGCCAAATTTGTCAAGAAGAGAAGAGAAGAAGAAACCCCTTATCTTGCCACTCCGGTTGAAACGGTGAATGTGTCGAGTCACCAACACCACTAGAAATAGGAAAATCTCTTTGGAGTTAGAGGTGAGTCAACATATAATTTCACCATTTACTAACCGCCCAACAAAAGTAACTATATCACTTGCATCCCGGGCTTTTGCGTTAGGATCGTGCCTCCTCCTCCACAACCACTTGTACCTCCTACTTCACAACCACTTCCACCTCCTCTTTCCCCATCCTCTTCATTAGCCATGGCCAACATTTTCTTCAGACTCTCACCTCTCTCTATTGGGAGCAAAGTAACTACAGATATGCCTCCTCCTACACCTCTTTTCACTAAATCTACTACCACACTGGTGGTTGTTCACACTCCACCAGCGAATCTCCCTCCACCTAAAAGTATGACACCAAATTCTACAAAATTGGCAACTCCTTCTGGCATGCCTCAATGGTTACTTGAGAAAACTCCAAGGAAAAGGAAGATGGTTGTACCCATACCAGCACTGTGATTTTAGTTCACTCAAGGCTTCTAATGCTAAATCAGCCAAGAAACCTAGAATAGTTTCAAGGGTTTTAGTTGATGCTTGGGACATAAGTTTGCAGAGATCGCCACTCCTAAAAACCGACAAGACCAAAGAAGACATAGTGGCCTCGACTATTAGATAACAAGGGTTTCTCTAGGGAAGGTGAAAAAAGGAACACAACAAGATGCACGAGATGCTATGAATGTGCTATGTCGGAAGTTAAAGGACACAAAGGACAACACGGATGAGCTTAAAGAAAAGGTGGAGCAGTTGGTGAAGTATTATTTAAGCTCTCAAAACCCCTTGAGTCCATACAATCATCCTCTATTCCTATCAGGTTCAATTTTCAACGGTACCCATAATTGAAAAGATTAATGAAAAGGGAGAGTGGTCGATGAATGGACCCAAAGGCTGCTCCAACAAGGGAAAGAAGTAATCCAAGACAACTGTGGAACTCTATAAATCTTTGGAGAATATAAAGAGTGATGGGGAAAATATGGATGATGATTTTTCTTCATAAATCAAGCACTTGGAGTTGACTTTTGAAGCTCTCCACAGGCTGAAGCGAATCCCATCCTGAATCTTGGTCGAAGAGGGAATCATCCTGCATACATATAAGCATTTCTAGCTTACCAAGGCCATCGATTGAATAAAGATTCTGAATGAAGCTTGTAGAAAATTGAGAGAATCAAGAGATCAATTGATTGATGGCAAGAGCAACCTAGAAGAAGAGCTGATCAAAATCTATGCAAAAGTGTTGAGTGAATGCTCGAGTATCCTACCAGTTGATGATCTTTTCAAACAAATCCAAGAATCAGTTCAACATGAACCAACTTACGGATTTGGCATGGAAATCATTGACAGGTTTGTAAAGATTGAACATTCTTTGGAGACCCTGAGAAAACTCAACAAAAGATTGAGAAAGCTTCTCGCAATGCCAGTGACACTCAGGAAACATGTGAAGTCTTGAGTGATCATTCCACCGTGCTTGATGAGAATGAGATGCAAGGTATAATCTGGAAATTCCAAGAATTTCGGGATCAAACAGGCTCTGTTGGAAGGAGAGAAAGACGAGGAAGAGAAAGATGACGATTCAGACTAAGTCACAATGCAACATGTCATTTCAATCTTGAAATTGACATGTCTTTTTTATTTCTGTTTTGTCACATAGGAAGTAAATTTTGACTTGGTCTCCTGCGTGAGAGTCAAGTGAAATAGGACTCTTGTTAAAACACTTTTTCCTAGGATTTATCCTATTTTCTCTCTGCTCTTTTTATTATAAATAAGGGATGCTCATGCATTCCAAAGGGTGGATATTTTTGGAATATTGAGAACCTTTGTGTAGAAGAAGAACTTTGTGTTTTCTTTCAATCATTCAAAGAATAGAAATTGATGTCATTTTTGCAAACTTTGTGTTGTGAGATTCATCTCTCTTAAGATATTGCTCTTATGTTCAGGATCTTAAGTTGTTCTTTGTTTAGTGTTCTCAATCATTTTAAATTGTTTCAAGCATTACATTACATTTGTTATCTAGAACTCGTATGATTATTTCGTGATCTCGTGTTTTATCGAAAGAAAGTACTATTGATGGCGAATCACAGCACCCCTGAATGTCTGCAACTTGATGGGTTGAGACTCTCAGTGCAGATTGTATAACATGGAGCTTTTCCCAAGTGTGGGACCTTGCGAAATCGGAAAATATCTCCAGATGAAGGCCGGTTCCTATTCCTCTATTCAGATGCACACATAAAAATGCAGAGGGTTTACTCAAAAACCTAAACTAACTTGCCAAGGAGACAGGGGTAAGAATATGCATAAGAATAAACCTAAACTAACAAAGGTGATGCACCGAGGAATGAAGAACACTGTCTTGCCAATAAACACAAACCATTAAAATGCAATGCAAGATCATGCACAGATAACCAAATTTGTAGTGAAAGATCAGGAGGATGAAAATGAATACAGAGAGGGTTGAAAATCATCCACAGGCATGCATTATTTACTCGAATATTGATACAATACACTACAAAATGCCAAGAGGCAAAGTTGCATTATAGTTTTAGATGGGAGGTTTGAACTCCACAAATTCACCTGCCAAAGAGAAGAAGGGAGGGGCAAAACAAGAATGTCCAACCTTTAGAAAGAAGCCCCTCCTTACAATTTATAGGAAGAATGAGAGAGAAAAGAGAGAACAATTCCACATCTACCCCAACCACCTCTAGGTTGCATTTAATTAATCTCATTATGGTGGTAGGTGAGAACCCTAGGAAACCCAAAAAGTGGCGAACTGTATTTTGCATTTTTAAGAACTTTTTCCCACCCAATTAAATATATCCATTCGTGGTTGGATAGAGGACCTCATAAGATTTCTGAAAATTCCAACTTTGCATGAATCCAAGCTCCTGTAAAAATTTATGCCCATCTAAATATCGGGTCGTGGTCTGCGCTTCTCAACACACTCGAATGTTGCACCTCCTAAAAGCTGCGCCATGGGCGCATCCATATTTGTGTCGATACTCTCTTACCTGCGCCATAGGTGCATCCACATTTATGTCAACACTCTCTTACCTCTGCCCTTTACCTTTTCCATGGGCGCATCCATATTTGTGTCGACACTCTGTGATGTGCGCCCTTTACCTGCGCCATGGAGAGACTTTTTGCATGTCGACACCTCTTGTTGTGTGCCTCTTACCTGCGCCTTGGCACAAATTTTTGCATGTCGACACCTCTTGTTGTGCGCCTCTTACCTGCGCCTTGGCATGACTTTTTGCATGTTGACACCTCATGTTGTGCGCCTCTTACCTGCACCTTGGCACGAATTTTTGCATGTCAACACCTCTTGTTTTGCGCCTTGGTAATTATCGGGGTCTGAGTTTCTTTGATTTCCATATTCTTCTGTTTGTCTATATCTACCTAGGGAAGATATATACAACAATTTGGTGACTCAACGGGATCACCTGCCTACTAGGTAGAAGATCAGTGGCCTTTTAGAAATCCATTGGGCATGGAGTCATAAGCAATAACCTGAAACCAACCTGATATCTGATTCCGATCCTGATACCGCAACTCATTCTCCAAGAGCATGCTGAACTATAGAAATTCAACCTGAGAGCAACAAAACCTATGCCAAAGCACTTAGGGAAATTGAAACCTAACTACAACAAGACAATGTGCATATGCACTTAGAGGAATTGAAATATAGGCTAATATTTACAAGGGAAACCTTTTCCTTTTAGTAGAAATGTTTAAGATAGATTCCGTTAACCGGAATCGGAAGTTCCTCTCCATCCAATGTAGAAAATTGGAAGGCATTACTACTTTTACATCCCATGACCATGTAGGGACCACTCCAAATGGCATCAAACTTGGAATGCCTTCCTGGTTTTTCCCGATCTACATCCCATTTTAGAACTAGGTCCCCTTCCTAGAAGGTCCTTGATCTTGCCTTCTTATCAAACCATCTTTTTACTAAGGCCTGATCCTTTTCAATCATCAAAACTACATGTTCTCTTATTTCTTCCAATTCCATCAACTCTGCATACCTAGCTTCCATTGGTTCGAACTTAGACAACTCCAACTACTTCATGAGCTCCAATGCTGGCAATTCTAATGATATAGGAAATACTACTTCTTTCCCATAAACCAACTTGTAGGGAGAATTACCTATAGATCTCTTTGGTGTTATCCTGTCAGCCCATAATGCTGATTTTAGCTTGGTATGCCATGTCCTTTGGTTTTCATCCAGAGTCCTTCTAATGATTCTTAGCAAATTCTTGTTCGTGGACTCTGCCTATCCATTACCTTGTCAGGTAATAATTTGAAGAGGTGCTCAAATAGATTCCATTCTTGACAGCCCATTCTGTAATCTTGGAACCTATGAATGCCAATGCATTATCTGATATGATAGTGGCGGCACACCAAACCTGGTCACTATTCCTTCATAAAAGTCTAGTATGTTAGACTCATTTGCCTCTTTGAGCGCTATTGCTTGATCCACTTGGTGAAATAGTCCATTGCCGTGAGAATCCACTTGTGGCCTTGGCTTGAGTTTGGGTTGATGACCCCGACGAAGTCCAATCCCCATTGCATAAATGGTTGGTCAACCAAAATTGGGTGCAATGGAAGTGTTGCTAGTCTTTCTTTGCCTGTGAAGAGTGCACATTTCTTACACTTTCTTATCCATGTATAGCAATCACTGAAGACTGTCGGCCAATAATACCCTGCCTTCATTATCTTGAGAGCTATTACTCGTGGGGTGAAATGTCCTCCGGAATCTCCATCATGAAAATCTCGTAACACCCTCTCAATTTGACCTGTCCCAATGCACCTCAATAGAACTCTATTGATGTCCCTTTTAAACAAAACACCATCAACAAGCACATATGGAATGGCTTGTAATCTAAAGTATCTCCTCTTTTCTTTGATCATTTCTGGAGGGCATAGGCTTTTCTGTAGGAAGTGTATCATATTCTGAGTCCAACAAGGAGTGGGCGCATCATCATTTTCCTGTTCTTGACCATCCTGTAGTACCAAGACAACCTCTTTTTCATCACCTACTTCAACTTGTTGACTCAAAGCTAGTTGTTCACATAATCCCTTTCCACGGACCAGCTTAGTGACCTTAATTTCGATGTCATATTCCATGACACGAGTGATCCACCCTGCATGTTTCTCATTTAGATCCTTGTTTAGAAGGAAGTCCTTGACTCCCACATGAGAGACCAATAATTGGACCTTGTTGTTTGAGACTAGGTGCTTGAATTTCTTTAAGCTTCTAATCACTGCAAGGACATGTTTTTCAATGAAAGAGTACCTAGTTTCGTATTCCTCCAAGCCTTGACTGAAGAAAGTGACTGGTTGTTCTAATCCTTCCTTGTTTCGTTGTACCAGGATTGCAAAAATGGTGTCTCCACCACCGAAGGCATATAGCATGAAGTCCTTGGAGAAGTCTGGATTGACGAGAGTCAGAGCTTGAGATATAGCCTCTTTTATTGCCTCAAAACTTGCCTTGCCTTCAAATGTCCACTTAAATGCCATGTTCTTTTTCAACATCATCGTTATTGGCTTCATGAGAGCAGCAAAATTTGGCACAAATCTATGGACAAAATTGATCGTTCCTAAGAAGCTTTGAAGAGCCTTCTTGTGACTTGGCAATGGCAATGCTTGAATTGCTTCAACTCTTTCTGGGTCAATCGTCAACCCCTCCTTTGAAACAATAAGGCCTAGAAGTTTTCCCTCGTGAACCAAGAATATGTATTTTTGGGATTTAATGATACCCCAAATCTTCTACACCTCTGAAACACCTACCTCAAATGGAAGAGGTGATCCGCTACATTTTTTGAGAATATAGTGATGTCATCAAGATATATCAGAACTATTTTATTGATCAATCCCTTGAATGCCATATCCATTTCCCTTTGGAAAGTGGCTCCAGCATTTGATAGTCCAAATGGCATCTTCTTGTAGGAATAGGTGCCCCATTTGGTGGTGAAAGCCATCTTGAACTGGTCATATTCTTTCACCATTACTTGATTATACCCTGAGTAGCCATCTAGGAGAGATAATCTCTCCGAACCAGATACCACTTGCAATATTTGTTCCATTGAAGGAAGTGGGTAATGGTCTTTGAGAGATGCCCTGTTAAGGTCTCGGAAGTCCACACACAACCTGATTTCTCCGCTCTTCTTCCTGACCGGAACCAATTTTGCAACCTAGCTTGAGTGCTTGATTGGAAATATAATGCTTGCCTCTATTAGCTTGTTTAGCTCTTTCTTCATTAGAGGCTCAATGTGAGGGTTGACTGGTCTGCTTACCCGATGGGTTTAGCATCTAGATCCAATTCTATGGTATGTTGTGCCAACTTCGGATTGAAACCTCTCAAGTCTTCATAGCTCCAAGTGAAGACATCTAGAAATTCTTGGCAAAGTTGTATGAAATCTAATTTCTCCTGCTTAGTGGCCACTTTGCCAATTTGAAGTGTTTTGCCTTCCCCAACCGGAATTGGCTCTTACTCTTCTCTCTTGACCTGTATGTTAGCCTTTTCCTTACGGAACTAGTCGTTAGGGTTGAAGATAGACTCCAATGTTACTAAACCCTTGGGAAGCTTATTTGTCCACAACTACACTACTTGATCCCCATACTGCTGCTCTAATCTGTCTTGATTCCTAGCTAAGAATTCAGCCTCTTCTTGTAAGAAATTGACGATCTGTTGATCGTTCTCAAACACGCTGCTTGACTTGTGTTATTATTTGGGCTGCTGGCCTCACAATCACATGGATACGTGGTTGCATTTTTTTCCTTTTAATGTTGTCAACCACATCAAACGTTGCTCCAACTACTGCGAGCCTATCCGCGGCTTCATTTTTCTTCCTAGGTATGGACACGATGTTGAAAGCTTTAAAATCCTCAACGAGGTCCCATACCCTGTTCTTGTAGTTCTTCAGTAGGTCATTCTTTGTAGCATGTTGTCCCTTGACTTGATTGATGATCATCTCGCTATCCCGAACACCTGTAAGTTCTTTATGCCCTTTTTCCTGGCCCAATGAAGTCCACGAATCAAGGCCTCATATTCACTGTGTTGTTTGAACATGGCTGGAAACAGAAAGTTGAATAATATTTGATGTCTTGAGGTGAAACAAGCATAGCTCCTCCTCCTGCACCATGCCTACTCCTTGATCCATCAAAAAATAACTACCATACCTCATTGTCATCCTTATGGTCTGGTTTGGTGATGCTAGGAATAGGCTAGTTTTCTTCATGTATGTAATAGATTCCTAGCTCAGATTCTTCTACTTCTTGGTAGGGATCAAAAGCATGTACCTTGCTTTCCCATTCATCAAGAGTCAAATGCGGGATGCTTCCAACCTTGGTGTCGACTTCATCTCTGCTGGATAATCTTCTTGATCAAATGCTGAACAATTGGCATTGATTTGGCTTGGAGTATGAGGCTCAATATGAAAGTTTGCAATTGGTTCAGATCTGATTGTGACCTTAGTACCATATCTTGTTCTGAACAACATGTGTGACCAGTCAGTAGATAAGTAGCCTCCAATTTTGGCTGTGAAATCCCTTGATAAGCATAGGGAAAAGAGTGGTGGCAAATCTATCACTTACACATCCTGCAAAACGGTAATGTTGGGGCATGAATGCGGGGGTAATATTCAAACCTTTAATCACGCCCACCGTTTCTACTACTGTCCCATCCAATTGCACTACCCCCTTTGATATGACTTCATATTGGAGGCCCAACTAATCAGCTATTTGCTTGGGCATGACATAACTACTCGCCCTAGAATCAATCATGCAATTGTGTACTAGTTTATTGCCAATGATTAATGAAACATAGAATGGAGGGGGTTTCAAAACTTTACCTTGTTGTCCTCCATGATTCCCTTCAGGCTGAGCAAGCATTTGTGAGGACATTCTCTTACATATGGACTGCTGGTTGAAGTTGACCAATTCTTCATGGCAGCTTGTAGAAGATCTCTTTGGCCTGGGATGGATAAAGATTCCCACATTGATATATTCACATTTGTCTTCTTCATTTGATCAATGATGCTAAATGGGGATGAAAGATCTCTTTGCTGTCCTTTAGGCTGCACATTCCTTTCTTGTGCATGGGCAGCAATAGCTGGCATTTGAGTTGGTTTAGAAGGTGGTTTGGGCTGTCCTTGCATGTTTGGAGCTGTATTTTGCTTACCAACACCTTGTGGAGTGATGGAAGGTTGTAGATCACTTGGAGCCAATGACTGCCCTTCACCAATATTCCTCTTCTTTGATCTTGTGTTAGCTGCTACATTTTGAGAAATTGTTTGATTCATGCCACAAAAATCCTCAGCTTGCCAATTCGCAAGTGCGGTATCATTTGGAGCTGTGTTTTGTTGAGATGTCCCTTGTTGCTGATTTGCTTCTTGACTCACTTCACCCTCTGTGCCAATATTTGTCACCATCAAGGCTTGGTTCAAAGCATCATTGAAGCACATAGATTGGTTGTGAGGTTCATTGCATGGGAAACACCAATCATACTCTTGAGCTATGTTGTTTTGGACTGGCACTAATGCTTTAGAACCAAATGCAACATTGGGGTTATAGGGCTGAAATGGTCTATTGGTGGGAGGCTTTACTTGGCTTTGATTTGTAGCTGGATTGGGTGGCCTAGCTTGATATTGCGCTTGAGGTTTATATGGTCTAGCACTTTGAGCTTGCTGTCTTTTGATAGTCACCAGCTCATTTCCAAGGTTCTGCAATTGTTTCATAACCTCTTGGAGTTCATTTGAAGCACTAGAGGATGAAGTAGATGTTTCATTTGAACTTTGATTTCTAGGAGTGGGAATAGGAGCCAAAGTGGGTGCACGACTAGTGCTTATATTTTCTAAGTTTGGATACAAGAGGGCATGGGAGGCCTAGGAGCCGACTTACCCGGCTTGAATAAGATAGTTTTCGGCCCTAATGGCAATGCTATAAGTAGAGTAAGGTTGTGCCTCCCATAGATTCAATTAACATAGAAATATCAGAATTCAAAGCCTTAAGATAGTATAGAAAATCACCTTCAGATGTTGGCCTAACGGCCACTGGAATTCTATCCCATCACCTTTGAAATCTGAAGTTGAAGTCAGTCAGTTGCTCATTGGGAGCTCTCTTAATAGTTGTCAATTGTTCTAGTAGAGACAAATTGTCTCCCTTTTCTCCAAACTGCTCATGGAGAACTATGCATAACTGATTCCAATTTTGGATAGAGCCAACTCCAAGGCTCCTAAACCATTGCAATGCCTTCCCTTTGAACAAAGATGCTAGCAATTTTATAGCAACATCCATTTCATTTATCTCATGGATTACATAGACATTAGCAATGTCTTTGACATGATCACCAGGAGTGGTATGATTTTCTCCAGTAAAAAATGGAATGTTCTTCAATGCTGTAATTGGGCTGGATTTTGTGCATTGAGGGAAAGTGGACTACTTCCGGTGAAATTGACAAAGGTATTTGGTGGTTGCGCCATTCGATTGGCCGAGAACCCTTGTTGATTGGATGAAAGGTCTACCAGGTGGAGGGGTTGATAAAGTCTCGTTAGGTTTAGATGGTGATCTTTGTGGTCTTCTTCCTCTCCTTCCTCTACCTAAGTGATATCTGCAAGTGAACAAATAGCCCCTCTTCTCGAGTATCGAGTCCTGGTTTGAATTCTTCTCTCATGTACAGGCAACTGTGCTTTGCTATACCATGAATTCTATCCCTTCTTGGAGTTGCGGATGTGTTAGAGAATGAGCCTCAAAAGGCTGGATTTTGCCAAGTTACACACCAAACTTGACAATATTTAAACTCAAAATTTTGAAAGACCTATATTTTTGAGATTTTAGGGTTTGGAATTTGATTTGGAATGACAGTCTCGAAAACCCAAAAATGCCAGACTTCGAAATCTGAAATACCAAAAACCATGAAATTTTGAAAGTCAAAATCTCAAAAAACTAAGAATACCCTTTTGAAGATTATCCCCGATCTATCAACTGGTGAAATTTTGACTTGTTTTGAGCAAGTTAAGCCCTTGAAAATTGATTTCAAAGTTCATCCTGGAAGGTGAAAAATCAAATTGTAAAACCTACAATTTTTAGTCCAAATTTCTTGAAAATTCCTTCAAATCTTGTGGAATGACCTCTTGGTCCCACCAGGGCATGCCAAAACTATTGATGGCGAATCGCAGCACCCTTGAATGTCTGCAACTCGATGGGTTGAGACTCTCAGTGCGATTGCATAACATGGAGCTTTTCCCAGTATGGGACCTTACGAAATTGGAAAAGCTCTCCGGATGAAGGCGGTTCCTATTAATCTATTCGGATGCACACATAAAAATGTAGAGGGTTTACTCAAAAACCTAAACTAACTTGCCAGGGAGACAGGGTAAGAAGATGCATAAGAATAAACCTAAACTAACAAAGGTGATGCACTGAGGAATGAAGAACACCTATCTTGCCAATAAACACAAACCATTAAAATGCAATACAAGATCATGCACAGATAACCAAATTTGTAGTGAAATATCAGGAGGATGCAAATGAATACAGAGAGGGTTGAAAATCATCCACAAGCATGCATTATTTACTCCGAATATTGATACAATACACTACAAAATGCCAAGAGGCAAAGTTGCATTACAGTTTTAGATGGGAGGTTTGAACTCCATAGATTCACTGCCAAAGGGAAGAAGGAGGGCAAAACAAGAATGTCCAACCTTTAGAAAGAATCCCCTCCTTAAAATTTACCGGAAGAATGAGAGAGAAAAGAGAGAATAATTCCACATCTACCCCAACCACCTCTAGGTTGCATTTAATTAATCTCATTATGGTGGTAGGTGAGAACCTAGAAACCCAAAAAGTGGCAAAGCTGTATTTTGCATTTTTAAGAACTTTTTCCCACCTAATTAAAGATATCTAGTCATGGTTGGACAGAGGACCTCGTAAGCTTTCTGAAAATTCCAACTTTACATGAATATGTGCTCCTGTGAAAAGTTATGGCCATCGAATATACGGGCCGGGGTCGAGTGCTTCCTATCACGCTCGAGAATGTTGCGCCTCCTGAAGCTGTGCCATGGGGGCATCCATATTTGTGTTGACACTCTCTTACCTGTGCCATAGGTGCATCCACATTTGTGTCGAAACTCTCTTACCTGCGCCCTTTACATGCGCCATGGGCGCATCCATATTTGTGTCGACACTCTCTGATGTGCGCCCTTTACCTGCGCCATGGCGAGAATTTTTTCATGTCGACACCTCTTGCTTTGTACACCTCTTACTTGCACCTTGGCGTGACTTTTTGCATGTCGACACCTCTTGTTGTGCACCTCTTACCTGCGCCTTGGCATGACTTTTTGCATGTCGACACCTCTTGTTGTGCGCCTCTTACCTGCGCCTTGGCGCAACTTTTTGCATGTCGACACTTCTTGCTGTGCGCCTCTTACCTGCGCCTTGGCGTGACTTTTTTTGCATGTCGACACCTCTTGTTGTGTGCCTTGGTAAATGTCGAGGTCTCGAGTTTCTTTGATTTCCATATTATTTTGTTTGTCCATATCTACCCGGGGGAAGATATATACAACAAATACGTCCCAGTTATTTCCTTTCCATGATGTGTTCTTTCTAATCCTATTTACTTCAAAAGCAAAGCAATATTTCTAGTTATTGTGGAAGTGTCTTTCAGGATTCTGTCCCCAACCCCAATGGTTAGATTAGTGTGAATATTGTACACATTATTTCTATTGTGTTTTAGATTAATAATAAACAGTGACCTCACCTATCTTTGACGAGGATTGATCCCATATGCGTGGTTGAACCTCATATTTCATCTTGACAAAATATCTAACCAACAGTTTTTGGCGAATCCACTAGGGAATACTGATTAATAGTATAAATCTTATCCTTTTGGTGTGTCAGGGACTCGTATTTGCCTTATTTTCAACAAGATCTCATTCGGCTTAAGCTGGCGGGAAGATCTTTACTCGGTCACACCGAGCCTAGGGTGGACCTGATTCGTACTTTGATCCGCTTTAACAACATAATTTCAAACTTTCACCCAACGGTGTTACTTCTAGCAGTGCTGAAGCTCTTCGCCAATCCAAAGGAATCAGATTCCTCAAGAACCAGAAGTCTCTGTAACTTTTCATGCATTATTCTTGCCGGATATTCAGATTCCTATTCACACTTCATTTAGAAGAATGGCATAGACAACCTGTGCCTTGGGGCACCGCTATTGGTCCTCTTTCCCTTACTCCATCGTTACATGACCTACCTCACGGATCACGAGAATAATATTCCTATGTTCAATGGTGATGGGAAACAACATCCTGATGAACACATTGCCTTATTCTTTGTTGCATGTGGTGTTCTTGGGGTAGCTCATGAAGATGTCTCATTCGACTCTTCATTGAGACATTACATGGCATAGCCGCAGAATGGTTCTATCATCTCCCAAATGCATGCATTACCAACTGGGCTACCATGAGATCTATTTTTGAAGCAAGGTTCAAACCAGCTGAAGATTCTCACACCTTGTTGGCACAGCTCACTCATATGAAGAAAGAGTCTCATGAACCCATGTGGGATTTCATAGCCAAATTCAATAAGTTGATCCACAAGATTCCGAACCTTGTTGTTCCTACTCTTGAAAATCAGAAGTGTTTCTTCATCAATGCTCAACCACCGGATGTAAGCTTCTTGTTAAGAAGATCTATTATTCCTGATTTGGCCACCACTCAAGCTATGGCCACTGAAATAGAAGATGATCTTATTTTGGCTGGAAAAATTATGAAAGAATCTTCTAAGCAAAAAAATCGAGTTCTTCTCAGAGTACTACTGATCCCATGATTCAGAAGATGGTTAGTGACCTGATTGCTTTAAAAGAAAATGTCTCAACAAGTGGGAAATGCTCCGTATCGGGACATTCCTAGATGGAATTTCAATAATACTAATAGTACTCCCACAAGAGATAGGCCACGGTTGACTACTGCTCAACCGAGACTAGCTATTGAAGCTCCTCCTGTTAATGCTACAGTGGAGATAGTTGAAGAAGATGCTGAAATAGAAGAACCAGATTCTCACGAAGCTTTTGAAGCTTCAGGATACGCTGATGAGTCCTATGATGTTTTAGCTGGTGACTCCAGCATTGGGTATTTGGAATATGAAGAATATGGAGGTGAATCTAACGGTCAGTCATTCACGGTCTTCACTCAATCTCAATCCAGAACCCCAGAAAACTGGTGGAAATCCCCAAGGAGAAGAGTAAGGATGCTCCCATGGTCATAGCTAAGAGAGGCTCACCTATTTCAGCACAAACCGAAAAGGAGATGACTAAAAAAGTAACAACTTCCTCCTATCCTCCTTCTCCTAAGGTCAGTACCATGCAACTCAGGCCCATGTGATTAGAAATGAACCTACCATCACTCCTTCATACACTGCTTTTGACATCATTGATCATGCAAAAAGAACCAAGATCCAAATGTCAGAAGTAGAATACCTTCAATCAAATCCAGAACAATTCGAAAAACTTGCCAAATTCATTAGAAGTAAGGCTGCTATTCCTTCACCTTCCAAAGGCATTTTTCCAAGTCCTAATCAATCTTCACCTTCTACCAATATGGCCTCTACTTCTTCTTCAGGAAAGATCAAACCATTTTATTTTTCCTTATAAACAGATTCAAACTCAGCAATTGCATCATTGACTCAGGAGCTTCTAATAATGTGATGCCCACAAAGGTAGCCCATGCCCTTGGACTCACTTTAACTAAATCATATGGACAATGTTACTCCATGGAAACCAAGCAAGTCCCCTTGGTTGGTCAAATCAAAGATGCACAATTTGCATTCATCGCCTTCCCAGAGAAGAGAGTGAAAATGACCATTTTAGTTGCTGATATTCCGGCTGCTTATGGTATTCTTTTAGGAAGAGGTTTTTGTAAAGATGTTGGGGGAGAGATCAACATGGACTAGACCAAAGCTAAAATCCCAGTTAATGGATTTTCTCGTATTCTCCATCCCGAACCTCAAGCGAAGTATTTGGTCACCAAATCAGATGACCCCAAGGCTCAAATTCTTTTTGAAGATACTGGCTTGGGAAATTACTTCATGACATCAGAGGTACCAGTCATTGACGTCAAAGAAGAGGATTCTAATGCTATTTGGACCCTTGAATTCGATGGGAGTTGTTCAACTATTGGATCAGGAGCTGGTGTAGTTCTTATATCACCAGATTCTGAAATTTTTCCTTTCGCCTTCAAGCTGCAGTTTGATAACACTAATAATACAACTGAGTATGAAGCATTGTTATTAGGACTGGAAGTGGCCAGACAAAAGGGAATTCGTAATCTCAGGGTTCAAGGAGATGCAGAGCTGATTGTTAACTAGGTGAAGGGGATCTATCAAGTGAAAAATGATCACCTAAAGCATTACAAGAATAAGGTATGGGATAGCATAGAATGCTTTGATGCTTTTTCCATCAGGGAAGTTTTAAGGGATCATAATGACAAAGCCGATTCTTTAGCCGTGTCTACGTGTCTCTCCTTCTTCCTCATCCACAGTTCAAACGGGACACGTACACCATTGAAATTGTACATCGTCCCAGTGTTCTAGATAACTCAGCACATTGGCAAGTATTTAATGATGACCAACAGATATTGTCTTTTCTAGAGAAAGCTGATAATTTTAGTGAACTATATTTTGAAGGGTCAGAATCAGCTTTCCATGAATCCGTTTCGAATTCATATCAGGAAGTTGATGGCAAATTTATTCAGCTAAAAGGCAATAAGATTCCCAAGGGATTGGTTTCTCTAGAAGGTTTGTTTGATAAACATGATTGTTTTATCCAGAATAAAAGGCAGACTGAAGGCACCTCCTCATCAGAAGTAGATCAAGTTAATCTAGGTTCCCCAGATCAACCACGTATGGTGAATATCGGGAAATGTTATTCCTCTGAGGAGAAAGAAAAATTCACTTCACTCCTAAAGAGATACATGGATGTCTTGGCCTGGTCATATGCAGATTTAAAATCCTTCAAGCCCAAAGATGTGCAACATAACATTCCCTTGAAGCCTGAAGCTAAACCCCACAGGCAGAAGCAAAGACATTACAATCCCAAGATCTCAGGGACTATTCTTGTAGAAATTTAGAAAATGTTAGATGCAAGGATTATTTTTCCAATCCATCATTCCACCTGGGTTGCTAACATCGTCCCTGTCAGGAAGAAGAATCGTGAAATCTAGATTTGTGTTGATTTCAGGAACTTGAATAAAGTATTCATTAAAATACAACTATCCCTTGCCTATCATGGATCGTAGGTGTTACAGACCGTTACTAGATCAGAAATGCTATCCATTCTCATTGGATTTTCAGGATATAATCAAGTTGAGGTAGCTACTGAGGATCAACACAAGATGACCTTCACAACCCCATGGGGGACCTTTTCTTACAGGAGGATGCCTTTCGGCTTCATCAATGCGAGCCACCTTTTAGAGAGATATGGAATTGGCAATCAAAGATCTGATGGGAAAATTCATAGTGGTATATTTGGATGACTTAACCATTTTCTCTAAAAAATGGAGTGATCATTATGATCATCTAGAATAAGTACTCTTGAGATGCAGGCATCACGGGATTTCATTAAATCCTAAGAAGTCCATGTTTGGAGTAGTGAAGGAAAGTTCTTTGGGTCATATTGTGACTAGATAAGGAACCAAGATCGACCGAGAGAGGGTGAAGGCCATTCAAATCCTTACCCTACCCACAAGTAAAGCGGAGTTCATTCCTTTTCGGATAGGTCAATTTCTAAGAAGGTTCGTACTGACTTCACCGATAAAACCAAGGATATCCTTGGGATGATGAAAGGAAAAATTCCATTTCGATGGAGATGCGAAGGAAAGCTTGTATTTGACAAATTTAAAAGGAAATTACTCATGCTCCTATCCTAGTATGTCAGATTTCAAAAAAGTATTCATCATGTATGCAGTGCGCTTCCACACACACAGTGTCGACCATCCCTGATGCGGGAGAAGCGAGAGAGGACATTGAAACTCCCATCACTTTCATGAGCTTCCCATTAAAGGAACATGAACTAAAAATGTCACGATTGAAAATCATGCTTATGCGTGGTAGTGAGTGGTGAAACATTTTAGGTACTATGTGCTAAGCTCTCATACCCTCATTCTCGTTCCCGACACCACCTTTGTTAAATCCATTTTAACTCAACAAGAGTTGGGTAGTCAACGAGGTAAGCTGGATAGTTGAATTTTAGGAGTATGACTTGGAAATTAGACCTACCAAGTTGAGTACGAGGAAGGGGCCTATGCCAATTGATTGTGGAAAACCACGCTGAAACGAGAATACGAAAGGACCAAAGATACCTCTTCAAATTTTCCCATGGTGCTTTTCGTGATCACAACTAATGAATGGTACATAGATATTGCTTTCTTTCTAACTTATGGTGAATGTCCCCGCATTTAAGTCAAAAGGATAAGAGGATAGTTAAGTTAAGATTTGCAAGATACCTCCTGTGGGATAATGGAATATATAAGAAAGGTATTGATGGTGTATTCCTGCGCTGTGTTGATATGTCACAATAGGTGAAGTTACTAGAGTCCTTCCATAGTCTAGCATGCGAGGGAAATTTATCATCTTCCATAATAGCTTATAAGATCTTATGGGCTAGGTACTATTGGCCCACTCTCTTTTGAGATTTAGCAGAATGGGTATCCAAGTGTGAAGCTTGTCAACATTTCATTGGTCGCCCTAAGCTAGCAGCTCTTCCCCTGAAGCCTGTAGTGATCGAAGAACCTTTTCGCCAGTGGGGAATTGATTTCATTGGAACGTTTAATCCTACCTCCAGTGCCAGACACAATTACGTGCTTACTGCTACAAACTATTTTACCAAGTGGGTGGAAGTTGCACCAATCAAGCAGGTAACCTCAGAAGCCATGTGTAAATTCCTTAAAGAAAATATAATTGTTAGATTCGGTGTGCCTCACAAGATTGTGGCTGATAACGCCTCCAATTTCTTGTCACATGAGTTGACAGAATTTTTTTATGGATTCGGCATCACCCTGGCTCACTCCTTTGACTATTATCCTTAAGGAAATGGGCAAGTTGAGTCCAACAACAAGAACCTAGTTACCATAATTAGAAAGCTAGTGGATGAAAACCAGAGGACATGGCAAAAATCATTGTATGATGTGTTATGGGAAAATTGGATTACCCCAAAGTGAGCTATAGGAATGTCCCCTTTCCAAGTGTTGTATGGGATTGATGTCGAGATTCCTATCTCCGTAGAATTTCTAGCCTTGCAGTTGGCCAAAGCAATTGAAGATGAAAATTTCTGAAGTTCTATTGAGAAGAGGGTTATGTATCTAGCTATGTTTGAAGAGGAATGAAGCAAGGTTGTTGATTGCATCGCGGATAATCAAAGAAAAGTAAAGAGGATTTTTGACAAGAAATCAAGGCAACGCGATTTCAAAATTAGAGATCTGGTGTTGCTTTGGGATAAAAGAAGGGAGTAGAAAGGAATGCACGGAAAGTTTGATTCTTTGTGGAAAGGACCTTTTAAGATTCATCAATTTGAATGGTGAAAATAGTTTTGTCTATCATATCCTAATGGAGAGTCACTCCTTTTAACTTTGTGTGCGGCATTTGAAATTGTTCCATCATTAATACAAGATGCTCTCTTGCATTGTACATACTTTGTTTTTTGTCGTGTGTTTCCTTTTTTATTTTCTTTCTTTCTTTTTTTTGTTTATGGTTCTCTTCTTCAAATTTTGTGGCCCAATGGATAAAACCAGATATTATGATTTCTCTTCCTTTGATGTCACAAAGAAATTCCCCAACTGGAGCAGTTGTTATCCCATTTTTGTGATTTCACTAAAATGATGATAACCATAGGAAATTTTCAAAAAAATCTCCTAAAATGCCCTTTTAGAGAGATAATCGGGTTTTCAGGTTTCCATAGCATGACAACATGATTTTTGGATGCTTCATGTTGTATGTTCTCTGAAACCCGAAACTCGAAACAAGTAAGTCTTTCGGGTTTTCAAAACTTAGAAGCATCGAAGCATGGTTCACAAAAGCATGCTATATGTTGCATGTTTCCCAAAACCGAAGTCTGATCCAAGTCCTTTGTTTGAGTTTTTCAAGACTGCAGAGCATTGGAGCATGCCTTAGCCAAAACATGCTTCATGTCGCATGACTTCCGATTCCCGAAACCTAATTTTTTCCTTTGTGTCAGGTTTTTGGGTCTCTGGAACATCGGAACATGCTTTACTCAGAACATGCTTCATGCCACATGCTTTCCGACTCCCAAAATCTAATTTGTTCCTTTGTGTCGGGTTTCCGGACATCCCGAGCATGCTGACATGACATTAATGCCGAGTTGTCAAGTAGTTGACACACGTGTCAACTGAAGTGTATTACATGTGAATTTTTTTTATAAATACTCGGATTTAAATGTCATTTTTACCAGATGTACTTTTTACGTTTTGGATTTTTGTGCATGCTTCTTCAACCCCGAAACCTGATTTTCCCTCGTGCTCGATTGCGTGGCTCATTTTTGATCATTTTTGGATCTGATTTAAGGTATTTCCCTTTGTTCTTTGTTTCTGGAATTTGTGGAAGAATTGTGTGATGATCTTTCTAAATCCCTCTTTCTTTCTTGTTAGGGTTTTGGGTTTTTAATTTTTTATTCCTTTTTGGGTTGTGTTCAATCAAGTTTGTTTACTTAGTTTTATTCCTTGGAATATGTCATTTTAATGAAAATAGAAGAATGTATCAAGAATCATAGCAATGGAGAGGAATTTACATATTTTGACCTGACAAAAACACGATTCCCTCTTTTTGGGTTTTAAGGCGTTTTGCGGTTTCTAAATCCCTGTAGTCTATTGGGAAATACAAGGTGTCAGACACTCCAAAATCTCGAGAATCCTCAAGGTGTAAAATTCTTCAAACTTCCAAAGCATCCTCCAAGTGTAGTGGGATTTCCAAGCCTCCCAACATCTAGCAAGAGTGTCGGAGTTTCAATAATATTCTAACATCTTCAAAGTTTTGTGACTCCCTTTTTGTTGGGTTTCTACAAGTGTCCGATAAGGTTCAACTTTGAATACTCCCTATAGTTCTTCGGGCTGCGGGATTGCTAGCGAGGTCCTCAAACCCGAAGTGTCTAAATAAGAAGCAATCAGTTCACTCCTCCTTTGAAATTCCTCATGTCGGATCTCGAGTTCATCACATGATAAGATGGAAAAATCAGGGAGGATGAAGTACAAATTCAGGAAGGTGGAGTCTCCTTCCTACATTGATTGTAATTATGACATCCTGGATACATAACTCGAAACATAGATATGGATGATTTTTGGAATAGAGTCAAGAGTTCTTCCCAAACCCCCTGGATGAGATCAATAGCCGGAAGTGCTCTCCCTCTTGTAGCAGGATTCCCCATGTCCACTCAGTGCCCCAAGTTCATCTTATCTGTGCTTGAATTATGACTCTGCTTCTCGTTCATGAGAAATCAGGCGGGAGTGGTCATAATCAAGTTAGATGGAGGTTTGTTTGATGACCTTCTCAAGCTACCTAACTTTGAAGAGTATGGGGACATAGATCTCAAGTCATCCCAAAAAGCTTGGGACAATGATCAGGAGGATGGTATTAAACACGTGAATAAGAAGTTCCTGATCAAAGTCAAGCTGGTTGTTTCTAGGTTTCCACGACTTGTTCCTAGAAGTGATTTCATTCAAGAAATCAATGATATCATTACTTTGCTGAGCCAGGTTTTTGGGTTCCCTGAATCAAATGTTTTCCAAGGATGGATGTACCAATTCATGGTCATCATTAAGAAGAATCAGCAGGGGATTCATTAGGGTAGTATTATCAGTGACGAGATAAATTCTCAAATGACAACAGTCTTGTCTATTGGGAATTTTTATATGTCACCTATGCAAATTTTGGCATGAGGAATTATCTGAATTTGAAACAAATGGGAACAAGACAGGTGGAACATATTTATCGCTATTTTCCTTAGTTAACAAGAAAAGGGTCCGAAGACCAATTAAGAAGAGTAAATGATGTGTTCTTTTATGAGAACATCTGCAAGTTGAATCCCGAACTGAGAAAAACAAGAGTCAGCGATGAGGAATGGGCTGAAGTCTCAAAATGGGGTTGTCTCTTCTTACAATTCAAGAAGTTCACTTACCTTGAGGTAGTCATGTACCCAAGTGATCCTTTCCATTTTCCCAGATATCTAGGAGACAAACTGTTCTTGATGGAGTTGGTCAGGAAATTATTGGATTTTCACAAGTTCCAACAAAGTAAACACAAGGCCATTGTATCCTTCCCAATTTCTATTGGAAGGTATACCTACTCAACGGTGGTAAAATCCAAGAACGTTGTACACGAGCTTCAAGATAAGTTAAAAAAAGAACATGAAGCCGAGAGACGGGTTTGACTTTAAAGGAGTCCTCAAGTCATATAGAACTTTGTGCTACAGCTACACGCACCAAGCATAGAAGACATCTCGATTGATTTATGTGATGAAGTTATTGTCAAGGAAAATATCATAGCAGGTTGACACTTGTAGAGATTGAGAAACTTGGGCTCACTGACATTCCAAAGGGTACTAACGACAACGAAAGTGTTATGGATCCTTCCTATGATGGAGTGAATGAAGATCAATATGTTTTCCCACCTATTGATTGCTCTATCGATGAAAAATCCTCTATTACAGATAGATCGGCCCCGATTCTCATACACACTAAGGCATGAATCACCTCTTGGGGATGAGTTTCAAAGAAGATAGTTTTCAAAGTTGGTTGCTTTGGAGGTGGGGCCCTCAAAAGGAAAAGGACAAAAGCTCTTCCAAGGGACCTATAAAGGTCAAATTTGTCAAGAAGAGAAGAGAAGAAGAAACCCCTTCAACTGCCACTCTAGTTGAAACGGTGAATGTGCCAGAGTCACCAACACCACTAGAAATAGGGAAAATCTCTTTGGAGGTAGAGGTGAGTCAGCCTCTAATTTCACCATTTGCTAACTACCCAATGGAAGTAACTCTATCCCTTACATCCCAGGCTTTGGAGTCAGGATCTACACCTCCTCCTCCACAACCACTTGCACCTCCTACTTCACAACCACTTCCACCTCCTCTTTCCCCATCCTCTTCATCAACCATGGCCAACATTTTCTCCGGACTCTCACCTCTCTCTGCTGGGACCAAAGTAACTACATATATGCCTCCTTATACACCTCTTTTCACCGAATCTACTACCACACTGGTGGTTGTTCCCACTCCACCAGTGAATCTCCCTCCACCTAAAAGTATGACACCAAATTCTACAATAGTGGCAACTCCTTCTAACACACCTCAATGATTACTTGAGAAAACTCTAAGGAAAAGGAAGGTGGTTGTACCCATACCAGACTTTGATTTTAGTTCACTCAAGGATTTTCTGCTAAATCAACCAAGAAACCCAAAATAGTTTCAAGGCTTTTAGTGGATGCTTCGGGACATAAGTTTGCAGAGATCTCCACTCCCGCAATCGACAATACCAAAGAGGACATAGTGGCCTTTGACTATCGGATAACCGAGTTTCTCTAGGGAAGTTGATGGCGAGAAGGAGCACAATAAGATGCATGAGATGCTATGAACATGCTATGTCAGAAGTTAAAGGAAACAAAGGACAGTAGGGATGAGCTTAAAGAAAAGGTGGAGCATTGGTTCACTGAAGTATTACTTAAGCTCTCAAAACCCCTTGAGTCCATACCATCATCCTTTGTTCCTATCGGGTTCGATTTCTCATCGGTACCCATAATTGAAAAGATTAATGAAAAGGGGAGAGTGGTCGATGAATGGACCCAAAGGTTACTCCAATAAGGGAAATAAGTAATCCAAGACACTGTGGAAGTCTATCAATCTTTGGAGAATATAAAGAGTGATGGGGAAAAGATGGATGATGATTTTTTCTTCAGAGATCGGGCAATTGGAGTTGAATTTTGAAGCTCTCTAGATGCTGAAGCAAATCCCATCCCACATCTTGGTCGAAGAGGGCATCATCCCACATGCGGATAAGCATTTCTAGCTAACCAAGGCCATCAAATTTAGAATAAAGATTCTCAATGAAGCTTACAAAAATTAAGAGAATCAAGAGATCAATTGATCGATGGCAAGAGCGACCTAGAAGAAGAGATGATCAAAATTTGTGCAAAAGTGTTGAGTGAAGGCTCATGTATCCTACTAGTTGATGATCTTTTCAAACAAATCCAAGAATCAGTTCAGCATGAACCAACTTACGGATTTGGCATGGAAATCATTGACAGGTTTATAAAGATTGAACATTCTTTGGAGACCCTGAGAAAACTCAACAAAAGATTGAGAAATCTTCATGGCAATGCCAGTGACACTCAGGAAACATCTCAAGTCTGAGTGATCAATCCACCCTTTGATGAGAATGAGATGCAAGGTATAATCCAGAAATTTGAAGAATATCGGGACAAATAGGATTTGTTGGAAGGAGAGAAAGACGAGGAAGAGAAATATGATGATTCGAGACTAAGTCACAATGTAATATGTCATTTCAATCTTGAAATTGACATGTGATTTTCATTTCTGTTTTGTCACATAGGAAGTAAATTTTTACTTGGTCTCTTGCGTGAGATTCAAACGAAATAGGACTCTTGTTGAAACACTTTTTTCTAGGATTTATCCTATTTTCTCTATGCTCTTTTTATTATAAATAAGGGATGCTCATGCATTCCAAAGGGTGGATATTTTTGGAATATTGAGAACCTTTGTGTAGAAGAATAAATTTTTGTTTTGTTTCAATCATTCAAAGAACAAAAATCGATGTCATTTTTGAAAAATTTGTGTTGTGGGATTCATCTCTCTTAAGATATTGCTCTTATGTCCAGGATCTTAAGCTATTCTTTGTTTAGTGTTCTCAATCATTTTAAATTGTTTCAAACATTACATTACATTTGTTATCTAGAACTCGTATGATTATTTTGTGATCTGTGTTTGCTCGAAAGAAAGTACGTCCCGTTATTTCCTTTCCGTGATGTGTTCTTTCTAATCCATTTTACTTCGAAAGCAGCAATATTTCCAGTTATTGTGGATGTGGCTTTCAGGATTCTATCCTAACCCCAATGGTTAGATTAGTGTGAATATTGTACACATTATTTCTATTGTGTTTTAGATTAGTAATAAACTGGAAACCTCACCTTTCTTTGAGGAGGGATTCAATCCCATGTACTGTGGTTGAACCTCATATTTTTTCTTGACAAAATATCCAACCAACATGGTCAGAGTCTAAAAAGGTAAGGTCGTCCATTGAAAATTCCAAAATCCTGCGGAGGCCTCCACGTGTCTCATCTCGTGAAAATTCAAAAGAAAAATTTGGAGGTAATTTCTAAATAAGCGCGAAGCCTCCACGTGTCTCGGGTCAGACATATGACCCCACCAAAAAAAAGGGACTTAGCCAAAAAAAGGAAATAGAGGATCCGTGGAAGCCACCAAGTGTTAGTTCGACATCATTGCAGGAGTGAAAGGAGGTGGAAAAATATTAATAATGCGTGGGGCTCCATGTAGATCTCATAGGGATAGACCCCAAACCCAAAGCACCTTCAGACAACCATATCTTTCAACTGGGAACTCAGATTTGGGCAAGGGAGGACATTTTGGAAAGCTCTCACTCTGGATTCTCACCTACCTCCATTAATTTTTCGGCCCACCATTTTTGAGGTTGTCAAGTCTCTCACCTACCGCCATGATGAAGAATGGGTTTCCTTTCTTTCCCGGGAAGACTCATCATTGTGGTAGGTGGATTCAATGCTCTTCTGGGGTGGTTGGAGCAGGGTTCAAATTCTTCCCTCCTTTCTCTCTTATTCTTCCTATATATTGTAAAGGAGGGGAATTTTCTAAAAGGTTGGTCATTATTTCTCTCGACCCCCTCTCTCTTTCTTCCTTAGGGTAGAATGTAGAGTCTAAGCCTCCTCTCATGTCTCTGTAATGGCATTTTCTTGCCTCTTTCCCACTAATGATGTACTATGTGAACTCATGGAGCAATAAAATCTATTTTTGATGGATCTTATCCATCCTTTGCTTATTTTGTTGTCTCTTCTTTTCTCTCATCATTGCATGGTATTCTATTTATAGCTCTGATGTTTATTGCAAGTTCTAGGAGTTGTGTTTAATGGGTTGAAGTGGTATTCTGTGTGACATTCATCTTTGATCTGTTATGCATCTCATCCATCCTCTCCATTGCTCACCTCTCTCCATTTGGGAATTTTGATTTGTGATCATCCATTTCCTTTTTGGAGTATCACCACTTAGTGTAGGATTTTTTTACGCATTTCTATCTCTCACTGTCTCCTTGGAATATTAGATTAGGATTAGATAGTTTTCCTACACTAGAGGAACTTGTGGTAGGTAGTTTAGGAAGAAGAAGATGGATTTCTATGGAGGGCCATCTTAAGTCCGCAAGTCCCAAAACTTGAGAGATGGTCCCATGTTGTGTAATCATGTCGGATGCCCCACTCGGATCGACACCATTGAGTTTCGTGATTTTGCAACAACAGTTTTGGCACACCCGATGGGACAGTCTGAAGCACCTTACAACTTCATTTCATCAATTTGATGTGTTATTGGTGAGATTCAGCCTTTGGAGGCACATGCAAAGCACATTTGGTGAATCCATCTGGTCAACAACCCATTCTTTGAGTTATAGACTTTCCTTCCATCCATTTCCACCCATTCTTATTTCCACATCTTTCATTTCCTTCCATTCCATGAAGTTGTGCAATCATGACTTCATTTCCATCTTGGAATTCACACTTGCAGTGTAGTAATGCTATTCAGATCCATCTCTATCTGCTTCAACACACCTCCAAAAAGGTTTCATAATGAAAATCATCACTATGGATATTTAGGTGAGCCATATTCAAATCAGTTTTGTCATCTGCCAAACTATATAGTTATTCTGAGAGCATGAATATATAGATTTTGGAGGTAGTTCCACACCTAAAGAAGTTAATTTATGCATGGAAACTCTGAGAATGGAGGATCGCATGGTATAATCAAGGGCCACTGACTCGGATGAAAGAGTTCATAATTGGCTATAGGGCACCTTATTCGTGGGCCGGCCCTATGCCATTACATTACAACCCTTAGGAGAAGGTTGAATTCATGGTTAAAATGCTACCTCAACTTGCACAGTGGATTAAAGATGCTCAGGGATATGAGCAAAGTGTGAGACAACCTTGTCAATGGGTAAGTCAATCACTAGCTCCTTATGCTCCCTTTTCTCCATCCCAAACTTTATCATTTCAGCATGGTCAAGAGTTAAGCCCCTCACTTACTTCCCAAAATGTTGTTTTCCCTTCTCTATTTCCTAGTCTTCCATCTCATCTCAATTCTTCTTCCTTTTTCCCTTCCAGTTAGTCATCCCCTCTAAAAAAAAAAAAAATTCCACTTCCCTCTCCACCACAAACAATAGAAAAACTGGTTGAATCCGAACCTACCACTCCTCCTACTTTCCCAAGTCCATGTTGGGAAGAGACTCAAGAATCCATTCAAGGAGAATAACAAAGAAAAGAGGAACCAAACAAAGAAGAAATGATAGAAAATATGAAGAGTTGGGATGCCATATTAGATTACATAGATCCTATTAATTGTTAAGCCAATAGAGGAGGTCATGGTTTAAGAGCTAGTGGTGGCTAAGACTAATTTTGCAAAGCACAAGAAGACCAATAACAAGAGGAAGAAGATCAGCAGTTCATATACTCCAAATGTAGTGTCCATGATGGCACTTTTTCTATCTGAGAATGTTGATCTAATTCAAGTTGCACAACCGAGTTAAAAAGAGGAAGAACAACCATCTCCAAGTCCCATTGAAGAGGAGAAAATGGAAGAGATCAAATAAGAGTTGAGGCCACTTAATAAAGAAATAATTATTGAAAAAAATTTCACTTTCATTTTAAGGGCTTGATTTGATTGATGAACCCATGCCAAAGGAGGACCATGTAGTTTAGAGGCTCCAAGTGTAGAGAAGGCCACAGAAGAACCTTCATTTCTTCCTCCCACTTCATCCCCTTCAAGATTTTATGTTGAAGAAGAGTCTGATATTTCAAACTTCATGTTTGATGATGAAGGGAACCATGGTGAGAAAGTTACAGATTAGGAGAACACCATGGAGGAGGTCAAGCACATGCAGCAGGACAACAAGGAGGCATACTATCTATCAGACTTGGAAGATTTCTTTGATGGAGAGGAACTGGGTAGATCACATCATTTTCTCCCCCATCATCCACCTTCTAAGCACATGATTTTGATGCCATGGAGGAGAAAATCCAGGGGACAATAGCCTACATCTCACAACGGCCCTCTAGAACTAAGGTTGGAAGATATGAATCTTTCATGTTCTTCTAAGGAGGAGGAAGGAAAAGAGCAAGAGGATGTCATCATCTCTTCCACACCATCCACCTAGGAAGGTCAGTAGCAAGAATCCATTTTTAGAGTTAAATTTCAGAGAAAAGGGCACACTCATTGGATCAAACCTTGCCTAATCAGGTACTTGGCTTCATTATAGCCAAGGGAGAAGCCCAAACTATTCATGCCTACCTCAGGGCATGAGGATGAGTGTCAAAGTACCAAGGATCAGCTGCAATGCCTCTTCAATCCAAATGAAGAGCAACTAAAAGAGGCATTTTTCTTATTTCTAGTTGACACCTTGATGATTTGGGTGGAGGATCGGCTTATAGTAAGTTTTTCACTCATACAAGTAGCCATATTCAGTTTCAAATCATTTGCATGGCTGCCATTTTTGAGAAAGGGAAGCTATTTCCCTCTGCTAGTTGTAGGATTTGTTTTGAGTTCCCTTTTTCTCTGGTTAGTTTAGGTTTTTTTCAGCAGAAGAAGTGCTTTTGCACACTCTACATGTCTCATTTGAGGCATTTATGATTTTATATTTCTATATAAGCTTGTTCGTGTTGCTTTAGAGGTACCGTGTGCGGGACCTTTAGTATTTATGGCGAGAGAGACCCATACTCACTTGTAAAAGTTGGTAATTTCAAAGGAAGAAAATACGAGCAACAAAATCCAGGTTTTGAGATAGTCCATTTCTAGGGATATGTGAAAGCCCTAGGTTAACACAATTTTCTACTCTCAGAACCTCATCTCCATGATTTTTTTGAAAAAATTGAGAGTGCATTCAACGGGGCAAGCTCGGGGTCACAAAGTGCAAGCGATCGATCAAGTGGTTTTAAGGACAAGATCATTATCATTCTATCATTCATGACTCCATGCCCAATGGATGCAACAAGGTTCTTGATATCTTCATCTAGTAGGTAGATGTCTCCATGAGTCACCAAACTGGTATCTCAAATTCTCCCCGAGAAAAATTCATCAAACACGACCCTGCACAAGTTAAAATCGAAGGATCGGTTCAGTCATGTGAGCCATATTTCAAATCCAACAACCGATCCCAAATCTAAGGTGTGGCGGGATCTACAATGGAGTCCAAGAAAGGTTGGCAAAGGAGGCCAACAAGTTCCAAGGAAACCGAGAGGCTCAACAAGAGAAAATTAGAGCAAGGGCATGAAGTTTTAGACTTCACATACAATTCAACTCGAGGCCCTGATTGGCTACGTATAAGAAGCACTAAGGGAAGGTGCCACGTGCCTCAATGGTGCATCTCCAAAGTTCAAGCCCAAAAATAAGTCCCCAACAAGTGACATTCGCCGCCCACGTAATTATGATCTAAAGGGGGTCTCATCGGTTATTGATAATTCACATACTGCGCAAAGGGCACCACGTGCCTCATGTTAGTACCCAAAATGATTCTCTTTCGAATTCTAAGCAACATCACAAGTTTGGAAAGAAGCTTAGAGACGAGATAGATCATAGTGAAATTTTTTTAGCTGGGGATGGGATCTAACTAGCCATCTGTCACTCGGATGTGGACAAATGGATAACACCCTCAAGAGGATTTTATCTATCATCACTACTTTTTGGTTGTTTCCTTCAATCAAGGTGAGAGAACCCTTTTGAAACCTGTTTTTATGGAGGAGATGGGGAATTCCTTCCTTGTGAAGTGTTTAAGAAGACCTTAAAGAAGATATGATCAATACAACAAAACCTAACTCTCATGAGTTGTCACTCTAGATAATGGATATATTTTCTAAGCAAGGTTCAGGCCACTAAAGACAATGAAAACCTCAATGTTTCTGCATGTTTTGGTAATAGAAATTGTGCATCTGTATACACACAAGACAAACAGGGGTAGTATGGGTAGGATTAATTGTTTTTGAATGATTTTTGGTGGGAGGTGAAGTAGGATAAAGTTTACTATACCAAATCTTTGAGAAGTTTTACAAAAATGGAGAGTTCAAATAATAGAATGCTTCATAGTAGATAGGATATTCCTTTAACAAGAATATGTGATGGAGGACCAAATCAACAATTTTCACACAAACTTCAAGGATCCAAAATGAAGGCTCAAATTGGAAAACTTAACTGAACATTATCAATCTCTGTTTCATCATGCATAAGATACCCTCAAAGGCTAACAAACAATCTTATAGGCATGCTAGGAGTCACAATGATTTTCAATTTTTTATTTCACTATCAAATGAAAGCTCTTCTAATAAATAAAATAGCAAATGCCACCAAACTATCATAAGGATAAAATCTTGCGTGATTCACATAGATTTCAATGTAAGAATGCAATGGGAACAAGAAAAACTACTTGCAGACTTTTAGAAATGAAGTAAACACAAATTGTGCCAAAAAATAACAGATTAACTCAAGTTTGATTAAATTTATCAGCAGGGGAAAGTTTATCGAACAATCTTAGAGCTTGGCAATGGTTGTACACTCGTAACCACCTTGACATGATCAAATTTAACACAAAGGAGATCAAAAGGTTTCTTCAGATAGCTTCATAGAAAGATGGGTTATGTCAAGATTTTTCTTAGAAAATCAGTTCTGACCTCTAACACTCCAACCTTCCAACCTCTAACCCTTTTCATGGAAAAAATCATGCCATTTATAACATTTTACAATAGAGTTTCCCCTAAAAAAAAAAAAACACACATTGAGTGCATCAGTGCTTGCCATGATCTCGATCGCGATTCCCGTAGTGAAATCTGTAAAAAGTTGTTAGGTGCTCAGGGGGGAAAATATCTTTGAACATCTCTCACATTCAAATCCTTCCTCTAGTAGATCACTCTTCCTTTTACTTGCTAACCACTTCCGCCCCTAATCTATCCAATCTGGTTCCTTGCGTGCGGGAAGGAAAAATGGAAGATCATATCGAGCCCAAAGGTCAAATCTCATCTTAATGGTAAAATAAGTCCCCATATTTTCCTCACCAAACCAAGATATCAATAGGTCTTTTGCATGCCAAGGAAATAAAAATCGGTTCGAATCGACGGTCGATTGCATATTCAATGGTGAGATAATTTCTGAGACCTTCCCCACCAAACCAAGCTACCAGATTAATGTTCCTCTTTATTTGGCGTGCAGGAGACTCCAAGAAATGATAAAAAAACCACAAGAATACGCATCCCAGGAGCTATTGAGTGAAAATGGTGGAAAAATCAGATACATATGCACAGCTGCCATTGATTTCTATTTTTAACTTGGACCGTCCACATGGGAGATCTACTTTTAAGGCAGACTAAGGGTTCCTTTTTTCCTTTTGCAACTTTTCAAAAAATGTAAATTTTTCACATATTACTCCACACTGTGCCTTTGAGAAATGAGTCGACACATGTCCTAAGGTGGGTCCCATAGGAAGCTGTGGAAAAATTTTACTATTTCACCTCTTTTTTGGAAAAAGGAAAAATTTTCAAGTTTCGGCCACACTCTGCCCTTCTACTTCTAGTCTCTGATGTGGGTCCGAGTGGAACCATGCTTCATTTCACACTTTTAACTCTTTTCTCCACAAACGGAAAATTTTCTAAATTTCCCCTGAAAGTCCACACCTCCATCATTGATCAGGATAAAATTTTGACTATAATTTTATGCGGTTTGTGGGCCATTTTGATGTTTTAATCCTTTTGGTGACAAGAGGTAAAAAATCGAAGTTTCCCTCAAATGGTCCGCTTCCCGCCTCTTGAGATGGTCACAAAAGTTGAGACCTTGAATGAGTGCGGGCTCACCACGTGTCTTGGGACCTTTAATAAGTTGCTGAAAAGTCTAAGGAAAGAAGACCCGGTGGAGACCTCCACGTTTCATTATGGCGCAACTTCAAAAACCTCAAGGCTTCAAAATGACTTGCAGGGCTACGCTTCTATTTTAGAATTTAACACCATTTTTCCATAAGGGAAAAACATCCATATTTCCTTCAAAGGCCCACATCTCCACATTTAACCTTGCCACGTGTCCTTCTACGGGATCAAAGTAAGAATTTGTCCCTCTTGTTTAAAATTCTCTTTAATCAAAGCTTTGGCGGGGCCGCGGGCAGTTCAAACTTTTTCCAAAGTAGAAAAAAAAAGACAAGTTCAAAAAAAAACCCACCACACCCCATCCAATTAGAAGAAGCCACGTAAGTGCCCAAAGAACCAATCAGAATTGAGCGAGTTGTGGGACCAAATTTTCCTTTTTCCAAAAAAGGAAAAGCGATAAGTTAAATCATCTTCCCACCATCCCCTGACCAACAAAAATAAGATATGTTTCTGTTGATGCAACGATGTAAATTTCACGGGAGGAAATGCATGTCAAACCGTAAAATGTAGAAAAATGACCATTTGAGCCTGGAGATGAAATTTTCTCCAATGGCAAAGAATTTAGAAATGTTACAAGGCTCAAATACATTCCTCCGAGCTACATCCATTCATTTTTCCTCAAGTATTTAGGGAAAAATGAAAAGGACCACAAATCCTAATTATGGAAAGCAGAAAGAATAGGAGAGCCTAAGTTTTAGATGAATAGAGAATGGGACACCCAAATTACAGACCCTTTCCAGACAAATAGAGAAACAAGGAAACAACCATGGATCCATACGTGATCCTCGACCCAGGAATAGATTGATTACAGAAACAAAAGGAAGGAAGAGACTTCTCAAGCATAACACGGGGAGATAAAATATGGCAGAGGCCGTAAATTGATAGATTTTTAATGGAAAAATGGGGTAAGACTATTTTTAGCACCAACATCACCTTCGAATCGGGGATGGGCACTCCTTGTGAAGTGCCACAAGAAAAAGGTAGACCAAGTGCCAAAAATATCCATTGGGCAAAGGAGTCATCTTGTAGAGTAGAGAAATAGAGCCATCTCCCAAAAACGAACAGAGAAACCAGCAAAAATAGGTCACCAAGGACCAAAATGAGCAAAAACACAAAAAATAGAAAACAAACCAACAAACTATACACTGTACAGATGATGCTCATCTTGATTCTGGGGAATCAATCCAAGAAAATGTTTCAGATGCCTGCCATTAACAGGAAATTTGAGAAATTCCCCATCTAAGTCCTTCAGGAAGAAGGTATGTTCACCAATCCTAATATCAATGGAATAAGGGCCCATCCATAATGCATCAAATTTTCCATGCTTTCCCTTATCTTCATGTCTGCTATCCCATGACAACACAATATCTCCAACATTAAAAGCTCTAGGATTGACTTTCTTGTCAAATAAATTTTTCAACTTTTCTTTGAATTTTACATGCCTCTGGTGGGATCCGCTCCTTTCTTCATCAAGTTTAACAATCCGGTTAATGCGGGCATCATATGGAATTACGTCTTGATCTTTCAGTTGTTGCATGAACTTATATGAGGATAATTGCATATGTAGGGGTAGCAGGGCTGAGTTCCATACACCAACTCAAATGGACTCTTCCCAGTGGCTCTTTTAACAGTAATTCAGCTAGCCCAGACATCAAACTTCAACTGCTCACCCCATTTTCTCTTTCTAAGATCCAAGGTTCTTCTGATAATCTTGACAAATTTTTATTCTTGGACTCAAACTTGTCCATTTCCTGAGGGATTATAATTAGAGGCATATTTCAAATTTATCCCATATTCTCTACACATTTCCACCAAGGGTTTAGCTGAAGCTCATGGCATTGTCAGCAACAATTTTGACTAGCACCCCAAACTGTAGATGATATGGTTCAACATGAAGTCCATGACAATTTGGTGTGTTGCTCTCTTGGTGGGGATGGCCTCCACCCACTTGGTGAAGTAATCAATGTCTATAAGAATCCACTTATGGCCAGCACTTGAAGGGTCTGAAATCTCACCAATGAAATCCATTCCCCATTGCTTGAATGGGGCCTTAATTGATATAGGATGCAAAGGCAGGGAGCCTAAAGCTTTCAGTATTCCATAGAAGCGTTGGAAACTCTCGCATCTTCTAATCAAAAGATTTGTATCCTTGAAGATATTTGGCCACCAATAACTAGCCCTTAAGATCTTGTGTGTCGTGACTTTTCCAGAAAAATTCCCCCCACAAACTCCTCCATGGAGATTAGCAATTATTTTGGGGCTTCATCTTAAGTGATGCACCTTAAGAGGACTTCCTCAGGGTTCTTCCAAGATAACCCATAATCAATAATGACATATTTATGGGAAGCCAACTTAAGGGCCCTTTTCTGGTTCTTACTCAAATACTCGGGGTAGTATAAATATCTAGGATAAAAAATCACATCCTTGTACCACTCAGAACTCATCAGTTTTTCAAAGACATCTACCCTTCTTCTACCTTATTCACCTCAATAGTTTACAAGTTTCTCTTAACCACAAGTTTACCAAGCCTAAACCTCTCACCAATTTCGTGGTTTGGATATCCATGTCATATCCTTACAACTTGTTCACCCATCTGCATCTCTTTCTTGAGACCTCCATCTCTGATAAGATGTCTTTGACCATGGTGTGGGGAAAATAAGCACCTGGTTTTAAAACTCAGAATATAAGGTCTGAAAACCTTTTTCACTTCCACCAAGGAAAATACTTGTTTCTCCATAATAGTGTATTTCAGCTCACCCCCTGTAATGCCTTGCTGAAAAAGGAAATTGACCTCTCAGCCCCTTCATCATCCTTCTGCAATAGGACAAATGCAATAGTGTTTTCTGAAGCAAAGGAAAATAGTTGGAAAGGCTTCTTATAATCTGGAGCTACCAAAACAGGGGCATGCTTTAATGCCTCCTTGATCCCATTGAAAGCTTGAATGGCATCCTCCTCCCATTTAATAACCTGGTCCTTCTTTAGCATGGAAGTAATTGGAATGGTCAACTTAGCAAAGTTTGATATGAACCTTCTAATGAAGTTTATCTACCCAAAGAAAGACTGAATTCCTTTCTTGGTTCTTAGAATTGGGACTTTGCTGATGGCCTCTACCCTTTCTGGATCAATCATTACTCCCTCTTGTGACATAATGTGACCAAAAAAATTTCCTTCTACACTCCAAAATGGCACTTATTTGGATTGAGTGAAATGCCATACTCTCTACATCTTATCAACATCTTTTCCATGTGCAGCAAGTGATCACCTCACTTTTTAGAGAACATAGTCACATCATCCTGGTAAACAATAATAAAATCATTGATGTAACTAGAAAAATAAACATCCATTGCTCTTTAAAAGGATACTTTAGCATTCATCAAACAAAAGGGCATCTGAGATACACATAAGTCCCCAAGAGGAGTAGTAAAGGGTTTTCAAATTTTTTCGATTCTTTCACCACAACTTGGTTATAACTAGAGAAACCATCGAGGGTAGAAAGTATCTCAGAACTAGTCACTAGTTGTAACATGTTTCCATGTTCGATAAAGGATAATTATCCTTCATTGATTCTCTATTCAAATTTCAGAATTCCACACACATCCCGATGTCACCATTCTTCTTTTTGACTAGTACTAGATTTATAACCCAAGAAGAATACTTTGTGGGCTGAATAATCCCTCCATCCCTCAGTTTCTTTAGTTCTTCTTGCAT
Source organism: Taxus wallichiana var. yunnanensis (assembly GCA_018340775.1). NCBI lineage: Eukaryota > Viridiplantae > Streptophyta > Pinopsida > Cupressales > Taxaceae > Taxus > Taxus wallichiana. Next base: position 117,781,675 of record CM031237.1, read on the forward strand.
TTTGAGAGATAGGAGCGGATTGATTGGTATTTGTTTCTTCCTAAATGGTTTTTCATTAGATTCCAAGGGAATCTCATGTTGAAACAAATCCTCTTTGTATGCCTTTATTTCAAAATAAGTCCAAGCCATACAATCTTGATACTTTTTTAACAATTAAACAAAGGACTATTTTTCTCCTCCTTGAGATTGCTTCCTAACCAGATCTTCCTTGGTTTCTCCTTTGTGCCAAGGTAATTCTCCTCAATATCCCTTGAGGCTTCCATGCATCTATTAATAATGTGATCAACATTATTAAATTTGGACTCAAGAGCAACCAGCCCTCTAGGAATGGTTTTATTAGTCTTCAATTGGATAATGTCTTTTCCAAAAAGGTTTCTTAACCCTGTTATGCACACCATTGGATCCCAATCAATATTTTTATTGGAAAACTCTCCTTTATTCTACAAAAATATTCTGACCTAAGCATCATCATCAAAAACTTGCCAATGCTTAATGTTGTCAGGACAGATGGCCTTGTCAATACTTCAACATCATATTCACAATATGGGGACATTACACAATTATCAAACCAAGATCCCAACACAGAAATCTTGTCTTCCAAATCATTGAACCTCCTATCATGATGCACAATGTTGAATGAATCAAACATCTCAATGAAATCCCAAACTGCATGCTTGTATTGTTTCATTCGCTGATTTTTGTGGCATACAATTTTCTAACTTGCTTGACAATTAATTCTGAATCTCCTTTGACAATGATGTCTTTAACACCATATTTCCAAGAAATCCTTAGTCCTAATAACAATTTCTCATACTTAACAATGTTATTAGTGCACTCAAAGTTGAGTTTGAAGGAAAATACAAACTCTTCATGTCTGGAGAGATCAGAACAACACCAGCACCATTTCAAAACTTGGAGCAAGATCCATCAAATAATAAAGTCCAAGGAGAGCCTGCTTGTTCAAGACACTTTCATTCTTCAATCTTGTGCTCTTTTCCATCAACATATCCCATGAATCTATCAGCATCAACACTTGTGTACAATACCTCATAAGATGCATTGTTGGGATCATTAATAAGGTGCAACAATTTCTTTTCCCCATACAACTTGACAAGGCTGCCCTCAATTGCGATAATGGCATAGGACATATCCATTTGAACACTCCCACCAACACTTGTAGCCCATTTTCTTGACAACAACATACCTCACTTGGTTGGGCATTCAACAATGACTACATCAAGTTTAGGTCCTACTGGATAGGCTACAAGCTGTACCACCAGACCTTTCACACATCCCTCCATTGGAACCTCTCTAGAATCCATAGTCAGTAGACTTCACATATGTTGTTGTTACTTTAATATTCATCTCATTCATGACTTCCAAAGGCATGACATTGCATGATGTCGCCATGTCAAACATATAGTTGTGTGCAATGATCATGTCCTTAATGATTAGAGTGGTGAAGAATGGATCCACATTTAGCTGAGAGTCCACCAAGGATGTCCCCAAATAAACCTCAGGTGGTTCACCTAGTTCCTCCAATACTGGTGGTGTTTCTAACTCTTCAATGACTAGGGGAATTTCCACAATGTTTATATTTCTACCTAGGGCATTCTTCTCCTCTTTCAGCCCCAAATATTCAAAAGCCTTTTTCTTATGCTCAGGAATCCTAAGTAACTCAACAATTGCAAATGAGATCTTGATCGGACTCAAGGCTTGGGCAATATCATAAGGGGTAGAATTTGGCAAGGAAACATTGGAAGGAAGGTTGATACACTCATTAGATAGCATAGGACTTTTGATAGCTTGGGCATGAGGAGGGGTATGAGTTTTGTTTGGGATAGTAAGGCCTTTGGTAGATGCATCTTTCTTAGAAGCCTCTTTAGGAATGTTTGAAAGTAAGGGAGTTTTTGGCTTGGCCTAAGGCTTTGTACCTTTGACAACCCTACTCCTTGTGTTGTGTTCCTATTCTTGAGCCACAAAAACATTCATCAATAACTTCCTATCCTCCTCAGATGTGATTCCTCCATCATACTTCTTTATCATTAAAGTTCTTAAATATTCAAATTAATTATTGGGTAGTTAAAAATATTGTATAAAATATACTTCTAAAGTAGGAGAGGGAGGAAGAATAGGTACCTAGTGGATGCAGTCCCAAAAATTAGTAACAGTTCTAGCACTTATCACCTCATTTGAAGTTTCCCCTCATTGTGATCTCATGGAAAAACCCATCATGCAGACATCATCATCATTATCATCGTCAACTTATTCTTCTTCTTCTTGTTTATCTTACTCACATGGAGCATGGGGCATAAAACATCTGTCACACCAATCAATGACTATCTCCTCCACAACAGTAACTCTAGCAGCCAAAGGATCAGTACCATTCTGTTTTCCCTGGCTTAGGACTATCTTTTTCCAAATCCAACAGGTCCCTTTCCTATGTCATTAGATCTTTGGTGATTAGTAAACCTGTCTTGGCCTTGTTACTTGTGTTGACCTTGTGAACTCTACCCAAAAATTTTTTCTACCCAAGATAACTTGTATGATATTTCTTTGATAGCCCCTGCCAAATTTTTAACAACTTCCTCCAAATCAAGAAACCTTACTTTTTTGAGGCTTTTCTAGGTTAATTAGTTTTACACCCTCCCTTTTTGGAGCTTTCTAATTGCTTTGATGTTGTTTTCAATTTTACACATCCATGGTGAAGGCCTACCTCAAATTAGTAGGGTTTTTGTCCCTCAAGTACTAAGCAATATTTTTATCAAATACATCTGAATATTTGATCAAACATGATTCATCACGGGGCCTTAAGCTAATAAGAAATCTTCTCAAGGTCTTGTTAAACCTTGTGTTGAAATCATGTACTGACTCATTAGGATTCATTCTTGATATTTTCAAATTATGATAAAAGAAACCTAGGGTCAGTTCTATAACCATACTGCAGTCTAAATGCATTGTTCATCTCTGTCTAAGAATCAATGGAATTATTTGGCAAAGCTTTATACCAGTCCCTTGCATCCTCTTCTAGAGTATGGATAAACAACTTGATATATACATCTTCATGTTCAATCTCAAAATCTTCCATCATATTGATAAAAATATTTAAATTTTGATCACTACTTCTAGATTTGTTTCTTTGGAACTTTGGTAATCTATTTCTTACATCATGGGAACTGCATTTGCATAACGAGCTATCCCTATAAAATTTATAGGACCTGTTATCCAAAATTCACCTCTCGAGCTAATTTTGATAAAATACATAAAATTATTCATTCTGAGATAGTATAATTGATTTAAGGCCCAAAATCATGTTTTGGGGGTCCCTTTGGCTTCTCTCTAACTCCCCCATCCAAAGAAAAAAATCCAACAAGTTAGAAAAAATTGAAAAAATCCAAAAATTGAAGTCGTAGGCTTGTTTTAATGCATTGTGAGTCTGGAGGCTGTGGATCATACCAAGGTTCATCTTACCAGGTTTGGAGCTGAAATGTAAAGGAATCGGCTAAATTTTATTTTTGTGTCCTAGACTCCACAAGTTCAATAGGGATGTATGGGGCACGCATTGCTAAAAATGTCGAAGTCAAATGGAAATAAGTGAAGTGAACATTTTTTCCGGGCGGTCTGAGGATAGTTGGGATGTAGGTATGCAAAGGATGTAAAAAGATTATTTTACCACAATTCAATGTATTATGGGTGGGATGGAGAAATGTGTGGGACCGTCGGGACAAAAAGTACGCACATGCGACGTGCAAAGGTGAAAAAAGCCGCAAAAGCAACCACACATTGCGAGAGAATTCGAGAGGTCAACGACCCTCACACCCGATCAACAATGGATGCACGGGAAAAGGAAGCCGGGTGGGTGATGTGAATATTTTTTCAGGCCAGTAGACAGTAGTGACACGTGGACCCGATCTTGCAGAAATAGCCGCAATGAAGAGAAAATTCAATTTTTGACCTCCTAAACTTCAAACGACCATAACTTTTTACTTCGAGCTCTGATTTTCATAAAATTGGAATTTTTGGAATGAGCATGATAATTTCTTAATTTTGAGGAGGGTAGATATATTAAAATAAAATAAACATATTCAGCTCCAATCAATTAACACTCATTCTGTCAAATGATAGAAAATGCACTGCGGAGCTGAAATAGCTTCCCGCATTCTGAAGGTCATAACTTTTGCATTTCTCAATGAAATTGCATGAAATTGGTACCGTTGGAATCATGGCTCTGAGACCGGCGCATAAAAATCAAGAAATTTGGGATTTTATGAGCAATAGATGGAGATTTTTCTTAAAACGTGTCTGAGTTTATGACAGTGTTTTATTGGGTAGTTGGGAGTGCAATTAAGAGGCATGGTCATCATTATTTCCTTCTTTGTAGCACTGGGAATGTATGGGAGCCTTTTTCAAGTAATAGAACAACATTTCACTCCATTTAACACCTCTTATAAGATGTTGAAGGACAGATTTCTGGATTTCCATTTTTCCTCTCTCTCTCTCTTATTATTTTTCTATAAATTGGAGTGTTGGGTTTATTGTAGGGAGGAGTTTGTTTTGTACAAAGCAAAGCTCTGTCAAAATTGATTTCTGAACCCAATGTGTTGCAGGCCCTTTTATTTGACTCCTTGTATAGTGATCCAAGCCCTTATCTTATAATAGATTGAATTGTGCATATCATGAAGAAATAAAATACAAGTTTTTGATGTATCTTCTCTGTTGTGTTTGTTTGCACTCTTCTTGACCCTTTCAACCTTCATTACAAGAATATTTTGTCTATTTTTATGCTCTTGCAAGGATTCATTATTATTGTGCATGTATGAAATATTGTTGTGAATGCATTTGCTATTTGTGGAGAACTGTTATCACCCCTTCTAGTATGTATTTTACTTCTATTTTCACACATTGGAAGACTACTCTCACACCCATATTTTTACGGTGGATCACCGTTTTAGTATAGGATTTTATTTTCATATATTCTCTCTCCTTGGTCCCTTAGACAGTTAGATTAGGAAAGATAGTTTTTCTTGCATTAGAGAAGATTATGGTAGGTAGTTTAGGAGTAAGGCTGGAAAGCTTTCTCTGGAGGTCTATCTCAAGTAGAAAGTCCCAAAACTTGGAGATAGTACCCATGTTGTCCAATCACACCATGAATTCAAGTATATGCACTTTTTCAAAGATAAGGTTGTGGTGATTCGATGATAACGAGAACCAAAGGTGTTTAAAACAAAAGGAGGTCTAGTTGGGGGCAAGGCCATGTTGTTTTGAGGAGGTGACCCTGGAGGGGAGACAAATTGATAAGGGACAGAGGGTATTTGAAACACAAGAGTATAACTTCCAAAATGGATATCCCCTAAAGGCCTTGTTTATTGGAAAACCCTATGAAATTCTAAAAAGATAGGAGCAGAATGAGAAGCAACATTTTCAAAATCGAATGAAGGCCCCTTTCCGGTTGGAGAATTAAATTCCATAAACAGAAACCTAATTAGAGAAGCACTTGAATAGGAGTATTCAATGATAGGCTAATCACTTTCATCAATGGAGATACCTTTTCTTGTCTGCTGATCTCCAAAAACTCTCCAGGATTTTCTTCCTTCTAAATTTGTTTTTCCTAGCTCTAGAAATAGTGTCCTAGTAGGATCTCTAACAAAGAAAGATCTTCTTCCTTCCAGTTTACAAAGATTAGTAACAAAAATCACTTGAAAAGGTTAAAACACTAGTACTCATCAAGAATCAGATCAACAGGGAGTTGCCACTAAGTATTTTCACCTTAGTTATGAAAATGCACTAAAATATGATCTACCAAATGTCTATCAATACTAGAAACTAGAAATGGAAAGATCTGAATTTTCTTTACCCAGATTTATCAATGAAACTTAGTGCAATAACTGTAGAAAATAGAAATATTACACATAGCACTTGTAACTTTGAACACTTCTTACAAGCCTAAACATGGGATGATGCTTGAAAAGATGTATTAGCATTATGAGCATAAAAGAAGTGTTGACCAGGGTTTAAATATGAACTGCAATCACTTTCCTTCCCCGTCACAACATCGCAAGTAAGGTGTTGGTACCCAAATTGATTCTCCTTCAAAGTTTGAGCAGCATCACAAGTTTGGTAAGAAGCTTAGAGATAGATAGATCATAGTGAGTCATTTTGTAGCTGGGGATGGGATCTAACTAGCCCTCTATCACTCAGATGTGGAGAAATGGATAGCACCCTCAAGAGGATTTGATCTATCCTCACTACTTTATGGTTGTTCCTTTCAACCAGGGTGAGAGAACCCTTTTGTAGCCTATTGTTTATGGAGGAGATGGGGAATTCCTTCCTTATGAAGTGTTTAAGAAGACCTTGAAGAAAATATGATCAATACAACAAAACCTAAATCTCATGAGTTTTCACTCTAGATAAAGGAGATATTTTCTAAGAAAGGTTCAAGCCACTAAAGACAATGAAAACCGAGTGTTTCTACATGTTTTGGTAATAGAAATTGTGCATTTGTATACACACGGGACAAACAGGGTAGTATGGGTAGGATTAATTTTTTTTGAATGATTTTGTGTGGGAGATGAATCAAGATAAAGTTGAATATACCAAATCTTTGAGAAATTTTACAAAAATGGAGAGCTCGAACAAAGCATAATGCTTCAGATTAGATAAGATGTAACTCCTTTAACTATAATATGTGCTTTAATGGAGGCCCAGATCAACACTTTTCACACAAAGTTCAAGGATCAAAAATGAAAGCTCAAATTGGAAAACTTAACTGAACATTATCAATCTTTGTTTCATCATGCCTAAGATACCCTCAAAGGATAACAAACAATCTTATAGTCATGCTAGGAGTCACAGTGATTTTTAAAAAAATTATTTCACTATCAAATGAAAGCTCTTCTAATAAATAAAATTGCAAATGCCACCAAACTATCACAAGGATAAGATCTTGTGTGATTCACACAGATTTCAATGTAAGAATGCAATGGGAATAATAAAAACTACTTGTAGACATTTAGAAATGAAGAAAACACAATTTTTGCCCAAAAACAACACGGATTAACTCAAGTTTGATTAAATTTATCAGTAGGGAAAAGTTTCTCAAACAATCTCAGAGCTTGTCAATGGCTATACACTTGCAACCACTTTGACATGATCAAATTTAACACAAAGGAGATAAACATGTTTCTTCAGATAGCTTCACAGAAAGATGGGTTCTATCAAGATTTTTCTTAGAAAATCGACTTATGAGCTATAACGTTCCAAATAGAGTTTTCCCCTAGACAAACCAAAACATTGAGTGCACCACATTTGCTGCGCCATGATTCGATCACGATTCCCGAGAATCAAATCAAAAAATGTTAGGTTATCAAGGGGTAGATCTCTTCAAACATCTCTTGCATTCAACTCCTTCCTCTGGTAGATCACTCTTCCTTTTACTTGCCAACCACTTCCACCCCTAATCTGTCTAATCTGGTTCTTTGCGTGCTCGGGAAGGAAAAATGGAAGATCATATCAAGCCCAAAGGTCAAATCTCATCTTAATGGTAAAATACGTCCCCAGATTTTCCTCACCAAACCAAGATATCAATAGGTCTTTCGCGTTCCAAGGAAAGAAAAATCAAGTCGAATCTGACAATCAGATTGCATATTTAATGGTGAGATATGTTTACAGACCTTCCCCACCAAACTAGGCTACTAGATTAATGTTCCTCTTCATTTGGCGTGTAGGAGACTCCAAGAAATGATAAAAAAATTACAAGAATATGCATCCCTAGGAGCTCTAGAGTGTGGTGGAAAAATCAGATACAAATGCATAGCTGTCGTTGATTTCTATTTTGAATTTGGACCATCCATGTGGGAGATCATTTTTTAAGATAGGCCTGCGGGATCCTTTTTTTCTTTTTCAACTTTTGAAAAAATGTAAATTTTTCACATTTTTCTCTGCACCTCTGGCTTTGAGAAATGAGCCTGATATGTGTCCTAAGGTGGGTCCTATAGGAACCGTGGAAAGTTTTTTCTATTTCACCTATTTTTCGGAAAAAGGAAAAATTTCCAACTTTCCCCCATAGCTCCACCCTTCCGCTTCTAGTTTCTGATGAAGGTCCCAGTGGAACCACGCTTCATTTTACACTTTTAACTCTTTTCTCCACAAAAGGAAAATTTTCCAAATTTCCCCCGAAAGTCCACACCTTTGCCATTGACTGGGGAAAAATTTTGACTATTCTCTATCGGGTCTGTGGGCCATTTTGATGTTTTAATCCTTTTGGTGACAAGAGGAAAAAAATCCAAGTTTCCTTCGATGGTCCGCTTCCCCACCTTTTGAATTTTCAAACTGCCATGTGTCATAATGGCGCATCTTGAGATGGTCCCCAAAAGCTAAGACCTTGAATGAGCACGGGATCACCATGCATGTCGGCCCTTTAAGAAGTTGTTGAAAAGTCTAAGGAAAGAAGACCGGCGGAGACCTCCATGTGTTGTTATGGCGCAACTTCAAAAACCTCAAGGCTTCAAAATGACTCAATGGGGGCGCGCTTCCATTTATAAATTTTACTCCATTTTTCTAGAAGGAAAAACATACAATTTCCTCTCGAAGGCCCGTGTATCTACCTTAACCTTGTCACATGTCCTTCTCAGGTCAAAGTAAGAATTTTTACCTACCTGCGTTTAAAATTCTCTTTAATCAAAGCCTAGTGGGGCCACGGGGTGGGTTCAAAATTTTTCCAAAGTAGAAAAAAATACAAGTTCAAAAATAAACGTGCCACGCACCATCAAATTAGAAGAAGCCACGTAAGTTCCCAAAGAACCAATCAAAATTGAGCAAAGCTATGGGACAAAATTTGACATTTTACCAAAAAAGTAAAAGTGATAAGTTAAATCATTTTCTCGCCATCCCCTGACCAACCAAAACAAGCCACGTTTCCTATTGATGCAAGGATGTAAATTTGACAGGAGAAATGTGCGTGAAACCATAAAATGAAAAAAATGACCATTTGATCCTGGAGATGAAATTTTCTCCAAGGACTAGAGAATTTAAAAATGTTACAAGGCTCAAATACATTCCTCTAAGCTACATCCATTCATTTTTCCTCAAGTATTTAGGGAAAAATGACAAGGAAATCAAATCTTGACTGTGGAAAGTGGAAAGAATAGGAGAGCCCAAGTTTTAGATGAACAGAGAATAGGAGACCCAAATTACAGACCCTTTCCAGACAAACAAAGAAACAAGGAAACAACCATGGATCCATACGTGATCCTCAACCTAGGAATGGATTTATTATAGCAACAAAAGGAAGGAAAAGACCTCTCAGGAAAAACACAGGGAGATAAAATATGACAGAGGCCGTAAATTGATAAATTTTTAATGGAAAATGGGGTGAGACTATTTTGAGCAACAACACCTCAACAGCGTAAATTAAAAAGGGACGGCCCAAAGGCCGAGTCCCAAACAAGTGCAGGACCTCTAGGTGTCCCAAGTCGAAAAGGGGGTAGAACAAGCAATTGAATTGGGTAAGGAAAGGAGAACTAGTAGAATCCTCCATGTTCCTAATCAACACAATTTCAAAGGTGCAACCCAAGGTATAGTCCCTAAATGAGCATGAAGCTTCCACATGTCCCGGTTCCAAAAAGGAGACAAAGTCAATAGTTGAAAATTCTCAAGTCAGTGGAATCCTCCACGTGTCTCATTGGTGCAACTTCATAAGGTGTGGCCTAAAGAAGGACCCTAAACTAGCACAAAGCTAGCACATGGTCAGAGTTCGAAAGTTGAACTGGCCGTAAACCGGTTAAGTATAGAAGAGCCAGTGGAATTCCCCATGTGTCTCTTTCGCGCAACTTCAAAGGTACAACCCAAAAGGCAGAGACTCAAACTAGCACTAACTCACCACATGGTCAAAGTCGAAAAGGTAAGGTCGGCCGTTGAAAATTCCAAAAGCCTGTGGAGGCCTCCACATGTCTCATTTGCACAACATCAAAAGAAAAATCTAGAGACAATTTCCAAATAAGTGTGAATCCTCCATGTGTCTTAGGTAAGACATATGGCCCCACCAAAAAAAAGGGACTTAGCCAAAACATAAGGAAATAGAGGAGCTCACGGAAGACACCACATGTCCGTTCAACACCATTTTAGGAGTGAAAGGACGTGTCAAAATCTTAAGAATGCATGGGGCTCCATGTAGATCTTGTAGGGATAGAATGCAATCCCAAAGTTCCTTCTAATGGCCACATATTTCAACCTGGGAACTCGAGACTTGGGCAAGGGGGATGTTTTGGAAAGCTCTCGGTCTGGATTTTCACCTTCCTCCATTAATTTTTAGCCTGCCATTTTCGAGGTTTTCAAGTCTCCCACCTTCCACCATGATGAAGAATGGGTTTCCTTTCTTTCCCAGTAAGGGACATCAATGGGGCCATGGGTGTTGTAGTGAGACTCATCATTGTGGTAGGTGGATTCAATACTCTTCCAAGGGTAGTTGGAGTAGGGTTCAAATTTTTCTTCCTTTATTTCTTATTCTTCCTATATATTGTAAAGGAGGGGAATTTTCTAAAAGGTTGGTCATTGTTTCTCTCCTACCCCCTCTCTTATTTCCTTAGGGTAGAATACGGAGTCTAAGCCTCCTCTCATGACTTTGTAATGGAATTTTCTTTCTTCTTTCCCACTGATGATGTACTATGTGAACTCATGGAGCAATAAAATCTTTTTTATGATGCATCTTGTCCATCCTTTCCTTATTTTATTATCTCTTGTTGCCTCTCATCGTTGCAAAGTATTCTATGTATAGTTGTGATGTCTATTACAGGTTATGGGAGTTGTGTTTAATGGGTTGAAGTGGTGTTACGTGTGACATTCATTTTTGGTCTCGATGCATCTTTCCATCCTCTCTATTGCTCGCCTCTCTTCATTTCAGCAGTTGAATTTGTGATAAGTCACTTCCTTTTCTAGTGTATCGCCGCTTAGTGGAGTCTTTGTTTTTCCACATTTCTATCTCTCCCTGTCTCTTTAGAAGGTTAGATTAGGATTAGATAGTTTGCTCGCACTAGAGCAGCTTGTGGCGGTGTAGTTTACGAAGAAGAAGTCGACTTTCTCTAGAGGGCCATCTCAATTTCGCAAGTCCCAAAACTTGAGATATGGTCCCTTGTTGTGCGATTATGCCGAATGCCCCACTCGAGATCTGATGCCATTCAGGGGTGTTGTGATTTTATAATAACATGTACCTTGTAAGATTGTGAATAAGATAATTGACAATACATATGACGTAAACCTACCATAATTTTTATATTTCTCAAGTATTTAATGTTTCAAATTTTCATGCATGTCATAGAGAGGAGGATATATACGAATATAATCAAGGAGTGGATTCGATGGAATAGATTCCAAGGAAGAAGAGGGAGAAGGTGGCACCAGATTCCTATAAAAAACAATCAATACAAGGAAATGCATTTTCAACAAATACATTATGTAATGGAGAAGTTTACAATAGGAGGAAAATAGATGAATTTCAAAATGGGAGTTGAATAATATTGATATACATAAGCTACAACAATAAAATCACATGAACTCGTAGGATATGATTTCTTCTCAACTAGAGGATATTGATGTGGATTTGGTGGCTTTAATTTTGTGATCCATAAATTTTTATGCATTAATTGAAACAAATCTATTTTTTTTACAAAACCCTCTTTAAAATATTAGTTTCTTATATCACATTTGAGCATTTATTAGGCTGAATCATCCATCTAGGGCATGAAAATTGTGTTTGATACTTCATATCTTGATATTTTTCAATGATACAAACTTGCATATCTTTGTAACCGTGAGTAAATTTGAGTTGAAACTCAATAAATAAATTATTTTAGGTGTATGGATAACGTATAAAAATCCATAGGATATACAAAATTAAAACTTAAAACTTCCTAAAATATAGTTATTGTTTAAAATATTGTCTTATTAAACATTGTAAGTTACCACAATTTGAATTAGAAGTCAAATTTAGTTAGTATTCTTTTATAATTCGAATAAGATTATATATTTATGCGTGAGAGGTAAATACAATTTTATATATAGAATAAAAGTGTTTGATGTCTTGTCGGTGAAATAATTAGTTTTTCTCCTCGTGAAATAAAAACTAGGGCCCACTTACCTTTCTGAAAATAAAATTAATTAAAAAATTAATTTTACTTTTTTTGGGATAGGCTTAAATGGTTTTTCTTTGTATAAATAGGGTTCTTCAAAATAAGATAAATGGGGTTTCAAAATCTAGAAACAATATGCTCATATCTTCACTTTTATAGCATCTCCAAAGATGAAATTTAAACTCAAACATTTTCCATCCTTTGGCTCGACCCATGCATCATATAAAAATTATAAATTTAAATCATAATAGCCAAAAGTGACCCAAGTAGGTTGGCCTAGCCTAAACCATCATTTTATGTGTCAAAAATGGCTCAAAACACAATGCGAGAAAGATAAAAATTTCATTACTTCAAAAGCATCCTTATACATGACCCATGAATCACCACATAAGTTTAAATTAACATCTAAGTAATATAAATGATCAAAATTAATATTAACCAATCAAATTATTTCATTTAATGGGCCCAATGCTCTTTGTATTTGAGAAAATTGTTGTTTCCTTGAGGGTTCGAACATTGGAAAATTCATAATGCCACCAAATAAATTATACTCAACCAAACAATATCCTATTACCACTAAATGGAAATGGAAAAAAATGTACAACACATATAATAAAATTATAAACTTCATGAAACATCCTTCAAGTAAAACCACAACTACTTTTTCCTTCACTAGATCAACCTGCCAAAAACGTTGTTTCCAAAACTTAATACATAAAATAATTTATACATGCTTTAAATGCATAAAAATGGATTCATTGGATACAAAATGAATCCTAGTTCACTTTCAAGGTGATATAAATCATCACCCAATCCATATCATGCTTCAAATAACACCAAACGTTCACTGGAACACATCATGTCTTAAAGCGCCAAAAATAATTATGCTCAAAGAATAACTTGGAAACATAACATAATTACCTCATCATGAGTAAATAATTATACCACTAGAAATATTTATAAATATTATTTCAAACACAACTTTAATCATCTCAAAATCCACCTATAGCTCAAGTTATGCTCATTTTACTAGACCCTGCTATTTGAGATCCCAAACAACCCTTTTACCCGGTCAACTTGTTTGGACCTCAAAACACAATGAATGTGCATGAAAATTTTCTAAAACCTCCATCTACATCAAGAAAAATTCCCAAAAATAATTCACCATTAATTTTTCATGGTAGTCCTTTGGACCATCTTATCCCAAAACCTTGTTCTCAAGAAACTACTTTTTTTAGGTAGGGCCCACTCATCACCATGACCTCAAGCATACATTTTTTGAAATCTTGAAGACTCCTATACAACATAAAATCATAAAAACTAATCATAGCTAGGTTTTTGTTAGCATAATTTAGCATAGGCATATTTATTGCATTTTATTGCATTTTCCTTTTATTTAATAATGTGCAACATGTGCTCTCTAGTCTAGTGACTCGCATTCAATATTGGTATTAGTAGTAATTACATATGCATGTGAGATGGTTCTTATCATCTCGTAGTTGGTGTCTGATAGGGTGTCATGTCTATCCATATGAGGTTGTCTAATATCTATAAATATTACAGCTCTTGCATTGTTATGTAATCTGATTTCATGATCAATAATATTTGTGAGGCTTTCGTCCCTCCTTGGTCATTGCAATCTTATTATATTATATCATTTGGTATCAAAGTTATACCATTATTATCATTTGGTATTAGAGTAGGTTCTATCCAAGCAAGGTTGAAGAGGAGCACTATTAGAGAGGATCCATTGGAGAAGAAGATCTACATCAAAGGAGAGCCATTGAAGCATCCCGTAGCCTCCATTCCTTCCAAGCATCCCTCAACTAAAATTTGACCTATCCACTTATTTGGAAGGTAAATTTTTTTGATTAGTCATTGGCATAGCCAATTGATCCAACATATTGGTGGAATATTTCAGATTTGGAGATCTTAAAAAAAAGGAGAAAGATCTTGAAAAAAATTGCAGATCTAAAAAAATGATTTGTGAAAAAAAAAAAGAGATCTTAAAAAAAAAAAGAGAGAGATCTTGAAAAAAATTGCAGATCTAAAAAAAAAAAAAAAAGATCGAGATCTAAAAAAATATCAGATCTGAAAATGGTGTGAAGAATTCGGAAGCAAAGGTTGAAGCAGTCCCGTCAACAAAATTCTAGCAGATAGCTCTTAGAAAAAGGACATAACTATTTCATACAATGTCGATTGAGGCGCACAACTTTACGGTTTACATCATCTTGATTCAGCCTTTACATATGACGAAAAGTCATCATGCAAGTTGGATCATTTTTACTGAAAAAAATTAGATCTAGTTGGTAAATTGGTAAGATCTCAAAAAATAAGATTCGATTCTTCTGAAATTTTGTGGGTTTCAAGAAAAATATTGTATGATGTTTCTATAAAAATTTTAGGAAAACTCATATCGGGGTTTGTGAGAAAAGGTGAAAACAATATTCAAATTGTTTATTTGGATCTTGGGAACAAAAAAGTCAGCGGTTCAATTGCAACTCTCTCCATATTTTTTATTAAATTTTTTTTTTAGAAAATTTGGAGAAATTGCTAAATTTTGGGAGATTTTCAAATTTAGAAGCTCACCAAACACATTTAGAGCCCCGCTAAATTTAACGGAAAAACACCTATTGGGGAAAAAATATTTTTGGCCTAAATTGTGTATTTTGTGATTCTAGACCTTTTTCTAAAGAGGGGGACACAAAGAATTATTTTGATGTACTTTTAGAGAATTTTGTACTAATCTTGGTGCCTAAAGGTCAAAAAAAAAAAGTGCAAATTTTTTATTTTATGTTTGGTTCTATCACACGAGATCTTTGATCTCATAGCAGTGTTCGGTATATACGGTGCCTCTGGGAAGCGCTTACAAATGATTCCATCACGACTACTACTGCACTTAACACCTAACACAACTGCTTAAACTTCATCTAGGCATCGACCCTATAAAATTTACGGGGAGTAATAAGGACACAATACACACACATTTGAGCCCTCCCATCTGTTTGTGCTTGCACAAACCCCTCTCCATCTTGCCTAAGTACCACGTACTAAATTATTTCACATGCATTAACACCTCTTTCCATACCGACGGTATATTGAAAGGGTGATATTATTCCACGTATAGACAGGGTATATCGGAAGGAGCGTATATAGAAAGGTTTGGTATATCGGCTGACGGTATGTTGAGAGGGAGACCATAAACTGTAGTGATAAGAGCCTTACCCTTTATCGAAATTCGAGTTTAATAAATTCAGATTGTAGAAATGTGTGCACAAGCACCAAAGTTCTTCTTGCCAGATTCACAACTACTTAGAGGAGACAACTATGCTACATGGAAACCGAAGATCAAGATGTTACTTGAGTTTGAAGACCTATGGATAGTTGTAGATGGAAAAACAACAAGATCACTTGATGATGGAAGACAACAAGTTCAATTTGATAGGGCCAATTAAAATGCCAAGTTGATCATCTTGTTTATCATAACAGATGATGTGTAACCCCACATTAGAGATGCCACATCGGCGAAGGATGCATGGGATAAGTTAAGCACAATCTATGAGGAAAAGAACAAAAATGCCATCCTCAACCTACTATCACAACTACGTACTCTCAAGTTCAAGCACAATGAGAAGGTTGAAGTTTTTTTTAGACGAGTTGCTACTTTGAGGGCATCTCTATTGGCATTGGGCAAAGAGATAACTCGATAAATACCTTGTACCAATTGTGTTATGAGCACTTCCTCCTTCCTACGAATCTTTGTGACAACTATCAATATGAGTGAACACACGGTCACCTTTGAGAATTTGGTCAATCTACTCCAATAAGAAGAGGCAATAAAAAGCAGAGATCATGAAGATGAGCAAGAACTATCTTCCAATCATAAGGAAAGGGGAAATTTCAGTCCAATCAAAGGAAGTCCCAACAAAATCAAAGTAAAAAAAGGTACCAAAGTCAACGAGACAACACCAAGAAGTGTCCCATTTGTAATAGCGAGGGACATGACATCAAATATTGTTGGTAAAATTCCTACAAAAATGGTTCATCAAGCAATTCAAAACCCAATAACCAATAAGGTAACAACAATTCAAATCAAGGGTAGAAAAATGGTAATTGGTAAAGAAAACCTAAACAACAAGGGTACATTTCCGAACATGAGGATGATTCAGATGAAGGACACCACATGTATTCTACTCAATTTTATGAAGAAACCAAGTCCACACAAGATATCTGGTATGTTGACTCGGGTGCAACTCGACACATGAATGGATGCAAGGATTGGTTCTACACACTACGTGAATCACCTAACAAGTACCATGTGTCATTAGGTGATGACTCATCATCTGATGTCAAGGGATTGGAAACATTTCACTACCTCTTAGAAAGCATGACTGCAAAATCACAGATATATTTTATGTAGCTGGGTTGACAAAGAATTTGCTATTAGTTAGTCAACTCCTTGATCACAACTTGAAGTTGGATTTTGATAGTAATAATGGAGAAAAAATGTGCTTGATAACAGATAAGTCAAGAGGTTCCAAGATTGTAGCAAGAGCCTCTAATGGGGACGATGTTCTAACTTGATTTTGTCTACAAAGATGATCAAGCTCTAGTGGCCAAAGACACACAATCTACAGAACTATGGCATCACAGATATGGTCACATCAGTTTTGGCTATCTCCAAACACTTCAAAAGGGAAACATGGTGAAAGGATTTCCTACACTCAAGCACAACACTGACAAGTGTCACAATTGCCTAGTTGGAAAGCAACACAAAGTACCCTTCCAGAAGAACACATATAGAGCTAAGGGAAAGCTTGATTTGGTGCACACCAATCTTTGCGGGCCCATGCAACCAAGTCATTCTAGATGTCAATACTTCATGCTTTGTGTTGATGACTACTCAAGAAAGATGTGGATATATTGTCTAAGAAACAAGAGTCAAGCCTTTGAGACATTTCAGAAGTTCAAAGCACTTGTTGAGAATGAAGTTGGTCGCAAGATCAAAACTCTCCGCTCAGATCGAGGGGGGGAATTCACAAGCAATGAGTTCAAGACTTACCTAGAAGCTCATGGGATTTGTCGAAAAATGCCTCCTACTCACACACCACAGCAGAATGGTATAGTTGAGAGAAGGAATCGTACTATCATAGAAATGGTGTGATGTATGATTGATGACTCGATTTAAGAAATACATTTTGGGCGAAGTGTCGTAAGAACTACAGTCTATTTGTTGAATAGAGTGCCCACAATAGCTCTTGAAGGAGTGACACCTCAAGAAGCATGGTCAAATTGGAAACCATCAATTGCACACCTAAGAGTATTTGGGTGTAAAGCTAGCATGCACATACCCAAGAAGAACAGGAACAAGTTGGATATGAAAGCCGAGAAACTAATATTCATTGGATACAGTGAAGAAGCACTTGGGTACAGATTATGGGATCCAAAAGAAAAGAAAGTATACACAAGTAGGGATGTTGAGTTCTTTGAGAAGAAACAAGCAGATGCTCCACTCAATGACTCAACAAACATGCAGAATACACCTCTTGTGAAGACAAAATTTGATGTTCCCACTGAAGATGACAATGATGAATTGGATGATGGTGAAAACTTGGATCCACCACAAGCCAATGGAACAGCTAAGAAGTTACCTAAATGGTATACTCAATTAATAAGAGATGTAAATTTGGATGAAGCACCTAGCACATCATCCAATCCTGGACCTAGAACTCACAGTCAAGCTCGTGAAGAGGTCAATTATTCCCTAATGAGCAGAGTTGTTGAAACAGTTGAGCCATCTACAATTCAGGAAGCCCTACAATCAAAAGCTTGGAAAGATGCCATGGATTTAGAGTATCAGTCAATGATGAAGAACAACACATGGCAAATTGTCGACCTTCCACTGTGGAAGAAACCCATTGGATGCGAGATGGATATTCAAGACTAAGTCCAAATCAGATGGGACTATTGACAAGTATAAAGCAAGGCTTGTAGCAAAGGGGTATGCACAACAAGAAGGCATTTATTATGATGAGACATTTGCTCCCACAGCCAAGATCAAGAAAATCAGGATGATCTTTGCTCTAGCTACACAATTTTGTTAGAAAGTCCACCGGATGGATGTGAAAAGTGTCTTTCTTAATGGATATTTACAGAGAAAAAGTCTATATGACTCAGCCAGAGGGTTATGTAATACTAGTAAAAGATATGATGGTATGCGAGACTCATAAAATCTCTATATGGCCTAAAACAGGCACCCCAAGCATGGTACATCAAAATTGATGAGAATCTCATAAGCCATGGATTCGAAAGGAATCAGTATGACCCCAATCTCCACCTCAAAAAGAAAGGGGGAGATTGTCATTGTGGTTGTTTATGTCGATGATCTAGTCATTACAGGCAGTTCTGTGAAGATGATCGATGCAACAAAGAAGGATTTTAATCGATCGTTCGATATGACAGATCTTGGGCTCATGCACTATTGTCTTGGGTTAGAAGTATGGAAAAAGAGAATCATATATTTGTGTCACAGTTGAAATACACCAAGACAATGCTCGAGAAATTCAGGATGATGGACTACACTCCTTTTGCTACACCTATGGAAGCAAGACTTCAGTTATCTCATTCCGATCCATCACCATCGGTGAATGCAACTCTCTATCGGCAGTTGATCGGGAGTCTCATTTACACGAAATATAATAGACCGAGATATCAGCTTTGTAATCAGCTATTTATCATGGTTCATGCAAGAACCAAAAATATGTCATTGGAAAGCAACAAAGAGAATATTGAGATATCTGAAGGGTATAGTTGACCTTGGTCTAGAGTACAAGAAGAACGACAACTTCTTCTTGACAGGATATTCAGATTCAGATCATGCAGGAAACATGGATGATAGGAAGTCAACATCAGGATTCATCTTCTTTATGGGATCTAGACCGATATCATGGGGAAGAAAGAAACAGAACTTTGTTTCCCGCTCTTCTACTGTAAGAGAGTATCGAGTTGCAGGTGAAGCTGTTTGTGAAGCAATATGGCTACGCTGAATACTGGAAGGAACTAGTCTACCACAACAAAAATCTACTCCAGTATATGTTGATAATGAAGGAGTTCTGAAGCTTGTTCGCAATCCAGTATTTCATGAGAGAACCAAGCATATTGAAGTACAAGTTCATTTCATATGCGAGCATGTCTTGAAGCACAACATACATCTCCCGATTCCATCCTACACAGACATGGAAGGTAGATGTTTTCACTAAGTCACTTGCACATGACAAATTCACATTGTTCAGAGAGTTCCTCTCCACTTCATTGGAAACTATGCAAAATTAAGGGGGGGAATGTTAGCATAATTTAGCATAGGCATATTTATTGCATTTTATTGCATTATCTTTTATTTAATAATGTGCAACATGTGCACTCTAGTCTAGTGACTTGCATTCAATATTGTTATGTTGGATAACATTCAATATTGGTATTAGTAGTAATTACATGTGCATGTGAGATGGGTCTTATCATCTCGTAGTTGGTGCCTGATAGGGTGTCATGTTTATCCATATGAGGCTGTCTAATATCTATAAATATTACAGCTCTTGCATTGTTATGTAATCTAATTTCATGATCAATAATATTTTTTAGGCTTCCGTCCCTCTTTGGTCATTGCAATCTTATTCTATTATATAATTTGGTATCAAATCTATACCATTATTATCAGTTTTAACTAGGGTTTTAGACCACTTTCCCTTCTTAATGATTGTTCATAAAAATGTGACGATCAATTGACATGATTTATTTTTTAAAACCTTATAAACTTACCATATAAGATTCCTTGAAAGCCACAAGGTCCCACAAAAACACACTATTAAAAATGAGAATCTAAAGTTACATTTCGAGATAGAATTTTCCTTTTTTTTTCACCTTGTCTCACAAAATCAGTCATGTCTCGAAAAATACACATCATGGGGACCTAAAAATTTTCTAAGAGAACTATGGCTCATCTGTCTAACTTCTCAAATCATTAGAATGATAAAAACATATCCTAATATCTTTAGTAACTAAGAATTACCGATGTTTGTATGTTATATCCTCATAGTATCAATTATGGCTAGCTAAAATAATGTAATAGCTTAACATGAAACCTCTGTGCAAAGGACCAAAACATACCTTATACGCCATGATACACCTGATATCATGCTTCCATGATCTCAAATGGCTCCAATCCACCTGTCACACCTTCAAGCAAGCATACCTCCTCCCAATAATCACTTGTAATGAAGTTAACCAGCTATAGATACATAATAGCACTGATGTGAGTGCTCAAACACCCTCAAATCATGCTAGCCATCATTAAAATATTCTTCCCAAGAAACCAAGAAGCTCACATTGTCAATCTTCAACTCCTAAGTACATGTATGGGCTTGCTAGGAATCCCATTGTAGCAATTGATAAACATGTGAACCTTCATGTTAGCATCACATACAACATCATGACATCAGCCTCCAACATTCACTTTTTCATTAATATGGTTTTGCATCAATAACAACACCTACTAGGACACCATGTAAACAGTAACATGTATAAATATTTGTACAATTGTGCCAATACACATCATGCCCATGTATATTACGTCCCATACTCCTTTATATGATGACGGGTATCATGTATCGTATACAATATGCCTACACCTCCACCCTCTACTTCCACTTATGAAGCAATCACCAATGAAATGAACTTTTGTAATCGTGGAATACCTAATCTTAGTATGGAATTTAAGCTAATATGAGTCTCTATATCCGCTCACAATCGGTATGGCATTTAAGCTAATATGAGTCTCTGCAAAGTATCACCTAGCTACTTGTATCTTCCTCTAAGAATCCTCTCTGCCATCACCTAGATCTAGAAGTTGGTTCAATTTGCATGCACAAAAAAGTAATCACATAACACCAGAAATAATACAAGACTCCAATTTTATTCATCCAGGATATTTTATTCATATGAAAGATTACATTATATAGAGATTGACCTTCCTATTATGGTGGAGTCAAATCTCATCTTGAATCCACTTATCTCTCCACAAATCTCTCAACTTATCCCACATATCTCTCCTAATCCCCACAATATCTCACTCAAACTCTCAATCCCATTATTTTCTCACAACAAACATTATCTAGTTACAACTATTTACATGAGTTAACAACTCATAAATAGTTGTATTACATTAGACTATATTATTTATTTCCACACTCATAATAATGTTCACAATATCTAATATTATTCCTAACATTCACTCCCCTATTGTTAACATTATTATTTCCACACATACACTCCCCTAATGTGAACAATGTAGAAAAGAATAGTTACACTTTCTCTGCAGCTTGCACACCCCTATTTGCTCATGATCTTGGTACACATATGGACCTCAGTCCAAGGTAAGAACCCCTGTTCATGAACCTCTGTTCATCAATACAAACCCCTGTTCGACAAAAACAGACCTCTGTCCTAGGTACGAGCCCCTGCTCATGAACCTCTGTTCATCCTCTTCAAGAAAAACATGATGCTGCTTTTTCTTGTGCTTTTATCTTTCTACTATAACATATTTACATCAGGAGGTTATAAAAGGAAATACAATTCTGAACAGGAATGTGACATCTGTTCTTATTACAAACAATGAAACACACAACTGAAAAAATGCCACAAACTCATTATGCGGCCCCGTCACTTGCGGCTGGCGAGAGGACGCTGGTTGTCCTCCTTCCTCCATTTCCTCCACCTCCATCTGCTGCTGCTTATTTATAATAGAAAATCGTCACAATTATAACCATCACCCAAAGGTTCTTCTTTATCACTATCTTCTTCTTCATTAGCAACCATGGCACTTTCTTCTATTTTTCCATCAAGTAAATCTCGTGCTCTTTTCTTGCAGTTTATAGATAGATGTCTATCTTGTTTACAATAGTAACAAGTGATATTTTTTGTATCTCTGAAAGCTGATCTTTGTTTAAAAGAAGATTTAAATCTCCCTTTATCATATGACTTTTTTAGCATACATTGCAGTTTCTTCTAGTATAACATTCTTATTTTCTTCATCTATCAGTGAAGAAATTAGATCTTCTAGGCTGGGATTGATCTTGCTCAAAGTAAAAACAATGTTTGAATAGCGAGATGGCATACTATTCAACAAAACAACTTTTGCATCATCATCCTCTACTTTAATTTTTATCCCTGACAATTGATTCAAAATAGACCGAAACTTACTTATATGTTGTACCATGTTTTCTCCTTCATCCATCTTGAGTCCAAACAACTTCTGCTTCAAGGTCACTGCTGCGCTTCTAGTTTGGGATCCAAACAACTTGTTTAATGTTGTCCAAATGAAATTTGAACTTTTTGAAAGGTCTATATGATGCAAATATGCATCAGACAACCCAAGTCCAATGATTGCTGTTGCTTTACGATCTCTACTCTCCCATTTGGTTGCTTCATCAACATCGGTTGTTTTCTTGAATGTTCCATCCGTAATGTCCCGCAAATCTTTGTTAATGAGTGTCAACTGAGTTCGTACTTGCCACGTGTGAAAATCCTTTCCATCAAATTTTTCAACATAACCCAATTTATCCATTATGAATCTCCACAATTTGACACAAATAGGTGTCGATTTCAACCGAAAATACACCCTTACAATAATAATCAGCTTTATATTTATTCAAAATAATAAAGCATATAAGATTTTAATTGCTAGAAATCAGTCACTTTTTTTTTACAGAATAAATAGAAACTATCATAATTGTTTCCATGATTTCTCGTAAAATACGAAATGGGTTTCGTAATTTTTGAAATTTTTTTAAAAATATAAATTAACAAACCCAAAAAAATCAGTAAATTTTGAATCGGGGTTACGAGAAAACGTGAATTACCAGTCTTTTTTTTTCAGATCAGAATTCCGAAAAAGGCAATGAAAGCTTCAAAACTCTCATATCTGCATCTTAGAGGCTGCGATTTTGTCCTGCAATGAATCTCATAAATTTCCCTAGCCTGCTTTGATACCAAATCTAGAAGTTGGTTCAGTTTGCATGCACAAAAAACTAATCACATAACACCGGAAATAATACAAGACTCAATTTTATTCATCCAGGATATTTTATTCATACGAGAGATTACATTCTATAGAGATTGACCTTCCTATTATGGTGGATTCAAATCTCATATTTAATCCACTTATCTCTCCACAAATCTCTCTCCAAAATCTCTCAACTTATCCCACATATCTCTCCTAATCCCCACAATATCTCACTCAAACTCTCAATCCCATTATTTTCTCACAACAAACATTATCTAGTTACAACTATTTACATGAGTTAACAACTCATAAATAGTTGTATTACATTAAACTATATTATTTATTTCACACTCATAATAATGTTCACAATATCTAATATTATTCCTAACACTAGACTCTCTCACCAATAACCAAAAGTCACAATATGCGATATACATCCTCTAAGGTCACAATCATCTCCAGTAGGTAACCAAAATGTACAATTTTCTATGCACCTCCTCTCACAAAATGAAATAATCATCAACATATTATTGGGTACCTCCTTGTCCTTGATATGTGCCACAAGTCGGAACAGTCTAATATATCCCACTCTACATCCGATATACCTAATCCCATTGCTTACTCAAGTTTTGTCTTCCCAGTAACTCCCTCGAATTAATATCCCTCTCCAAAACAAAAAACACAAAACAAAAGCAAAAACGTGACATTGGAACCTCATACATAAGAAAAACTAACTAATTATAATTTAAAAAGCCTCAATTTTAGCATCATCACTTTCGCGCGCCAAAATCAATCCCATGGGTTGTTAATGCCTGGGAGAAATACATGGGTGTGGAAGCACAAGTCATCAGCCCCTAGGTGTGGGCATTGGCATTCTAAAGGATTTTAGTGCCTCTTCCACTATTGTCCAAGTCGGAAATGCATAGAAACTCAAATTGTAAATTTTGTAAAAATCGACAAAAATAAGTAAATTTCGACACATTTCTCAAAAATCGTCATACTTACGAGCTCATCTATCCTATGTGATGCCATGACCATGTCTACCATCTCGAATAAGCTCAATCTCTGTGCTCTAATTTGTTGTATCATTGCAAGATCATATATCAAAATCACGGTCGCTCAACATTCAAATGAAGTTACTATTCAACTATTACCCATACCATTTATAGCAAGTTTCAATTTCTCACTTTAATATAGTTACTATTTGTGCGTATTCCTCCAACTAATACCTACCACATATTTTTTTCTTATATATTGAGCTTCACTACTTCATTTTACTCCCCTTCTAGACCATGCGGTGCATAATTCTTATAATATTGTATTATCGACATTATATATTTATATATTATCATTTGACACACTTTTAACTTGGTATCCACACACGTTCGTGATATCCACTTTAGTCACTATTATATCATTGCACATCTACTCTTGACTCAATGTTCATTCATACTATCATTCCCTCTTTCTTTAAAAGGGGGAATACGATTAGGGTTACTCCATGATCCTCCTCACACTGCTAAATGATCATTTCAGATATCTAAATTCGTCGTGTTCAAAAAAAAATCTCGTACAACATCAAAAATTTCATATCGTTTGCTTCCTAGTGGGTCCCTTGAATGACCTAATTTGGGGGAAAAAAGAAATAAATATCTCCATGAGTAATCTATTAGACACACTTGATCTCAATACACTTTCCAAATAATTGAATAAAACTAATCAATCAACACAACATCAAGCATAATTTTACTACTCCTCCCGGATGACCTAACTTGAGAGTTATAACAAGGTACTTTCTAGATGACGTAACATGGAATGTCACGTTCCATTTTATATCACTTCTAGATGACCTAACATGGAATCCACATAACATCAAATTACATCATGGATACACCCTTGGAATGGGGGAAATTAGAAGTTATTGCCTTTCCTAGACTACTCCTTCATGGGTTATTTATGTTGCATCGAAATGAATAAAATTGGGTCTTTGTCCATCTACAAAGTGGCTAGACATTTGAGGATGTAATCAAAGTTGGAGGGTAAAAATATACCTCTATCCCTAACAATCTTCTCCTAGTTGCATGATGCCCAAATCCTCATTTTTTCACACATGCAAAATAAGGTTGGGAACTGATCACTCCCCACCCCTTCACATCGCCATTAGAAATAATCAAAATATTAGAATTCTCCAAATTAAATAATCAATCCTGTCAATTTCTTCTCATGATGGTTCATTATCTCTATTTACGCCACATGGATGGACATGTTGATCCATGGTTTGCCACGGTATGTACCTGCTATTCTACGTGTACTCATGCAACAAGGCTTCTATGGAAATATTTTAGGTATATTCCTTTATTCCTTTACACTAATTGAATTTCATTCAAATAACATAAAGCAGGGGAAATAAGAAACAAAGTCACGTACATACTATTATTTACATATGCAACTAAGTACATTTTATATATGGATCTTGTGTAAGGAAAGTATTTAGTAATGAATCATTGTCTAATCCATCTCTTTGTCTTTTTGTTGTTTCTATTATTTTATCTCTCACATTTTTAACTTCGCACCTATTTTTGGTCAGGGTTATAGGATCCTTTTTCCAATATTTGTACATTTTTCATAAGTTATCCGTAGAAAACAATGCCTATGACATGACACTAGTACCTAGGTGCTCTTGTCCATCCCTGGACGCCTGTCTCCTCTTTGTTCTTGGATACATTTTTAATATTTGAAGTTGGCCTTTTTGGTTTTCTTACTCCTATCTCGAGGTCGTAGTCGAATTTTGGGTCATTAATGTCAATATTCAGGAAAGAGATCCTTATATAAACACAACATGCATACCATTATAATGGTGGGATATTATTAAAAATGGAAATCTATCTACAAACCAAAGGGACAAAATTTGGGCTCATTACTCTACATACACACTATATAGGAAGGTAAATTTCACTAGTCCATCCCACACATTTGAATTCTATGTATATCTATTCCCATTATCTAGGTCTCGGTAGTGTGAGGGAAACCTAAGAGAACTATTACACACACAAGCACATTTAACTACACTTTGGGTTTAAGATGTAGTACAACACTTGGTCCTAATTTCACTTGTTTGATATCTAAGGACAGTCGAACCTCATTTTTCATATTGTTTTAAAGATTAGATGTGGATTTAGAGTTTTATAGGTACTTAATCTTGATTATAGGTTTCACGTGAATAATAGCAATCTCCGTAAATTATAGGAAATAAGGAGTGAACAAGAGTGAAAACCTATCGATCTTGAAGAGACCAGAATCAAATATTTCTCGTAGACACCACCCCCTATGAGAGGTCATGTGTGTCCCACATGCCCTCGCCCCAATCTTAGCACTCCCAACACTTCGTGTTTTCCGTAGCATGATTCTCAAACTCGACTTTTTGTTTCATCTATTCCTCCAACTCGATACACTTCAAGATAAGAGAAATAAAGATAATTTATGTATCCCTTTCTTTTGATTTCCTAGTTACATAAAGTAATATTACTTAGCAGATATATTTCATTATATATAATTTTAGCAATCTTTGCATTTAGATTTTATTAAATTTGGTTCTTCATCTTTCCTCTTTTCATCTAAGTCACCTTCTAGAGTGTTAGTGACAAATCTTGCTTTTGAGTGATGTAAATAGTTTTGTATCATGGAAACATGGACCTCCGCCCACTTAATATTTCTTAGAGAAGTGTAATTTTTACTGAAATTAGTTTATCCACTCTATCCTCCTCAAAAAAATACCAACTTGGCTAACACATATACCTTCTTATGCATAATGTTGTCTTTCTAAATTTGTAGATGCATATTTGGGGTTTGTAGGGTACATTTTATAGATTCAAGCATCATCAATAACCTTAGGTAGTTCTAATCTGTTATGGATTTTTGTAAATTTTATATACTCCTCAGAATTAATAGCCCTTACTATTATCTAAAATATAGTTATTACTATCCCTTAAAATTATTATCCCTTTTGTGATGGCATATAGTTCTTATTGTGAGGGATATTAACTCCAAAGATCATACTTAATGGACTTATATTTCGATCAAAGTCTGTAGACTGGGTTTACAAAACCCATTTAATTCCCATCTACTTTTATTAAAACATCCTTATATGCTCGTGTTATTGATATTTATGTAATTATTTCAAATTTTTCACGGTCTACAAGAACCTTACACTTTCAAGATTCTCATAGTTGGGGGTTTAAGGACTATTAACCACCTTATCTATTTTCTCTCCTTCAAATATCACTTAAGAGATGAGTTTCTCTTCAACAAGATATTTTCAAGGTAAAAAATCTTTTTTATGCTCAACGTATGAGTTGAGACCTTTAACCGCTTTCACTCCTCAAAATTGTAAACACAATTAGTAGCCCTAATTTCAGAAAAATTCAAGCATATATCCCCATAATGGAGTTTTCAAAGCACACTTAGAGCATATTCAAACACACATTTGCATTCTTTTTCTTTTTAAAAGTTTATAAGCCTGATCTCAAGAAATAACTACTTCCCTAGTAAGGAAGACATCTCAAATTAGGTATGGGACTCGAGATAAACTATCCTCCACAAGATTGTCAAATATATTTGAAAACTTACAACTAATACACACAAAATTATTTCACATTACCTTTTTGTGCATTGTCAAGATGTTTTCTCGCCACTTTTCATGAGTTTTCCATAGTTCACTCTCAAGTAATTGGAATTTTACTTCTCAAACACTATTTGGCTATGTTCTAGCCCGAGAAGACGTAAAATGTAACAATATGCAAAGGAACAAGATTTCATTCTCCAACATGTTGTGGGATTTTTATAAGAGTATCTACATATTTACCTTACTATGAATGCCCAACTTGACCATAACATTAATGCGTGTTTCCTCCAAAATCAGGTGGTATGTGAAAGTGGATTCTGATTTGTCCTCAAAGAACATCTTTCCACTACAAACTTTTATTCTTCCTTCAAGCATTTAAATCCTTCTATTACAATCCTATTTCTTACTTCAATGATATTTTATTGCATTCAAAAACCACATATGACCATATTTCATCATTCTTTTGGAGATTAAAAAAATATGAATACGATTTCACTATATATCTTATGGAATTTTAGGCTTTACATGACCCTTCAAGTAATATTTATAAGACCACTTGACACTTTTCAACTTTCTTGAAGACCTTGAATATGATTTTAACACATTTTTGTAAAGGAGAGGATAATTCCACTTTTGAGTTTAATCTTGATACATCATGACATTTTTATTGGCATCTCTTTAGTAAGTCAAGCATCTCCAAGACATTGTAAACCTCTACCACAAAGCACTTGTATGCCTCTCTCTTTAAATTTATGATGACTCTCACAATGAGGGGGAACTCTAATTTTTCTTAGACGGATGATAACTCTTCCGAGACCTTGATCATTAAATATCTCATTAGCCAAAACAGATTTTTTTAAGAACAACCTTGTTTATGCATAAACACATCTTCTTTACATCATGAGTGTAACATATTTGAACCTTAATTACATCCATGTTTCTTGTTTGACCTTTCGATCAGTTTGAATATGTATAGTGGGCATACTCGGTCTTCAAAGCATAATATCTTCATTATAGAGTGAACTGAGACTTTTGAATGGTGAAGATTGTACCTTCTAATGACATATTCATCTTGCACATGATTCAAAAGATTCATACTTACTTGAATGAATTCATGCATCTGTGTCTAAGCCTCTCATTCACCCTTATCACTTAACAATATTAAATTACTCAAATAAACTGATTATGGACCTTGACACTATAATATCATACACTTTAAGGGATGCAGGACGTTTTGGATTATTTCAAAGTAGTTTTATACTTTATTTCACAAACTTGTGTGAGCTAAGACACACTTGATGACCTTGAAAACCTTTGAACTCAACTTATACACACATCAACCAAGATTTGGTTCATAAAACCTTTTAATAATTTTTCCATTTCACTCATGAATCTTGTGTTGGAGGACTAAAATAGATAACCTAAGCACTTAAGACAAACTTTATCAGCCTATATAGAACCTAGAAAACTTAGGTATATTATTTAAGACGTCAAACCAAATTGATACAATTAGAGCACGCTAAAACTGATTGATATGAGAATAATATGAATCAATCAAAAATATTTAATTCAACCTTGATCCCTGATAGAGTCGCATCTCTTCTTTCATGAATTAGAATTTGAAGAACATCACCTTATTTTTGTATGACACATACTCTCCTTTATTACAAAAATAACTACTCAAGGATCAACTACACCTTTAGCATACTTTTTTACTTACCATGATACACTTTATGATCTAATTGGAATAGTATAAATATTTTGAGACACTTGATTCTTATTTTTGACAACTTTGAATGTAGCAATAATGACCTAGTGACAAACATTAGATTCTTCCTTCACTTGGTCAAACTAACACAACTTCCAAACAAATATTGTAGAGTCACAAAATTTGATAGAATTCATGATGCCATTTTCCTCTCATAACATTTTTTTATGACACTCTATGATGGAGTTGGTTGGGATGAATTATAGTAGACTTGACAAACCTTACAATCTCGTAAAGACTCTTTTGTTGAACACTAGGATGAACATGATAGGAGAGTATGAAAAACATGATAAAAACTTCATGGATTACTCTTGGAAACATTACATGACATACCTTGAGGACTATTTTTACATTTTATACTCTTTTAAAAACTAATTATGACTTTATAAATAATATATCTAGCGTATCTGTTTGCTTTTATACACTTACAACTCTTCAAAGCTGTGGATCAACATCTATTGATGACCTTGAGCTTTTAATAACAAACTACCATGCTTCTTTCAAAACATGTATTCCTTATAGAATCCTTGAGAAGGAACCTTATGGTCCTTATAGTGTTATAACAACATAAAGTCATCAAGGGAGTTAAATTACTCCACATTATTTGCATCTTTCTTGCACTTATTCCTTGAGATTACTTTGGATGACCTATTAAAGATGATTGAATCCTCTTTTCTTGATGTTAGACACTCATGAATCTCCTTAATAACATTCTTATCTGCAATCACAATAGACTTATCTCCTTTAATTTATGTTTAATTAAATTTTAGCTTTAATTCCTCATTTGAAATTTTATCCTTCATGTTATGCTTTAGCCCATTACACCTTTTGTCTTTGTCTTCATTATTTTTGACCTCATGGTCAATTACATCGTCTAACATGATTTTTATTTTTTATTATTTATATTCTTCCATGGGAATATAATTGATTTCATTTTTCCTTTTGTATATGTACATATTTTTCCCCAATGTCTTCCAATACATCTAACATTGTTACATGTGAAGAACACAACATGAATCTTATCCCTAGATGTTTCCCTTCTTAAACCATGTCTCAATGGTTATTCAACATAGTATCTAGCTATGTTTCCTTCTCATTGAATTTTGTGACATAATCTATTCATTTTTGTGCAATCCTAGTATCTCTCTATCAGTGATCATTATCTACTTTCCTTCTACATTTCCTAGCTTTATGGCTAAAAACATTGCATGAAAGACATACTCCATGGAAATTACTTGAGAATTTTATTGCATTGGGTTTCCTAATGATGTTCTTGTACTCTTTGATAACCTTTTGTGTATTAGAAGGTTTTAAACTTGGTTCATGACATTTCATCCTTCATTCCATCCTTCAATGCTTCATTTTTGAAACTTGAACCTGATCTCTCACCAAGGTGTCTTTGATTCCTTACCAAACCACCATGATTGCTAGTGATTTAATCATACATTTGATATATCATTAGCTCACATGATGTTTTTTATAGCTCCTTTAGAGACTTAAATTTTTCATTGAGGTTAAGACATTCTTCCTCCTTGGCTTTGAATGATTATGATGTTTTCTCTAGTTATGTTTCAAGTTCTTTTAGAACATCTCCATACACACTATCCTTATTACTCTACATTTACTCAAGAAGATTGATTTTCTCCTCATAATAATTCAACAACAAGTATCAATTTATGATTTAGTCATGAGTAATATTTCATTGTAGACTCTTTCATAGAATTTCTTATCAACTAAATTTTTCATACCTATGCTCCTCAAATCTACTTCAAAGTGATAGAATTATCTTATAAATACGTTGTTATGATACCAATTGTTGTAAATTAGGATGTTTTGAGAGCAGGGGTGAATAAGTGTGTCTTAAAAATTTTGAAAAAAATTCAATTCACTTAATTTGTTATGTTAAAGACATACCATCATTCACAAGCAATCAATATGAGAGTATACATAGAGAGAAAGTATTTAGTGTGGTAAACCAATCGAGGGAAAAACCCATTGAAATCAAATAGCTAACTTGGAAAAGAATTTCATGTAAATATTACAATGATTTCATAGTTGAGCATCAACTCAAGATGGATATATAACTCCAAAATTTTACCGAGCATGAATTTGATATTTTGCGTGCTTCTACTTACATGGAAGATCCAACACGCAAATTTAGTCAAACACTAACTAACATTATGTAAGATACATATTATAAGGAAGGTTAAACTCCACAATGCTAAGCTACAACTTAGTCTTCAATTTGGTTTTTATCACCTCTTCATCGGTTGTCATACTAAAACAAGTTGTGATCATAAAATAATGTCACTTAATATTTCCTTATTTCTTCGCATATCTGTCATCACTGTCATCTCATTTTCACATTTATATGATCTATTATTTTCATGGAATATCTTAAATTTATGATCGGGTCTCATCTTCATGGGGATGGTTATATCCCTCTTTGTTTTTCACCTATTTTCTCACATATTCTAGTTGTTTCACATCTCTCTTTAATCAAAACATCTGGTTTCAACAACTGTTCGAAGATATATCAATCCCTCACATGAAAGAGGATAACGCTCTCATATGTCTCATACACTTCCTCTACCTTCACATCACCTCATATTCCACTCCAAGTGCATATAAGTGAAATTAAAGAGACTTAATAAAAACTGCCACACTATAATCATAACACCTACAAATGTATGACTTTCAAGTCAATTCATTTCTTGAGAAGTAAAGATTCTTTTTCAATAATCTTATATGAAATGGTACATTCCAAAACCCCGACATTGAGTTATATATCTAATATTCCATTATGAACCTGCACTTCCGATTTGTAAATTTCTGTTAGATTTGTCTTCTAGCTAACCAAGTCCTAATTTTTCATTTTAGCCTTCCGAGGCATGTTCAAAATATTCCAAACATTTCATGAAACTTGAATATCATCCAAACAACCCAAATTAAAATTATATATTCTTTAAAAACAACACTTCATCCTCATATATCCATTAGAGCTCAAATGCATAGTTGATTTAAGTCCTACAAAAACTAGTCCTCGTTTATGGAGAAAATACTACACATTAAGGTCTTATCAAGCCTTGCAAACTTCATGGACGACACTATAATATGTATAAATCATCACTAGCTTCATCTCTCGAACTTTTCTAACTTTGTTTTGAGAGCTTAAAACTAGTATTCAACTATCATGACACAACTATCTTCAAATAACTCACGAAGTAATTTAACCACTTCAACTACTTCATATTAATCAAAAGAAATGTGATTAGTCACTCATACCTATACATTATTTGGGAAAAATGTATTCTTCATACCTATAGCTGAGGGCTTCTTCACTAGCTCAAGTAGGTAGTTTTGGATCACTCAAACTTATGCATATAAATACTTCATAAAACCCAACCAAGAACACTCAATGATCATATGGAATGTCTTCATTTTATTTAATACCAAAAACAATCACTTCATGAGGCAATTCATCATGTATACTCTTCATACCTTCAAGACTAGTCTTGAAATCTAACATTCAAAACATTAGTAGGAGCACAAAATTACCTATACCATCAGATTTCTCTAAAGGAGTCACCCAAATTACTTCTTGAAAAACAATTACATATCCCCATAATCCTTCACAAAAACCTTAGTGTTGGTTACTTTGCAAACTTTTTTTGCACATCGAATTTCTAAAAAAACATATTTTCTTGTGGTGTTCACCATGATTCACCATCCCAACCCACCATGGAAGAATGATATGATGAATCCACTAAATGTGAAAAATCATAAATATGAAAAAAAAAATCATTTGGAGATCAAACCATACCTTACTTACCCAGTTTTGTAAAAGCTGCAATATCTTTCACAAAATGCATCCTTAGGTCCTCAAATTTAAACCGTGTGTTCATATCTACATCCTATATGATCTCAAATGGCCATGTTTTCCTAGTTCGATTTGAAAATTCAAATCCCTTCTCATTTGGGAATGTTAACTGACTTGTTCTTAAGGGAAATAATACTAATGCCCCCGAATATGCCTCTAACTATTGAATTACGACATGTTACTTCATCTAATGAAACTTGAAAATTAAGCTACACAATTCCCATGCCCGAGCTTGATTTTTATGGTTTATTTTTATTCATACCCTCACGTTGGGTTCCTAAAATAGGCCAATTTAGGCTAGTTTTAATTGGAACATACCATGATTATCATGTTCTTCACCTTGTAGCTCCTTAAACACGTCATGTTATGTGTTTTATACATTTATCATTATTTTATAGCTTCCTAATTCCTTCACTCCACATTTTTAGTTCACTTTGCTAACTAGGCCTAAGGATTAGGCATCTGAATCGAGCTAGTCCGAAAATTCAACTCTTGTGCCATTGTATTCATCTATCGGACCATCTTTCCACATCATATACATGTTATACTATGTAATGAATCATCCTAGTATGGTATCTCATCATTATCTAACCTCTTTTAGTCACTGGCTTCTCATGAAGTCGGCTTAGTTATGTGTTATGAAGCCTCGACCTATTCTTCATTGTATAACTCACTCCAATATCACCCTATCTATCATGTATCCTTATTTTCATTAATATTCCTTTGATATCAATGAAAATTTAACATACACATGCCAACATACTTTTCATAATGCATTACTTTAACTAGTCTTTCACTCTTCCTTTTACAGTCCCTTCTTAATACATGACAAGAAGAATCCCTATATCAAGAAAAACAATACGTACAACATGGTATAACATATTATGCTTGAACCCTAGGGTGAGTTCCTCTTTCTTAGATTCCACTCTTAATTTTTATTCACTTCATGTTTTCACTTGTCTCTTCGGCATGTTATCGCCATCACATTATACCTTGTTATCAAGTATGCATCTCTTATCTACTTTATGTTATCGAGTATTCATTCAAAAAAAATTGAAGAAATTTTAAACACAAAATCACACACTTGGGTAGATTTAAAGGTCCTAAAAGCCTACTTGTATTGATCATATACTTCCTAAGTTAGAAAAATAGTAATTGAGAACTATCTTTGGCCTCTTTGCTTTGTTTATTTTCTTCAATCTAGTATTTACACCCTAAATCCAAGTCCCTAATTTAAATTATCGTCTTTCATGTCCTCAAACACCATCACCGTGTGCCCTCATTTCCTTCGGGTGCCCTTGACCATTTTCTATAATACTCACTTATTTTATGTCTCTTTTATCTTTTGGGCATTTTATTTTCTTATCGGTCAGCCCTCCAATTGTCAATTACAAACTTCAACCAAGGGAATCACCTAAATATAAATCTATGTAACCAAAAAAAATGACCAATCTTTAAGTATCTATTATCATCACCTAAGGTTTCATCTAAAGGCATCTAAGATCATCAAAGGCATCCATTTAGCTTTCATTCAAGGGACAAGGGACTGCATTTTCTGCATACGCTTCATAGGAGGAGAATTTATTTTTTCCATCCATACATCTATTTACATTGGGACTTCTAGTTTTCACCCACTATAATGTGAACTTGCACAAGGAATTCCTAGATAATGATCATATCACAAAAGCATAAGAACAACATAGATTCTCGGATGTAGTGTATTGCTTGGTCATAAGTTAACTTACTTGGGTGATCACAGGTCGGTCTTACTCGTCATATTACATTTTTTTCGGATTTGATGTAGATTGAGAGTTTTGTAGGTTGTTATTTCTATGTAGGTTATAGCAGAATTTTACTATCATGTACAGAAACCAACAATGAATATTAGTGACAACCTTACGAAAAAATAAGATTCAAGTTCAAGCAATTTTCATAGTCACATGCCCACAATACTAGAATTCGGTGCCTAGGTGCCCCTAAGCCAATCCAGTGCCCTATTCCAGGATTATTCAAAAATCCATAATTTATTGTGAACAGATTACTATAGTCTTCCCTTCATGTTTATCAATTTCTCTAGTCTCGAATAGACCTAGCATTAGGAATAAATTAGCTAACTCCTTTGTTCTCTCTCGTGCCCCTAGAGTTTCATATTTATTATCTTATTTACTTGTGTCATCTTCTAAATAACATATATTATTATAGTTTACATTTGTTACTCGCAATTAGGGATTTACAAAAAAATAATTTTGATAAATCACCTATCTAGGTAGGGCTATAGGATTTACCTATAAAGTTTTGTGATTTTAATGTCTTCGGTGGCATTGGAAAATCTCTAGGAAATTTTATTGTTGTGGATCCCACTACTATTACTTTCTCCAAGTTAATACCAACACTTGAGATTCTGTATCAATGCAACCCAACATAAATCACTTCCTCCCTCTATTCTCCTTTCACCAAGATTCGGAGTCCTGGGAGAAACAATTGGAATATGAATGATCCCCTTTTTTCTCGTCTCAAGTGTAGGATCATCTTCCATAGTGGAGAGTGTTGTAGAGATCAATCTCAAGAGTGGAGAAGGGAATAGGAGGTTTTCTTCTATTTAGGTCATCTTCCTAGATTAGTCTCAATTTTTGACACATAATGTGAGACTGCTGCTAAAATGGGAGCCAACGTGAATTTTGGATTCAATTTTCTCCTATCAGTCATGGTTTCTCCCACCCCTTTTGCTGGTTTGGAGAGGTGGGTATTTGTGGTAGAGGAAGAGGAGTGTTTGGGGAAGGTGGAGTGACAGGCGGGTTACGTTGGTGTTTGAGACCACACCTATCCCCCTTATCATGGACCCTTTTGATGCCCAACATGAAACAATGAATTCAGCAGAGGGGGTCGAAGTTCCTTGCCATGAGATGAGTGTTCGAATGGAAAGGGTAGTCTTGAACAAGAAATCCTAGAGAATTGAAACCAAAATTTCTAGGTTTCTATATGAAAAACAAATTAAGATATATCTCCATGTTTCTAAGGAGAAACAAGTCCTTGTTAAGACCATTATCGAAACGAATATCGACAACCATGACCCTACCTCGTTGAAAATATTAGATTTATGGGAGGGCTAATGATATGAAGAATATGCTAGATTGAATTTTTGTAACAAAGAGGAGGAGATGGATGATGGTAGGAATATTGTTCAAGAGTGAAGATTTAAACACAACCTTTCTACTCCTCATTTTGATAGAATTACAAGAAGAAAGGAAAAGGGTTACCATTTTTTTGGGGTCCCTTGATTTTTATTTCGAGCCCTATTGTGCTCCATCTTATTGGTAGTTTTTTCCCCTTTTTGGTGGGTTTTTGTAGTGTTCTTATTCTTGTCTCTCGTTGCGATTATGGTTTCTCCGGGCTTACAGAAAAAAATTGTAATCGGGTAGGGTCCATGGAAAAAAATCCTTTTACCCTTATCCAAATTAAATATGATCTAAGGAATACCAATTATTGCATATTCAGATAATAGGCTTATTGAAGTGGACGTGGTAATCAATGGTCAAGTAATTGTATTTGGCAAGTATAAGGACAATAATTTTCTTCGAAATCCCTTTTGGACATTTTGTCAAATAGTTAGCATCGGGCTTCATTTTATTCAAAACCACGAGTTTATAGCCAAGGTTTTGAATGCGTAAATTGATAAAAAAATTGTAACGTTTTATTTTTGCATAAATAGGAGTGAAAAATTCCTTGTTCAGAATTTGTGACCACATTTCAGTTTACACATATTGATAGGCTCTTTACATGTATTATAGGTGATTCATTACTTTGAGACATTTTATCAAAAAAATCACATACATCCTTCACCCGTCCACATTTTGTCAAACAGGTTACAAGAGTGTTTTGAAGGGTAAAGCTACCCTAATTTAGTATGATTTTTAAAACAAGGAAAATGCAAGCTTAGTTGATTTGGACAATGTAAAGCGCAAGAAAAATCTCAAAATGGTTCTCTGCAAATTTAATTCAATTCATTCTCCTCTGATTCATTTTACCAAATTCCCATTTGGGATGGTGAGAAAATTTTCATTTACTCCAGCTATAGTATATAAACTGAAGACTTCGCAATCAAGTTTTACTACAAACATATACTCTTACGGGAGAGGGATTACGCCCTTCTGTATCTAATATTGTTACATGGACATCTCTTCGTGACATTATGATTGGTTTTAACTAATGACAGAATAAGTGAGTTGCCTATCTACACCTTGAAACTCCATAACAAATTCCAAAGAATGAACGCCCAAAATGAATGAGAAGAATAGAGAATGAACATGTAAAATGTGTACAAACCTTCGAATGTTGTATCTTTGACATTTTTCGATTAGATTTAGAATGTTTTGGTGTTCCCAGCTATACCTCTCCAACAGAGCATCATGTAGGGTAAATATATTTTTCCCTTTTTCATTTAAGAAATCACTTTTTAAAATAGGCATGATAGTTTTCACTTGACAGAACTGTCACTGAGATGATGGCCTACTTACAAGCTCATCTATCCTGTGTGATGTCATGACCGTGTCTACCAAAACCATCTATCATGTGTGATGATGGCCTACTTACAAGCTCATCTATTTTGTAAAAATCAACAAAAATAAGTAAATTTTGACACATTTCTCAAAAATCATCATACTTACAAGCTCATCTATCCTGTGTGATGTCATGACCGTGTCTACCATCACGAATCAGCTCAATCTCTGTGATCTAATTTGTTTTATAATGACAAGATCATAACTCAAAATCACACTCGCTCAACATTCAAATGAAGTTACTATTCAACTATTACCCTTACTATTTATCGCAAGTTTCAATTTCTCACTTTAATATAGTTACTATTTGCACATATTCCTCCAACTAATGCCTACAACATACTTTTTCTCATATATTGAGCTTCGCTACTTCATTTTACTCCCGTCTGGACCATGCGGTGCATAATTTCTTATTATATTGTATTATCGACATTATATATTTATATATTCTCATTTGACACACTTTTAACTCGATATGCACACACGTTCGTGATATCCACTTTAGTCACTATTATATCATTGCACATCTACTTTTGACTCAAGTTCATTCATACTATCATTCCCCCTTTCTTTGAAAGGGGTATACTGATTGGGGTTACTCCATGATCCCCCTCACATTGCTACAAGATCATTTCGGATATCTAAATTCGTGATGTTCAAAAAAATTCTCATAAAACATCCAAAATTTCATTCGCTTCCTAGTGGGTCCCTCGAATGACCTAATTTGGGGGAAAAAAGAAAAATCTTGCCATGAGTAATCTATCAAACACACTTTATCTCAATACAATTTCCAAATACTTGAATAAAACTAATCAATCAACACAACATCAACATAATTTTACTACTCCCAGATGACCTAACTTGAGAGTTATAACACTACTTTTCCAGATGACCTAACATGGGATGTCACCTTCCATTTTATATCACTTCCAGTTGACCTAACATGGAATCCATATAACATCATATTACATCACGGCGACACCCTTGGAATGGGGAAATGAGACATTATTGCCTTTCCAAGACTACTCCTTCATGGGTTATTCATGTTGCATCGAAATGAATAAAATTGGGTCTTTGTCCATCCGAAGTGGCTAGACATTTTGAGGATGTAATCAAAGTTGGAGGGTAAACATATACCTCTATCCCTAACAATCTTCCTCTCGGTGGCATGATTCCCAAATCCTCATTTTTTCACACATGTAGAATAAGATTGGGAACCGATCACTCCCCACCCCTTCACATCGCCATTAGAAATAATCAAAATATTAAAATTCTACAAATTAAATAATCGATCATGTCAATTTCTTCTCATAATGGTTCTGTTATCCAAAATTCACCCACCAAGAAAAAAGCTTGGGCCAGGAAAAATCATGAAAAATGGCTAAGTCCTAGTCCTCGCAACAGTCGGGACATGAGGGACATCTGGGCGCGAATCGGCCGAAAGGCCGCCAGGCAGTCTGCAGAGCAAAGGGGCATCCGGGATGCACGGGACGCGAAAAGGCGAACCGGCTGAAAAGTGGAAAAAATCGACTAAGTGTTGTTTTCGTGCAGTTGGGACAGTTGGGACAAAGGTACGCGAAAGACGCGGATCGGCCGGTTTGGCGCAAGTCAGTCCATTTCGGGTGGTTCGGAGAAATTTGTCCCAGGCAGTCCGGGACAGTTGGGACAAAAGTGCGCGGAGGACGCGAACCGGCCGGTTCGGCCGAAACAGAGGACTTTCGTACTGGGACATCCGGGCCAAAAGTACGCGGAGGACGCGAAAAGCCGAAAGAGCCGAGAGCGAATGGAATCTCGCCACGTGTCTTCACCGCAAACAGGAACAAGGGAGCCCGAATCGGCCGAAGTAGGAGATTTTCATCCTGGGACAGCTGGGACAAAGGTACACACGGACGCGAGGGATGCGAAAAGCCGAAGTGGCCGAAGGCAAAGAACAAAAGTCAATGTTTGACCCGTGAAACTTCAAACGGCCATAACTTTTGACTCCGAGCTCCGATTTTCACAAAATTGGACTTTCTGGAACGAGCACGACGTCCTCTACGCCACTCTATGGATATATTTAAATAAAATAAACATATTCGGCTCCAGTCAGTTAATTCTCATTCCCGTCAAATGACAAAAAACGCCTGCCAGACCCAAAATAGCTGCCCACACTCAGAAGGCCATAACTTTCACATTTCTCAACGAAATCACACAAAATTGGTACCGTTGGAATCATGGATCCGATCCCGACACATAGAAATAAATAAATTATGGATTTGGTGAGATATTGATGGAGATGTTTTATAAAACGTGGCCGAGTTCATAACAGTGTTTCATTTGGTGGTTGGGAGTGCAATTAAAAGGCATGGTCATCATTCTTTCTCTGCTGCAGCACCTAGGACAGTATGGGGAGCCTTTTGAAAGTAATATATAATCATTTTACTCCATTTAATTCTTCTTACGAGTGGTTGAAGGACAGATTTCGGGATTTCCATTTTCCCTTCTCTTTTCCTTCTCATTTTTCTATAAATTGGAGTGTTGGGCTCATTGTAAAGGGGAGTTTTCAGATAGCAAAGCTCTGTCAAAATTGCTTTGTGAAGCCAATGTGCTGTAGGCCCTTGTAGTGGACTCCTTGCATGGTGATCTAGGCCCTTATCTTGTAATAGATTGAACTGTGCATATCATGAAGCAATAAAATATCAGGTTGTGGATGTATCTTCCCCTGCTGTGTTTTCTTGCATTCTTCTTGCCCCTTTAATCTTTC
Source organism: Taxus wallichiana var. yunnanensis (assembly GCA_018340775.1). NCBI lineage: Eukaryota > Viridiplantae > Streptophyta > Pinopsida > Cupressales > Taxaceae > Taxus > Taxus wallichiana. The sequence goes on from CM031237.1 coordinate 117,822,421, forward strand.
TACAAGGATATTGTGTCTATTATTATATTCTTGCAGGGATCCATTATCATTGTGTATGCTTGGAATATTGTTGTGAATGCATTTTACTAGATTATGGAGAACTGTCATCACCTCTTCTAGTGTGTACTTTGCTTCTGTATTTCACACATTTGGAGACTACTCTCACACCCTCCTTTTCTGGTGTATCACCGCTTTATTGTAGGCTTTCATTTTTGCATCCTCTCTCCCTGGTCCCTTGGAAGTTTATATTAGAATAGTTAGTTTTCCCTGCATTAGAGTAGATTGTGGTAGGTAGTTTAAGAGAAAGAACCGGCTTTCTCGGAGGTCTATCTCAAGTAGCAAGTCCCACAACTTGGAGATAGTACCCATGATATCCAATCACACAAGAAGTTCAAGTATATGCACTTATGGAAACATAAGGGTGCTTTGTGATTTGGTGATACATTCTGGGAACGCCCGAGTGGGACCTTAGAGGTCTTCACTTTCATTACAACAAGATTAATGTGCACTTGTTGTAAGTTCCCACTTTGAAGGAGCTTTAAAATCGCACATCCGGCGACTCCAAAAGAGGCATAATCCGTTGGTTTTAGCGGTCAAGTCTGGAAAATTTATGAGAAGAATACGAGACCGGAGTCAAGAACTAGGGAGGAAGGATTGTTTGTTTATCTCGCATCTATCTTGAGCGCAGAGAAAGAAGGGAAGAAGAGCTCAAAGATCTGCATCTCCACCTAATAGAACTTTGTCTACACCTCCACCTGGTAGACCTTTTCTCGCATCAACAAGGGTTCTTAGGCCAATCAGAATGGTGCAACCACCAAATCCCTTTGTCAACTTCACTGGTAGCAGCCCACTTGCCCTCAATGCACAAAATCCAGTTCCAATTGCAGCGTTGAAGAACATTCCATTTTTCACTGGAGAAAATCATACCACTCCTGGTGATCATGTCAAAGACATTGCTAACGTCTGTGCAATCCATGAGATAAATGAAATGGATGTGGCTGTCAAATTGCTGGCATCTTCGTTCAAAGGGAAGGCATTGCAATGGTTTAGGAGCCTTGGAGCTGGTTCTATCACAAATTGGAATCAGTTATGCATAGTTCTCCATGAGCAGTTTGGGGAAAAGGGAGACAATTTGTCTCTACTAGAACAATTGACAACTATAAGGAGAGCCCCAATGAGCGGTGGACTCGACTTCAACTTCATATTTCAAAGGTCTTGGGATAGGATTCCGGTGGTAGTCAAGCCAACGACAAGAGAAGGTGCTTTTGTATATTACCTTAAAGCTTTGAATTTTGATATTTCTATGTTAATTCAATCTATGGGAGTACAACCTTACTGCTGCTTATAGCATTGCCATTAGGGCGAAAACTATCTTATTCAAGATGGTAAAGCGGCTCCTAGGCCTCCCATGCCCTTGTATCCGAACTTAGAAAATCCAAGCACTATTCAAGCACCCACTTTGGCTCCTATTCCCACTCTTAGAAATCAAAGTTCAAATGAGACTTCTACTTCATCCTCTAGCGCTTCAAATGAACTCCAAGAGATCATGAAACAATTGCAAAATTTGGGAAATGAGCTGGTTACTATCAAAAGACAACAAGCACAAAGTGCTAGACCGTATCACCTCGGCTCGGCCTAACAGGTAGCCATATCAACCTCAAAGACCACCCAATCTAGCTACAAATCAAAATCAAGCAAGGCCTCCTACCACAGACCATTTCAGCCCTATAATCCCAATGCTACATCGCATCCGAGCTTTGGTGCCAGTCAAAATAACATGGCCCAAGAATATGATTGGTGTTTCTTGTCCGATCAACCACATAACCAATCAATGTGCTTTAATGATTGCATTAAATCAGGCTCTTATGGTGCAAACCATTGTTGGGTCATAAGAGTCCAGCCATGAAGAAGATCAGCGGCAAGGGCACGTCGGCAAGGAACATCTCCGACGAAACTACTCTTGTCAATTGGCGGGATGAAGATTTACGTGGTATGGATCAAATACCCTCTCAAAGTGTTGCAGCCAACACAAGGTCAAAGAGGAGAAATTTGGGTGAAGAACGGCCATTAGCCCCAAGTAATCCGCAGCCTTCCATCACTTCACAAAATATTGGCAAGCAAAATCCAACTCCGAATACACAAGGAGCACCCAAACCAGCTCCTAAACCAACTCAAATGCCGGTTTCTGTTGCCCATGTGCAAGGAATGAATGTGCAATCTAGAGGACGGTGGAGGGATACTTCATCTCCATTCAGTATCATTGATCAGATGAAGAAGACAAATGTAAACATATCAATGTGGGAATCACTATCTATCCCAGGACAAAGAGATTTGCTACAAGCTGCCATGAAGGACTGGTCAACTTCAAATCAACAGGTCCAAATGCAAGAGAAGGTACTCACAAATGCTGCCCAGCCTGAAGGAAATCATGGAGGATAGCAAGGTAAAATGTTGAAGCCCCCTCCATTTTATGTTTCATTGATCATAGGAGATAAGTTGGTACATAATTGCATGATTGACTCCGGGGCAAGTAGTTCAGTAATGCCCAAGCAAATAGCTGATCAGCTAGGACTCCAATATGAAGTCATCTCCAAGGGTGTAGTGTAATTAGACGGGACAGCAGTGACAACGGTTGGAGTAATCAAAGGTTTGAGCCTCACACTGCATGCATGTCCCAACGTAATAGTGTTACAAGATGTGTCAGTCATAGACCTGCCACCACTCTTTGCATTGTGCTTGTCAAGAGACTTCACTACTAAAATTGGAGGCTATCTTTCGGTAGATTGGTCACACATGTTGTTCAGAACAAGATATGGAACCAAAACCACAATCAGGTTTGAACCTATCGCAAACTTTCACATTGAGCCTTACACTCCAAGCCAAATCAATACCAACTGTTCAGCGTTTGATCAAGAAGATTATCCAAGCAGTGATGAAGCTGACACCAAGGTTGGAAGCATCCCAGATCTGACTCTTGATGAATGGGCAAGCAAGGTGCATGCTTTTGATCCTTATCAAGAAATAGAAGAATCTGAGCTGGGAGTCTATTGTTTACATGAAGAGAATCAACCTCTCCCCAGCATCACCAAGCCAAATCATAAAGACAAGAATGAAGTATGGCAATTGTTCTTTGATGGGTCAAGAAGTAGATAAGGTACAAGAGGAGGAGCTATGCTCATTTCACCCCAAGGTATAAGGTATTACTCAGCCTTTCGTTTCCAGTTTTCCTGTTCAAACAACACAGCTGAGTATGAAGCCTTAATTCATGGACTGCACTGGGCAAAGAAGAAATGCATCAAGAATTTACAAGTATTTGGTGATAGTGAGCTGATCGTAAACCAAGTCAAAGGAAAAAATGCTGCCAAAAATGATCTGTTGAAGAACTACAAAAATTGAGTATGGGATCTCATTGAAGATTTTGAAGCTTTTAGCATCAATTCCATCCCAAGAAAAAAGAATGAAGCCGCGGATAGGTGGCAGCAATTGGGGCTGCGTTTGATGTTGTAGAAAGTATCAAAAGTGAGAAAACTCAGCCTCATATCAAAGTGGTTGTGAGACCAGCTGTTCCGGATAACAACACAAGTTGGCAAGTCTTCGAGAATGATCAGCAGATTGTTAATTTCCTGCAAGAAGAAGCTGAGTTCTCCGCCAGGAATCAAGACAAGCTGGAGCAGCAGTATGGTGACCAAGTGGTGCAGCTGAGAACTAACAAATTACCAAAAGGCCTCATAACCTTAGAGTCAATCTTCAACCCGAATGATCAGTTCCGGAAGGAGAAAGCGAACATTCAAGTAAAGGGTGAAGATTCAGAACCTATCTTAGTAGATGAAGGCAAGACATTGCAAATTGGCAAAGTAAGTACTCCACAAGAGAAATCTGATTTTGTTCAGCTTTGTCAAGAATTCCCAGATGTCTTCACTTGGACTTACAAAGATTTAAGAGGTTTCAACCCAAAGTTGGCATGACATACTATTGAGTTGGATCCGGAATCCAAGCCTGTTAGGCAAAAGCAAAGGCCAGTGAATCCCCATATTGAACCTCTCATGAGAAAAGAATTAAGCAAGCTTATTGAGGCGGTATCATCTTCCCCATCAAACACTCAAGTTGGGTTGCAAACTTGGTGCCGTAAGAAAGAGAAATGGAGAAATAAGATTATGTGTGGAATTTCGGGATCTAAATAAAGCATCACTCAAATATCATTATCCGCTCCCATCAATGGAACAAATATTGCAGGTTGTAGCTGGTTCAGAAAGGTTTTCATTGCTAGATGGATATTCAGGCTATAATTAGATAATGGTGAAAGAAGAAGATCAATTCAAGACGGCCTTCACTACAAAATGGGGCATGTATGCTTACAAGAAGATGCCATTTGGACTATCAAATGCCGGAGCAACATTTCAGCGAGCTATGGATATGGCATTCAAAGGCTTAATCAACAAGATAGTGTTGGTATACCTAGATGATATCACTGTCTTCTCAAAGAATGCAGCAGACCATCTCTTTCACCTCAGACAAGTGTTTTAGAGGTGTAGAAGGTTCGGAGTGTCGTTGAATCCAAAGAAATGTATATTCTTGGCACACGAGGGAAAATTGTTGGGCCACATCGTCTCTAGGGAAGGGCTAACAATTGATCCTGAAAGGGTTGAAGCCATCCGAACGCTTCCATTGCCACACCACAAGAAATCTCTCCAAAGCTTCTTAGGAAGGATAAACTTTGTCCGCAGATTTGTGCCTAATTTTGCCACTCTTGTGAAGCCTCTAACAATGATGTTGAAGAAGAGTCTGGCATTCAAATGGACAGCAGAAGGCAAAGAGAGTTTTGAAAGCATCAAGCATGCAATATCACAAGCTCCAACTCTTATCAACCCAGACTTTTCAAAGGACTTCATGTTGTATGCGTTTGGAGGATCAGATACAATCTCAGCTATCTTGACACAGCTGAATAGAGAAGGTTCAGAACAGCCCATAGCATTCTTCAGCCAAACCTTGGAAGATTACGAAATAAAGTATTCTTTCATCGAAAAGCATGTCCTTGCTGTCATCAGAAGCTTGAAGAAGTTCAGACATTTGGTCTCAAACAATAAGATTCAACTATTGGTGTCTCATGTTGGTGTCAAGGACTTCCTCCTAAACAAGGATTTAAATGAGAAGAGAGCAGGTTGGATCACTCGGGTGATGGAATATGATATTGAAATCAAAGTGACCAAGCTAGTTTGTGGCAAACGTTTGTGTGAGCATCTCGCCTCCAAACAACAAGACGACTCAAAAAGTGAAGAAGATGTTGTCCCTACTACTGAGAATGATCAAGAACAACCAGCTGATGATGCACCCATCCCATGTTGGACTCAAGACTTGGTGCATTACCTCCAAACAAGTTTATGCCCCTCCAGAAGTGAGCAAGGCAAAGAGGAGATACTTTAGATTACAAGCTATCCCATATGTACTCATTAATGGTATCTTGTTCAAGAAAGACATCCATGGTGTTCTATTAAGATGCATTGGAACAGGTCAAGTTGAGAAGATCTTGCACGAGTTCCATGACGGGGAAGCACGAGGCCACTTTTCTAAGCGAGTGACAACTCTATAAATCGTGAAAGCTGGTTACTATTGGCCTACTGTGTTCAATGATTGCTACTCATGGGTTAAGAAATGCAAGAAATGTGCCTTCTTCACAGGGAAAGAAAGGTTAGTCAGCGCTGCCCCTTCATCCAATTTCAGTTGATCAGCCATTCATGCAACGGGGATTGGACTTCATTGGAGTCATCAATCCCAATTTGAGTCAAGGCCACAAGTGGATACTTACAGCAACGGATTATTTCACCAAGTGGACCGAAGCAGTGGCCCTCAAGGAGGCAAATGAATCTAATATCTTAGATTTCTATGAAGGGATAGTCACGAGGTTTGGTGCCCCTGCCACTATCATATCAGACAATGCATTGGCATTCCTTGGCACAAAGATCACTGAATGGGCTGTCAAGAATTGTGTGTATCTCAGCACTTCATCGAACTATTACCCTCAAGGTAATGGCCAAGCCGAGTCTACAAACAAGAACCTACTAAGAATCATCAGAAGGACTCTAGATGAAAATCAAAGAACTTGGCACACAAAGCTCAAATCAGCCCTATGGGCTGATAGGATCACACCCAAGAGGTCTACAGGAAGCTCTCCATACAAGATTGTGTATGGAAAAGAAGTAGTTCTACCTATATCACTTGAGTTTCTAGCGTTGGAGCTCATGAAACAGTTGGAACTAGCTGAGTTTGAACCTATGGAAATCAGGTATGTAGAGCTGATGGAATTAGAAGAGACAAGAGAGCACACAATGCAGACCATAGAAAAGGATAAAGCATTGGTCAAAAAGAGTTTTGACAAGAAAGCTAAGGCCAGGATATTGCAAACTGGAGATTTGGTACTAAAGTGGGATGTTGATCGTGTAAAACCAGGAAAGCACTCCAAGTTTGATGCCATTTGGAGTGGCCCATACATGATCATTGAATGCAAAGGTAGCAATGCTTTCCGACTGGCTAAGTTGGATGGTGAAGAATTGCAGATTCGGTCAATGGGATCTATCTCAAACGTTGCTACTAGAAAGATAGATTTTCACCCTTGTAAATATTAATTTAGAATTTCCATTCCTCTAAGTGCTTATGCACATTCTCATTCATTGTTAGAGTAGTTTTTATTTCCCTAACTACTTGTGCACATGTCCTATTGCTTCTAGTATGTGCATGTTTGTAGTTCATCAAGCTCCTGGAAAAGAATTGCAGCCACAGGAAAACCAGCTCAACGAATGTTTCAATGGCTCAAAGACACAAGTTTTCAAATTTTAGATCAGCTGAGAGGTTATCAAACAGACTCCATGCCCAATGGATTGCTACAAGCAAGCTGGCCATTCTTCATCTAGCGAGTGAGATGACCTCGCTGAGTTGCTAAAATTGTTATCCAAAATTCACCCGCCAAGAAAACAAGCTTGGGCCGGGAAAATCATGAAAAATGGCTAAGTCCTAGTCCTCGCAACAGTCGGGACATGAGGGACATCTGGGTGCGAATCGGCCGAAAATCTACCGGGTAGTCTGCGAGAACAAAGGGGCATCTGGGACGCACGGAACATGAAAAGGCAAACCGGCCGAAAAGTGGAAAAAATCGACTAAGTGTTGTTTTCACGCAGTTGGGACAGTTGGGACAAAGGTACGCGAAAGACGCGGATCGGCTGGTTTGGCGCAAGTCAGTCCATTTCAGGCGGTTCGAGAGAAATTTGTCCCAGGCAGTCTAGGATAGTTGGGACAAAAGTGCGTGGAGGACGCGAACCGGCCGGTTCAGCCAAAACAGAGGACTTTCGTACTGGGACATCTGGGCCAAAAGTACGCGGAGGACACGAAAAGCTGAAAGAGCCGAGAGCGAATGGAATCTCGCCACGTGTCTTCACCACAAATAGGAACAAGGGAGCCCGAATCGGCCGAAGTAGGAGATTTTCATCCGGGACAGCTAAGACAAAGGTGCGCGGGACGTGAGGAATGCGAAAAGCCGAAGCGGCCGAAGGCAAAGAACAAAAGTCAACGTTTGACCCGTGAAACTTCAAACGGCCATAACTTTTGACTCCGAGCTCCGATTTTCACAAAATTGGACTTTCTGGAACAAGCACGACGTCCTCTACGCCACTTTATGGATATATTTAAATAACATAAACATATTCGGCTCCATTCAGTTAGTGCTCATTCCCGTCAAATGACAAAAAATACCTGCCAGACCAAAAATAGCTGCCCACACTCAGAAGGCCATAACTTTTACATTTCTCAACGAAATCACACAAAATTGGTACCGTTGGAATCATGGCTCCGAGCCCGACGCACAAAAATAAAGAAATTCTAGATTTGGTGAGATATTGATGGATATTTTTTATAAAACGTGGCCGATTTCATAACAGTGTTTCATTTGGTGGTTGGGAGTGCAATTAAGAGGCATGGTCATCATTCTTTCTTTGTTGCAGCACAGGACAGTATGGGGATGATTTTACAAGTAATATGTAATCATTTTACTCAATTTTGTGTGCATGTATACTTTGCTTAATGCTAAATCAAATGAAGCAAGAACTACCACCTAAAATAGTTCTACAATTTAGATAAAACAAATCATAAACACCATCACGATAAGAATTAAACAAGGGTTAGATGCTAGCATTCATCAATACAAACTTTGAAACTAACAATTCTAAATATCTAAACTCCTCTATTCTCTAACAACAAATAAATGAATGGACATAAGTAAGCTCCATGGCTATCAAAATAGTTTTCCTTAATGCTCCAAGAACCTAGGAATGGGGGCTAATCAAAGTTGGGCTACAAGACCCTTTTGACACCTCCCATATGACCCAAGCACTTTAAGAAAGAGGCTTAACTCTTCAAGATGATGAACTCTCAAAAGGGCAAGGTGCAAGCTCTTAGTCTCTTTCCTATATGCTTTGCATTTGCTCTCTTAGAAAGTTTAGGTGTAAGTAAAAGGTAGGTGGAGGGCTCTTTATATAGCCCAAAAGATAAAGGATTCAACACATTCTCATGAATGTGGGATAAAGGTAAAACATGATTAGGAATGGATAAAGTTGCTTTATTAAAGGTAACCTTACTTTAGAAGGGTTTAATACATGTTTAGCAAGTCATGGGAGTTGGGGGTATTTTAATTAATCAAAGGTGATTAATTAATAGGTAGTGTAAGCTTATAGAAGCCAATTAGAGGAATATTAGTGTGATTTAGGCTATTAGAAGGGGATTAAATCAATTAAATATTGATTTATTGGTTAAATGGAAGGAAAACTAATTAATTAATAATAATTAATTAGTTTAGGTAGAATGAGTGATTTATTAACGGAAGGTCGTTAATTAGGGTATTTGTTGGATAGGAAACTTAATTAATTAGCTTAGTGTAATTAATTAATGATGATATGAGGGAAAATGAGTGTCTTTTGACGATATGTCGTTGATTAATAGAAAGGGGATAATTAGCACAATTTAAGTATTTAAATTGCTTGGGCGTAATTATAGGTGTCTACATTTGCCCCTCTTTGGGGTGGCATAAGTGATGCCACTTCAAAGATAGTAGACAAAAGAGATTTTGAAGAGATGGAAGAAAAATTAGTAGGAGGGAGAGATGCCCCCTCGAGTGTCGATGGGGTGATAGAAGAACTCGATCGACGATCGAAAAAGGTGAGAAGTAGGCAGAAGAATGGGGACGAGGCAGGATGCCCCGAGGAGAGGGAGAATTAGGGGTGAAAGGGAAGTGGTGTAGAAGAAATATGGATGAGGGGAGAGAAGAGCTTAACCTCTAGCCGCTTATTTGTTTGGAACAAATTTGATGTCATCATATTGCCATAGGAACTACATCATCGGTCCTTATGAAAAATATAAGCATACGAAAAGGTAGAATGACATGAAAAGCCATACTACGAACAATTGTCCATTGCTGAAAGTACCAACTCCATGCAACATACAATAATGCAATGCAATACGAGAAGGAAACAAGCTCATATAACAGGGAAAACAAGTACGAACACACATATCTAACCCAACAACGGTCAAGACAGTTGTACAAATGTTTTGTTATCAGTGTTGAAGAGATCCACAAGTTCGTGTGATTGGCGAACAAGGGTTAAAAATGATGCCCCAAGCAAGGATACATGCAAGGGAAATGAAAATGGACACGGGGTCCATGAAAATCATTTGTGCAACGAAACAAACACTGTGCAACCAAAAGTGCCCCAGTACAGAGGAAGCAAGAAAGCTAGCTTTTGTGAATGGTTGTGAATCCAAAGTGATCCGCGAGTCGTATTAATCAAGGAAGATGTGAGACAAACCAACGGGATATAGAGAAAATACCATGCGCAAGACACAAGTTTCAGCCGTAAGAAGAAAGTTACCATTTTGTAGGGTGTTTTACTTTTTTAGGAATTTTTGAAAAATTTTGCCTTGTTTTTAGATTTTTTTGATATATATATATATATTGTTTTTGTTGTTTTCTAAACAATGTTCTATTGTTTTTGTGTTTTCTGAAACAATTTTATATTGTTTTTGTGTTTAGTGAAACAAATTTCTATTGTTTTTATGTTTTCTCAAACCAATTTTCTATTGTTTTTGCAATTTTCTATTGTTTTTGTGTTTTTCTCCAAATAATGTTCTATTGTTTTTGTGTTATCTCAAACAATTTTCTATTGGTTTTGTGTTTGATGAAACAATTTTCTATTGTTTTTATGTTTTGTGAAACAATTTTCTATTGTTTTTGTGTTTTGTGAAACAATTTTCTATTTTTTTTTTGTTTTTTGAAACAATTATCTATTGTTTTTGTATTTTTCTCGACTTAATGTTCTATTGTTTTTGTGTTTTCTGAAACAATTTTCTATTGGTTTTGTGTTTGGTGAAACAATTTTCTATTGTTTTTATGTTTTGTGAAACAATTTTCTATTGTTTTTGTGTTTTGTGAAACAATTTTCAATTGTTTTTGTGTTTTTAACAGTTTTCCAAAGCTATGTGCAGGTAACCAAGAAAGCATGGATGCCCCCAGCGTTAGGTGGGGAATATACAAGGGCAGAAGCCACGCGCTTATGAACAAGAAGGTGAAGTCGTTGAGTTGCCCCCAGCGTAAGATGGGAAATAACGAAAGACCACGTCCCTTACAGACGAATAGAAGAAGGCAAAGCCGGATCAAGGCTGGACTAGATGGTGTGCACAAGGAAACTCAAAGGTAGAACCAGGTCCAGGACAAAGACAACTACCCTTCTAATACAGAATGCTTGTGAACAACGAATCCTCCCGAGGCGCCGGAAACCAGTTTTCACCCAAGGACTTGTCCAAAGTGCCACAATTGCGTGGTTTTCACTAGTGGACGACCTGTTTTCTCTTTTTATTTTTTTTTTGTTTGATTTTTTTTTTTTTGATATTTTTATATTTTTTTGTGCCATGTTTAGGCATAAAACCTCTTAAGATGCATGGCATTCATGGGCTCCCGGAGCTCATCACCATTGGGGTGAGCTAACTTGTATGCCCTTGTGCCATACTTGGCAACTATGACATAGGGTCCTAACCAGTGTGGTTCAAACTTCCCTTTCTTTTCTCGCTCTGCTCTGGTGTTGAACTGGTTCTCCTTCATAACTAAATCACCCACCTCAAACTAGCGAGGGATGATTCTCTTGTTGTAGTTGCGGGAGATTCTGTGTTGATATACTTTCAGGTGATTAAGAGCGCGAATGCGCCTCTCATCTAGGAGCTCTAACTCAGCCAATCTTGCCACTCGGTAATCTTCATCCTTATCCAAATAGTCCCGAAGAGAAATTCGTAGGGATGGGAGTTCAATCTCTAAAGGGATGATAGATTCTGTCCCGAACACGAGGGAATATGGCGTCGCACCCGTAGGAGTGCGAATTGATGTTCGGTAGGCCCAGAGGGCTGGGTGGATTTGTAGGTGCCAGTTTTGACCAGTTTTGCTAACCATCTTCTCCATTATCCTTACCAAAGTCTTGTTTGTTGCCTCAGCTTGTCCATTACCCTGAGGGTAATATGGCGTGGACCATTTCAATCTGATTTGGAACCGTTGGCAAAGACCTTTCACAGTTTTGTTCTTAAATGACTTCCCATTATCTGTGACAATGGATGTAGGGATACCATATCGGCATATAATGTGATTCATGATGAATTTAAAAATCTGTGCTCCTGTGACATAGGTTAAAGGGATAGCCTCCACCCATTTTGTAAAAGTATTACGTAGTTTGTGATGATATGTGTATGACCATCAGATGAGGTAGGAGTAAGCTTCCCTATTAGATCAAGTCCCCACTTGGAGAATGGCCACGGGGTAGTGATTGGTTGCAATGGTTGCGATGGAGCATGGATGAAATTTCCATACTTTTGGCATAGCACACATTTTCTAACATAATTACAACAATCAGTTTCCATGGTGGGCCAATAGTAACCTACTCTTAACAGTTTCTTAGCCAAGACCATTCCGTTTGTATGTGCTCCGCATACTCCTTCGTGTACTTCTTTAATTGCCTAGATTGACTCCGGCACATCCGAGACAACGCATAATGATTCCCATCATAGCCATGATGATAAAGTGTACCTCCTAACAGGTGTAACGGCCTATCTCGGCGAATTAGGCTCTACTTGTCGGAGCGGGAGATTTAAGGAGGGAATGTACTGTCCTTAAGATAGGTGAAAATGGGTTCATGTATACTTTGCTTAATGCTAAATCAAATGAAGCAAGAACTACCACCTAAAATAGTTCTACAATTTATCTAAAACAAATCATAAACACCATCATGATAAGAATTAAACAAGGGTTAGATGCTAGCATTCATCAATACAAACTTTGAAACTAACAATGCTAAATATCTAAACTCCTCTATTCTCTAACAACAAATAAATGAATGGACCTAAGTAACCTCCATGGCTATCAAAATAGTTGTCCTTAATGCTCCAAGAACCTAGGAATGGGGGCTAATCAAAGTTGGGCTACAAGACCCTTTTGACACCTCCCATATGACCCAAGCACTTTAAGAAAGAGGCTTAACTCTTCAAGATGATGAACTCTCAAAAGGGCAAGGTGCAAGCTCTTAGTCTCTTTGCTATATGCTTTGCATTTGCTCTCTTAGAAAGTTTAGGTGTAAGTAAAAAGGTAGGTGGAGGGATCTTTATATAGCCCAAAGGATAAAGGATTCAACACATTCTCGTGAATGTGGGATAAAGGTAAAACATGATTAGGAATGGATAAAGTTGTTTTATTAAAGGTAACCTTACTTTAGAAGGGTTTAATACATGTTTAGCAAGTCATGGGAGTTGGGGGGTATTTTAATTAATCAAAGGTGATTAATTAATAGGTAGGTGTAAGCTTATAGAAGCCAATTAGAGGAATATTAGTGTGATTTAGGCTATTAGAAGGGGATTAAATCAATTAAATATTGATTTATTGGTTAAATGGAAGGGAAAACTAATTAATTAATAATAATTAATTAGTCTAGGTAGAAGGGGTGATTTATTAATGGAATTTCGTTAATTAGGTATTTGTTGGATAGGCAACTTAATTAATTAGCTTAGTGTAATTAATTAATGATGATATGAGGGAAAATGAGTGCCTTTGACGATATGTCGTTGATTTGCGAGAAAGGGGATAATTAGCACAATTTAAGTATTTAAATTTCTTGGGCGTAATTATAAGTGTCTACATTTGCCCCTCTTTGGGGCGGCATAAGTGATGCCACTTCAAATATAGTAGACAAAAGAGATTTTGAAGACATGGAAGAAAAATTAGTAGGAGGGAGAGATGCCCCCTCGAGTGTCGATGGGGTGATACAAGAACTCGATCGACGATCGAAAAAGGTGAGAAGTAGGTAGAAGAATGGGGACGAGGCAGGATGCCCCGAGGAGAGGGAGAATTAGGGGTGAAAGGGAAGTGGTGTAGAAGAAATATGGATGAGGGGAGAGAAGAGCTTAACCTCTAGCCGCTTATTTGTTTGGAACAAATTTGATGTCATCATATTGCCATAGGAACTACATCATCGGTCCTTATGAAAAATATAAGCATACGACAAAGGTAGAATGACATGAAAAGCCATACTACGAACAATTTTCCATTGCTAAAAGTACCAACTCCACGCAACATACAATAATGCAATGCAATACGAGAAGGAAACAAGCTCATATAACAGGGAAAACAAGTACGAACACACATATCTAACCCAACAACGGTCAAGACAATTGTACAAATGTTTTGTTATCAGTGCTGAAGAGATCCACAAGTTCGTGAGAAGGGTTAAAAATGATGCCCTAAGAAAGGATGCATGCAAGGGGAAATGAAAATGGTCACGGGATCCATGAAAAGCATTTGTGCACAACAAAACAGCACCAGGCAACCAAAAGTGCCCCAGAGTACAGACGAAGCAAGCAGCTAGCTTTTGTGAATGGTTGTGAATCCAGTGATCCACGAGTCGTATTAATCGGGGAATATGTGAGACAAAGCAATAGGATATGGAGAAAATACCATGCGCAAGACACAAGTTTCAGCCGTAAGAAGCAAGTTACCATTTTGTAGGGTGTTTTACTTTTTAGGAATTTTTGAAAATTTTTGTCTTATTTTTGGATTTTTTTGATATATATATATATATATATATATTGTTTTGTTGTTTTTTCTCGAAACAATGTTCTATTGTTTTTGTGTTTTTCTTGAAACAATTTTCTATTATTTTTGTGTTTTGTGAAACAATTTTCTATTATTGTTTTTGTGTTTTTTCTGATGTTTTTCCAAAGCTATGTGCGGGTAACCAAGAAAGCATGGATGCCCCCAACGTTAGGTGGGGAATATACAAGGGCAGAAGCCATGCGCTTATGAACAAGAAGCTGAAGTCGTTGAGTTACCCCTAGCGTAAGATGGGAAATAACGAAAGACCATGTCCCTTACAGACGAATAGAAGAAGGCAAAGCCGGATCAAGGCTGGACTAGATGGTGTGCACAAGGAAACTCGAAGGTAGAACCAGGTCCAGGAAAAAGACAACTACCCTTCTAATACAGAATGCTTGTGAACAACGAATCCTCTCGAGGTGCTGGAAACCGGTTTTCACCCAAGGACTTGTCCAAAGTGCCACAATTGCGTGGTTTTCACTAGTGGACGACTTGTTTTCTCTTTTTTTTATTTTTTTTTTATGTTTTTGATTTTTTTTTTTTTTTTTTGATGTTTTTATATTTTTTTGTGATTGTTATGACTTTCTTGTGCCATATTTAGGCATAAAACCTCTTAAGATGCATGGAATTCATGGGTTCCGGAGCTCATCACCATTGGGGTGAGCCAACTTGTATGACCACTGTGCCATACTTGGCAACTATGACATAGGGTCCTAACTAGTGTGGTTCGAACTTCCCTTCATTTTCTCGCTCCGCTCTCGGTGTTGAACTGGTTCTCCTTCATAACTAAATCACCCACCTCAAACTGGCGAGGGATGATTCTCTTGTTGTAGTTGCGGGAGATTCTGTGTTGATATACTTTCAGGTGATTAAGAGCGCGAATGCGCCTCTCATCCAGAAGCTCTAACTCAGCCAATCTTGCCACTCGGTAATCTTCATCCTTATCCAAATAGTCCTGAAGAGAAATTCGTAGGGATGGGAGTTCAATCTTTGAAAGGATGATAGATTCTATCCCGAACACGAGGGAATATGGCGTCGCACCCGTAGGAGTGCGAATTGATGTTCGGTAGGCCCAGAGGGCTGGGTGGATTTGTAGGTGCTAGTTTTGACCAGTTTTGCTAACCATCTTCTCCATTATCCTTACCAAAGTCTTGTTTGTTGCCTCAGCTTGTCCATTACCCTGAGGGTAATATGGCGTGGACCATTTCAATCTGATTTGGGCTGTTGGGAAAGACCTTTCAGATTTTGTTCTTAAATGACTTCCCATTATCTCGTGACAATGGTCGGAGGATACCATATCGGCAAATAATGTGATTCATAATGAATTTAAAAATCTATGCTCCTGTGACATAGGTTAAAGGGACAACCTCCACCCATTTTGTAAAGTATTTTTTAGTTGTGATGATATGTGTATGACCATCAGATGAGGTAGGAGTAAGCTTCCCTATTAGATCAAGTCCCCACTTGGAGAATGGCCACGGGGTAGTGATTGGTTGCAATGGTTGCGATGGAGCATGGATGAAATTTCCATACTTTTGGCATAGCACACATTTTCTAACATAATTACAACAATCAGTTTCCATGGTGGGCCAATAGTAACCTACTCTTAACAGTTTCTTAGCCAAGACCATTCCATTTGTATGTGCTCCGCATACTCCTTCGTGTACTTCTTTAATTGCCTGGATTGACTCTGGCACATCTAGACAATGTAACAGATTCCCATCGTAGCCACGACGATAAAGTGTACCTCCTAACAGGGTGTAATGGGCTATCTGGCGAATTAGGCTCTGCTTTTCAGAGTGGGAGATTTCGGGAGGGAATGTACTGTCCTTAAGATAGGTGAAAATGGGTTCATACCATGGTGAATGGGGACCAACAACCTCACAAGCCAAGCAAGATTCTGGCATGTCATACGTGGGCTGGCGTAGATTTTCTACGAAGAATGGCATATCATTGTTCCCTGGCGGAATACGAAGCATAGATCCCATCGTTGCCATAGCATCTGCCGATCTATTCTACGCTCTTGGGATTTGCTCAAAGGTAATGCGCACAAAATACTCCTTCAGATTTTCCACCAACTTCTTATAAGGTATGAGCTTGTCATCCTTAACTTTATACTCATCATTAACCTGTTTGATGATTAGCTGTGAATCACCTACAACCTTCACATGTTGAATATTCCACTTGATGGCTAGCTTCATCCCTGCAATGAGTGCTTCATATTCCGCAATGTTGTTCATGCAAGGGAAGGCTAGGCGGAAAGCCTGTGGTATAGGATCACCGAAGGAGTAATAAGGACCACTCCTGCACCTGAACCATGAAACGTAAAAGATCCATCAAAATGTATCTACCATACGACAAATTCTTCAATGTAGAGCAAAGATGCATCTGGCAGATCCAGACTCAAAGGTTCTGTGCTTTGCAAAGGTGCTTCCGCTAGCTGGTCAGCAAGTACTTGTCCTTTAATTGATTTTTGATGGACAAATTCTATATCAAACTCACTGAGTAGAATGATCCAATTAGCCATTCTACCTGTGAGGGCGGGTTTGGACAACAAATACTTGAGTGGGTCGACCTTGGATATGAGCTTGGTCTTAGTATTTAACAGGTAATGGTGAAGTTTCTGAAAGGTAAAAACAATAGCCAAGCAAGCCTTCTCAATCTGAGGATAATTACGTTCATAGGCGATGAGGGTGCGACTCAGATAGTACACTGCTTTCTCTTTATGGCTAAGGTCATATTGGGCGAGCAGTGCACCAATAGCATATTGCGTAGTGGAAATATAGAGAAAAAGTGGTTCTCCTGAGTGGGAGGCATGAGGACAGGTGGATTAGCCAGGTATTGTTTAAGCAAAGCAAAGGCTTGTTGTTGCTCAGGTCCCCAGATGAAAGTGATGTCCTTCTTAAGCAAATGAGTGAATGAGTGACATTTATCTGCAAGCTGGGAGATAAAGCGGCGAATGGCTTGAATTTTCCCTTGCAAGCTACGCAGTTGCTTGATATTCTCAGGTGGAGGCATTTCTGTGATGGCAGATACTTTAGCAGGGTCTACCTCAATACCTCGTCTTGACACGATGAAGCCTAATAGTTTCCCAGATAGCACACCAAAGACACACTTCTTTGGATTTAGCCTGACTTTGTATTCACGTAGGCATTCAAAGATACGCCACAAAATGATAGGATGTTCCTCTCTTGTTTTGGACTTTCCCAGGATGTCATCTACATAGTCTTCCATGATGTCATGAATCATATCATGAAATATTACTGTCATGGCCCGCTGATAAGTTGCTCCCAGCATTCTTAAGGCCGAATGGCATCACCTGATAACAGAAGGTGCCCCAAGGAGTTGTGAAAGCTGTTTTGTGTTGGTCTTCCTCAACGATCTTAATTTGATTATAACCCGAAAATCCATCCATAAGTGATAGCATTTCATACCCTGCGGTTGAGTCAACAATCATGTCAATGTTGGGCAACGGAAAGTCATCTTTAGGGCAAGCTTTATTGATGTCCCTAAAATCTGTGCAAATTCGGATACCAATAGGTTTCTTCTGGACAGGAACAATGTTCGATATCCATTCAGAATAATCAATTGGCCTGATGAATCCTGCTGTAAGCAACCTTTCCAACTCTTCTTTAACTAACAAGGCCACTCTTGGGTGCATCTTTCGAAGCTTCTGTTTGATAGGCTTAGCATCTGCATGCACAACCAAGTTATGCATGACCAAATTTGGATCTAAGCCGGGCATGTCTTTGTAAGACCATGCGAACACATCAATAAACTCTCGCAGTAGCATAGTGAACGTCTTTTGTTCTCTGGCTGAGAGTGATGCTCCCAATTTTACTATCTTGGGATCTTCTTTGAGTACCAATATTGACATCAATGGTTTCTTCAACTAACAATTTTGATAAATCCTCCATACGCGTGGGATCGGGAGGTAGGTTGAGATCTTCATCCAAGGATGTCTCTACGATATTTTCATCCTTGGCGTGGTCACTTTGTTTGTCCTTTGATTTTCTTATTTGTTTGTCAGCCAATGCCTCAAAGAGGTTTTCACTGTGTGACTTGGACTTTGATTTTTGCCGAGGCTTTTCTTTAGAACTCTTGCCCTCACTTTTCTTTAAATTTTGCTAACCACGAAGTTCAGCCTCCTCGCCGAAGTAGGCGCAGGTGTCTAAGTCGATAAAGAAACCCTTCTTGTGATCTCCAATGGGAATTGTATCCCTTATGCCCATGAACTCTGCAATAGCCTTGTCATTCTCGAATAAATCTAGTGGCACGTGATGTTGTTGGTCCCATTCAACAAGGGAGGGGTATACAAGGTCAAGGGTTGGTTCATTGGGGGTGATGGTTAGGACAACATTATTCATGAAAAGGTTCATGGAGGCCAGATCCTCATATTGGCTACAACAGGAATCCGTATCAGCTGTCTAGATAATCGGAGCTATCCTCATGCTCAGAACAAGTCGCATCTTGATCGTTGGGGTGTGCTCCATAAGGGTGAATCCCAA
The DNA here is from genome assembly GCA_018340775.1 of Taxus wallichiana var. yunnanensis. Taxonomy (NCBI): domain Eukaryota; kingdom Viridiplantae; phylum Streptophyta; class Pinopsida; order Cupressales; family Taxaceae; genus Taxus; species Taxus wallichiana. The sequence goes on from CM031237.1 coordinate 117,841,087, forward strand.
TGCCATATCTTTCTATTTTGAAATGTGGAAGAGGGACTGGTTCTCTTTGTCCTTGTTCATTCCTCCCACATCCTAGGCCTTTGTAGCCCATGGAGTACATCATTCTGCTAGATTTTTCATATTCTGGGGTTTGAGAACAAGATGGCCGAGTGTCCTCGGGGACCCAAGTAAGAGGTGGATTAAGTAATTTTTCCTCAGCTAACAAGCCTCTAGGTAGGAACGACCCAATAGTATGTTCCTCTCTAAGTCTCCTGAAGTGGTAGTTGGGTCGACCTCTAGTCTTGGGCGACAAGGAGAAGTCAGAAACCAAGAGCGCTTGTTGTACATTATACTCCCCACAGCCATATTCCAAAATTTTCATCTCCCATGAATTAAATGGAGATGTTGAAGTAGATGCCCCATGAGTGCAAGAACGAAGAGAATTTGAATCTACTCGAGATTCCATGGCCTCAGAATGAAGAGGGACAGCTATATCTGTGGAGGGACATGCATATGTACCCTTTCATGCAAAGCTATTAAGAGCTCTACAATGAGCAAAGGGCTCTGAGTCTCCTGGTATTGTTACTGTATGTCCCTCATGCTTCAGCTTGATGCATTGATGAAATGTTGATGGCACTGCTTGCATGGCATGGATCCATGGTCGGCCTAGAAGCATATTATATGGAAGTTCCAAGTCTAAGACGTGAAACTTTGTCTGATGGCAAGTGGGGCCCACCTCCATTGGTAGCGTAATGGTGCCTGCTGACTCTCTTTCCGCGTTGTCGTATGCGGTGATAGTGATGATATGGGACTCAAGATCTTCTTCCGTATGTCCCAATTGTTTGACTAATTTAAGTGTGCAGATGTTCAATCTAGATCCGTTATCCACAAGCACCCGTTTGATTTTCCTGCGGGTAACAACTACCTCAATGTATAAGGGAAGATTATGTGTAGGATTCTCGGTAGGGACCTCCCTATGGTTGAAAGTGAGATGCTCACTGGGTGCAATATTTGCCACCGTGGCTTGAAGGTATGTAGGATCGACTTCTAAAGGCACTCCCGACCCCTGAAGAGTTTGATACAAAATGTCCTTATGCACATTGGATATCTTGAGAAGATCTAAGATCGAGATCTTAGTAGGTGTCTTCTCAAGTTGTTCTAAAAGGTTATATTTACCAGTTTACGGGGTCAACAGAGAGGGTTCTGGAATCACGAGGCGGGCACGCCTTGTTACCCAAGCAAATGTGATCCTTTCCCTTGATCTCTGGATGGTATTGACACGATCATTAGGGGAGTGAATACATCCAATAAGTGAATCGTAATGATTTTTATCTCTCTTGGTATACAAGTAATTGTGGCTTTATAGGTTTGGGATGAATATCCCGATCCGGATTTTTCCTTTTCCGACTTATCATGCTTGGGAATGGTTCCTTATAAATCCCCATTTCTCGTTAGGTGTTTGTATGTGGCTAGGGCTATCCACCTCTATCTCCCCGTTGTCAATGAGGTCTTGAATATATTGGCGAAGTCGCAAACATTTATCTGTTTTATGACCTTTAACGTGATGCATTTCACAAAAGTATTCATGCTCCTTATACCATGAAGGTTTAGGAGTGTTGCAATCAAATGGTTGCGTTGTAGGATAGGTCATCATGTGGGCCGCATCCAATTGTTTTAGTATGATAGACAATGGTTCATTGAGGGAGGTGAATGTTCATCGCTTTGGTGGTGGTTGAAGTGGGCCCTTGGTCAGTTTAAAAGGTTGACTGGTTTGGACTGTTTGAACACGTTTGGAATCAGTGATTCCATCTCCCACCACGTTTTTGTTTTTGTTAAAGATCTTTGGCTTTTCAGCAGGTTTGACACTTTGGTTGTCTTTAGATTGGGTTTTGAGGGTGCCTTTGGCAATGAGAGCCTTTTCTATTTGAATCCCTTTCTCGATAACCTCCTCAAAGGTGTGGACACAATGCATTTGGAGGTGGAAAGCTATATCTGGGTTGAGATTAGGGACGAAAATACTGACTAGCTGCTTCTCAGGGAAAGCGCAAGGGAAGTGACTAGCTATCCCTCTCCATCATTGGAGGAAGCTGGCGAAGGTCTCATTTGGGCGTTGTTTTGTGCCGCACAAGTCTGCCATGGTGACATCACTCTCTATGTTATATGAGAAATGACGCACGAATCTTTCCGCCAATTCTGGCCAGGTGAAAATTGATCCTCGTGGCAAGCGCGTAAACCATTCTAATGCTTGACCTCCGAGACTCTTAGGAAAAAGTCTGATGAGGTAATTATCACTATAAGACACCTCTTGACATGCCATGTAGAAATATTTAACATGATCCCTTGGGTCTCCCTTTCCTTTGTATTTGTCGAACTTTGGCATATCAAATTTCTTTGGAAAGGGTTGAAGGGTCATTGTCTTGTCAAAAGGATAGGGGCATAGTTCTTCATATTGGTATTTCCTAATACTCCCTATATTGCTTTCTTGTATGCTCGCAAGCGTTGCTTTCATAGATTGTACTTCTTGTGCGAGCAATTGTTCTTTAGTGGGAGAAGCGGGGATGTGTACATGATGATACCCCGTGTCTTCTTCTCCTTGGTTTTCTCGATGGAGTTCGTGGATCCTAAACTTAGGCTTTGAATTTTGAACGTTCTTGTTTGTGTCTTTCTGTACCTGGAAAGTAAGCAAAGCTAGTTGTCGGCTTAGGTTACTGAGTTATTGTTGGATTGTGACTTGGTTTGTGTCTTCTTCTTCTAAAGGTTCTTCCTCTTCGTAGTGTGGAGGTTCTTCCCCTGTCTCATGTTCTATCTTTTTTCTTCATGGAACTTTGATGAGGGGTATTCTATGCCCTACCACTTTATCATTTTTTGTATAAGAAGTGGAAGCATGCCCACCTGTTAAAATATCTTCCATATTGATAAGGGGGATTCTTCCTTAGTAGTTTCATTTGTAGGTAATATTGGTTCATTTTGGTGGGCAATTTAGCCCCTAATTCCATGACCCGTGCCAAAACTCTATCTTTATTTCTAAGGAGAAACTCATCTAGTAGAGTGGGGTCAAAATCAAAGTCTGCGTGTGGTGATTCTAATTCATTTCCACTATGGTTGACCATTTCTTCTATTTCCTTTTTTGCAGAAAATAGTGGTCCTAGATCGTGTCCGATAAATGGGTTTAACCCTTGTTTGTTAGAGGTTTCCCAAGCTTGCGCCTGTTGTTCCTCATATGTTTGTTTCTTTAAACCTAGACGCGTCTTGGGAGCCATGTTTTCGTGATAAGTTTCACTAAGGTAAGTTGTAGATTTGTTCAAAATTCAATGACTACCCCTAAGTGAAACACAAGATGTACGTGTTAAGAGTAAATTAACAGTGTGAGAATACCAATGTGATAGAGTGATAAAGTCACCAATGAAACAATCATTTGGTATCAAAACTTAATCAAATGAAGTACCTCCTAGATTACGTTTTAAAGTAATTTACGATGCCAGATGATTAACAAGATGTCTCCACTTATGCCAAGTTCAAAGGAATGAACAAGACGTAAGTAAATACATGAAGTTAAATGTGATCTCCCAATCAAGATATACGATGAGCAAGCTCAAGTTTGATTAAGACCTATATCTCAAAAAGTGTCAATTACGATTTGTGAATGACACAACAATATCACCAAGATATGTTAACCCACTTTGCAAGAAAGTGGAGTATTGATATCGAGGTGTTATTGATATAACACGCACAAATGGTAGTTCCTAACACCTTTTGAAATCGAGGTAATAATAAAACTGAACAAAAAAAAGCTCAAAGTATAGCTAGGAATAGTTAAGAATGTGTGCAGCGTAACCATACAATATAGGTATTTATGTCGAGTTTACAAGAAACAAGACGTAAATATCAAAATTGTAATGATACGAGACAAACAAACGAACTCCTTTTATGGAAGTCCGCAGTGATGAACCACGCCTAACTACAATGACAATCTTGAGGTGGGTATCAAGATCACAATGGCTACCAAATGACGTGAAAACGCCTCCACTGACTTTAGACGTTTAACTAACCCAACCGCAAACATGGATGGGCATAAACTGACATAAAAGTGAGAGAAACAGTCGAATGGCAACACAAAGGTAATCACACCTCTTTTGATCAACAAAGTGTCAAAAGAATATGAAGGAAATAAATCAAGAAAAAATGACAAAAAATGCTAGTCTCACTTCGGCAGAGTTTCACCTTGCCCTAAGGCAAGTAAAAACTAGGCGAAAGTAATACGTCACACGTTTCTCAAAAATAAGGTTCACAACTCAACACTGTTTTAAAGTGGTCAAAGTGGGCTCCTGGCCAAAGTATATTCTCCTAGGTGGTTCTCTCACCCTAGGTGTTACAAAGTTGCCATGAGCGAGCGCGATTTACCCAAAAAGTCGCACCGACTAGTTTGGGAGTATCTCGGCTTTACTTTACCCCCTTCAAGAACAGTAGGCAACTAGTGCGTCTACGTGTACTATCACTGGGGTCGCCACAACGGACAACCTATAAATCTATCTCACAAAGGAATCACTAGTCAAGTAGGTAGTGCGGAGCACTTCCCGTTTCATCCACAAAGTTCCCTCTTGCGTGGACTACTTTGGGGTTCCTGGAACCACCCCCATTGTTGTAGCTTAAGGTGTTATGCCAAAGGGGTTATGTTCGATTGAGCTGAGAGGACGTACCCTTTTCTGAAACCTGCAATACAGTGTTTTGAATATGTTGTTCTTTTTATCTTGTTTAATTAGGTGTGGTTTTCTTGAACACCTTTTGGCAACCTGTATAACAACTATATTAGTAGTTTTTGATTTCGTTTTGATTCCTCCTTTCTTTGACAAGCGTTTTTAGGTCCTGCACTCAAGCGTTAGTAGTTCTCCAAGAAAATCACATTATTTAAAAGAGGATTAAGAGTTGCTTTTGATTCTCAAGATCATCTAAGGATGTAAGAGAAGAGCATACACAACAAATAATCCAACTAAAAAGTAAAGAAAATCTTTTTAATCAATGAACCATACAAAATTCTTGATAAATGTTCATTCCTTTAAACCAAAAGTGAAAGATGAAGTTTCCAATTTACCAAATGTTATAAAATGAAGACTAAATTTGCTTTTGATTCTCAAGATCACCCTAAGGTGCAAGAGAAGAGCATACACAAACTTTATCCCAACTATATAGAAATGGAAAACTTCAAATCAAATGACCATTGAAAAATGCTTTGTAAAAGGTTCATTCCCTTAAGTAAAATGAATAATCAAGTTTCCAAGTTTAATCCCAATGTTAACAAGATAGAGATCAAAGTTGTTTTTGATTCTCAATATCACCAAAATGTGTAAGAGAAGAGCATACACATGCTTTGGTCTAAATCGAGTAAGCATGGAAATACAACATTCATCAAAACATTAGACATGTTAGAAAATGACCAGTTTTAAACTAACAGAAAAACCTGCAACTTCTATAAGTATAAATCCCGAATTTATGTTTTCATTGCATAGTTAACTTCAATACCTTTCCAACGCAAAACAAATTGAGTCATTTTGAGTTCGGGAACAAAAGTTATGGCCTTCGGAAGATGGGTTACGCATATGCTCTTATGCTCATGGGTATGCACTTGACATGCACTCAAAAAATGTCAAAAAAAACGTCCCTTAATATGCAAAATGGGAAAAATTTTCCAACCAAGATTCAATTTTGACAACAACCCATCACATTAATATATGAATAGAATACTCAACGCTATCAAACATTAACATACATGCTCAAGAATTTAAGATTTTCAAGAAATTGACAAAACTAGCATGTAGAATGATGAAAAAGTAAGCTCTAAAAATGAAAACATGATGAAATCTTAAAATTTTATCACCAACATTAAATTTTGACAGCAACCCACCACAATAATATGTAAATAGAAGACTCAACACTATCAAACACTAACCTATATGCTCAAGAATTGAAAATTTTCAAGAAATTGACAAAACTAGCATGTAAAATGATGAAAAAGTAAGCTCTAAAAATGAAAACATGATGAAATCTTGAAATTTTCTCACCAAGATTAAATTTTGACAGCAACCCACCACATTAATATGTAAATAGAAGACTCAGCACTATCAAACACTAACCTACATGCTCAAGAATTTAAAATCTTCAAGAAATTGACAAAACTAGCATGTAGAATGTTGAAAAAGTAAGCTCTAAAAATGAAAACATGGAGAAATCTTGAAATTTTCCCCTCAATTCCAATTTTGACAGCACTTCACCTCCTTCATACCTACAAGGAAGACCCAACACATGCAAAATCAACAAAACATGTTAAAAAAACAAGTTAGATCAACATGTGTAAAAGAGGGTTAGTAACCAAAAATAAAACTTAACTACAAAAACTTGAAATTAAGTGCAAAGGACAATGGAGTAAGTCCCACCAGGCATGCCAAATGTGTGCATGTATACTTTTCTTAATGCTAAATCAAATGAAGCAAGAACTACCACCTAAAATAGTTCTACAATTTAGCTAAAACAAAGCATAAACACCATCATGATAAGAATTAAACAAGGGTTAGATGCTAGCATTCATCAATACAAACTTTGAAACTAACAATGCTAAATATCTAAACTCCTCTTTTTTCTAACAACAAATAAATGAATGGACCTAAGTAAGCTCCATGGCTATCAAAATAGTTGTCCTTAATGCTCCAAGAACCTAGGAATGGGGGCTAATCAAAGTTGGGCTACAAGACCCTTTTGACACCTCCCATATGACCCAAGAACTTTAAGAAAGAGGCTTAACTCTTCAAGATGATGAACTCTCAAAAGGGCAAGGTGCAAGCTCTTAGTCTCTTTGCTATATGCTTTGCATTTGCTCTCTTAGAAAGTTTAGGTGTAAGTAAAAAGGTAGGTGGAGGGCTCTTTATATAGCCCAAAGGATAAAGATTCAACACATTCTCATGAATGTGGGATAAAGGTAAAACATGATTAGGAATGGATAAAGTTGCTTTATTAAAGGTAACCTTACTTTAGAAGGGTTTAATACATGTTTAGCAAGTCATGGGAGTTGGGGTATTTTAATTAATCAAAGGTGATTAATTAATAGGTAGTGTAAGTTTATAGAAGCCAATTAGAGGAATATTAGTGTGATTTAGGCTATTAGAAGGGGATTAAATCAATTAAATATTGATTTATTGGTTAAATGGAAGGAAAACTAATTAATTAATAATAATTAATTAATCTAGGTAGAAGGGGTGATTTATTAACGGAAGGTCGTTAATTAGGGTATTTGTTGGATAGCTGCAACTTAATTAATTAGCTTAGTGTAATTAATTAATGATGATATGAGGGAAAATGAGTGCCTTTGACGATATGTCGTTGATTTGCGAGAAAGGGATGATTAGCACAATTTAAGTATTTAAATTACTTGGGCGTAATTATAGGTGTCTACACATTTAATGCCTCTTACGAGTGGTTGAAGGACAGATTTGGGATTTCCATTTTCCTTCTCTTTCCCTTCTCATTTTTCTATAAATTGGGGTGTTGGGCTCATTGTAAAAGGGGAGTTTTCAGATATCAAAGATCTTTCAAAATTGCTTTGTGAAGCCAATGTGTTGTAGGCCCTTGTAGTGGACTCCTTGCACGGTGATCGTGCCCTTATCTTGTAATAGATTGAAGCTGTGCATATCATGAAACAATAAAATATCGGAGTTGTGGATGTATCTTCCCCTGCTTTGTGTTTTCTTGCATTCATCTTTCCCCTTTAATCTTTCTACAAGGATATTGTGTCTATTATTATATTTTTGTAGGGATCCATTATCATTGTGTATGCTTGAAATATTGTTGTGAATGCATTTTACTAGATTATGGAGAACTGTCATCACCTCTTCTAGTGTGTACTTTGCTTCTGTATTTCACACATTTGGAGACTACTCTCACACCCTCCTTTTCTAGTGTATCACCGCTTTAGTGTAGGCTTTCATTTTATGCATCCTTTCTCCCCCGGTCCCTTGGAATTTTAGATTAGAATAGTTAGTTTTCCCTGCATTATAGTAGATTGTGGCGGAGTAGTTTAGGAGCAAGAACTGGGCTTTCTCTAGAGGTCTATCTCAAGTAGCAAGTCCCACAACTTGGAGATAGTACCCATGTTATCCAATCACATCGTAAGTTCAAGTATATGCACTTATGGAAACATAAGGGTGCTTTGATTTGGTGATAACAGTTCATTATCTCTATCTACGCCACATGGATCTACATGTTGATCCATGATTCGTCACAGTATATACTCTTATTCTTCGCGTACTCATGCAACAAGGCTTATGCAGAAATCATTTAGGTATATTCCTTTATTCTTTTACACTAATTGAATTTCATTCAAATAACATAAAGTGGAGGGAAATAAGAAACAAAGTCACATACATACTATTATTTCAATATGCAACTAAGTACGTTTTATATATGGATCTCGTGTAAGGAAAGTATTTAGTAACGAATCATTGTCTAATCCATCTCTTTGTCTTTCTTGTTTCTATTCTTTTATCTCTAAATTTTTCATTTCGCACCTATTTTTGGTCAGGTTATAGGGATCCTTTTTCCAATATTTGCACATTTTTCATAAGTTATCCCTGACAACAATGCCTATGACATGACACTAGCACCCAGTGCTCCTATCCATGTTGGACACCCATCTCCTCTTTTTCTTGGATACAATTTTAATATTTGAAGTTGGCCTTATTGGTTTTCTTACTCCTATCTCGAGGTCGTAGTCGAATGTTGGGTCATTAGTGTCAATATTCAAGTAAGAGATCCTTATATAATCACAACATACATACCATTATAATGGTGGGAAATTAGTAAAAGGGAAATCTATCTACATATCGGAGGGACAACATTTGGGCTCATTACTTTGCATACACACTATATAGGAAGGGAAATTGCATTAGTCCATCCCACACATTTGCATTCTATGTATATCTATTCCCATTATCTAGGTCTCGGTAGTGCGAGGGAAACCTAAGAGAACTACTCTGCGCACATAAGCACATTGAACTACACTTTGGGTTTAAGATGTAGTGTAACGCTTGGTCCTAATTTCACTTGTTTGACATCGAGGACAAGATCACGAACCTCATTTTTCATATTGTTTTTAAGATTTGATGTTTTTTAGGGTTTTACAGGGTACTTAATCTTGATTATAGGTTTCACGTGAATAATATCAATCTCCGAGAAAAGTATAGGCGATAAGTAGTGAACAAGAGTGAAAACATATCGACACCGAAGAGACCAGACTCAAATATTTCTCGCAGACTCCATTACCTAAGAGAGGTAATGTGTGTCCCAGTGCCCTCACCCCCACCAGTGCCCCAATCTTAGCACTCCCAATACTTGTGTTTTCCGTAGCATGATTCGAAACTCGAGTTTTTGTTTCATCTATTCCTCCAACTCGAGATACACTTCAAGATAAGAGAAATAAAGATAAGTTATGTATCTCTTTATTTTGATTTCCTAGTTACATAAAGTAATATTACTTAGTAGCTATATTTCATTGTATATAATTTTAGCAATCTTTGCATTCAGATTTTATTGAATTTGGTTCTTCATCTTTCCTTTTTTCATCTAAGTCACCTTATATAGTGTTAGTGACAACTCTTGATTTTGAGTGATTTAAATATTTTTGTATCATGGAAACATGGACCTCTGCCCACTTAATATTTCTTAGAGAAGTGCAATTTTTACTGAAATTATTTTCTCCACTCTATCCTCCTCGAGAAAAATACCAACTTGGCTAACACATATACCTTCTTACGCGTAATGTTGTCTTTCTAAATTTGTAGATGCATATTTGGGGTCTCAGAGGATACATTTTATAGATTCAAGCATCATCAATAACCTTAGGTAGTTCTTCTTTGTGATGGATTTTTTTAATTTTATATACTCCTCAAAATTAATAGCCCTTACTATTATCTAAAATATAGTTATTACTATCCCTTAAAATTATTAGCCCTTACTGTGATGACATATAGTTCTTATTGTGAGGGATATTAACTCCAAAGATCATACTTAATGGACTTATATTTCGATCAAAGTCTGCATACTGGGTTTACAAAACCCATTTAATTCCCATCTACATTTATTAAAACATCCTTATAAGCTCGTGTTATTGATCTTTAGGTAATTTTTTTAAGAACAACCTTGTTTATGCATAAACACATCTTCTTTACATCATGAGTGTAACATATTTGAACCTTACTTACATCCATGTTTCTTGTTTGACCTTTCAATCAATTTGAATATGTTTAGTGGGCCTATTCAGTCTTCAAATCATAATATATTCATTATAGAGTGAAATGAGACTTTTGAATGGTGAAGATTGTACCTTCCAATGACATATTCATCTTGGACATGATTCAAAAGATTCATACTTACTTGAATGAATTCATGCATATGTGTTTAAGCCTCTCATTCACCCTTATCACTTAATAATATTAAATGACTCAAATAGACTCATTATGGACCTTGACACTATAATCTCATAAACTTTAAGGCATGCATGACGTTTTGGATTATTTCAAGGTAGTTTTATACTTTATTTCACAAACTTGTGTGAGCTAAGACACACTTGATGACCTTGAAAACCCTTGAACTCAACTTAGACACACATCAACTGAGATGTGGTTCATAAAACATTTTTAATGACAAATTTTTCCATTTCACTCATGAATCTTGTGTTGGAGGACTAAAATAGATAACCTAAGCACTTAAGACACACTTTATCAACCTATATAGAACCTAGAAAACTTAGGTATCTTATTTAAGCCGTCAAACCCAATTGATATAATTAGAGAACATTAAGAATGATTGTTATGAGAATAATATGAATCAATCAAAAATATTGAATTCAACCTTGATCCCGATAGAGTCACATCTCGATTTCATGACTTAGAATTTGAAGAACATCACCTTATTTTTGTATGACACATACTCTCCTTTATTACAAAAATAACTACTCAAGGATCAGCTAGACCTTTAGCATACTTTGTTTACTTACCATGATACACTTTATGATCTAACTGGAATAGTAAAAAGATTTTGAGACACTTGATGCTTATTTTTGACAAATTTGAATGCAGCAATAATGACCTAGTGACAAACATTAGATTCTTCCTTCACTTGGTGAAACTAACACAACTTCCACACCATTAATGTAGAGTTGCAAAATTTGATAGAATTTATGATGTCATTTTCCTCTCATAACATTTTTTTATGACACTCTATGATGGAGTTGGTTCGGATGAATTATAGTAGACTTGACAAACCATACAAGCTCATAAAGACTCTTTTGTTGAACACTAGGATGTACATGATAGGAGAATATGAAAAACATGATAAAAACTTTATGGATTACTCTTGGAAACATTACATGACATACCTTGAGGACTATTTTTACATTTTATACTCTTTTAAAAACTACTTATGACTTTATAAATAATATATCTAGCATATCTCTTTGCTTTTATACACTTATAACCTCTTGAAACCGTGGATAAACATCTATTGATGACCTTGAGCTCTCGGGAAAACACTACCATGCTTCTTTCAAAACATGTATTCCTTATAGAATCTTTGAGAAGGAACCTTATGCTCCTTATAGTGTTATAACAACATAAATTCATCAAGGGAGTTAAATTACTCAACATTATTTGCATCTTCTTCTTGCACTTATTCCTTGAGATTCCTTTGCATGACATATTAAAGATGATTGAATCCTCTTTTCCTGATGTTAGACACTCATGACTCTCCTTAATGACATTCTTATCTTCAATCACAATAGACTTATCTCCTTTAATTTATGTTTAATTACATTTTAGCTTTAATTCATCGTTTGAAATTTTATCCTTCATGTTATGCTTTAGCCCATTACACCTTTGGTCTTTGTCTTCATTATTTTTGACCTCATGGTAAATTACATCGTCTAACATGATTTTTATTTGTTATTATTTATATTCTTCCATGGGAGTAGACTTGATTTCATTTTTCCTTTTGTATATGTACATATTTTTCCCCAATGTCTTCCAATACATCTAGCATTGTTGCATCGAAGAACACAATATGAATCTTATCACTAGATGTTTCCCTTCTTAAATAATGTCTCAACGGTTATTCAATATAGTATCTAGCTATGTGTCCTTTCTCATTTAATTTTGTGACATAATCTATTCATTTTTGTGCAATCCTAGTATCTCTCTATCGGTCATCATTATCTACTTTCCTTCTACATTTCCCAGCTTTATGGCTGAAAAAATTGCATGAAAAACATACTACATGGAAATTATTGAGAATTTTATTGCATTGGGTTGCCTAATGATGTTCTTGTACTCTTTGATAACCGTTTGTGTATTATAAGGTTTTAAACTTGGTTCATGACATTTATTCCTTCACTCCATCTTTCAATGCTTCATTTTTGAAACTTGAACACGATCTCTCACCAAGGTGTCTTTGATTCCTTACCAAACCACCATTATTGCTAGTGATTTAATCATACATTTGATATATCATCATCTTGCTTGATGTTTTTATAGCTCCTTTAGATTCTTAAATTTTCATTGAGGTTAAGACATTCTTCCTCCTTGGATTTGAATGATTATGATGTTTTCTCTAGTTATGCTTAAAGTTCTTTTAGAACATCTCCATACACACTATCCTTATAACTCTACATTTACTAAAGAAGATTGATTTTATCCTCATAATAATTCAACAACACTATCAATTTCTGATTTAGTCATGAGCAATCTTTCATTGTAGACTCTTTCATAGAATTTCTTATCAACTAAATTTTTCATACATATCCTCCTAAGATCTACTTCAAATTGATAGAATTATCTTATAAATGCGTTGTTATGATACCAATTGTTATAATTTAGGACATTTTGAGAGAAAACGTGAATAAGTGTGTTTTCAAATTTTGAAAACAATTCAATTCATCTAATTTGTTGTGTTAAAGACATGCCATCATTCACAAGCATCAATATGAGAGTATACATAGAGAGAAATTATTTATTGTGGTAAACTATTCGAGGGAGAAAAACACATTTAAATCAAATAGATAACTTGGAAAAGAATTTTATGTAAATATTACAATGATTTCATAGTCGAGCATCAACTCAACATGGAGATATAACTCCAAAATTTTACCGAGCATGAATTTGATATTTTTCAAGCTTCTACTTACATGAAAGATCCAACACCCAAATTAAGTCAAACAATAACTAACCTTATGTAAGATACATATTATAAGGAATCTTCAACTCCTCGATTCTAAGATACAACTTAGTCTTCAATTTGGTGTTTATCACATGTTCATCAGTTGTCTTACTAAAACAAGTTGTGATCATAAAATAATCTCACTTAATATTTCCTTATTTCTTTGCATATCTGTCATCACTGTCATCTCATTTTCACATTTATATGATCTATTATTTTCATGGAATATCTTCAATTTATGATCAAGTTCTCATCTTCATGGGGATGGTTATATCCCTCTTTGTTTTTCACCTATTTTCTCACATATTCTAGTTGTTTCACATATCTCTTTAATCAAAACATCTAGTTTCAACAACCTATTCGAAGATATATCAAGCCTTCACATGAAAGAGGATAACGCTCTCATATATCTCATACACACACCACTTCATGTTCCACTCCATGTGCGTATAAGTGAAATTAAAGAGACTTAATAAAAACTACCAAAGTATAATCATAACACCTACAAATGTATGAGTTTCAAGTTAATTCATTTCTTGAGATGTAAAGATTATTTTTAAATAATCTTATATGAAATGGTACATTCCAACAACCCCGACATTCAATTATACATCTAATATTCCATTATGAACCTGCACTTATGATTTGTAAATTTCCTATTAGATTTGTCCTCTAGCTAACCAAGTCCTAATTTTTCATTTTAGCCTTCTAGGCTTGTTCAAAAGAGTTTTTCATGAAACTTGAATACGGTCCAAAAACACAAATTAAAATTTTATATTCTTTAAAACTCACCACTTCATCCTCATACCTCCATTAGAGCTCCAATGCATAGCTGATTTTAGTCCTACAAAAACCAGTCTTCATTTTTGGATAAAATACTACACATAAGGTCTTATCAAGCCTTGCAAACTTCATGGACGACACTATAATATGTATAAATCATCACCACATGCTTGATATTTAACAAATAAGAGTAGAATTCCTTCATTTCACTTTACTTCTCATCTAGACATTCACATTCTGGTTGACACAAAACAAGTCTTTAAAATCATTTTGTTTAGAGATTCATCAAGACACCTATCATACATCAATGAAAACCTTTTGAAGTCATATCTCTTGAAATACTCATTGGTTTTAATAAATCAAGGAAGAGGTCACTCAACCACTTCATCTCTCGAACTTTTCTAACTTTGTTTTGAGAGCTTAAAACTAGTATTCAACTATCATGACACAACTATCTTCAAATAACTCACGAAGTAATTTAACCACTTCAACTACTTCATATTAATCAAAGGAAACATGATTAATCACTCATACCTATACATTATTTGGGAAAAACGTATTCCTCATACCTATAGCTAAGGGTTCTTCACTAGCTCAAGTAGGCAGTTTTGGATCACTCAAACTTATGCATATAAATACAAGAACACTCAGTGATCATATGGAATGTCTTCATCCTATTCAATACCAAAAAAAATCACTTCATGAGGCAATTCATCATGTATACTCTTCATTTCTTTAAAGGAGTCACCCAAATTACTTAATGAAAACTAATTACATATGCCCATAATCCTTCACAAAAACTTAGCGTGGGTTACTTTGCAAACTTTGTTTGTACACCGAATTTCTAAAAAACATATTTTCTTGTGGTGTTCACCATGATTCACCAACCTAAACCACCATGGAAGCATGATATGATGAATCAACTAAATGTAAAAAATCATAAATATGAAAAAAAAATCATTTGGAGATCAAACCAGAAATATTTTTCCATATCAATTCCAATGAGGCTTAGGAGCATTTTAGACAACATTAGAAAAACTCATAGAACTTTCTTATTTCTCATCCATTTTATCTGTATGATCTTAAGATTTATTAGGAGGAGGATAAAAAAAAAATCTTGAATGTTTAGAAGTTAGAGTACTATTTTACCATACCTTACTTAACCAGCTTTTGTAAAAATGCAATATCTTGCACAAAACACCTCCTCAGGTCATCAAATTTAAACTATGTATTCATATCTACATCCTATATGATCTCAAATGGCCATGTTTTCCTAGTTCAATTTGAAAATTCAAATCCCTTCTCATTTTTGAATGTTAACTGACTTGTTCTTAAGGGAAATAATACTAATGCCCCGAATATGCCTCTAACTATTGAATTATGACGTGTTACTTCATCTAATGACACTTGAAAATTAAGCTACACAATTCCCATGCCTGAGCTTGATTTTTATGGTTTATTTTTATTCATACCCTCATGTTGGGTTCCTAAAATAGGCCAATTTAGGCTACTTTTCTTTGGAACTCACCATGATTATCATGTTCTTAAACTTGTAGCTCCTTAAACACATGATGTTATGTGTTTTATACATTTATCATGATTTTATAGCTTCCCAATTCCTTCACTCCACATTTCTAGTTCACTTTGCCTAAGGATTAGGCATCCCGAATCGAGCTAGTTTGAAAAATTCAACTCTTGTGCCATTGTATTCATCCTTGAGACCATCTTTCCACATCATATACATGTTATATTGTGTAACGAATCATCCTAATATGGTATCTCATCATTATCTAACCTCTTTTAGTCACTTTGGATCCTCATGAAGTCGGTGCTTAGTTAGATGTTATGAAGCCTCTAACCTATTCTTCCTTGTATAACTCACTCCAATTAGGCATCTGAACTAAGCTAGTATAACTCACTAGGCCTAAGGATTAGGCATCCTGAACCGAGTTAGTTTGAAAAATTCAACTCTTTTGTCATTGTATTCATCCATCGAGACCATCTTTCCACATCATAAACATGTTATAATGTGTAATGAATCATCCTAGTATGGTATCTCATCATTATCTAGCCTCTTTTAGTCACTGGATCCTCATGAAGTCGGTGCTTAGTTAGATGTTATGAAGCCTCGACCTATTCTTCCTTGTATAACTCACTCCAATCTCACCCTATCTATAATGTATCCTTATTTTTCATTAATATTCCTTTGATATAAATGAAAATTTAACATACAAATGTCAACATAGTTTTCATAATACATTAATTTAACTAGTCTTTCGCTCTTCTTTTTACATGTCCCTCCTTAATACATGACAAGAAGAATCCTCGTATGAAGAAAACAAATATGTACAACATGGTATAACACATTATGCTTGAACCCTAGGGTGAGTTTCTCTTCTTAGATTCCATGCTTAATTTTTTAATCACTTTATGTTTTCACTTGTCTCTTTGGCATGTTATCGCCATCACATTATACCTTGTTATCAGGTATGCATCTCTTATCTACTTTATGCTATCGATTATTCATTCAAATAAATAAATTTGAAGAATTATTAGACACAAAATCATGCACTTGGGTAGATTTCAAGGTCCTAAAAGCATACTTGTATTCATATACTTCCTAAGTTAGAAAAATAGTAATTGAGAACTATCCTTGGCCTCATTGCTTTGTTTATTTTCTTCAATCTAGTATTTACACCCTAAATCCCAGTCCCTAATTTAATTTATTATCTTTCATGACCTCAAACACCAGCACCCAGGTGCCCTCATCTCCTCCGGTGCCCCCGATCATTTTATATCTTACTCACTTATTTTATGTCTCTTTTATCTTTTGGGCATTTTATTTCCTTATGGATCAGCCCTCCAATTGCCAATTACAAACTTTAGCCAAGGGAATCATCTAAATATAAAGTTATGTGACTAAAACAAATGACCAATCTCTAAGCATCTATTTTCATCACCTAAGGTTTCATCTAAAGGCATCTAAGAGCATCAAAGGCATCCATTTAGCTTTCATTCAAGGGACAAGGGACTGCATTTTCGGCATTCGCTTCATAGGAGGAGAAGTTATTTTTTCCATCCATACATCTATTTACATTGGGACATCTAGTTTTCACCCACTATAATGTGAACTTGCACAAGGGTTTTCTAGATAATGATTGTATCACAAACGCATAAGAATAACATAGATTCTCAAATGTAGTGTACCGCTTGGTCATAAGCTAACTTACTTGGGTGATCACACAGGTCATCGACTCATCATATTACATTTTTTTGGGATTTGATGTAGATTGAGAGTTTTGTAGGTTTTTATTTCTATGTAGGTTATAGCAGAATTTTATTATCATCCTATGTCATAGAGGAAACCAACAATTAATATCGTGACAAACTTACGAAAAAATAAGATTCGAGTTCAAGCAATTTTCATAGTCACAGCACGAGTACTAGACTTCAAAGTGCCAGTGTGCCCTATTCCGGGCTCATTCAAAAACTCCATAATTTATTGTGAACAGATTATGATAGTCGCCCTTCATGTTTATCATTTTCTCTAGTTTGAATAGACCTAGCATTAGGCATAAATCGAGATAAGTCCTTTGTTTTCTCTCATGTCCCTAGAGTTTCATATTTATTATCTTATTTACTTGTTTCATCTTCTATATAACATATATTATTATAGTTTACATTTGTTACTCTGCAATTAGGGATTTACAAAAAAAAATATTTTTGATAAATCACCTATCTAGGTAGGGCTATAGGATTTACCTATAAAGTTTTGTGATTTGAATGTCTTAAGTGGCATTGGAAAATCTTTAGGAAATTTACTTGTTGTGGATCCTACTACTATTGCTTTCTCCAGGATAATACCAGCACTTGAGATTCAGTATCAATGCAACCCAACATAAATCACTTCCTCCCTCTATTCTCCTTTAACCAAGATTTGGAGTGCGGGAGAAACAATTGGAATATGAATCATCCCCTTTTTTTGTCTCAAGTGTAGGATCATCTTCCATAGTGGAGAGTGTTGTAGAGATCAATCTCAAGAGTGGAGAAGGGAAGCGGAGGTTTTCTTCTCTTTAGGTCATCTTCCTAGATCAGACTCAGTTTTTGACACACAATGTGGCTGTTGCTAAAATGGGAGCCACCATGAATTTTGGATTGGATTTTCCTCTATCGGTTGTGGTTTCTCCCACCTCTTTTTCGGTTACGAGAGTGGGTATTTGTGGTAGAGGAAGAGGAGTGTGTGGGGAAGGTGGAGTTGACGGGCAGGTTGTGTTGGCATTTGAAACCACACCTATCCCCCTTATCAAGAACCCTATTGATGCCCAACATGAAACAATGAATTCAACAGAGGAGGTCGAAGTTCGTTGCTATGAGATTAGTGTTCGAATGGAAAGGGTAGTCTTCAACAAGGAATCCTAGAAAATTGAAACCAAAATTTCTAGGTTTCTATTTGAAAAACAAATTAAGATATATCTCCATGTTTCTAAGGAGAAACAAGTCCTTGTTAAGACCATTATCGAAATGAATATCAACAACCATGACCCTACCTCATTGAAAATATTAGAGTTATGGGAGGGCGGATGATGTAAAGAATAAGCTAGATCAAATTTTGGTAACGAAGAGGAGGAGATGGATGATGGTAGGAATATTGTTCGATCCACAAACATTTAAACACAACCTTTCGACTCCTCATTTTGATAGAATTACAAGAAGAAAGGAAAAGGGTTACCATTTTTTTGGGGTCCCTTGATTTTTCTTTCAAGCGCTATTATGCTCCATCTTATTGGTAGTTTTTCCCCTTTTGGTGGGTTTTTGTAGTGTTGCTATTGTTGTCTCTCGTTGTGATTATGGTTTTATACGGGCTTACTGAGAAAAAATTGTAAGCTGGGTAGGGTCCATCGAAAAAAACCCTTTTACCCTTATCCAAACTAAATATGATCTAAGGGAATACCAATTATTGCATATTCAGATAACAGGTTTGTTGAAGTGGACGTGGTAATCAATGGTCAAGCAATTGTATTTGGCAAGTATAAGGACAATAATTTGCTTCCAAATTTCGTTTGGACATTTTGTCAAATAGTTAGCATCAGGCTTCATTTTATTCAAAACCACAAGTTTATAACTAAAGTTCTGAATGCATAAATAGCTCAAAATTTGTAACGTTTTATTTTTGCATAAATAGGAGTGAAAAATTCCTTGTTCAGAATTTGTGACCACATTTCAGTTTACACATATTGATAAGCTCTTTACATGCATTATAGGTGATTCATTTCATTGAGACATTTTATCAAACATTTTGCATACATCCTTCACCCGTCCACATTTTGTCAAACAGGTTACAAGAGAGTTTTGAAGGGTAAAGTTATCCTACTTTAGTATGATTTTTAAAACGAGGAAAATGCAAGCTTAGTTGATTTGGACAATGTAAAGAGCAAGAAAAATCTCAAAATGGTTCTCTGCAAATTTAATTCAATTCATTCTCCTCTTATTCGTTTTACCAAATTCCCATTTGGGATGGCGAGAAAAATTTCATTTAGTCCAGCTGTAGTATATAAACTGAAGACTCGCAATCAAGTTTTACTACAAACATATACTCTTACGGGAAAGGGATTACGCCCTTCTGTATCTAATATTGTTACATGGACATCTCTTCGTGACATTGTGATTGGTTTTTTACGAACGACAGAATAAGTGTGTTGCCTATCTACACCTTGAAACTACATCACAAATTCCAAAGAATGAACGCCCAAAATGAATGAGAAGAATACAGAATGAACATGTAAAATGTGTACAAACCTTCGAATGTTGTATCTTTGACATTTTTTTAGTAGGTTTAGAATGTTTTGGTGTTCCCAGCTATACCTCTCCAACAGAGTATCATGTACGGTAAATATATTTTCCCCTTTTCATTTAAGAAATCACTTTTGAAAATAGGCATGATAGTTTTCAGTTGACGGAACTGTCACTGAGATGATGGCCTACTTACTTTCAACAATTATTACTTGTGGGTGGATGGAAAAAAATTATTATGACTTTGTCAAGGAACTCAATGCGGTTCCTTCTCCATTTTCTGTATATGCTGGGATCGGGATGTCTCGATCCATCTGCTCTGCAATGTTCTCTTCGGGAAGAGAAACGGATAGCTTCTTGAAGGATGTTGAAATCCTCCTCTACCTCTTTCTCCTCGACCTCTCCATGGATTTCCTCTACCCGGTAGGGATTTGTCTTTGTCTTATTCTCGATCTCTTTGGAATGGAGGACGAACAGAGCTGGAGAATAGGGCTCTTCTTCACGGTAGAGTTTACGCTTCTTTATCCTCTTCTTCTTCTTGAATCTTCTTGAGCTGAGCTTGCTCAAGATTATCTTCGCTGAAGGTATTTCTACCGAGACTCTTGCACTTTCTTCAACAATGTTGCTCTTCTGGTAGTATCCCATGGGGGACATGAAGCAAACTCACTTTGATACAACTCCATTTCTTTCATGCGAGAACGTCAACATTTGGAGGCACTAATGGGTGCTTGAAATTAGCATACATATTAACTCTAACCATATTTACAAATGATGGAAGAGAATCATACCCATCATCATTGTCGATCTTTATCAGAACTAACATCGGGAATATTAGCTATATTACACAAAACTTCATCCTCAGAATTATATGAAATGTTTGAAGAAAGACTTTCAGAATCACTTACAAGAATATAATCTTCTTGATAATTCCTTTGGAAGCAAGGGCATTTACCTTTGCTTTTCCTTTATCATTGTTCTTCGAGAACACTTATCAAAGCATAATGCGGACCTTCTGAGATAAAACATGTAGGCTTCCTTTTATCTCCCACATATTTCTTTTTCCTGAAAACAAATCTCTTGAAAGGTCTTCTGTTAGTAAAAGAATCAGAATGATATTTTCTATTATACAGACTTTTTACTATATTTCTTTTGTGCTTATACTCTCCCTTCCCCTTTTTTGAAAGAACAACCATGGCATTTTGACTTGGTTGGTCTCTCTATAGTATCACAACCAAAGGGTTCAACAGCATACATAGCACAAAATTTGGACCCAAGAGATTTTGCATGTTTTAATGCTTGCTTTCTTTCCCATTTCTCCTTACAGAGCTTTGCATGTGTTTGGTCAATTAATTTCACCAAAACTCAAATCTTCTACTTTTATACCATGCATAGCTTTTTTATATTCAGTAGCAAAATAAGGAGGGAAAGATTCTATGTACCTTAATCGCATAGTCTCATCATTGATGTTGCATAATTATAATAGAGCTTCTGCATGAAGCACCTTGGTATTCTTTTATTCGAGACATGTCACACAATCGGCTCTCAAAAACATAGTTGTATTCTTTTCTTTATCATCCTCTATATTTCCTATAAACTCTTTAATAATAGCAACAGTTAGCCCCATGTAACCACTTTGCTTAATCTCATCCCGATTAGGAAGAGAATCCCACCATTCTTTTATTATGCCTACAAAACCATTGGCTATTGCAGATGCTATGGCATGAGGATCTTTTTGTAGATCTCAAGTGGGAATTTCCCCATCCAATCATACCATGAATCATTTCTTTAATTTCTTCTATAGATTTGCATTCTAATTTATACCAATTAGGCTGTAGGGTTTGGACTCTGGCCATACCTTGTAGAGGCTCTGGTTTCAGATTTGATGTTTCACCGATTACCATAGCTTCAGACTTGTTGATGCTTTTCAACTTTGACCATTCCAATTTTCTTCTTTTCATCACCAAAGAATAATGGCTTATATTGGGCTATCAATTCTTTATGTGGCTGCTTCTTTGATGGATTAGCCAGATCTTCAACTTGCTTGAGAGAGATAGCTTTACTCCAATCTCCTTCTTCATTATGCACAACATTTTCCTTGATCCTGAATCATAGGAATTGCTCGATCTGTCTGTCACAATTTCTTCTCGGTACCAATGTCTTGCTTTCTACTTTTCATCTGGAGAGACTAATTCATAACTCTCTGTTGGAGGAAAAGAGTTATGGCTACTCGAAGCCATGTTAATGGTTGGGCCATTAGCGGGAACATATTTCTGACTCACTAGTTTCTCACACTCATTGCACCATAAAAAATCTGTATTTGGATCATGGACTAGTGAACTATGACTGCATAAAAATGTTTTTCCTTCGGAGGTTGATTAGACTATGACTGACTTTGGTGTTAGACGACTCACCAAGCGAGAAAAATAAGAAGCTGTTAGACCAGGCAATTAGACCTAGGTAAACCTAACCTAGAGTTAGACCTAAAAGATAACTTTACATCTTTATAAGATTCTTCTCTTTGCTGTAACATTATGTAGCTTAGGCTGGTTCTCGTGTATAAACTTTTTATCAAGTGTCCATTCCTTAGGAACACGTATCTATGACCATGAAATAAGCTCAGGCTCTATTTTTTGACTTTCTAAATTTACATGACTCACCACGCTGCTGCCCTTGGAAACGCCATGCTTGACTGCAGGATACATGGTGTTGACAAGGCGATAGATGACTTTGTAATGAATAGCGAGTGGACATGAGCCAGTCACATGTTCAAACCCTGTAGTGGCTAGATGGAGCTTAAGGACATCTTGTAAGAGATCATCCTTGGTTAAAGACACAGGATAGTTCGGGTAGACTTCAAAAGAAATTGGACCAGAATGAAGACCAGTCTGTATGGCTGCAAGCAGAGAATCTTTAAAACTGTCAAAATGAAGATCCATTAGACAACAAAGTATAGAGGCATTCAAACCATGACGAAACAAAGGAGTAATACCTATCTGTACACATCCTATATGGGCAAACTGATAAATATTTTGTTTCTTTAGACTTTTAATATCAGCACAATCTATTAGCGGGATATTATATTCACAGTTGGACGTTTGGGTGACTTGTATGACGGACTCTCTAGTCTTAAAGACAAGAGACGCTAACAAGTGGAACTTATTTATCTTAGAATAAACCGATCATAGGAAATCTTGGGGAGTTTCCAGGCGGCTAAAGGTTCGGGCTCTTCAAGAACAGAAACATCAAAATTTACAGGCCAAACATCAGAAAGGCTTACTAATTCATCATCTTCAATATTCAAAGAAGATAAAATAGGACGAGCTTCAGCGGCCATTTTAAAGCTGTTAATGGTGAGCAACTTTGCAACCAGGCTTACGGTATCGGGTCAACCTATAACTGCGCACAACCACGGCGACTTACTTGCGGGACCTCGCCTCTTTGCTTTTTATCTTTGTATGAACTAAAGTTTCACAGATAACCACAGAGACTTTATCCTAACTCGACTCCTTCAACTAATGGAAGAAAAGGGAAACCTTTATCAAATAAGCAGATGACCAGATTAGAAAGATCATAACATAGTTTTGAAGAATTTAAAAGACTAAAAATCTTTTACTCAGCTCTGTAGGTCGGAGAACCTTTTACTCGGCTGAAGGTCGGAGAATCTTTTACTCGGCTTTGATACCACTTCTAAACAAACACACAAACACTCGATACAAATTGCAGTAAGGTAAGCTCGATACCACTTTTAAACATAGACACTATAAAAGCTTATAAATGATACCACAATTAAACGCTTAAGCTCGATATAAAAACTTTATATAAAGTTTCAATCAAACTTAGATAACATGGATGAGATCAACACAAAATAACTCTTATTATAATATCAGAAACTCATATGAACTTTGCAAAATATAATGCTCAAACTTCTTCCAAGACTTAGATTAATTATAGGACTCTTATAGAAGACTCTTACTTCTTATCCTCTAGATCTCACTTATCTTCGGTGTAGTGAATGAGATGAGAAGACCCATATTTATAGGATTTCTCAAGGCTTTTCACCGAGAAAGCGGGAGAACCGGGAGGCAGAGACAACCGGTGACTCCGATAACCAAAAGATTCCTACTTTATCAAAAGTAGAGAACCAACACACACAACATGGGTACATGCCACCCACGATAACACCTTTTTTAAAGTGGAGCGGTCCACCACGCTTTCAGATAAGACTTAAAGAGAATCTTATCTTACTTTTATTATGACACGATCGGCAACAGGCCTGCCGACATAGCCAAAAGCAAACACGATAGTGACAAGCCCACTATCATAGCTTTAAGTGCTATCATACAAAACAGAAGGACCCGGAGTGTCATCATCTGATGAGGAAGATGTCTCATCAGTCCTTAAAGGTGCTGGCTCTAGATTTCTCGTGATTCTTTCCAGCCCAAGGTCTTGATGTGGCCTAGTTGGATACATGTAGTGGTCTGGAATATGGAGAGCGTATCTAGGTGCTAGAGGATGTATGGCCATAGTATGATGCAGAATTATTCTTTTCCACAACTGACCATTTGGATTGGAATGATGCCCCTGAAAGGATTAGTCTTGACATAATATTGGATTTTTACAAACCAAGGAATTTTACATTGAATTAAAATATTCCTTGCTAAATCAGGAGAAATATCCAGTAATGGAGAATCAGAGATTTTGGTAGGAAGATACTTAGCTAAAAATTACTTGAGATGTTGGCATATGTACTTCCTGTCTCCTTGCGTGCTTGGTCTGTTCCAGAGGTCAAAATTCAGAGGATGTTCCTCTGTCCATAGCTTTTGCAAAACTGAACTTCCATAATGTATTCAACCTATGCACCATCTATCTTAGGCGATGTCCTTGGATAGGAAATGGATCATGTTGTTCCACAAACCTTGAATGTCTCCAAGGCAAAAAGCAGTACAAAGAACCATTGGTTCTTGTAAAGAATGAAATTCAGTATGAGGTATTTCAGGATCAACAAACCTTACTGCAACCTCTGACATATTATATTCAGATACATAGATATAATCTCTATATATCAAATGGGCTTGAGCTTCTCTTGACATTCTGTCATCATTCCTTTTGATAGAATCAATATGACCTTTACAATTTGAAACATCCCATATTGGACCATGAAACTCATGAAATATCTGAGTAACATTTACATGCTTGACCAGATTTAATTCCCTACTAGCAAAATCAGCAAGGGAATTGTCCTTACCTTTGATATGTTCGACTTCAAAATCAAAATTGTCGAACCAGAGACCCCATCTTTGAAGACGATTAAAAGCAGTCTTATGTGCTGGGTCTCCATTATTTAACCTGGCTCGAAATCTTTCAAATCACTTCTGATGATGAAGTGATCATTCTGTATGAAGAACAAAAAAGCTTTAATGGCTTTCTTTGCTGCCAGGATCTCCTTGTGTGTAGAATGGTATTTAATTTCTGAACCTTGAAACGATCCAGATGCATATCTGCATATCTTTTCCTTACCATTCTCCAATCTTTCTTTTAGTACAGCTCCCCAATAAGTGTCACTAGCATCACATTCAATTATCTTCAGACCTTGTCCAGGAAGGGACATAGGTGGAAGATCTAATACTTGCTTTTTGATGCGTTTGACAAGATCTGTCATTTCTTGATTCCATTGAGGAGCATTCTTCTTCAACCTCTTATTTAAGAGGATTCTATCTACACTATGTTCTTGTAAAATCCTGCAACATAATTCACACAGCCAAGAAACCTTTGAAGTTGTTCCTTTTCTTTGAGTTCATCAGGGAACTCCTGTATTTTAGAGACAACATGTTTTTGCATTTCTATACTGCCATCTTTAATCTTGATTCCAAGAAAATCTATCTCATCTTTGAATACTTCCATTTTTGTAGGAGATAGACATAGACCATTTTTATAGACAGTATCATAGAACTTTTCCAGATGTTCTATATGATCTTTTGGAGATTTAGAGAATATCAGAATATCATCAATATAAACAATCGAAAATCTGCTAAATCTCGAATATGGAATCCATCTTTTCGAAATATTGATGGAGCAGTTTTAAGGCCAAAAGGTAATACCTTCCATTCGTACTGGCCTCCTGGTACTACAAATGCAGTTTTGTAGCAATCTTGGCTGTAATAATATCTCCAGAAACCACTTTTGAGATCAAACTTTGAATATACTTTTGATCCTTTGATTCGGGATAAGTAAATCATCCTTAGCAGGAATAGGGTGCTTGTACTATAGATATGAACTTATTCAATGGCTTGTAATCAACCACAAGCCTCTTCTTCGCCTTAATTGTTCACTTCTCTTATGACGTAGAAGGTCGCATACGACCGGGAGAATTGGACTCTGAATGAATCCACCTTTCAACGGCTTCGGATTTCTTCATGACATTCCTTTCTCTCAGAAGGAATCATGCCCTCGTGGTATGCCTTGAACTTAGGAATTATTTCCTTTCCTTCTTTGTCCTTGACAATCTGCGCAGTCAGTGAACATACATGCTTTTTTTCTCGAAATGAAAGCATGTGGATTATCATTACAAAGATCTTTTTTGATCTTTTCAACAATATCATCTATATTAGATTTACAGTGCAATGGACTTATGAATCCACTCATGATTTGACTCTTTTATGGGCTTAGGGAGTGGAACTATTGTGCAGTAAGTATATCTTCCGGGGATTTTGACTTGGGCTTTGAACAAGGTTATGAAATCCTTATCAATCTTGAAAGTACCACATTCTTGAAGGAAATCTACCCCTAACAGACAATCATAAGCCTCCATATCATGTTGATAGAACTTTATGGTTTTGATGATGTCGCAGATATTAATAGGGATAATAGCCACAAAATTGGAGATGGCGTCTTTTTATCAAACCTAATCCTTATCTTGGTTTGTTCCCAACAATCAGGAGGGATGGCAAGACTTCTAAGCATACTTATATCAGCTCCAGTATCAATCATAGCATCTAAACAGTAGGATTTGATATTTGGAATACAAATAGAGATGGCTATGAAAGGATTTGTGTACAGCAACCTATACATACCTCGAGAGGTTTGGGCTAGTTAGAACTTTCTTCTTGAGCTTCTTGTGCCATGATTTCTGATAAGCTTCTTCAATGTTGTCATCTTTTTCTTCTTTTTCTTCTTCTAAGGAGTCTGGAAAACTCCTCCGTGGCTTTATTAATGACTTTCTCAAGGAACTCAATGCGGTTCCTTCATTGGTCAATGCCACATAAATTCCATGCCATGTAACTACTTGCCAACATACGTGAAGGACATACACCGCATAAATTTTCTAAGAAAACTTTAAGTGAGAGTTGAGCTTTGGCTTTGTTTTAAGCGTATTTTACACTTTGTATTTCTTGTTTTAAGCGTATTTTACACTTTTTAAAATAGTCTTACCATCCCTGTTCGAGGTGAAAGAATTTGCCAAAATAGTCATTATCAGTATACACACATTAAATATAAATATAAGTGCAATATTATATAGATATTTAAATAATACATTCTATGAAAATGTGTTTATATCTAGCATATAATCCACGAAAGTTACTTAACTTGAGTTATGAATACAAACTAAAAATAATAATATATATTTTTAAATTAAAAATGCATTTAACAAGGATAGATAGGGTGTAGAAGCCCTACCATCTATTTTGTATATCATACATTATAAAAGTTACATACCGGTCGCCTTAGTGCTTGTCTTTACGGTCATGTCTATGTGTAATGGCTTAGTGGTGAACATGATTACCAATGTTAGCTTACCATTATATTATATTAAAAAACAAATCAAAAGCCAAAAACATTACTAAATTACTATAGATAAGAAAGTTGGATAAATATATTAACATTGTCATTATTTCAATAACATATATCAATTTGTCTAATTCCAAATCCCATAAAAGGTGACTCACAAAAGTAAAATAGAATATAAGATTTGTCTATACAAAAAGTTCATGACATTATTTAATGACCTAGAATCTGTTGAATTCTCGCAAGGTGTTTAGACGTTTTTAGTCATATTTGATGTCAAAATACAACACTCTTAAAATATGATCATGGTGGTTAATACATAAATATATAAAATTATGAAATTGATTAGTCCAATCTATTATCTATAATTAAATAAAAACCACATGACTATGAAAGAATATTACCAAAAAAAAAAACAACATTCATATAAAATTTAACTTAATTCATGTATTTTGTAATAATTATTATAAAAACAAAATTGTCATACATAATTATTAAATTTTATACGTCAAATAACATATATGTGATTTTCTATACCGTCGTTACATACGACTAGAGTTTCCAGAGCATTCAATGTTGTACCTGGTATTTTATTGAATGTTACAAAATATTGTATCTATGCGTTTGGTCAAACCAGTATAAAAAAACATGACTATAGAATTTAAAAGCTGACATAAGACCCAAGGAAGAATCGAGACGTGGATTAGGATTCGGTGCTTTCAAGTTCACTCATGTGGAGGAGAATCATTATATCCTGGTAACCCATGATTTCCTTCGCTTGGAACTCGCACTAATCTCCTGGTATATAAAACCCTTAGTCCTTTTCTGCCGCTCTTCGTATCCTTTACAATCATCAATACAACTGGTTAAAAGAAAGTCCTACCATATATTTTGAATATATAATACATCATAATAGTTGTATACCGTGTAGAATAATAAAAAAATATCAAACAGCACATACAAAAATTAAAATACTGCAAACGTAATAAAAAAATTAAACCCAGAACTGCGGCACTGCTGTTCTGAAATAATCTGATTACATATGTCTCACATATTTAAGGACGGTTTTTCTGTTAAAAAAAAAAAAAAAAGATGCAAACAATACACTGCTCTCTCAAAACAGGGCATGCGGTTACAAGAGATTTTTATTTTTAATTGTGTTTCCTAAAACCGAACTATTTTATTTGAATAAAACAAAATTAAAAAGCATAAAAGACAAACTGATGTTTTCCAAGAATAGACTCGTGCAGATTTTGAGGAGAAATTATCAATTTCTAACATACCGGCGGCTGCTGGTGCTTCTCTTTACGGCCATGTCCCTCTCATCTGTAATGGCTTCTGCACAAAAAAATTACATTCATGATGAAAATGATTATCAATGTACTCTTATTTTTATATAAAAATACAAATCAGAAAGTTAAAATCATTGGTAATTTACCAGAGATAAGAAAGTCCGATAAACATATTAACATTATCATTATTAAAATAACATCTATCAATTTTGTGGCCATTGCCGCCGTGCTAATCTCAGAAAATTGCGACTGATGAAAGTGATGACCTTTCGAAAAATATATTCTCTGTTAAGCATTCCACACGACAAGATTATATAATATTCGTCCATACAAAAAGTTCATGACATTATTCAATGACGCAGAAGATTTTCCTATGACTTTCACATTTCAGCTAAATGTGGTTGCTTAGAAACTGCTGTCCAGTAAGACATACGAGCTGGTTAGTTCAAAGACTTCGCCTGTTAAAAGATTTGGTTATGACTTTCAAGTTTCAACAAAATCTGGTCTCTTAGAAACTGCTGTCGATTCTTGACTTTCGACAGTATTCTATGTTGTTCAAAGTCTTCGCTTGACATTACGCAGGAAGACATCTCAATGTCAAAATGAGCTTTGGCAGTCAGTGTTGGTATTTTCCGACGCAAAATTGGGCTTTTTTAATCCTTTTTAATTTAGTGTCTTTAAGAATCAATCGCAATAGCACTAAAATAAATTTATATATTGAAACGAAGGAAGCAAGGATTATGGTACAACACCGTTACTTAGGGTACTAAGACTAATTATGATTGTACAATCTCTGTC
Source organism: Taxus wallichiana var. yunnanensis (assembly GCA_018340775.1). Lineage (NCBI taxonomy): Eukaryota > Viridiplantae > Streptophyta > Pinopsida > Cupressales > Taxaceae > Taxus > Taxus wallichiana. The sequence goes on from CM031237.1 coordinate 117,870,762, forward strand.
ATTAAGGGGCAGAACAATCATCTCTGTGTTCCTCCGCACTATCATAAATTTCCAATCTCCTTAATCTTAATTAATCCAGTGTAATGCCCCGTTTGTTGTCGACTTCTGTTTTTGTTTCCTGGCCTTTTTTTTGCGAAGTTAATTTAGATTCCTTTCTATCTTTTGTATCTCCTTGTGTTTTCATTGTGCATGCTAGTTGTTGAGGGTGCCCCGTAGTGTCTTTTCAAGAATTTGCATTTTAGGCTTATCAAATTTTTGATTATGTGGTTTACTAGTGACGCTTTTGTATATAGGCTCAAGGATTTAATTTTTAATATGTCTAGGCATTTTGTTTTTTTTTTCAAATCATCTCTTAGGCGTCTCGTGGTCCCTGTGTGGCTTGGTGGGACCGTGAATTGTTCGGGTGCTCTTGTAACTTCTTTTATTTTTTATTAATATAATGTGCTTGCGTATACTTGGTGAGCTTACCTTGGTTGGTAGAGATCTTTATTTTATCCCTTAAACATTGAATAAGGAGGGGCTTGTTTTGGTTGGTGGCGCCATGGCATGGTGAGGTAATGTAGCTAAATTATGAACAAACTTGATATACTTGCAAATAATGTGAACTCCAAAAGAAAATAGATCTCCTTCTTTGTTATTCAATAATGAATTACAATCTTTCCTAAATAGGAAAACAACTCCCAACTCGAGTTTCCAAGAAAACTCTAACTAACTTGAATAAATCTACTCTAGGTGGCGGAAAGTTCTATTTTTAGCAGTTTACTAGAACCTGCTATTCTTAGTAAGTTCGCATACTTATTCATGCATGCACAGAAATTGCCATGCATCTTTTACATTACTAAATTAGAGGAATTGCCAACTTTCTAACTCATAGTGCAACTAATAGACTAAAATTAACTAATGCCCAAAAATAGGAAAAAATTGAACTACAACTTAAATCCTAATTTTCAGCCTCAAGATGGTGGATTTAGGGTCCAAAAATGTGTCGAAAATTTCCCCAAGCTGGTAGGGTGAGCTGCTACTTTGCGTTCATCTCATCGAAACATGTGGTTTAAAAAAAAAAGGGACTCAAACGGACACCGGAACTAAAGTTATGACCTTGTCAAGTTCCTGCTAATTTTGGCACATCATTCTCCCCTGCTTGAAAAAAATGCAGCTCCTACAAGTTGTCTTCTTCAAACTGCTTCCATTTATCTGCATCCAATTTCTTAATCTCCCACTCTATGACCCAAGTATTGTCCTCTTGTTCAGTCATCTCCAATGTACCAAATATTTGTTGTATTTCCCATGTCGCGTGTGCATTATTTTCTTATCTAGAATTTGATCCACTTCTTCTTTCTTCTTCACCGAAACCTGCTACCTCCAATCTACTACTTCATCAATAACATCCCCTTTTGCACCATCCCCATGAAAAGAAAAAAATCAAACATTAAACACTAGAGAAATATCAAAATTCCCCTGGCAATTCTACCTCATAAGCATTATCATTTTTTTTTCACGATTTTAGGAACAATCATCTTGTACTTAAATTTCTTATAGGTTCATTTTGGAAACCTTTCCTTCCATAGATATACCATAACAAACTCACCAACTCAGTAAATACCTTTCTCCATCTCGTGCACATCTGTTATTTTCTTATACTTATCATTACTATTCTCGTAGCTTCTTCAACACTCGCTTCCTAGAATTGTTGTATATATTTGGCAAATGCTTCGCATCATCACCGACTCTGCTTTATGAACTTGTACATGTACCAAATTTAACACCCCATTTGGATTACTACCATACACAAATGAAAATGGATACTTTCCTATGGATCTATTTATGAAACTATTATATGCAAACTCAGCTTGTGGTAATGCTAAGTCCCATTGTTTCAGATTCTCCCCAACGATGCACCTTAATAGGTTTCCCAAACTCTTATTTACCACCTTTGTTTTCCCATAAGTCTGAGGATGATAGGCACTACTGACTTTTAGTTGAGTTCCCAATTTCTTCCATAAAGTCCACCACAAGTGACTTAAGAACCTTGTGTCCCTACCTAAAGTAAAGGTTTTTGGAACACCATGCAAACGAACAACTTATCTAAAAAACAAATCAGCTACGCTTGTTGCATCACTTGTTTTCTTGTAGGCAATAAAATGAACCATCTTATAAAACCTATCAACAACCACAAAAATTGAGTCATTACCTCCTTGTGTTTTTGGTAATCCCAAAATAAACTCCATACTCAGATCTGTCCAGGATCCTTTAGGAACATGCAACGGCATATACAACCCTATATTTTGTGCATGGCCTTTCGAGACTTGGAAAATTTGACACCTCTCCACATATCTTACAACATATCCTTTTAGCTTTAGCCAATAGTATTTCTCTCGCTACCAAGGATATTGTCTTATCTTCACCAAAATACCCATCCAATCCTCTCGCTATGCAACTCTTTCACTATATTCTCTCTCATAGACCCAACTCGAATACATAGTTAGCATCCCTGTAATAGCTAGCCATCCTGTAAAATGTACTCATCCTAGACATCTCTCGCATTGTCTAACAATGGAAGAATTTACCTTTCAACAATATCCTTGAAATTAGAATCATAAGAATACAAACCCTTTATTTCTTCAAAACCCACCACCTCATTTTCCATAGTGCTAAACAAATTCACATGCCTACTCAATCCATCCGTGACTTGATTCTATTTTCTCTGGATTTATGTTTTAGCGAAAAAGTATAACCTTGCAAAAATGATACCCACTTTGCATGCCTATTATTCAAAATCTTTTGGGTATTCACATACTTGAAGGCTATACGGTTTGTAAATAACAAAACTCCTTATGCACTAAGTATGCCTCCAATGCCTTAATACTTGTACAATTGCATAAAATTCCACGTAATAAGTAGAGTAGTTCTTTCTTACCTCACTCGGTTTCTAACTAAAGAAAGCTACGGCTTTCCACCTTGACTTAGAATAGCACCAATACCACACATGTGAGGCATCAAAATCAACCTCAAACACTTTAACAAAATCTGGTAGTGCCAAAATGGGTGCCTCTGTCACCTTCTTCTTCAAGAACTGAAAATTATCCTCAATTGACTTTGTCCACAAAAACTCCCTTCCTTTTGTGCATTTTGTTATAGGTGCTACAATACTGCTGAAATTTTTAATAAATTTTTTGTAAAATGTTGCAAGACCATGAAAGCTTCTTACCTTTGTTATACTCCATGGAGTAGGCCATTAAATAATTGCCTTTATCTTTTATAAGTCCATCTGTACCCCATCTACTAAAATAATAAAGCCCAAGAATACCAAACTCTCTTGCATAAATGTGCACTTCTTCATATTTGCATAGAGTTTATCTTTCCTTAACACTTCAAATACGACCCTTAGATGCCTCAAATGTTCTTCTTTAGTTTTACTAAAGATCAAGATATCATCAAAATAAACCACAACAAACTTACCATTATACTCCCGTAGCACGGTGTTCATCAGCCTCATAAAAGTGCTAGGTACATTGGATAACCCGAATGACATCACCAACCACTCAAATAATCCATTTCCTATCTTGAATCATGTTTTCCACTCGTCTCCTTCTCTAATCTGAATTTGATGATAACCACTTCGATGATCAATCTATTAGCATAGTCTACGTACTTGTTTTTTTATTATTAGACTAGTTGTTCTATCTATTCCATTATTCTCTCCTTCTTATTTGTAACCTCTCCATCCATTTAGGGGAGTCTTGTTTATTCCCATACCTATAAATAATGTACGTGGGTTCTTTGTTCTACAGAATAATATGAGATAACATATCTCTATTCTTTCTCCTTTATTTTTGCCTCACAGTTTGGTATCAGAGCATCAAATACTCTGACCTATGTGTGTGCATTTGAAGAGTAAGGGCACTCAACGTGGAAGCAAGCTGCGTGAAGGAAGACTTGCATGAAAACTTGTGTGAATACATCTTGTCACTAGAAGTTGCATGGAGGAGTCTTCAGGAAAGAGAGAAGATCAACCTGCAAAAAAAAAGACAAAGAAGTAGCAAATGTGAAGACTTAAAGTCTGTTGTGTGTAAATTTGGTGTTCTGTGTGAATATTCACCTACGTGGATTATTTATCTCGCTCGTGGATACGTGGAGGAGGAAGCGCATGGAAGATATCGAGTGGTCTCGTATTAAAATTCTTTGATCAAGTATTTCTGCGTGGAGATTCTTTCAACCTACGTGGAGATATACTTACGTGTGGAAAATTGGATATTAATCCCCCTATTGTGTGGAAGAACTTTACTCTTATTCATTGTAGAAATCTTCAAACAATTTCTACGTGGAATATATGTTGTCTTCAGTGATGCTTGCATGGAAAACTGCACGTGAGTAGAAGAAAAGTGCATAGAAATCGAAAGCATGTCTGGAAATGTTGTTGTGTTTCTCCTGCACTAAAGATAAGAATTCTCGTTGATACGTGGTGATTGGAGCTTTCAATCTTCCTGGAGGAAAATCAGAATAAAATACTTCTGCATGGAAATTGTGACCACATTTGTGTGGATGAAAGAATAATTTCTCACTGCTGCGCATGGAGAGGAGAGAGGATGTGTGGTGTGGACAGAGGATCTTAAGCCTGCGTAGAGAAGAGATAGATCTTCAGCCTGTGTGGTGCTGCGTAGAAGAATCCACAACCTGCATGGTAAGTCCAAAAGCTACATGTAACGACAAGAAGAAACTCACTTGCTACCTGAAGGTTATCTTTTGCTACCCTCTACGTGGAAGTTTGATACTGGCAACGTGAAGCTGATCCTACAACACTTCGCCGAATGTTGAGTGTAGACAATTCGATAGAGTGCTTCAATAACATGGTAACCACAACTGAAATCTAGAATATCAACTCGCTAGTCTAGTGAGAACACCGTGAAGAAGCTCCTGAGAACTCCAGGTTCTACTTTGCTTTGCTGAACGAGCTTGAATACCGCAATCTAGCATTCGACAAGCTAGTTCGAGAAGGACTTCTTGAATACTTTCTTTTCGACATTAGCTGCCAAGCAAAGCGAGTATGGGAAGAATTAGAAGCCGGGTACGACGCTGAATATGATGAAAAAGAAGAACACCTTACAAAGCATCACCATCTCACAACAAGATGAATATCACGAGCATCTACAAGCCAGTAATTCTCATGAGTAAGTCAAAATTGTAATAACTCTTGAAATAAATAAATAAATATTATTTTTTACTACGATGTCTACTCCGAAGTTACTTCTGTCCGATGCTCAATTGCTCAAAGGGTCCAATTTTGTGGCCTAGAAGACAAAAATTAAGACAATCCTTCAGTTTGAAGGATTATGGGGAATTGTCACAGGGTCTGTGCCCGCTCCCACAACCCTCGATGAACTAATAAAATATGAAATGGCTAGTGCTAAATCCTTGATGTTGATAATGCTCAATATCAGTGATGATGTGCAACCACATGTTAGGAATGCAGAGAAACCCAAGGAGGCCTAGGACAAGTTGGCAACCATTTATGAAGCCAAAAATCAGACGAAGATACTTCATCTTCAGTCAAAACTGCACACCCTCTCTATGGGGTCAGACGAGAAAGTGAAGAAATTCTTATGTCGCGTGGCTGAGCTGAGATCGGAGTTATTAGCACTCGGTGAAATGGTGGATGATAAACTTCTCATCGCAAACACCTTGAGACCACTCCCTTCTCAATTTCGAGTATTCATTACAACACTGAATGTGTCTAAACAAACAGTGACATTTGAAGAGCTTATGAATTTTTCTGTAACAGAAGAGGCCATCACTTCATCCCATGAGGAGTTTTAGGATAAAGCCTTACCGTGGGCTTAAGAATTGGAAGGGTCCCCTAGAGAAGCCAATTCAAGTGCAACCAAAAAATAGTAGAAAGATCAAAAGTCAAAGAGATGGTGTCACATTTGCAGAACCAATACTCATGACACTGATCACTACTGGCATAATAGCTTGAAACATGGGTCTTCAAGCCATACAAGCACATCCGGGTACAAATATTTTCAAAATTCCAAACAACGTCCCCGCTGGAGAAAGCACAAGGGACATCTCATAGCCCAACAAGAAGATGATGAATCTAATGAGGAGACATTAGAAGGAGCCCATTGTGGTAAGAACCTTGTACTCGTCTCTCAAAATTCTCAGCCCACAAAGAAAGTCTGGTTGATAGACTCGTGCAAGCAAGCATATGTCAGGTGACAAAAAGCTATTTGATTCACTACACGAAGAACCAACTGGAGATCAAGTTCGGATAGCGGATGACAAAGAGTACATTGTAAAAGGAATAGGGAATGTCACCATTCCTCTGGGACCACGAAAATGTACACTTATAAAGGTACTATATGTTCCTGGCTTGACTAGCAACCTCTTGTCAATTACTCAGCTCTTGAATCATCACCTTAAGGTAGAATTTCTTGTTCAAAATGGCATTAAATCATGCTTAATCTCTCGACAAGGTACGATTCTTACTAAAGCTTTTGTAAAAGATAAGTTATTTGCTTTATATATTATTTCATCTTCTACATGTAGCTTTATCTCGCTTCAACAATAAAATCAATACGCCCTATGGCATTTTAGATATGGACACTTGTCTGGTTCGAGTTCATTGCACTAGATGAGTTCAAAAGCAATGGTCCATGGACTACCAAAATTGTCCAGTTCCTTTCCTATTTTCCCTAGATGTCTTACAGGAAAACAACACAGAGATCTGTTTCAAGTGAGCACCTTCCATGCCAAGAAGTGTTTGAAGGTAGTTCATACCGATTTGAACAACCCATTGCTTGCTTCATTTTCAGGATATAAGTACTTCCAACTATTCAAGAATGACCACTCTCACAAGATGTGGGTATATTTCCTAAAGAAGAAAAGTGAGGCTCTTCAACACTTGCAGAACTTCTATCATCATGTTGTCAAAGAGTCCGGACAACCACTTCTTCTACTCCACTCAGATCGAGGGGAATTCACATCAAATAAGTTCTTGGCCTTCCTAAACCAACAAGGCATTAAGCAGCACCTGACTACTCCCTACACACCCCAACAAAATGGCATTATTGAGCGTCGCAATCACATAGTGATGGAGATGGCTCATTGCATGCTAACAATAGCAAAGCTAGAGGAACACTATTGGGCTAAAGTAGTATAGACAGTTGTATATCTTCTCAACAGGGCACCAAAAAATATTCTATAGAACAAAACTCCAGAAGAGGTATGGAGTGGTAGAAAGCCATCAATTTCTCATTTGTGAGTATTTGGTTACACAACATACATTCATGTCCCAGCTCAAAAGAGAAATAAGGTTGAGCCAAAAACACTCTTGTGTATCCTTCTTGGATACAGTACTACCTTGAAGGCATACCGTCTCATGGATCCTGAGACAAATAAAATATACGAGAGTCGGGACGTGGTTTGTGATGAGTCATCCTTTGACTCAATAGTATCAACAGAAGATCCTCTTCCAACCACATCTCACCGATTAGTCTCCAAATCAGATAATGAGCTAGAGGAGACTACTTAGAGAAAAGAAATGCTGCCAGAGAGAACTATTTGTTGACCTTGGAGAACTAAAGAATGTAAATCCACATCAATCGACATGAAAATGACACAGTTCTTCTCAAAAGAAACCAAGTTCTGTCCGAAGTGGGTACAAAGCACTATCAAGGACTCACATTTGTAATAACTCCTAGATACATCATCCGGAGTCAAACAAGAAATGAGGTAAACTTTGCACTCATGAGTTCACTGATGAATAGCTCCAAGCCAGATAATGTTCATGAAGCAATCAGTCAACCTCAGTGGAAAGAAGCCATAGATACAGAATATGACTCACTCATGAAAAATCAGACATGGGAACTTGTCAATCTGCCTATAGGAAAGAAACCCATATGCTGCAAATGGGTTTTTAAGACAAAATATAAGGCAGATGGATCCATCGACAAACATAAAGCATAACTTGTAGTAAAAGGATATGCTCAGAAAGAGGGCATTGACTATGAAGAAACCTTTACACCCACTGTGAAGATGAAGACCATCAGAGTAGTTTGCGCACTTGTAGTACATAAAGGATTGAGACTTCAGAAGATGGACGTCAAGAGTGATTTCCTAAATGGTGATCTCAAAGAAGAAGTATACATGACCCAACCTAAAGGATTTGTTGATGAAGAGAAGCCTAAGAAGGTATGTCATCTCATCAAATCACTTTACAGATCAAACAAGTTCCTGTGGCATGGTATATCAAGATCAACAATCACCTTTTGCAAAGCATGGGTTCACTCGTAGCCCCTCAGATTAAAATTTGTATATAAAGAATGTAGGAAAATAAATTTTCATTCTTGTTGTATATGTAGATGATCTTGTGATCACTGGAAGTTTAGAAGATCAAAGTTGATATTATAAAGAATGATCTCAAAAGAACCTTCGACATGACATATTTAGGGCTACTACATTATTGTATTCGCTTGGAGATATGGCGAAAGGAGCATCACATTTTTGTCTCCCGAGAAAAGTACGCCAAGGCACTCCCGAAAATTATAGAATGTTTGACTGTAAACCTATATCCACTCCCATGGAAAAAGGCTTGCAACTTTCAAGATTCTAGGACTCACCTCAAGTAGACACTACTCTCTACAGGAAATTTGTTGGAGGGCTCATCTACTTGACATATACGGACCAGATCTCCGCTTATGTTATCGGTTATCTTTCGAGGTTCATGCACGCAGAGCCAAAGAAATGTCACCGGAATGCAAAGAAAGCATGTTTTGAGATATGTCTGAGGAACAACTGATTATGGTCTGGAATATAAGAAGAATGATCAATTCTTCTTATAGGGATGCGTCAACTCGGACCACGCCAGATCTGTTGATGACAGGAATTCAACTACAGGATACATATTTCATCTCAGATCTGGACCTATCTCATGGATAAGAAAGAAGCAGAATGTTGTTTCTATCTCATCCACAGAGGCAGAATATCGTGCCGCATGAGGAGCTATGTGCAAAGTGATATGGATATGTCACATTTTGGATGACCTCGGAATTCCTGAAAAATAGTCACCTATTCTCTATTATGACAATCAGAGTGTGTTGAAGCTCGTGCAGAATTTAGTATTTCATGAATGAACAAAGCATATTGAAATTGACTATCATTTCATTCGAGAGAACGTCTTGAACCATCAAATTGACCTCCAAGATTGTCCCACTGAAGCACAAGTTACCAAAATTCTCACTAAATCTCTTGGCAAAGTGAAATGTGAACTTTTCAGGGGTCACATTTGCAAGAATAATGTAATAAGGGGGGGAATGTTAGCATAGTCTACATACTTGTTTTTTATTATTAGACTAGTTGTTCTATCTATTCCATTATTCTCTCCTTCATATTTGTAACCTCTCCATCCATTTAGGGGAGTCTTGTTTATTCTTGTACCTATAAATAATTTACATGGGTTCTTTGTTCTACAGAATAATATGAGATAACATATCTCGATAGCAGGAGCAGGAGATAGATACAGAACAGCACAAGACAAAATAATATTCGAATGTATTCAATGTGTGTTACATCAAACAAGAGTGCCAAGCCTTATAAAGGCTGCGGGAGGAGAGAAGGAGAGAGGACAGTTATAACTGTCCATTAATTGTCCATTAACAACAATGGATTAAACTAATGCTTAAACAAATGCTAACATTCCCCCCCTTAATACATTGTTCGTACAAAGATACATTTCCTGATGATAGGTCCCCCCCTTAATGAGAACACCGCAAAGAGGGTCTTCACACGAGCATGTGCCTACATGGTCTCACATGGTTTTTCTAAGGTTGACCAGAAACCTAGAGGGATAGGAACACTTTCCGACTGTTCACCTCGGTGGTTTTATAGGATTACCATGAACTAAGAGGATTTTACCTCGGTGGTTTTACAGGCATACCACGAACCCAAGAGGATGATACCTCGGTGGTTTTACAGGATTACCATGAACCTAGGGCGAGTACCATGCACTACTTTTAGTGATTTTTGTTCCCCATGACGCTCTTCAATTAGAAGGTCCCAAATAGGAAACTTCGTATCATTTGTACTTTATTGAATAAAAAACAACATGAACACGACACAAAACTGAAACTGAAATAAACAAGCCAAAAATTGAGGAATAGGTCCTCAATACCTACTTCTGCCACAATCTCTGTTGGCGGCCTCATCGCTTGTGGCTTGCAAGAGGTCGCTGGATTTCCTCCAGCCTCCGTTATCCTCCGTCCTCCTGTAATGTATTTCTACTTACTTCACATCAGAATTTTCAACACCTTCAACATCTGGCGGGTCTTTATCAATTTTCATTACACCCATTATATTTTTCTTGTCTACACGAACATCAATAATGAAAGCAAGGCTATCGTTGTCCTCAATTTTCTTTATTGTAGACTCGGTTGCGAGGAGATAGTTCAACACAGTGTAATGATCAAGTTTCTTTCTACAAAGTGTACTGAGTGGAGAATATCTGGGATTACAAGGCGTCTTCTTCTTGAGAGTATTTGCAGAAAATATATATTTAACATATTTTACCAATACAACAACATCACAAGTTGCAACCATAACACTGTTGATGGATGACGCAATGAATGGGCATACACTCTCCAAATTTTCCCTAATTCCATTGTGCGTTGGTTGTGTGGTTGATCTGTCACATTGCTGGATGAAGAAATCATGTAGGTGTAATATGGAGACAGCCATACGAGCTTCTTTGGGAACCGCTAAATCCATTTCTGATTTGATAATGGCAAGACAGTTTCTCCTAACGCTGCACGCTACACATTCTTCCTCTTGATCTGCACGCTTCTCCTAACCTACACGCTAAACATTCTTCCTCCTGATCAGTCTCTGCAGAAAATGGTTAGAGACAGTTACAAGATGGTTGAAATCAAAATTTCAACTGTTTGAGTCTTCCACGCCTGCACACTCTGAAATCTCTTTCTTGTTTGTTCTCCAACCCGTTTCTCCTTTTCCTTCACGCGGCTAATAAAGAAAGAATATTGGGAAATTTCCACACAGAAGATAGAGGATCACGTGTTGGCTGATAATCTCCATGCTGGTCTCTTTCACGCAGCCTTTTCTACTACAATTTCATATAGCAGATAATTCACGTGGGCTCGAATAATTCTTCTCTACCTCTCAGATAAAAACAAAAAACTCAATCTAGTTCAGAACCGGACGAGATTAAACTAATCTGTCATCCTCCTTGGCGTCTTAGCGCTATCATCTCTTATGGTCGCTACATCTTCTCCTTCTCACGTTTCTACCTCCTTTGGACACATCCCCGGCTCTGATACCAATGATAGCAGGAGCAGGAGATAGATACAGAACAAGACAAGACAAAATAATATTCGAATGTATTCAATGTGTGTTACATCAAACAAGAGTGCCAAGCCTTATAAAGGCTGCTGGAGGAGAGAAGGAGAGAGGACAGTTATAACTGTCCATTAATTGTCCATTAACAACAATGGATTAAACTAATGCTTAAACAAATGCTAACAATATCTCTATTCTTTATCCTTTATTTCTGCCTCACATAATCTTGGTGAAATACCTAGATCCAACAAGCACATCCATCATATCATCAAGGCAAGGTATTGGGAACCTATACTTGATTGTAATTTTATTGATTACTATGTTATCTATGCACATTCTCAATGTTCCATCCTTCTTTTGTGTTAATAAAGTCGGGTTGCACACAGACTCATGCTATCCCTTACGACCCCCTTTCGCATAAGCTCTGCCACTTGCCTATTCAAATCTGCATGCAATGTTGGGCTCATCCTATAAGCCGCTTGATTTGGGAGTGAAGACCTTGGAATAAAATCAATATGGTGTTGAATATCTCTTTTGGGTGGTAATCCGTCTAGTAGCTCATCAAGAATAACATCAAAAAATTCTTCTATTAATTTTGTTGTTTCTACTGGTATTTGTGCACTTGCAAGTTCATCCTTATTTGCGAATAGTGTATAACAAATCCTGGTTGCCCTTTCCTCCTTCACAAATTCCTTTGTAGAAAGAATATTTTCAGCCTTCCCCTCTTCCCTAAGAGGTAGAAAAAATATTTTTGTGCCATCCTTCCGAAAGTATAAGTATTCTTTCCCCCATCATGAATAACTTTTCTATCAAATTTCCATGGTCTTCCTAGTAGCATATGACATGCATCCATAGGAATAACATCACACCAAATCTTATCCTTATAATTGTTCCCAATAGAAAAGATTATTAAACATCTCTTATCAATAGTAACTTCATTACCCTTCTTAAACCATGTAATACGGTAAGGGTTAGGATTCTTCTCACAATGCAGACACAATTTATCGACCATCTCATTTGAAACCATGTTCTCACAACTAACACCATCAATAATAACATTACATACCTTTCCTCCTGAAGTGCATCATGTTCTGAAAATATTTGTACATAGCCATGCATGCCCCTTGATCTACTTTCTTGGAGAAATTATCATCCTCTTGATCATCATATTTTCTCCAACATCTAGTGGAATTTCCAGGTCCTGTTCATTTTCTACTTGTTCAAAGCTTCAACAATATTTACTCTTGGAGCATCTACTTTCCTCTTTTCATGTGTATAAGTATGCGGGCATTCAAAATCCGAATGCCCTTCTTCACCATATCTATAACAAACAAATGGTCTTCTTGGAGCCTTCCATCCTCTATTCCCAGCATATCCTCTACCCCTAGAAAATCCTCTTCCTCTTTGTTGATTCTAGAAATCTTGTTTCATATTCTCTTGCTTTTCCAATCCACGAGATGATTCTCCCTACCTTGGCGAAACCATCTCATCCCCGAAAGGAAGATGAGGCCCCCTATTCATTCCAGGTGATCTCTTAAAACTTTGACGATTTTATTTTTCCTCAGCCTTTAAGGCTAACTGATAGGCATCCTCCATGCTCTTAATCATATGCATACTTATCTCATCTTGAATAGAAAATTTTAATCCATTTACATTCCTTGCAGCCATTTGTTCATCATTTTCTTCATGTTCTACACGGATGGACAACTTGTAGAACTCATCTGTGTATTCTTGCACTATTTGTAAGTTTCTCTCCGAGATTCGGAAACCTCATGTAAAGGGTTTGTGCTTAATCAACAGGAGAAATTTATCTTTCATCTTCTTCTCCATATTACTCCACATCCTAATTATTTCTTTCCCTTTCTTGACCACTCATTCTATAGGTGATCCCACCATAACATAGCGTGACCTTTCAATTTCATGCATGAAAATTTTACCTTCCTTTCTTCTTACATAGCCTTCCACTAACAAAATTTCCCCATGCTAGTCAACCAGTCTATCAGCTCCACTAGTTTTAAACTACCACCATACTCTAAAACATCAAATCTTATCCCATCATTCTTTCCTTCTAATGCTCGAAGCATCCTTTCTTCAAAAGCTAATGGTGGTGCTTTCATTTCCTCCTCTTCACAAACATATTCTTCATCTGTGTCATCTCCACCTTGATTTCCTCTCTAGGTTATCATTGCAGCAAGTGCAACAACTTGCCTCTGTAGATCCTACATATTTCTATTCATCTGTGTAATACCACCTCCTCTTCCTCTTCCTCTTCTTGCCATTTTTTTTTAAAGACTTCGAACCTGCTCTGATACCAAATAATATAGACAAATTATGAACAAACTTGATATACTGCAAATAAAGTGGACTCCAAAATAAAATAGATCTACTTCTTTGTTATTCAATAATGAATTACAATGTTTCTTAAATAGGAAAACAACTCCAAACTTGAGTTTTCAAGAAAACTCTAACTAACTTGACTAAATCTACTCTAGGTGGTGGAAATTACTATTTTTAGTAGTTTACTAGAACTTGCTATTCTTAGTAAGTTCGAATGCTTATTCGTACAGGCACAAAAATTTCCACGCATCTTCTACATTACTAAATTATAGGAATTTCCAACTTTCTAATTCATAATGCAACTAATAGACTAAAATTAACTCATGCCCAAAAATAGGAAAAAATTGAACTACAACTTAAATCTTAATTTTCGGCCTCAAGATGGTGGATTTTGGGCCTCGAAAATGTGCTTTGAAACTTGCCCCAATCAATAGGGAGGGTTTTCATTGTGTTCATCTCATATAAACAAGTGGTTTAAAAAAGGACTCAAACGGACACCCGGATCTCAAGTTATAACCTTGTCAAGTACCTACTAATTTTGGCACATCATGAGGATTTGTTGAAATTAAAATTTTGAAACTTTTATTACCTACCATCCACCGCTACCTTGGATGAATAGGTATATTTGCATGGACCTTTTAATAGCTAATTAAATGGTGGATTTATTTCAAGAACCCGCCGACTCTACCTCTCTTTATTGTCTTTAATAAAATTTATGTGGGTTTTGTGGTGGGTTGGAAACATCATTTTGATGTTGGTCGCTTCCATGTAATGGTTGTTTCATTCAAAATATTCCCTCTCTTTTTTAGTGTCCTATACATGCCATCTTGGCTTGATGCGTGTGGGACTGGTGAGGTTTTTGTTGGGTTATGTTAAAAAACACAAAAACAAAAAAAAAAACTCCAAAATAATGCAGTTCGCAGTATTCTTGTTAGCCTCTTGCTACCTTTTTCTCCTTGTCATGCCTTTCAAGGGGAGCCTGGAGTAACATTTTAACTCTCAACAAGCATAGGAGAAAGATATGTGTTGTTGTTGCTTGCATGTTAGACGGGTGTACATTTTGGAAGCTTAAATCGGGCATGATAAGCCTAACCATTGCAATATCTTGCTATCTTTAACAATCCCATGAAATGAAATGTTCTCTTCCTGAAATGACATCTTGATTTGGTATTTTTGGTTGTTTTTATTATTTTCCTTGATAGTACTAGGTGTCCCTTTATGTTTCTCTAATTCTCTAGTTCTAAATGACTTTGTTTGCAAAATAAAATAAAATAAAATAAAAATGGATCTACACATGGGTTATTTTTCCCTACCTCTCGGTTTTTTTTTTTTTCTTCTTGTATCTTTGAACAATTTTTGGATGGTATGTGTAATGATTTCTTGTTCCCCATGTTGGAAGATATTTTCTGTAGTTTCCTTCGAGTCTTTATTCTAGTAAAATTTCAATGGAGGAATTTTTAAACCTCAAGTTCGTATTATTGGGGTTTGCAAAATATTGTTGAAAATGAGCCCTTGACTACCGAATGTGAGTAGTAGATATTGATATATTTCCTCTCGTATAGAGACATGGAAGGAAATTAGTGAATCGTTTGTGTAAAACAAATATGGTTTTGGCTACAAATAGTCATGGGCATTCTATGATGTGTGATTGGTTTTTCTATCTTGAACTTGTAAATAAAGTTTGTATCATTTTTTAAAGGGTTACATTGTGGTTAGGAGAAATACACTCTGGTAGAATCAAGTAATTGTTCTTCTCTGAAGATGACCAAATTAAATCTTTCCTTTGCATCTTCGCTTGTGGGTCTAGCTTGATGGGTTGTCTGTTGTAACCCTACACCCAATTTTTATTATTAATTTAACTCTTCGTGATCTTAGTCTTAGAAGTGAGAGAGAGGGAATTTAAGTGAGCACAACAATTTTTTTGGGCCCTGGGTCCATCCATGTCATCAATCACGGACATTAAGTCTCTCGATTTGGCTCAATTCATGACCTTAGAAACTTTTTTTGTTTCCTACAATCTAACTTGATCAAATAGTATTAAGAAGAATGTCTAACTATTGTACTTCGATATCGAAACCATTTCACCGATTTATATATTCCCCGCCAACTCTCTCTTTGGGTAAAATATTTTTCCTACATTAATGAATAAGAGGACAAACTATGAGACTGAGGAAATTGAGTTTATTTTATTTTCTATCATGAATAATCATGATAAAATGATACTTTGAAACTAGATCCTCTTGTTGGATAAATATATTATTAAGTTATAAATCTATTGGGAATGTTGGTTGAACAATAAAATAGGTAGTTGAATGGATTATAAGGATCTTTGATTGATAATTGTGAAAATATGTCACTACAGCCCACCTTATCATGTGATGTTGGAGTTGTATATGTCAATGCAATTAATGAAAAAGAAGTTGTGATTTGTAAGTGTTGGGCCCATAAAATATTGACTAATTAATAAAAGGCACATGGGTGCACAAGGCCTAAGTTAAGGGGTGGGCACGCTAGAAGAATGTGTGCAAGGTAGGATTCTAGGAGGGTTTTAGAAGGACCGTGTTACGCACTGGCAGAATAAGGTCTCGGGACTTAGCCATATTTGGCGTATTAGGTAGGACACGAGAAAAGCGTTACTCTCCTGTGCATGATGATTGGATAAGGTGCCATCCTCGGCGACAGCTGGTCTAGGAAGAAATATGCCTTGCGATGGAAGCTTATAGAAGGCCATCATGGAAAGGAGTGGAGAGCTTAGGCCCTGAGAAGCATGCTCCGTGCAGGGACCACATCTAGACACTTGGTGATGGATCTGAAGCCTAAAAAAGAAAAGTTGGCAGTTCAGGAGACCTATAAATACAAGTTCTCATAGAGAGATTGAAAAGAGGAGATCAATAGAGATCGGAGCTCTGCAGAAATGCCACGAGGAATTATATTGGGTTCGGTAGATAAAATAAAGGAGAAGGATGCATCAAGGGGCTTGGGATTGTAAATTTTCATTTGAGAGCTAAGGAATGTAGATCAAGTTATGATGTATGACTTTGGTCTTTTATGCCTCATCCAATTAGAAGAAGCCACGTAAGTACCAAAAGAACCAATCAGAATTGAGCAGAGCTACAGGACAAAAATTGCCTTTTTGCCAAAAAAGCAAAAAGTGACAAGTTAAAACATTTTCCCACCATCTCGACCAACCAAAAGAAGCCACGTGACCACCGAATGTTAAGGAATAATTTTGACAGGAAATAGACACCCACTAGACTGTCAAAAACACAGAAATTCACCATTCATGCCCAGAATCTGATTTTTCATTGAGGATGTAATTTTTGAAACAAAACCAAGTGAATCATGGTTCCAAGCATCTTTTGACCATGGATTTGGATTTTTAAAGGCATAAAAATATAAATTAATCATTCTTGAGCTTCCATGGTCGGGAAAAATAGGAAAATGGCAAAGCCCGCTGATTTTTAACAAATTAGCGCAAACAAACAGGGAAAACTCAGAGACTTCTTCAAAAAAGGGCATAACAATGGATTTTGCAAACAATTCAAGGCATTCAAATGGAGGTAAAAGCTTCATAACATCCACATCGAGAGATAAAATGTTTCATAACACACAGATCAAAGGAAAATTAGGGCAAATGGTGTGAGATCAAAACGAGCACCAACACTAACAATAATGTGGTTCTATATGAATCAATTACAACCCAACTAAAGTTCTACTAAAAAAACCAAAAAATTAATGATGACTTTACAATGACACCGAAGAAAGTGATAGAATTTTCAAAAGTATATCATGCCCTATCGTGAATCACATGTTTGATAGCAATCTCAATAAATATCTATCCCACATAGTGGACATGAAATTTCACTACTACATTACCAAGGACATATCCGTTTACGGTTGATACGATGAGTTGCTTAATACACAATCCCTACCGAAGTACAACTTGGAAGTAGTAACAGCTGAATCAAGCATGATAACAACCAAAATCTCGCAAAGAAAATAGTTTTCTAATTTCTTCTTAGATAAGTCTGCCGAGTATAGATTTAAAAGGAAAACAAGCAAGTCGATGAACACAATAAACATAACCCCAAGAATTTTATTTGAGGAAATGGATCAAGGAGGGAATCGTAAGTTAAGAATATATGAACCCATAAAGGCTCCTTTTTCCAACATAAAAAGGATCTTCACAAACAAAATATGAAAACTAGAGACAAAATTGCTCAGCACTGAATGACAAATCCCAGCCACACATGAAATTTGAGTACAACCTGAAAAAATGACATGAACTTTGAAATTCCTTAACGAGGGGTCTACACGAAACCAAGGACATTAGAATCTCTAGAAGGCAATGTAAACACCAAAAAAAAAAGTCAATGGCCAAAGAGAGCAAGGCCCAGCTGAAACACATGTCATGCCAACTGGGAGACAAAAGAGGTAACTAAAATAATAGGAAGTTCACATACCCAAGAAAAAAATGTCAGGAATCTATCCCAGTATATTGCTTGTTGTCCCATGAAGGGGAAAAACCAAATAAAGATATCTAATCCCAGCCACTTATTCAATGAACTAGTTCGAAGTAGAGCCACTGATTTCCATCAACAAAACAAGGCCAAGTGGAGAATGAAAATCCCATTGACCTCACTAATGAGCACAACGCCCTTGGAGTAAAGATAAGATTACCACAACAAAATTCCCCATTTAATTATGTTGCAAGGGTACAAAAATCTAAACCCCGATTCTTCCAAAATTAATACAAAAGGATGTTCATGCAACCAATGGTATGTGGATTGCAACAAGACCAAACGAAACTCCAAGAGTGAACTCACATGTAAATTCAAATTTTTTTCACCCTTTTTTTATAAGCAAAAAAAATTGGTTTGAAACCAAGTAATCAGGGGAACAATGATATCAAGAAAAAACACTACTGTAAAACAACCATAGAACCTCAAGTAAAACACCATTTAAAAAATTAAGAAGAATTTATTTCATGATATTGTTAAAGATTGCATAAAGTCAAATGGGCAGTCTTTATCATGCCTGATAAGCTCCTGAGATTGCAGAGACATCCACCACACTCATGTAACAACAAAACAAGGTGAAAATTTCCGTGTTTTAGATTATTGGATGCCCAAATCCATTCAAGGCCATGTTTTTGCACCGGTAGGAGATAATACGGAAAAAAATTTTGAAAACCTGTGAAATACATAAGAATGGGAGTTTCAACGCCCTTTCAAATAACTCCAAACAAAAAATCCTCCCCAATACTCACGCGGCTAGACTATTTGGTGTTTAGACCAACAAAGAAAATCCCAATCACATTACCAAAAAGGGAATTAGGTCATAAATAAAATAATAAATGCAAAGTATGCATCTAACAGAGAAAATTAAATGGTGAGGTGCCTTCAAAAGTGGGAAAGGTGGATAGGTGCCTCCATTAAATTCACGATTAATTTTGGTCCCCAAAAATATTGGTGTCGCCCTTAAACTACCTCCACCTATCCACGCAACCAAATGTAACCATAGTTTGCTAAAGGTTTAGTTTTAGGTGGATGATCATTTTATTTTATTATTATTATTATTATTATTATTATTATTAGTATTATTTATTAAACTAAGCTTATAATTATTAGGTACCTTTTTATTAAAATATGCCAAAACACCTTTAGAGAGGTTTCAAAATTTCTTTAGAACTTTTAACAAGAAACATTATTAAGCATCCCATAAATCAAAAATACGATTAGTTCGCCAAAAAGAATGTTTGAAAAATAAATGTTACAAAAGACCCTCGGTAACCTTGTAAGCGCTATGACATAATGATATGGTGCAGTGTAAAGAAAATAAGGAAGTTAAGTTTAATTTGCAAGAGATATCTAAATTCCCTAAAGATAATGGGTATGCCTTGGATCACTGAAATTGATCCAAGGCATGACTATTCGAAACAAAAGTTGTAGCACACTACGGTACGGTAAAAAAATTTGTTACTAAGGTAACTTTCCCATAGCTCCAAAAGACCACGTCTACACCAAATAATTGGGTTCACAAAATTGAGTTTCATAACTCATCATAGGGAGTACTAAACAAAGCAATTCAATGTAACAAAGTGGGGTCAAAAGAAACAAAAATAATCAACATCGGAAGGGGCATTAGGAACTATTAAGTTTTGTGTGCTTCTATGGAATGTTACTTTTCCTACGAGGGTCTTTCACACTTCTTACTTAGGCCAGTTTCGCACCCACTAATCATCATTGTCTGGATGAATTTCTCAACACTTGCGACCATGTTTTTGGTCACTTGATGATGCACGCCTCAAGATCTTCACATGGAAAACTCAGTCTTCCCTACCGTGTCTAGAGCATCTTTTAGTCACTCTGCAATTGATACCCTTCACATACTACCCCCCATTGTTGCTGCCATTGATCCAAAGTTGCTCTCCTCTTGTTCTTCGTCATTACACCCACTTCCTTTCCACTTCCAATGTGTGAGGCCCCATTCACTCCTCTATCTTCATTAGATGACTTATACCTATCCAACATTGTTATTTTGTTTGTCGAGCCCCTCTTTAGAATGTGTATCTACCCAACCTCGGTTGTATTTTCATATAGTCCACTTGTGATGCACTACAGTTCCTCATCCATCTACAAGTACTTTGGAAGATTTCATCATCTCCACCTTGTTGGGAGTGCCTCTTTTGGGAGTCTTATCACTTCCACTTTTTCGAAGACCTTCATTGATCCACCCTCTCTTGTGGATCCCTTTTCTATTGTAGGGGTTTCTTTGTTGCCTTCACATCACTCGAAATCATTTTTGCGGTTGTTCACCTTCTTTACTCTGACAATTCTATGCATGTGGCATTACCTTCAATTCCTGGTGCTCCATTACTAGACCTATGTCACACTTCCATGGACCGAGACTCCTAGTTCTTCATTTTGGTGCCTTAATTTTCCTTCGCCGAGTGGCGGACTTCCAAGACTCCATTTCTATACTTCCTAAGGTCATGCACCAAGTTTAGTGTGGGTGGCTCTTCTTTAAACCAGAGGTAGAGGATCTCTTCATTAACATTCTTTTGGGATACTTCCTACGCTTTAGGCTTTAGATTTGTCCATGGCATCTTTTTCATCCCTCTCATCTTCTCTCTTCTTCATCTTTTTGAGAGATTTCCGTTTTGTACATGGGTACCTTTTCAAGATCGTCTATGGCCAAGACCCATATTTAGAATCCTTCTTAGATTAGAAAGTGGTTTATTCTCTTGTGGTGGATGTTTTTCCCACTAGGTTCTCCTTCACCGCTTGGGATTTATTTATTTCCATGGATACCTCATCGGCTTTATCCCGAGAATAATTTCTCATTTCCGACTTGCCAGCTCATCCTAAGTTATGATGAAGGGAGGGTGTTGGTGTGATTTATTTACCACATCATCATACGATTCATATCATTTAGGTGATATCATAGGTCCACATGTAATTTAGGGGTCATTATGAGATTCTCTTATGCGTTAGTACATCACATGTGTCATTGGGAGTTACACTTCTATTATGGGAATGTAACTCCACCTCTCAACTCGAGTTTTCATGATTCTAGCACTCAGCGTTACTAAACACCGCTTATATGTAAACCCCATTTGATCTACGAGATAGCGAGAGAGTTTGTGGATTTGAACAAGGTTCTTCCCGTATTTCGAATCTTCACATTTTCATTTACATGTCCGTTGATGTGTATGTTGTCCTTGTTATCCTCATGTTTCAGGTTTGAACCCTCTTACATGTTTGCCTCATCTCCCCTACAATTTTTTGTGGAGGAAAACCTAATATCCATTTGAATTGCTTTGGGAAAATTCTTGGAGATTGACTCAAAACATATTTGTATACTCACACTACATATGCTCATATTTTGGTAGATCTGGATACCGTGGTTGATCTACCGACCTTGATGGAACTAAGGGTGTTGGATTGAATTTGTTCCCAACCTTTGGAATATGAAGGGTTTCGCTTAAGATGTAGGAATTTTATTTAGGATTGATCACTTAGCTTCAGAGTGTAAGAGTGTGAAACAAAAGGTGAATAGGTAAATTTCTTGGTGGAAGGATGCTCAGCCAGACATGTTAGTTGTGGGAAGAGATACTGAGTATTCCTTGGAAGATTCAAATACTGAAGATGGTGAGAATCAACTTCTAGTCAAGACTCCTTCTCCCTCTGATCATGTGGGCTAGGTGGAATGATTTTTTCGCAGACTACTTTGGAGAATCCACTTCCTTAGTGAACGGTACATCTGATTTCATTAAAAAAGGTATCTTAAAGAAGAACTCAAATGTTGGAAAAAATGAGAGATGGGAGGCCTTTATCCCAATCAATTTAGATGAAAATGTAAATCCTAATAAGAGTGAGGGTTGGACACTTGTGAACATTAAAAATAAAGGAAAGAATCTCAAGACTCCTTTTATATGAACTTGAGATCCCATGGATGGACACCTCTTAGGTAATCCTCTCCTTGTTTTTGGCTAGGTTTGTTCTTTTGGGATTTAGAGTGCTCCTCGAGGATGGTCAAGTTTGTATGACTTGTTTCTAGTGTGCCTCTTTGTTTCTTGTTTCTTTACTAGACCGATATTTTTGTGGAGTATCGAGGGATTTTTTCTTTTGGTCTAGGACCATGCTTCACTTTGTACTTTGTTTTTATTTGTTGTATATATTCTCGATGTACTGGGGTTAATGGTCCCTTCAAAATAATTCTTGTTTCATTTTGGTTGTCCTTTGGCTTGAATTCATTTCTTGTACAAGGTTTTTTTGTCCCCTCAAAACCAAATCCTTATTACCTTATCTAAAAATAATTATAAATAATTATATTAATTTTTACTATAAATTAATATTAATATATTAGTATCATTTTTATGTATATTAACTTATTATAATTCATATATAATAATATAATGTATAAATTAACATTAATATATTATAATTTAAATTATAATATAAATTACAATAAATTTATTATATTATCAATTATAAACAATATTTTATAATGATTTATTATAAATTTATCGTATTATAATTTATTGTAATTAAGATTGCATTATAATTAATAATAATTTTTTTATATTAGAATTAATATTGTATAATAAAATTATATATTATAATAAATATATTGTTAATTATTATAAAATTAATAATTTTTAATATTAATTTGAGGAGCATTTGTGATGGGAGGAGCTGCGTCTTGGGCCGCAAAACTATTTGGAGATGCACACAAGGAACCGGTCATGCTCTTTCCATCTTGGAAAGATGATGAGACGTAATCGGGAATCCTAGGATAAATTATTGACAAAGAAAAAATAAGACTTAGATTCACACCGTTTGGTTGGTAGGATTGCAGGTCTTAGATCGAACATTGATTTTTTTCGTAAATTGGTTTCAAGGAAATGTGGTTGTAGGCTTGATGTCGTGGCTCTTGGTGGAGAAGGTTTTATTTTTAGCTTCTACGATGAGAGGGAAATGGAAAATTTTTTTCTTGGGGATCCTTGGTTTTATGGAAATGATGCTCTTAGCCTCCAAAGTGTTGGGAGCCAGATATGCCTCATGATTTTATTTTTCAAGCCCTTTCTGTATGGATCATCCAACCTTACTTGACCTTCGAGTTTTGGGAATCGAAAGTTTGTTTGGGGATCACTAGAGCCCCGGGAGTGTTGATAGCTATTTATTCAAAAAATAACTCTTGTGCCACATTGTTCTTTGCTTTTTTCTATATTAATGTCCCCATGGGTTCCAAAATACCTAAAATAATTTTCCTTGACTCCCCATAAGGTAGATGGGAACAAATTATGAAGTGGAATGTTCCTTTATATTCTGTAAGAAGTTTAAATAGGTTAGGTATGAGCAAAAGATGTGGTACTTGGATAATCCACCATTGCGAGAGTCTAAAATAACCTAAAAATATGATGTCTCTTCGGGGAGGTGTGGGAAATAGATGAGGAGGATACCGATATGGAAAGTAACTCTAATCCCTTTGTTCCTCTATCTTTTACGGATGACCAGGAGTGTGAAAAGTATGTGATGGTTGATCACGCAGGTGGCGGTTGGATGGTGGTGCAGTGTAGTGGGTTTATAGGTATGCTGCAAAATTTTCCCATATAGTTCACGATTATTCCTTACTTGATGTGATTCAGAGTCAGATAGGGGGACATCTCGAACTGTGGTAGATGGGAGCTTGACGGAGGAGAAGTGCGAAGCCAGTTAAGGTGACAGGGAGGATTGGTTAGGCAGGTGGGATCACCATAATTTTGAATAATGCTCCTCAATGGAATTTTTGGCATTTAATGTGCACCACTTGGGGGATTTAGGGCATCGAACTAACGTAAAAGCCTACCATTTAAATGTAGGATGGTTGATTTATTAAATGGAAAGATTGAAGTGATCCTTGGGACTGATATGGAAGAATTGTTAGGTTCTTCATCTCCTGGGAATGATGGTGTGGGATGGACGAGGGTTCATCAAAAGAAACATTTTGTCTTGTGAAGTTGCTATTGAGTTGTTTTTGTTGGTGAGCCTTGGTGTGTTAGTTTTATCTTTGGGTTGAGTCAAACCTCCTTGACTTTCCCTTAGGTATAGCTTATGTAATTTATTATGTATTTATTTAAAAGTGCGGTAATTTACTTTATTGTTTAATAATTTCTAATAATATAATTTACATCAAATTTATAATTTAGGTATAACTTATTATATTATAAATTATAAATAATATATAATACATAAAATAGTTATTAAATTTTAGGCCCTAATTTTAAATTATAATTATAAATGTAACAAGAAAAATACATTTATAATTATAATTTAAAATTTAAAATTTTAATTATTTATTATGAAAACTAAGTCACTCATATGTATTTTTGTTATGTAATCTTTTAATGTGTGTGGGCCCTAATTTTTCTTATGTAATTATTTAAGTGCAACATAGATTTTGTATTAATATTTATTTGCAAACCTTTTTTTCTGTTTTGAGGGTGTGACATTGGTATTCTACACTCCATATATACAATTGTAGATGTCTCTTGGCATAAAAATTCATTTACAAATTATCGATTACCAAAACAAGTAGTCAATGCTTTAATCTAAATTTCGTCTTTTCTACTTTGTCATAATTTTTTATTTACAAGTCAATTGATACTAGTGTCAATCCTTCAAACATGCCCAAATGAAAATGAAAGGCAAACATACCCTTTTGACATAATTTTTAATTTGCTATTCAATTCATGCTAGTGTCATAATTTTTTATTTGCAAGTCAATTGATACTAGTGCTAATGCTTCAAACACACCCAAATGAAACTAAAAGGCAAACATTTCTTTGTGATATAATTTTTTAATTTCCAAGTCAATTCATGCTAGTGTCATAATTTTTATTTGCAAGCCAATTTATACTAGTCCCACTCCTCAAAACACGCCCAAATGAAAATGAAAGGCAAACATATCCTTTTGACGTAATTTTTAATTTGAAAGTCAATCCATTCTAGTGGCATAATATTTTATTTGCAGGTCAATTGATATTAGTGCCACACAAAAATAAAAATGAAAAAAAAGATACCCTTTTTTTACATAAATTTTAACTTGCAAGTCAATTCATGCTAGTGTCATAATTTTTAATTTGCAAGTCAATTCATGGTAGTGCCAATCCTTCAAACACACATAAGTAAAAATGAAAGGCAAGCACTCGCTTTTGACATAAATTTTTATTAGCAAGTCAATTCATGCTACTTCGTTGCAATCCTTCAAAAACACCCTCATGGAAATGAATAACCGGTCTTCTCGATGAGTTCAACGGATAGAAAAGTTACTGTTCCGAAAATCCACCTTCAGTCACAATGCACAGGTGGAACGTATTCATTTTGAACGCAATAACTTTTACAGTATTTAATAAGATCCCACGATGCTGTGATGGTGCTTGTTTCCTCGCTTAGATTGTTCATGATGTTTAATATATTATTTGTTTCCGCAGACAGGGTAATATATTTGTATCTGTACTTACTTTATATCTGAGTTTGTATGGGCTAGCATTGTTGAATAGTAGTGCATACGGGCTTGAAGAAGATGGGGCCATACTGTTACAAATTAAGGATTCTCTATTGGGTGGTGTTACTGATTCCCTGCCAGACTGGACTAACGCCTCTTCTGATCCGTGCAAGTGGGAAGGAGTCAATTGCAGAAAAGGCAAGGTTATCTCACTTTCTCTCCCCAACAAAAAATTGGCCGGCCATATTTCTCTAATAATTGGGAAGCTTAGTCATTTGGAGAAGCTCGATTTTGGAAACAACAAAATAAATGGACATGTTCCTCCTGAATTAGGTAATTGCAGCGGACTTCGGCAGCTAAATCTATCAGCTAATTATTTAACTAGTGTTATCCCATCAAGTCTCGTCAACTGCAGCCTTCTCACTCTTCTTGATCTCAGTTCGAATAGTATCTCTGGATTCATTCGTCCGGAGTTGGGTGAATTGTCAAGCCTGTCGGAGCTTTTGTTATATGATAACAATCTGTCTGGGCAAGTGCCTGCATCTCTTGGTAAGCTTGCAAATCTTCAAGTTCTAAGAGCAGGTAAAACCATTTCGCCAGCTCCTTGCCACCTGAAATTGGAAACTGTACTAAGCTTACATATTTAAGCTTTGCCTACTCCAAGTTGAAAGGCCGAATCCCTGTGGAAATTGGCAACTTGACAAGACTGGAAGAGCTATATCTCTTCGATAACGACTTGACTGGATTTATTCTTTCAATTGCCAATTGCAGGGGCCTGCGAGTCTTTGCTGTTTATAATAACAATATACAAGGTCCTATTCCAAGAGAGATTGGCCTTCTTCGGCGCCTTCAAATACTTTGGATATACAAAAATAACATTTCAAGTCGTCTTCCAACTGAATTGGCCAACTTGTCTATGTTGCAAGAGATTGATGCAGCTGACAACAATCTCGTCGGAGGATTACCAGAGGAAATTGGTCGGTTGAAAAGCTTGAGTTTTCTTAGACTTTCTAATAACAATCTCTCCGGCAGGGTTCCTGCATCCTTCGGAAATCTTAAAAGCCTAGAAATTTTAGATTTGCAACAAAACCGATTTGATGGCATCCTGCCAGAAACAATCGGTTTTCTTCCCAATCTTATTGCGCTATACATCAACAGCAACAGCTTTCAAGGCCCGTTACCTGCATCGCTCGGATCTTTCAGTAAATTGGAGGTCGTTGACGCCTGTTTCAATTGACTTGGCGGACATTATCCTCAGGAGATATGTAAGTCTAAGGAACTCAAAATTCTCAATCTTTGTGATAACTTTTTGGTAGGAGATATTTCTGGCCTTTTCAAGAATTGTGTTTCTCTAAAGAGAGTTCGACTACAAAATAACCAGTTCAGTGGCAGCATCCCTTCAGATATTTCAAAGGTCTCCGGTCTGGGTTATCTGGAGATGTCGTTCAACAATATTCAGGGAGAAATACCAGAGGATCTAGGTCATCTGAACAACCTCACCAATCTCATTCTTAATGGTAATAATTTAAGTGGAGTTATTCCCCGTGAGATTGGGGGTGTCAAAAGCCTTGGCAGACTAAATTTGAGTGACAATAAACTGACAGGAAACATTCCTTCCCAATTGGGAAATCTCATTGGTTTGGAGAAGTTAGACCTCAGCCGGAATTCATTTGAGGGTTCTATTCCTCAACATTTTGGGGCCTATTTGTCCTCCTTGTTGATTTTAAATTTAAGCTCGAATAATTTTACTGGAAGTATTCCAAAATCTCTCGGAGATTGCTCAATTCTCATAGAATTAGACCTATCAGGAAACAGATTCCAGAACTCCATTCCGAGGGAATTAGGCAAGCTGGTGCATCTGCAATCTGGTTTGGATCTCTGTTGGAATCTCCTGTCAGGATCTCTTCCACTGGAGATTGGAAACCTCGCTGCTCTTGAATCATTAGACGTCTCCCATAACCAACTCTCCGGTCAGATACCGGCGGCTTTGTCAGGTATGTTAAGTCTTCACGAATTCAATTTCTCATTCAATATCTTTACTGGGACAGTTCCTGGGTTGAAAGCTTTCTCCAATGGTCCAGCTTCAGCTTTCTTCGGTAATGGTGGTCTGTGCGGCCCACCCACTTCCAATGCATGCGCTCTCTCACAAACTAAAACTAGGACAAAAGAAGAATTTGGGGACAGGCGCCGTAGTAGGAATTATTATTGCTGTAATGGCTACTGTTACGTTTGTAGTTGTAACCTACATATATTATGGGACCAAGGGATCTGCAAAGGGTAAAGAAGAGAAAATAAGCGAGGGATCATTGATAAAAGCTGGCATAGAAATTGTGGGAGTTAACCGCGGAGTCACCTACGGAGAAATATTGAACGCCACGGAGGAATTCAGCGATAATTATTTAATCGGCTCTGGTTACTCTGGAAAGGTGTACAAGGTTATTTTGGGAGGAGGAGAGGAGAATACGGCCGCTTTGGCTGTAAAAGTGCTGAATTTGAAGGAGTGGAAAACTGCCCATCGCAGTTTTAGGCGCGAGATCGAAGCTCTGAAGTTTGTCCGCCATAGAAACATCCTCTGTTTGCTTGGGTTATTATCTTTTCGATGCATCGACATGGACATTCTAATCTACGAGTATATGACAAACGGTTCGCTGTTGGACGCATTAAAATCAAAGACGTTGGACTGGAAGACAAGATACAACATAGCATTGGGAGTGGCACAAGGTCTCCAATATTTGCACCACGATTGCAGACCTCCAATTCTTCACTGTGACCTTAAAACCGCAAACATTTTGCTGGACAATAAAGCCGTCCCACATGTTGCAGACTTCGGGCTTGCAAAATTGATCCAAGAAGAGACACCCAAACGGCAATCCAGCGGCTCCTCTGTTTTTGCAGGATCTTATGGTTACATGGCTCCAGGTAATTTCACGAATTTCTCTCTATAATTTATACATGGTTTTATTCGACTTTATTCGGGTTTTTCTTTTGTTTTTGGTTTATCTGCCGGAGAGAGCTGTATGCTTTGGCGGCACAATAGTGGATATAAATTGTGAAGGCACAAGTGGATCCTTCTGCGCTCACGTTTCCTTAAAAATTGATTTTAACTTTTTCTTTATCCTTTATATATCATGATTCTTAACAGTATACGTTCATGTATACTAATCATATATTTTCCATTAGTGTATGAATGTCTCTAACACTATATTGAGAGAAATTATTCTGTAAAGATTTTAATCGTTGAAATAAAAACAGATAATCGCTAACTGATAAATGTCTGTGTTTTCTTTTATTGTAGAACTGGGATATGGAATGAAGCCTTCGGCAAAGCAAGATGTGTTCAGCTTTGGGGTTGTGTTGTTGGAATTAGTTACTGGTAAGTCAGCCGTTGTAGAAGACGAAGAAGAAAGTAGAACCATAAGTTTGGCTGAATGGGCTGCAATTATGAGAGAGAAAAAGGAGCCATTATAGATGCAGAGCTGCTACTAAATGAATATCAAATTTGGAGTACTGAAATTGAGAAAGTGATTTATATTGCTTTTCTTTGCACTCAATCTTCTCCGCGACAAAGGCCATCCATGCGCAAAGTAGTGGACATGCTTTCTTCTCCGTATATCCCCGTGGTAGTTGAATATTGAACAGACTAGGGAATGCATCCACAGGTGCATGTCAGGGACCGATAGGCATAAATAAAGATATATTAATATAGGATATATATTTTGAAGATAATAAATATTTTGAAGTGTACAATATTTCATAATATCGATCATCGAAAAATAATATTTAATATATGAGCTACATTTGTTATTTTTTAAAAGCCTCCTCTTTTAAACGAGTGCCACTGCAACACTAACAAATAAAAGAGTATTTCATTTCTTTCAATAATTTTTTAATCTATGACCTCTATCCTAAGCCCCCACCATTTCATGTACATCTCCTTCCATCTATTTTTCTTAACAAGTTTCTATTCGTGGAAAGAAATTTAAATGGAATGTTAATTTATTCCAATAAAAAAATTTAAACATTGAAATATATGGGTGGGTTATTAGTTCTCCATTTTAGTAGGTTATGAGACTTTTTGGGATACCATAAGTAGTAAATAATAGTATATTGGAATGTATCATTTTATTTTATTTTATTGAAACAACCTAGTGTAACATAGAAAAACTTAACATACTTGTCCAATAAGTTTTCAATATTGACAAAGATTAGTTTTTAACTACATATGAATATACATAAAAAATTAATAACCCACAATTTATAATTTCATATTAAATAATAACCAATCACAAAAGAAAGAAAAATAATAAATAATGTAGATACTTAGAAAATGGGAACAATTGAATTTTTTTTTAGAAATATGACGAAAAAATATATTTTATTCTCTAATGGACTTATGGCCCCAATCCATCTAGAAAAATATAACCTAGTTATAAAATTAAGTTATCATCTTCTTGAATATATTGTAACTCTACAAAAAATGAGAGGACACAATTAAGTCTTCACTTTTCTCTCACCTAGGACGCCTATAATTTAATCAATATATGGAAAAGTACGTAACTATACCGACAAAAAAATGTTAAAAAAGGAAGGGACACCTTGACGTCTCTGAGAGAGGTTTTCATCATCGTAATAATTCATGCAAGATTTTTATTATTTTTGATAACTATTGTTTTCACTATCGATTAATCAAATGCTTTTTGATTTTTTTGGCATGCTAATGTTTGTTCATATATTTGTTGTGATTTTTGATAAACATCATCAAATTTGGGTCCCCATTGGTGCAGATTAATCCCCATGCCACGGTCATTTCTTCCAGCTGCACAGATACGTCCGATTTCATTAAAGTTTTATTCTCCTTTCAGACTTTGCCATCTGCTGCAGGTGTTTTCTGTCCACCTCGCTCTGTTGTGGGATCCTGGAGACATGTGGCTTCTTGCATGAAATAGGGTTCCTTGTTTGCTACGGAAATGTTCTTTTAGAATCTGTTTGATTTTCTGCTTTGGCTAATTAGGGTTCAATATCTCTGAAATTCTGCGTGTGGAACAGTGGGTTTGATTTCTGTTGTTTATATTCAGTAACCTGCACATTGCTCTTGTTGTTGATGGGTAACTTCATTTACTCAAAGTTTTTACTTGTAAGCTCATATAGTGGTCTCCTTTAATCATTTGAGATGCCATCATTAGATGCTTCCTTTTCATTTCTCTGTTTTTCTGATCTGTCATTTTTGTGACCTTGCCACCATTGATGGGTATTTGTGCTCTGTTGGGTTTTGCCTTTCGAATTGGAAAAATATTTTTGATTTGAGCTTAAAGTGTTAACCTGTGTGGCGAGTTACAAAGTCTTTTCCCATTCATGGGTTTTTTTTTTATTACAGTTCATGTGCATTAGGTATGCTTCTACATTTTGGCTGTAAATGCACATTCTGCCTGCTACACACAACCTCTGAGCAAAACTTGGAAGACTGAAAAGAATCTAAAACATTCAAACATTCACTGGCAAGTAATAGGTATACCAGAACTTGCCACTACTCAAACCCAGCATACCATTAATCTATACAAATTCCAATTGAATCTTTTACAGAGCTCAAGAAAGCATAGATTGAGAAATTATACACCTACCTTGAGCTTATCCTTCCGTTGGTGGAGCAATTTAGCAGCCCAAGAAGCATTGTGACATGGGCATCATGCCCACATGCATGCATTCTCCTGCTATTTTGCTCTTGTGCTCCCACTCCACTTGCTCCTGAATTAGATCAACCAACACACTATCAAACATTAAAAATATCTAATACCCTACGAAAACCAACCTTGATTAACATTGTTTTGAAATATGTAATCATACTTGTAAAGGCAGGGCATCCATGTCAGCCCTGAGAGCAACAACAGGAGGCAATCCAGAGCCAATCTGGGCCACCACACCGGTCTTTGCATAAGGCCATTCATATGAAACCCAATTCTATCTAGCTCACTTATGATAAGTGCACTTGTGTTATATTCCTCGAACATGAGTTCTGGGTACTCGTGAATTCTTCTTCTTGTGGACTTTAACCATTCGATATCACTTTGGCAGCCTCCATGAGGTTTGTTGAGTAATTTTGTGGGACTGAGATACCATTCGTCAGGAAAAGCAAGGAGCATGAGCAAGAATGTGATTGCAGTATTGAGGGCTTGTTTCTTCTCTTCCACTCTTAAGAAATTGGTATGTCGATTCCACGCCTCACAAGCCTCTGATCATAGCCAACACTTATAGAAAGGGTTATATACGGTAAAGGAGTGGAAACACTTTTTCATCACCTAGCTATTAATGACTAGGTTTCAGACTTGGTGGAATTAGAGTGTCAGTTCAGTATGTAAAAGACATGTGAACTGTTAGACAAAATGTCCTTAGCAAATCCTTGTCATTGACATCAATTTTGATCTGGAGGTGTTCAGATGACTAAAAATTATCTCATGTCTCATCAAATATTATTTCACATGTTCTGCATAATTTTAAACTAAACATGATTTATGTTTGACTAAAGATATATTTATGTTGATCTAGAGGTATCCAGATGATACTACTTATTCACTTACATTACCAAATGTTATATCACTGATACTTATTGGGCATCATACATTTTACATTTTTTAGAGAAATATATCGTGTTTTTATATCATTGGGAGATAAAAGTACATAATCTAGCATTGTAACTACATCTAATGATCTAGTACATCAACAAGACAGGATAGCAACAGGTCTTCATAAAGATAATTCGTTGTTATTCTCTGTTGTTGAGACCTAGAGGGTGGAAATCATTATAGTATCCTTGCATTGCATTAAGCAATTCGGGTGCATAAAAATTGTCTCTCCAAATCCGTATCAGTTGTCCTCTGACCTTGAGAAAACTGTGAATTATAACACGATGTACATGGTTGACAATGCTTACCTATAATTTCATACTTGACTTATGTAGCCCTCGTTTTAGAGACATCTCTTTATTTTGAAGAATGCATTTGTGAAAGTTCTACTCTACAGGTGACATCGAATAAACTAAATTTTGCATAGCTGTAGCATTTTTTTGTCTGTTCCTGCATTTGAGAGATAGCTTGTTGTTCTCTGCATACTTGTAGCATTTTTCCTGTAATGCGTGAAGGTCTGCAATAATTGAAGATATGTAGATCTTCAGAGGCGTTGTGTGTGGTAAGCAGAATGTGCATTTACAGCCATCAAAGCATAGTCGTTTGTTAGATGTAGTTGCAAGTACCGTAGTAGACATCTATACGAAATGTGAAAGCATATCTGATGCACATGAAGTGTCTGAAACAATGCTTGAAAAAGATGTGGTATCAGGGACTGCCTAATGGTTTGTTAGATGTAGTTGCAAGTGCTGTAGTAAACATCTATACAAAATGTGGAAGAATACCTAATGCACATGGACGTCAAGCATTTTATGAAACAGTTCATATGCCTTGCCTATGCTTCCACATTTTGCATACATGTTCCTGCATGATGATTTCACAGCTCACGAACATTTGTGCTCTAGAAGATTTTATTGCCAGGACGATTGACATACATCGTTGAAAATTTGTGTATCCATTATGCTTTGCTGCACGTCCATAGCGTGTGCATGTTTCTAAGTAATTATAACACATTTTCAACAAACCATTTTGGGCATATCCTGCAATAATTACTGTCCACGATCCCACATTTTTTTGAGGTATTCTATCGAACAGTTAATGTGCCTTGTCTACGATTCCACATTTTTCATACATGTCTATGCTTTGATAGATGGCCACCATCATTCATATCTGAGGCTTTGGTTTCTGTTTCAATGGCTTTCATTTTTCACTGTCGTGACTTTCCATATTTTTCCATAACCGTGATGCATTACTTCAGTCATCTTTTAGTTCAGGCTACATAGCTTCCTCAATACCCCCATTCTTACTCTTATTTTCAGATTCACTCTGCCCCAGTTGAGGGCTTGTTTCTTCTCTTCAACTCTTAAGAAATTGGTATGTCGATTCCACGCCTCACAAGCCTCTGATCATAGCCAACACTTATAGAAAGGGTTATATACTTGTAAAGGAGTGGAAACACTTTTTCATCACCTAGCTATTAATGACTGGGTTTGAGACTTGGTGGAATTAGAGTGTCGATTCAATGTATGTAAAAGACATGTGACCTGTTAGACAAAATATCCTTAGCAAATCCTTGTCATTGACATCAATTTTGATCTGGAGGTGTTCAGATGACTAAAAATTATCTCATGTCTCATCAAATATTATTTCACATGTTCTGCATAATTTTAAACTAAACATGATTTATGTTTGACTAAAGATATATTTATGTTAAAACAAACCTAATTTTAGATGCTTGCCCGCATGAAAATTTGATGATCTAAAACTTCAACCAAATACCTGATCAAGTTATCTGGTATTATGAATTCAACAAACAACACACTTTATCTAAGGGCGTTTAATTCCTTCACCTCGATATAGACCTACTCCAACTCCTACTCTTGGCAACTAGGCCATCCCTCCCTCTCTTGTTTTCTTTCTCGCATTCCGCTTAAACTTATTTCAATATGAATGCGACCTTCACATAAACTTATTTCAATATGAATCTTGCCTTGCCTTCACACATTCAATAAATAAACTATCGTTGATTCTTTAGTTGCACA
This sequence comes from Taxus wallichiana var. yunnanensis, assembly GCA_018340775.1. Classification (NCBI taxonomy): domain Eukaryota; kingdom Viridiplantae; phylum Streptophyta; class Pinopsida; order Cupressales; family Taxaceae; genus Taxus; species Taxus wallichiana. The sequence goes on from CM031237.1 coordinate 117,905,095, forward strand.
GACATTGACTTGACTCTTCCTCTAGCTTTAATTCATTATTACTTTGTAGCTTCAATTCCCTCGAAATATTGTTTTCCAGTGTTACAAAGATGGGTCTCATTCATAACAAGTCCATTCTTGATGACACGGCACTGTGCAATGTATTTCACTGAATAATAATTGTTTACATAGCATTATTATAGCTCTTCAAACTAGACCATGTCCAAGTTACAATATCTTTTAGATTCACATTCATGTAACTCGAGGTATAACCGTAATAATATTGGTTTGTCTATTTTGATGACCAATTTGTCATTTAATTTCATAACAATGTCTTCCGCTCCATCTGTCTACTATGACTTTTGACTGTACACTTTCCCCTCTGCTATAAAATTTGGTTTACCAATGAGCCATTAACTGGTTCCTGTGAAACTCACTTATCCTGTTCATTTGCTCAGCTTGCTCCTCCACCAAGATAATTCTCTAATGAAACCCTTAGTCTCAAACTAAACCTTAAATTGACAGTCTAAAATTGAAAGGAGTTACAAGTTATAGTTACAATGGAATCAACACATATGCACACAAAGTTATAGGAAAATGTTTTTTATAGTCTCATTTCTCTATTTGACCAGTCTTATAAAGTCTGATGTCAACATATGATTATTTATTTGAGGTTCTCTCAAGATATGCTAGATCATTTTGTCATAAAATACCCTGTTCTATCATTTCTAATACGAGTGAGCATCCAAAATGAATTGCTATACATTCATACGAAAACCTAGCAATCCCTCCATGATTTTTCATATGAAGATCTTGTTTCAACTCCTTCCAAGTTTAATTAGATATTCTGTGACAGTTAGGTTTTAGTATGTACTACTGTGCCTAAATGTTCCCTTCCTGGATGGATGTTTAAACTGACCTACAAAACCAAACAACATTTGAGCCATAATCAGGTTAGGAGGCACAAAATATTTCTACAAAGGTGTGTTTCTCCTCTTGTGAGTATCACAAACAAGCACTCAATCTTTGGCATCATGAAACAAAATTGGCCACAGTGATTCAAAAAAAAAACTTTAATGCTACCTCCTTCTGTCTCATGAGCTTTCTGGCCATCTGTTTAAGGCTCCTCATTTTAGATCAAGTTATGTGCAACACTACATAAGATTTTTTGAGATGCACATAAAAACAATTTGAGATCTACTTTAATCTAGCTGTGTCGAAAGGTACTTACCCTTTAACATCATCTTCTAAACAAGATTAACACCTAAACCTTCATGATACACTATAAACATTAGTTCAATCTCTGTACAGGTTCTAGAATTGATTTTTCTTCCTATCTGAAAAAATGAGCATTCCCTTGGTCTATATCTTGAGATCCTCATCCTGTCAACCTCCATTTCATCCAATTGTACCCCTCGCCTCTCAATAAAAAAGGTCCGCTCATAGAATGATATTTATTTCAAGTCGGCACCTTCTGTTGCTATAATTTTAAATCCGTAACCCAAAGCATAATTCTTATCCTTTAGTCGATGGAGCACCTGTAGTTAACTAATTGACAATTGTGATGAGATATCATCACTACCTAGTTGTTTCGGCTATTTGACTAATCTGAGGCATTTAGATTTGTCTTTAAGCAACTATTTTTTTTACAGTATCTAAACTTCAGGTCTCCTTAAGAGAACTCTATTTAGACAATAACGTGTTGAGGGAGCTACCAATTGATATTGGTCAGCTCGGCAAGTTGTGAGTGATGCACATAAGGAGTGAGTTGTTGACATGCTTGCCGGTTTCTATTGGAAATTTGTCCTCCCAATCACTCTTTACATTAATTGTATCAACTCTGAGTATAGTGGAATGCCCAATTGAGGAATTTGATTTTGGGCAGGGATCATTGCGCAACCTCAAGAGGATGTTGTTTTCCTGGACAAGAGTGTCCAAGATTTCAATTTCTGAAGACTGTTGTCCCACGCTTGAGGACTTATATATGCATTCCAATAACAATTTGACAGGAGATAGATGTCGTATGATGGACAGTCAAGAACATACAATTGAACAAATGTAAAATGATGAAGAACATAAGGGGTATTGGTGGTCTGGTAAACCTTTAATATCATATAATATATTGGCATTGTTTCCCTTATGCTACTGATTCTAAATACAATGCTTCACATGTCTTCCTAAGCTTATTTTCCAGATAACATAATTTCTGCAAAAACAACTTATTTCTCTGATCTATTCCTCACAGCTTTGAGGCCATGAATCGTAAACAACAGCTACAAATTTATGTGCTTTTATTTTATGGTTATCATCAAGCAAGTCAAGATTAAAGATCACAAAGAGTTTCTCAAAGACTTGCCAAGGACTAAATATCTCAAGAATGAATTAGCAAAATTCATTTGCAAAATACTGTACCAAGATTAAAGCTATGTCATTCGAAAAAAAAACTCCATACAAAATCAAAAACATCTTCCAAGTCAGCAGCAGGGACCGGTCACTTTGAGATTGTTCTTTTAATATACCAATAAAGGAGAATAAAGTTTTGCCATTTATAAATAGCTTTAAACAAAAACTGACTCATATCTTATGTGGTTTCAAACATACCACTCCTTTTTTATATATTAAATCAGGATTTCGAATTTAAGGAAATGAGGAAACATTCTACAATTGTGGTGTGTAAAAAAAACACAACCCTTAATTTCTTACAGGATAGAATGATTACACGCTAGGAATTATAGGAACCACAAGGTCAGGGAAAAATATAAAGAAGAACAAATGATGATTGCGTAGAGAAATTTCATCTTTATTGAACACAACAACTACCAAAATGAAAAGGGGTCCTCCCGAGCACCTAACATGGAATCCCATAGCTCTCGTCCATTTGCTTGCATATTAAGAGACTTGTTTCCATTCTCTTTCCCTATTATAAGAGTGTTCAGTGTTCATACAGCTTTGCTCATGTTGTAGTTCACTATTATTGGTCCATTCCTCCATTGAAACAATAATTTATGTATGTCCTGCTATATATTTTGGGTGAGAGCAAATCTTAAATATGCTGCGCAGGCACATATAATCTCTCTCGGTACTCACTCTTCTAAGTATCTTTACCACTCTTTTCTTGCCATTTTATGGTCATGTAATTAGAGTTGAAGACTTGATCAATGAATGATCTATGTGTTTTACAGCCAGTGGAGCAGCTTATTTTGCCGTAGCAGACAAGACCATTTTGGCCTCTGCCCGGAAAAACTCCTTTCAAAAACCATGAAATAGCAGAGGAAGGATAGCCTGCAGGAGGGTGGGTCAACTCCTCAACAATGATTTTTTCTTGGGATTTGGCTCTGCACGGAGAGAAACCGTAGCTGCAATAACTAGCAGAAAAGGCAAGAAATAAGACTGGGTATTACAAATTTAACTGCTACTTTTGCTCTGTAACAGACTCTCGAAGGACTTTTCTAAGAGTTTCATTACACGTGTGAAAAAACCCAAGAGATGGGTTGGAGTCTCAGATGTTTACTCTAACCCTGGAGGTAATTTATCTACAACAGGGAGTGATAGGATTGATTAGAAGTGGTGACATTTGCAGACATTCCTGAAGGTTAATTATTTTTAGAAATAGTCTTAGTCTGTTTAAGCTTTACCCAAGGAATATATGCATATATGTTCGACGCCTTCTAACATTAGTTATTGTCTATATGTATGGCAGTCATTGGATCTGCTTTTGCACTGAACATGTTGTTCCATATACCTCTATGGGGTGGGGTTCTTCTAACAGGCCTCAGCACACTCTTGCTTCTTGGACTGCACCGATATACGGTACTCATTTTTGACCTATTAATTACATTAATTGCCTGCTAATTACATTCGTGTATTCGGATTTTCTTGTTATTGAAATCTAAAAAATGTAGACTTATCTATGAATTGTAGATCCGAAAACTGGAAATGGTTGTGGCGCTTCTAGTGTTTGTAATGTTTGGTGCTTTTTGGGAAAGATGGGAATGTTTGTTCTTCAGCTAAGTGGAAATGGAGCAACTGGTCTTGCCATATCACTTCTTCGGGCACTTATTATGCCGTAAGTTCTAACTACATTTGAACAACTTTGCATGTTTTCCTTGCACTAAGTTTTGTGTAAAGAAGGAAACACTTTGTCTTAGTTCAAAAAAATACTCCAATACAAAGACAGGAGTAAAATAATTGAAAATGGTGTTTTATTTTGCAGTCAGCATTCAAGTATTTCGTTTTAGAAAGTGCGATTTGAACGGGGTAGTTTGTTCAATGCCCAACTTATATCCTCAAGATACGGACAACTGTAATAACCTGGACCTCAACAAATCCACATTTCTTTTAAAAGTATGTTGTTCCTCCCTACCTTCCATTGCTTTGTATTGTTTTGCATTTCAATTTCTACCATAGGATTCAATATTAACATGGAGTCGATTCCCCAAAAATGGTAAAATGGCTAAATAATCTAGCAAATGGAGTTATCAACTATGGACTTTTTGGGCTTGTGCAAGCATGTTCTAGGACAATGGGCTATCTGGTTGGCAAAATGTCCCATCCAAATACCCTCCAGCGTACAAAGGCAGTCGTAGCATATGGGATTCAAACATGAAGCTCTCAGACTCTTTTGCCAAATACACTCTGCAGGTCTGAAGCGAAACCATCTCAAAAGCTAAATTAAATAAGATGTATCTATATATAACAGCCCCATTACACTGTTTATTAACTGCCAAACGCTCCATGATGCAGTCAGAGTCTTTGGCAGAATTTGCACTAATTTGAATTGCCATTTGCTTTGATCCCCCTCTTAAAGTTTACAAGCAGCAAATCTTACGTTTTCAAGGTGCATTCATCTTTGGCTCATCTATGCTTTATGTAAAGAAATTTAGAGACATCAGTTCTTATTTTTAATTTAATATGCAATGGACATGCAGTTACTTCAACTACCTGAGGAAGCGATCTATCGTGGGCTGTTTCGAACCATGCATTTCCATACATTCACATCGACACAGACTGTGATGACAGTAACTCTAAAAGTTCATCCGACCTAGACTTACATTTTGAAAAGCAAAAATGAATCTGCTTATTGTACTGGCTTATCACATTAGTAGTCTTTTTATACCAGCTGAAAGTGCAAAGTACAGAAATGTTCCCTTTCAAACAAGATGACTGTTTCCTTCTCAAGCTCAATGCTATACTGCATCATGATAATTGCCACTTGTAAATATTGTTTTATCAATGGTCTACTTTATGTAAGTATCTGATTACATGACAAATTTCTCTCAAGTTGTTCTCTACTCAAACTTGTCGGGCTATTTTCTTCTTTTCTGCATCAAACAGATTTCAGAATTTATGCTTTTCAAACTGTGATTTCTAAATTATACATGTCAATTAACTCTTTAACAGCCAAGACGACAGATTCAATATAACTTCTAATTCATTGCCTCCCCGCATTCGCAATACGCCTTCACGGCAGGTACTCCTGCTGCAACGCAGCCCTTGTTTTGTTTTATTGTGATACCTAAACAAATAACCCACCCAAATCTATAATGGATGTTTGAAGCAAAATGTGAAACAAAAGCATACAATGAAAATTAGTGTATAGGGGTCTTCATATTCTTAATCAAATTCAATTAACATGTAGAAAATATAAAAATAAATAAATAGAATTGTTAAAAAAACCAAGCTACTTTTCATCGTTGCATGATTTTAGTGTTAGGCATTAACCACTCTCGCAGAGTGGTACACGAAAAGAAATATAGTTTCTGTGTAGAATGAAAATTTAGGAAAACATAGAAATATAAATAACGTGTTCACTTTCCCACATCATAATTTCAGCTACCTCGTCTTCTTTACACTCATGTTTCAACCTGGTCAATATCATTTCACCATTCGATATTCTAGGGATGTCACCGATGCATCCATCGGAATTGTCAAGCTCCATTCAGACCATATCTCGTATTAATGTATGTATTTCCTTGACTACAAATGGCACAACCTAGATTTGTGAGCTATCCTTAACAAAATATGGAAAGTAATAAAAAACAAATCTATGTTTTTCATCTCGTGCTCATTAAGCGATAAATCTTGTTTGATTTCATTGAGAAGAGTCCATCGGAACTCCTCATTTCATTTTAAGTATAGGATTTGAAACGTAAGAAAATAAATGAAAACTATTCCTTCAAAATAAATATCCCTGCTAAACCGAATTGTTCTTGATAGTAATATAAATTGGGAAAATAATGAGAATGTGCCAATTGGCAAGTAGTCTCTCGCCTCATTTATAATGGACATGAAATAAATAAAGGTAAATGAATGTAATGGAAAGACAAAGAGGAAGACAATGGTAATTGAAAAGAAAAGAGTTGCACGACAACTACAACTATGGAAGATACCATTACTAAGAAAATGCGGTTTATGTAGTGTCCCGCTTAAAGAAAAACCAAAATAAAAGAATAAAAAAAAATTAAAAATGAGGAAGTGTGTTTGGTGGAATGTGGGGGCTGGAGTGTGGTCAGGACACATGCGTCCTAAAATTTTGCCGACATGTTCTTCCCATGCATAATTAATGAAATCACTTTATTTAGTATCCAAGGTGGCGACCACCTTTGGAACCCTCATTAACATTAAAAACATTGCAGTAATTGGATGGTTGCAATGAGTGTAGCCTCCACGAATAATAAAAAAAAAAAAGATAAAATAAACATGATGTTATGTGGAACTGTGCAGAATTGGTGGGCAAGTGGAGGGCAGATGGCGTGTAGTACTAGTAGTTAGAGCAGCATGCAACTTTTTAGGCCTATCACATCCTCGTAATTCAATAAAAGCACTTTATTTTAGATCCATAAGCATTTTCCCATGCTGGAAACACTATGAGATACTAAAAATTTAGTAGTGTTTGGATAGTTGCAGTGATGGGAATATGTGTAGACGTGGGTTCTCAGACAATATAAATTCAACACGTGACCTTCTTTGCACTCGACCTCTCGAGGTCGTGCCGAGACAACCGGTGTGGAATTTAAATGGAAGTGAAAGTGATGGCGGAGATCAAGCTAATTGGACAACCTTATGTCTTTGACACGCAATATTATAATCTACGGATCTAAGGAAAAGAATGCTCTCCTAACTTGAAGGGGTGTGATGGTATGGTCTGTTATGATAGCCACTCGGAGACTCCAATCAATGTCTAGTTTTGCCGAGATTCTATTGAGTGGTTGCGGAATACGTGGAAAGTAACCTATAGGTGCCTCGTATGGGTTTCCAGACAAGGTCATGGAAGTGAATAAAAGAGGTGTAGTGGAGTTTTAGGAAATATGGGCAATTCTTTGGTCTTGTCTAGAAAGTCTTAGCTTGATCGGATGTTATGTTCAACAATGAAAGTTGTGTAATAATATCGGGTGGAAGTGTGAAGATATGAATACCAATGTGCATAAACTAGTGTCAATATCTAGCTGACTAGCGGGCATGTTGAGTTTCAGGTAAGTGCACCAAGTTGGTGGACAAAAAGGGGTGAAGTGGACATCATATTGCAAAAAAATGAAATCTAAACTTGTAGGGATTATTAGCAATATGTGCACTCAAAATTAGAAAAAATTATATAAATATGAATCATATTATTCGAATCTAGTTTCTAAAATATTATTTTTTAAAAAAATGGACAAGTTTAGCTATATTAAACACTTAAAATTATATGACTTGGTTTTTGTTTTTGAAAAAACCTATAAGATTGTAGTCCGTTTGCCCGCGATTTGGATGACCAAATCTTGTTATTTTTTTTTCCTTTGGTGAAAATTTAGATGTAGTTGTCTATCTTGGGATGGATTTTATTTTGTATTTTTTGAGCAATTTTTTTTTTAATGATTTTTTCGTGAAAGTGGTCTAAAAAGATTTAGAAAATGGAGCGCTTTCCATTTTCCTACCATAACTATATCAAAAATATCGAAATCAATTTTTTTTTAACATGTATAGAATTTCTCCACGCTTGGGATGGTATAAGTTTTATCACATTTTGATAAATGAAACAAAAGTTGCAATCTTAAATATAGACATGAACATTCATGGGAAAAAATGTCTTAAAGACCTATTATTAGTAAAAAAATATAAAATGATATTTATCTTATTCTATTCACTTTAAAATCAATATTTCTACGAAGCTAACGGTCTCCCCTACACTATGACACCATTTTTGTGAAATGTTTTCAGCTTTTTTTAGCATGGTTCAAGTCTCTGTGGAAGAGTAAATTTGAAGTTTTTTACCCTTTACACTTCATAATGACCTTCCATAGCTTTGGTTAGGGAAAAACAAAGATTTCCTGAGCCTTAGGGTCGGATTTGATGATATAGATAGAGCCGTGATCGTGGTTTACAAACCGCGATCGTGGTTTTTTCAACAAGAACCGCGATCACAGTTTATAAACTATGAGCGCGGTTTATAAAACGTTATCCCGGTTCATAAATCATATTTATACGCATCCCAATGTTCTAATTACTATGTGATTTTTACTTGTTTGACTTTACCGTATGAATTACTTCAAAATTCTGTCATTTTCTACACGCTTTTCTTATCACTCGAAGTAAAACATCATGGGAGACAAGAAACGAAGTCAAAAAAGGAAGTTATTAAGTAAAAAATAAACGAATTAGAGGCAAAAAGATTTCAAAATGCTGAGTGAATGTAGAATCTTCGTGAATCAAGAACAGGTTCATCTTCAACCCCTACTATTGTAAGCAATGAGGAACCAGGTAATGTTTCTACTGTCAATGTTGAAGTTGAATTAAATACTCATGATGAAGATATTTTTATCATCAATGTTGAAGAAGAATTAAATACTCGTGATGTAGCAAATGTTGAAATCAAGGAGACAATGAAAATGTGAATAAAGAAATTTAGGTTGAAAGCGTAGGAAAGCAAAATTTGACAAAAACACCTCCTAGGATTCTCTGTAAGAAACCTAATTATTTTATTGAAATTGATGAAAACATTTTGAAACCAATGTGTGAAAAACTTTCTGAATGGCAAATCGGAAGAAAATCCATCGAAATTTGAGATAATCATTTTGAAACTCTAAATGATTCCCAAAGATGTCATTGTTGGTTAGTTTGATGAAATTGAATAAAATGAGACCTACATTAAACCCCTTAGGATTGATAACATCTAATATACGTGGTCAAACCTCTATAATTGTTGAAAACTTTCATGATGCATATCACACTATGGTGTCGAGACGCACTAGGGATAGTAATATTGTGCATCGTGTACTTGCTATTAGTGTTATAAGTGAATCAATAAAAAATCAACGTTTGATTACGCAAACAAGTCGAATGTTGCAAGTTAATCAGAAAACTCTAAAGAAAGTAATTAAAAGACGTAATATTCTTCAATCACTCAATAACACCGATTTTTGGGCATTTTTCGCTAGAGCATCGTAAGGAAAAATATAATACGATGCTATAAGAGAAGTTGTTATTCAATTTTTGCATGATAACACTAGAGTTTCAATTAATACAAGAAATGTTGTAAACAGTAGAGTTGGTTCTATTAATCGAGAACCACATCCAAAGCATTTCTTAGATATGACTCAAACTCATTTTTTCGTAAGTTTGAACAAGAGCATCTAGAAATTAAAATTAGTCAACATTTTTTTGAAATGTTAAAACCATTCTATGTGAAAATCAAGCATGCTTGCACCACTTTTTGTCATAGGCAACATGTTAAATTTGTTATGCATTATGCTAAATTTTTATGTCTTCGTTCTATTTTACATTCTGAAACTATGTTATAATCGGAATGTGGTGTTCAAGTTCCACCAATATCTTCTAGGGTTTTCATTCCTAAAATATTTTGTGAAAAACAAGTTGGACAATTTTTTTATAGTCAGGATTGTTTAGATGGAAATTATGGTACATCCGGCGATTATCTAAATTAAAAAGTGCATCCATGAGTAAATCAAGATGCAATAGGAAATAATTTAGTTTATTTTGATAAATATAAATCGTTGCATACCGGTTGAAATATGGAAAAGAGTCTAAACGGTGTGAACTAGTTATAGAACATATGCCTGTTTTTTAATTTATGAAGAAATTTAACGATGAAATTATTTATGAGTATGCTAGGCATACACATAGAGCTTGATGGTTGGATGAACAGTTCAAGATATGTAAAGACACATTTCCTATTGGTACTATTATTTCAAAGTGGTCGATTTTGCAGAGAATTACACATTGTAACCACAAATGGAGGTTCAATCACAATATTAGAACTCAATACAAGTTTCCTTTTTGTGCATATAGCATTTATACATTCTCTTGATAGTACTGAGAGAATGATCATTTTTTTACGAGAGTACCGCTTTTATATCGTTGATGATCATACTCATTCTATCGAATTTTTGCAAGGGTGTTTCCAGTTATTTTATGGAAACTTGTCTGATAGGGACATCCACTTCAAACAACATTATATATGGTCAGATAATTACACGTCTCAATTTAAGAATGCATGAATATTTTATTGGATGAGAAAGATGCACATCAAGATGGGTGTGCAACATATTTGGAGTTTCACTGAGGATGGACATGGAAAAGGAGAGCATGACAGTGTAGGGGCATGTGTGAAAAGAGCTCTTATAAGAGAAGAGTTGAAGTAAAAAGATTTTGCTAAATTGAAAGATGCAAAGAGCATAGTGGAATGGTGTATTAACAACATGGCTCGAGGTTCTCAATAAATTTCCACGGTTCACATATATTTTTGGTTGATAGAGGAACAACAAATTGCTAACTACGAGGATTGTATGACACTCACTGGGTCTAGTGATATGCACTCATTTTGTAGCTCAAATGCTACTTCGTGGGCCACATGGACAAGAAAGTTGACATGTTTTTGTGCATCTTGTATCGAATTTGTCACTTCTGAGTGTGATTCACAAGAATGGGTGGATGGATGGATTTGTAGGCCTCTAACTCCACTTCTTAGTTATCAACCTCAACAAGCATTACTACTTGTTTATGTAGATGAAGTTGCAACATCCAAGGACTTTGATGAAATTTTGATTTTGGTGTGACAAGGTATTTATAGTTATTTACAATTCTTGTATTGAGTTATGTCCATTGAAATTTTAATATATACAATTTAAATTTGAGTTGAATTTTTTTTTTGTAGGACATGTGTTTGCAATTATTGTGACAGAAGACAATGAAGAAGGAATAGAATATTTCTTATGTCATTGCATAGAGGAAAGAAAGAAGTTGACTTCTCTGTTATAGATAGTGAAGATATTAAGTACCCTACGGTGGTCAATGGTAGTTACTTTGGAACTTGGTATCGATGGTATCCATTAAAAATCCTCTTTGGGTGTTTGAAGACTTTGAAACACACACAAAATACTCTTATATTTGCATCTAGTTTTAGCAACAAATACTCAATTTGTATAGATATCGAGGAAGGCCTCGATAAAAAAATTATTTGGAAGGTTCGAGAGTCAAATCATGAAGCAATTTTTCCGCTATTCGAGTAGATCTAATCTTGATGGTTCATTGGAATGAATTTACAATGCTCATGTTTGGTATATATAATTTCTTTGGTATATATAAATTTGTTTGTTAGATAAATTTAAGTTCATATATTTTATTAAATTTATGTATTTTTATATATCTAATATGGTTTTAATTTGAAACTTAAATTTCTTTGACTAACACTTTTATATGCATGTTAGTGGTGCCGTAAAAGCTTCCACCTTCACGTGGTTAGCATCAGTAGTAGAGAATTATAAATTCTCAAAGTTAATAGAAGCTTTCATTGTTTTATAAGAAAAGAGAAGAAATTAACAATGATTTATGTACAAGTGGAGGGGGTTGGGCTCCAGAGGAATTAACCCGTGAGAAGGACCGGAGCTTAGAGAATCAAAATGACACCTCCCAAGTGTTTACAAGACAATCCCTACCCGTGTGCACAATCGGTTGGTGCCACTACCCTCCTTCGCAAAATATACCATTTGAAAGCCTTACACCTGTCTCAAATTACACTATTAGGTGCGTTCGCAAACAATAGGGTAGCGAGAGCATCAATTAGAGAAGGAAAAAATTGAGATAGGCTATTGCAGAGGGTCCCTACGCCGAGGTGTAGGATCCAATGAGATATCCTTAGGTACCATAGAGTCTACGTAGTCACATGTCGAAGTTAAATAATTTTTTGGTCTCAGGGCTCTTAAGGGACTACACCCAAACAGGGTAGCTCAGAAGAAACGATGTTATTGTACACTGAAATGACACCTCCTCTAGTATTCACCTAGCCACCCAGATGTGTCCATGTAGTCGGTTCGGTGCCACGACCCACCGTTTACAAAATATACCGTTTAACATTATTACACTATCTCAAACTACATTATTTGGCATGTTTGCAAACAATAGGGCAGCGAGAGCACCGATTAGAGAAGGAAAACACCGAGACAGAATATTGTAAAGATTCCATATGCTAAGGTGTAGGATCAAATGAGACATCCTTAGGTGCCATAGAGTCTACATAGTCACCCGTCGAAGTTGAACAATTTTTTGGTCTTAGGGCTCTTAAGGGACTACGCCCGAACAAGGTAGCCCGGAAGCAACGAAATTGTCGTGCACCAAAATGACACCTCCTCTAGTGATAACCTGATTACTGGACATGTCTACATAATCAGTTTAGTCTCATGTCCCACCGTTTAAAAAATATATTGTTTAACGGCCTTACATTGTCTCAAACTACACTATTCGGCGCATTTACAAACAATAGGGCAGCGAGAGCACTGATTAGAGAAGGAAAACAATGCGACAGAATATTGTAGAGGGTCCCTACGCCAAGGTTTAGGATCAAATAAAACATCCTTAGGTGCCATGGATTCTTTGTAGTCACCCCGTCGAAGTTGAATGAATTTTTTGTCTCGGTGGCTCTTAAAGGACTACGCCCGAACAAGGTAGCCAGGAAGCAACGAAATTGTCCGACACCAAAAATAAACTTCCACTAGAATTCACCTAGTCACCTAGACATGTCGGAAAAGTTAGTTAAGTGCCACACACTCAACTTTTTACAAAATATACCATTTGATAGCCTTACACTGTCTCAAACTACACTATTTGGTGCATTTACAAACAATAGGGCAGCGAGAGCACTGATTGGAGAAGGAAATTACCGAGATAGTATATTGTAGAGGGTCCCTATGATGACGTGTAGGATTAATCGAGACATCCTTAGGTGCTATGGAGTCTGCGTAGTTACCGTCGAAGTTGAACGATTTTTGGTCTCGGGGATCTTAAGGGATCGTGCCCGAACGAGGTAGCTCGGAAGCAACGATGTTGTCACACACCAAAATGATGCATCCTCTTACATTTACCGAGCCACCCATATGTGTCCACACATTCAGTTTAGTGCCATGACCCACCGTTTACAAAATATATCATTTGACATCCTTAAGCTATCTCAAACTACACTATTCGGTGCCTTTGCAAACAATAGGGCAACGAGAGCACCGATTGGAGAAGGAAAAATCTGAGACAAAATATTTTAGAGGGTCCATGTGTCAAAGTTTACAATCAAATGAGACATTCTTAGGTGCCATGGAGTCTGCATATTCACCAAATCGAAGTTGAACGATTTTTGGTTTCAGCACTCAAAAGGGACTACACTTGAATGAGGTAACCGGAAGAAATGACGTTGTCGCGCATAGAAACAATGCCTCCTCTACTATTCACCTACCCACCCAGACGTGTCAACATAGTTGGTTCAGTTCCATGACCCACCTTTTACAAAATATACCATTTGATATCCTTACACTGTCTCAAACTACACTATTTAGCGCGTTTGCAAACAATAGGGCAATAAGAGCACCGATTCGAGAAGGAAAAACCGAGACAAGACATTGTAGAGGGTCCCTATGCCAAGATGTAGGATTGAACAAGACATCCTTAGGTGCCTTAGAGTATGCGTAGTCACCCGTCGAAGTTGAACTATTTTTTTGTGTAAGGGCTTGTTATCTTGTAAAATTGACGAGGGCAATTTTACAGGTAACCATACCAAAATTTTGTTCTGGTTCCTTGTTGGGGTCCCTCGGTGTTCGGAATGTTGTAAAATCCCTTTTGGGAAATCTAGTTTTCCGAAATTAGTCAATTTGGTCCTTTTTTTGCTAGGCGCACCTTTTATCTATGTAACACAGGATAAATTTGTGCCCACTTTATTTCCTTTGGCGCATCCTTTGAAGTGTGGACACATCAATTGTTGCGCCTTCCCGTGATGCACCTTTCTTTCCTATGCTAAGGTGCATGTGCCTTCTGTCAACAAAAAAAATTGAGCTATATTTTGGTGCGACAAGGCACTCAAAAACTAGTGTCGCATCCTAAATTTACGCTTAAGGCACATATAATTTTGTGTTGACAAAAACATATCGGCACCTTTGGCGCAAAGTTTTCAATGTCGACATGCATTTTGGTGCACCCTTTAAAATTGGTTGGCGTGTTTATTACACTTTTGGCTATATAAAGGCACATCTTCCCTATCACTTTCACAATCAAAAACACGTAAAAACTTTGTTCCTTTGCACTGTCGCCGCGCCCGTCATCCTCGTATCATGTTCGTGGACCCCACTTTGTTTCTCTCATTCTATATATTCCGGGTAAGTGGTCCTTGCTTCCCTTTTTTTTTTTTGTTTTCTTGGGTGGTTGTGAAGTTTGACGAAATAAAGATGAGGAAACCCTAAAACCCACTGCCCTTTTTTCCAAGCCTTCCTCCCAAGCCGTTTTCACCCTCTTTCAAGATTTGCTGCCAAGAGGGCTCTGTCTCAAAAAGTGAAGGCAGATCTCTTTTCTATGCCCCTTCACTGCCTAACTCCTTGAATAAGGAGGCTTAAAATACTACAAACCCATTAGGAAAGGAGAGAAAAACCTAAAAGTTAGTTCCGAGCCACATTTTTCTCTTGGCGCAATCGCCACCCTTATTCTAAAAACACACAGTCGCACCAAGAGGGCGCATTGACCTTGATTACAGGACACAAAATCCCTGCGCCATGCATAAACCAAGTAAATCCTAAATCTAGCATAGGTGCAATCCCACTTACAACAACGAAAGTGTCATGCAAGCTTGGGCTTCACCACACCAAAGCCCCGCGCTTTGCGCACACAAAGTTAGTGCTACAAGCATTGATCCTGCGCACCTCGGCGCACCAAAATTAAATGTTACATGTTACATACCTGCACCATTAGTGCATCTTGGTCCCATGCAACACCAAACTTATTTGCACCTAGTATAAAATTTCATATAAATGGCGCAGCACCCACATCTACAACAACAATGATTTTATATGAAATTTTTTTACACCTCGCGCTTTGGCATTGTCTTCTTCCTTATAACACTCCACTTGATGCGCCATAATTTTAACCCCGTAGCTCCTGTAGTGTTCCTGCACCCTACGCCTAGAAGCTTTTAAATTGCTAACTCCTCATTTTGTAAAGATTTAATGGAAGATCTAACAGCTAACATGGCTCTTCTGCGTTGGACTTCACTCCTTCTTCTTGCAGATCAAAACTGAACTCAGATCCACATATGTCTACATCAAGCAAAAGGCCAACCAAGTCAAAGGGTAAGGCTAAGCTCACAAAGGAAGAGATGAAATACAAATATCAAAGGGTCAGAATGCCCGAGTCCTAGGTAGAATGTGACCTAGACATTAGAGATTCTGAACTCGGCCACATCGACATGGATGATTTTTGGGCTAGAACCAGGAGGGTCACAGGAAGTCCTTGGATGGACAAATTGGTAGGCGTGAGTCCGCATTTTACTAGGGGATCCTGTCAAGTGCAGTAAATAACAAGTTTATGATGGCGGTAGCTCACTGTTATAACAAAGACACAAGATGTGTCGAGAACGAAAAGGGCGAGGTTATAATCAACCTCACTTCCCGAAACTTCGAGATCATGCTAGGAATTCCCCACCATCGACATTTTGTGGCTGTAAGCCAAGAAGAATGCATCAAGGCATGGGAGGATAACGAATACAAATGCATGCAGTTGATGAACGAAGTGTATTTGAAGAATAAGAAGGTGATAACTAGGTGGCCACAGGTTATTCACCATAGCAACTTCTCTGAGGAACTAAGTGATACCATCACCTTCCTAAGTAGAGTATTTGGGCTTTCTGATGCTCATTACTTTCACAAATGGATGCTCAGGTACCTAGAAACCATGAATAAGAATGTACCTAATCAACGCTTCGAGTGGGCAGAGATCATAAGCAGCACCATCTCTGAGAAGCTCCAACAACTCACCATAAGCGTGAGATTCTATATGAACTCCTACGTAGTACGTTGTAGCCTCGAGAGGGATTATCCAAAGATCTTGAGACAATGCGGGGTTTGTCCTCGGTGAAAATATATGAGTACTACCCAAATTTGAAGCCTGGAAAACAAGATCCCACACGTTCACCAAGATCAACGATGCCTTTTCTACGGCATCATCTACCTATTAAGGCCCAAGATGACTCACGGCCGAATGACCAAGAGCATAGTCACACAAAGATTGAGAAGTGGGGTCATTACTTACCCAATTCCCCACCTTCACCTATCTTAGAGCACCTAAATTCTTGGGGAGCCCACAAAATTGCCAAGGTATCTTTGGCCCTAAGCCGATCCTGCTTTGGATCTGTCCATGCACTCATAACATACCATGAGAAATGCTTGAAAAGAAAGAAGGGTGGAACTCCTTTCCCCTTACGGTGGGAAGGTACATCCTGCATTTCCCACACCAAATCTCAGAAATGTTTATAGAACTAGAAATTCTTAACTTAAAGAACAATTTCCTAGCAAGGCCCACCTTTGATCTAAGAAATTACCTCCCTAAGGCAATACTCGATCCGATCCACGTCCCACAGATCGACGACATCTACATCGACTGTATCATGAGGTTGAACTTAGAAGAAAGGATCACTCTCACCTGGCCCTGGCAGAGATTATTCAATATGGTGTGGTCATTGTTCCAAAAGGTTATCAAACAACTAATAAAGAAGTTGATCACGTGTATCTAGACATGGATGGGGATCAGCTAGCCATTTGCCGAAATAGATAGAACAAAGGCACCTTAGACCATTGAGATAAGGGTTAAGGTGACACCAGTAGTGAACAGAGCATTGGTACAGATGAACGGGCTTATCTATCTTGGAGTAGATTTCACCACATCCCCTTTGGGTAACGCACCTCTCAGGCCGAAACATCTACCAAAGGGAAAAGGAAAGGACAAAGATGGAGAATCGAGCTCCACTCAAGAAGAAGTTCCTGAGAGTCCTCCCTCCGACGCACAAGAACAAGTTATAACTCTTACATCCCCGAGAGAAAGAAGTGGCAGAGAGTGTTCTAATGGGCACATCCACTCAGGATGTTGCCACTACTACAACCATGGAGGTTCCCACCATCCCTTCTCCCCCTCCTCATGTGACTCAAGCGACCATTCCTTTGGTTGTATCCTCTCCCCCATCTTATGTTTCTCCACCTTCCTCTTCCTCCATTTTCTCTTCTCTCGCGGAGCTGTCCCCCACCATTTCTTCTCTCATCTCTCAACTCCCTTCCATTCCCACGGCTACTTCCCCTACAGTTTCTCTTCCTCTCGTGAGCACTTTCTTGGCCTCTCTCTCGATGCCGCCACCAAGTGTCTCGACCCATTTTCCCTCATCCACTGCATATGCTCCCTCTTCCACCTCTGGTCCCACTCCCTTACGTCCAACATGGCTCTCCCAGCACTTAAGTTAGCATAAGAGGAAAGTCCCCATTGCACCAATGGACTTCTCCATCATCCCAACGAAAGAGGCTAAGAAGCAAAATCCCATAACACGCTTCTCTCAGAGTGCATCAGGGGAAAGAGTAATGGAGATCATTTTTATCGATCCTTTAAAGGATAAAAATGATCTTTCCCCTATAGATTATATAGTGACGCAGGTCACAATGGGAACTTCATCCGAGATCCTTCAAGGAGAGACCCTATCTATGGTGGATGCCCTTTGCAAGAAGCTTCAACAAGAGAAGGAAGAGAAGAGGCTACTAAAAGAAAAAAACAAGCATCTTCTCCGCGCCCTGCAGAAAATGGGTAGTGCACCTCCTACAACTACCACCGAAACTCCTGAGGCCCTAACTCAGGATAAGATAAATGAATACGCCAAGATTTGCGAACAAGGTATGGCATTATCCACCTGGAGAGACCAAATCCTCAAAGACAAGTGAGGAAGTAATTATCAAGTTTACCGAATTATATCAAAACATTTTTCGGGTGAACAAGGAACTCCAGGTGATTGTGGGACCTATCTCTGAAGAGTTGGACCATGCCAGGTTGCAACATGAGACGTTCCGTAAGATGCTCAACTTCTCAGCTGATGATTTAGTTAAATTCAACGTCTTCGATCACCCCAGGGTACCCAGCAAAATCCTTGCTACTTTGGACTACCGGGTCGATCAGATAGAATTCATCCTAGAGAAGATAGACAAGGTCAAGGAGGAAGCCCTAGATGTGATGCATCAAATGGACCAAATTGTCCTAAGAATTTCTTCGGGCTTGCTCACTCCTTCTTTCACCTTGAGGAAGGTAGATGAAACTATTCAGATCTTCAAGGAAATTATCTCACAAGGGCTAGGGCTAGAAGTTACTTTTGACACTGAATCTATCAATAACCTTCTAGACTGCCGTGATTTTGTGGGGTACCTGATGGAGGCAGGTAATGAATATTTCAAGCTCCCCAAAAAACTTAGAGATGAGAAGGAGAATTGCGAGGTCATTGACGATCATACCAAGGGTCCTTCCCAGGATCAACTTCAGCTGATGGTTAGTAAGTTCATGGAATATCAGGCCCAGTTCCATATTACCTCTCTCGAACAACAATAGAAGCAAGATACTCCCTTTCAGCCACAAGACGATGACAAATAGCCTTCTTCCTCTTGGCTTTCTTTCTAAATATCAAAAAGTATGTTGACATAAATGATGGCATCATCCATGCTACATCATGGGATGTTGTCATCCACCAAGTTACCCCAAGTCAACATTTCACTTTTAGATATTTTGCATATACTTTGTAGTTAGTTGTTGGTTTCCTTTTGCCTTCTCTCTTCTCCTTCTTCTATAAATACTTGAATACTTGTGGTATTCAAGGAGAGACACTTTTTTGATGAAAAATAGAAGTGAGGAAAAAAGGCTTTGTACTTTTGTAATAGAAGAAAATATTAATATAATATTGAGACTTTGTGTTGAATACCGTGTTATGCATCAGAACTTTCTTATGTTAGATCTGTATGTTTATTCTGTTGAATCTACCTCTACCTTTTTGTCATTTGTTCATCAGTATTGCTTTGTTTGTTTATGCAAGTAGGTTTGGCTCCATTTATTACCAATCCCAAAGCATAAACCCTTTGACCTTTCTGCTTTGGAATTCATTTCTTTTCTCCCTTCGGATCTATCCTATCTTCGTATTTTTCTTCATTCCTTTATTTTCGCAGTTGGAAATACCCCTACTAGGATGAGATCCCAAACCCCTAAAGGTAGAATACTATATGACTTACACAGATTCCTGCTAGTAGAATAGCAATAAACTAGTTTCGCTTTGCTATCTCAAAGAGGGGCTAGGCCCCCGCACGTTGTTGGCTGCGTCTATCTATAGATCTACCCTCCCGATATATTTTCAGACCAACTATTTTTGGTGACTCCGCTGGGGATCGAAATACATCTATGGTAGTGGTATGTTAGAATATCAATAAAATCATAGAAACCACTACCTGTTTGCAAATTTTAACTTTTGCTTGAAATCCAAAATTTTTGCAAAAGTGATCCAAACTAAAAATTTTCTTCGGGGATCCATAGATCGGGACTAGGTAGAGATCTTTAGTTCCCTGAGTTTTTACAAAAACTTATATTTTCCGTAGATATGAGTTTTTGACTGTTTTGCAAAATTTCAAACCCTTGCCAAAAGTCAACTCTAAGATCCGAAAATTAGCTTACTAAGTTAGCCTTTTTTTTAATCCTCGCTAACATTTTTCATTAAACCGCAACCGGTTTTCAAAAAAGGGGATAAATTTAAATACTTAGAAAGGTACATATACGCTGATTTTTATCGGAAAAATCAGAAAATAAGCAAGTATAACCAAAAAGAGTTTTTAAATCTGCTCCAAAATATTACAGATGGAAGGTACACCGGCAGTGAACCATTTACTCGTAAAGCAGAAAGCTCATGGAGAAGTTGATCCTACTTTCAACCTACTTTAAAGGCACAACTTCAGTGTTACACCGCCGCGCTTCTCATCGCTAAGTTTAGCTGACCGGTCTTCCAAAAGTGTCTCACCTTTACGAAGGAATCGTTCTTTACAAGGAGCATCCACATCCCTTTGCAGTGCTTTGTTGCTCAGTGGAACTGTGCTTCCAGCTCACATCCTTTTTCCAGCTGTTCAAATGGCCGTACCATGGGCAAATGCTATGGGCCCTCTTGCTTTGCCACATCCTATTCACGCGCTCCCTCATGAAAACCGAAAGAATTTCCCAAGATTCGATGGGAGTGGGAACCAAAGTACGAATTCACACATATCTACATTCATCATGTCATGTAGCATTCTAGATGTGACCCAAGAAGATGTGTCAGTTCACCTCTTTCTAGAAACCTTGCATGGACCCGCAGCAGAATGGTTCCAACATTTACCTACCGGATCTATCACTAGGTGGGCCATGTTGCGAACCACATTTAAAGATAGATATAAACCTTCGGAGGATGCATTTGCATTGTTATCACAAATCACACATATGAAGAAGAAATCCAATGAAACCATGCATGATTTTATCGCTAGGTTCAATGCATTAATCAACTGTTGTGTGTCGCCCGCCATGCCGCCTACACCAGAAAATCAGAAGTGTTTCTTTTTGAACACCATGAGCTCAAAAGTAAGTTTCTTACTCTTGCAAGAACAAGTCACTACTATGATTCTTTCCAAGTCGCTACCATTCAGATTGAAGATAACTTGCTAATATCCGGTGAATTAAAATGAGAGCCATCCAATTCGAAAGTTTCAACTCCTTCTCAATCCCCTTCATCGATCCGGCATTCCGAAGATGGCGAACGACTTGCTCACGTTAAAGAAGCGGTTAGCTCATACTTCTCCCAGCTCTTCTTCGATCGGGATATCCACGAATAAATTTCATTTCCAGCAATGCTTCACAAAGGCCGTGTTTTCCTACAAATCGCTCCGCAATTGGCACTAGAGGCTCCTCCTGGCCAATGCCCTAGTTGAGATTGAAGAGGAGGAGAAAATTATGAAGATCCTTCATCACCGTGTGAAGGTGATAAAGATGTTGGTGGTGACCTGGGCGACTCTACTAATGGTATATGGAATTTGAGGAGGAGGAATCTAATGAAGCAGAGGGTACCCAAGGTTATGTAAGCAAGTAGTCATATTTTCACCCACTCGCAAGGAAAATAAGAAGAAGTTTCTTCCAGGATGCGAAAGAGAAGGCCATGTCAAACACGCTCCAACCATCGCTAAAAGAGGTAGTCCCCTTCCCGCCCAACCTCGTTATTAAGTCTTTTTGAAGAAATATTTTTCCCTTATCTCCCCTCCGAATAAGCCCTCTCATATTCCTATCAAGACCAAGTAAAACTACCCTATCACCGCGAAATGAGGGTCTCATTCCTTCATCAACACAACCCTTGGCCATGTTTGACATAATTGATCATGCTAAAAAGACTAAGATCCAAATGTCTAAAGCCAAGTATCTTGACCAAACCCCGAGCAACTTGTAAGGTTGACCAAATACATTCAAAGCCAAGATGACATAGATGCTCAGGTTCCCTAGAAAGGAATCCTTTCTACTCCTCCTGCATCTTGCATAAATGTTGCCTTGACTTCTGCATCGGGTAAAATAGAACCTTTCTATCTCTCCCTCCTAATCAATGGTCACAAAATAAGAAATTGCATAAATGATTCTGGGGCTTCCAATAATGTCATGCCGGCAAAAGTAGCCCATGCTTTGGGCCTCACCCTTACCAAGCCTTTTGGCGGATGTTACTCCTTGGAAACCAAATAGGTCCTGTTGATTGGTTAGATCAAAGACGCACAGTTCGCATTCGCGCAGCATTCCCAAAGAAAAGAGTAAAGATGACTGTCCTCTCGCCGATATCCCTAAGCATACGAAATTCTACTAGGAAGGAGCTTATGCAGTGAGGTTGGTGAAGAGGTTCATATGGACTAGTCTAAGGCTAGAATCCCCGACAAAGGCATAATGCAAACGTTGGAGCCAGAATCTCAAAAGAAATACTTGGTTACCAATTCTGATGACCCCAAAGCCCAAATTCTCTTCGAATCATCAGGGATGGGGAACTATTTCTTGTCTACAGAGTCTAATAGAATAGATATTCTCATCCAAGAAGAGGATCTTAACAAGATATGGACATTGCAGTTTGATGGCAGCTGTGCAACTAGTGGGTGTGGCGCTGGAGCCGTGTTGATATCCCCCGAGAAGGAGACTATTCCTCTCTCTTTCAAGTTGTAGTTTTTCAACACAAATAATACTGCTGAGTATGAATCCTTGCTACTTGGCATGCAGGCCACAAAAGAAAGGGGAATCAAGAACCTAAAAGTACAAGGTGATGCAGAGCTAGTCGTAAATCAAGTAAAAAGGATATACCAAGTAAAAAATGAAAGGCTCAGGCATTACCGCAACGCGGTATGGAACAACATCTAGGAGTTTGATGATTTTTCAATAAAATTCATTCCAAAAGCTCAGAATGACATGGCCAATTCATTAGCCGTCTCAGCATCCCTCATGCTCCCTCACCCAGGTTTGAAAATAGACACATATACCATTGAGGTAGTTTTCTGCCCAAGTGTGCCAGACAACTCTCAGCACTGGCAGGTATTCAATGATGACAATCAACTTATCGCCTTCCTGGAAAATGCAAAAAAATTCAGCGAGCTTTATTTTGAAGGATCTACTTCTACATGTCATGAATCATTCGATCAAGGTGGTGAATCAAAAGGAGGTGATGGCATATGTCAGCTCAAAGGAAATAAAATTCCAAAAGGTTTGGTTTCTCTAGAATGTTTGTTTGATCAGACACGATCGTTTTGTCAGAAGGAATAGGTAAGATAATCCTTACTCCTCTCCAGAGACCAAACCGGTCAATCTAGGTACTGTGGAACATTCGTAGTTTGTGAACATTGGAAAATATTGCACACCTGAAGAAAAGTGGAAATTCATCAAATTGCTAAAGAAATATATGGACGTATTGGCATGGTCTTATGCTGATCTAAAGTCTTTCAAGCCAAAGGACATCCAACATGACATCCCGTTGAAAGAGGGTGTCAAACCCTTTCACCAGAAACAAAGGCACTACAATCCCAAGGTCTCGAGTACCATCCAGGCTGAAATATAGAAGATGTTGGATGCGAGAATCATCTTTCCTATCCACCACAGTACCTGGGTCACGAATATCATGCCAGTATGAAAAAATAATGGTGAAATACACATCTGCATAGATTTTCGCAACCTAAATCAGGCGTCCTTGAAAGACAACTACCCGCTTCCTATAATGGATCAAGTTCTATAGGTAGTAACCGGATCAGAAATGTTGTCCATGCTTGATGGTTTTTCGGGCTACAATCAGATTGAAGTCTCACCTGAAGACCAATTCAAAACAAAATTCACTACCCCCTGGGGTACATTCGCCTACAGTAGGATGCCCTTTGGCTTGACCAACACTGGCGCCACCTTCTAATGGGAAATGGACTTCACTTTCAAAGGTATGATGGGAAAGGTCATCGTAGTTTATTTAGATGACTTAATTGTGTTCTCTAAACAACGAGGTGATCATTGTGATCATTTGGAGCAAGTATTGAATAGATGCAGAGAACACAGATTTCCTAAATCTAAAAAAGTATGTTCTCAGGGTCACGGAAGGAAAGTTGCTGGGACATGTGGTTAGCAAATAAGGGACAAAGATAGATTCCAAAAGGGTTAGAGCTATTCAGAGCCTTACTTTACCCATGAGCAAGACCGGCATTCACTCCTTCTTCGGAACAAGAATTTTCTCAGCGCTTTGCTCCCGACTTTGATGAAAAGACTCGCCACATATCAAATATGATGAGAGGGTCACCAAATTTCCAGTGGAGTGAGGAAGGAAAGAATTCATTTGAGAATATAAAAGCCTCCGTCGCTCGCGCACTGGTCTTGGTGTGTCCCGATTTCTCCAAGGATTTTATCATGTATACCTATGCATCTGAGCATACCGTATTGACCATCCTAATGCAAAATAATTCCGAGGATTTCGAATCCCCGATCGCATTCATGAGCTCTCCCCTCAAGCCTCACAAATTGAAGATGTCCCAGTTAGAAAAGCATGCCTTCACCATTGTCAAAGCAGTCAAGAACTTCAGGTATTATATTCTAAACTCTCATACAGTGGTGCTGGTCCTTGACACAGCAGTCAAGTCAATCTTAACTCAACAAGAGTTAGAAATTTTGAAAGGGAATTGGATTGCAAATTTCCAAGAGTATGATATAGATATAAAACCAACCAAGCTGGTAAGAGGCAAGGGCCTATGTCAGCTCATGGCTGAAAACCGAGATTCAGAAGACCCTGAGGAAAAGGATGATTGCACCGATGGAACATAAAGCCAGCTGACGAAAGATGATTCTCCACCCTTGGTTCTATTTATCGCGACTAGCGACGAATGGTATTCTGATATCATCTTCTTTCTCACTTATGGTGAGTGCCCAACTCACCTAACTTCAAAGGAGAAGTGTGCTATAAAGCTCAGAGTAGCGAGATATGTCATTTGGGATGGCGGTTTATACAAACATGGAATTGATGGCATCTTCCTGCGATGTGTTGACAAGCCACAGCAGATAAAGTTACTTGAGAGTTTCCATGATTCGGCCTGTGGTGGTAATTTCTCCTCTTCCGTGACAGCCCACAAGATTATTTGGGCCAGGTACTATTGGCCAATGCTATTTCAGGATACAGCCACCTGGGTAGCAAAATGTGAGCTCTGCCAACAATTTGTTGGCAAACCAAAATTGACTGCTTTTCCCCTCAGGCCGGTCGTTATTAATGAACCATTCAAGCAGTGGGGAATCAAATTTATCGGAGCATTACACCCACAATCAAGTTCCGAGAGATAGTTATGTCCTAACAAAGCAACAGTTACTTCACCAAATGGGTGGAAGCCATACTGTTAAGAATGCCACTTCGAAATTGTTTCTGCAACTTCATCAAGGAAAATATCATTGTGAGGTTTGGCATTCCAAACAAGATTGTTGCTAATAATGCTTCCAAATTCTCCTCACGAGATTTTTTTGTTTTTTCTATGAATACGGGATAACCTTGGCCCACGCCTCGATTATTAGCCCTGTGGAAATGGTCGGGAAGAATCCAAAGATAATAAAACCTAGTGACATCATACGGAAGTTATTTGATGAGAATAAGCAGGACGTGGCACAAGTCATTGTATGATGCTTTGTGGGTAGACCACATTACTCCCAAGAGGTCTCTCGGTATGTCACCTTTTCAAGTGTTATATGGAATCGACACCGAGCTTCCCATTTTGCAGAACTTCCTGCTCTGCGCTTGGCACGAGTGATCAAAGATGAGACTTTCTAGAATTCTCTTCAAAAGAGGATCATGTATCTAGCAAAGCTCGAAGAAAAAGAGTAAGGGTGGTCGATTGTAATCACCAAACATCGAAAGGTCAAAAGACTGTTTGATAAAAAATCCAAGTAAAGAGATTTCCAGATAGGAGATCTCGTCCTTTTGTGGGACAAACGAAGAGAACCAAAGGGCATGCATGGGAAATTTGATTCTCTATGGAGAGGGCCTTTCAAGATCAAGCAATTCAATGGAGAGAATAGCTTATATCTCTCGTATCTAGATGGAACTGATCTCCCGCTTCCCTATAGGGGGCAACATTTCAAAATATTCAGGAAGTAGAGCTTGCTCTCTCCTTTGTATAGTTTTCTTTATGTTGTGTGTTATCTTTCGTCGTGTGTTTGCTTTCGTCATTGCCCTTGTTTTTGACTCTGTAGCCCAATGGATAGGCACTTGTTGATCTGGGGTTCTCTACCCTTAAGCTTCGCTTAAAGATAGTCCCCAGAAAGAGCCAACTGTTATCTTGTAAAATTGACGAGGGTAATTTTACAGGTAACCATACCAAAATTTTGTTCTGGTTCCTTGTCGGGGTCCTCGGCATTCGTAATGTTGTAAAATTCCTTTCCGATTTTCCAAACTTAGTCATTTTGGTCCTTTTTTGGCTGGGCACACCTTTTATCTATGTAACATAGAATAAATTTGCGCCCCCTTTATTTCCTTTGGCACACCCTTTGAAGTGTTGACACATCAATTGTTGCGCCTTCCCGTGATGCGCCTTTCTTTCTGTGCCAAGGCGCATGTGCCTTCCTATCAATAACAAAAATGTTACGCCATATTTTGGTGTGACAAGTCGCTCAAAAACTAGTGTCGACAGTCCTAAATTTGTGCTTAAGGCACAGATAATTTCGTGTTGACAAAAACATATCCGCGCCACTGGGTGCAAAGTTTTCAATGTCGACACGCGTTTTGGTGCGCCCCTTTAAAAGTGGTTTCCTCGTTTATTACACTTTTGGCTACATATAGGGGCATCGACCTCAAGTTACTTTCAAAATTAAAAACACGTAAAAAAACTTTGTTCCTCTCGCACCTGTCAAAGACATCCATCATCCTCGTATCGCGTTCATGGACCCCACTTTGTTTCTCTCATTCTATATATTTTGGGTAAGTGGTCCTTGCTTCTCTTGTGTTTTTGTTTTGTTGGTTGGTTGTGAATTTTGATGAAATAAAGCTGAGGAAACCCTAAACCCCTCCTGCCCATTTTTACAAGCCTTCCCTCCCAAGCCGTTTTCACCCTCTTTCCAGATCTGCTGGCGAAGAGGGCTCTGTCTCAAAAAGTGAACCCAGATCTCTTTGTTATGCCCCCTACACCATCTAAATCCATGAATAAGGAGGCTTAAAAGACTACAAACCCATCGGGAAAGGAGAGAAAAATCTAAAAGTTATTTCGAGCCGCATTTTTCTCTTGGCGCAATCGCCACCCTTGTTACAGAAAACACAGTCATGCCAAGAGGGCGCACTGACCTTGATTACAACACACAAAATCCCTTTACCATGCATAAACCAAGTAAATCCTAAACCCGGCGCATGCACAATCCCTCTTACAACAATGAAAGTGTCATGCAAGCTTGGCCTTCACCACACCAAATCCCCCTTTGCGCACACAAAATTAGTACTACAAGCATTGATCCTATGCCCCTCGGTGCACCAAAATTCCATGTTACATGTTACATACCTACACCATTGGCACATCCTGCTCCCATACAACACCAAACTTATTTGTGCCTAGTATAAAACTTCATATAAATGGCGTAGGCACACCCCTGTCTACAACAACAATGATGTTATACGCAAATTTCCTATGCCCTGCACCTTTTGCGCTATCTTCTTCCTTGTAACACTCTTCTTCAATGGGCCATACTTTTAACCCCGTAGCCTGCGGTGTTCTGCGCGCCTACGCCGAAGCTTTTAAATTGCTAACTCCTCCTTCTGTAAAGCTTTAATGGAAGATCTCATAGCTAACATGGCTCTTCTGCATTGGACTTCGCTCCTTCTTCTTGCAGATCAGCAACTGAACTCAGACCCACATATGTCTACATCAAGAAAAAGGCCAACCAAGTCAAAGGGTAAGGCTAAGCTCATAGTGGAAGAGATGAAATACAAATATCAAAGGGTCAGAATGCCCGAGTCCCAGGCAGAATGTGACCTAGACATTAGAGATTCTGAACTCGGCCACATCGACATGGATGATTTTTGGGCCAGAACCAGGAGGGTCACAGGAAATCCTTGGATGGACAAACTGGTAGGTAGTGGTCTACATTTTCTTTGGGGATCCCTCGTGTGCAAAATAAATAACGAGTTTATGATGGTGGTAGCTCACTGTTATAACAAAGACATGAGATGTGTCGAAAACAAAAAGGCAAGGTTATAATCAACCTCATTGCCGGCTAAGACTTCGAGATCATGCTAGGCATTCCCCACCATCAAAATTTTGTGGCTATAAGACAAGAAGACTACATCAAGGCATGGGAGGATAAGGAATAAAAATGCATGCAGCTGATGAACAAAGGGTATTTGAATAATAAGAAGGTGATAACCAGGTGGCCATAGGTTATTCACCGTAGTGACTTCTCTAAGGAACTGAGTGATACCATCACCTTCCTAAGCAGAGTATTTGGGCTTTCTGATGCCCATTACTTTCACAAATGGATGCTCAGGTACCTGGAAACCATGAATAAGAATGTGCCTGATCAGCACTTTGAGTGGGCAGAGATCATAAGCAGCACCATCTCTGAGTAGCTCCAACAACTCACCACAACGGGGAGATTCTATATGAACTCCTACGTAATCTACGATGCAGCCTTAGAGAGGTATTATCCAAAGACCGAGCCGATGTGGTGTTTGGCCTCAGGTGAAAATATATGAGTACTACCCAGATTTGAAGCTTGAAAACAATATCCCATAATTCACCAAGATCAACGATGCCTTTTTCACAAAGATCATCGACCTATTGAGGGACAATATGACTCATGGAGAAACGACCAAGAGCATAATCATAAAGAATCGAGAAGTGGGGTCATTATTTACCCAATTCCCCACCTTCACCTATCTCAGAGCAGCTTAACTTCTTGGGAGCCCACAAAATTGCCAAGGTATGCGGCCCTAAGTCGATCCTATTGAGCTGTCCAGCAGCTCATAACATACCATGAGAAATGCCTAAAAAGAAAGAAGGGTGGAACTCCTTTCCCCCTTATAGTGGGAAGGTACACCTGCATTTCCAACACCAAAGCTAGGGAAATGTTTGCAAAACTAGAACTACTTAACTTAAAGCACAATTTCCCGTAAATGCCCACCTTCGATCCAAGAAATTTCCTCCCTATGGCAAAATCGATCTAATCCACATTCCACAGATCGAGGACATCTACATCGACCTGTATCATGAGGTCAAACTCAAAAGAAAAGATCACTCTCACCTATCCATGGCGGAGATTATTCAATATGGCATGGCCATTGTTTCAAAAATGTTATCAAACAACCGATTAAGAAGTTGATTAGGTGTATCTAGACATGGATGGGGATAGCTGGCCGTTTGCCGAAATATATAGAACAAAGGCACCTCAGACCATCGAGGTAAGGGTTAAGGAGACACCGTGGTGAATAGAGCATTGGTGCGGGATGAACGACCTTATGTACCTCGGAGTAGATTTCACTACGTCCCCTTTGGGAAACGCACTGTCAAGCCAAAACATCTTCCAAAGGGCAAAGGTAAGGACAAAGAAGGAGAATCGAGCTCTACTCAAGAAGAATCTCCCGAGAGTCCTCCCTCCGCCACATAAGAATAGGTTATAACTCCGCATCCCTAGAGAAAGAAGTGGAAGAGAGTGTTCCAATGGGTGCATCCACTCAGGATGTTTCCACTTTGCTACAACCATGGAGGTTCCCACCGTCCCTTCTCCTCCTCCTCATGTGACTCGGGTGACCATTGTTTTGGTCATATCCTCTCCCCATCTTCCATTACTCCCCCTTCCTCTTCCTCCATTTTCTCTTCTCTCACGGAGCTGTCCCCCACCATTTCTCTCGTCATCTCTCGGCTCCTTTCCATTCCCCCGACTACTTCCCTACGGTGTCTCTTCCTCCCGTGAGCACTTTCTTGGCCTCTCTCTCGATGCTGCCACCAAGTGTCTCGACCAATTTTCCTCATCCACCGCATCTGCTCCCTCTTCCACCTCTCGGTCCCACTCCCTTAGGTCCAAAGATGGCTCTCCCAAAGCACTTAAGTTAAGCATAAGAGGAAAGTCCCCATTGCACCAATGGACTTCTCTGTCATCCCAACGAAAGGGGCTAAGAAGCGAGAATCCCATAACACACTTCTCTCGAGTGCATCGGGGAAAGAGTAATTGAGATCGCTTATCTCGATCCTTCAAAGGATTAAAAGGATCTGTCCCTATAGATTATATAGTGACGTAGGTCATAATGGGAATGTCATCCAAGAGCCTTCAAGGAGAGGCCCTATCTATGGTGGATGCCCTTTGCAAGAAACTTCAAGAAGCGAAGGAAGAGAAGAGGCTACTAAAAGAACAGAACAAGCATCTTCTCGCGCAGCCCTATAGAAAATGGGTAGTGCACCTCCTACAACTTCCACCAAAACTCCTGAGGCCCTATGTCAGGATAAGATAAATGAATATGCCAAGATTGGTGAACAAGGTATGGCAGTATCTGTCTGGAGAGACTAGATCCTCAAAGAAAGCAAGGAAGTAATTATCAAGTTCACCGAATTATATCAGAACATTGGTCGGGCGAACAAGGAACTCCAGGCGATTGCGGGACCTATCTCCAAAGAGTTGGACCATGCTAGGTTGCAACATGAGACATTCTAGAAGATGCTTGACTACTCGGCCGATGATTTAGTTAAATTTGAGTCTTTGATCACCCCAGGGTACCCAGCAAAATCCTTGCTACTTTGGACTACCGGGTCGATCAGATGGAATTCATCCTAGAGAAGATAGACAAGGTCAAGGAGGAAGCCCTGGATGCGATGCATCAAATGGAGAAAATTGTCCTAAGAATGTCTCCGAGCTTGCTCACTCCTTCTTTCACCTTGAGGAAGGTAGATGAAACTATTCAGATCTTTAAGGAAATCATCTCGCAAGGGATAGGGCCAGAAGTTACTTTTGACACTGAATCTATCAATAACCTTCTAGCCGACCATGATTTTGTGGGGTACCTGATGGAGGCAGGTAATGAATAGTTCAAGCTCCCTAAAAACTCAGAGATGAGTGGGAGACTTGTGAGGTCATCGGCGATCGTACCAAGGGTCTTGCCCAGGATCAACTTCAGCCGATGGTCAGTAAGTTCATGGAATATCGGGCCTAGCTCCATATTATCTCTCCCGAACAATAGCAGAAGCAAGATACTCCCTTTCAGCCATGAGACGAAGACGAATAGCCTTCTTCCTCTTGGCTTTCTTTTTAAATATCAAAAATTATGTTGGCATAAACGATGGTATCATCCATGTTGCATCATGGGATGTTGTCATCCACCAAGTTACCCCAAGTCAACATTTGAATTTTAGATATTTTGGAAATATTTTGGTAGTTAGTTGTTGGTTTCATTTTTCCTTCTCTCTTCTCCTTCTTCTAAAAATACTTGAATACTTGTAGTATTCAAGCAGGACACTTTTTAGATGAAAAATAGAAGTGAGGAAAAAGGCTTTTTACTTTTGTAATGTGAGAAGAAAATATTAATACAATATTGAGACTTTGTGTTAAATAATTGTTATGCATTAGAAATTTCTTATGTTAGATCTGTATGTTTATTTTGTTGAATCTACCTCTACCTTTTTGTCATTTGTTCATCAGTTTTGCTTTGTTCATTTATGCAAGTAGGTTTGACTCCATTTATTACCAATCCTAAAGCATAAATCCTCCGACCTTTTGCTTTGGAATTCATTTCTTTTCTCCCTTCGATCTATCCTATCTTCATCTTTTTCTTCATTCCTTTCTTTTCGCAGATTCAAAATACCCCTACCTTGGGATGAGATCCCAAACCCTTGAAGGAAAAATATTGTATGACTTGCATAGATTCTTACCGGTAGAATAGAAATAAACCGATTTCACTTTTCTATCTCAAAAAGGGGATAGGCCCTACACTTTGTTGGCTCGTCTATCCATAGATCTACCCTCCCGATAGATTTTCGGACCAACAGGGCTCTTAAGGGACAATGCCTTAACGAGGTAGCTTGGAAGGAATGATGTTATTGTGCACTAAAATGACACAGCCTCTAGCATTCACCTAGCCACTCGGACATGTCCACGTAGTTGTTTTGGTGCGACAACCCACCATTTACAAAATATATTGTTTTTCATCCTTACACCATCTCAAACTACACTATTTGGTGTGTTTGTAAACAATAGGGCGGTGAGAGCACCGGTTAGATAAGGAAAAAACTGAGATAGGTGATTGTAGAGGGTCCCTATGCCGAGGTGTAGGATCAAATGAGACATCCTTAGGTGCCACGGAGTCTACGTAGTCACCCATCGAATATGAACAATTTTTTGGTCTCAGCGCTCTTAAGGGACTACACCCGAACGAGGTAGCCCGGAAACAATGACATTGTTACGCACCAAAATGATGCCTCCTCTAGCATTCACCTTGCCCCTTGGATGTGTCCGCGTAGTCAGTTTGGTGCCATGACCCACCATTTACAAAATATACCATTTAAAATCTTTACATTGTCTCAAACTACACTATTCGGCATGTTTGAAAACAATAGGGAAACGAGAGCACCGATTAGAGAAGGAAAAAAATGAGATAGGATATTTTATAGGGTCCTTACGTCAAGGTGTAGGATCAAATGAGACATCCTTAGGTGCCTTGAGATGCGTGGTAGTAACCGGTGAAGTTGAATATTTTTTAGTCTCGGGCTCTTGAGGGACTACGCCCGAACAAGGTAGCCGGAAGCAATGACGTTGTCACACACCAAAACAATGCATGCTCTAGTGTTCACCTAGCCACCATGATGTCTCTATGTAGTTGGTTTGCCACCATGACCCACTTTGTTTACAAAATATACCGTTTGACATCCTTACACTGTCTCAAACTACACTATTCGGCGAGTTTACAAACTATAGGGCAGCGATATCACCCATTGGAGAAGGAAAAAACTGAGATAGGCTATTGTATAGGGTCTCGTACACCGAGGTTTAGGATTAAACAAGATGTCCTTAGGTGCCACGGAGTCTGTGTAGTCACCCGTCAAAGTTGAATGATTTTTTGGTCTCAGGGCTCTTAAGGGACTATGCCCGAACGAGGTAGCTTGGAAGCAACGACATTGTCATGCACCAAAACGACACCTTCTCTAGAGATTCACCTAGCCACCTAGACATGTTTCTTGTGATCGACTTGGTTCCACGACCCACCATTTACAAAATATACCGTTTTACATCCTTACACTATCTCAAACTACACTATTCGATGAGTTTGCAAAAACAATAGGTCAGCGAGAGCACCGATTGGAGAAGGAAAAAAACAAGATAGGATATTGTAGAGGGTCCCAACAATAAAGTTTTAGATAAAACGAGATGTCCTTAGGTGCCCACAGAGTATGCGTAGTGACCCATCGAAGTTGAACAATTTTTGGTCTAGGGCTCTTAAGGGACTTGTCTTTGTAAATATCTTCCCCCCGGGTAGATATAGACAAGCAGAAGAATATGGAAATCAAAGAAACTTAGATCCTGATATTTATTATGTCACCAACAACCTATGGCATAGCAAAGAGTGTCGACACAAAAATGGATGCGCCAAGGCGCAGGTAAAGGGCGCACATCAAAGAGTGTCGACACGAAAATGGATGCGCCAAGGCGCAGGTAAAGGGCGCACATCAAAGAGTGTCGACACGAAAATGGATGCGCCAAGGCATAGGTAAAGGGCACAGCAAAGAGTGTCAACACAAAAATGGATGTGCCAAGGTGTAGGTAAAGGGCACACAACAAAGAGATGGATGCGCCAAGGCACAGGTAAAGGGCGCACAAAGCAGAGGATGTCGACACGAAAATGGATGCACCAAGGCGCAGGTAAAAGGCACACAACAAGGGATGTCGACACGAAGAAATTTGTGCCTTGGTGCACGTAAAGGTATGTCGACATAAGGATGGATGTGCCAAGGTGCACCTTTAGGAGGCGCAACATTTTGAGCGCTGACAGGAAGTAGACCCTGACCCAGATATTCAGATGGCCATAACTTTTCACAGGGAGCTCGAGATTAATGCAAGGTTGGACTTTTCAGAAAGCTTACGAGGTCCTCTGTCTTTTCCTCTCTCTTTTCTCTCTCATTCTTCCTATAAATTTTAAGTAGGGGCTTCTTTATAAAGGTTGGACATTCTTGTTTTTCCCCTCCCTTCTTCTCTTTGGCAGGTGAATTTGTGGAGTTCAAACCTCCCATCTAAAACTATGATGCAAATTTGCCTCTTGGCATTTTGTAGTGTATTGTATCAATCTTTGGAGCAAATAATG
This sequence comes from Taxus wallichiana var. yunnanensis, assembly GCA_018340775.1. Classification (NCBI taxonomy): domain Eukaryota; kingdom Viridiplantae; phylum Streptophyta; class Pinopsida; order Cupressales; family Taxaceae; genus Taxus; species Taxus wallichiana. Next base: position 117,939,188 of record CM031237.1, read on the forward strand.
CATGTCTGTGGATGATTCTCAACCCTTTCTATGTTCATTTGCATCCTCCCGATCTTTCACCGTAAATTTGGTTATCTTTGCGAGATCTTGCATTACATTTTAATGATTTTGTGTTTATTGGCAAGATAGATGTTCTTCATTCCTCGGTGCATCACCTTTGTAGTTTAGGTTTTCTTTTATGGATCTTCTTACCCTGTCTCCTTGGAAAGTTAGTTTATGTTTTTGAATAAACCCTCTGCATTTTTACATGTGCATCTGAATAGAGGAATAGGAATCGGCCTTCATCCGGAGAGCTTTTCCATTCGCGAGGTCCACACACTGGGAAAAGCTCCATGTTATGCAATCGCACTGAGAGTCTCAACCCATCGAGTTGCAGACATTTAGGGGTGCTGTGATTCACCATCAATAGTTTTGGCATGCCCGGTGGGACCAAGAGGTCATTCCACAGGATTTGAAGGAATTTTCAAGAAATTTGGACTTAGAAATTACAGGTTTTACAATTTCATTTTTTCACCTTCCAGGCTGAACTTTGAAATTAATTTTCAAGGACTTAACTTGCTCGAAACAAGTCAAAATTTCACCAGTTGATAGATCGGGGATAATCTTCAAAAGGGTATTCTTATTTTTTTGAGATTTTGACTTTCAAAATTTCATGGTTTTTTAGTATTTCAGGTTTTCCTAGTTGCCTTGCATGACCTGAGTTTTACCGTACCTTTTGGGGATTAGTAGCTACACAACAAAACATGATAACCAAATTGAAGAGTTGTATCTCTCGGGTCCTTCAAAGTTTTAAATTATTTTTTAATATTGTCAAGTTTGGTGTGTAACTTGGCAAAATATAGCATTTTCAGGCTCGTTCTCTAACACATATGGCGACTCCGAAAGGATAGAATTCAGTGGTATAGCGGCATAAGTTTTCCAGGTACATGAGTAGAATTTGAACCAGGTCTGACACTCGAGAAGAGGGGTTATTTTTCCACTTGCAGCTATCACCAGGCAGAGGGAGGAGAGGAAGAAGACCACAAAGATCACCATCTCCACCTAACAGGACTTTATCAACCCATCCACTGGTAGACCTTTCATCCAATCAACAAGGGTTCTCGGGCCGATCATAATGGTGCAACCACCGAATCCCTTTTTCAATTTCACTTTGGTAAGAGCCCACTTGCCCTCAATGCACGTAATCCGGTTCAATTGTAGCATTGAAGAATATTCCATTTTTCACTAGAGAAAATCATACCACTCCTGGTGATCATGTCAAAGACATTGCTAACGTCTGTGCAATCCATGAGATAAATGAAATGGATGTTGTTGTCAAATTACTAGCATCTTCATTCAAAGGGAAGGCATTGCAATGGTTTAGGAGCCTTGGAGCCGGTTCTATCAAAAATTGGAATCAGTTATGCATAGCTCTCCATGAGCAATTCGGAGAAAAGGGAGACAATTTGTCTCTACTAGAACAATTGACAACTATCAAGAGAGCTCCCAATGAGCAACTGACTGACTTCAACTTCAGATTTCAAAGGTCTTGGGATAGGATTCCAGTGGCCGTTAGGCCAACAGCTGAAGGTGCTTTTCTATATTATCTTAAAGCTTTAAATTCTGATATTTCTATGTTAATTCAATCTATGGGAGGCACAACCTTACCTGCTGCTTATAGCATTGCCATTAGGGCCGAAAACTGTCTTATTCAAGCTGGTAAGCTGGCTCCTAGGCCTCCCATGCCCTTGTATCCAAACTTAGAAAATCCAAGCACTAGTCAAGCACCCACTTTGGCTCCTATTCCCACTCCTAGAAATCAAAGTTCAAATGAAACTTCTACTTCATCCTCTAGTGCTTCAAATGAACTCCAAGAGGTTATGAAACAATTACAGAACCTTGGAAATGAGCTGGTGACTATCAAAAGACAACAAGCTCAAAGTGCTAGACCGTATCAGCCTCAAGCGTAGTACCAGGCTAGGCCCCCATACCAACAAAATAGGTCACCAGCTCAGGCTGCAAATCAAAATCAAAGCCAAGTAAGGCCTCCCGCTAATAGACCATTTCAGCCCTATAACCCCAATGTTGCATCTACTTCTAAAGCATTAGTGCCAGTCCAAAACAACATAGCTCAAGAGTATGATTGGTGTTTTCCATGCAATGAACCTCAAAACCAATCTATGTGCTTTAATGGTGCTTTGAACCAAGCCTTGATGGTAACAACTACACTACGGCGTTGAGGGTGAAGTGAGTCAAGAAACAAATCAGCAACAAGGAACATCTCAAAGAAAAACACAGCTACAAAGATACCGCACTTGCGAATTGGCAAGCCGAGGATTTTTGTGCCATGAATCAAACAATTTCTCGAGTGTAAAGCAACTAACACAAGATCAAAGAAGAGGAATATTGGTGAAGGGCGAGTCATTGGCCCCAAGTGATCTACAACCTTCCATCACTCCACAAGGTGTGGGTAAAGCGAAATGCAGCTCTAAACATGCAAGGACAGCCTAAACCACCTTCTAAACCAACTCAAATGCCGTTGTTGCTGCCCATGCACAAGAAAGGAATATGCCGCCTAAAGGACAGAAAGAGATCTTTCATTCCCATTTAGCATCATTGATCAATTGAAGAATACAAATGTGAATATATCAATGTGGGAATCTTTATCCATCCCAGGCCAAAGAGATCTCCTACAAGCTGCCATGAAGAATTGGTCAACTTCGAACCAGCATGTCCATATGCAAGAGAAGGTCCTCACAAATACTGCTCAGCCTGAAGGGAATCATGGAGGACAACAAGGTAAAGTTTTTAAGCCCCCTCCATTCTATGTTTCATTAATTATTGGGGATAAACTAGTACACAATTACATGATTGATTCTGGGGCAAGTAGTTCTGTCATGCCCAAGCAAATAGCTGATCAGCTGGGTCTCCAATATGAAGTAATATCTAAAGGGGTAGTGCAATTGGATGGGACAGCAGTAGAAATGGTGGGAGTGATTAAAGGTTTGAATCTTATGTTGCATGCATGCCCCAACGTTACCATTTTGCAAGATGTGTCAGTGATAGATTTGCCACCACTATTTTCCCTATGCTTATCAAGGGATTTCACAGCTAGAATTGGAGGCTACTTATCTGCTGATTGGTCACACATGTTGTTCAGAACAAGATATGGTACTAAGGTCACAATCAGATCTGAACCAATTGCAAACTTTCATATTGAGCCTCATACTCCAAGCCAAATCAATGCCAACTGTTCAGCTTTTGACCAAGAAGATTATCCAAGCACAGATGAAACTGACACCAAAGTTGGAAGCATCCCAGATTTAACTCTTGATGAATGGGCAAGTAAGGTACACGCTTTTGATCCCTACCAAGAAGTAGAAGAATCTGAGCTAGGAGTCTATTGCATACATGAAGAAAACCAGCCTATTCCTAGCATCACCAAAATAGACCATAAGGATGACAATGAGGTATGGCAATTATTTTTCGATGGATCAAGGAGTAGGCAAGGTGCAGGAGGAGGAGCTATGCTTGTTTCACCTCAAGGCATAAAATATTATTCAGCTTTCTGTTTCCAGTTTTCCTGTTCAAACAACACAACTGAATATGAGGCCTTGATTCATGGACTTCATTGGGCCAGGAAAAAGGGCATAAAGAACTTGCAGGTGTTCGGGGATAGTGAGCTAATCGTCAATCAAGTCAGGGGACAACATGCTACAAAGAATGAACTGATGAAGAACTACAAGAACAGGGTGTGGGACCTCGTTGAGGATTTCGAAGCTTTCAATATCGTGTCCATACCCAGGAAGAAAAATGAAGCTGCAGATAGGCTCGCAGTAGTTGGAGCAATGTTTGATGTGGTTGACAACATCAAAAGGGAAAAAATGCAACCACATGTCCATGTGATTGTGAGGCCAGCAGTTCCAGATAATAACACAAGCTGGTAGGTGTTTGAGAATGATCAACAAATCATCAATTTCTTACAAGAAGAGGCTAAATTCTCGATTAGGAATCGGGATAGACTAGAGTAGCAAAGATGGGGATCAAGTAGTGCAGCTACGGACAAACAAGCTTCCCAAGGGTTTAGTAACATTGGATTCTATCTTCAACCCTAACGACCAGTTCCGTAAGGAAAAGGCTAACATACAGGTCAAGAGAGAAGATTCAGAGCCAATTCCGGTTGGGGAAGGCAAAACACTTCAAATTGGCAAAGTGGCCACTGAACAGGAGAAATCAGATTTCATACAACTTTGCCAAGAATTTCCAGATGTCTTCGCTTGGAGCTATGAAGACTTAAGAGGTTTCAATCCGAAGTTGGCACAACATACCATAGAATTGGATCCAGATGCTAAGCCCATCAGGTAGAAGCAGAGACCAGTCAACCCTCACATTGAGCCTCTAATGAAGAAAGAGTTAAGCAAGCTAATAGAGGCGAGCATTATATTCCCGATCAAGCACTCAAGCTGGGTTGCAAACTTGGTTCCGGTCAGGAAGAAGAGCAGAGAAATTAGGTTGTGCATGGACTTCCGAGACCTCAACAAGGCATCTCTCAAATACCATTACCCACTTCCTTCAATGGAACAAATATTGCAAGTGGTATCCGGTTCAAAGAGATTCTCTCTCCTAGATGGCTACTTAGGGTATAATCAGTAATGGTGAAAGAAGATGACTAGTTCAAGATGGCTTTCACCACCAAATGGGGCACCTATGCCTACAAGAAGATGCCATTTGGATTATCAAATGCTGGAGCCACTTTCCAAAGGGCAATGGATTTGGCATTTAAGGGGTTGATCAATAAAATAGTTCTGATATATCTTGATGACATCACTGTATTCTCAAAAAATGCAGCAGATCACCTCTGTCATTTGAGGCAGGTATTTCAGAGGTGTAGAAAATTTGGGGTATCATTGAATCCCAAAAAATGCATATTCTTGGCTCACGAGGGAAAACTTCTAGGCCATATTGTTTCAAAGGAGGGATTGACGATTGACCCAGAAAGAGTTGAAGCAATTCGAGCGTTGCCATTGCCAAGTCATAAGAAAGCTCTTCAAAGCTTCTTGGGAAGGATCAATTTTGTCCGCAGGTTTGTTCCAAACTTTGTAGCTCTTGTAAAGCCAATAACGCTGATGTTGAAGAAGAGCATGGTATTTAAGTGGACAGCTGAAGGCAAGGCAAGTTTTGAGGCAATAAAAGAGGCTATATCTCAAGCTCGACTCTCGTCAATCCAGACTTCTCCAAGGACTTCATGTTATATGCCTTTGGTGGTGGAGACACAATTTCTGCAATCCTGGTACAGCAAAACATAGAAGGATTAGAACAACCAGTTACTTTCTTCAGTCAAGGCTTGGAGGAATACGAAGCTAGGTACTCTTTCATTGAAAAGCATGTCCTTGCAGTGATCAAGAGCTTAAAGAAATTCAAGCACCTAGTCTCAAACAACAAGATCCAATTGTTGGTCCCTCATGCGGGAGTCAAGGACTTCCTTCTAAACAAGGATCTAAATGAGAAACGTGTAGGATGGATCACTCGTGTCATGGAATATGACATTGAAATTAAGGTCACTAAGCTAGTATGTGGAAAAGGACTATGTGAACAACTAGCTTTGAGTCGAAAAGTTGAAGCAGGTGATGAAAAAGAGACTGTCTTGGTACTACATGATGGTCAAGAACAGAAAATGATGATGTGCCCGCTCCTTGTTGGACTCAGAATATGATACACTTCCTATAGACAGGCCTATGCCCTCCAGAAATGAGCAAATCAAAGAGGAGATACTTTAGATTACAAGCCATTCCATATGTGCTTGTTAATGGTGTTTTGTTTAAAAAGGACATCAATGGAGTTCTATTGAGGTGCATTGGGATAGGTCAAATTGAGAGGGTGTTATGAGATTTTCATGATGGAGATTCTAGAGGACATTTCACCCCACGAGTAACAACTCTCAAGATAATGAAGGCAGGGTATTATTGGCCCACAGTGTTTAGCGACTGCTATACATGGATAAGAAAGTGTAAGAAATGTGCACTCTTCACGGGAAAAGAAATACTAGCAGTGCTTCCATTGCACCCAATTTTGGTTGACCAACCATTTATGCAATGGGGATTGGACTTCATTAGGGTCATAAATCCAAACTCAAGCCAAGGCCACAAGTGGATTCTCATGGCAACGGACTATTTCACCAAGTGGACTGAAGTAGTAGCGCTCAAAGAAGCAAATGAGTCTAATATACTAGAATTTTATGAAGGAATAGTGACTGTGTTCGGTTTTCCACCACTATCATATCAGACAATGCACTTTGGCATTCATAGGTTCCAAGATTATAGAATGGGTTGTCAATAATGGAATCTATTTGAGCACCTCTTCAAATTATTACCCGCAGGGTAATGGACAAGTAGATTCCACGAACAAGAATTTGCTAAGAATCATCAAAAGGACTCTGGATGAAAACCAAAGGACATGGCATACCAAGATAAAATCAGCATTATGGGCTGACAGGATAACACCAAAGAGGTCTACAGGTAGTTCTCCCTACAAATTGGTCTATGGGAAAGAGACAGTATTGCCTATATCATTAGAATTGCCAGCATTGGAGCTCATGAAGTAGTTGGAGTTGTCTGAGTTCAAACCAATGGAGGAAAAGTATGCAGAGCTAATGGAATTGGAAGAAATAAGAGAACATGCAGTTCAGACGATTGAGAAAGATCAGGCCTTAGTAAAAAGATGGTTTGATAAGAAGGAAAGAGCAAGGACCTTCCAAGAAGGGGACCTAGTTCTAAAATGGGATGCAGATTGGGAAAAACCAGGAAGGCATTCCAAGTTTGATGCCATTTGGAGTGGCCCCTACATGGTCACGGGATGTAAAAGTAGTAATGCCTTCCAATTGTCTACATTGGATGGAGAAGAACTCCCAATTCCGGTTAACGGAATCTATCTTAAACATTGCTACTAAAAGGAAAAGGTTTACCCTTGTAAATATTAGCCTAGATTTCAATTCCTCTAAGTGCGTATGCACATTGTCTTGTTGTAGTTAGGTTTCATTTTCCCTAAGTGCTTTGGCACAGGTTTTGCTGCTCTCAGGTTGTTTTCTATAGTTCAAAGTGTTGTCGGAGAAGAAGTTATGGTATCAGGCTCGGGATCAGATATCAGGTTGGTTTAAAGTTATTACCTATGACTCCATGCCCAATGGATTGCTAAAAGGCCACCGATCTTTCGCTTAGTAGGGGTGATCTCGTTGAGTCACCAAATTGTTGTAAATATCTTCCCCGGGTAGATATAGACAAACAAAAGAATATGGAAATCAAAGAAACTCAGAACCTGATATTTATTATGTCACCAACAGCCTATGGCGCACAGAAAGAGTGTCAACATGAAAATGGATGCACCAAGGCATAGGTAAAGGGCGCACAACAAAGAGTGTCGACACGAAATGGATGCGCCAAGGCGCAGGTAAAGGGCACACAGCAAAGAGTGTCGACACAAAAATGGATGCGCCAAGGCGTAGGTAAAGGGCGCATAGCAAAGAGTGTTGACACGAAAATTGATTCGCTAAGGCACAGGTAAAGCGTGCACAACAAAGAGTGTTGACATGAAAATGGATGCGCCAAGGCACAGGTAAAGGGTGCACAGCAGAGGATGTCGACACGAAAATGGATGCACCAAGGCGCAGGTAAAAGGCGCAAAACAAGGGATGTCGACACAAAGAAATTCACACCTTGGCACATGTAAAGGTATGTCGACATAAGAATTGATGTGCCAAGGCACACCTTCAGGAGGCGCAACATTTTGAGCGCTGACAGGAAGCAAATCCTGACCCAAATATTTAGATGGCAATAAATTTTCACAGGGAGCTCGGATTAATGCAAGGTTGGACTTTTCAGAAAGCTTACGAGGTCCTCTATCCAACTACGAATGGATATATTTAATTGGGTGGGAAAAAATTCTTAAAAATTCAAAATATAGTTCGCCATTTTTTGGGTTTGCTAGGGTTCTCACCTACCACCATAATGAGATGAATTAAATGCAACCTAGAGGTGGTTGGGGTAGATTTGGAATTCCTCTCTCTTTTCTCTCTCATTATTCCTATAAATTGTAAGGAGGGGCTTCTTTCTAAAGGTTGGACATTCTTGTTTTTCCCCTCCCTTCTTCTCTTTGGCAGGTGAATTTGTGGAGTTCAAACCTCCCATCTAAAACTGTAATGCAACTTTGCCTCTTGGCATTTTGTAGTGTATTGTATCAATCTTTGGAGAAAATAATGCATGTCTGTGGATGATTCTCAACCCTCTCTGTGTTCATTTGCATCCTCCTGATCTTTCACTGCAAATCTAGTTATCTGTGCATGATCTTGCATTACATTTTAATGGTTTTGTGTTTATTGGCAAGACAGATGTTCTTCATTCCTCGGTGCATCACCTTTGTAGTTTAGGTTTTATTTTATGGATCTTCTTACCCTGTCTCCTTGGAAAGTTAGTTTAGGTTTTTGAGTAAACCCTCTGCATTTTTACATGTGCATCTGAACAGAGGAATAGGAACCAGCCTTCATCCGGAGAGCTTTTCCAATTCATGAGGTCCCACACTTGGGAAAGGCTCCATGTTATGCAATCGCACTGAGAGTCTCAACCCATCGAGTTGCAGACATTCAGGGAAGTCTTGTGATTTGCCATCAACGGGACTACGCACAAATGAAGTAGCTTGGAAGTAATGACGTTGTCGCGTACTAAAAGGACACCTCCTCTAACATTCATCTAGCCATCCATGTGTGTCCACATAGTTTTTTATGTGCCACGACCCACTGTTTACAAAATATACCATTTGACATCCTTACATTGTCTCAAACTACACTATTTGGCACGTTTGCAAACAATAGGGCAGCGAGAGCACCATTTGGAGAAGGAAAAAACAAAGATAGGATATTGTAGAGGGTCCCTACGCCGAGATGTAGGATCAAATGAGACATCCTTAGGTTCCATGGAGTCTGAGTAGTCACCTGTCAAAGTTGAACATTTTTTTGGTCTCAGGGCTCTTAAGGGAATACGCCCGAATGAGGTAGCTTTAAAGCAACGACATTGTCGAGCACCAAAATGAAACCTCCTCTAGTGTTCACCTAACCACCCAGATGTGTCCGCACTGATCGGTTTGGTGCCACGACTCATCATTTACAAAATATATCATTTGACATCCTTACACTATCTCAAACTACACTATTCTGCGTGCATTTGTAAACAATAGGGCAACAAAAGCACCGATAGTAGAGGGAAAAAAATTGAGACATGATATTGTAGAGGGTCCCTACTTTGAAGTGTAGGATTAAACAAGGCATTCTTAGGTGCCACAAAGTCTTCATAGTCACCCATCGAAGTTGAACAATTTTTTTGTTTGAGGGTTCTTAAGGGACTACGCCCAAATGAGGTAGCCTAGAAGAAACGACGTTGTTGCACTTTGAAACGATGCCTCCTCTAGTGTTCACCTAGCCACCCAAATGTTGCCACATAGTTGGTTTGTTATTATGACCCAACGTTTATAAAATACCATTTGATAGCCTTACACTATCTAAAACTACACTATTTGGCACATTCACAAACTATAGGGCAGCGAGAGCACCAATTGGAGAAGAAAAAACCAAGAAAGGATATTGTAAAGGGTCCGTATGCTGAGGTGTAAGATTGAACAAGATGTCCTTAGGTGCCATGTAGTTTACGTAGTCACCCATCTAATTTGAACAATATTTTGGTTTGAGGACTCTTAAAGGACTACGCCCGAATGAGGTACCCTAGAAGCAACGATGTTGTCGTGCACCAAAATGAATCCTCCTCTAGCATTCACCTAGCCACCCAGATGTGTCTGTAGTTAGTTTGATGAAACAAATCATCGTTTACAAAATATACCATTTGACATCCTTACACTATCTAAAACTACATTATTTGGCACGTTTGAAACAATAAGGCAAATGAGTGTGCAATTGGAGATGGAAAAAACCAAGACAGGATATTGTAGAGGGTCCCTATGCTAAGGTGTAGGATTAAAAGAAATGTCCTTAGTTGCCATGGAGTTTGCGTGTTCACCCGTCGAAGTCAAACAATTTTTTTGTCTCAAGGCTATTTAGAGACTACACCCGAACGAGGTAACCCGGAAGAAATGATGTTATTGCGCACCAAAATGATGCCTCCTCTAGAGTTCACCTAGCCACCTAGATGTTTCAATGGATTTGGTTTAGTGTCATGACCCACCATTTACAAAATATACCATTTGACATCATTACACCGTCTCAAACTATACTATTCAGCGCATTTGTAAACAATACGGCAGTGAGAGCACCGATTGGAGAAGGAAAAACATGAGACAAGCTATTATATAGGGTCCATATGCTAAGATGTGGGATTGAATGAGACATCCTTAGGTTTCACAAAGTCTGCATAGTCACCCGTCGAAGTTGAATGATTTTTGGTCCGAATGCTCTTAAGGGACAATGCCCGAACTAGGTATCTTGGAAGCAACAACATTGTCGCACACCAAAAAAATACCTCCACTAGCATTCACCTAAAGAACTACACTATGTGTCTTCGTAGTTGGTTTGGTATCACGACCCGCAACAGCACCGATTGGATAAGGAAAAAACTGAGATAGGTAATTGTATAGGGTCCCTATCCTGAGGTGTAGGATCAAATGAGATGTCCTTAGGTGCCATAGAGTCTGCATAATCACCCGTCAAAGTTGAACGATTTTTTTGTCCGGGACTCTTAAGGGATTATTCCCTAACGAGGTAGCCTGGAAGCAATGACATTATATCTCACCGAAATGATGCCTCCTCTAGCGTTCACCTAGCCATCAAGACGTATCCGTGATGTCCGTTTGGTGACACGACCCACCGTTTACAAAATATACCATTTAACATCCTTACATTATCTCAAACTACACTATTCATCTGTTTTAAAAAAAATAGGGCGGTGAGAGAACCGATTGAAGAAGGGAACAACCGAGATAGGGTATTATAGAGGGTCCCTACACTAAGGTGTATGATCTAACGAGACATCCTCGGGTGCCGCGCGGTGTGCGTAGTCACCCATCGAAGTTGAATATTTTTTTAGTCTTAGGGCTCTTAAGGGACTATGCTCGAACGAGGTAGCCCGGAGGAAACGCGTTGTCACGCACCAAAACGATGCCTCCTCTAGCATTCACCGAGGCCACCCTAGTGTCTTCGTATAGTCGGTTTACGCCATGACCCACCATTTACAAAATATACCGCGTTTGACATCCTTACACTGTCTCAAACTACACTATCCGACGCGCGTTTACAAACAATAGGGCAACGAGAGCACCTTGATTGGAGAAGTAAAAAGCGAGACAATCTATTATATAGGATCCTTACACCAAGGTGTAGGATCAAACGAGATGTCCTTAAGTGCCACGGATTTTGTGTTGTCACCCGTCGAGGTTGAATGATTTTTTGGTATTTGGGCTCTTAAGGAACTATGCCCGAACAAGGTAGCTTAGAAGCAACGATGTTGTCACGCACCAAAATGATGCCTCCTCTAAATATTCACCTAGCCACCCAGATGTGTTCACGTAATCGGTTTGGTGCCACGACCCACCATTTTCCAAATATACCGTTTGACATCCTTACATTGTCTCAAACTACACTATTTGACGTGTTTGCAAACAATAGGGCAGCAAGAGCACCGATTGGAGAAGGAAAAAACTGAGACAAACTATTATAGAGGGTCCCAATGCCGAGGTGTAGGATTAAACGAGACCTCTTTAGGTGCCATGGAGTCTACGTAGTCACCCGTCGAAGTTGAATTATTTTTTTGTCTTAGGGATCTTAAGGGACTACACCCAAACAAGGTAGCTTAGAAGAACCGACGTTGTCGCACACCAAAACAATGCCTCCTCTAGTGTTCACCTAGCCACCCAGATGTGTCAGCATAGTTTGTTTGGTGCCACGACCCACCATTGACAAAATATATTGTTTGACATCCTTACATTGTCTCAAACTACACTATTTGGTGCATTTGTAAACAATAGGGCAGTGAGAGCACCGGTTGGAGAAGGAAAAAACTGAGATAGGTTATTGTAGAGGGTCCCTACGCCGAGGTGTAGGATCAAATGAGACATCCTTAGGTGCCACGGAGTCTGCGTAGTCACCTGTTGAAGTTAAATAATTTTTGGTCTTAAGACTCTTAAGGGACTACGCCCAAATGAGGTAGCTCGGAAGCAACGACGTTGTCATGCACCAAAACAATGCCTCCTTTAGCATTAACCTTGCCACATGGATGTGTCTGCGTGCGTAATCGTTTTGGTGCCACAACCCACCGTTTACAAAATATACTTTTTAAAAACCTTACATTGTCTCAAACTACACTATTTGGCGCGTTTGAAAACAATAGGGCAGTGAGAGCACCGATTAGAGAAATAAAAAATGACATAGGGTATTGTAGAGGGTCGCTACGCTAAGGTGTAGGATCAAATGAAACAGCCTAGGTGCTACTAGTCTCTCGCGCGTAGTCACTGGTGAAGTTGAATATTTTTTTAGTCTCAGGGCTCTTAAGGGACTATACCCGAACGAGGTAGCCCGGAATCAATGACGTTGTTGTGCACCAAAAAAATGCCTCCTCTAGTGTTCACCTGGCCACCCTAATGTCTTCGTGTAGTGGGTTTGCTTTGCCACGACCCATCGTTTACAAAATATACCATTTGACATCCTTACATGTTCTTAAAATACACTATTTGGCGAGTTTACAAACAATAAGGCAGCGAGAACACCGATTGGAGAAGGAAAAAAACTGAGACAAGCTAATGTATAGGGTCCCTACATCAAGGTGTAGGATTAAACTAGATGTCCCTAGGTGCCATGGAGTCTCGCATCGTCACCCGTCGAAGTTGAATGATTTTGGTCTCATGGATCTTAAGGGACTATGCTCGTATGAGGTAGCTTGGAAGTAACAACATTTTCACGCACCAAAACAATGCCTACTCTAGAGATTCACCTAGCCACCCGGATGTGTCTGCGTAGCCATTTTGGTTCCATGACCCACGTTTACAAAATATATCATTTGACATCTTTACACTGTCTTAAACTACACTATTCGAGCATTTGCAAACAATAGGGCATTTAGAGCACCTATTGGAGAAGGAAAAAAGTGAGATAGGCTATCGTAGAGGGTCCCAACATTGAGGTGTAGGATTAAACGAGACATTCTTAGGTGCCACGGAGTATTCATAGTCACCCATCGAAGTTGAACAAATTTTTGGTCTTAGGGCTCTTAAGGGATTGCGCACGAATGAATGAGGTAGCTTCAAGCAACGACATTATTACGCACCTGAAAGGATGCCTCCTCTACCATTCACTTAGCCACGTAGATGTTTCCTCATAGTTATTTTGGTGCCATGACCCACCGTTTACAAAATATACCATTTGACATCCTTACACTGTCTCAAACTACACTATTTGGTGCGTTTGCAAACAATAGGGCAGCAAGAGCACCGATTGGAGAAGGAAAAAAACCAAGATAGGCTATTGTAGAGGGTCCCTATGCCAAGGTGTAGGATCAAATGAGACATCCTTAGGTTCCATGGAGTGTGCATAGTCACCCGTCGAAGTTGAATGATTTTTGGTCTCAGGGATCTTAAGGGACTACACCCGAATGAGGTAGCCTGGAAGCAATGATGTTGTCGCGCACCAAAAAAATGCCTCCTCTAGCATTTAACTAGCCACCTAGATGTTTCGCATAGTTAGTTTGGTGCCATGACTCATCATTTACAAAATATACCGTTTGACATCCTTATACTGTCTCAAACTACACTATTCGACACATTTGTAAACAATAGGGCGGTGAGAGCCCGATTGTAGAGGGAAAAACTTAGACAGAGAGCTATTGTAGAAGGTCCCTACGCCAAGGTGTAGGATTGAATGAGACATTCTTAGGTACCATAGAGTCTGCGTAGTCACCCATCAAAGTTGATTTTTTTGGTCTCAGGGCTCTTAAGGGACTACGCCCAAATGAGGTAGCCCGAAAGCAACAACGTTTTCGTGTACCAAAATGACGCCTCCTCTAGTGGTCACTGGACACCCGGATGTTTCGCGTAGTTGGTTTGGTGCCATGACCCACCATTTACAAAATATACCATTTGATAGCCTTACACTATCTCACACTACACTATTTGGCGCATTTACAAACAATTGGGCGGCGAGAGCACCGATTGGAGAAGAAAAAACCGAGACAAGATATTGTAGATGGTCCCTACACCGAGGTATAGGATTGAACAAGACGTCCTTAGGTGCCACGTAGTCTGCGTAGTCACTGTCTAATTTGAACATTTTTTTGGTATGAGGACTCTTAAAGGACTATGCCCGAATGAGGTACCCTAGAAGCAATGACGTTGTCGCGCACCAAAACTACAACTCCTCAAGCATTCACCTAGCCACCCATACATGTCTACATAGTCGGTTTGATGCCACAACTCATTTTTTAATAAATATACCATTTGACATCCTTACGATTGTCGAAACTACATTATTCGGCGAGTTTGCAAGCAATAGGACAGCGAGAGCACTGATTGGAGAAGGAAAAAAATAAGACACACTATTGTATAGGTCCATATATTGAGCTATATGATCAAATGATATGCCCTTAATTCCCATGGAGTCTGCGTATTCACCTATTGAAGTCAAACAATTTTTTGGTCTTAGGGCTCTTTAGGGACTACGCCCGAACGAGGTAGCCCAGAAAGCAACGACGTTGTTACGCTCCAAAATGATGCCTCCTCGAGTGTTCACATAGCCACCCGGATGTGTCGGCGTAGTCGGTTTAGTGTCATGACCCACCATTTACAAAATATATTGTTTGACATCCTTACACGTTCTCAAACTATACTATTTGGTGCATTTGCAAACAATAGGGCAGCAAGAGAACCGATTGGAGAAGGAAAAACATGAGACAAGCTATTGTAGAGGGTCCCTATCCCATGATGTAGGATTCAACGAGGCATCCTTAGGTGCCACAGAGTCTGCGTAGTCACCCACCGAGGTTGAATGATTTTTTGGTCTAAGGGCTCTTAAGGGACAACGCCCGAACTACATGGCTTAGAAGAAATGACATTATCATGCACCAAAACAATGCCTCCTCTAGGATTCACCTAGCTACTAGACAGTTGGTTTGCTGACATGACCCACCATTTACAAAATATCATTTGACATCCTTACACTGTCTCAAACTACACTATTCGACGCGTTTGTAAACAATAGGGCAGCGAGACCACCGATTGGAGAAGGAAAAAACCAAGATAGGAAATTGTAGAGGCTCCCTATACCGGGTGTAGGATCAAACGAGACATCCTTAGGTGCCATGTAGTCTACACGGTCATCTGTCGAATTTTATTTTTGTCTCGGGGATCTTAAAGGATTATGCCCGAAAAAGGTAGCCTAGAATCAATGACGTTGTCACGCATCAAAATGATGCCTCCTCTAGCGTTCACCTAGCCACCCAGATGTGTCCGTGATGTCATTTTGGTGATACGACCCACCGTTTACAAAATATACCATTTCACATCATTACATTGTCTCAAACTACTCTATTCGTCGTGTTTGCAAATAATAGGGTAGCAAGAGCACCGATTCAAGAAGGAAACAACTAAGATAGGCTATTGTAAAGGGTCTCTATGCCAAGGTGTAGGATCTAACGAGACATCCTTAGGTGCCATGGAGTCTACGTAGTCAACCGTTGAAGTTGAATAGTTTTTAGTCTTAGGGCTCTTAAGGGACTACGCTCGAACGAGGTATTCCAGAAAAACAATGTTGTCATGCACCAAAATGATGCCTCCTCTAGCATTCACGTAGCCACCCCGATGTAGCTGCCATGACCCACCGTTTACAAAATATACCATTTGACATCCTTACACTGTATCAAACTACACTATTTGGCGCATTTACAAACAATAGGGCAGCGAGAGCACCTATTGGAGAAGGAACAAAATGAGATAGGATGTTGTATAGGGTCCCTACACCAAGATATAGGATCAAACGAGATGTCCTTAGGTGACACGAAGTCTGCGTAGTCATCCGTCAAAGTTGAATGATTTTTTGGTCTCAGGGCTCTTAAGGGACTATGCCCGAATGAGGTAGCTTAAAAGCAATGACATTATCACACACCAAAATGATGTCTCCTTTAAAGATTCACCCTGACCACCCAGACGTGTCCATGTAATCGATTTGGTGCCACGACCCACCATTTACAAAATATATAGTTTCACATCCTTACATTGTCTCAAAGTACACTATTTAACGAGTTTGCAAACAATAAGGCAGCGAGAGCACCGATTGGAGAAGGAAAAAACTAAGACAAGATATTGAAGAGGGTCCCAATCTTGAGGTTTATGATTGAACAAGATGTCCTTAAGTGTCATGGAGTCTGCGTAGATACCCGTCGAAGGTGAATAATTTTTGGTCTCAAAGCTCTTAAGGGACTACACCTGAACAAGGTAGCTTGGAAGCAAAGACGTTGTCGCACACCAAAATGACACCTCCTCTAGCATTTACCTGGCCACCCGGATGTGTCAGCATAGTTGGTTTGATGCCACGACCCACTGTTTACAAAATATATTGTTTGACATCCTTACACTGTCTCAAACTACACTATCCAGGTACATTTGCAAACAATAGGGCAGCAAGAGCAAGCGATTGGAGAAGGAAAAAACTGAGATAGTCTATTGTATAGAGTCACGATGCCGAGTTGTAGGATCAAATGAGATGTCCTTAGGTGCCACAGAGTCTGCGTAGTCACCTGTCGAAGTTGAATAATTTTTTGGTCTCAGGGATCTTAAGGGACTACGCTCGAACGAGGTAGCTTTGAAGAAATGACATTTTCGCACACCAAAATGATGCCTCCTCTAGCATACAACTGGCCATGCAGACATGTATTCATAGTTGGTTTGTTTCCACAACTCATTGTTTACAAAATATACCATTTGAAATCCTTAAACTGTCTCAAACTACACTATTCAGTGCATTTGCAAACAATAGGGCAGCGAGAGCACCGATTACATAAGGAAAAACTCGAGACAGGGATATTTTAGAGGGTCCCTACGCCAAGGATTAGGATTAAATGAGATGTCTTTAGGTGCCATAGAGTCATGTGTAGTCACCTATTGAAGTTGAATGAATTTTTGGTCTCGGGGATCTTAAGGGACTATGCTTGAATGAGGTAGGCCGAAGCAACGATGTTGTCCCACATCGAAATGATGCCTCCTCTAGTGTTCACCTAGCCTCCCGGATGTTTTGGCATAGTTTTTTTGGTGCCATTACCCACCATTCACAAAATACCGTTTGATAGCCCTAAACTATCTCAAACTACACTATTTGGCACGTTTCGCAAACAATAGGGGCGAGAGCATCGATTGGAGAAGAAAAAAGCGAGACAAAGCTATTGTAGAGGGTCCCTACATGAGGTGTAGGATTGAATGAGACGTCCTTAGGTTCCACGTAGTCTACGTAGTCACCCGTTGAATTTGAACGATTTTTGGTCTCGGGACTCTTAAGCGACTATCCCCAAACAAGGTAGCTCTAAGCAACGACATTGTTGCACACCAAAAAAACACCTCCTCTAGGGTTCACCTGGCCACCCGAACATGTCAGTGTAGTCAGTTTAGTGTCATGACCCACCGTTGAAAAAATATACCATTTGACATCCTTACACTGTCTCAAACTACACTATTCGGCACGTTTGCAAAAAATAGGGCAGCGAGAGCACCGATTGGAGAAGGAAAAAAACAAGACATGCTATTGTAGAGGGTCCCTACACCAAGGTGTAGGATTGAATGAGATTTCCTTAGGTGCTATGGAGTCTGTGTAGTCACCCATCGAAGTTGAACATTTTTTTGGTCTCGATGGCTCTTAAGCTACTCCGCTTGAACGAGGCGACCTAAAAGCAATGACATTTTTGTGCACCAAAATTACGCATCCTCTAAAGCATTCACCTGGCCACCCGGATATGTCCACTGTCGGTTTGGTGCCATGACCCACAGTTTTCAAGTTTTTCACTAATTACAACTTTTTTAACTTTTTCAACAATTACAAATTTTTCAACTTTTTCAACAATTACAACTTTTTCAAGAAATTTTTGAATCAGAAATTGAAAGAGAAGAAGAAGATGGTTATGCAATTATTGGTTAATGTGAATACTCACCCAACAGATATCCTAAATAATCTAGATAGATGATATGAATAGTTACTCTTATTTAGTGTTCACCCACTCATAAAAAATAAATAAGCCTCTTCTTTTACTTCCCAAGCAAAACACTTTAATCCTCATCTAGTTTATCAAAGGAAGCGGTAAAAATACATGTTCGAAGAATCCTACCAACACTAAAGAAACACTTCCCACTCCTATAACCACTCATTCCTAGAACCTTATTTCCTTAAAATCCTCCTCTTCTATGAAATAAGAACCTTTCTATCTTTCCTTATTGGTCAATGGACCTATAAATTGAATAATTGCATTATTGACTCTAGCGCCTCTGATAATGTCATGCTTATAAAATTTTCTAACTCTATTGGTATTACTCTCAGCCTTGCTATTGGCCATTATTACTACATGAAAAAAAAATAATTACCTCTTTTCGGCTAGGTGAAAGATTCTCAAGCCAGAATTTGTAGACTTCCCTGACAAGAAAATCAAGATGGAAATACTTGTGGAAGACATGCTAGCTACGTATGGTATATTGTTGAGCCAAAGTTTCTATCATGATATTGGTGGGGATATAAAGATGGATTGGTCATACACCACCATACTCATCAATGGTAAAATGAATAATATCCTTTTGATAAATAAAATTAAATACACAATTCAAAAACCAAATGACCCAAGGGAAGACATCTTATTTCAAGATTCAAGGTATGAAATATTTTTCATGACTTAAGAGGAAAATGATAAGTTTCCCATGTTGATGGAGGAATACACATGCTTCCCTTAATTTCTTAACAATTGTACCATGCAATGTTGCACCATAGTAACGTTATATTCATATATGTTGCACCATAGTTTTTTAATTTTAAATCAAACATACATATAGAATTAATATACATAGAATATATATCAATAGAAGGATATCATATGCGGTGAATTCGAATCAAAATTAGAAGTAATATCGTTATGAAAACCAACACATGGATATATAATGTATTAAACTAAGTGTGTTGAATACGTATCTCGAAAATATAAGTTCATAACATGTGTGCATCTTAAACCAAGTGTGTCATACATATAGGACCACATGCGGTCGCATAAGGGTATATATACAATGTCCTATGAAGAATAATGAACTAGGACCAACTTGCCCACATATATATCTATGTACATCCATGTCCTATGAATCTAATCATGAAACATCTTCCCTCTCTTCGCCCTGTTAGAAGTAGCATGTCCACCACCTGGGGATGTAGTGGAGGGAGATGTCACTATGGATTTCATCCGCGTGGTCCTAGGCATCTCTAAGTAGGCCTACAACCTAACCAGCACATTCATAAACAATGATTTTTAACACCCATATTTTTAAAATACATTCGAAATTTAGAAACTTAAAATTTAGTTAAAATGCATGTGAAATCTTACTACAATGTCATGATACCTATCAATTTTTCATTGACGCATGGCAGGATAATAGTAGACTTATGAGAGGTAAGTTACATAGAAATAATTAAATTTAAAATTAAATATTTCATGTACAAAATTCAATATTGTAGATTTAAGTAATAAGAAATAATTCCTAAATAAATTTAACAAATTTGAAAAATTGTACCCCAATTAGTGGATCTGTAGGTGTTATGGCAGTATCTACAACAACCTCCACAGTCTGCATATATGGAGGAGTCTCTCTGGCAGTCATAAGCTATACAAAAAAAATGTACAAATAAATATTAATCTACATGAGTGACACATAACAGAGCTAAAGCATAATCCACATGAACTTCTACAATTAGAAACAAAGTGTAAATAGAAACTAACCTGTGTAAAAGTCACATGAGACGTACCAATAGCCTTAGTTCCCAGAGTAGATGATGACCCACCAGGCTCCTGCACGTATAAAAGACAAACATATATTAATATGTACATGTACAGGTGAAACATTATAATAATAAAAGTGCATAATCAAATGAAATTTGAAATTTAAGTACAACTTGAAACTTACATTTGTAACATGCCTAGCTGCAGTAGCTAGCATGTCGATGCCAGATGTTTCCTTCACCGGCTCTTGCTATTTAAAATAAAATAAAAAATTAGTTTTTACATGTATGTACATAACGTATAATGAAATACATATATATTAAAATCTCAAACATGAATTAAACTATTGTATATACATAATAAATATATATTTATTTACCTATGAAATACCAAGATCCTTTACACCAGTTCGAAACATCCACCATCATCTCATCTAGAGAAAATAATTCATGTGATCCGAAAATGATGTCTCGCCCATAGTGCATACGGAACCACATGATCCAAAGTTTTGTGGTGTGCTAGAACTAGCTACTCCACCAACATCACCAGATGCAATCTACTCACTATGTTGGGTCAGAGTGTCAGTGAGCTCCCTCAATGCATGTAGTGTGTCAATCTCTACAACCTCCTTCATTGTAGGAGGGATAATTGAAGGAAGTGGGGGTTTTGGGGCATGGGGGATCCTTGGTTAACCTACACGTGCACTAGGTCTACTTTGTCCAGAGCCACCACCTCACCCATAAAAATAAGAAAATTCAAAATAATTTGGGACCTCATTAAGCATGAACTCGTAGTATAATTTCTTCAAAAAATAGAGGGGAACCTCATTGTTGTTGCATGGTGGATAATCAAAAACCATCCACCATTGGTCCCAAAAATTGTTCTTGATTTAGTCATCATGGCACTAATGGATTGGGAACCGTTTGCAAGTAACTACGGGGGGGCATTGGTTCTTGGGTCAATAAATAATACACAAACGTTTTCTTTTAAAAAAGAAATGTCTTTTACGGCCACATGGGATAATTTATTTGCATACCACTACCTACAATCACCTCTAAAGGTATTCCATCTGTCTATTTGGTTGGTTGCAGAGTCAACTTCGCCAATCAATGTTTGCAATGTGTTGGCTAAAGTCATGCGGGATGGATTTGTGGCATGATTTTGTCTTATATTCTAAATAAGGTTCTCAATGGAAATTTTATTTTGTTAGATTTTTCCAACGATATCATCTTTTGTTCCTATTGGTTCTATGGGGACAGAAGGAGCCATAAGAGGTAGATCTATGTTTGGAGGAGGGTTTTGTGGAATGTTTGGAGGGTTTTGAAGATTGTTTGGATGGTTTTGAAGAATATTTTGATAGTTTACATGGAGTAAGAGTCATTGTGTAATTGACAAAACAAAAAAAAATTATACATAAACAAAAAATTGAAAAACCCATGAAAATCACAAAAAAACCTAAAATGTAAACAAATTGATCAAAATCAAGGGCTTACCTCTTTGTCTTGGTGGCATGGTTGAAAATATCACGATCCATAAGTTCGAAGAGTAATTTTTAGGGGGTATTCAAAGCGTGAGTGCCAAAAATATAGGAGAAATAGCGGGCGGAAAGGAAAACCGAGGGAAAATGAGGAGTCATGGGTCTCGTTATTTTTTTTTCTTAGAGGACCACGATCGAGGTTTGAAACTGAGAGCATAGTTTTAAACTACGCTCATGGTTTGCAAACCGTGATCATGGTTTTAGGTTTGGAAATCACCAAGCCTATAAAAATAGTTACACGAGCGAGGTACCTAAATTTCAGGTTTTATGTCCACCATCTTGGTGCACTTACCCTATGAGACCTTTGGATTACAACCAAAGAGTCATTGAGGCCGAGACCCTTGTATGGTCATGCATACAATCAAACCCTATTTCCATGAGGAATCCAAAAGTTGTAGGCTTGATTAGAAGTGATATTTAGTGTATCTAACTATCCTATTTTCTTAGCGTATGTTGTAGGTGTATGTAAAACTGTTAAACATAAACTTGTGTCGATGTCATTTATTAGCTCCAGGCTTGTTGGGTTGTGGGACCAAGGGATCAAAACTATAAGTCTTTTCCTGTTGTGGACCGTGTTATTAAATTTTTCCCCTTGGGAAAGGTTTGTTCAAACACGAACTTCCACACTAGAGAAATGAAGAGGTCGGTTCACTCATGCAAGCCCACATTTCAAATCTAACAATTAGGTTATAGGAAAGCTCTGAAATATCAATGGAAGGTGGGAAAATGAATAACTAATAGAAATGTTGAAGAAAAGCTAACTCAGTAAATCAAAATTGATCCCAGAGTGAGTCAACTTGAAGCAAAGCAAAAGAGCCACGGAAGGTGCCACATGTCATCTCAGCACAGTTTCAAAAGCTGCAAAAAAGTTTGAGACCCTAGGGATGTGCTTGACCCACACGTGGATCTCAAGATACATACGAGCTTGTAGATGATGCCAATTGTCTAGTTGTCACAACTTCAAGAGTGGAAGGAGGTGGTAAAGTCTTGGAAGCCCGCGGTGTTTCCATGCAGACTCGGTAAGTCAAAATCGATCCCAAAGAGAGTCGACTCGAACCAAAGCAATAGATTCAGTGGAAGCCTCCACGTGCCTCATCAACACAACTTCAAAGGTAAAATCCAAGGGGAGATTACCAAATGAGTGCAGGCTCTCCACATGGTCAAATCCTGAGAAATTTACACTGGCCATTGAAAATTCTAAGCATGGGAAAAGGCAGCGGAAGCCTCCACGTGTCTCTTCAGCGTACCTTTGGTATGATGCTTAAAAGTCAGGTTCCCAAATGAGTGCAGGATCTCCATGTGGTCAGAGCCCAAGAAAGTTACACAGCCGTTGAAAAGTCTAAGCATGGGAAGAGCCAGCAGAAGCCTCCATGTGCCTCATCTAGTGCAACTTTAAAGGTAAAATCCAAAGGCACATCCCCAAATGAGCACATGCCCTCCATGTGTCTAGGGTCTAACAATGAAAGATGAATCATGAATCCCACCAAGAATTTTAAATGCTTAGATCTTTTAAAATATTGTGAGATCCTACATGGAACGCCTAACCTTGACCTTCAGATGATCATAAATTTTGACTGGAAGCTCAGATTTGAGCAAGAGATGACTTTTTGGAAATATCTCGATGTTTTCTACTCAACTACAATGAATATCTTTAAATTAGTGGGACTAA
Source organism: Taxus wallichiana var. yunnanensis (assembly GCA_018340775.1). Taxonomy (NCBI): domain Eukaryota; kingdom Viridiplantae; phylum Streptophyta; class Pinopsida; order Cupressales; family Taxaceae; genus Taxus; species Taxus wallichiana. The sequence goes on from CM031237.1 coordinate 117,962,361, forward strand.
GTTCTTAAAAATGAAAAATATAGTTCACCATTTTTTAGGTTGTCAGGCTTCTCACCTACCACCATAATGAAGTATGGGCTTCCTTTCTTTCCCAACAAGGAACAACACATAGAGGCATGGGTTTTGCAGTGGAACCCATCATTGTTGTAGGCGAATTCAATGCATTTTTGGGTGGTTAGAGTAGGATTGAAATTATTCACATCTCCTTCTCGAATTCTTCCTATATATTGTAAGGAGGGGCATTTTTTCAAAGGTTGGACATTTTTATTTTGCACCCTCCCTTCTTCTCTATTCTGCAGGTGAATTTGTTGAGTTTCAAGCTTCCCATTCAAATTGTAATGCAATTCTCTGCCTCTTGGCTATTGTAATGCACTGTATCAATTTTTGGAGCAATAAGATAAGTTTGTGGATGATTTCAACCCTCTCTTGTGTTCATTGCATCCTCCTGATCTCTCATTACAATTTTTGGTTAACTGTGCATGGTGATTGTATTACATTTCTATGGTTTGTGTTTAATTGCAAAGCAGGTGTTCAACATTCCTTTGGTGCATCACCTCTGCTAGTTAGGTTTATTTTCTTGTATCTTCTTAACCTTGTCTCCTTAGAAAATTAGAGTAGATTTTAGAGTAGACCCTCTGCAAATTATATGTGTGCACCTGAACAAAGGAATAGGAACCGAACTTCATCCAGAGATATTTCCTAATTGCAAAGACCCGCCCTTTGGGAAAAGCTCCATGTTATGTAATCACACGGATGATCTCACCCCATGTGTGTTGCATACATTCAAGGGTGATGTGATTCACCATCAATGATTGTTGATGGTCATGCAAGATGAATTGGTTTGCTTTCGTGAGATAAACTATCTATCAAAGGAAATCTAACCTATATTTTTGAGTTTTCTCAATATATCGAACAAAGTAGTAAAACAAGCCAATCTATGGAAAGTAATTTTTTTGTTCTTTTCTAACTTTTTAGACAATGTATCTAATCTAATAAACAAATTAAATACAAACAATTAGCCAGATGTAGCTAACTATTTGTGCTAGATGTGTGAATATAAATCTAAAAATCTATTCTAATTGAATCAAAATCCTTCCAACCCTACCTCATAAGTGAAGAACAAATCATAACCCTAACAGAGCTATTGTTCCCCATAGCTTCCTAGTAATTTTGAAGAGAAAAATTCCTATTGATTTGATCTACTTGAAATTATATAGCTAATTGGAATGAACTATTTTTCTACTCTATTTGATATGCAATTGAAATTAACAATTCGTAATTGACAATTTGATAAACAAAGAAAACAAATACACAACTCCAACCTGGAAGAGCAAGAACCTTAGCAAATCCAGTAGTATTAGTATATGTCCCCTCAGTTATTTCCTTTCTTTCTCTGAGTGTTCATGTGAGTCCAACAGATTAGGAATGCTAAGAAAAAAACAAGATGATGGAGCTTGAGAAATGGTAGCTTAGAAGCAATATGGATGCAATGCAAGTAGAAGAGAGATAGCACAAGAGATATGAGCTTGGCTATGTAATTCCTAGTAAGACTATGGCAGTAAAACAATACAAGATACACAAAATTCTCAAGCCCCTTTGCTTGAATACAAGCATGGAATATATAGGAATGGAGGATGGGAGGTGACTTCATTCATAAGCAAGAAGTAAAGCAATTCTAACCAATTAAATCTATTCGAGAAAATAAAAGGAAAAAGGAGAACCAAGTAATCGAAGCTAATTTTAGACAATTCAGCTCACGTATGCAAGCAAAAAGAAAAATTAAGTGAATCGTCGCATGTTTAAAACACATGTGAAGAATCTAGAAAAAGCGGGCAAGACCACTACCCTAAGCGGGGTGGCCATTTTAGGACCGCCGCCTTGACCGGGTGGCGGTTTGTTAACCACTACCCATACAGGGCAGCGGTCCTGGCACTGAAGTCCAAAATAAGAACAGAGATAGAGGTGGGGAGATGGAAAAATGCACTAAAATTAAAGTAAGGCCATCTAGGCTACAAATATGCACTTTGGGAATGGGTGTTTGGAGCTTGAACACTTCTTGAAAGGATTTGGAATCATCGAGGACTTTTGCAACCATTTTCCAACAATGTAGCACATGTAATTTTGGGTGCGTACATATTTCCCCCTCGGAGAAGAATCTTAGCCATGAAAATGCATAAAACATAGAGTATAAGTATGGCATTCCCAAAATGGGGAGTTAGAAGCTATACGACATATGTGCATGTCAAAATGTTGTCGTCCGAATTCCCGCCACCTATAAAATGAAAAGAAGACTCAAGTGCAAATAGATAAAATATCGAAAAATAAACACTAAATTAAAATGACAAGAGGACTTACCATTTGAGTGGGGATATAGAAATATACCTGTGCCAACACTCCATCCCTGTGAACACATGCACTCAAAATGAAGTCAAAACAACATATATATAAAAACAAACTCATTTTTAAATTCATTTGTGCATACCGACATGGTGATTTTTAGCTTTGGGACCACGTTGAGTGTTTTTCATTTTCGATCATGTTTGAATTGGAATGGATTTGGGAATGGTATGCTACGTTAGGATTGTACCTTTTTGTTTAAATGCTTTTGAGAAAAATCCTAAGAAACTCGTAACTAGAGTGGTCATAAGGGGCCTCAAAGAGGCAAATAGGTAGAGTTCCTTTATTGCTCAGTCTCCATTTTTGAGGCATATATGATGTTTTGTTTTTTTGTGCTCGTTTTGAGAATTTTGACCGTACCCAGTGTGCGATGGCATTGTATACAAAATTGACCCACTATGATATGTACATATATGTCTTTTTGGATTGGTTATTCCTTGGATAGAGTTGGATTAAATTGATGATTTGATTCATGTGTGTACTCTTAGATGTTTAGAATTTTCAATATTCTATTCTTTTCAAAATACATGCAAGTGGATATGAATGCTAAGAATGATCTCTTTTATTTTGATTTGTAATGTTGATATATGATAATGCAATCACATTGTGATGTTCAACTTTAGTTTCTGTAAGAAAATTTTGGTACTTTGTATTGCTTTGGCAAAACAAGGTGAAAGAGTGACATGATAATTGAATGAACTTTCCCCACTCCTAACTCCACACAACCAGTAGGATGTGAGGGCTCAACACCAAAAGCTAGAATGGTCACAAGTTACAAAAATTTCCTGAATGGTAATGATGAGGGAAAGATAATGGTTTGAGAGGACCAAATTGAGACACTACAACATCCTTGTACTCAAGTTACTTCATAGCTTAGAATGTGATTTACTTTCCATTTTATCTAGACTTAGATCCGTAGATGGCTACTTGGTTGAAAAAATCTAGTTTTGAGGTTTTAAACTCTTTTGGACTTTTGGACATCTAACTCACTTTTCTTTTAACTTATGATTTCACAATATTTGAGTGAATTATTTGTAACTTTCAAGTTTTTCAAAGAGATCCCTAACTCCTTGCCCCATGCTACCGAAGGAAGCATGGGGTCATCACCATGGACCAGAATATGCAAGTAATGGCATTTCTCTCCTTTCCCAACCCTACATCACTAGTAAGAGATGTAGGCTCAACAAAAAGGCTGGTAGGGCACGTAAATGTGGAAAATAAAATTTTTCTCGTGGATTTCCATCCGACTTACTTAATTGGGCAAAATGTTTATAATGTTCCTATTTGCAAAGAGATTTTTATTGGATGGATGTGACACCTTGATGCTTCTAGAATGTACTATGGGAAAAGACACCTAATCCATAAAGAAGCTATAAGAAGAAGCAAGTACGCAGGCTTTGGTATAATCACAATAAAAAAAATCTTATCTTGCTTGAACAGATGAAATGATTCAAAAATAATGGATGATACTATGAAGGTTTGAAGAGATATAATTTGGATGTTTTGACAATGTTTTCAGAAGTTTTAGGAATTTCTATAAGACTAAGTCCCTTGATCACAAATATTACAAAATGAAGATGAAAATGCAATGCGGATGCAATAATGTACATATGGGAATGCAGGTGAAACTACATGTCATGACGTCTAATGTGACGAGAGTTGATGAATATCAAACTTTTCACCCCTAAACTTACACGGTGGAGAACCATTGTCCGCAAAAAATTTATTCTCTTGATAAGGGCCTAGCATTCTAGGTTTAAAATTATAACCCTTTCTCAGAAGTGTATATGTCCAATCATTAAACTCATTTTTATGATAGAGGCATTCATACACCTCCTTGTCACATTCTTGAGACATGGTGTGTGGGTGAATATGACTATGTTGTTCGGCCTTGCTTCTTATGTGGAGCATTGTTTTTATTTGTGACTCTTGTTGAATGATGAGGTCATTCCCTTGGATATGGAAAGATTAGTTTCGAATGCACATGGGTTGAAACCAGGATTTAGAATAGAACAACCCTCGGAGATGGTTTTGATGGGCATCATTTTAATCTCAAATTTTCCTTCTTCATTTTTCAATCCTATCATGTTTACACCTAGACCTAGGTCATCAAAGGAAAGAGATGCTAAACCGAGAAGACTACCCATCACCTATGGTTCAAATGGAAGGAAAATTGGATCGTCACTCTCTAAGAGTTTCATAATTCCCACTGTGGTTTTAGTGGAAACTATTTCCACAAATATTGATTTACCCGATATGTTTTTACCACCTCAAATTTTTGTGGGTCAACGAATTCAACCTTCGGCATAGCTAGGGTGATCGAGGATATCTCTTTTGATGGAGGTGGTTTGTTCAATTGATTTGTGGGAAGTTCATACTGTATGGAATCCTTTCTACTTTTTAGGCTTTTGAAATCTATATCAAAGGGTTTAGGATCCCCTTGAGCAATGAATACCTTCCCCAAATGGAGGAATCTAATCTCCTAGAACATGGTAGAAGGGATAGCCTTCATTTGATTAATCCAGGATCTCCCGAGAATCATGTTATAACTTGTGTCACTGTCGATAATGTACAACTCCGTCAATATGTTTTTAAGACCAAGCATGACTAGAAGAACTTGGTTCCAATCAAGGTCACTTTAAGAATGTCGTACCCCCATAACATGTTTCTTGTAGAGGAAAAATTTGTCTCCCCATATCCCATCTTCTGCAAGAAAGAGAAGGAAACCAAATTTACAGAAGCCCCATCATCAATCATGGCTCTCTTAATGCAATTATTAAAAACCTAGACTTGTAAAAATAAGGTAAGATCACCTCTTCGGGAAATTTCAGCGTTAGATGGCATCTTCTCTATATCGAAAACAAACCCATTATCCCTATCATTCTGTCTTGGAGGATGTATGTCAAAGTCGATATGATTTATTAGATTGCTAGTAGGTGGCGTAACATGGATTAGATGACCAAGACCTAGTGCATTGAGCAACGCAGAGCGATGCGCACTTGAGTTCTTTAGCAAATCTAGGAATGAAATGTGAGAAAAGGTCTTGTTCAAATATGATATTAAATCATAGGCTCGTACTGGTTTTGCGATTGTGGGAACATCATCTTGTGGGAAGCAAAGACCGGGTAAGAGTTGTGAAACATACTCCTTCATCTAAGTTGTTGCATTAATTCCATGCTCAACCTCTAGCTCAACTAATCCCAAGATTTTTGTATTATCATTTGAACCAAGGTTAGGAGCAAATCGAGAGTTATGAGAAGTTGAGGCTTCATGGTCGTTGTTTCCTATAGGAATTCCCTTGTTTGTGTTTTGTGAATTCACTTTGAAATTTTACGGATGTGTAGGGAGCGGATCTCAAAATATGTTCACATTAGCGTTTTGAGGAGCTACCGGTCCTGTATAGTCAGATTGCGAGTTTGTCTCTTAGGATTTTCTAGGAACATGTCTACAAAGAGTTGTCTTTGGTTTTTAATAAGTATTTGAAGGAACTTGTTACAATCGCAGAAATTCCTATCTTCATGACCTCGAACCTTATGGAAGCCATAGTATAGGTTAGGGTCGTAATATTTTGGTCTTTGATAAGCATCTTATTGCTGTTGATTATAACCTCGGTTGTTGTTTTGAAATTGGTTGTTATAACCATGATTCATTGCCCCTTGGCTAGAGTTTCAATACTTGTTCGGGCCTTGGGCTTGATTTTTTTTTATGGTGGACAATTTACATTGAACATGTTGACAAAAGACATAATGTTAGGGCCTCTTTGATTTCTCGAGTTGTTATTTTTAGTGTTTCTATTTTTTGGAAAACCAACGTTGTTGGCTTGATCAGTAGCACTATTCATGGTAGCACCATGATTGCGATTCACACCCTTAGGTCCTTGGTTGTTGGCACCACGATTTTGATAATTTGCATTAATTTGATTTGGGGATACTAATTTCCCATTGGGACCATAGATCTTACACCCACTATCTATAGCGGCTTGATCACTCCGAAGCAAACCTTCCAAAACTTCCTCATAACCTGCAAAAGGAAACATTTAGACCTCTTCCTTAGTCTCTCGATTGAGCGAGTGAAGGAAAATATCGTAGAGTTCCATCCGGCCCATGTTGGGTGCACTTGTAGTGGTATAGAGAACTTGGTGCCATCTCTAGATGAAATGGGCAAGAGATTCATTTTGCTCTGTCTAGTATATAGGAAGTCCCTAATCCTTATATGTAACAAATTTTTCATATCAAATGCTTTGATGAACTTGGAAACAAGTTGTTTGAAAGAATGTACAAAATATTTTGGTATCCTATAAAGAACAATCCAACGTGATTCCTTCGAGAGTATTTGGAATTATCTTAACCACTACAACATCCCAAGGAAGTAATTCCCTGATAGCAATAGCGTAGGCCTTGATATAAGCATTCGGATCTCCTTCTCCCTTAAATTTTGGAAGATCTGGAAAGGGGCATGGAAGCATGACACCACGTATGGTGAAGTTAATGAGCTCCTTTAAGGACTCAAAGCATATGTACCCATTGTGTAAGTTTCCACCATCAAAGATCCTTGATGAGGAGGTGAAGGAGGAGGAGCTGGATAAAATGTATTATAATCATTGATGAGAATGTATGGGGTCCCTTGATATGGCATGTAGGGAGAAGGAATGGTATATGGGTCCATCTAGGGAGTTTTTGAAAACATATACATGTAAGGTGGGATAGTACCACAATATGGACAAGTGGGGATAAAACAAGGGAATGTCGCATTTCCTATTGTGGTGGCATTCAAGAATGCACTTCTGGAAATCCATTACATAGGATAAAATTGAGAATGATGAGGACCCATCCCTAGTGTGTCTAACCCTGTGATAAGATCACCTGGATTTGAATGAGATGGATAACCTTGTTGTATAGGATATTGCGTTGTTTTTTCATTAAAAGGGGTGTATCTTTTGTTCTCAACTAGATACCCCATGTTATGCTCTAGTGCATGTGTTGGTTGTGAAGTCTGGGCACTTTCTAGTTCACTAAAGTAGAAATGAGATCGTTGCGAGAGGATTGAGTCCCTTGTTGGGGTGCCTATGGTGTAGGTTTTGATTGAGAAGGGTCATGATACCTTGTCATGAATTGTTCAAAGTGTTGTAATTCTTGTGTTCCTCAAAATTAAGAATCTTAGGATAGGTATTTAAAATCTCATAGGCTGAATCCTTCATTCTATCCAAAGACTCGTCTATCTAACGAAGAGGATTAGATATTCGTGTAAATATATCATCCTTTGTTGATTGCATGGAAATTTGAGGTGTTGACAAGACTCTATGGTAAGAACCATTTCCATTTGTGATAACAACGTGGTTTGCGTTGGGTTGACCATATTGCATGTCTAACGATTGATCGACGTCCTCCATCCTTACATAGCTAATGTGGTTTTAAGTATAACTAGGGAGGTTTGAATGTTGCTTGTGTACTTATCACAACCATCTCGAAAGAGAAGGGGACTGTTGTGGTTGCACTTTGGTGTAATATATATCGAGCCAAATGGCCCATCAACCTCTCTTCAAGACATATTTTAGAAAGTATAAAATACTTACAAAAAATAGGGGAAGAAATGGAGAGGTGAGGTAGTAGAAATGAAAGTAAAGGAAATAAGAACGAATTAATCCTTCACATTGGGTTCACCAATTTTGTATGACATAAATTCAACATGTGACCTTCTTCACACCCGACCTCCCGAGGTCATGCCGAGACATCCGGTGTGGAATTGAAATGAAATTGAAGGTGATGGAGGTGATTAAGCTAGTTGGGAAACCTTATGTCTTCGACACGCAATACTAGAATCTATGGATCTAAGGAAAAGAATGCTCTCCTAGCCTAAAGGGGTGTGATGGTACGGTCAATTATGATAGCCACTAGGAGACTCCAATTGATGTCTATTTCTGTTGAGATTCTATTGAGTGGTTGCGGAATACGTGGAAAGTAACCGACATGTGCCTCGTATGGGTTTCCGGAAAAGGTCATGGAAGTAAAGACAAGAGATGTAGCAAAGCTATAGGATCTCCTCTAATTTGGGCGATAGCGTTGAGATTATGAAATCCCTATGGTAATTATGTGACATTTTCGCAATGGAATACAACCAAAGTGTGCAACAAGGAAAGAGCTCCTTCCTCCACAAATCCAAACAAAGTCTCCACAGAGAGCAGCCCCCTCGGTTTGAGTTTGCATAGCTTAGGAAATTTGTCTCTTCTCCCAAAATCTTCCCCAACTCCTTGAGCCAAATGCATTCTTCGACCTCCACTTCTCTCGCCTTCCCCAATTTCTCAAACCCTAACCCGAGAAAGAGTAACAAAGAACATAAAATAATTCAGCTCCAAGTATTTCAGATTTTCAAGCATGGAAAATAAGTTAGGGGTGCCCTCAATGTCACACTTTTGTATTTGGAGCCTCTCCAGGCCATGTAAGGCCAGCATGTCGGTGGGGATATATGTTTTTAGAATCGCTTCAAGCATCCAATGTAGCCAAACTTCTTTAAGCTCCACGATATTTCCCATCACTCCCTCCTCAATTGGAGATCTCACTAGTAGAAAAAGTTTTTACAGAGCTTGCAGATTGCACACATCCTGTAAAGAATCCTCCTTTACCTTTTCTACTGCCGATCCTTCACCTTCTTTCACCTCCCAAGAAAATGCAAAGGACATTTTCCACATGTCCAACTCTTCCAAATAAGAAATCTATGATATTTTTGGTGAAACAAACTCCAAATCATAGAAATGATCGAGCTTCAAGCATCGGAGGCATTTCAGATCCTTTATCCTTGATGGAATACTCTTGAGAGTGGAGGAAGAAATATCCAAGAACTGTAGCCTACTCAGCTCGAATGTTTAATATGGAAGCACTTTGATCTGTGGGTTAGAGAGCTAGAGATAGACTAGTTACTTTTGTTGGCCGATAGATGCCAACAAAAATTTGATGGGAATATTGCTGAGATCGAGTACCTTTAACAAATTCAGCTTCTCCAAAAATCCATCTGGAACCGCTCTTGCTCTGTTCTAGCTCACCATGAGATAGAGCATCATTGTGCACTCCAAATTCTGAGGCAGAGACCTTATTTGGTTGCGCATAATCGATATTCTTTTCAATTTTGGTCTTGGAGAATCTAGAAACTCTCTCAAACTATGGCTCGCCTAGAATAGGACATTTTCATCGACCTCGGCAACGTGTATGACCATATCTCACAACACATCATTTTGAGGAGATCAAGGCATCCCACTTTAACACAATATCTCCTTCATTGAAGATTTTGAATTTGGATTTCTTATGAAAAGTCTTCTTCATCTATTTCTAATTATTTTCCATGTTTAAATGAGATTGATATCTTAGCTCTTGTAATTCTATTAATTTTGCATAACGAACCTACAATGGTTCATTTTTAAGTAGCTCCATTTGATGCAACAAATCTAATGTGGGTAACTCAACTGAAATAGGCATTATTGCTTCTCTTCCGTAAACAAGCTTGTATGGTGAATTTCTAACTGATGTTTTAGGAGTCACTCTATCAGCCCAAAGTGTTGAATTCAACATTAAATGCCAAACTCTATGGTTATCTTTGAGAGTTCTTCTAATGATCCTTAAAATGTTCTTGTTAGAACTTTCAGCTCACCCATTACCTTGGGGGTAATAGTTAGATGGAGAAATTAGATAAATTCCATGATTAACAACCCAATCTATTACCTTTGCCCCAAGAAATGCTAAAGCATTATTTGATATGATAGTTTCTTGAACACCAAATCTGCAAACTATACCTTCATAAAAGGATAGTATCGAAGTTTCATTAGCATCTTTCAAGGCTATTGCTTCAATCCAGTGTGTAAGGTAATCTGTAGCAGTCAAAATCCACTTATTTCTTTATGATGAAGGTGGGTTTATCATGCCAATAAAATCAAGGCCCCAGTGCATAAAAGGTTGATCAACTGAAATAGGCTATAAAGGCAAAGAAGCCAAACGTTATTTTCCAACAAAGAAAGCACATTTCTTACACTTCTTAATCCATTTGAAATTGTCCTTAATTATATTGGGTCAATAGTAACCAACTTTCATAATCTTTAAGGTTTTGGTACATGCTGAGAAATGACCTCCTGTAGGTTCTTCATGGATTTCTAATAATAATTTCTGAATTTTTTCATAGTCAACACATTGCAGCAAGATTCCATTTATATCCATTTTTAATAATACACCATCAATGAAAACATAGGGTACAACTTGTAATCTAAAATACCTTTGTTTATTCTTGTCCATACCTTCCGAAAAGATGCCATCCACGAAGATAGTTAACTAAATCACTCATCCATCTTGATTCCTTGACTTCTTGAGCAAGTTCAGGTTGTTGATTTTCTAGCTGAACCATAATGTCTGATTGTTGATACATAATTTAAGCATGCTATTTTACATCTTCAAGCTTTGTAGTTTTCTATTTTTCCATATCAACAATTAGATGTTAACACAAGCCTTTTCCTCAAACTGTCTTCGCAACATGAATATCAACATCATATTCCATGACCTTCGTTATCCAGCCTACTCTTTTCTCATTCAATTCTTTATTTAACAAGAAAGCTTTCACACTTGGATGAGAAACAAGAACATGAATTTTTTTGTTTGAAAGCATGTACTTAAAATTATTTATCCCTCTAACTACTGAAAGTACTTATTTTTCAAGAAATGTGTACCTTGTTTCGTAATCGTGCAAGCTCTGTCCAAAGAAAGCAATTGATTGCTCAACATTTTCATCATTAACCTGAGTTAATATGGTTGAGATTGTTTCAACTCCGCAAGTGCATAAATTGTAAAATATTTATCAAAATTTGGATTTGCAAGAGTAGGAGCTTGAGAGATGGCTGTTTTAATTTCTTCAAATCCTTCTCTCCCTTCGTTGGTCCAAGAGAAAGTCTTCTCTTTCTTTAACATAGTTATCAATGGTTTCACCAATGCTGCAAAATCTGGGACAAATCTTCTCACAAAGTTGATTCTTCCAAGAAAACTCTGTAATGCCTTCTTATGATGAGATGATGATAGCTGTGATATGGCTTCGATTCTAAAAGAATCAATTGCTAAACCTTGCTTAGAAACAATATGACTAAGTAATTTTCTTTGATTTACTAAAAAGATAGACTTTAACGGATTCAAAGATATCCCAAATTGTCTGCATAATTGAAAAGTCTGCCTTAGGTGTATTAGATGTTCTTCAATTTTTTAAGAATACAACAACATCATCTAAATAAATAAGGATGCATTTATTTAACAAGCTATGAAAATCCATGTCCATTACGCGTTGAAATGTTGCACTAGCATTTGAAAAGCCGAAAGGCATTCTTTTGTAAGCATAAGTACCCCACTTGGTGGTGAAAGATTTTTGTACCTATCCTCTTCTCAGACTAAAATATGATTATATCCACTATAGCTGTCTGCAGAAGAGATAGTCTATCTCGAACAAGAAACCTGTTCTCAAAATACGATCCCAATTTGGAAGTGGGTAGTGATCTTTTAATGCTTTATTAAGATCTCTAAAATCCACACATAATTTGATTTCTCCATTTTTCTTCCTAATAGGAACAATATTGGCTACCCAACTTGAATGCTTAACTGGAAAGATAATACTTGATTTAATCAACTTAGATAACTCTTTCCTCATTAGAGGCTCTATTTTGGGATTTACAAGCTTTTGTTTCTGCCTAACTGGCTTGGAATTTGGCTGCAATTCAATAGTATGTTGTGCTAAAATGGGATTAAACCCTTTTAGGTCTTGGTATTTCCAAGTGAAAACATCTTTAAATTCCTTACAAAGATTAATAAAAGAATTTTTTTCAGCTAAATAACATACCTTTCCAAGAAACAATTTTTTCCCTTCATCAACTGAAATCTCTTCATAGTTATCAGCATGTGTTGACATATTAGTCTTGACCTTCCTTAAGTGATCATCAGTTTGAAGATATCTTCTAATGTGACCAGACCTTGAGGTAATTTATTTTTCTTTAACTGACCAATCTGGTCGCCATATAAGTGTTGTAATTAATCTTGATTTACTACAGAAAATTCAGCTTCTACCTTTGCAAAAACTCGTAGATTTGATCATCACTTTCAAAAAACCTCGTCGATTCAATTCATTATCAAGTATTGAAGGCTGAACAATTAGCTTTAAATATGAGGTTTATTTTTTCTATTTACATTTTTTCCAACACTTCAAAACTAGCACCAATTGCGAAAAATCTATGTGCATGCTTATTTCTGTTCAAGGAATGGATTGGATGTTAATAGCCTCAAAATCTTCCATTAAGTATGAAACTCTATGCCTATAAGACTTCATTAATGGATTCTTAAAAACATTGAAATTTCTTACTTGATTGATAACCAACTCAGAATCACCAAAAATTTGTGCCATGTTGATACCTCTCTTTCGCCCAAAGGAAGACATGAATTAATGCTTCGTATCCATCTATTGCAAGTGCATGAAAATTGGAGACTCAAAGCTGAGAAATACCTTTCATTTGTTGGGGAAGTGAGCATCAAACCTTCTCCTTGTCCTTCCTTGTTTTTAGATCCATCAAAATGAAGCTTCCAAATCCCTTCTGTTGCATTTTTTGTTTTGGACAACAAGGGAATTGGTCTATTTTCTTCATGCAAGAAATAAACACCAAACAGATGCTCTTCAATTTATTTGAAAGGATCATGAGTGTGTTCTTTATGTGTCTTTTCATCCACGAACAAGTTAGAAAGACCATCTAATGCTAGAACATGAGTTATATTATTGGAATCAGATTGATCTAAGGCTGCATAATTAGCTACTGCATTAGAAGTGTGAGGATCAATGTGAAATCTTTCCAACGGTTCTGAATTGATAGTAACCTTGGTCCCATAACGAGTAGTGAAAATAAGAAAGACCAATCAAGAGAGATATCCTCCTATCTTTCTTTGTGAAATCTTTTAATAAACATATAGCAAAGTAAGGAGGTAAGTCTACAATAGTAATATCTTGCAGAATGGAAAAATTTGGACAAGCATGTAATGTTACCTCTAGATTTCTGATAACACCACTATATTAGTTGCAGTTCCATCCAACTATAGGACACTCTTATCTATAGGTTCATAGTGCACCCAATTTTTTTACAATTACTTTTGGCATAATCTGTGCTACTTGCATTGTTGTCCAACTTACGATTATGTACAAGATGTTCTCCAATAATCAGTGATAGATAAAACAGTGGTGGCTTCTTGATGTCATGAGCATTTAAGAATTTCTTAACCATCCATTTAACTTCTTTGATGCGGTCTTGTTCCATTGTTTCTAGGACCATGTCGTCTTTATGGACTTCCTTTTCTGTTGTTTTAGAATAAATGTGTAGCTTACCTAGTTCATGAGAAAGTAAATCTTGTTGTTTTGGAATACTTAGAGCATCCCACATTGAGATGTTAACATTATGATTTTTCATTACATCAACAATGTTAAAAGAAACAACAATTTTAGAGACAGATTATATTGTTTTAGCATAGGCTTTGGCAAAAATGATTTTGCTTCATCTAATTTTGATATCTAAGATATAAATGACTTTCTTGGATTAGGTTGTAGCTATTTTTTCTTTTCTTTACAAGTTGTAACACCTGTTGTTTTTTAGGAACATATGCACTGTTAGCTAGTTTTGGGATTATAGTTGTTGTTTTATTAGTGATAGTAGGTAGTAACGCAGCCTATTCTCGTTGTTTTTACTCTCTCGCAACCTTTTCCTAGGCCCTAGTAGTAACTGTAATGAAATCATCCTCATTGAAACTGACTAAGTTCTATTTAGGTGCCTTCTGAACATAAGTATCTTGTTGCACACCTCTATTTGAGGCATGAAAAATGTCTCAGATTGAGGTTGTGCAAAAATACTTATGTTCGTAAAAGCATTTAGGAAACTTTAGCTGAATGAGTTTGAGTTTGATAACAAGTTGACACCACTCTTCGTAGCCATATTAACCGGGACCAAAGCCTTAGATGAACTATGAGCCTTTGGGTCAAATTGCCTTTGCTTTGATAAGGTTGCCTTTTTTGTTGGTTTAGCTGATTTTGATGATGATAAGGGCTGACAGTGGTCTCTGTTTAGGTAATGCAAGCCTATTCTCAATTGAAGTCATCTTGTTCCCCATAGTCTACAAAGCTTTAAATATTTCATCTGATGGGGCTGCAATAATAGGTTCTATAATTGTGATAGGCTAAGGAATAAGTGCTAAATCTACCAAAAAGGCATTTAAGGCCTTGGTGCTAATTTTTGGCTTGAATAAGACTATTTTCAGCTCATCTATAGCGATATCATAGGATCCTAGGAGAGTTTCACCTCCCATAGACTGAATCATAGTTAAAATATCATTGTTTAATGCCCTAAGATAATAAAGAAAAGCATGATCAGCTTGAGGCTTGACACTTGCTGGAATTCTTTCCCAAGTTCTGAAAAAACAGATGTTGAAAGTAGACATAAATTTTTTTGGAGCTCTTTCAATGGTAGAAAGCTATTCTATGAGAGAAAAAATGATCTAAATTATCGTGAAATTGTTTCAACAATTCATCACCTAAGTCATGCCAAGTTCTTATGCATCCAATCTCTAGATTTTTATACCGTTGCAAAGATTTTCCTTTAAGAGATGTAGCTAAAAGTCTCAAAGCTACATCCTCATGAGTGATATTATGAATTACACATAAGGCTGGAACATATTTAATGTGCTCTGTAGGTGTAACCTAATTTTCACCAGTGAATGATGGAAAACTTTTCATGGCAGCATTAGGGATGTCATGTTAAACTGGGATTACTAATGGGCTGCCATTAGTAAAGGTCACAAAATTCCTTGGTCATTGAATAGCCATTTGAAAAAATGGGAATTGAACAAAAATATTGACACATGGTGAAGGAATATTAGGAGGAGGGCTATCAAAACTAGGCGTATTATAGGGTAAAGTATTACCAACTCTTCTCCTTCTTGCAGAATTCAAAGGTAAAGAAAAAAACTCGGGAGGAATTACTCTTACCGATTATCTTGTAGTAACTTTAGGCATGGAACATGCTGCAATACTGGTATGAAATCGGCCATATGGAGTCGCCAAAAAAATCTTTAAATATTTAGAATAGATTGTTGCATCTTGTTGTACCAAAAGTAACTTTTATCTGTTGTAAAATCTATTATAGATCTGCTGTAAATATTTGTAACTTGCATGCAGATTTGATTCATGGTCCTACTGGGTGTGCCAAAAACTATTATCTCTCGAAAGTGTACCCTGTAGAGAGATGGTTGCAGGTGTTCTAAGCTTGTAAATTTTATCTCTCTTTCGTAGATACAATGGAAACACCTCAGGTCTGTGGGTATACCTATTTTTGAGGTGAGTCTTTGGTATCAATGTCAGTTCCTTATTGATGTACCACACACCGATTTTCGAGGTTTAAGGGAAAAATATGGTTGTAAAAATGAAATTAAAGCGAGGTGATACACCAAACTTGTATGAGTTCTTTGAGTGATTGCATGCACAATTGATATGGAATGATTTTTCGATACATAGGCCAAAAGGTTTTTGAAGATAATTAAGGGTAAACACTTTGATGTATTAAGGGATAGAATCACAAAAATACTTGCTAAGTTACACATACACATTAATATTATGTAGAGATATTGAACTTGCAACAAGGTAAGATGATTAATCAAGGAATTCAAAATTGATTAATCAACAAATACCTCAAATAATTCACATTAATAGGGGGACTTCACATTAAAATTCCTCCTCAAAAAGGCACACAATATATAGAAACCATTGGTTTGGCACTCCTTGTGTATTTAATAAAAACACATGACAAGGGGCACTTTTGTAAAGGGTCAAATTATTACATTCACCACATTTGAAAATAAATATAACATAAACTTATAGAGCAAGTCTTCCAGTGCGTAATTCTATCCTTGATCTTTCCTTTTATGGAGGTATGCAAAAATATTCCTGTGTATTAAGAAAAATAAAAAATATAATTTTCTTGCAAAATGAGATATCCACTTAATGGGGACCACTTCCAAGCTCAAGTTCGAAAGAGACTTGTAAGGTTTGGAGATTATAAATAACCTTTTCGTTGGGGATCATTTTTACTTGGCATGTCGACCATGGTTGCAACTCTTGTGTGGTTTTTAATCATGACAAGGGGCACTGGGAATGGTCACCATATATAGTTAATAATTTTGAATATTCAATATGAAATTATTTTTCAACTTTTAACATAATTTTCATGAGATTTTGCATTTTCAAAGAGACTAAGGTTTAGAATTTAACCTTTTCTGATTTTACTTGGCATGTGACTCACCCCCTTCAATTTGGGACATGGACTATAGTCAATAATTTTGAAATTCAATATGAAATTATTTTTGTTTTAATCATGGGGCTGGCCCCCTCTCCATGGTGACTCACCCCTTCACATTTTACGTTGGCACTCTGCATTAAATATATTGGCCACTATGATTGTCTATGACCGTTGATTCTGGCACTTAGATTCTTGTGAACCATCGATCTTGATCTTTTTTTAGGGTTTCACTTGGATTTTAATGCGTCGTTGGCATTTAGCCATGGTGATTTGCTTCAAAATTTGGTGATGATATTATCCGTTGATCTCTGTACTGGTTGAATGTTGATCATTGATCACTGCCCCTTGGTTAGGGTTACTGATCTGCATTGAATGAGCGGTGGTATCGTGATCCTAGTGGTTTTCTTTGAAATTTGGTGAACGTTTCTCAACCTTTGATTCTCGCATGGTTTTATTTCTGATCGTTGATGCTTTTAATCATGGTTGAGTTCTGTTGACTTACCTCTCGAGTTTGCATGGTAAAGGGTAACTCGACCCTAATGATCATTTCATTTGGATTTTCAAGTATGTGGGCGAATCCTTGGCCAAATATTTGTTGATGCCATTGTTGTGAACTCCTTGAGCTCGGCCCCTCTGCATAAATGGTTCTCTGAGTTTGAGTGAATTTGTATCTTTGCTATTCTGCTTTGTTTGAGTTTTCTAAGCAAGGTGGTTATGGGTATTTTCCATCATTATCTTCAACTTAGAGCTCGGTTTTTCGACTATGGATGTGTTTTCTGAGTTGGTAGAACTCAGTGAAGTTTGTGGACATTATTACTGTCCCTTTCAAGCTCTGTTATTTAGCTTTCTTCATGAGATCTCTGTGTTCTAAGGAACTTTGTGAGTGAAAGTATTTGATCTCTATCCTTTGTTAATCTTGAACACTTGAGCTCTCTTATTTCCTTTTGAGGTGGCCACCATTTATGAGATCATGAGCTCAATTTTTTGAGTTTCTTTGCAACTTTTATGGCTGCCATTGATGAGTTTCTCGATCTTGATTTAGTTGGTATCTATAGTGAACTTTACGAGGTTCCTCTACGATTTTTTAACTTTTCTGGGCTTTGTGAATTGTGTTTTCTAATATTTCTTCGGCATGTCAAGCTCTGTTTGGTCCTTAGACCTTTGTTTCTTTGGTATTGAGCTTGGGTGAAAGATCCCCGTGAAGTCTAAGCTCCATTTCTTTGGGTTACTATGTTGTGGACTATGTAACTTTAATGGAGGCCATTTTTCCGAAGGTGAGCCTCTAATCACTTGGTTAATAACTTATTCTTCTTAGTCGATTTGGTTTCATTAGCACTAATACCACAAAAATTTGTGTTCCTTTGCATTTATTTGTGCAAATTTGATCTCTAAGCTTTGGAAATCATCGGGGCTTCAACTTTTAACTTCTAAATTTGAGGGTCTGTCTCCTTCGATTCTAACTGGTGAGTTATGATCCCTTTCAAATCTCCATACATAATTTTTGATAATCTTCTACAGTCATGAGAGAATGAAACATTTTCTTTGTCTGTTCCTTCTTGTTCTCAATTTTTGATTATGTGTTCATATTCACTCAGATAGGTCCTTTTGCAAAACCTATTTTTTTCTTAAAAAAACACCCAATTTACTCGAGCTTTTTGACTCGCGGCACCATATGGGTTGCATGATTCGGGTCTTGTGTTTTGAAATGCTATCTTAAGCTCTGTATCATAATCTATTTTGGAGCTGTGATCGTTTCTTATCGAGCTTGGCTCTTGAACTCTCTACAAATTTTTTACTTTTTTGAGTTTCCGAGTTGGCTCTCCTTACAAGATTTGGTTGATTTTACCAGTTGTCATTGTATTCGAGCTTGGATTCCTTTTTTAAAAAGAGATCTGTGTTCTTGGATTCATTTTTCAGCCTCTGTGAGCTCGGATCTATGCTATTAGCATCATTGTCTTGATGCAAGGATGGTAAGTGTTTGACTTCTGAGCATGGTAATTGCTTCGTCACTATCACTTGACTTCAAGATATTGATATATTGCTCTTTCTTTGCATATTTTGTGATCTCTAGGAAAACATTGATCTCTGAGTTGAAACTCGTTATGGGTCAATCCTTGAGCCTTTTCTAGAAACCCAGGTATTCTTGGTTATGTTTTGCATTCCATTTTCTTTGTACTTGCTAAAAAAATTCGAATGGCTTGGCCATGACCTGATATTTCAACCTTGCACTCTTTGTTTCCTTAGTCATAAGTTGGCCATCATTCTTATAGAACTTATGGTTTTCAAACTGTACCTATTTGATTATACTTCTTAAAGCATGACTATCTGAAAATTGGGTCTCCTTCAGTTGGTTGTAAAGAGCTTGATCTTTATCATTCTTGATCTGATTATTTCAATGTTGAACCTGAAAATCTAGTTGTTGAACAATTTTTTTAATTAACTTCATGTTGTAGTTGAGTCTTAATTTTCTTGTCATAGCTATACTCCATTGGTGTTGTAGCATTTGTGTATTCTTTTCTGTATTTGTTCTGATGCAAATATGAGAGTGTGCAATTGTAATTTGATCTAGCACTATTATGGCCTTTTTGCAACTCTGTATTGGACATCATTCTTCATTTTCAGTTTTTAATAACTCAAAATTTGATTTTGAAAACTGAAAACTGTAGAAGTTAATCATTTACTTCTTATTTGAGAACTTGGACAGGACATGTTATTTTTGGAATTTTTTGTTCACAATTCCTACATCGTTGAACATTGAAGTTTTGTTGAGATGTTGTAGTCCCATTTATTTTCTGCTTAAATATTACATTTCATCGTTATTACAACTTTAGTATGCATGCTATAAATATAAAATGTCAATTTTACATGGCAGAGCCCTATCAAAATTTTCCCAGATTTCCTTCTTTTATCCCTTTTTCAGCTGTAATAGATGTATTTTCGATTCTAGAATACAGAATGTATCACTTTTCTATTGAAACTGATTTTTTGTTGGAAACTAAAACATAATAACTATTATCTTGATCATGGCATGCTTTTTTGCTTCTCTATATCACTTATTTGATTTACATACAACTTCTAAAGCATGTATTAGTTAAAAACAACATGATGGAAAGTTGTAAATGTCCATTTTACATGGTGAAGCCCTGTCAAAATTTTCTCATATTTCTTTCTCATTCTATTTCAGCTGTAATCTTATCTTTCCAGTTAACTTCAACCTTTAAATTCTAATTCTTCTTCTTCAGTTGCAATCTGAAACATGCACTTTTGTCTGCAATTCTCTCCTCTGTTCTATATTGCAACTTCTTTTATCCCTAGAATAGCTATTGAACTTTGAGTTGCATTCTTCCTTCATTCCAGTATGTACTTGTCACTCATCTGCTTCATGTACCATAGGATAGAAATTATTGAACTCTGTAATCTTTATCTATAGTGAGGACTATAAGACATGATTTATTTATTCTTGGCTGCAACCTGTACCTGCACACTTGAGAAAACAATTAGAAAATATTTAGGCTTTTTGGCCTCTCTTATGTCCATGTTTTTTCTTTTCTTCTCTTTATTTCTTTCTGAGTGAGTAAATCATGTATATTGTTTGATCTTCAAGTAATCTATATCTCCTGTTATTAAGAGATCCATGTGCACGAATTAGGACAATATAGGAATATGGATTAACCCTAAGCTCGTAACTGATGATTTTTCTTTTTTTGTTTTTAGGTACGGTGCTTTCAACAATGAAGATGAAGAGGGAACAAAGCTGAAGATGAGGATGCATCAACCGAAGGAAAAACCTCAAGGCAATGATGGGTTCACTCATACTCCTTTATTTTCTCTTTCATGCATGTGTACCTCTTATTTCAATAGTTGTACTTTACTTTCCAGTTACATCCCATGGCTTGTGTGGGAACATTTGAAATTCCTTATGAATAAAACATTGAATTGTGAAATTGAGTTGTGTATTTCTTTCTACATTTCTGCTTTCGATATGGATTGTATGATGAAGTAAACAACCCAATAATATAATTGAATGTCTTAATCATGAAGGAAAGAACATTAAAGAATACCTGTAACATCCAGTAATGAACTCTGATTTCTGTAATCTGCAGTTTTGATTGCTACTTCAAAACCTAACACTTCATCTATTCGCATTTGGTCTCTTCATCAAGGCAACACAACCTGTCCTTAGGGAATTTATGTTCTTTTCTTTGAAGATACCATGAAATTATAGACTATGTGATCTATTATGTTTTGTAATAGCACACATAGATGTAGATTTTATGTAATCATTAATTAATTCAACAAAGAACAATATTGTCTAAAAGAAATTCCCTAGCTTAGGTATACTTCACCAATGCTATCCATCGTAATGAAGTTTTGAGTTTCTCATTTTTGCAAAAGTTCAAAAATTGTCAACAATGGCTATTACACCTAGCCACATATATAATACTTAGTTAAATTAAATAATGATTGTAGCCACTAGTTTTCTGTTTTGATAGTATAATAATTTAGTTGTTTTTATTGAATGTGATTGTAAGGTATGCAATGATGGGTCAAAATGAAGAAAATTCTCTTTGTTCTTCCACCATCATATGCACGCTAAGGCGTCTTCCGATGAGAGCCTAGATAATTCAATGTAATAAAAATATTTAGTAATTTTCTATTATGATAATTATAATAATAATTATTTTTTTATAAATATAAAATTTAATGTGATTAAAATTCAAATTTTTATTTATGAATTCATTTTAAATTTTTATTGTATAGATTTTATTTATTATTGGTAAATGGTTTTAAAGTGGACCACACCGTGGTACAAAAGGGCTCAAAATCCAGATAAAACAAGATTGTAGAAAGGGTGTTTTGACTAGTGAGGACCACCCCTAGAAAACAAAGCCTAAATGATTAATATATAACCATTAAATCAAATGCAGGCCAAACTGCTAGCAAAAATTCAAAACATAGCCAACCGCATACAATACTTCATTTCTAGATAAGCACAACTCCTAAAACTTACAAAGGAAACATGGGATGCACAATGTACCTGCAGACATGAGAAAGGATAAAAGAGAGCAACAAAAATGATGCAAGGATAAAAAATTAGTCACAAAACATATTTTATTACTCCAAGAACTTGCACAGAGCATCATTACAATAGGATGAGGTAAGAGCTTACATTACAAATTTTAGAAGGAAAGCTTTAAAGCCTCTAAATTCACAACATCTCATCTTGTGAAGAGAGGAAAACTTTGGAAAAAAAGGTCTAACTCCCTTTGAATTTTGAATTTCCTTTACATTCATAACATTGTTGAGTAGGTGGGAGAAAGAAGGAAAAATCCTAAAAACTAGGAAAAATGTAATGAGATGAATTAATCATGATGTTGGCCATGCTTGTTTACAATGCACTATGTTTGATTACATCATCAATTGTACATGGAAAATTTTTCCCCTCCGTCATGCTTCATGAATTGAAACATTTAAAATATCCTCCATTTAATTAAAAATATATTAAATATTTTTATGGAGTCAATTTGTGCCTTTGGTGGGACCCCGAAGTTAAATTTGCTTTGAAGAGCTAGCTCGATAAATGGCTCATTAGCCAGCGGAGAAAAAAGCTGGCTTGCAAGATTTTCTTTATCTCCACTTTTTCTTATATCGTGAGCTATCCTTTTTATTGGTGGATAACAGGACAAATCATATTTTAACTCCTCCCACCGACTACTTGCAAGTTGAACTCTATGGCACGTTTTACTTTAATGAGCTCCTCCACGTATCCTTGGAAAATTATGGCCTTATCCCCTAAACCCTCCGCAACATGACTTGCAAATACCCAACCAGTGACTAGGTGCACCACATTAAAACTACCCAACATTATTTTATTTAGTGAGTATCTTGCTTCAACGTTTCAAATTGATAGAAGCACCTCTGACACAAACGACTACAAGTCATGGAAGCAAGTTCCTCACTTAATAATAAGTCGTTGACTAGACATTACCTTTACACTCACTTGCTCGACATTACCGTCGAGTGCCTCAGGAGAACTCTATGTGTTTTGATCGAGAAATTATTATTCACATCATCCAATCTGAAATGCATGAGTTCCAAACTCTGAAATTCAATGTCCAGAATTTAGAAATCCCTCTCCAATTTTCATCGACTTGCCTAGGGGTTTCCAAAGTGTGTTGTAGGATTTCCCAGAAATTTGAAGTGCCTTTCTTTCTCTGAAATCCAACCCTGACAGTTGTTTTCAACTTGGTTGACAGGGTCTACTTCCAAGCTCACTCCCTCCATGAGCACCTGAGTTACTTCCACGGTGAGTCATCCCTTTTACTCAGTGCACTGAGTCTGATTTCCCTGCATCCCTCCGCCCTGAGCTCATATTTGCAACGTTGAGATCGATCTCCCTCCACCGCCCATCCTAATGCTGAGTCATGATGTCCCTAGCACGATCGATCGAGCTATCTCTTCTAAGGTACGACTTGCATTCACATCCACCGAGACGAGATTTTGGGTACCCGAGTTTGCCGATACCAAGCCTACAATCCCCCTTAAGCCATTAACTAGGCTCGATCCGAGTTCACCATCCCTAAGCCGACTCATTCCAACGCAAAGCTCGCATCACATCGACACCTATTTGGTGAGTACCTCACCTTTCTTCTTCAGCCGACCCCATATGCTCTGTCGCTCCTTTCGCCCAACCCAGGTCATCCTTCACAGAGAGCTTAATTAAGCCCCTTCACCGAGTTTAAAATGCTGACACTCTGACAAGCTCGATACCCAAGCTACATGCCTCACAAATCGACCTCGTTGACCTATAACTTCTCAAAAAATTTATGTGCAACTCTCAAGGACCCCTGGTTAATATAACAAGTTACTCCAACTGCTCGATACTATGAGCTTAGCCTCCCAATCTTCTCAACATTGCATGTTTTGTTGACTCGAGCCATCCAAATTTGATCTCCCAAAACTATACGTCGACGAACACCGATTTTTCAACGAGCTCTAAACCTATGTTCACAACCTTCAAGCTCATGGCCTCCACAACACCTTCGCAAACTCGAGGAACTCGATCCACCTATGCACCGTGTCTTGTACACAATGGCTCATCTATGAGCTCATTGGACTTCTGTCTTTCATGGATCCCTGTGAGTTCCATGCCCGAGTTGATCCAATGTTGACGTGCTCCCTGGGGCATGTTCATTTCTATGGCCTATTTCAATCTCGAGCGCTTTCTAAGTTACCCATTGCACCATTAGCACAACCCCACTTGGGCTACATGGAAATCAGTACCTTAATCCTTCTATTTGATAAGAAAATCACCCATGATGTGACTGAGCTCGATCCTACATTTAATCTCGTGCCACATTATCACGATGATGTCAAACCAAATTACTTGTGCGCTGAATCCATGGACCCACCGAGCTAACAAAACAAATCATCTCCCATGTCCATTTAGTTGTACCGAGCTATGTTGAAGGTCATTCTCCTCATGCGTCATCCAAGCTTACCGTGCAGTTCGTCGAGTTGTTGGGTGAGCCATTCAAGTTCAAAGCCCCATTTAGGTATTTCCACACCTGACCCTGAAAGTTTTTAATTTTCCTAGAATTGCTTGAACCGTGAGGATCATGAAATGACAATAGGACCCTTTAAACGTGATTAATCAATTTTGACCATTTTTTTCCTCATTAGCTCAAGATGGGCTGCAAGTGTGAATTTCCTCGCTATGAGTAAACCTTGAGCCTCCAAAACCCAGAAAGGAGAAAATAGTTCAAGATGATCCTGAACCCTTCTAGAACACCGTAAACATTCTCAAAGCACAAAAAATTTCTGTCGGCCCAAAGTTGTCCTTTGAAACCCTTTCCGGTCCCAAGGTCCTATTTACACCGTCTGTCTAATTTTACCCTAAGGGGGAAATTTTGATAATGATATCGATATGAGGGGTTAGAGCCATCAATGATAGATATAAACTACAAATTTAATATAAAGTAAAAATTTATTATTAAATTGGATTTTAAATCTATATTAAATTTTGCGTAGAAAATTTCAATTTATGAGGATTAACTTATGTAAAATTTTAAATATTATAACATTTTGAATATTTATTTTAACTTTTTAAATGTATTAAAAAATCAAGCTTACTTAAGCTAATTATTTAAAAATTATTTTTCAAAAATAAATAAAATAAATTTAAAAATATTTTTATTTTAATTAATACTATTATTTGTAAAATAAATAAGCATTGTTTAATTTTCTTTTAACAAGCCAATTGGTTCATTTTGGTACTAGGAAAATCCTTTATGATTATTTCCAATTGGCTTAAATACATTCATAGTGAAAGTTGTGCATTCTCATAGGTTTGGAATATAGTCTCTCAATAACGAATATTGCACTGGATTATGTTTTTGCACTTTATATTTGAAGATTACCTCAATCGGCTTTCTTCACCCCAATTGCCACTACATTGCAAAAACTGGATAACGAAGCCAAATAACTTCAAACTGAAATGAAAGATGAAATCACAGAAATACATCAGAATTTCGAAGTACCAACAGAAAGTACATTGTATAGACCCTCTTGGGGAGTATAAAAATAGCCTTCTCTGATGGGGGACAATGGTGATCTTCTCCTGATTGGAAAAAAGTCAAAAACAACGGAGGACCCGCCATCATATCCACTCAAAAAAATCTTATCGCGCCAGACTGTAGCATACCGCACCATCATAAGCTCAGGAGGAGAAAATTCTACCACGGTCACCTCTTTTCCAAAGAAATCAAAATCCTCAACCTTCTTCCATAGAAACATATATGACCGCCCAAATAATGATGCGCATGGACTGTGTCCATATTGGTAACTACTACCGTCTATGGTCGTCCAGAGCTTTGTGTCGGGATCATATACTTGTGTGCACATATCAACAAAGCATGTAACAATAAATTTTCCATCAATAAAATGACAGTGGCAAAATCCTAGCGGAATATTCATACAAGGTAGGGAGTCCCACCTGTCTTCCTCTACATTGTAGACAGATGCTTCCACCCAATTATTTTTACCCTCGTCAAATCCTCCGGCAATGTAAACGAGTTCTTTAGTTTCATCCACCGCAACACCGAAAAACTTTGTAGGGGCGATCATGTTTGCGCCTCGCCGAAATTTTCGCGAGGAAAAATTGTAAATAAAAACAGTTTTCACGTTCTCACTTTCCATAGACTCTCTCGCGTTGCTTCCGAAATTCCGATAAGAACCAAATTGTAACCGATCGAAACAAAGAGAGAAGAGCCACTGTAATAATATGCTGACTCAATATCTGTGGGGATTGGAGGAAGTCTTTCACATAAATTGGTTGCCGGGTCGTAGATATCTATCTTAAAACCAGATCTGTAACTTAAATTTGATAACTCCTCAACTATAAATAACAGTTCATCGCACTTGCCCAATCGTTTCCTATCTTGATAAAACAAACGACTGCTCACCATATTTCTCCAGCTTTTACAGACGAGCATGAGAGTTTTATGAAATTTATATGCCACTCTCAACAAACACTCCCTCAAAACATCCTGTGGAAGAGAGTGAATTATCTCGGATGTCATTCCTTTCTTCTTCGATGCCGCCATTATTTTCTTCTTCGGCGCCATTCTTTCCAGTGCAATGATTTTTCACATGAACAACGCGAAAACAGAGTCTTATAAGGCGGGTTCTTTCATCGCTAATTAATAGAATGCGTCTAGTATTCAATAAAACCAAAACTAGGTAGGCGTCTTCCATATTCATTTATTTTTAGAATTGTTATTTATATTTATAAAAGCGCTTTATTAGGAGAACAATTTTGTTTCTTAAATAGAAATATAATTATTATTTATCATTTGATTCTTTCATCGCTAATAGAATGCATCTAGCTTTTAAGATTAGAAGAAAACCAAAACAGATGTTTTCTACATTCATTTATTTTTTATATTATTATTTGTATTTGTAAAAATATATTTTATCAAGAAAATAATTATAATTTTGAATTAAAAAATTTATTGTTTATAATTATAAAAATTTGTAATAAAAAAATAGATTTTATTTTATTTAAAGTAAAAAAACATTCGCCTAAAAAGTATTAGTAATCGCAAAATAGTATTTATTAGTCTATTAAGTGTTAATATTAAATTTATGTAATAAATGAAATTAATAAAATAACATTTCTCCATATATATTATATAGATTTATTTAAGATGTATATTAAATAGTGTGACTTACTAAATAATCTTTTACAAATTTCATATAAGATCTTAGGGATAATCATTTGAAAATTTCAATTATTTATTGTTAAATTTATTATTATAAATTATTTAATAAGTTAAAAAAAAAAGAATTATTAAAAGTTTGATCGTAAAGAACCACATCCAAATTAATTAATTAGATATAAAACATAAAAATTATACAAATCCGTATAAAATTAATAGAATGAATGTTCAACGTTGCAAAATGTTAAAACTTTTTCTTTGACTATTCTTGAGGTATTCGAGTTCTAATTAGAGAAAATAAAATTTCATATATTTAATCATCCAAATAGATCAGTAAATTTTGTGCACTCTTATCTGGTATATTTAATCCACAAATACATTACACAAGACACCAATATTCCCATACGTCTACAATCTGATTGTAGTAATTTTGTAAAATTTAGATTATTTTACATTTCTTTTTAAACAAAATTAAAAAAATACTATTTTGATATTTATATTAAATTTCAAATTACTAATTTTTATATTATATGTAACATTGAATGTCAAAATCTAACACTAGTTTTTTTGTCGAAGTATCAAAAATGAGAGCGAGACAAAAAAATGCGGTGGAGAATTTCGGCAAAAAAATTTAAGCAAAGGCTCTCTCCGAACCCTAAAACATTTGATCGTGTTAACCCTAACATTTTCCTTCACTAGAGTCCTCGGCGGCCTACAAATAGTAGGGGATGGTGTTTTACTGGGCATGGTGATGGTGGCACTAGTTTGTAGGAGGTTCTACGGCCAAATCTTGGACAATCGAGAGGCAGGGGCATTTCTGAATCTGTTGTTCGCAACAATTCTTGAAACTGGGTGATGACTCTACCCCATCAATTGCACATAAATCCTCCCTAGCGGTCGCTACTTGTAATTTGAGACAAAATTAAGTGTAGGGTTGCCATACATTGTGGAAAAAGCAGAGGTTACTCCTATGGTTACTATTTCATGTTAAGAGGTAATTGATTCTATTTCCGCCCACTAAGATTTCACCCTTATTTGTCAATTTAATGGTTTTGGCTCCAAACTAAAGATCTACACAAATGAATATTTTCTTCTTGGACCAGTGACTGTGAGATTTAGTTGCGCGCAAAGGGTTTTTTATTGTTCATTTACTCTCTCCTATGGAGTGTCAATGGATTCTTAATGATGGTCCACGGTTCTGGGGTAGGGTTGGTCTTTTTCTTACTCCATGGTTTTTTTATTTTGATCCTTCTACTATGGTAGTTTCAAAAATGCCGTTTGGGTTCATCTCCCCAATCTTCCTCTCCCCTTTTGGCACCCTGTGGTTTGTGCTACTATAGGTAACTCTCTTGGTCATTTCATTAAAATGGATAATGAACGGTCCAAGTAAGGGTTGTTCACTTATGCACGCATTTATATTGAGGTGTATCTCAATAAAAGTCTTCTCGAACAATTAGAGTTACACCATGATGGATTAAAGTGGATACATGTCCTAAACTATGAGAACATGACCTTTTGATGTCTATTTTTCCATCAAACTCGACACCTTCAGGAGGCTTGCCCACTCTACATGAATCATAAAACAAATAAGAAGAACAAAGGGGTTTCCCCATGGCATGAAGGTCGGAAGCCATTTTCAAAGCACCGGAAGTGAAAGAATGTTCTCACCCCAAAAATTCAGAAGATATGAATGTTGAGATTCCCCTTGCTGGTAGCTATACCAAGAAGTCACATATATCTGAGTCTTCTAATTTTGACCCCAGTCAGGATAGCCCTTGCCTAAATCATCTCTTTCGAATTTGCCTCCTTACAGTGCCATAGAATTTTGTCACGAGATCTAAGGAGAAAAATGGGTAGTTTGAGCCTCCTTTTTATTATGCTCCAGCGTCGTGTGCCTTTGTCTTTAATTCTTTTTTGGGCCCGATCCTCGAGTGTCCATGTAGCTTGGCATTCTTTTGATGTTTTGTTGTTTTCCTAGGCTTGACCTAGTGTGTTTATGGATTTGCGGCATGCTCTCATACCACCTTGTTTTTGATGGAAAAATATTATCTCATGTTGCATTTAATATAATATAATATATTTTCCATCAAAATAAATTAACACCGTAATTTTACTTTTTTAACAAAATATTTATTAAAACTTGTGATAGTTAATTATCCATTTTTTAACAAAATATTTACCAAAACTTGTGATAACTACCAAGATTACAAAAGACAAACCAAATAATTTATGCTTTAAGTGAAGAGAAATTTAATGGATATGTATTCAATTTTTGTGAACATAATTTTTTTATTTTACAAATCTTATTGGCCTCATTAAAAAGGAGTGTAATATATTTCTCACCCAAATGTAGGAATGTAATATTATTATACCTTATATTAATTTTCCGTAATCTAAAGTGATAAATAAATATTTAGCGACTGGAGCTTAAAAGAGAAAAGTTCTTAACTTTAGGATAGAGCCCCTCATCAACAATTATCAATGGCTGCAATTTCAGCCATTGGCTATAAAATCTACCACATGACCTCTATGTAATGCCCTCTTACAACAACCACTTGAGACCTAAGAACAACGTCGAATTAGTTAGGAAAATTATGGAATAATTTTTTTGATTAAGAGTATCAACAACTAGGTTACAAGGCAATAGTTAGCACAACAAGATTTAAGACCAACTATAAAGAATGATTTATAGAATTTCCTCTTACATCTATTAATAAAAAAACACAAGGTCAAAACAAGGGATTAGATTAACCACTTAGGTCAGGAGGTAATTTCTCACTCAACCACTCTCTAACTGGCTTATAGGGTTCAACTTGATTTTTCAAAATATTACGACATCAAAACTTCCCTAAATCATTTCCATTAGATAGGAAATTTTCTCACCTTTCCAATGGTATAAAGAAGTCCTCCTAACTCCTTATATTTTTCAAGTTATGAGCCGGTGAACTTTGGGGAAGAAATTTTCCCAAGGGATAGTCCGCGGGCCTAGGAAGGAAAATTTTACCCATGCATGGGTTGGCGGAGCGGGAAGAACTTGCCACATTTTCCCTCCTTGGGTGCAAAAGCGTAACTCACCTTCGCACGCCCGCAAGCCCAATGAGGGAGACACATGTCAAACCCTGATTGGTCGGGAGGAACGGCGGGCCGACGAGTGGGTTAGGACATTAAGTCCTTTAGTCGAAAAGTGCTAAGGGATCAATTGATCCGTGCCTACACTAACGCCGAATGCCACGTGTCACTCTCAGATTGGCACGGGAAAAAATAGACAGTGGGGGGATGGGAAAATTAAGATTTTATGAGTTAAAATGCAAGGTTTGAAATTTGTGCGCGCTTTCCACCGACAAAAATGTACCACGTGTCACAACCCCATTGGTCGCGGTTCCACAGGCCATCGAGAGCACTCGAAGAATTTATGATTTCAAAAGGTGAAAAGTTCAAAGTCAAAAACAATTATGTGCCTCCGCCGAGCCTAAGGCTACCACATGTCATCAAATGATTGGATGCGAGCAATGGGGTGGCAGGAGGAAAAGTTATCATTTTTGTCAAAGCCAAAAATCAAAGTTTCAAAGGGAAATATTTCTCTGCTTCTTCCGTCGACATTGGGTGAAGCCACGTGTCACCCGATGATTGAATGTGGGTGATGGGGCAGTGGAAAATTGTAAGGCATTAAGCCAAAAATAGTTCAAATTCTAAAAAGCTCACGCGGGCTCGCGTATCCAAGAAGAGGATATTTCAAGACAAGGCGCTAACACCGGGGCACGGAGACAAAAAGGAAATTTTTCGAAAAGGGAAAAAAAACTAATCAAAAAAACCTCCCACGCTTCTATCTAGCCATGTGGCAGCACGTGATTAGCCGCGGGTTAGCGGGGATGTGGGGAAAAAGGGAAATTTTTCCCAAAGGCAAATTCTCAAAAAGTTAAGTTTTTAAAAGGGTCCACCACTCCAATGTGCCAATGGCAATACTTGATTTATATGCGGGATGGCGGGGCTATGGACATTTTAGGGAAAACTTTTCAAAGTTCAAAATTAAATTTTAATAGTTAGATTTTTTTTTGAAAGACAATTTGAAGTAAAACTTCAAATGGCCATAACTTTTGATAGAAAGCTCAGATTTGGGTAAATGATGACTTTATGGAAAGGTCTCAAATTCCTCTTTGCACAAGAATAATTAATTTTGAATTTTGGTGAAGTTTATGTGTTCAATTTTGAGAAAACGATTTGCAAGATTTTGTAGAATAAAACTATTAATTTTTAACTTATAAATTTTTGTTCAAATTTGATCTTCTCCTTTCTCAACATGTCAAATAGACATGTGAGGTCTCCATTAGGAAGGTTTAGGGAAAGTGTTCAAGTGTGAATTCCATATGATTGATTTGTATTTCAGATTTCAAGTTTTAACACAACAATAAAGCTTGTAGTTTGCCTTTGCTAAATTTAGGATATTTATTAAAAAATTTGAAGTGATTTAACTTTGTTTGGGAAATATTTTACCTCATTAAGCTTAGTTGAATTGTTTCATTTGCCTCTTATCCAATGCAGGGTTGTTTTGATCATTTGATAAAGAATTTTTACCAAGATACGGTGAAGTAAAAGAAATTTAAACATTTCCAAACACATTTTTTTACCATACAATAAAAACATTGAATCCATTCCTTTATAGTCTTATATGATTTTATTTTCTTCAATCAAACATTAAACAAGAATCCAATTTCAGTTCTTTCCTTAATTAGATATTTCATGTAAGACAAAATTTACATAATTTCTTCTCATAAGTTTCTCTTTCAACATTCCAAACAGAGATTTCATATTGCATGAAAACACAAACTTCCAATGGAAGAGATAATATATGAAAAGGAAATTCACTATTCATTACCAAAAATTGGATTTTACAACTTATTTCCATTTATTTTCAAGTAAAGCATATAAGTACATATCATTCCTTCCCATTCTTCCAATTCGAGAAAATAGAATATGACTCTTTTACATTTCAATTTCAAATCAATACAAGTATCTTTAAACCAAATAATTATACAAATCATCCACTTCAAAGTGGGAAGGTTACAATAAACTTGCTCACAAGAAGGGACTGTCAAACTATACCTTTATCTTGCTCCAAAACAGCAACATGCTGGTTTTCTTCATCTTCCACTTGATCACAACAAGAATAGGGGAAAGGCAATGCTCTCCACCCAACCAAGATATCCAATGAGAAGGGAGAAGCCATCCTTCCTCATTGGCCCCGAGCCCCAACCATAATGAAATAAGAGATGTAAATCAACTCATGGAAATAATGGCTTCCACAAACACACATGCAACATTTTCACATTTAAAAACACATTTCAAGAAGAATGTAGTTCACAACTACATTAAACACATACAAACAAAACTGAGGCTTCATCAAGCAAGCCAAAAGAGCAAGGAACTATGGGGAAGCTGCTTATGCCTCCCAATGGGAAATGGGAATCCACTTGAACAACCCGCCAAAATAATTCATCTCACATATCCTTATGCCCCCCCCCAAAATTCCTCCTTATGCCCCCCAAAGTTTCTCCCTTATGCCCCCAAGAGTAAGAAATGCAAGCTATTTCTTTTCCATGATGAATCCCAATCCCAAACTCCCTCCACAATAAAATTGATTCCATTGGCATTCCCTTATGCCCCCCCACATGAAATCCCCATAGCCTTCTCCTACACCATATCCTAAGTAGTCTACCCAACCAGCCAACAAACACATAAAAACATTCACCATTTCATACATGCATAAAAGAGAAAGAAGCATTTTTAAAGGTCAAGTTCCTACCTCTCCATAATGGAGTTTTTTCCAAGAACAACAAGCTTTCAAATTCCAAAATACAGTCCAAGATCAGCAAAAACAAGCATGCAATGGTCTCCAATCTCTTTCACAACCAAGAACTCCAAAACAGTAAGAAATTTGCCCCAAGAGAAGTATGCAAAGTTTCAACAACCCAAAACAAGGCAAGGAGTTCAAATTTTAAAGGAGAGGGAAGAGAAGAGGATGATGTGGATCCATGTGGGATGCCACATCACACTTCCTCAACCCCAAACAAAATTCAACATCATTCACCCATGCATAATAAATAAGAATGAAAATTTACTTACACACTCCAAAACAAACCCATACCCCAAAAGGACTGAATTTAAAACATGTAAGAGAAGTGCAATTAAAACTTACAATTATTCATTTCAAAATGCATTAAAAGGTCTAATTTTAACCTCCAAACCATAGGTATGGTTGGTGAATAATTTTAAGAGGTGTGGGACAAGTTTAACTTGTCCCACAAGCCTCCAAATATAGCCTCCAAGGACAAATTCGAATTTCCAAGAGGATGAAGTGTTTCATACTCCAAAATCTAACTTACATTCCCTTACATATCACTTACACATTCTTACACATTACTTACACATTTATTACACATTACATTTAAGAGCAAAAAATTCATTAATTACATTCTTATGACATATTTGATTTATTCATTTTAACAATGGTTATTCACAACATTAACTCAACATATAATAACTAATGAAAGGGGTAACACATCACTTAAAACCACATACAAACATTAATAAAAAGGAACCAAAATAAAGAAATACATAAAATCCCTTGGTCACATTTTAAAGGTGATTCCCCCCATGGGAATCCCTAACAAACACAAACACACAAACAAATATAGTTTGCCATGGTGACCTTGTTGAATTCATCTAGAATTCTAATATGGTTGGTCTCCAATCTCCCCGACATTGTTGTGATATTTTAACCTACAAAACACAAATACCTCCTTGGCCTCGTGGCCATATCAGAACATCCAAAATGATATAAATAACATCTCAAGATCATCTATACATATGAATCACAACAACATCAAGAAATCAACATTATCATTTTCAATTTAATTAACAACTATATCATCATCAATAATTTCCATACTAGATCTACTCACAATATCCAATATCACATGTCCGAACAACATCCATAATATATCCATGTCAAACAAGTATATCATCATCCACATATAAAATGTCTCTAATAATCATCATGCATAATAAATGAATCAAGATCAATAATAATCCATGATCTAACATCTAAACATCATACTAAATCAAAACATAATAATGTCCATAATAAGATCAACAGTATCAAGATCAGTATCTAAAAGTGTCAAAGGGAAGTGGGCACTACATCCCCCTCCCCTTAGACTTGACTTCCTCCTGGAAGTCACTGGAACAAATGTGGAAACTACACTCGTAACATGGTGGCATCCTCCCAAGTGGTTGTAGTCTCATCGTATCTGTCCCACTGCACCCGTACCATCAATCAATCTCGCCTCGAAGGCCTGTGGTCTGCGATCTATGATACGGATGGGCTCCACCATCACTGCCTCTGATCCTGCACCTGCAAAGAGGTCTAATCAGCACATGAGAAGGATCTGCAATGTACCTCCTAAGAATAGAAACATGAAACACATCATGTACGTGAGACAAGTTGGGTGGAAATGCTAGATGGTAAGCCAAAGGGCCGATATGCTCCAAGATCTCAAAAGGACCAATGAATCGAGGAGCTAACTTAGAACCTTTTCCATAATGGATAGGGCTCTTATGTGGTCTGACACGAAGGAACACCTTCATGCCCACATCAAAATTACGTTCGGTCCTATGTTGATAAGTGCATACTTCTTCTACCTATCATGTGCCTCCTGCAGTCTCTCTTGATCATCACTACCTGCTTCTCCATGTCCTACAAAAGGGCTGGTCCAAGAGATACCCTGTCCTCCAACTTGTCCCAGCTAAGGGGTGTCCTGCACTCTCTACCATACAAATCTTGAAAAGGAGCCATGCCTATAGAACTCTGAAAACTATTATTGTAGGAAAACTCCACCAAGTACAAGTACTCCTCCCATCTCACCTGATGATCCATCACGTACATCCTGAGCATGTCCTCTAAAATCTGATTCACCCTCTTGGTCTGTCCATCAGTCTTGGGGTGATAAGATGTGCTGAAATTAATCCTAGTCCCGAGGGCATGTCGCATGGTAGTCCAGAAATGGGAAGTGTACAAAGGATCGCAGTCACAAATAATCTTCCATGGAATCTCGTGTAACCTGACAATCTCATCCAAATAGACACGTGCCACTACACTAGCTATATAAGTGGTCTTCACTAGAGAAAAGTGAGCCACTTTTGTCAATTTATCAACCATGACCATGATGGATGTCATGGTGATATCTCGACATAGTAGCCCAAAAATGAAATCCATGGAAATGGTGTCCCACTTCCACTCCGGTATAGCATGAGGAAAGAGAAGGCTAGATGGATGTTGATGCTCGGCCTTCACTTTTATGGCACTCTAAAAAACATGACACAAAATTGAGCCACGTCTCTGTGAAGTCCTCTCTAGTGGTACAACTATCTCAAGGTAGCGTGCATCTTCTTCACCCCAGGATGGGCTGAATAGGGTGCATGATGTGCCTCTGTCAAGATGTCCTGCCTCAAGCCTCCATCTCTAGGAACATAAATCTGACCTCTGTGCTGAGAAGACCATCTACCTCTAGTGAGAAACCATAAAACTTCCCCTCAAGGGGTCTCTAGGACTCGATCTCTGCTCAAACTGCAATGTAGAAGTTGTCAAGAGGAAGCTGCTGAAGAATCCTACTCCACAAATCTATACCCACTGAAGTGGCCATACTCACATGTCTCCATCTCTGCTAAGAGCATCTGAAACCACATTCTCCTTCCCCTTCACATGCTCTATCTCCATGTCATACTCACAAAGAAACTCCATCCAACGCCATTGATGAGCATTTAGATTGGGTTGCGTGAAGAGGTGGTGAAGACTCAAGTGATCTATCCTGAGTGTGAATCTCTGACCAAGAAGAAAGTGCCTCCATCAAACCAAGGCATGCACAACTACCATGAAGCTCAAGATCATGAGTTGGATAATTAAGCTCATAATATTTGAGTTTGTGAGACTCAAAAGCCACTACTCTTCCCTCTGCATCAGTACACCTCCAAGGCCTACCAATGAAGCATCCGTGCATACAAAGAACTCACCATGTGGATCCTGGCACTACAAGAATAGGTGTTGTAGTGAGACATTCCTTCAGTGTCTGAAGGCCTACTCACATCTGTCACCAAACAAACTTCTTCCCTTTCCATTGAAGGGAAGTGATGGGGTGCGCAATCCGAGAGAATTCTAAACAAATCTCCTGTAGTAACCTGCTAATCCCATGAAGTTGTGCACCTTTGTCATAGTAGTGGGTGTTGGCCAATCCATAATGGCTCTAATCTTGGAAGGATCGACTACGATACCTTCCCCAGAGATGATATGACCCAAGTATTGTACCTTTGACTAAAAGAAATCACACTTCTCCAAGTTCCCATAAAGCTATTTTGCTCACGAAGACACTGAAGAACCTGGTGAAAGGCCCCTGTGCTCCTCACATGTACGTGAGTAAATAAGAATGTCATCAAGGAAGATGAGCACAAAGTGATCTAAGAAGGTCTGAATACCCCATTCATCAAACTCATAAACACTGCGGGGGCATTCATCAAACCAAAAGGCACCACTGTGAACTCATAGTGCCCATATCTCGTAAAAAGTAGTCTTATGAATGTATACCTCTCGTAATCCTCAAATGATGATATCTTGACTTGAGATCAATCTTAGAGAACATTGTGGCTCCCTTCATCTGATCAAACAAGTCATCAATACGAGGAAGGGGATAACGATTCTTGATTATTACCTTATTTAGTTGGCAGTAATCAATACACAACCGCAAGGATCCATCCTTCTTCTTCACAAAAATCATCGGTGCACCCCAAGGGGATACACTAGGATGGATAAGGCCTTTCTCAGAAGGCCCTCTAGCTATAACTTGAGCTCACAGAGCTCCAGGGTGGTCATCCGATAAGGTGCTCGTGAGATAGGCAGCTCCCGGAACCAGATCTATATGAAAATCAATCTCACGTGGGGGTGGCATCCTCGGTAGCTCCCCTAGAAAGACATCTGCAAACTCTCTCAAAATGGGATGATCATCTAGTGATGGTCCACTAGACCCATCCTCTGACCTATCACTTGATAGTAACAACATACATCTGACAACCCCATCACACACACCGCTTAAGTTGCATAGCGGAGATGGTGCGAATAGAAATGGGTCTCCTGACCCCGAAATCACCGACTCAACTCCAAGATCATCTGCACAAGATATAGTCTTGTGATAACAATCCATCTGGCCCTATGTGCTAGATAACCAATCCATACCTAAGATGACTCCATACGAGCCCAAAGGAAGGATACGGAGATCTGAAGTAGTGGTGAAAGGTCCCAAATCCACAACACACTCCTTAACTAAGGAGTCTACAGAGATCTTGGCTCCTGAAGCCATCTCAACATCCCAATAATGACCCTGCCTAACTGCCACCAGCTTGCATCACTCTACTAAAGATGGTGCAATAAATGAATCGGAAGAACCAGAGTCAAACAATATGGAGGTAGGAACACCACCAATACTACTTGTAGTCTCAATAATTGTGCTCTGGTGCTCTCGGCTAGTGGTTCTCAACTACATAAATCTTGTGGCTGCGTCCCATATCACCAACTATCGGCTCTAAGATCGGTGCCTTACCCTTGTTAGGGTTCTGAGGGAAGTCTCTCCAAAAATATCCCACAACTCCACATCAAAAACAACCGCCTGATCCTCTCAAGGAGTAGCACCCCTAGTAGGTGCTCTAGAAGTATGTGTGGATCTTGATGATCCAACTATGGTTTGTTGTGGCCTCTGCTAGTGAGCTCCTGCTGAATGAGCTCTAGGTCCACCTTGTGTCCTGATGGGACCCCTAGGAGGAGGCCCCATACTCCGACCTCTCTGTGCATCAACTCTCTGTGGAGGTCTATAAGGTGGGCGGGACTACTGCTTGCTGCTACTACTTGGGGTCTAAATGATGATTGTGAAGAATTTGACCACCACGAGGAGGAGGAGCTGACCCCTTGATCTATTATCCTACATCTGTTGTATGTGGCTCCTGACTCGGTCTCTAGCTTGTTGGGTCTTCCCGAGTCTCCTCTGCTATGTAGGCCTTCTTCAATGGCCCTCTCTAAAGTCTCATGGGTAGTGGATCAAACCGCACCTCCAATGTCTAGATTTAGGCCCGGATGAACCTGTGGATCCGCACCTGCTCATCTTACATGTACTCAACATACTGGAGTAGATCAAAAACTACTCTCATACTCTACCACTGTAAGGGATGCCTATCAAAGGTCATGGAACTCATCGATCCTCTATTGTATGAACCTCCATGACAAAATATCTGCTCCTGAATCTCTCCTCAAATAGCTCCCAGGTGACTGTCTTAGAATCTACATGGAGCTTCTGCTCCTCTGTCCTCCACCATACTCCAGCTCCATCCCTCAGTAGATGGATCGCAACATGATTTCATGTTTCTAGAACAAGGACAAAGCTTGAAGCAACCACTCAAGCTCACTAGCAGAACCTCTCCTAAAATCCACCTGTGTCACCTGAGTAATGTGATGGCTGAAGCTTCAGGATCTCCCTGATGTGATCTGCAGTTGTGGTCTGACGGCCTTTAGGCCTCTCTGCATGCTCGTCCTTGAGCCTAGGGCTCGAGACCTCTCTCTGTGTCCTTGAAACTTGGTCACCCTGTCCCCTCAAAGGTGACTCTTACTCTAGTTGACTCTCCATGGAAATTCTTTCCTCCATGCTCCTCAGTGAGTGGAGGAGGTGCATGTCCCTCAATGGAAGTGACTCTATCATGTGCCTAGCTACATGCCCTCAACTGATCCTCGCGTAATGTGGCATTAACATCCTAAAGGGTCTATAAGATCTGTGGTAGGATGGCTGCTACAACATGATCCGGAGGTGGTATATCTAAGTCTATGTGGAAATAATCCTCATCTTGTTTGCACCTCCTACATAGAACAAAATGAGAGTTAGTTCATTATTTTAAGTCTTCTTCAGTTTCTATGTTTACTATCATATACAATTTCAAACAGTTTTGTTTTCTAGATTAAAAGGTGTGCTAGTTTTAAAGTTCATGTCTCAAGTTTTCTAGTGTGCCCAATGGTCCAAGATTTTGAACCACTTCTCTGATACCAAGTGTAATTCCCACTTAAAACAACCACTTGAGACCCAAGAACAACCTAGGATTAGTTAGGAAAATTATGGAATAATTTTTTTGTTTAAGAGTGTCAACAACTAGGTTACAAGGCAACAGTTAATACAACAAGATTTAAGACCAACTATAAAGAATGATTAAATAATTTCCTCTTACATCTATTATTAACAAAACACAAGGTCAAAACAGGGGTTAGATTAACCACTTAGGTAGGAGGGTAATTTCTCACTCAACCACTCTCTAACTAGGCTTAAAGGGTTCAACTTGATTTTTCACAAAATTTATGTCATCAAAACTTCCCTAAATCATTCCCATTAGATAGGAAATTTTCTCACCTTTCCAATGATATAAAGAAGTCCTCCTAACTCCTTATATTTTTCAAGTTATGGCCGATGGACTTTAGGGGAGAAATTTTCCCAAGGGAGAGTTCGCGGGCCTAGGGAGGAAATTTTCCCCATGTGTGGGCCAGTGAGAGTGGGGAAGAACTTGGCACATTTTCCTCTTCGGGGAAAAAGTGCAACTCGCCTTGCGCGTGCCCGCGTGAGCCCGATGGGGAGACATGTGTCGAGCCCTTATTGGTTAGGAGGAGGAATGGTGGGCCATCGGAGCGGGTTAGACATTAAGTCTTTAGTCAAAAGCGCTAAGGGATCAATTTGATCCACGCCTACTACCAATGACACAAAAATGCCACATGTCATGCTTTGATTGGCATGGGGAAAAATGGATGGGTGGGGGCAATGAAAATTAAGATTTTTGAGTTAAAATGTAAGGGTAAAATTTTGCATGCCTCCACCGATTGCAATGTGCCACATGTCACAACCCCATTGGTTGTGGGTCCACGGACCATCGGAGCACTCATAGATTTTAATATTTTTTTGAAAAGGTTAAAATTTCAAAGTTAAAAAGGTTTATGCGCCTCCACCAAGCTTAAGGTTTCACGTGTCATCACATGATTGGACGCGGGTGGGAGGGCGGCGAGGAAAAAGTTAAAATTTTTGCCAAAGCCAAAATCAAAAGTTTCAAAGGAAAATATTTCTCCACTTCTTCCGTTCATCATTGGGTGAAGCCACGTGTCACCCAATGATTGGATGTGGGTGACGGGGTGGGAAAATCCTAAGGCATTTAGCCAAAAATGGTTAGAGGTTAAAAAAAGCACGCGGGCCCGTGCGTCGCGAAAGGATATTTCAAAGCAAGGTGTTGATGAGGGGCCACGGAGACAAAAAGGAATTTTCCAAAAAAAAAAAAATCTTAAGTTTCAAAACCTCTCGCACGCATCCGTCGAGCCACGTGTCAACATGTGATTGGCCACGGGTTAGTGGGGATGCGGGGAAAAATGGAAATTTTCCAAAGGTCCAATTTCTCAAAAAGTTAAGTTTTAAAAAGGTCCATCCCTCCGATGTGCCATGTGGAAGTACCCGATTGGATGTGGGATGACGGGGGCCCATGGAATTTTAGGGAAATTTTTCCAAAGTCAAAATTAAATTTTAACAGTTAGATTTTTTTTTGAAAGCCAATTTGAAGTAAAACTTCAAATGGCCATAACTTTTGATAGAAAGCTTAGATTTGGGAAAACGAGGACTTTTGGAAATATCTCAAAGTCCTCTTTGCACAAGAATCATTAATTTTTGATTTTGATGAATTTTAAGTGTTCAATTTTGAGAAAACAATATGTAGGTTTTTACAGAACAAAACTGGTAATTTTTAACTTATAAATTTTTGTTCAAATTTGATCTTCTCCTTTCTCAACATGTCAAATAGACATGGAGGTATCCATTAGGAAGGTTTAGGATAGTTTTCAAGTGTTAATTCATAGGATTGATTTGTATTTTGAAATTTTCAAGTTTTACACAACAAAAAAGCCTATAGTTTGCCTTTGCTAGATTTGGGAGATTTATTAAAATTTCTTGAAGTGTTTTAACTTGGTTTGGGAACATTTTTACCTCATTAAGCTTAGTTGAATTTGTTCATTTTCCTCTTATCTAATGTAGGGTTGTTTTGATCATTTGATAAAGAAATTTTTGAGTATAGTGAAGTAAAAGAAATTTAAACATTCCAAACACAGAGATTGATCTTTCTTTTTTACCATACAATTAAACATTTAATCCATTCCTTTATAGTATTAAATGATTTTATTTTCTTCAATAAAACATTAGACAAGAATCAAATTTCAGTTCTTTCCTTAATCAAATATTTCATGTAAGACAGAATTTACACAATTTCTTCTCATAAGTTTCTACTTTCAACATTCCAAATAGAGATTTCATATTGCATGAACATAGATTCTAATGGAAGAGATAACATATGAACAAGGTAATTCACTTTCATTACTTAAATTGTAATTTTTACAACTTCTTTCCAAGTATTTTCAAGTAAAGCATACAAGTATGTATCATTCCTTTCACATTTCTTCCAAAACAAAGAATGGAATATAACTCTTTACATTTCAATTTTAAATTTTCATTATCAATACAAGTATCTTCTCATTACAAATAATTATACAAATCATCCACTTCAAAGTGGGAAGGGTTACAATAAACTTTCTCACAAGAAGGGACTGTCAAAATGTGCCTTTCTCTTGCTCCAAAACAGCAACATGCTTGGTTTTCTTCATCTTCCAATTGATCACAACAAGAATAGGGGAAAGGAAATGCTCTCCACCCAACCAAGATATCAATGAGAAGGGAGAAGCCATCCTTCCTCATTGGCCCCCGAGCCCCAACCATAATGAAATAAGAGATGTAAATCAACTCATGGCAACAATGGCTTCCACAAACACACATGCAACATTTTCATATTTAAAAACATAAATTTCAAGAAGAATGTAGTTCACAACTACATTAAACACATACAAAAAAATGAGGCTTCATCAAGCAAGCCAAAAGAGCAAGGAACTATGGGGAAGCTACTTATGCCTCCCAATGGGAAATGGGAATCCACCTGAACAACCCACCAATAATAATTCATCTCACATACCCTTATGCCCCCCCAAATTCCTCCTTATGCCCCCAAAGTTTCTCCCTTATGCCCCCAAGAGTAAGAAATGAAAGCTATTTATTTTCCATGGTGGATCCCAATCCCAAACTCCTCCACAATAAAACTGATGCCATTGGCATTCCCTTATGCACCCCATATGAATTCCCCATAGCCTTCTCCTACACCATATCCTAAGTAGTCTACCCAACAGCCAACAAACACATAAAAACATTCACCATTTCATTCATGCATAAAAGAGAAGAAGCATTTTAAAGGATCAAGTTTCCTACCTCTCCATAATGGAGTTTGTTCCAAGAACAACAAGCTTTCAAATGCCAAAATACAGTCCAAGATCAGAAACAAAAAAGCATGCAATGGTCTCTAATCTTATTTCACAAGCAAGAACTCCAAAACAACAAGAAATTCACCCCAAGAGAAGTATGTAAAAGTTTCAACAACAACCCAAAACAAAGCAAGGAGTTCAAATTTTAAAGGAGAGGGAAGAGAAGAGGATGATGTGGATCCATGTGGGATGCCACATCACACTTCCTCAACCCCAAAACAAAATTCAACATCATTCACCCATGCATAATAAATAAGAATGACAATTTACTTACACACTCCAAAACAAACCCATACCCCAAAAGGACTGAATTTAAAACATGTAAGAGAAGTGCAATTAAAACTTACAATTAGTCATTTCAAAATGCATTAAAAAGGTCTAATTTTAACCTCCAAACCATAGGTATGGTTGGTGAATAAT
The DNA here is from genome assembly GCA_018340775.1 of Taxus wallichiana var. yunnanensis. Lineage (NCBI taxonomy): Eukaryota > Viridiplantae > Streptophyta > Pinopsida > Cupressales > Taxaceae > Taxus > Taxus wallichiana. Next base: position 118,005,196 of record CM031237.1, read on the forward strand.
TTTAAGAGGTGTGGGACAAGTTTAACTTGTCCCACAAGCCTCCAAATATAGCCTCCAAGGACAAATTTGAATTCCAAGAGGATGAAGTGTTTCATACTCCAAAATCTATCTTACATTCCCTTACACATCACTTACACCTTCTTACACATTTACACATTACTTACACTACTTACACATTACATTTAAGAGCAACAACTTCATTAATTACATTCTTATGACATATTTGATTTATTCATTTTAACAATGGTTATTCACAACATTAACTCAACATATAATAACTAATGAAAGGGGTAACACATCACTTAAAACCACATAAAAACATTAATAAAAAGGAACCAAAATAAAGAGATACATAAAATCCTTTGGTCACATTTTAAAGGTGATTCCCCCCAATGAGAATCCCTAACAAACACAACACACAAACAATAACAGTTGCCATGGTGACCTTATTGAATTCATCTAGAATTCTAATATGGTTGGTTTCCAATCCCTCGACATTGTTGTGATATTTTAACCTGCAAAATAAAAATACCTCCTTCAGCCTCGTGACCATATCATAACATCCAAAATGATATAAATAACATCTAAAGATCATCTAGATATTTGAATCACAACAACATCAAGCAATCAATATTATCATTTTCAATTTATATCAACAACTACATCATCATAATATAATTTCCATACTAGATCTACTCACAAGATCCAATATCACATGTCCGAACAACATCCATAATATATCCATGTCAAATAGTATATCATCATCCACATATAAAAATGTCTCTAATAATCATCATGCATAATAACTGAATCAAGATCAATAATAATCCATGATCTAACATCTAAACATCATACTAAGTAAAACCTTAATAATGTCCATAATATAATCCACAGTATCATGATCAATATCTAAAAGTGTCAAAGGGAAGTGGGCACTACACTCTACACATTTACTTCTCACTCAAAATTAAAAATACAAGTGTTTTAATTTCAAGGAAAGTATATTAATCCTTTAAAATATTTATTTCAATGAATGGGATATGGAGATGTTTGTTTATTTTTAATAAAAGTCAATTTTTGCAAAAAAATTCAAACAGATTTTGAATTTAAATAAAGTTCTAAAAGACAAATCAAATTAAGGAAAACCAACCGTAAAGAAACAATATTTAGTAAAACTAATGTCTTAAGTTTGCACTTACGAGTAAAGTCATCACTTACAAATACTTCACATCTAAGATAATGTATTTGTAATAATTGTGTGGCTTACTTGAGATGGAAAATGCTAAGCTAAGTGGATCGATGCTTCACGATTTGTATAACATGCCTCGCCATGATCCCCCTCATAGTGGGCTACAAATTTAGGGTCATTTGTTTGCTGGGAAAAAGGATTCAGCCATGGATAGGGACAAGCTTTCTGTTTCTAAAGAGTGTGTGGTGGTGAAGAAAACAGTAGCTCATCCCTTGAGGAGGATGGAAGCTCAAGAGAGGAAAACAACTCAAGACAGATGGGGAAGAATGGTCGATGATGCATCGCAAAATAGAAAAAAATGATATTGTTTTAGACTATGGTGTCGAGGTTGTGGATGAGGTAGAAGGATTGTCCCTTTCTGTCTATACTTTCGGTAGGCTTGTGGTGGGAAAGAAATCTGACTCCCCCTTTTGGGCCTATATTTTAGATGGAATTCCCACCCTTGGTGAAAAAAAATGAATATCATGTTACCCATTGTGATCCTCTAGTAGCATTGGCTACAACAAAGGAGGTCAATTCCATTGTTTCATATGAAGAATCAAGATGGAAATGCAAAGAAGTGAGATTTTAAAACAATAAATTAGAAGTGGTTTTTAATATTGAATCTCGAGAACTTCCCAAACAACCAACTAAATCTGATTTTATTTCAAAGGATGAGACAATGGTGGGAAAAGCTACATTTTTGGTGTCTATCCCTTAAAAATTTGGGATAAAGGCTCTATGTGATCCTAACATACTCAAAGTTCTAGTCTACTAGGAAGGTTTATGATATCAAGATTACATCTTTAAAACTTTTGGTTTCAAGAATCATGAAGAACTTATTGATCATGCATTGGAGGAAGAGGGGTGGAATAAGGTGCAATCGAGGAAATCGAAAAATTCATCTCTTACTCACGGCTTATTTCGCTATCTTTTACAGATGTCCTAACATGCCTCTCTTGTTTTCTCTTTTGAGTGAATTTGTAGTGCTTTCTACTATTTTCTTTGTTGTGGGGCGTTGTGCTTTGGTGTGTTTTTGCTTGTGCCTTGACCACTTTATCTCGGGTTTTGATCCTTTTGTATTTGTCATAGGTAGGATCCCTATCATTCATGTATGATGTTTATTTGTTAAGAATATTTCATTGAAAATGAAAAAAATTACATACCACTTAGGTAACGTGTATCATTCTTCTCTTGTGTACCTTAAAGACTCATTCAGTACGAAAAACTATATCAAGTGCACAAACATCTTCCAATTACTTATTGGTATATTAGAAAAATGTAAATATCGAGAGGTATAGTTAATCAAAATGTGGTATATCAAAAAGGGAATCTCTTGAAGTGATTGTTAGGAATGAATGGTGTTCACATTATTATTAATATGTGTAATTATATTATCAATGATAATATAATTATATATGTGTGATGTAATTGTATAATTACTCACGATAAATGAGTAATTAGTTTGTAAGGTTGTTGATATATTGTTATAACAATTATATAACAATATATCAATACGGAGTTTGTTATTGTTTGTATACTTCCTATTTTATAGGAAGTTGTTCAAACTACATTCTTGGCTATTTAATAGCCTTCTATTGTTATAATATTTAGTGAGCAGTATAATATTGTATATCATTATTCTGTGTAAATTTGGCTTATCACCTTCAATTGGTATCAGAGCGAAGGAATATTTGTGGAAGATTTGAACAGCATTGGATTTAATTCAAGCTTTCCATTCGTTTCCTTCATGCATCTTGTGATACAGTTCACATGACGTCTGTATGCTTACACAGTTTGCATATATATCTGTTGAGGCGGCGTGTATGCTTGCAAAGCTAAACCTGCGCAGCACTGACTCCCCATATTTGGCTCATATTATATTTATCAGTCTTCTTCACGGATTCCTAGCTACGCATTAACAAAGACTTCTGCGTGGAAGTATGGAAATTTTTCTCTCTGACCGCATGCAAATATAGCTAGCTCGGTTGTACATTTCTATACAAATCAAATGAATATTGAAAAAATCTGTTAGATCGGCTGGATTGTTTGTGAAGTAATCTTCAAAGACAAACGACCTCCCAATGAATCCATCTGCCTAGCTTCCATTTCTCCTTACTTTCAGCCGCTCAGATCTATTTGGAACCTGTTCAGATTGGTGATGGGCAATTCAACTCGATCTCCGGTCACAACTTGTCCAATGAATCGACTTCTCCCAACAACTCGCCGGCATAGTTTGCATGAGTGAATGTTTATTCGTCATATGCCGAATGCTCCACGGATTTAGCACACTGGTCATCTCTCAAAGGCGTAGTATTTAACAATATCTAGATCGAGTGGCTTGAGATCATTGCAAACTCGAGATAAGGTATCATGTCATTTCTATATATTTTTCAGTATTTTGTTTTGATTTATACTATAGAAATATCCATGTAAAAAAAATTAATTTGTTCTTATTACTTTTTAAATATATAGTGTAAAACGGGAGCAATATCGGTTGAACCCGACTCCCCTGAGAGTGCATTTTCGATTGAAATCGACGCTCTAAGGTATAATGGACATTCCATTAGAAAAATTCAATTGTCTCAATTTTCACACATGGAAAGTCAAGATCCAGATGCAGTTGATGAACAAAAATCTTTGGAGGATAGTAGATGGAAAATAACTAGCACCTTTAGATCCGACCAGATTGGCAGAATGGGAAATACGGGATGATAAAGTGAAAGCCATTATTGGCCTTGCCCTTTCAGATTTTGAATTACATTATGTTGATCTAGATAAACATTTGAAGGACATCTGGGATAATCTGAGAAAATTGTTTGGTGTTTGGTTCAAAAGCAGTCAATGCAAAGTTTTCCCTGAAACTTCATCTGTTCAAGCTCAAAATGAGTGATGGAGATTCAATGTCTAGTCACATCAACAACTTACGATCTCTTCTGAGACAACTTGCAGAAGTAAAAGCTCCAGTAGATGACGAGGATGAAAAAGCTATTCTGCTGAATAGTTTACCACCCAAATATAGTAATGTTGTTTTCACTCTTGGTCAGATACCTTCCAACTCATTGGAAGATATGATATTAGCTCTTCTATCTGAAGAAAAAAGGACTAAAGAAGATATAGAAGAAGAAACGACAATGTATGTGAAAAATAAATACAAAAAGTTCTTTAAAAAAGAGGACTTAGAATGCTTTTATTGCAAGAAAAAAGGACATATGTCTAAATTTTTGCACAACTTGAGCCAAAGATCTTCTCAGTGGAAAATTGAAGCCACATGAAGCAAATATAGTTGTAGAAGAATCTTTTGAATCAGAAGATGAACGAGTGACTAATGAACCAGATTATAATTTTGAAGACTACTTGTTTTGAGTTCAGATGACTGGAGGATGGAGGCACAGGAGGATGGAGGACAAGCAGCGTCCTCTCGTCAGTCACCAATGACGGGGCCACATACTGATCTGGTGGCATGTGTGCAGTGTGGTTTTTCATTTTCAGTGTTCTTGTTTTGCAGAGTGATGGTTTTCTGAATAAACCCTTTTTAGAACTTTTTGGAGGAGTCATGTTTTCAGAATACTCATTTTTGGGGAGTAGGAGAAGATTTTGAGGTAGACTCAAGGGATGGTTATCCAGCTAGTGTGAAGCTTGTGGATCTTGGAGATTCAGAATTCGGGCACCCAGGGAGGAAGGGAAAGTCCCACAGGAACCTAAAGAGGAAGGGAGCATTCCTGCATAATTCGGCTTGACACTACGCCTTTACGAGGGTAAAGAGATAATCTATGGAGTTTGTACCTGGTCTAAGAAGTGCTTTTAGGAGGTGGTTCAATTTCTTTGAATATGGTTCTTCTTCGTGTTCACATTAAGGGGGTGAATATTGGGATTTAATAATGTTCACACCAAGGGGGTGAATGTTAGGAATGAATGGTGTTCACATTATTATTAATATGTGCAATTATATTATCAATGATAATATAATTATATATGTGTGATGTAATTGTATAATTACTCACGATAAATGAGTAATTAGTTTGTAAGGTTGTTGATATATTGTTATAACAATTATATAACAATATATCAATACGGGTTTGTTATTGTTTGTATACTTCCTATTTTATAGGAAGTTGTTCAAACTACATTCTTGGCTATTTAATAGCCTTCTATTGTTATAATATTTAGTGAGCAGTATAATATTGTATATCATTATTCGTGTAAATGGCTTACCACCTTCCTTCGGTGATAAGGAAACACTCCATGTCCCTAGTAAAGGATGACCTTGGAAAATTCAATAAGTGGAATAACTTTGACTGAAATAGATAACTAGTTAGATTTGTCTCATAAGTGGAGAGAATACTTATCTTGAATGAACTATGGTATGACATTTACAATAGGGAAATAAATACAATATTGATAAATTAAAAAAAAGAAAATATTTAGAAGAAAACGAATTTGTATGCATTGTTATTATTGAAGGCTTCATTTGATAAAATATCCTTTATAGTTTCTAAATATTTCAATTCTACCATTTCATTAACATCATTGAGATCACAAGACTAGCTCTATCATCTAATAAAATCAATACATCAAAAATCCAAAGTGTCAATATATATAAAATAGAAAAACTAGATCATCATCGATCTTGGAACATATATCCATGCCTCAATAAATCCATATAATCCCAATTATGAGTCATCACATATCAATAATCAAAATATCGTATTGTCTATCAACATGTTAATCAAAATCTAATAAAAATATCCATCTATCCATGTCTACTGATCAAGTATGATAACAATGTCTATATCTCTCGTCCATAGGAAGTAAAATCATAGTAAGATAAATGTCAAAGAGTAGTGGGCAAAGACATCGGGTAAGTGTAGCAAGTTGGTGGATAAATAAGTGGACATAAAAACCCAAAATTCACGTACTGAGATCATGGAATATTTTCTATAGGATTGGGGATTTCCAGATACCTAAAACCATGATCACGGTTATAAACCATGATCGTAGTCCTCTGAGACAAAAACATAGACTCACGACCCGTCATTTGCCCCCATTTTACCCTATGAACTATGATTTCTCCTTGACTATTGGCACTCAAGCTTTGAAAACCCCCTGTAAATTTCTCTTCAAACTTCTGGATCATGAAATTTTCAACGATGCTACCAAGATGAAGAGGTAAGCCCTCGATTTTGATCAAATTTATTGCATTTTAGGTTAATTTTTGTGATTTTCATGATTTTTCAGCTTTTTTTGTATGTATACAATTTGTTTTTTTTTTTAGTATTTTGGCAAGCTCCTAATCATGTATACCATCCAAATGTTCCTCAAAACCCTCAAAACATTCCTCAAAACCCTCGTCCAAACGTAGATCTGCCTTATGTGGCTCCTTTTTTCCCCACAGAACTAGCAGGAACACAATATGATATCATTGGAAGAATCCGAAAAAATAAAATTTCCATTGAGAACCTTATTCAGAAGATAAGACAAAATCATGCCACAAATTTGTCCCGCATGACTTTAGCCAACACATTGCAAATATTGATTGGTGAAATTGACTCCGTAAAACCAAATAGATAGATGGAATACCTTTAGAGGTGATTGTAGGTGGTAGTCTCGAAGATAAATTATCCTATGCAGCAATAAAAGACAAAAAAATTGTTAAAGACCTCATTCATATATTACTTATCGACTGAGAACCAATTCCCCCGAAAACTACTTGCAAATGGTTCCCAATCCATTAGTGCCACGATGACCGAATCAAGAATAATTTTTGGGACCGATGGTGGATGGTTTTTGATTATCCACCATGCAACAACAATGAGGTTCCTCTCATTTTTGAAGAAATTATATTGCGAGTTCATGCTTAATGAAGTCATAAATTATTTTGAATTTTTTGAGTTTTATGGGCGAGGAGGTGGCTCTACATAGAGTAGACCTGGTGCACACATTGGTCAACCAAGGATTCCCCATGCCCCAAAACCCCCACTACCTTCAGTTGTCCCTCCTACAGTGAAGGAGGTTATGGATATTGACACACTACATGCATTAAGGGAGCTCACTAACACTCTGACCCAACATAGTGACCAAATTACATCTGGTGATGTTGGTGGAGGCACCAGTTATAGCACACCACAACACTATGGATCATGTGGTTCCGTATGCACTTGCGGGAGAGACATCATTTTCTGGATCACATGATTTCTTTTCTCTAGATGAGATAATGGCGGATGTTTTTGGAACTAGTGCAAATGATCTTGGTCTTTCACAGGTAAATGTCAAATAAAAATTTAATATACATACAATAGTTTAATTCATTTGATATTTTAATATATATGTATTTGATTACGTCATGTACATACATGTAAAAACTAATATTTTTTTGATTTTAGCAAGAGCCGGTGAAGGACACATCCAACATCGACATGCTAGCTACTTTAGTTAGGCATGTTACAGATGCAATTTTCAAGTAAATTACATTTAAAATTTCATTTGATTGTACTTTTATTATCAAATACACAATTTTAATTTTCATGTATAATGTTCCATGTGTACATGTACATATTAATATGTTTGTCTTTTATACATGTGGAGTATGGCGGGTCATCATCTACTCTAGGTAGTGAGGTTTACAATGACTTGAGCATTAATGGTGTGTTAACTTACTAGGAAAATCATCAAGAATCTAGTATCTAAAGGAAATTAATTTGTCATGGCTCCAATTTTACAAATAGGGTAGATCCTAAGTCTATGAGAGACTCCAAAAGTAGGATTTCAATGATGTTATTTTTAATGTCATCACATTTGTAATTTAATTAAAAGGAGATAAGGTGATATGGTTTTTTGCGCCTTAAATATCTAATTCATTTCCACCATTAGTAATGAGACAAAATTCATAGATTGCGGAAAGATAAGATCAATGATAAAGCTTGTAAGAAACTAGTGGACCTCCTCGAGCTCAAACATTATTTATGCATTCTAACCTTACTTATTGCATTTTCAATCTTAGACGTTGTTGGTATGTAAAATTTCTTTAAATTTTACTAGAAAACCTAATCAAAGTTGTGAAATTATATATTTTCAAACATCAACTTGTATGGAAGGTTTTGGTAAGCCTCGGGTGGTTTCAAAATACTAGTTTATATTAATTGGGAAGGTATATAATTCTACTTCACGATAATATGCAATAAGAAAGGAATTAAGAGCACTTCACTAGTCTTAGAAACATATTTACTTATGAAAATTTTTATAGACAAATTGTACTCTCAATCGTAAAAGGAAAATAAACTTGGGAATAAGATATTAAGAGCCTTTATCGATTTCTATTAGCAAATTAATACATTGGTATATTTGTGTCAATTATGCTTTGGGTCTATTATGTCGAAAACTCATGTAGATTAATATTGATCCGTACATGTTTTTGTATATCTTATAAGCGCCATAGAGAATCCTCCCGTATGCAGGTCGTAGAGGATGATGTAGATGCTACTTATAGCGTATGCGAGATCCACTAACTCAGTACAATTTTGCAAATTTGTTAAATTTTGGATGAATTTTTTCTTATTACTTATTTATAATATTAAATTTTGTACATGAAATATTTAATTTTAACTATTTATTTGTATTTACCCTAACCCTCGTGAGTCTCCGTTGACAATGTAATGCGTCGATGAAAATTGATAGGGATCATGAGATTGTGGTAAGATTTCACATCCATTATAAATTATAAGTTTCTAAATTTTGAATGTATTTTAAAAAATTGGGTGTTAAAAACTTGTTGTTTATGAATGTGCATGCTAGGTTGCAAGCTTCTTTAGAGATTCCTAGGACCACACAGATGAAATCCATAGTGGCATCTACCTCCACTACATCCACAGGTCGTGGACATGTTTCTTCTAGCAGGGCGAAGAGAGGGAAGATGTTTTATGATTAGATTCATCGACATGGATGTATAAATATATATGCCATCTGGTCCTAGTTCATGATTCTTCATACAGTCCATGTATATAGCGTTATGCGACCGCATGTGGTCCTATATGAATGAAACACTTAGTTCGATACATTATGAAATTATATTTTTAGAGACATGTGGCACACTTAGTTTGATACATTATATCCATGTTGGTTTTCATAACGATATTACTTCTATGTTTGATTTGATTTCATTGCATATGCTATCCTTATATGTATGTTTTCATAACCATATATTTGTTATATGTTTGATTTGATTTGATGGTCTCGATTATGTGACCATTATCCATATGATATATATGATATATTATGTTATGTTATATTTAAATGATATATGATGTTATGTTATATAATGGTTTTGAAGGTTCTTGGGTGCAAGATCATTTTTTTTTCAAGAGATTCAAGTGTGGATTTATATAAGTTTTCTTATTTTAAGCACGTGGTTAACACACTCCAAAGTTGGACAAAATGTACACACTTAAAAATTGTCTTGAGGCATTTATTACAAGTAATTTTATATATTTTTAGTGTACATACAATTTATTTATTAAGTATTAGTCCAAATTAAGTGTTATTGATGTGTGTAAAAATAAGGTTCTAATTTGAATTCACTTGCTTAAAAAAATAGAGAAACATTGTAGTTTAGTTGGCACAAGATATGAAAAAATATTCTTAACAATCTATTTTGTATTAACATTCTTTAAAAAGAGATCAAACAATCATCGAGAGTATTTATATAGTAATGTGTTAACTTTGTTGCAATCCCATTGATGTGAGGAGAGTAGTGAGAATTCATGCCCCAGGACATCGTTGGAGAAAAATTTCAACACAAATACATCTGATTGGTTGAGTATATGCCTTCGAGTGCTATGGCGGGCTCTAGGGAGGCCCAGTCTGGAGTCAGACTACCCGATCCAGAGCCAAGAACCCCTTCCCTATTAATCCCAATTAACATTTTTAGCAAAAAATTATGACAATAAAAAAATTGGGCTCATTCATCCAAAAAAAGAGCTGTCTAAGCAAAAATTTGAGTGAAGGATTTCTATAGTCACACCCAAGAATTCAGGGTTGTGGAATTCCTTGAGCCTTCGTGGCATAATTATTTACAAACTTCTTTTCTAGGAAGTCCTAGGAAATGAACAGAGGTGAGTAGTGAGAAGTCATGCCTCGAGATTTTTTGGAACCAAACTGACTGTTCCAACATGTCTAGGTGGTCAGGTAAAATCTAGAGGATGCGTCGTTTGGTGTGCAACAACGTCATTTCTTCTGGGTACTTCATTCAGGTGTATTCCCTTAAGATCCTTGAGACCAAAAAACTATTCAACTTCGACATGTGATTAATAAGTTTTTGTTACACATAGACATGTCTCATTAGATCCTACACCTCTATGTAGAGACCCTCTACAATGGCATGTCTTGGTTTTTTTCATCTCCAATCGGTGCTCTCGCTTCTGTATTGTTTGCAAACGTGCGAAATAGTGCAGTTTGAGCCAGTGTAAGGCTGTTAAATGCTATATTTTGCAAATGGTGGGTCATGGTACTGAACCAAATGTTCTAAAACATCTGAGTTACTAGGAAAAAACTAGAGGATGTGTCATTTAGGTGCATGGCAAGGTCGTTTCTTCCGGGCTACTTCGTTCTATCATAGTCCCTTAAGAGCCGTGAGACCAAAAAACCTTTCAAATTTGACGAGTGATTACTCGCTCTCAATGGCACCTAAAATGTCTCGTTGGTTCCTACACCTCGGTGTAGATACCCTATCTAATATTATGTCTCAATTTTTTCCATCTCCAATTAGTGCTCTCGCTGCCCTATTGTTTGCAAACACGTGAAATAGTGCAATTTGAGCCGTTTAAGGAAGTCAAATGTTTGTATTTCTCAAACGGAAGGTCATGTCACTTTGAACCTATTGTGTAAAAAACATCCAGATGGAAAATTAAATGCTATAGGTTATATAGTTTTAGTACACAACAAGGTGGTTACTTCCAGCCTACTTCGTTCGGGCGTAGTCCCTTAAGAGCCTTGAGACCAAAAAACCGTTCAATTCGATGGGTGATTACTCATTCTCTGTAACACCTAGAGATGTCTCGTTGGATCCTACACCTTTGCTTAGGGACCCTCTACAATATCCTATCTCTTTTTTTTGTCAAATCGGTGCTCTCGCTTCCCTATTTTTTTTGTAAACATGGCAAAATAGTGCGGTTTGAGCCGGTGTAAGGATGTCAACCGCTATATTTTACAAACGGTGGGTTATGGAACTAAATCGAATGTGCCAACATGTTGTTGGGAAATATATTTATTAGTGCTCCATTATTTGTGTGTAAGAGTTAATTAAATTAGTATATTTGTGTAATTATTATAATTGTTATAAACAACTTAATAACAATAATATAATATTTGTGAGGTAGTTTCTACTCACCTTACGAATATAGTTCACGACATATTTAGTTTCCTATATTCTAGGGAAACTCCAACCTATATATTAGGCTATTGTATTGTGTGAAATATATAGAGAAGTAATATAATAATTCTATGCATTGTTTCCTGTGTAAATCTGATTCAGAGTTTTCATTTTGTATCAGAGCAAGTCAGTATTTAGCCATGAGAGTCTTGTACAAGAGTTTCAGGAGAGTTTAGAAATTTTCATCTCACCGAGCATACTCTCACCTGTTAGGAACGTATTGAAGGAACTCATAAAGGATCCGAAGGCATCTGGTATAATTTTTGCAAGAATCTACGTGAGAGACATTCATATGCACAGTTCTATCATTCGGCCATCACACTCTTTTCTCTCTGCCTTGTGAGTTGTATCAGCATGCCACAGCCTGTTCTAAGCTCACATAATATTCTCCCATGCGCCATTCAGTTCAGTTGCTCATGAAATTATAGTTGTATGCATTCATACCGATGTTGCATAGCTGTCAGTTTTGCACAGGAATTTGTAGCCGTATTAAAAAAACAAAGAAAAGATACTTATCCTGATCTCTTTATCTTACAAGTCTCAGAAGAAGGGGAAGATCCATTTGCGTGAGGTGTACGTGTAGCAGAATTTCCCTTTGCCACGAATTTAATCCTTTATCTTACGTCACCGCTCAGCTCTCTTCATCCATCTATTTGGTGACAAAAGGTGGGAGCACCATTGTATATATAAGGCTTCAAGTTGTGAAAATTTCATTGCAGTGGCTTTGGCGTCGATTCACTGTACATGATTTGCAGAATACAGTCCAAGCTTTGATTAATCTACTGAATCAACTATGCTAATTTGACCTCCTTCACAAAATTCTAAAGGCGTACCAGATCAAGTGAGTCGACTTTCATCCTTAGAAACACGTGGAGCTCAACTCTCAAAATGCATAAGAATTTTCTTTTCATGTCATATAAAAAGTTTTCCGTATGATTTTATTTGATCTAGGTTTTAAGTCATTATAATTTGGATTTTTATATTTATATCAAAATCTAAAAAGTGTGTCAATGTTCTTTTAGTTTAAATAGGTTTTAGTTGTATTTAGTTTTTTTGTTTCAAATATTGGGTATCATGTAGTATGTCATTATAGTGTTATATGTCGTACCAAGTTTTTATGTCAAGTCCAAAAATGTCATTATCATTTATAAGTTTTTTAAGATAGCGTATCAAATCAAAATATTGTTATAAAAAGTAATCTTTAATTACTTTTTAATAGTTATTTTTTATTATCCATTTCATATTGCCATCTTGTATAGTCAAAAGAGTCAAGTCTAAAGTATATTGTAAAAGTTTCGTTGTTGTCAAGTTAATTAAAATAGGTGATTTTAGGTTATCTATCTAGTCGAGTCTTCTTGTCCAAGTCAATAGTGTTATATGGTTAGTCAAACCATAAAGTTTTGTTTTGTGAGTCAAAACTTGTAAAAAAAAAAAAATTTGCCTCACGGATGCATTTTCGGTGTTACCCGATGTCTGGAAAAAATAAAGTGTTTCACATTGTGGGAGGGAAGAAAAGAATAAATAATTTGGAAAGCTTGATTGAGCTTCATATCCAAATCTAGTGAGCTAAGCAGCATGAAACTGGAGGCAGGAGGCATCAGAGGTTGGAGGTCTATCAGCGACCTCTCGTCAGTTGCCAACGACGGGGCCGCACAGATGGTTTGGTGACATTTTTGTGGTGTATTTGCTTTCAGCTTGTGTCGTGTGCTTCTTGTCATGTTTTTCAGAGTTTCAATATTAGTGTTCCTATTTTGCAGTGTTCTTGATTGAATAAGTGGAAATTTCACATTGAGGGGGGGAACATGATCTCAATGTTCCATTTCCAGTTTTCAGTTTGTGCGTTAGCAGCAGATTTCAGTAGAATTTCCTATGTTATTCCCTGCAGTGAGATATTGATGAGGGCTGATAATAGTACTTGGCACATCATGATGTGGTTGTAGGTAAACCACTTGAAAACCTTCGTTTGTGGTTTGTGGTAAACCAATTGTAAAACCACCATTCTTGGTTGTTGGTAATCCATTTGCAAAACCATCACTTTGTGGTTTGTGGTTAACCAATTGGAAAACCACCATTATCGGTTTGTGGTCAACCGTTTGCAAAACCATCCATGAGGTTTGTGATCATCCTATGAAAATCACAAGATCATGAGCAGGTGTAAGTACAAAGGTAGGTTTTCCCCATGTTCACACTAAGGGGGGGAATGTTGGGAAATATATTTATTAGTGCTACATTATTTGTGTGTAAGCATTAATTAAATTAGTATATTTGTGTAATTATTATTATTGTTATTATGAGTTGTTATAAAAAACTTAATAACAATAATATAATATTTGTGAGGTAATTTCTACTCACATTATGAATATGGTTCATGACATATTGGTTTCCTATATTCTACGAAACTCCAGCCTATATATTAGGCTATTGTATTGTGTGAAACATATAGAGAAGTAATATAATAATTTGTGTATTGTTTCCTATGTAAATTTGATTCAGATTTTTCACATGTCCGTGGATAGTTAAACGCTATAAGAGGTGGATTTTCAATGCAAGACAAGGTCGTTGCTTTTGAGCGCTTCATTTGGGCGTAGTCCCTTAAGATCCCTCAAACCAAAAATCGCTCAACTTCGACGAGTGACTACTCAATCTCCATGATACCTAGAGACATCTCGTTAGATCCTACACCTCGGTGTAGGGAACCTTTACAATATCATATCTTGGTTTTTTACTTATCCAATTGGTTCTCTCACTTCCTCAATGTTTGCAAACATGTGAAATAATGCAGTTTGAGCTAGTGTAAGACTGTCAAATGCTATATTTTGCAAACAATGGTTCATGACACCAAAAAAACTACTCCAAAACATCCGCATGGCTAGTTACACGCTAGAGGAGGTTTCCTTTTGGTGTGCGATAAGGTCATTGCTTCTAGGCTACTTCATTCAGGCGTAGTCCCTTAAGATCCCTAAGACAAAAAAAAAATTCAACTTTGACGGGTGATTACTCAGTCTCTATGGAACCTAGAAATGTATCTTTGGATCCTACACCTCGGCGTAGGGACCCTCTACAATATCATATCTCAGTTTTTTCCATATCCAATCGGTGCTCTTGCAGCCCTATTGTTTATAACCAAGTTTAATAGTGCGGTTTGAGCAAGTTTAAGGTTGTCAAATGCTATATTTTACAAACTGTACATTTTGGCACCAAACCAACTATGGGAAAATGTCCGGTGGGTAGGTAAATGGTAAAAGAGGCATCTCTTTGGTGTGTGACAAGGTCGTTGCTTCCGAGACTCCTTCGTTTGGGCATAGTCCGTTAAGATCCCTTAGACCGAGAAACCCATTCAACTTCGAAGGGTTATTACTCGGTCTCCATGGCACATAGAGATGTATCATCATATCCTACACCTCAGTGTAGGGACCCTATACAATATCCTATCTCATTTTTTTCCTTCTCCAAAAGGTGCTCTTTCTACCCTATTATTTGGAAAAACATGAAATAGTCTTTGTTTGAGCCAATGTAAGGCTTTCAAATGCTATATTTTGCAAGCGATGGTTCATGGCACCGAACCGATTTCTCCAAAACATCCACATGGCTAGTTAAACGCTAGAGGAGGTTTCTTTTTGGTGTGTGATAAGGTCGGTGCTTCTAAGCTACTTCATTCGGGCATAGTCCCTTAAGAGCCCTAAGACCAAAAAAATTTCAACTTCGACAGGTGATTACTCGGTCTCTGTGGAACCTAGATATGTATCTTTGGATCCTACACCTCAGCATAGGGACCCTCTACAATATTATATCTCAGCTTTTTTCCGTATCTAATCGATGCTCTTTTCGCCCTATTGTTTGCAAACGAGAAAAATAGTGCAGTTTGAGCGAGTTTAAGGTTGTCAAAAGCTATATTTTGCAAACGGTATGTTTGCCACCAAAACGACTATGGGAAAATGTCCGGTGGGTGTAAATGGTAAAAGAGGCATCTCTATAGTGTGCGATAAGGTCATTGCTTCCAGACTCCTTTGTTCGAGCGTAGTCCCTTAAGATCCCTTAGACAAAAAAACTCGTTCAACTCGAAGCGTTATTACTCGGTCTCCATGGAACATAGAGATGTATCTTCATATCCAACACCTTAGTGTAGGGATCCTATACAATATCATGTCTCTTTTTTTTCCTTCTCCAAATGGATCTCTCTACCCTATTATTTGCAAAAATGTGAAATAGTACAGTTTGAGCCAATATAAGGTTGTCAAATGCTATATTTTGGAAACGGTGGGTCATGGAACCTAACCAACTATGCCAACACATACGGGTGGATAGGTAAAAACGAGAATAGGTTTTGATTTGGTGCCCGATAACATCGTTGCTTAGGGCTATTTCATTCGGGCATAGTCCCTTAAGAGCCCTAAGAACAAAAACATGTTCAACTTCGATGGGTGATTACTCAATCTCCGTGGTACCTAAAGAAATCTCGTTAGATCCTACACCTCAAAGCATAGGAATCCTCTACAATATCCTATCTTTGGTTTTTCGTCTCAATCGGTGCTCTCGCTGCCCTATTTTTTGCAAACGCGTGAAATAGTGCGGTTTGTGCTAGTGTAAGGTCAAACCCTATATTTTGTAAATGATGGGTCATGGCACCAAACCAACAGCACCAACACATTCAAGTGGCTAGGAAAATGCTATAGGAGTCATTGTTTAGATGCGTGGCAAGGTCGTTGCTTTCGGGATACTTCATTTGGGCATAGTCCCTTAAGAGCCCTAAGACCAAAAAACCATTCAACTTTGACAGGTGATTACTTGGTCTCTGTGGCACTAAGAGATGTCTCATTAGATCCTAGAACTTGCAAAGGGACCCTCTACAATATTATGTCTCAAATTTTTCCGTCTCTAATTGGTGCTCTCGCTCCCTATTATTTTAAAATTGGCTACGCCACCATGTCCGGGGGCCAAGTAAATGGTAGGGGATGTTTCGTTTTGGTGCCCGACAAGGTTGTTACTTCTAAGCTACTTCGTTTGGGCGTAGTCCCTTAAGATCCCTAAGACCAAAAAATTGTTCAACTTTGACAGGTGATTAATCGGTCTCTATGTCACCTAAATACGTTTCATTGGATACTACACCTCAGCATAGTGACCCTCTACAATATCCTGTCTCGATTTTTTCCATCTCTAATCGATGCTCTCATTGCACTATTTTTTGAAAACACGTAAAATAGTGCAGTTTGAGCCGATCTAAAGGTCAAACACTATATTTTGAAAATAGTGGCTCGTGGCACTAAAAAAAATGCACCAACACATCTGAGTGGCCAGGTAAATACTAGAGGAGGTGTCATTTTGGTGCATAATAAGGTTGTTGCTTACGGGCTACTTTGTTCGGCGTAGTCCCTTTAAGAGCCCCGAGACTAAAAACCGTTCAACTTTGACGGGTTATTACTCAAACTCCATGGTACTTAGAGATATCTCATTAGATATTACACTGCAGCGTAGGGACCCTCTGATATCCTATCTCAATTTTTTTCTGTCTCCGTTTGGTTCTCTTGAACCAAATAGTGCGATTTGAGCCAATTTAAGGATGTCAAACGCTATATTTTACAAACGGTGGGTCATGGCACTAAACCAACTACACAAACACATCATGGTGTCTAGGTAAACACTATAAGAGGTTTCTTTTGGTGCGTGACAAGATCGTTAGCTTCGGAAGCTCTTTACCGGGCGTAGTACCTTAAGATCTGTGAGACCAAAAAACATTCAAATTTGACCGTTTATTACTCAGTCTCTGTGGCATGTAGAGCGTCCCATCATATCCTACACCTTGGTGTAGGGACCCTCTACAATAGCCTGTCTCAGTTTTCTCTGTCACTAATCGGTGCTCTCGCTACCCTATTGTTTGTAAATGCATGAAATAGTGGAGTTTGAGCTAATGTAAGGCTGCCAAATTGTATATTTTGCAAACAGTGGTTAATGGGACCAAACCAAATGTCCCAAAATGTCTAGATGGCCAGTTAAATGCTATAGGATTCATCGTTTTTATGCAACAAGGTCATTGCTTTGGGCTATTTCGTTCGAGACGTAGTCCCTTAAGAGCTCGAGACCAAAGAATCGTTCAAACATCGACGGGTGATTAATCGGTCTTCGTGGAACCTAGAAATGTATCGTTAGATCCTACACCTTTTTGTAGGGACCCTCTACAATATCTTGTCTCAGCTTTTTTCACTCTCTAATTGGTGCTCTTACCGCCCTATTTTTTGCAAACGTAAAAAATAGTGCGGTTTGAGCGATGTAAGGCTATCAAATGCTATATTTTTGCAACGGTGGGTTGTGGCTTTGAACCGACTATGCCTACACATATGAGTGGCAAGGTAAACACTATAGGAAGCATATGTTTTCTCGCATGATTTAAGTTCATTTCTTTCGGAATAATTCATTTGGAAGTAGTCCCTTAAGAGCCTTGAGACCAAAAAATCGTTCAACTTCAATGCGGTGATTACTTGGTCTTCGTGGCACCTAGAGATGTATTTTCATATCCTACACTTTTGCGTATAGACCCTATACAATAGTCTGTCTCGCTTTTTTGTCTCCAAATGGTGCTCTCACTGTCGTATTATTTGTAAATGCACAAAATAGTGCGGTTTGAGCCAATGTAAAAAGGTCATCTAATCCTATATTTTGCAAATGGTAGGTCATGGTAGAAAATTGAATTGTGCCATCACATTTGATTGTCTAAGTAAATGCTAGAGGAGGTGTCATTTTGGTGTGTGACGAGGTCATTTCTTCCAGGTACTTCATTTGGGTGAAGTCCCTTATGAGCCCCGAGACCAAAAAAAAACCGTTCAACTTTGACGGTGATTACTCGAGTCTTCATGAGACCTAGAGACATCTCGTTAGATCCTACACCTTAGTGTAGGGACCCTATAAAATATAATATCTTTGTTTTTTCCTTCTCTAATCGGTGCTCTTGCTGCCTTAATGTTTGCAAACATGCAAAATAGTGTAATTTGAGATAGTATAGCGCTATCAAATGCTATACTTTGAAAACGGTGGGTCGTGGCACAAAGCTGAATGCACCAAAAAATCGAATTAGCTAGGTAAATGCTATATGAGGTGTATTTTTTTGTGCACAATAAGATCATTTCTTCCGGTCTACTTCGTTGGGCGAAGTCCCTAAAGAGCCCTATGGCCAAAATACCGTTCAACTTCGACGGGTAATTATTCGAACTCCGTGGCACCTAGAGATATCTCGTCGATCTTACATCTTGATGTAGAGACCCTATACTGATATCCCGTCTCATTTTTTCCTTCTCCAATCGGTGCTCTCGCTGCCCTATTGTTTGTAAATGCTCGAAATAGTGCAGTTTGAGCCAGTGTAAGACTGTCAAATGCTATATTTTGTAAACGGTGGGTTGTGGCACCAATCCGAATGTGGGAAAATGTCTCGGTAGGTAGGTAAACACTAGAAGAATGCATATTTTAGATGCGTGACAAGGGCATTTCTTCCGAGCTACTTCGTTCGGGCGTAGTCCCTTAAGAGCCCTGAGACCAAAAAACCGTTCAACTTCAACGGGTGATTACTCGGTCTCCATGGCACATAGAGATGTCTCGTTAGATCCTACACCTTAGCGTAGGGACCCTATAAAATATCATGTCTCGCTTTTTTCTTCTCCAAAATGTGCTCTCGCTGCCCTATTATTTGCAAACACGCGAAATAGTATAGTTTGAGCCAGTGTAAGGCTATCAAATGCTATATTTTGCAAATGGTGTGTCATGGAACCTAACCAACTATGCCAACACATATGGGTTGCTAGGTCAACACTAAAACAGGTTTTGATTTGGTGTGTGACAAGGTCGTTGCTTCAAGGCTACTTTATTCAGGCATAGTCCTTTAAGAGCCCTAAGACCAAAACCTATTTAACTTCGATTGTTAATTACTCAAGATCTATGGCACCTAGAGACATATCGTTAGATCCTACAACTCTCGTAGGGACCCTATATAATATCATGTCTCAGGTTTTTTTCTGTCTTTAATCGGTCTTTGTCCGTTGCTACCCTATTATTTGCAAACGTGTGAAATAATGCAGTTTGAGCTAGTGTAAGGTTTTCAAACCTTATATTTTGTAAATGGTGGGTCATGGCACCAAAAAGATAGCACCAACACATCTAGGTGGCTAGGAAAAATCTATAAGAGTTGTCATTTTGATGCATGACAAGTTCGTTGCTTTCGGGCTACTTCGTTCGGGCGTAGTCCCTTAAGAGCCTTGAGACCAAAAAACCGTTCAACTTTGATGGGTGATTACTCGGTCTTCGTGGCACCTAGAGATATCATTAGATCCTAAAATTGGTGAAGGGACTCTCTACAATACCATTTCTCGCTTTTTTCCTCCAATCGGTGCTCTCACTACCCTATTGTTTGTAAACGCATGAAATATTGTAATTTGAGTCGATCTAAGGTCGTCTAATGCTATATTTTGCAAACGATGGGTCGTGGAACCAAAAATATATGAAAACACATCCAGGTGGCCGGGTAAATGGTAGAGGAGGTTTTTTTTTTTTTTTGGTGCGCGACAAGGTCGTTGCTTTTGGGCTACTTCGTTCGGGCATAGTCCCTTAAGAGCCCTAAGACAATAAAATTGTTCAACTTTGATAGGTGATTACTTGGTCTATATGTCACATAAATTCATTTAGTTGGATCCTACACCTCGGTGTAGGGACCCTGTAAAAATCCTATCTCAGTTTTTTCCATCTCCATTCGGTGCTCTTGTTGCATTTTTTTACAAACGCTCGAAATAGTGCGGTTTGAGTCGAGTGTAAGGGTCATCAAATGCTATAGTTTAAAAACAGTGGGTCTTGGAATCAAACCAAAAGTAACAACACATTAGAGTGGCCAAGTAAATTCTATAAGATGTGTTTTTTTGGTGCATGACAAGGTCGTTGCTTCCGAGATACTTCATTCGGGTGTAGTCCCTTAAGAGACTTGATACCAAAAAACCATTCAACTTCGACGGGTGATTACTCGGAATCCGTGGAACCTAGAGATATCTCATCAATCCTACGACTTGGCGTAGCGACCCTCTATAGTAGCCTATCTCATTTTTTTGTCTCCAATCGGTGGTCTCGTTTCCCTAATGTTTACAAACGCGTGAAATAATGCGGTTTGAGCCGGTTTAAGGATGTCAAATGCTATATTTTGTAAAAGGTGGCTCATGGCACCAAACCAACTACGTGAACATGTCTCGGGTGGCAAGGTAAACACTATAGGAGGTTTCATATTGGTTCATGACAAGGTCGTTGATTCAGGCTACTTCTTGGGCGTAGTACCTTAAGAGCCCTGAGACCAAAAAACCATTCAACTTTGACCGTTGATTACCCTGGGTCTTAGTGGAACCTAGAGACATCTCATCAGATCCTACACCTCATTGTAGGGATCTTATACAATAACTCGTGTCGCTTTTTTTACTGTCACCAATCGATGCTCTCATTGCCCTATTGTTTGCAAACATGTAAAATAGTGGAGTTTGAGCTAATGTAAGGTGCCAAATGCTATATTTTGCAAACGGTGAGTCGTGGGACCAAAAAAACTGTGCCCACACGTCTTGGTGGTGAGGTAAATGATAGAGGATGCATCATTTTGGTGTGTGACAAGGTTGTTTCTTCCGGACTACTTCGTTCGGGCGTAGTACCTTAAGATCCCCGAGACCAAAACACCGTTAAACTTCGACGTGTGATTACTCGGTCTTCGTGGAACCTAGAGATGCCTCATTAGATCCTATAACTTTACGTAGGGACCCTCTATAATATCATGACTTATTTTTTTGTCTCCAAATTGTGCTTTTAATGTCGTATTTTTGCAAACACATAAAATAGTGCGGTTTGAGCCAATGTAAGGTTGTCAAAGGCTATATTTTGCAACCTGGTGTGTCATGGAACCAAACCAACTATGCCAACATCTCTGGTTGGAAAGGTAAATACTATAGGAGGTATCTTTTTTTTGTGTGACAAGGTCATTTCTTCCAGGGTACTTCGTTCGGGTGTAGTCCCTTAAAAGCCCTGAGACCAAAAAACCATTCAACTTCGATAGGTGATTACTTGGTATCCGTGGCACCTAGAGATGTCTTATCAGTCCTACACTTTGGCCTAATGAACTTATACAATAGTGTATCTTATTTTTTATGTCTCCAATCGGTGTTCTCGCTGCCCTCTTGTTTGTTAATGTGTGAAATAGTGTAGTTTGAGCTAGTGTAAGGGTCCAAATGCTATATTTTGTAAAGTCTGTGGGTCATCGTGAGAAGTGATTATTCCAACACATCTAAGTGTCTAGGTAAATGTTAGGGGATGTGTCTTTTTGGTGCACAATGAGGTCTTTTCTTAAGGCTACTTCATTTGGGAGTATTCCCTTAAGAGCCATGAGACCAAAAACTATTTTACTTCGATAGTTGATTACTCGATATCTGTGGCACCTAGAGATGTACCGTCAAATCCCACACCTCGAGAAAAGAGACCCTCTAAAATATCATATCTTTTGTTTTTCCGTCTCCAATCAGTGCTCTTGCTTCCCTATTGTTTACAAATGCAAGGGATAGTGCGGTTTGAACAAGTATAAGGTTGTCAAACGCTATATTTTGCAAACAATGGTCTTGACACAAAACCAATTATGCCAACATGTTTGGGTAGCTAATTAAACCATAGAGGAGGTGTTGTTTCAAAGGTGCACAACAATGTTGTTGCTTTCAGGATACTTCATTCGGTTATAGTCCCTTAAGAGCCCTAACACCAAAAAAATGTTCAAATTTGACGGGTGATTACTTGGACTCCGTGGCACCTACAGATGTATCATTAGATCCTACACCTCAGCATAGGGACCCTATACAATATCATGTCTCAGTTTTTGCAGTCTCCAATCGGTGCTCACCTCTATTTTTTACAAACATGCGAAATAGTGCAGTTTGAGCTAGTGTAAGGCTGTCAAACACTATATTTTGCAAACAGTGGGTTGTGGCACCAAACCGTCTATTTAAACACATAGGGATGGCCTTGTAAACACATTTGGAGTTGTCTTTTTGGTTCCCTACACTCCCAATGCTTCCGGGCTATCTCCTTCGGAGCCAAGAACCCCCTCCATGGTACATAAACCATTGTTATTTGCTGCTTGCTCTTTGCTTGTAAAACAATAAAAGTTTCTCTTAGCTTCGAGAATATAAAATTCTCTACTAACAGTGCCAACCACATGAAGGTAGAAGATTTTCTGGCACCACTAACGTGCATAAAATTGTTAGTCAAAGAAATTTAAGTTGAATCAAAACCATATACTAGATATATACAAAATACAAAAAAATAATAAAATATATGAGCTTGACTAATAATGGTGAAAAATTTAAACACTTTAAAGAATTATATATACCGGACATGAGCATGTAAATTCATTCCAATGAACCATAAGGATCGGATCTACTCGAATACCGGACATGATTGCTTCATGATCCGACTCTCGAACCTTCTAAAGAATCTTTTTATTAGGCATTCTTCGATATCTATACAAATGAATATTTTTCACTAGAACTAGATGTGAATATAAGAGTATTTTCCTTTGTGTCTCAAATTCTTCAAACACCCAAACAAAGGAATTTTTTAGTGGATATTTTTGAAGCCAAGTTCCAAGATAACTACCATGACCCTATAGGGTACTCAATATCTTATCCATCTATAATAGGAGAAGTCAACTTGTTTCTTTCCTCGATGCAACGACATAAGAAATAGTTTTTTCCTTATTCATTGTCTTCTATCGCAATAAGCTATGCAAACACATGTTCTAAAAAAGGTTTCAACTCAAATTTAAATTACATATTAATTTTAATGGACATAACTCAATACATAAATTGTAAATAACCATTTACCTTGTTGCAAAAAAATTAAAATTTTGTCAAAGTCCTTGCATATTGCAACTTCATCCGGAGAAACAATTCGTAATGACTATGGAGGTTGATAACTAGGAAGTAGAGTTAGAGGCCTAAATATCCATCCATCCACCCATTCTTGTGAATCACACCAACAAGTGACAAATTCAATACAAGATGCACAAAAACACACCAAATTTCTTGTCCATGTGACCAACAAAGTAGCATTTGAGATACAAAATGAGTGCATATCACTGGACCCTATGAGTGTCATACAATCATTGTAGTTAGAAATTTTTTATTCCTCTATCAACCAAAAATATCTGCAAACTATGGAATTTTATTGAGATCCTTGGGCCATATTGTCAATACACCATTCCACTATGCTCTTTGCATTTTTGAATTTAGCACCATATTTGTACTTCAACTCTTCTCTTGCAAGAGATCTTTTCACACATGACCCTGTACCTTCATGCTCTCATTTTCCATGTCAAGCCTTAATGAAACTCCAAATATGTTTCACACCCATCTTAATGTGTATCCTACTCATCCAATAAAAATTTGTACATTCTTAAACTAAGACATGCAATTATCGACCATAAATAATGATGATTGAAGCGAGATGTCCCTATCGAGACAAGTTTCCATAAAATAATTGGAAACACCCTTACAAAAATTCAAAGTAGAATGAGTATGATCATCATTGATATAAAAGAGTTACTATCTTAAAAAATTCAATCATTCTCTGTACTATCGGAAAATGTATAAATGCTATATGCACAAAAATGACAACCTTTAATGAGTTGTAATATTGCGATTGAAACTCCATTTATGGTTGCGATGTGTAATTATCGTAAAATGGACCACTAAAACAATATTACCAATAGGAAATGTGTCCTTTCATATCTCGAATTGTTCATCCAGCCATTGAACTATGTGTGTATTTCTAACATACACATAGAAAATTTCATCCTTCAATTTTCTCATAAATTGAAAAAGAGGCTTATGATCTCGTAACTAGCTCACACCATTTAGACTCCTTTCCATCTTTCAATTTGGTATGGTACTACATTATATTTATCAAAATCAACTAAATTATGTCTTATTGCACCTCCAATTTTCTCATGGATGCAACTTTCCAATTTAGGTAATCCACCCACGTACCACAACTTCCATCTAAACAATCCTGACTATAATTTTTTTCCAACTTCTCTTTCACAAAATATCGTAGGAATGAAATCCCTGGAAGATATTGGTGGAACTTGAACACCACATTCTGATAACATAGTTTCAGAATAAAAATCAAAACAAATATGTAAATATTTAGCTTAATGCATTGCAAATTCAACATGTTACCTACAAGTCATGCGAGCGTGGTTGATTTTCACATAGAATGGTTTCAATATTTCAAAAAAATGTTAAATATTTTTAATTTATAGATGCTCTTGTTCAAACTTACGAAAAAATTGAGTTTGAGTCATATCTAAGAAATGATTTGGATGTGGTTCGCGATTAGTAGAACCAACTCTCCGTTTTACAACATCTCTTGTATTAGGTGAAAATCTAGAGTTAACATGCCAAAATTGAATAAAAAATTCTCTTATAGCATCAGATATATCTTTGTCCTTACGTGGTGCTCTAGCAGAACATGCCCAAAAATTAGTGTTATTTAGTGATTGAAGGATATTACATCTTTCAATTTCTTTCATTATATTTTTTCGATTAACTTTCAACATTTGACTTGTTTACGTAATCAAACGTTATTTTTTTCTTGATTAACTTACAACACTAGTAGCAAGTACGCGACGCACAATATTATTATCCCTTTTGCATCTCGACGCCAACAATGCTATATGCATCATGAATTTTTCAACAATAGTAGAAGTTTTACCACATATATTAGATGTTGTCAATCCTAAGGTGTTTAATGTAGGTCTCATTTTAATAAATTCATCAAACTAACCAACAAATGACATCTTTGGGAATCATTTAAAATTTCAAAATGATTATCCCAAATTTTAGATGTTTTTCTTTTGATTTTCCATTTAGACATTGGTTTCAAATGTTCTCGTCAATTTCAATAAAATAATTAGGTTTATTACGTAAAATCCTAGGAGGTGTTTTTGTCAAAATTTTCTTGTCTACAATTTTAACTGAATTTCTGATTCACATTTTCATTGTCTCCTTAAATTTCAACATCAGCTACATCACAAATATATAACTCTTCTTCAACATGTGATAAAAACATCTTCATCATGATTATTTAATTCATCTTCAACATCGATGGTAGAAATATTACTTGGTTCCTCATTGCTTACAATAGTAGGGGTTGAAGATGAACCTCTTCTTTATTCACGAAGATTCTACGCATTCACTCAAAGCATTTTGAAATATTTTTACCTATAGTTTGTCGTGTGTTTTTTCTTGATTGACTTCATTTTTGACTTCGTTTCTTGTCTCCCATGATGTTTTCCTTCCAGTTATAAGAAAAACGTGCGAAAGCGAAAAAAAAATCACATTAATTCATAGAGTAAGGCCAAACAATAAAAATCACATGGTAATCGAACATTGTGATACATGTAAATATGATTTAATAACCACGATCGTGCTTTATAAACTGCGATCACGGTTTATAAAGCGTGATCGTGGTTTATAAAATGCGATCATGGTTCTAATACTAAACAACGCGATCATGGTTTATAAATTACACTCGTGGTTCTATCTATATCATAAAATCTGGCCCTCAAGGCTCGGAAAATATTTTTTTTCCCAACCAGAGCTATGGGAGGTCATTATGGCGTGTAAAATGTCAAAAACTTCAAATTTTCTTTTCCGTGGGCTTGAACTATGCTGGAAATTTGAAAACATTTTACAAAAAATGGTACCATCTCATAGGGAGACTATTAGATTCATAGAAATATTTATTTTAAAGTGAATAGAATAAGATAAATATCATTTTATAATTTTTACTAATCGTAGGTCTTAAGAAAATTTTCCCATGAATGTTCATGTCTACGTTTAAGACTACAAATTTTGTTTCGCTTATACAAATGTGATAAAACCTCGTACCATCCCAAGCATGACAAATTTCTATACATGTTATATATATATATATTATTTCGATAGTATTTGATATAGTTATGGCGGGAAAACAGAAAGTGCTCCGTTTTCTAGATTTTTTCAAACCACTTTCACGGAAAAAATCATAAAAAAATATATTGCTCAAAAAATACAAAATAAAATCCATCCCAAGATAGAAAATGAAATATAAATTTTCACCAATAGAGAAAAAAATAACAATATTTGGCTATCCAAATCACGGGAAAACGGACTATAATCTTATAGGTTTTTTTTTCAAAAAAATCAAGTCATATAATTTTGATTGTTTAATATAGCGAAACTTATCTATTTTTTTTTTTAAATAGTAGTTTAGAAACTAGATTCCAAATGCTATGATTCATATTTATATAATTTTTCTAATTTTGAGTGTGCATATTTCTAATAATCCCTACACGTTGAGATTTCATGGTTTTTTTGCAATATGACGTCCACTTATGACCTCTTTTTGGTCCACCAATTTGCTACACTTACCCATCTAGTTCCCCTTAGAGACGACTTCTTCTACGAAGTCACTAGAAAAAGTGTGGGAAATAGGCTCACAAAGGTGTGGCTCCTCCAAAGTAGTTTGTTGTCTCATCATACCAATCCCACTGGAAGTGCATGTGCTTAATCTCACGGCCTCGAATGCCTGTGGTCCCGTGCTCTAAAATGCACATGGGCTCCACCATCACCCATCCCTTCTCCTTCACATAAAATGTGGTCTAATCCAATAGAGGTGAAGGATCTGGTATGTATCTCCTAAGAACAGAAACATGGAACACATCATGGATGCAAGACAAGCTAGGTGGCAAAACTAAGCGGTAGGCTACGAGATCGATCCACTCAAAGATCTCAAATGGAACTACAAAACTCGAAGCTAGATTAGATCCCTTTCCGTAATAGATATGACTCTTATGAGGTCTAAATCTAATAAAAACCTCGTGCCAACCTCAAAACTACGATCTACTCTCCTGTAATCTGCATACTTATTCTACCTATCCTATGCCTCCTATAATCTTTATCTAATCAAGGTGACCTACTGCTCCATATCTTATAACATAGCTAGCATTAAAGCCACCTTATCTTCTAGTATGTTCCATCTTAAAGGAGTCTTGCACTCTCTACCATTTAAAGCCTTCAATGGTTCCATGCCAATAGAACTCTGGAAGTTGTTGTTGTATGCAAACTCAACCAAGTAGAAATACTCCTCCCAACTTGACTGATGATACATGATGTACATCCGACACATATCATATAAAATCTAGTCCAACCTCTTTGTCGACCATCAGTCTCAGGATGATAGGTTGTACTAAAATTGATATTCATCTTGAGAGCAAAGCGTATAGTGTTCCAAAAGTGCGAAGTGTACAAAGGATCACATTCACAAATGATCTTTCACAGAATCCTTTGTAACCTCATTGTCTCATCCAAATATACTTGTGCCACTACACTAGCAGTATAGGAGGTCTTCACCAAAGAAAAATGAACCACTTTCATCAATTCATCCACCGTGAGCATGATGACATCGTGGTGATATCTTGACATGGGTATCCCTATTAAAAATCCATGGAAATGGTGTCCCATTTCCACTACAGTATAACATGAGGATATAGAAGGCTAACTAGATGTTGATGCTCGCTCTTCACCTTATGAAACTCCAAAAAATGAGACACAAAATGAGCTATATCTCTCCTAATACCTCTCTAATAAAATAGCTTCCTCATTGTAGCATGCATCTTCTTCAACCCTAGATGGGCTGAATAAGGTGCACGATGTGCCTCTGCTAGAATGTCCTGTCTCAAATATCCATCCCTAGGCACATATATCTTACCTCTGTGTCCTACTAGTCCATATGGATCTAGTGTCAATCCCTCAAACTTCACCTCAAGGGGTCTCGAGACTCACTATCTCGCTATAGCTGAAAGGTAGAAGTTGTTTTGTGGAAGCTCTTACAAGATCCTTCTCCATAGGTCTGTATCCACTAAAATATCCATAAAAAAATTCCTCCAACGACTAAATGCCTTTGCACTAACATTATCCTTCCCATTCATATGCTCAATATACATGTCATACTAACATAAAATCTCCATGCAATGTCGTTAATGGGTGTTGAGATTAGGATACTTAAAGAGGTTACGAAGGATAAAATGATTTTTCCCGAGAATAGAACCTTCGCCTAATAGAAAATGGCACCATCGAAAAAAGCACACACTATCGACGCAAGCTCAAGGTCATGAGCTAGATAATTGAGCTCATAATCCTTGTTTTTTTAGAGACTAAAAGGAAACAACATGGCCAAAGCATGCATCAAAACTCCTCCTATCCCATCCAACAAGGCATCTATGTAAATAAATAAGTCCCTCTGTGGATCTGAAACTACTAAGATAGGTGTTGTGGTAAGGCACTCCTTGAGTGTCAAGGACTACTCACATTTGTTTGACAAACTAAACTCTTGTAGTACCATGTCAATCCCATGAAGTGCGTACTTTGGTCACACTAGTCAAAGACTAGCCAATAAATAATAGCTGTAATCTTGGAAGGATTGACTGCAATACCTTCCGTAGATATGATATGACCTAGATATTGAACCTCTCTATGAAAGAATGCGCACTTCTTTAGGTTCTCTGTAAAGTTGATACTAGCGAAGACACTGCAGAACTGTCATCGAAGGTGATCCTTTTGATACTCATGTGTGTGTGAGTATATTAGTATTTCATATAGAAATTTGAGCATGAAGCGCTCTAAGAATGTCTGAAAACCCCATTCATCAAACTCATGAATCTGCGGAGGAATTCGTTAAACCGAATGGCACAAAATGTAAACTCTTAATGGCCATATCTTGTGTGAAAGGATATGTTATGAATATCCACCTCTGCAATCCTCACTAATGATAACTGGACTTAAGATGTATCTTGGAAAACATGGTATCCCCTTAATTTGATCAAAAAAATCATCAATGTGTGGAAGGAGGTAACAATTATTGATCATTACTTTGTTCGGCTTTCTATAATCAAAGCAAAATCTCAAGGATCCGTCCTTCTTCTTCACAAAATCACAAGTGTACCTAAGGAGATACACTAGGAAGGTTTAGGCCCTTCTTAAGAATTTTTTCTAGTTGTAACTTGAGCTCACAAATCCGGTGGATATTTATCCTAGATGGTGCGCGTGAGATAGGATCTGCTCGGGAACCAAATATATATGAAAATATATCTCACGTTAGAGTGGTAGGCCGGGTAACTCATAAGGAAAACATCTTTAAAACTCTGTAAAATGGGGTGATCATCAAGTGAAGGCCCACCAGACTCACCCTACGGTCTTTCCTTGTTGTAATAGCATATAGCTAACATCCCCGATGCACATCGCTTAAGATGCATAACAGATATGGTGCGAATAGAAATAGGCCTCCTAACCCCAACTATCACTACCGTAACCCCAAATAATCTGCATAAGTGATTACTTTTCTATAACAATCTACCCTAGCTCTATGTGTAGATAGCCAATCTATACCCAAAATAATTCCATAAGAACCCAAAGGAAGGATACAAAGATCCAAGGTCATGGTTAAGGGTCATAGGTCAACTACACACTCCTTAACTATACAAATCCAACGAGATCTTGGCTCCAGAATCCATCTCAACGTCCCAGCTATGACCCTACCTAACTTCCACTACCCCGTAATGATCTACTAATGATGGAGAAATAAAGAGATCAAAAGAGATTGAATCAAACAAGATAGAGGTAGAAATACCACCGATGCTACCTGAAATTTCTATCATTGTACAAAGTAGTTCTCGATCTCGCATATATCATGTGGCTTCGTGCCATATCCCTCCTTTTTGGCTCTGAAATGGGTCCCTTAGCCTTGTTATCAAGGTTTTACGTACACTCTCTCCAAAGTGATGTCCATGTATACCACATCCAAAGAAACTACTCAGTCCCCTCCAATGAACAAATACTCCTCTAGGTTCCCAAAGAGTCCATGTTGTATATCCCGATGATCAAGTTATAGACATTTGTGGGTGTTACCGAAACGACCTCTAGTTGAATGAGCTCTAGGTCATGCTTGTATCACGATGGATCATCTAGGAAGAGGCCCCATACTCCGACCTCTTGGTGCATCATGTATCTCGTGGAGGTCTAAAAGATGGACAGTGCAGTGTTGTGGCACGAAAGAAGGCTGTGTGGATCTATGTCCCCTACAAGGTGGAGGGTCGCGCCCTTTGACTGATTGTCTTGTAAATGATAGATATCACTCCTCACCCTATCTCGAGCCTGCCTCATCTTCCCCCTTTTCTCCTCTACAATGTGGGCCATCTACATGAGCTTTGCTAAAGTCGTGGACAATGCATAAAAACCCCCTCCCAAATCCAAGTTCGGGACCCTAACTTTGTGTACTCTAACCTACTTATCTTCCATGTACTCAACATACTAAAGTAAATCTAAGAACCTTCCCTCATACTTAGCCACTTTCATGCTCCCCTTTTCTAGATCATGGAACTCATTGATCCGCATCTTGAATAAACCACACGGAAATATATCTACTGTGGAAATTCTCCTTAAAGAGCTCCCATGTGAGTTTCCTAATCAACGTGAAGCTTTTGATCCACCTGTCATCCACAAAACACCGTCCCCATCTCTCGGAAAATGGATAGAAACACAAGCCTTCGTGTTGCTTTAGAGCATGGGCATAGCTTCAAGCATCCTCTTAAGCTAACCAACAATGCCTCCACCTAAAATCCTCATGTATCTACAACATAGTAGGGCCGATGAAGCTTTGATATATCTCGATATGATTGGCCGCTATCATCTGCGTAACCTTAGGTTTCTCCTCACAACTATCCCTATGTCTAGGCCTCCTAGATATCTCCATATGTCATATAGCCTTATCTCCATACCCTCTCTAAGGTGAATTTGGTCTAGCTGACTCCACATGGGAATTCTTTGCCTTAGGCTCCTCATTGTGTCATGGATGCTTCTGAGCCTCATGTGATGAATCCCTATCATGATGGATAGGTTTTCCACTAAGAAAACCTCCACGTATAGTAGTATTGAAATCCTATAATGTCTCGTATGATCTATGGTAGTATAGTCATGACTTGCTGATATGGGGGTGGTCCCTCTAGCTCAACATGTAAGAACCCCTCATATGGTTCGCGCATCCTACAAAAAAAATACAGGAGTTAGTTCATCATCATTTAGGTTTCTTTTTTGGTTTACTATATTTTTAATGCTTTATAATTAATAGGAATCGGGAGGCATTGCATGATTTATAACACAATTAATTTTGTACACATAAATATATTACTCTTTTATTATTTTTCATACGAATACAATTACAAATATATAGGAGAAGATTCCTATAATAGGGAACCTCCTAAAACCACTCAACCCTTAAATATCTTCTAATCTCCAATATTTTTGAGTTACATCAATAACTATACTCACACATACAATATTATAAAGCAAACTATATGCGATATTATATTGCTATTTCTAACAATATAATATTAATAATATTTATCCTAATAACCATATGGTTAATCAAATAATTGATTACTACTTAACTTTTAGTAAATACCAAAATTACTATTTACCATACGGAAAATCATAATAATCAAGTGATCATTATATTTCCTAACATCCCCCTTAATGTTTACATCGTAGTAAAAGAACTTTCATAGTTCTTCGCATCCTTCCACCCACACTTACTCATGATCTTGGCACACACTCGAAATGAAGGTAGAATAAGGAACACATAAAATTATTATCAACCATGTATAATCGGGAATACATCGACCGACGAGGATGGGAACATGCTAAAAATCATCTACTCATCAACTAGTCATTGTAAGGAACACATCTGACCTAGTAGTGTGGGAACTCAAGTAGGAACACAAATGAACAACCTTCAATGGTTTTCTAGAGGCTAACCACAAACCTAGGTATGAATAGGAACCTACCTCATTTGTTCTTATTTTTCACACCACGCTGAAATGTAGAAGAACTGAAAACAAACACACTACATGCTAAAATAATCACACATGTGCCACCAATCGGTGAAACGGCCCCATCATTGGTGGATGATGAAAGGTCATTACTTGACCTCGGCCTCATGTGCCTCTCGTCCACCAATGAATGTGTTGGTAACTTAGCTAGATAAATATTTGATGCTCAACCATTTCCACATTCTTTATTATATATTATACCTCCCGCAATGTGAAACAACTTATTTTATGGATGTCGGATAACACCAAAAATGCATCCATGAGACAATTTTTTTTTATTTACAACTTTTGAATCCACAAGACACTAGTGACAATGACACTAATTTGACACAACGACTCAAAATTTATAATGACCTCTTTTTAAAGACAACAATACAATTTTTGTCTTTTACAATTGACACTGAAAAATATATACATACACTATACTAAATTGTGGAGACACCCATGAAAAACACGCTACTTTTGACTTTTGACAACAAGATGATGATACAAATCACTCGAGTAATTTATATTTAACATGGACAACACAAAAATATTCTATTTTGAAACTAAACCATAGAACAAAATGAATAAAATGAAGATTTTAAAACATAATAAAACCAATATAATCACAATTTCAATTTTACTTAGAAGATACACATTATTTTAATTTCAAACCTATTAACTATAACAAAAACATTACTAAACAAACATACTATACTGACACACAAACTATACCAATTACATGAATTAGTATATCAACTTGGATGACTTACATGAAGACATGACAACACGGGGGGTGGGGGGGTTCACTTAGTAAAAGTATGGTATATCACGTGTGTTTGGAGAGTATTAAATAATACCCTTAATTCTAGTTTCTACCTCTAATTATTTAATTGATAATACCCCCTCATGTTATATTATTAGAATGAACATACTTCCTATTTTTTCCATGTAACTTACTTACCCATTTTTCGATTACAATTTTATTTAGCCCTTTTATTTCTACCCTAATATATTATACAAAAATATATTATATTTCTCACTCAATTTTTTTAATATGCATTTCCTCTTGAAAGATAGTTTTAAGCCATTAAAGACTTATTACAAATCACCTTATATATGTTAAGCTTTAATAATTTATCAAGTAGTTCTTAAAATAATTAAGATGGTGAAATATTATCACTTGTTTTGAAAAGCATACTCGGTCGAGTTTTCTACCATCTTATTATTTCTTGGTTAAGAATATAGATTTATTTAATAAAAATATATTATAATTTAATTTATGACCACACTCCTTTTGCAATTTTAAGGTATTTACTTTTAAAAACTAGGGTTCAAATGTTTTATTTTTATATTAAAATTAAACCTTCCTTTCCTTTGGCACACCTCTCTAACCTAACCCCAATACCTGATTCGAAACATTAATAAATTAAACCCTTTCACCCCCTCATGTCTATTGGTATATTGAATTTAATTTTATTAATTTTAATTACCTCAATATGAACCCACGTGCTTGGATATTGCCTAGCTAATGAACCCCCATGCATGACAAGGCTTGGCTCACTAATCGATGCAAAACTCAAACCACGTATTTCTCTAGCCGTCAAATGGGGATCACACCACATCTCGATAGTTGTTAGAGAAGGCCAATGAATCATTTTTGTAGCTCATAGACATATAAGAGAGGGAGCTCGAGAGGCATGTAAACTGTGAATCCAATGTAACACATTGATTACATGAATATAAATAGAATGAAACCTAAACTGAATATGAGTTTACGCCACGTCCTCTACTAAAGAAATATGCCAGATCTCAAGAGGTTTCTATGTTTCTGTTGAGAGGAGGTGAAGCCACAAAAAAAAAAGTTTCTAAATTCACAAAGATATTAAAGTCCACTCAAAGTTGAGGAATAACATATATGATGATAAAACTTTAATCAAACCTTAGACCTATGAGTCTAAGTTAGGAGGGTCTGCATTTTTATATGCTTCCAATCTATGTTGTCATGAAATCTACAAATAAACGTATCTCCGAGACTCTATGCGAACCTCAAAATATTTCCGGCCAGTTTAGATTATTGACAATACATATCAAATTGTAATAGTAATACCATGTCGAACTTCTGGGTAAATGAAACCTTTGATAATATATTCAACTCCAAGCTTTACTTAGAAAAAATCAGATCTGAAGATCTTCCCAAAACCATAAATTTATAAAATCTAAATAAAAAATCACAGACTCAACCTAAAAAAATTTCAATCCATCGGGGCAAACAAACACAACACTTCCCCTTCACTAATCTCTCATACATCTATGCCTACTCTGATACCAAGAATAAGAATCAAGAGGGCATTACATAGATTTATCACACAATGAGTTTTGTACATAGAAATATATTACTCTTTTATTATTTTTCATATGAATATGATTACAAATATATAGGGAGAAGATTCCTATAAATAGGGAACCTCCTAAAACCACTCAACCCTACAATATATCATAATCTCCTATATTCGTGAGTTAGTTCAACAACCATACTCACTTACAATATAATAGCAAATTATATACGATATTATATTGTTATTTCTAATAATATAATATTAAAAATATTTACCATAATAACCATACAATTAATCAAATAACTGATTACTATTTACCATATGGTAATCACAATCATCATGTGAACATTATATTTCCTAACAAAATGTCATACAATGTTATGTGTTCTAGGTGTAGGTTGTGCTAGATTTTACTTGTTTTATTTTTTGTTGGCCTAGGGTCCAAGTGTTCAACCCACGGCTTTGATACCAAGTGTAACGCTCACAAAATTGATGCACAAAAACCAAGATAGAACTCATTAATAACTTAGGAAAAATTACGGTATTTTTTTCATTTAAAACAAGGTCTCAAGGGTGATAAGCATTAATTGTGATCAAATAATTTTACATTTAATAATTCCTACACATTCATAAGGTAATTGAAATTAAATTAATAATTAAATATTATTAATTTAATTCTAAAAGCATTTCGGAACCCAACCCTCTTCTAAGGTTCCACTTGATTCTTATTTAAATCATAACTATTTAATCACATTGTTTTACCCATTCAAATTCTTCTTAAGTTCATAATTTAATCATTTCCTAAGTTGACCTAAGAGTAATTTCACATGTTAAATTTGGCATCCATGGTCATCATTTACTATATTTCCTATACCTTTTATTTTTAATTAATTTAATCCCCCTTTTATATCATTTCCTAAATAACCATGCATAATAATATTGATTTATTACTCCAAAATAACAAGGGTTGACAACTTGGTCTAGCCCTCTTAGTGGCCCCATTAACCAATTACCCATACATTTTATTTAAATCTCATTCCCATGAAAATGCCACCAACTTAAAATTGTAGGGACAATCCTCCACCCTTAGATTAGATTAAAATGGACCCTTGGATCTTAGGTTTTCTAAAATGCCCTAAAAATCCATATGATTTCTTTCTTATTCCCTTTTCCCACTAATTTCTTTTCATTTGTTGCTTGTTGCTTTGCAGGTTTTGGAAGGAAGGAAGTTGGAAGCCATTAAAGCTTGAGGGGATTTCATGGAAGATTTCCTTTAGGTTAAGATTTACAAATCAAAGGAAACCCTCCCTCTATTTTTCTCTCCATATTATTATTTTTTTCACCTCCTAGGGTTTGTAGATTCAAGATTGTATTTTTTTGAGTTTGTCCCATATAATCTGGTTGTGGTTTTCATTTACCTCCATTTTATATTGCTTAGATTTTGATATATGCGGGGTTGTGGATATGTTTACATTCATTGCTTATATTTATGTATGTACGTATGTATGTATGCATATATATATATATATATATATATATATATATATATATATATATATATATATATATATATATATATATGATTTTATTATTTAAATGTAGGGTTTATACAAAAACAAATTCATTGCCTAAAATATGGCGGCCATTTTAAATACGATATATATACATATACATATACATAATAATAAATATAATAGAAAAATCATTAACTTAACCCCAAATCAGTTATGTATGATTCAAAAGTTAATGTAAATGAATAAAGAAAAATATAATTAAAAAAACTAAATACTACGATCGTTTACCTTTTTCTTTGGGAACAAAGTTTGTATAAAACTAAAATATAACTAAAATTTGCTTAAGGTTTTGTTGGTAGGCTGGCGGCCAAGCTTAAGAAAATAAACTAAATTTGGGTAGGGTGGGGCGGTTCCTCCCCTACCCCTACCCCATATAATATAAACCACAGACTCCTTATTTTTACAATCGCCGCATTCTTTTACCTGTGGCTATACATATGTGCACAACGCCTTATATAAAGAAATACAAACTTTAAATATTAAACAATATGAATATACTTATACTTATACATATACATATACATATATGTATATGTATATGTGTGTGTCTATATATATATATATTGTTTAATATTTAAAGTTTGTAGTTTGTCTTGATATATGGGGTTGTGTATATATGTATAGCCATTGTGGTAAAAGAATGCAAAAGCTTGTAAAAATAAGGAGTCTGGGGTTTATATTATATGGGGGTAGGAGGAGGCACCGCCCCACCCTACCCAAATTTAGTTTATTTTCTTAAGCTTGGCCTCCCAGCCTACCAACAAAACCTTAAGCAAATTTTATTTATATTTTTGTTTTAAACAAACTTTGTTCCCAAAGAAAAAGGTAGGGAGATTGGTAGTATTTAGTTTTTTTTTAATTAGATTTTTCTTTATTCATTTACATTACCTTTTGAATCATACACAACTAATTTGGGGTTAACTTAATGATTTTTCTAGTATATTTATTATTATTATATATATAGAAAAGTATCTTATATATAATTTTATATAATATCAATTTTTCTTACTTAAATAAAGGAATATATTTATAATATAAAATATTTTAATTCATATATACTTATACTATTATAAGTATAGATTTATACATTTATATGTGGGTTATATTTTGATTTTCTCCTAATATTTTTTTGGAAGTGAAATTTACTAATGAAGATAAAAGAACATCTAATGTAAACTTTTGGATTGATATATATATATATATATATATATTTATTTATTTATTTATTTATTGGATTTATTGTAAACGTATAAAATTAAAGAAGGATAAAATTAAAGAAGGACTTTTTTAATTCAAAAATATAAAGATTCTCCCATGGTTTAATTAGCAATGTTTGATATTCATAACCAAAATACTAAAAATTCTTAATTGAAAGAGGAAAACAAGTATGATCTTAACAATGACATTCTTTCTTTTTACAAGAATAGCAAAACATTTACAATGGAAAACAAGAATACACTTCCATGTAGTGTCAATGCAAGACAATCATGTTCAAAATGAAGCCACGATGTAAAATTTTGGATTAATTTCTAGATTAGAAAGATCTACATTTATAAAAAATAAAACTCCAAAATTTCCAATTTTAACTAATACAATACATGTCTTAAAATTATCATTTACACGAAGTCCATTTTTATAGAACTTACAACTTCTTCATTCAACCATTACAATACTTATTTTTCCAATCAATTTAAAAGAACTCACTTTAAAATACAAGTGTATACAAGCCTTCCACTCAAAGGTGTAGACAACATGGTAAAATTTATAGAAATAGGATTTCTTCTTTTGGTATTAAAACATATATCATCATCCCTTGAGTAACTTGCAACTACAAAGCTTTCTCCATATTCAATTCACAACAACAAGGAAGGGGGAGTAGGAAACTCTCTCCACCCAACCTATTCCAATTAAATGGGAAGCCACCCTCCTCATTGGCCCCTGAGCCCCAACAATAGAGGAATAAAAACATTAAGCAACCATAACAACTCTCTTATAAAGGCTTACACAATACAAACAAACATGCAAACAAAATTACACACACATGCTCCAAAGGAAATCTTGGTCTAGTTGCTTGAGGAGGTCTAATTAGAAATAATTTGGTTCACCTTATTGCACTTATGCATGTTCCATGGGTAAGAAAAAAATCACTACTCGGAAGCACTACCCGCTCTCTAGAGAATCAAAGTTGCTAGAAATCTCAAAGTAGAAAATATCATAATGGAAGGTGACTCAATGAACATTATCAATAATATTACTAAGACCTAACTCCCTAATAGAATCATAAGTGACTTCATTAATGAAGCCTTAACTATATGCAATGGTATCAACATCATGTTTCAACATGTATATAGAGAAGGGAATAAATCTGCAGATGTCTTAGCTAATGTAGGGGTTTGTATCAATAATTATACTAAATGGTATGATGTTCAAGACACCCCTCACGAAGCACACCAAGCTATCATTAAAGAAGTTAATGAAAATCCCTAGATGGAGATGTTCTCACGTGTGGAATCCTTGGCATGGGTTCACGAAGTAGATTGCAATCAATTTACCATACATCCCAAAAATGAAACATTGGCCTTATAATTATTATTGGGGAAAGATGAAACTTTTCTCCTCTGTAACTTATGATTTTTTGTGCTACGGAGAGATGTGTGGTAGTATGTGGATAGTTGGTTCCATCTTTGCATTCGCACTAGTCATCATTCACACTATGGGTGGAGATCCTTGTCATGTTGAGCCGATTTTTGATCCACAATGGAAAGAAAATGTCGAGCTCTGGGAAACCCTTAGCATTGGGGTTTCCCTGATTTTATTTAGAGAATTAAAGGTCATGACCAGTTCATTTCTCTTAAATTCATGGAGAACTGGAAAGATAGGAAAATCCAATATAAAGGAAAAGAGTTTAATATTTCTGAGGAGTTCATTTCCTTCATCACTAGTCTCAAGTATGGATGGAAATAAATTTTACAGGAATAAATTTGATAAGGAAGCGGAAGAAAAACTCTTCCTCGATGATGGGGAAAGCTTGGAAATCAAAAAGGAAGGGATTGTCTATGATAAAATTCTAAAGCCATTTGATGATGTAGCTCGTATGATGGTTAGGTACATCACGTTGGAGGGGAGGTTTTCCATAGTTCCACTTCATCACCTGGTGATCTTAAACCATTTCTTTTGGGAGGCTAAGGTGAGTCTGTCCTACTACATTCTGCATTCCATGGAAAATTCAATTGAGGAGGTTCAGGGCCATAAAATAATTGTGCCATTGCATCAAGGAGTCATTTATCTCATTCACCAATACCTTTATGATGTTGTTGCTAGTGATCCTTCCCCCCAAATTGCCCCACCTCTCCCTTAGCAACCCCGAATTTGCACTAAGAACCCTATGTACCATTATACTTCAATTGAGCCACCTCCCAAAAGGGTTCTTAGGAGTAGCAAAGGAAAAGAAGTTATGGGGGTACTAGTTTTCCTGATGATGTTATGGTTAGTGATAAGGATCCTGGACATGATAAGTTGAAAATTCAAGCTGAGACTTTGAAAACTTTAGAAGATAATGTGGATTTTCTGCTTAAATATGACATTTAAAAATTAGTTGATGACTCTGTTCCCAAACTGAAAGAGGAGGTTAATAATATGGTTAATAAGCTTAATACTTTAGAGGAGAAACAAAACAATCTTTTGGCCATTCATAGAGAAATTCTTGACTTGATGCAAGTGCACATAAATCAAATTTATGACATTAGCGAGATGCTGACTTCTGCATGGAAAAATAAGAATCTCTCCCACAAGATCAAGGACTTGAACTAGGACCTAAACATCACTTCGGCCTTGAACCTATATCAAGCTCTTTGGGTTACTACCAAATTTTACAATAAGTTTCTCAATTACTATTTTTGTTTTTGTTGGTCAATTACAGTTTGTGATATTACTTTTTTCTTATTGTTGTGGATCTACATTTTGGCAGTTATGCTCGTAGTAGGGCTTTCTTGTTGGCATATGGCCCCTACCCTAGTTTCTCATTTGTTTTTGTTGTTAGCTAGGAGTGGCCCCATTTCTCTATTATCCAATTTTTTTCCTATTTATCATGGATTTTGAGCCACCGCTTGTACTTGGGTAAGGTCCCTCCAAAACCTTTTATCAATAAATAAAAAGAATGTGCACACACATGGAACACAATAACAAGAATAAAATCAAGATACATTTTTCCAACACAAAGGCTTAAAATCTAAGCCAAGGGAGAAAATAAATATGGGAACCACCTCCTTTTTCTCCCAAGTGAAATAGGGGTTCCACCCAAATAACCTCCAAGTGCACATAACAAAATACTCACAATATCCTTATCTCTCCCCTTGCAAATATATAAAATGTGACAATGTTTTCCTTTTCTCTCCCCATAGGTGGAACACCCTAATCACACTCCCTCCAAAATTCATTCCTCATAACTCACTTTTCCATCCCCAATGGTCCCATTTTCTTCCTTCTACACTATCCGTAAGGCTATACTACCCACCCAACAACCAAACCAACAAAAACATTAATTCATTTTACCATGCAACATTCAAAAAGTAAAACAATAAAAAAGGTATAGACCCTACCTTGCCATAATAGCTTCCAAAAATATTCAATCACAACTTCAATCTTCTCCTAATCCAAGCCAATCCCAAAATGAAAACTCCAAAAT
This sequence comes from Taxus wallichiana var. yunnanensis, assembly GCA_018340775.1. Lineage (NCBI taxonomy): Eukaryota > Viridiplantae > Streptophyta > Pinopsida > Cupressales > Taxaceae > Taxus > Taxus wallichiana. The sequence continues at coordinate 118,046,400 of CM031237.1, forward strand.
CTCTCCAAGAAATAAGTATAATCCAATTTCCTAAAATTATGCAAGTGTAAAATCAAAACAAGTAACCCGAAATTTCCAGAATCACTCACATAAATAGAAAGGGAGGAGAGGAGGGTGAGTTGGCTTCATGTAGGATGCTACATCACTTCTACTCAACTCCACCTCACATGGTCAAACACAAGGACCAATGTTAATTAATAGGTTGGTGAGGGAATGACAATTTCCTCTTACACACAAAAACATTGACTCCATACCTCTAAGGAAAACATTAAAAGAGATTTTAATAAAGTTCAATTAATCACCTCTTTTACCCTCTAAAACAAATAATGAAGGCTAAAATTAACTCCCCATTTCATAGGTATGGTAATGGGCGAGTCTAAGAGGCATGGGATTAGTCTAATTTGTCCCACAAACCTCCAAAAGTGGCTCTAAAGCAAAAATCCGAGTTTGGAAAAGTAAGGTTTAGTACTCAACACCAAAATAAATAAAATCCAACTCAAATAAATAATATCACAAGGACTATCTACCATATTAAATGTCCCATTTGTCACATCCCACTTATCTTAATCACATGATTAATAAACTAAAACAAGCACATTACTTAAGTACTAATAAAGTGAACATATATTACAATAATTAAATAACATGCACAACTAAAAAAATTAAAAAAATAAAGGATTTAAAAAAACATTCAAAATCCTTCATCACAAATGAGGTTACCCCTTCCCATGGGGACCTCAAAGAAAACACGACAAGATACATAACACGAAGTTGCCAAGGTGACATTGTTGCCAATATCCAATATTCCTCCATTGTTAGTCTCCTAATCCCCATTTGTTTGTCCGATAATAATCTATTAACCAATCAAACAATACCCCTTCAGCCTCAAGGATGCATCAAATACATCAATAAATAAAACATACATACACATCATTAGAAAACATCATATACATAACTAAATCATCATCGAGTTAAGTAATTTTGTTAATTGTTTACAGTTTCTAAATATTTCAATTCTACCATTTCATCAACATCAATGAGATCACAAGACTAGCTCGATCATCTAACAAAATCAATACGTCAAGAATCCAAAGTGTTAGTATATATAAAGTAACAACACTAGATCATCATCAATACTGAAATATCTATCCATGCCTCTAGAAGTCCATATAATCCACAATATGAGTCATCACATATCAATAATAAAAATATTTGTACTGTCTATCAACATGCTAATAAAAATATAATAACAATGTCCATCTATCAATGTCTACTGATCAAATATGATAACAATGTCCATGTCTCTAGTCCATAGTAAGAAAAATCATAGTAAGATAAATGTTGAAGAGGAGTGGGCACTAAAATTTCCCAATGTAGGATATAAAAGGCAATACAATATCCACATATAGTGAGTCATAAATATAATATAAAATATATGTAGAAGACCGATATTGAATAAGGTTAATATTGGAGGTTAGGGCACCCCTTAATAATTGAGTGTGTTGAACCTAGACAAGACCCTCATCCAACAAATAGTAGGGTACTTTTGTAAAAACTCGAGTCTTTGAATACCGGTACTCAAAAATAACATATTTTTGCTCCACTTCTTCTGCATATGATCCCTTTTACACATTCTTCATACTATTGAAAAGATCTTTAAAATTTTTACACAACACATATGATTATGTCACATTACAAATGATCATAGATTGGAGTTTCTCAATGGGGATCCCCTGGATCACTCCTCCCAACTATGAAAATATTTGACCTTCAAAAGTGTTTTTAGTTACTTGATGAGGTGAGGGTATTTTTACCTCACCTTCTGGTTTCCATCCATTTCCCCTTTCTCATATGCATGCTTTTAAATCTCATACGAAGGTACTCAACATTTTTGGTCGAGATGTTCTCACCTTCTGTCCAAAATTACATATTCCTATAATTCATCAATACACTTATAACAAAAATAATCAATAGAAGGCACTCGATAAATTGACACCATGTTCAATAATCATAGGAGGTTAATACAAGTTCATATTTCCTACATTCACATCTGAATAAATTTGCATATAAGGAGGTAAATCTAGCTGGAAATCATTATTAATTTTTTTCCGAAATTCGGAATGGACCATACCGAATTGGTTTAAAATTTTTACCTTCACCTATCCGTCTTTCCTAATGTGAAGCCAAACTAAATCACCCACCTAGATTTTTGTATCATTCCTATGTTTATAATGTCTAACCTTGTATTTTCTTAAGTTTTCTCTTAGTGTTCTCGGACAAACTAGTGGACCTATGTATCTCGTAGCAGAAACATATTATCTTTTCAAGATTATCACTATGTCCATTCAAAAGCAGATTCTTTTCAAAAAGTGAAATATAACGGAGATTTAGGCGAGATAACAAAAAAGTTCTAGAAAGGATACTTCATAGTGGAAGAATGAAAGGCAAAATTATAAGCATGTTACACATAATACAAATTTTCAACCCGTAATTTAGGATATTTTCAAAAATAACCTTTGACAAGATGTACAATAGTGTGGTTTATGACCTCCATTTGGCCATCGGTTTGTGTATGAAAATCAATACTTTTCTTTAGTCTAGTGTCCATCAAGTTCAAAAAGATGATCAAAACTCCCAAGAAACATGGAATCCTGATATGAAACAATATAAGTGGGAAAAAAATGAACCCATACATACGAAAGAATAAGTGTGTAGTCCCTTCACTAGTAATATGCTTAGTGTAAGGAATAAACACACACAAATTTTGCTAAATATATCCATAACCACATATATATAATCAAGTTTACTCAATGACATGGGTAATCCTCCTACAAAATCCATGGAAATATTGTCCCAAGGATGAGTAGGGACAAGAAGAGGATTGTAAAGTCCTAACTTCCTAGTGTTAGGCTTGTTCGTGGTAGAAATAACACATGCCTTTATATATATAGTTACATACTCGTACATACGAGGCCAATAACAATACATATGTAAATGTGCAATAGTCTTACCAACACCAAAATTTCATGATATAAGAGAAGTATGAATCTTCCCTAACCATATGAACGTTTTCATCTTGCAGAATGTAAAGTTTACCACAATGAAACAAGAGTCCATCATGTACATGATAATCCAATTCTCCTACTTGTTTACCACTCATAAAATCTTCATACACTCATTTAAAATCAATGTCATTAGTATATTGTTCCTTATAACTATCATGAACCAAATATCTATGTTGTAAAATAAGATAGGAAACAACAATTAAAGGTTTAGATAACATATCTGGGAACATTATTTTATGTACCCTTCTTATACACGATCACGAGATGAAATCTGTTGTAGAAAACCCATCAAACGAAAGTGTCTAGACTATTGTAGTTTTGTTTTTCATTGGAGGTGTAGAAACCTAAATTCAACATCTCTACCCTTGTTTGTCTACGTGCACATATTTTCCTATGTTATTGTCTAGGTCCCCATTTAATTAAATCCATCCCCTTCAATGTTTAATAAAATTCCTAATTACTATCCCATCATCATTTAATTTTTATTAAAATTTTATTAATTCACATTAATTAATTAATTAATTAATTAATATCCATATCCCTAACTTTCCCTGATCAACTTGTTATTTAGGATACTTTTATCCTAAATATAAATCCATATGATTTTTCTACCCATTCCTATCTTCTAACTACCCATGATTCATCCCTAAGCAACCTAATCTTGCACATAAGCTTTAAATAACTTTTTCCCTCCTTAGAACACAAAATCCTGACCTAAAGCACAAAATCCACCCCATTGGGGAAATTTTCCTCATGTTCGTCGGCATTAGCAGCCCAACCCGATCCTTTATCGACCCTATAAAACTGAATTGTTTCTTTTCTTAATCATCAGATACACACAAATATTGGAGCTTTCTTATGACTTGTGAACTGAATCTCGTGCCTTAGCATTCCTCAAATAGTTATAGACCTCATATACCTCCTTCGAATGTGCTTGTATCGCTCACAATCATTCTTTCATGAGATTATTATCATCTTTTTGTTGTTTTACTTCATAATTATCATTTTATCATTTCTTTTCTTATATCTAACAATTTGCAAGACCATTTCATCCTTCCAACACTCGGAGATATATTATCAACGTTCTCTCCTAGATTCCTTACTTTGAGTTTCCTTTTCATCTTGTTTTTCTTTGGCCTTACTCCAACTCGCTACAAAGATTCGTCACCCAACTCAATTTTCCATCGACTCGGCCTTTTGCAAATGTTTTTTCTACTTCTAGAGCCATCTCTAGCCTTTGCATTTGTTTGGTCTCTTCCACAACTTGCTAAAACCCCCATCAGGTATTTCTTTTGGATTAAAATATGTCTATCCGCATCCCAATCTTTGTCTCCTACTCTAGTCATCATCAACTAGGGTCTTGATTCTCAATCTATTCATTTCCACTCCTTGCTTTATGCCATTTTCTAGTTTCTTCTCCTTCAGATTCTTCATGTAGGTTGATTCCAAAGCATAAACCAACTTTTGTAGTTACCAGATTGCATCTAGATCTTGTAGGATTTGCATATTCACTTGTTGTTTAGATCTTCACTCCCGTGTCGTCGTTGACCTACTTTTTGCATGATATGGGTTTAGTCCACCCACACTAGGTATTATTTTATTTAAATTTATTCAAATCAAATCAACGTTTAAATCAATCCTTGTTATTTTTAGATTTTGTATTTCTATTTCTACATGTTATCATATTATCCATCCTTTATTTCACTTCCTTTAATCAAATGGGGTTAAAATCCACAAAACAAAGGCAATACTTCTTAGATCCAGCTTTTTTAGAATCCCCCACATATATATTATCTAATAAATCCCCCTTTTTAGTCATTCTTATTCGTAAGTTTATTATCTATAAAAATGATCAATTACTTGGAGCTCGTCCATCCAAATCCATCATGATTCTGAGGTACTATAGACCCTCCATATTCTGAGTTGCTAGTCTCTTTTAGTAGCTAGCTTGTTAATTTGAGTATAAATGAAGAAATTTAGAAAACATGAGGTCTTGTAGGGACTAATGATCGGTATAAATCATTGTTTCTTTCCCATTAGGTAATGTTTCTATTTTTTAACACTTTGAACCGAAGCATACAACTATTTATCATACGTTGGATAATTTCTTAACGTTCTTTTGAAGGTCTCGAATGGTAAAAATATTTTTTTGCATCAACACACGGCCCCATTGAATAATCACTAACATTCGTCTCAATCTCAAATGATTGATGTAAATATAGAGGTGATAAGACTTGAGCAAAGTACTAATTTTCTTTTCGGTGTGTCAAAATCCTTTTGATGTTTTCCTTTGCACTAAAATAATTGTTTGATACTTGTTAAATAATGTAAAGGAGATGGAATAAATGAGAAGTTGGTAATAAAATTTCTCCAATACTAAACTGCACAAATAAATATTCTATCCTTTGTCACATTATTGGGTTGAGGACAATTAACAATGACCTCAAATTTTTTAGTATCAATTTTCAATGTTTCATGTGCCACAAAATAACCCAAATAAATTAAATATATTTTTTCAAATTCACACTTAGACATCTTCAAATACAATTTCTCCTTTCTCAATGCATCCAAAACTTTTTAAATCTGAACAACATGTTCATTCCATGATTTACTGAAAATCATAATATCATCTAAGTATACTATTACAAATTCATCATTGAATGGAATAAAAATATCATTCATCACACGCATGAATGTATCCAGTGCATTTCACAATGCAAAAGGCATAACAAGCCATTCAACTAAACTTTGTTTCATTTTAAAATCATTTTCCCAAATATCACCTTCATCGATCTTAAACTCGTGATAACCACTTCTTAATTATAACTTAGTTAAATAAACAAAATTTGTCAACTGATCCACTAAATCATCAATCTGAGGAAGAGGGTAATGATTTTTCACCGTGATTTTATTCAGATCCTGATAATAAATAAACATTCTCATATCCCATCTTTCTTATGAACCAATATGATAGGAGAAACACATGGAGATGATATTGGATGGATGAATAATTTTTCCAATAATTCAATAACTTCTTCTTGATCTCCTCATTTTAAACTATGGATAATCTATACTCTGCGACCAATATTAGGGATAGGTACATTCTACAACAACTGAATCACATGTTGTACTCCTCTTTTAAGCGGAAGGCATTGTGGATACTTGAAACACATCATCATATTTTGAAACAAGTTTAATTAAATTATAACGATGTTTAGGATCATAATATTCAAAATCTATGTCATGATCTTTTAGATTTTTTTACGTAGATTTTATCACCATGAGCACAAAATTATTGCTTGAATTTACAATACTTTTCATCTTCCCTGCAGTAAACAAAGAAAGACTTGTTTTCACCGATGAGCTCTAATAATGTATTCAACCCCATATTTAACAAGCAAGTACTTATTATATTCCCTATAGAAGACAACTTTATGATCATAAAGATAAGGACTTCCCAAGACAACACCAAAAATTTCAAAAGGTACAACATCCTAATCAACATCATCTACAAACTTTTCTATAATAGGAAATCTAAACCTAAAATTTATTATTACTTGTAACTTTGCATTATCAAAAACCCAACCGAAAGGATAAGGCGCCACAATTTCTTTAAAACCTTTTCGAAATAAGATTGGCCTTAGATCCAATATCAAAGAGATTTTAAATTTTTTTATGTTTAGAAATAAATCTAAGGTGGAAAAACTCATTCATTTTAATCTCATCATCCATAGACTATTTTTTAGAAGAAGATGCAACATTAGATGAAATAGTGCTAAGAGGAGAGGAAGAAATATAACCTTTTAGACCTATAGTTGTGATCTTGGTGTAATCACCAAAGTTAGATCCAAGATTTTGTACCACATTATTAGTTTTGTTTATTTCTGTTTTTATTACTCATCCCACTTATTTACCTTAGCTCATGTTCACCTAGGTACTTTATTTACCTTTATTGTAATTATCCTCACCCACTTATGTTTGTGGATATTTCTTTTATCTTATTTCGATATTAGGAGATATTATCTAATTGTTAGGTATATTTCTTTCCTTGATCTATGGTATTGACTAGATCCTTGATGTCTAGTTCTCTCCTAAATCTATGGTCTTGATTAGTTCTTTAATGACTAGTTATTTCCTTGATTTATGGCTTGATCTACGACCTTGACTGGTTCTTAGATTGTTATTTCTTACCTATTTAAGCAAGGTTCATTCTCATTGTATTGCATTGAGTTCCATAACAATATATGATATTGCTACTCAATTGTTTGCAAAGGTTTTATGTAAAGCTATTCTAGTAAATTGCTTTCATCTTATTGATCGTGGTGTTTGATTAGCATCTATGTTCTTGGCTTGGTATGATCTAGTTATCGTTCCTTTCATGGTATCAAAGCAGGAGATTGCTATTGACATCCGTCTGTAATTTTTATTTTGCAAATAAATTATTTATGTATTCATATATTTGGGATTTGGTCGTATTTTGTTGCTGCGTGCATTTTTATGCAAAACAGAGGCTTCCATTGGATCTGGAAGGCGTGAAAACCCTAACATCAACTATAAAGTCAACCAATTCTGGAGGTAGTAGATTTTTGTGGTTTTTTATTTTTGTAGAGAAGCACACAGGGGTGCCTCAGTATTCAAGCCAAGAAATGAAAAAACATGATTTTATTTAGTTGGGTTTGTTGGATTTTTGGAGAACTATATTAGGTTCCTTTTTTGCCAAGGATCCCTGGATGATGTGCACTTTTTTTGCTATTTTAGGAAAATCCGCATGGTAGCTATTTTCGGTAGTAAAGGTCATTGCCTACATAGTCCAGAAATAGTAATTTTTACCTAAAGAGGCAGTTGGATGTGACCTTCTCGAAAACATGTGACACACCCCATAATAGCAAGTTGTGCAAACACCCACTAAAATCCTTATCCCTTGGTCATATGTGGGCTTAAAGATTGTGATTCCTACTAGTAAGTGCTTAACTTCAGCCCCCTTGAATTTTATTTATGTGGTAAAGGAAACAACAATTTATTTTGTTTTAGTGGTAACTAAAATAAATAACAAAGAAAAATATTAAAAATCTTGTAACTTTTGATCAGTAACTCGGTTTTGAGTGCCATTTTTTGCAAAAGTGCTTGTTTTTTTGTGCTCTTTCCATTGGAAATATTTATTTTGAGACTTGCACTATAATTATAAAGTGCCAAATATGGAGGAGTGTTGTAATCAATTGTGGATGCAATTTTTGTTCTCTAAAGTGTGTGGACTTCAAGAGGATATTGTAAAATTTGTGGAAGAAAATAGATCACTCAAGAAGTGAAATTCTCTTCTACAATCACTCATTCACGATAAGGATACAATAATACACTCCCTGCAGAACAAACTTGCTAGCCTACAACATCACCATCATATTGTGGACAACCACAACCATGCTCCTAGTCCACTTGCAGCTATTGCTCCTGAACCCACTAACATTGATCTATCAGTCTTTGAGTTTGTTCCTACTCTTGATGCTCATACACCTATGAAGCTTGTTACTACATGCTCTTCCACATCTGTGCCTATTACAATACCACATGTTGTGTATCCTATTTCTACTCAACTGCATGGATTTTTTGAGAAGCATACTACTACATTCAGTTCTCGCATGCTCCATTCTATGGGTCTCACTAGTGGAGTCATTACAGAGACATTCACAGGGTATTGTTTCCTCTATTCCACATGTTAAGTGGAATTCTTGTCATGACATTAGTTTTCGAGCAGATACTTCATTGGGATCACACACTAACAGAGATCATTTTTTTGTTTGCTCGTCTCTTTCTAAGGATCTGAGCAACACACGAGTTCTACATCTTCACTTAGGCTTGAGAAACCTGAGATTTTAGTTGTCGAGACATGATCAACTCCGACACACATTCTAATGTTCTTTTGTATACACCCATTGTGCATTTTGCACCAAGTCATATCTGAGACATCTTCTTCATCCATCCGTGTTGATTTGGGGTGGATATCTGATCACTCATGGAGGTGACATAGGAATTCATTGAGAGGAATCTGCAGGAATGGCTCCTCCACCATTCGGTCTCTTACTCCATTTTCTATACCTTCTGCATTGTGATGCTTCTTGTTTTGAGAATTTTTATTTAACAAGTGTAGTGTATCTCTCTTGTTTGTTGAGAGATTTTGTATCTGTATTTTTGACACTTTTGACATGTTGACAGTCTCTCTTGTGGGGGAGCTATTCTGGTGGAGCCCAGTGTTAGTTTGTCAGTGTTTGAGTAGTTGTTTTGACAACTCATACATATTTATAGCGCCACTCCACCCATTCAACAATATGGGAGGGTGTGGTGCTGATCCTGCTTCTTCGGGTTTTGTGTCCTTGCCTTGTTACCTTGACTTTTCTTAGATCGTGACACTCTAGATTTTGTGTCCTTGCCTTGTTGCTTTGGTTATTGTTCTTGGATCGTGGCACACCTATTTGCAGCACTTGATCGAATTATGTTTGGTATTTTTTTACACTTTCGACATCACTCCGTTGATAATATCCTTGTATGGAGCTATTCTGGTGGAGCCGGTGTCGATTGTTTTTAAGTTTTGTGATCGAGTAGCAGATTCGTGCCATAGTACAAACCAAAAATTTTCGTGGATTGTACGATTTTTTTGAGCCAAGCTTCTTGGGATGCCTTGGAGCGGGTCTTTACTCTCTTTACTTTGTTGTTATTGGTTTTGGGTACCTTACGGTGTCCCTTTTTTCCTAGTTATTGTACATGAGTACCTCATCAAGCCTAGTTGTTGGGACTCATATTGTGGACATGCCACTTCTATTTTGGCCCCTAACTTCACTTGAGGGGGGGTGTTAGAGTAGGTATTTACCTTAGCTCATGTTCACCTAGGTACTTTATTTACCTTTATTGTATTTATCCTCACCCACTTATGTGTGTGGATATTTCTTTTATCTTATTTAGATATTAGGAGATATTATCTAGTTGTTAGGTATAGTTCTTTCATTGATCTATGGTATTGACTAGTTCTTTCCTTGATCTATGGTATTGACTAGATCCTTGATGTCTAGTTCTCTCCTAAATCTATGGTCTTGATTAGTTCTTTAATGACTAGTTATTTCCTTGATTTATGGCTTGATCTATGACCTTGATTGGTTCTTAGATTGTTATTCCTTACCTATTTAAGCAAAGCCCATTCTCATTGTATTGCATTGAGTTCCATAATAATATATGATATTGTTGCTCATTTGTTTACAAAGGTTTTATGTAAAGCTATTCTGGCAAATTGCTTTCATCTTATTGATCGTGGTGTTTGATTAGCATCTATGTTCTTGGATTGGTACAATCTGGTTATCATTCCTTTTATAGGTTTCATTTACGGATGTAACTTCATACACCTAGATTCATCATGAATTCATTTACAATGATTGTAAACATTTTTTCATATATTTTTTTAACATTAGAATTATTTTTACGCTTACCCTTTCCTTTACATTTTCTTTCAAACCTTTTACTTGGCCGTTAGATTGCTTTTCCTTGTGTTTTGAGGAGGAAGAGTCTTTGGTTATTTTCCCTCTTGCTTCCAAATGAGAAGCTTGTACACACACCTCATTAGGGTTAGTAAGATTAATCACGAGAATCATATGTCTTAAATATCTATGTAACACACCAATATACTTTAACAATTTTTATTATGATTGAAGAGAAATACCAAGAATAAGATCCCTTTGTCTAAACTCCTGTGTATATTCTTAAAAACTTTGTCCCTTAGTTTGTTATAATTTTTCCAATCCATCATAGCTTGTTGCATAGAACCCAAAGGATAATTTTTTTCTGTTAAAAGAGAGGTAAAATCATTCCAAGAGGAGACTATTTTACCTTTTCTTCCATTAATATTCCAAAGCTTACCCTCCCACAAGATGCGTGTAGTACCACCCATTCTAAGAGTAGAAAAATCGATTTTACCTTGTCCTAAACAATATTCTCAACCCCTGTAATATATTTCAATCTATTTGATCCAGTTATCTAGTTTTTCCACATTAATCTCCCCATTGTACATTGGAAATTCAAACATGATATCCAGTTTCAATGAAGGAAAAGAATCAAAATTTCTTTTATAATCCTTTATTTTGGAAGAACCGGATCCAGATGGAGTAAATGGACCTTCTTCTTTTTGTTTTTAGAGCCACTTCTTTCTCTATTTATGTTATACGATCTCGGTATAATTCTTCCACCATTTATTTCATTTCCATGAAGGATTTACAAAATTATTTTTCTTTAGCTATAGTTGGGATTCATGGACGTCTTGATCCAATATCAAATTAAATGTTGTTAATTCTCCTTCATCATTTTTAGAATAGGACCTTATCAAAATTTAACACAAAAGCAATCTAAACAACTATTAAACCGATCATATACCAAATATGATACCAACATGATCCATTATAGTGAGCAAATTATAAACAATCACTAATTTTTTTATAAAATGATTAAACGAATAAAATATTTAGCACTATACATTTTATCTATAAAAACCTACGTATTCAGTTACATATAAATTTTTGATGTATAAAAAATATGTGCAAAATCAACCTAAGTCTGCTTTGGAATTTTTCATTAATTGCACTCCTAGCTCTCACAATGAGAAAAACTATATCATAGGCCTAACAGCATTTCTATCCAAATACCAAATGACTTGAATTTATAGTGCGATAACTCCGTATGGTGTAACGCTTTGGGATATGTTTCGAATACGGTGGTCCAAGTTTTCGACCCCCTTGCCCACCACCTATTTTTTGTTTTTTTTGCTATTACGGGTTTTATCCCATACACTTTGCGTGATGGGTGGCATCGGATTTTCTATTCCCCTATGGGAAAGAGGTAAGTCATTCTTAAATACCGTTTTTATTAAATGATATGTGGCCCACCTGATTTGTCATGGATCCTACGTTAGGATAGGTATGTAATGGTCACTTTATTCATGTGGTCGACAATTAACTTGGTGGCGCAATGGTGGGATAAGGTGGAACCATGGATGTGAGGAAGATAGTGGTTACATGGACAATGTGAGGTGTGGGGGTAAATTATATAGGTGGGAAGGTCGACTCGGTTGGTCGTGTCAACTCAGCTTGCTGAGTCAAGATTTCCACCGAGTTACCCAATGTAGTATATAAAAAGGAAATACAATTTCCCACATATAGTGAGTTAAAAATATAATAATAATTATATGGAGCAGCCCAAAAGGTGAATATTGGAGGCTAAGGAACCCCTCCATAATCAAGTGTGTTGAACTCGACTAATTGCCCCGACAACTAAATAATGGGGTCCTTTTTCCTCAACCAATTGTCAAAGACTGGAGCTCCAAAATAATATATTTTTCTCTATTTATTCTCGCATATGTGCCCTTTTACACATTCTTCATACCGTAGATAAGCTCTTTAAAAACTCTATGTAAAACATCCGATTGTGTTAGATTAGAAAGATCATATATAACAATTTCTCAATGCGAATCCTTTGGATCGGATGTTAAAGGCCATGTGTAATCAACAATTAAGAGTAACAACAATACCAATAGCCACAACCATAACCCATATGAATGTGATGCTCCACATTCACACAATTATTCACTAGGTCACACTCCCGGAACATCAAACAATAATGAAGATCATCACTTTGCAAATACCTTAATTTGGTTATTAGGAGTGTAAAAACTCACTCAAACTTCAATGTAGGGCTCTCAAATGGATTGAAGAGTTATAGTAGTAATATAGAGCTACTAGAGAATCATGGTATACTGAGAGAGATTTAGTACGGTGTAGATATAGAAAACCGCTCAATGGTAATGCATTAATCAATTTTAGGTTCGGGAGTTTGTGTGGTGGAATTGATTTGGGTGTTAACAAGGAAATGTTTAGTGGAAAGTTTTGTAATTTTATGAATATTAGGGATTTTGGAATTGGAAATGGTGAATTTTCAGCGATCGATTCTACTACTTTTCCTAAAATTTCCATTACAAGTCATTTGTATGGGTCAGTTCACCTATGATTTATATGTAAAAAGATCTTATATATGTATTTATCCAACATTTCTAATCAAAATGTGCAAATATTCTCGAGGTATAATACATAGCACTGGGGGTTGCGAGGAGATTTATTATAGTCATCAATAAAGAGTGATTGTCTATCGACTTGGGTTGGACGGTCGTCCATTTCTTATCATCTAACCTAGGTTGGACAACAGCCAATAGACGGTCGTCGATCCTAGGTTGGATGGTTGTCCATTACCTTACGTACAACCTAGGTTAGACGACAGACTAATGGCGGGATGTCTAACTTAGGTTGGATGACCGTCCATTTTCTATTATACAACATGGGTTGGATGACGAGAAATGGATGGCCATCTATCTAACAAGGTTGGACGACCGTCCATCGTCTTCCATACTGACCAAGGTTGGACGACCATCAACCCAAGTTATACGGTAGAGAATGGACGACCATCTAACCTAGGTTGGATGGCGTTCATTTCTGTCATACAACACAGGTTTTATGGAAGCCGATGGACAACTATCTAACAACCTTTACAACTATGCAAAATTTAATAAAAATCTTCCCTTCCAAATCGCCTTTTCAATTCCTCATCGATTTTGGAGATTCGCGCCCATTATAAACTAATTTTTCAGGCGGGGTCTTAAAATGAACCGTGGGTGTTAATTTTCACCCAATCCTATGTAGTTAAGGATGAGAACTCCCGATTCCAAAACTCTGTAAAGCTTAATGATGAACACGTAGAAGAGCTACATATATTTGTTTGTAGTTCTAGTTGTTCTCTTGTGTTTGAAAGAGGTTTGTAATTATAGGGTGGAAGTGATTTTGGTATGGGAGACTTATTTCACATAGAATTTGACAATAAAAAAGAAGAATTGAATACAAGAACTATTTCATATGAACAAAAAAGGAACCACATGTTCTTTTCTTGCTTTTACTTTTTTCGAAAAAACGTTAAGTAGTTATATGCGTCTTTCTAATGCGAGAGCATAACTTGTGAAGGCTACAAATTTTGATCCATTGTTGGATCATCTTGAATTTTTCAAGGGTGGTATATATTTATTAGTATTATGTTGTGGCTAAAGTTTAATGAAAGGTTGTGTCATTTTGGCATATTTTCGGAGTCGGAATCCTTCATCTAGTTGTCTAAAATTGGCTATGAATTTTTTTATTTGACTAGGACTTAGAGTTTTAATAAATTTTTCCACGATTTTAGAATAAGACCAAATTTTATGTGAGCCTTAATTTTTGGACCACAAAATTTAGGGCCCATCAGAGGTGTTTTACTAGTAGGAAATTTTTGGCATTTTAGGGTTTTAAGACCTAATTTGAAATAAAAGGAAGATTGTAATGATGTAAAATATTAGTCTGGATTCTAGAATGAGAAAAAGATATTTCAAGCTTACGGTTTCATTATATTTTAATTATTTGTGTTTTAGAGGTATATTATCCTATTGCAGTTAGAACAACATCAATTGGTATGAGAGTAGGATTTTTATCTTGCAAGAATAGTTAATGTCATATATATTACATTTGTTTGTGTAATTTATTTCCTCTATTTTATATAAGCATGGATAGATTCAGAAGGGAAGGTTATGCCCAAATGAATAGGCATATGAAATATCTACGAGAGACAATTTGTTGAGCTAATGAATAAGTTCCCCACCTTAAAAGGAAACATGGAATTGGGGATGCAAACCCAGATTATAACGCCTTGATTTTTGTAAGTTATCATGGTAATTACTTTTCATGATGTTGAATTGCAAAAATGAAGATAAATATGTTAAGATATATCTTTGATCTTATAAGGGATGTGTTGCTAATCTGACCCTTGTTTGTCATAATTTGTATACTTGGGACAGAAGTTATTATTGCTTGTATGATTGCTAATGAGACAATAGACTTGTCGTATGCTTGATGAACTCTTTTCACTAATTTAAAGCACACCTTGAATCAATTCCATTGATCCAAGGTATGTTGTGGCCTTCTTGTGATCGCTTTGTCGATTTACTTCTAAACCAGACTGAAGGTTGATATAAATGTTATAGCACCTGATTTCAGGGATGAATATCTGGTACATAGATGCCAATGAAAAAGGTTTGATTCTCGAACCACACACCGTTGTAACGCTAGACAACGTAAGACGATAAGGGCCTGGATGCGAGGGGCACATGTATGTGGAACATAGGACGAAATGTCCTGCATTGTGTTGAATACAACTGTCAGGCGGAAAGACTTGATTGGAAACTAATTAATTAAATATTAGGGGATTAAACCCTAACCTACCCCTAAGTTTTATCCTATACCCTAACTACTACCCTATATGGATTTTAAACTTCATAAGGATGAAAATAGATGTAAATTCTATTAACCTATGAACTAGGTGAATAACCTAGATATGGACTATTAAAAATCCTAAACTATTCCTAACCTATGGAAGGGGACGTATGGACCCATGTGGATGGAAAGGATAAGGAGGGAAGGTTAGAAATTTAATGGGACAGTAAATGAAGTCCTTACATGTGCAGCGCCAAGTTTGGCGGGAACATGGAAAAGTTGGAGGCATCCAACTAGCTATGAAGCTAAACTATGATTACATGCAAAAATTTGAAATTGGAAACTCGCCAACTTGAGTCAGCGGTGGCGTGAGGAATAAGGAAAAATGAAATGCATTCAATGCATTCAATGACATTGGTCTTAGCGACCAGCTCGCCTTGGAAAGAGGATAGAGGAAAAAGGAAATTTGTTTGTTATTGTGTGCAATCGGATTTTAGTTGCTCTGCATTTTGTTCTTCCATGGTTCTATTGAACCTGCTGTATTTTGGTTATTGTTTCTGTAATTTGGATTAAAAAAGGCTATTCTTGAGCTTGTGGAAGTTAGTGACTGTTTGGAAAGCCTGGTTGAGGATTTTGTGGAGAGAAACAACTCAGTGGGCACGATTTTCTTGAACCACAAAAAAATACGGGCATGTTAAGCCCTTCTCCTTAAACCGCTTGCTTTTGTTTAATCGTCTCATTAAAACAACCCCGATCTTATGATGGGGGTTTTGGTTATTCGATTTGTTTGTTATGTTGAAATGATTTTGGGTTGAGTCGTTTTCTTTTTTTGTATGCGACTTAAGCACTCTCTGCATAATTATTGAGTTGAATATACCGCCCATGTTGTGTGGATTCGTTTCGACAGTAATTGGGATTCGTTCTTTATTTTATGAGTTTTTTCTTATGAATACTTTAGCTGTGCGTGTATCAATTCTGAGTTCTACGCATCCTTGTGAAAATAGGAGGATGAGATGATTTTTCTATATGTATGGTTGAACAGTCATTATATGGGTGAATACGACTTGGGTATTCTTGTGTGTTTTGAAGAAAATGAGTGTTTTTCTTACTAAAACTATTAATGAACTAAGTTTTCTCTTTTGCTGTTGGAAATCTGAAGCTAATGGTAAGTGGATTTTATTGTGTATTATGGATTCGGTCTTATGTACACAATGCGATAAGGAGATTGTTTTTTACGAATGTCGACGTGAGCAGTTTTTGAAGAACCGTGAGAATGATAGATGGAACTATTGGGTGAGTTATTTTCTCTGAGGGTATACAGCGCATAGAATATAAATTCTTGGAACAGTGGGCTTGTTTCATCGTTTTACTCTCACTTCCTTTTAAAACGATTAAAAGCATCCGTGTTTGGTTGAAATCCATGAAAGATTTTGTTTAAAAGAATTATTTCTTGATTCTGGAACTGAGTATCTGGATATTTACCAGATAGATTAGAGTTTACTATTTCAGTCTTCTTTGGATTGGATGATGAATTATTTGCATAAATATATGAATGTATACCTATACGAACTGCCCTTTAGACTTCTTGTTGTTTCATCAAGGCTAAACTGAAGTGGAATTCTTACTTTGAATGTTTGGAAAATGATTCTTTTTACTATTATGAGGAAGCTCATAATTTCGTAGCTAGCTGTACATTCTTGTTGTTCAGGTCTAGCTGAAATGTTGGTTTTGATGAAACGATTGCTGATAAAACTAGATGTGCATTCTTGCTTGTCTATATCTAGACGTGAATGTCTGAGAGTGAAATGTTTAAAAGGAAATGATTGTGTTTAGAGGTTCTTTTGGTACTAATGCTTACGGACCAGTTGCAATGAATTCTGGTCAACTTTTTGGAAAGGTAATAGTAGTTTTTGAATACTGAAATATACTATTCTGAATGAATTATACTATTGGAATATGTCTGTTCTAAATAATGGGTATTTGGATAGACAGTGAGAAGAGGTGATATGATCTTTCTCCCTTTTATTCGATTATTGATTTTTGTTTATTTCTCTTTGGACTGTTATCATTGATTGATATCACATTTGGATTAAAATTTCGATGCAGTTTATGAGGAAAGGAAAGAGAGTGTGAATGGATAATTTGAATTAATGATCATTTTTCTCTCATACAGTTGGAAATCTATAATTGTTATGGAACAATTTTTTTGCTTGGATTAGGCATTTGCATTTAATTGTTGTTTGCTTTTCTCTTCAGCGTTTGATTGCTTGAAATCAGATGAGTTATATGAAAGAAGGGACAATAATTCGGTTTAGATTTTAGTTAAGATCTATCTTTTGAATTTACAACTATTGTAAGGGAATGGAAATTACAACATTTATATTGGAACAACAGTATGCATGATTATGTTTTAGTTCTTACAGATGTTAATTTTGGAACTATTTAAAGGAAATTACTTCTTGTAGTAATTATTGGGAAAAAGGGGCAGTAATCCTATCTTTTCTGTTTGGGAGGGTAATTAGATGATTGAGTTGTTATGCTGTTCATTCTTATCGGTACTTAATTCTTGGATGATGTTTATTTTAACGTTTCATAAAAGCAGGGTTCTTTTATTGAGACAGTTAATTAAAAGCACCTCATTTTAATGACAAGTGCTTAATATGCTCGATTGATGAACCGACCCGCAAGTAATTTTGTAGATGGAACTTGAGTATAAATGAAGACATGGTTGTTTTTTGATACTTCTTTTGATTAACTGAAGATGGATTGTATTGATAGCTATTACTCCTCTACGAGGAAATGAGAAAGGAAGAAATTACATTCTTCTATCTTTATGAGTTGTAATGTTGTTTGATATAAACAAAGTCCAGTCGTTTGGACTGGAAAATGTATAGATTGTAAAACGATGGATGAATACAAGGAAAAGTGTGATATTTTTAATGACTGTATTAGTTTGATATTGTTGAATAATTTTGAGAATATAACATTATTCCTTGATTTGGAATTATTCAAATGTTAATGGATGGATTTAAAAGGAAATAACATCTATTCTTTACGTGAATGCAACTTTTACGTTGGAATGTGCAATTAGTTCATACTTGGGTTAAGATAAATTTTAAATCGACATTAAAAATGATTTAGGTAAACATGATATCTTAATTGAAAGTTATTCGGGATTAGCTTGAAAGCTAAAGAATATCAAATAACTTAGGAGCAGTGAACTTTGTATTCGGACTCAGTTAATAGCCTCGAATGTTTAAATTAGAAAATATAGATATGGGAAAACATATCTATTGTTATGAACCTTAAGCGAAGTAAGGTTAAGGAGAATAAATGAATAAATTCATTTGGAATTAGACCTTGTTTAAATGTTGTCTAATAAGATGGAATTCTGATTTTTTTACAGTTTTGGAAAAACTTGATTAAGTTTAATAGGGTAAACTTATTACGATATACTGTGATGGGTGATTAGTCCGAAGATTAAAGAAAGGGACCAACAAGAGAATATGCAACCCTTCGGTATGAAGGAGGAGATGTATATTAAGATAGAAGACAATTTAAGTCTCTCTTAGCTACATATAACTGTAATGAGAATGAGGTTAAAGGATCAGCATGGCTGCTGAAAGTTGATCTTAAATATTAAGATTATAATCAAATCACACTCGAGATGGATATGTACTATTGATGAGAGGATTCCGTAGGACATTGGCATACGCCAGCTACAATATGGTGTCTTCATGAAGGCGGGGCCTTCATGATGACACAATGTTATAGCTGACATATTACAATGCCCTCCCGAATCAAATCATCAAGTTTACATAAGCTGGATACTAAGTTCTTAGATGGGGATAGGAATGTGATCACGTATACGGAGTGTCTCGGGAGGACTTAAGGTAACAAGACACACGAGAGTTGTCAGGGGCGACACCGTATGTCTGCGTACCTTTAGTTACCATGAGTAACTTCCTATACTCGTTCATATTGCTAGTTAGGGTTAGAGCTTGACCTTAAACGGGAGGACTGGCAGAGACCAGGAAAGACCATTCTAGATAACAGACGAAGTGAGGTGAAGGACGTATTCCAATGATGTGTATCACATCTAGGAATATGATCATGCAAAGCATGTGAAAATCTTTGGCCAAAGTATCATGCAAGTCTTTGGTTGTGTTGTCCTAATCACCTAGTTTAAGATGCAGGATGTCAGATGAATATCAGTAACATATATTCATATAGGCTTCTTAATGGATCACTTCGAAAACCGGAAATGGTAACAGAACCCGGTATATTTATTATACAATGCATGGATTAACATTAAGGATCGGTAAGTCGCCGAGTCATGAAATGAGAGATCGCTAAAACTCCGAGCCATAAAATGGGAGATTGGTAGTTCTTCGAGTCATTTACAGCAGCATATGGTATACATTATATGATTGAATGACACCGAATGTGTGTTCTATATTGCAAATATGTGAACAGAGAACATTGGTTTTAAAAAGAAATTTTCGATCCAAATTGCATTAATTGGACAGAGAACAATTATTAAAACTTGAACATGTGTTTGAATTATATAATTCATAACGAGAGAATGTTGTATTAAAAAAAAAAAAAAATTCCCTTGTTCTAGTATCTTAAAATGGGGATGTTACGAGATAGTGATACTATAGAAGTACCTACATTAATGAATGAAGGAGGAAATGAATAATAAACTAAAAGAGATGAAGATATCTTAAATGAGATACCATTTAAGGAGATATTGATCCAAGCTTTGGAGGAAATAATGATGGCATCAAGATTAATGTTCTAGATTATGGTGGACGGTTAGGATCGGAGGAGTTGATTGACTTGTTGGATCATATGGAATAATTATTTGGGTGGAAAAACATTTTAGAAGAGAAAAATGTTAATTTTTCATGCACCAAGTTTGTCGGACATGCATTGATTTGGTGGGATCACTGCAAAATGAAAGAAAAAGGAAAAGAAAGGGAAAGATCTAAAACTAGAATAAAATGGTGAAGAAGTTGAATTAAAATTTTAGTCTTGTAGATTATGCTCAGACACAATTTTTAAGGTTTCAACACCTAAGACATAAGAATCTCATAATTTAAGAGTATACGAAAGAATATCGCAAGTTGTCAATTTCGGTGGAATAGGGAGAATTTGAAGAATAGATGGCTCTGAGGTGTGTAAATGGGTTGATTTATACCATACAAGATGAACCGAGTATTCTTGATTCATAGCTTTGAATGATTCTTATCAACTCACATTAAAAGTAGAAGAAAATAACAAGAGGAATCATTTTAGAAGAGGTTTGATGAGAGGGCCGTCATCATCTCCAATAAGAGGTAAATGTAGATTTGATCCTATAAAAGTTGAATCTTTGTAATGAGAAGGGCATTAAGAATTTAGTAAAATCCATGGTAACTACCAAAGAGGTAGGGGTTGGAATATACCCCAAAGGTAGTATAGATATTACCGATGTGGTTAAGAAGGGCATAGAGATTTTAGTTTTCACACTATCCTACATAAGATATATGTTAACAAGAAAAACCACGAGTAAACCTAGTTAAAGGTGAAGAGGAAGAAGAAATTGATGTTTTGAGACTTGGGTGAAACCCTCATGATAAGGAGGAAAATTATTGTCGCAAGGAAGGAGAAAGAACAAGATGGTGTTTGTGGTGATTCTTGGCTTTAGAAAAATATCTTTTGAACAAGATGTACATATGGAGGAATGGTATATAAAATTATTATTGATGGTGGTAGTTGTGAAAATGTGGTCTCAATTGTGATGTTTTATAAAGTTAGTGGGAAATGTTAGAAGAACCTATATCCCTATCGTATATCACGGTTCAAGAAAGGGAGCGAAGTAACCATAGATAGGATATGCCTTATAAGGTTTTCAATTGGGAATACCTATATGGATAAAGTTTTGTGTAATGTTTTCCTAATGGATGCATGTCATATATTATTGGGGATGCCTTGGAAATATGACATAAAGGTTACACATGATGGAGGAAAATATATATACCTTTAGGAAGGATTGTTTAACTATGCTCCTTTTACCCTTCAAGGAAGAAGAAAAGAGTGAGGGCTTGTTAGATACGTAAGAGTTTGTTATGGAAATGGAAGAAGTTGGTGGTGTTATACACTAATGTCAAAGAAGGTGGAAATAGAGGAATTTAATATACACACCTTTGCAAAGTAATAAATGTACTTAAATAGTATAAGGATTTCATACCGGATGAGCTACGGATGGGTTACCCTCGAAGAGGTATATACAACATAATAATTATTTGATCCCAGGATTGTCTCTTCTAAATAAGGAAGCCTACCAAAGAATCCCGACATAGAGTGAGGAGTTTAATATGCAAGTGACAGATCTAATACTGAGAAAGGGTTAGGGAGAGAAATCATGAGTCTATGTGCAACACTAGTGCTATTGAGTCCCAAAAATATGGAGTCTAGACAATATGTGTGAACAATAGGGCCATAAATAAAATCACATTTATATGTTGATTCCTAATCCCAAGATTGGATGATATGTTGGACGTGCTTAGCGAGATTATGATATGTTAACAAGGTTGACCTTGAGAGTGGGTACTAGTAGATCCTAATCTATGAAGGGGGTGAATGGAAAATATGTTTCAAAAATAATATGGATTATGCGAGTGGATGGTGATGTAATTTGTGTTATCTAATGTACCCATTACATTCATGAGGTTGATGAATAGAGTACTCCAAAGGTACAATGGTAAGTTTTTTGTTGTATATTTTTATGATATTCTAATATCCATTAAGAAAGTGGATGAACACTTGTTACTATTGACAATTTCTACACTTGTGCGAAATGGGAAAATCAAAAATTTGTTACGATGGATAGCATTGGTGAAGTATACCTAAGATAGGGGAGTTCTTTTCAATTTATGTCGCATTCTTGCTGATTTATTTAAAAGATTACATGAAATCTGTAGCTATGTGTGCTGTTACAAAATATAATAGATCACATAGTCTGCAATTTCATGACTATCCTCAAGAAAAGAACATAGGCCCCGAAGGATAGCTGTGTTGTCTTGATGAGGAAATCCAATTACATAATAGGTGAAGTGTAAAGTTTTGGAACAAAAACATAAGTGCAGATTGTAGAAACCAGAGTTCATTATTGGATGTTACAGGTTTTCTAAATTCTTTCCTTCATGATTAAGACATTCAATTATATTACTGAGTTGTTTAGTTCATCATACAATCCATATACAGAAAGCTGAAATGCAGAAATAAATATACAACTAATTTACAACATTCAATGTTTTATTCATAAGGATTTTTTCAAATGTTTCGCACACAAGCTGTGGGATGTAACTGAAAAGTAAAGTACAGCAATTGAAATAAAAGGTACACATGCATGAAAGAGAAAGTAAAGGAGTATGAGTGAACCCATAATTTCCTTGGGGGTTTCTTTCTTCGATTAAAACATCTCCATTTCTAGCTTTTTCTTCATCTCCATTGTAGAAGCCACTATACCTAAAAAGAAGAAAAGGATAACTATCAGTTACGAGCTCAAGGATCAATTCATATTCCTAGACTGTCCTAATTCATGCATATGAATCTCTAATAACAAGAGATATATTCTACTTGAAGATAAAACTGCATACATGCTTTATTCACTCAAAAATAAGAAAGAGAAAAGAAGAGAAGAACATGGACATAAGAGAGGCCAAAAATCCTAAGTATTTTCTAACTATTTTCTTAAGTGTGCAAGTACATGTTGCAACTAAGAAGAAATTGATAAGTCATAAGTACATGCTAGAAAGAAGGAAGAATGTAACTCAAAGTTTTAGTAACTATTCTGAAGTGGAAGAAGTTACAGTATAGAAGAGAGACTAGAAGATAGAAATACATGTTTTAGTTTGCAACTAAAGAGGAAGAATAAAATTTCAAGAAGCTGAAGTTAACTGGAAAGAAAGTATTACAACTGAAACACAATGAAATAGAATATTTTGGGAAAATTTTGACAGGGCTTCACCATGTAAAATGGACATTTACAAATTTTCATCATGTTGTTTTCAACTATTACATGTTTTAAAAGGATTATGTAAATCAAGAAAGTGATACAGAAAAGCAAAAAAATCATGCCATGATCAAGATAATAGTTATCATGTTTCATTTTCCAACTACAAATCAGCTTCACTAGAAAAGTGTTACATTCTATATTCTGAATCAGAAAAATACAACTACTACAGCTAAAAAGGGAAGGAAGAGAAATTTTGGAAAAATTTTGCAGGGCTTCACCATGTAAAATCAACATTTCATGTTTTACAAGCAATGCCAGAAATACTACTATCAAGGAAATAAAGTATCTAAGTAAAAGAAATAAGTTACTGTATTTCAACAAAGCATCTGAATCAAGGCTTATGCCTAAAAATGGTGTTACAACAGATAAAGAATTGTTTACAACTTCCAGAAAGCCACTTACAAGATACAAAACATCTTAAGTTCTTTTCAGTTACAAAATCAACTTCAGAATCAAAGAATGCAACTACAGCTACTACAAGTGATGACTAAGGAAGTATGCAACTGTAATATCATGAAATTACTAGCAGAATTCACATTTCAAATGAATAATCCTTACATGTAACCAATACTACTTGCAAAGTACAGTCACATATGTCTGCATAACAAGAACAAAATACATCTCTAGAAAGGAAAAATTCTCAACAGTGGATAAAGTTTTTAGAAAACATTCAAGGCTCATCAAGTTCAAAGATGGTGTTTTCATAATAAGTAGTGCAATAAGTTGAGGCAATCATCAAAGCAAAACCATTGTTCTAGTTCTGAAGGACAAGGAAAAGGAATGATGGAATTATTTTGGAAATGAGATTTTGGTATCTCAACAGAGCTCTAGAATAGAGGGATTACAAAATAGAAAAATCAAAAGATCCATATTTACTCATCTTAGAGTACTAGTTTTCAGTTTAACATTTAAATAAACACAACTTACAAATCTCAAATACAAAAGGCATGCTATAACTATCATCGTTTCAGGAGAACAATCAAAGGAAGAATGAATTATCAGTGTCTTGAGCCAAAGGGGAAACACCAAGTAACCTTACGAAGCCCGGATAATCAATGTTCGGTAAGAGTATTAGAGAGATCACAAAAAAAAATAAACTCAATCACATTAACCCTTCTACGGGAAGGACAAAAAAGAACCGGATATCATCTATGGTGTAGTTAGACACCCATCTAGGGTTGATAGGTTACATATTGAGACATACATTGCAACTCAATGATAAGAAAATTTTTAGCCAGAATATATTCAAGAAATAAACAAACCCAGTTTAGGTGTAACATTATCAGCAAGATCCATTCATAGAAACAAGTCAAGCTTTCATAGTACAAAAGCCACCAATATTGTAAAAGTTACAGTATGAGAAACAATTGGAGTACAAGAAACTCATTCAAAGGAGAAAATAAATGGAGATAGAATCCTTAGATTAAACTCAAGAGCTTTAATAAATTTCACCAAGGTTTATAGAAAACAGAGATGATGATTTAAAACAACATATCAGAATCTCAAAATTGAGCAAGAGAAAAGTATAAATCCTAGTTTTAATCGCAGACCCATTAATGGGTACCGAGTCAGAGAAAGAAGTAAAAACTTACTAGTTAAATCGAAGTGGAGAAAACCCTTGAGATATCATCGAGCTCAAAACTAAAAAGGACCAAACCTAGAATGAGTTCAACTCAAAAATGACCAAAGTCATCCAAGAGATCACACAAAGAAATGCAAAAGAAAATGGGTATCAATTTTGAAGTCGAAGTGGTAAGGAAAAATAATTACGAAACTTAGGATCAAAACTTACTGAATTCATCAGCGGTGATGCAAGACCAAATAGATACGAGCTCCAAGAGAATGACCATGGCAGCCAATAGACCGTAGAGATCCCAAGAAAAGAAAATTTTAGCTTCGAGAGTTCGAGAAATGACACAAGTAAAGAAAATGCAAGTGCACGAGTTTCCATAACATCGCAGGCCCCATGATAATGCAAAATGAGTTTCAAGAGATTGAAATGGAATCTGTGTCAAAGAATCCTCACATAGAGATCCCAAAAATAGAGAAGAATCGAGATTGGAAAACTCACGAAGGAGGCCAATGCAAAGCGAACCCCATAAATGCAGAGCCAATCTTCGTGGTTCAACAATGGCGGCCATTAAAAAACCATAGATTTCAAAATATATAGAGGACACTAATGGTTCAAAAGACCAAATAATAGACTGGGAAAAGCTTCAAAAAATGGCGTAAAAAAAAAAATTGCCAGGGCTTCACCCGCATAGTGAAAATCCAAATGAAATAGTCATTATGGTCAAGCCTCACTTTACCATGTAAACTCGAGAGGTGAGTTAACCTAACATACCAAGAGTCAATAATCAAGGGTTCGATATCAAAAGGATGAAGATCTAAGGCCGAGGATCAAGCTCCAAGATCAAAGAAAGTAACCACGGCGGTTGCCACCAAACACATTTAATGCAGAGGTTAAACCCTTACTCACGATAAAGATCGGCAATGACATCATGCATCAAGGACAAAAATCAACGACCCAAGATTAATCATTGTTATCAAAGCAACTCAACCTGAGTTATACGAACCATCGAAAATGCATGTGGAGGGGTGAGTCATCATGCAAAAGGGGCTAGCCCATGATTAAAACAAAATCATTACTTTCAAATGTCAAAATATCAACCATAGTTCAAGCTCCAAAACATACCATGCCAACAAATTATGCCACAATGATCACCGAAAAGGTGAAATTGTAAATTATAGACTATCAAATATGTAAAGGCTGCAATGTATGACATGCATGTAATTATCAAAAGGGGACAGAGCTATAGCATGGTCATGTTTAATCAAAAGGTTGTAGACTATATAGTGTAGCCTATGTCAAATAATCAAAGGTGGCCGAGTATGGTGTGTTGACTTTTATTAAGTGACCCCATGTGTATCTAAAACCAAGATATTTCTTAAAGTCTAAAAGGTGGCCAAACCAAATGGATACCAATGATCAAATGCAAGGGTGGCCCCACATATGCTGCGCATTTAAGAAAAGAAAACATGTACACATGGAGGTGGTCCCCATCAAATGAGTGTGTGGATGGATATTTTGCAAAAATATTGCAAGTATTGCAATTGTTTTACTCACAAACAAGGGGTTGATTTTTTTCATGCTTCACAAAAAGACAAAACAGAGAAGGAGACAAGGTTGCATGCCCATGGAGAGAGACTTGCCTAGCAAGTAATCTTATTTTTGCAAAATTATTCACCCAGCTTTATTAAAATAGAATAGTCAACTTTAGTTGACTGAGATGTAATCAAAGGCTATTAATGCCTCTTGTACTAGTTTGTATTATTTTATCCCTTTATTTATTATTAAATAAAGGATAAAATTAGGATGCATGGGTGAGTACAACCTTAGTCTATTTTTAGGAAGGGTGGGAAAAAAATATTTTGCTATATATTGTGTGCCTTTGCAAGGCACACTGGGGGAGGAATTTTGATATAGGAGTACTGAAGCATTCTGCCATTTTTGCCTTCTGAGTGTGAAGTAATTTCTTGCCTTACCAATTATTTGCAGCTTGTGTATGTTTCTATTAGTCTTGTGAATGCAAATTCCTAACCAATCATCTTACCCTACTGCAATATCAGTACATTCTGCTTAATTTTTAATGTGCATGTTAACTTATTAATGTTGTTGTGATATTTTCCCTCAGTACCACCAAGTTTTCCCTTAAATAATCTGTAGAAAACTGTTGGCTCGTGCATCAAGAAATCCTTCCCATATCAATTGTGCATATACTCAGTCAAATCCCTCATATAAGTTTTGTGTATCACCTTAGTTTATTTATTTTATAGCTATTTCTTACCCTTACCCCTAGAGAATCAATTTAGGATACATCAAAAAGGAACCGGCCTTGATACCAGAGACTCACCTCAAAATAGGTATACCCACAGACCTAAGGTGTTTCCATTGTATCTACAAAAGAGAGAGAGAAATTTTGCAAGCTTAGAAAACTGCAACCATCTCTCTATAGGGTGCACTTTCGAGAGATAACTTTTTTTACATGCTGGTGGGACAACGAATCAGATCTACATGTAATTTCAGATTCACAAAGAGATTTATAATAGATCTACAACAGATTTATAACAGATCTACGAGAAGATTAGAAGTTAATTTTAGGAGAAAGTTGCATCAATTTATTCTAAATATTTTTATGATCTTTTGGCAACTCCGTAGAGCTGATTTCATACCAAGTATTGCAACATGTTACATGCCTAAAGTGACTACAAGATCATAGGTAAGAGGAATTCCTCCTGAGTTTGTTTCTTTACCTTTAAATTCTGCTAGAAGGAGAAGAGTCGGTAATACATTACCCTATAATAGACCTAGTTTTGATAACCCTCCTCCTGATATTCCTTCACCACGTATCAATTTTTCTATCAATATATGAGTTTTTCCAATGGACTTTCAACCACCTAGAAATTTTGTGCCCTTTACTAATGGCAATCCATTAGTAATTCCAGTTTACCATGATATTCTTAATGCTGCCATGAAAATTTTTCCATCATTCACCGATGAAAATCAAATTACACTTGCTGAACATATTAAAGATGTTGCAACCATATGTGCAGTTCATAATATCACTCATGAAGACGTAGCTTTAAGACTTTTAGCTACATCTTTTAAAGGGCAGCCTTTGTAATGGTATAGAAACCTAGAGATTTGGAGCATAAGAACTTGGGATAACATAGGTGAAAAATTGCTGAAATAGTTCCAAGATAATTCAAACCATTTATCCTCATCATAGAAAACTATCTAGTATTAAAATAGCCCCTCATGATTTCAATTCTAGTTTCAACATCCATTTTTCTAGGACTTGAGAAAGAATCCCAACAAGTGTTAAGCCTCAAGTTGATCACGCTTTCCTTTATTACCTCAGAGCTTTAAATAGTGATATTTCAACCATGATTCAATCTATGGGAGGTGATACTCTTCCGATGCCTATGACATTGCTATAAAAGCTTAAAACAACCTTATTCAAGCTGAAAAATTAGCACCAAGGCCTTTAATGCCATTTTTGGTAGATTTAGCCCCTATTCCATAGCCTATTACAATTGTAGAGCCTATTGTTGTAGCCCCATCTCCAAATATGTTTAAATCTTTGCAAACTATGGGAAATAAGCTGACGTCAATTGAAAACAAACTTGCATTGCCTAGCAGACCTTATCAAGCTCCTTATCAGCAAAATCAACAAAATAGGTAGCCTTACCAACAGAATCAAAATTATAGGTAGCCTTATCAGCAAAGACAATTTGATCCAAATGTTCCTAGTACATCTAATGCTTTAGTTCTAGTTAACATGGCTATAGAAGAGTGGTGCCAACCTTGCAACCAACCTCATCTAGTTGTTAATTTCCTGAATGTTTTTCTGAACTTGAATCTTGTTGCACAACCTCAATCTGAAGCATTGTTCATGCCTCAAATGGAGAGTGGGCAGCAAGAAAATCATGTTCAGAAAGCACCTGAACAAGAATTTGGTCAGCTTCAATGAGGAAGATTTCATTGCAGTTACCACTAGAGCTCAAGAAAAGGCTACTAAAAGTAAAAACAACAAAATAGATCATTTCTGCCCACACGGTCACGAGATAATTCAACATCTACAGCCCCAAAACTAGCTAATAGTCTTGTTTTCCCACAAATAAAAGTAAGTGTTTCAGCTGGTAAAGAGTAACAAAAACAACTACATCCCGATCCAAGAAGGTTATTTATTCCTCAGATATCTAAAGTTCTTTGAAGCGAGATAAGTTTTTCTAAATCTTTTGCTAAGGCTTATGCTAAAATAGTTTCTTCTTTTAACATCATTGATGTAATGAAAAATCATAATGTTAACATCTCGATGTGGGATGCTCTAAGTATTCCAAGATAGTAGGATCTACTTTCTCATGAACTAGCTAAGCTGCAAATTTCTTCCAAAACAACAGAAAAGGAAGTTCAAAAGGTAGACATGGTCCTTGGAACACTTGAACAAGACTGCATGAAAGAGGTTAAATGGATGGTTCAAAAATCTTAAATTCTCATGATATAAAGAAACCACCACCATTTTATCTATCACTGATTATTGGAGAAAATCTAGTTCATAACTACATGGTGGACAGCGGTGCAAGTAGCACAGTTATGCCAAAAGCAATTGCAGAAAAGTTGGGCCTGCAGTATGAGCCTACAGAAAAGAGTGTTTTACAACTTGATGGGACTACAACTAATACAGTTGGGGTAATCAAAAATTTAGAGGTAACGTTACACACTTGCCCAAATGTTTCTATTCTATAAGATGTTACTGTTGTGGATCTACCTCCATATTTTGCTTTGTGCTTATCTCAAGATTTTACAGTGAAAATAAGAGGCTATATCTCTTAAGATTGGTCCTTCTTATTTTTCTCTACATGTTATGGCACTAAGGTTATTATCAATTCATAACCGTTGGCTAGATTTCACATTGAGCCTCATTCTCCAAATGCGGTAACAAATTATTTAGCATTAGATCAATATGATTTCAATGATGTAACTCAAATCTCAACATTAGAGGGTGTTTCCAACATGTTTATGGATGAAAAAATAGTTGAAGAACATGCCCATGATCCTTTTAACGAAGTTGAATAACATATTTTTGGTGTATATTGTATGCATGAAGAAAATACACCACTTCCCTTGTTGTCTAAGACAGAGAATTCAGCAGAAGGGATTTGGAAGCTTCATTTTGATGGAGCTGAGAATAAGAAAGGACATGGAGCAGGTTTGATGCTCACTTCCCCAACAAACGAAAGGCATTTCTCATCTTTGAGTCTCTAATTTACATGAACTAGTAATGTAGCTGAATACGAAGCATTAATTCATGGCTTACTTTGGGCAAGAAAGAGAGGTATCAACACATTACGAATATTTGGTGATTCTGAGTTGGTTATCAATCAAGTAAATAACTTTAATGTTTGCAAGAATCCATTAATGAAATCTTACAGACATAGAGTTTTAGACTTAATGGAAGATTTTGATGCTATTAATATTCAGTCTATCCCTAGAACTAAAAACAAGCACGCAGACAGACTTGCAGTAGTTGGTGTTAGTTATGAAGTCTTTGGAACATATAGAGAAAAAAAAAATTCAGCCCCATATTAAGCTAATTGTCAAGCCTTCTATACCTGATAATGAATCAAATTGGAAGGTTTTAAAAGTGATGATCAAATATGTAGGTTTTTGTAGTAAGAAGATGAGTTTTCTATTTTGTAGTAAGAAGATGAGTTTTCTGCGATAAAACCGGATAAATTACAACATTTATATGGTGACCATATTGTTCAACTAAAGACAAATAAATTGCCTCGAGGACTTGTCACATTGGAAGACATCTTCAGCACTAATGACCAATTAAGAAAAGAAAAAACTAAGATGTCAACTCATGCTGATAATTATGAAGAGATTTCAGTTGATGAAGGGAAAAATTTATTCCTTGGAAAGGTATGTTCCTCAGCTGAAAAAAATCATTTATTAATCTTTGCATAGAATTTAAAGATGTTTTCACTTGGAGATACCAAGACCGAAAGGGTTTGATCCCCACTTAGCATAGCATACCATTGAATTGTAGCCAAATTCTAAACCAGTTAGGCAGAAACAGAGGCCTGTAAATCCTAGAATAGAACCTCTTATGAGGAAAGAGTTATCAAATTTGATTGAATCAAGAATTATTTTGTCAATTAAGCATTTAAGTTGGTAGAAAATCTTGTTCTATTAGGAAGAAGAATGGAGAAATCAGATTATGTGTGGATTTCATAGATCTTAACAAAGTATTGTTAAAATATCATTACCCACTACCGAATATTGATCATATTTTAAGAACAGTCTCGGAGTTTAGATAGACTATCTCTTACGGATGGTTACAAGCATGGATACAATCAGATTTTAGTCCAAGAAGAAGATTGATATAAAATAGCTTTTACCACCAAGTGAGGTACTTATGCTTACAAAATAATGCCTTTAGTTCTTTCAAATGTCGGTGTAACATTTTAATGTGCAATGGACATGGCTTTTCATAGCTTATTAAATAAATGCATCCTTGTTTATTTAGACGATGTTACTGTATTTTCAAAAGATTCTGAAGAATATCTAATGCATTTAAGGCAGAATATTTAGTTATGTAGGCAATTTGGAATATCTTTGAATCCCAATAAGTCTATCTTTTCAGTACGTCAAGGTAAACTACTTGGCCATATTGTTTCTAAGAAAGGTTTAGCAATTGATCCTTTCAGAATCAAAGCTATATCATAGCTATCATTGCCTCATCATAAGAAGGCATTACAAAGTTTTCTTGGAAAAATCAACTTTGTTAGAAGATTTGTTCCAGATTTTGCAGCATTGGTTAAATCGTTAACATCTATGTTAAAGAAAAAGAAAATGTTCTCTTGGACGAGCAAAGGGAGAGAAAGTTTTAAAGCAATCAAAATAGATATCTCTCGAGGATCCTACTCTTTCAAATCCAAATTTTGATAAATATTTTACAATGTATGCACTTGAAGGAGCTGAAACAATCTCAACTATTTTAACTCACGTTAATGATGAGAATATTGAGCAGCCATTTGCTTTCTTTGGACAGAGTTTGCATGATTACGAAACAAGGTACAAATTTCTTGAAAAATAGATACTTTCAATAATCATGAAGACTAAAGAGTTTTAAGTACATGCTTTCAAACAATAAAATTCATGTTCTTGTTTCTCATCCAAGTGTGAAATCTTTCTTGTTAAATAAAGAATTGAATGAGAAAAGCGCAGGCTAGATAACGAAGGTTATGGAATATGATGTTGATATCCAGGTTCTAAAACAGTTTGAGGGAAAGGTTTATGTGAACATCTAATTACTGATATGGAAAAACAGCAAACTGCAGAACCCGAAGATTCAAAACAACATGCTGAAATTATGTATCAACAATCAAACATCATGGTCCAACAAGAAAATCAGCAACCTGAACTTGCTCAAGAGATCCATGAATCAAGATGGATGATTGATATGTTTAACTACTTACAGTATGGCACATATCCGGAAGGTATGGATAAGAATAAATGAAGATATTTCATATTACAAGTTGTTCCCTATCTCTTTGTTGATAGTGTGTTGTTCAAAAGAGATATAAATGGGATCTTGCTGCGATGTGTTGACTATGATAAAATTCAGAAATTACTATCAGAATTCCATGAAGAACCTATAGGAGGTCACTTCTCAACATGTACCATAGCCTTAAAAATTATGAAAGCTAGTTACTATTGGCCTAGCATATTCAAGGACTGTTTTGAATGGATTAGAAAATGTAAGAAATGTGCTTTCTTTGTTGGAAAAGAATTTTAGCTTCACTGCCTTTACAACCTATTTTAGTTGATTAGCCTTTTATGTAGTGGGGTTTCAACTTTATTGGCATGATAAACCCACCTTCTTCACAAGGACATAAGTGGATCTTAACTACTACAGATTATTTTACATGATGGACTAAAGCAATAGCCTTGAAATATGCTAATGAAACTTTGATACTATCCTTTTATGAAGGAATAGTTTGTAGATTTGGTGTTCAAGTCAACTATCATATCAGATAATGCTCTAGCATTTCTTGGTGCTAAGATAATAGATTGGGCTATCAACCATGGAATCTATCTAAGTTCTTCATCTAATTATTACCCACAAGGTAATGGTTTAGCTAAAAGTACTAACAAAAATTTGTTAAGGATCATTAGAAGAAAACTCAAAGATAATCAAAGAGCTTGGCATCTAATGTTGAATTTAGCACTTTGGGCTGATAGGGTGACTCTAAAATATGTAGGTAATTCACCATACAAACTTGTGTATGGAAAAGAAGCCAAAATGCCTATTTCAGTTGAGTTACCCGCATTAGATTTGCTGCATCAAATGGAGCTACTTGAGAATGAACCATTGCAGGTTTATTATGTAGAGTTAATGGAATTACAAGAGCTAAGAGATCAAGCTCATTTAAATATGGAAAAGAATCAAAAGCAGATGAAGAAGACTTTTGATAAGAAAGCCAAATTCAGAGTATTCAATGAAGGAGATATTGTGTTAAAGTGGGATGTTGATCGTGCAAAACCAAGAAGACACACAAAGTTTGATACAATCTGGAGTGGTCCTTACATGATTTCATCTTGCAAGGAACACAATGCTTTTCATCTTTCAAAGTTGAATGGAGAGGAACTCCCCATTCCTATGAATGGTATGTTTCTCAAACACTGTTATTGAAAATCTTACAGTGATTATTAGAGTAGGATTTCCATTCAATAAGTGTAGTTTCTGCACATTGCATTTTTTTCAATTCAATAAGTGCATTCGTGCACGTGATCTGGTCTACCATATCCTCTCCCAGTTTTAGTTTTTTTGGAAGGTTTGGACCTTTCGGAAGGTAGATTTTGGTTACAAATTTGGACTCCATGCCCAATGGATAAGAGCAAGGCATTGGTATATAAGTTAGAAGGCAGCTTTCCCCACATGATCGCCATAAATGTTGATAATTTCTGCACTTGTGTAGAAATGGGCAACTAGAAACTTTGTTATGATGGATAGCATTGGTGAAGTATACCTAAGCTAGGAGAGAATTTTTAGATTATGTCATTACTACTGATTTATTTAAAATATTACATGAAATCTGCAACTATGTGTGTTGTTACAAAATGTAACAAATCACATAGTCTGCAATTTCATGACTATCCTCAACAAAAACACAAGCCCCAAAGGATAGTTGTGTTGTCTTGATGAGGACATCAATTGAAGAATAGGTGAAGTGTAAAGTTTTGGAACAACAAACATAAGTGCAGATTGCAAAAATTAGAGTTCATTACTGGATGTTACAAGTTTTCTAAATTCTTTCCTTCATGATTAAGACATTTAATTATATTACTGAGTTGTTTAGTTCATCATTCAATCCATACAGAAAGCTAAAATGCAGAAAGAAATATACAATTCATTTACAGAATTCAATGTTTTATTCATAAGGATTTTTCAAATGTTTCCCACACAAGTCGTGGGATGTAACTGAAAAGTAAAGTACAACTACTAAAATAAAAGATACAAATACATGAAAGATAAAGTAAAGGAGTATGTGTGAACCCATCATTTCCTTGGGGGTTTCTTTCTTCGATTGAAGCATCTCTATTTCTAGATTTTTCTTCATCTCATTGTAGAAGCCAATATACCTAAAAATAGGAAAAGGATAACTATCGATTCTACAAGCTCAGGGATCAATTCATATTCCTAGACTATCCTAATTCATGCATATGAATCTCTAATAATAGGAGATATATTCTACTTGAAGATCAAACTGCATACATGCTTTATTCACTCAGAAAGAAGAAAGAGAAAAGAAGAGAAGAACATGGACATAAGAGAGGCCAAAAAGCCTAAGTATTTTCTAACTGTTTTCTTAAGTGTGCAGTACAAAGTTGCAGCCATAAATAAATTGATAAGTCATAAGTACATGTTGAAAGGAAGGAAGAATGTAACTCAAAGTATCAATAACTTTTCAAAGCGGAAGAAGTTTGATACATAAGAGAGACTGGAAGATAGAAATACATGTTTTAGTTTGCAACAGAAGAGGAAGAATTAGATTTCAAGAAGCTGAAGTTAACTGGAAAGAAAGGATTATAGCTGAAACACAGTGAGAAACAAGATTTGGGGAAAATTTTGAAAGGGATTCGCCATGTAAATTTACAACTTTTCATCATGTTGTTTTCAACTATTACATGCTTTTAAAATGATTATGTAAATAAGAAAGAAAGTGATACAGAAAAAAAAAAATCATGCCATGATCAAGATAACAGTTATCATGTTTCATTTTGAAACTACAAATCAACTTCAACAGAAAAGTGTTAAATTTTGTATTCTGAATAAGAAAATACAACTACTACAACTAAAAAGGGAAGGAAGAGAAATTTCTAGAAAATTTTTTCCAAGGCTTTGCCATGTAAAATCAACATTTCAAAATTTTCAGCAATGCTAGAAATCCTACTATCAAGGAAATAAAGTATCTAAGTAAAAGAATAAAGTTACTATATTTACACAAAGCATCTGAATCAATACTTATGCCTATAAATGGTGTTGCAGTAGATAAATAATTGTTTATAACTTCAGAAAGCCACTTATAAGATACCAAAACATCTTAATTTCAGTTTTGATTTATAGACTCAACTTGAGAATCAAAGAATGCAACTACGATTACTACAAGTGATGACTAAGAAAGTATACAACTGTAATATCATGAACTTAACAAGTAGAATTGACATTTCAAATGATTAATCCTTACATGTAACCAATACCACTTGCAGAGTATAGTCACATGTTTCTTCATAATAAGAACAAAATACATATCCAAAAAGGAAAAAAATTTCAAAAGTGGATAAAGTTTTAGAAAACATTCAAGGCTCACCAAGGTCAAAGATGGTGTTTTCATAATAAGTAGTGCAATAAGTTAAGGCAATCATCAAAGAAAGACCACTATTCTAGTTCTGAAGGACAAGGAAAAGAATGATGGAATTATTTTGGAAATGAGATTTTGGTATCTCAACAAAGCTCTAGAATAGAGGGATTACAAAATAGAAAATTAGAAGATCCATATTTACTCATCTTAGAGCACTAGTTTTCAATTTAGCATTGAAATAAGCACATCTTACAAATCTCATATTCAAAAGGCATGCTACAACTATCATCGTTCCATGAGAACAATCAAAGGAAGAATGAATTATCAGTTTCTTGAGTCAAAGAGGAAACACAAAGTAACCTTACAAAGCCCGGATAATCAATGTTCGGTCGAGTATTAGAAAGATAACAACGAAAAAATAAATTCAATCACATGAACCCTTCTACAAGAAGGACAACAAAAGAACCCGAGATATTATCTATGGTGTAATTCGACACTCATCTAGGGTTGACAGGTTACATATTGAGACATACATTGCAACTCAATGATAAGAATTTTTTTGGTAGAATATATTCAAGAAATAAACAAACCCATTTTGGGTGTAACATTATCGATGAGATCCATTCATGAAACAAGTCAAGCTTGCATAGTACAAAAGCCACCAATATTGTAAAAGTTATAGTATGAGAAAAAAATTGAGTATAAGAAACTCATTCAAAGGAGAAAAGAAATGGAGATAGAATCCTCAGCTTAAACTCAAGAGATTCAATAAATGTTATCAAGGTTTACAAAAAAGCAAACAAAGACAATGATTTAAAACAACATATCGAATCTCAAAATTTGAGGAAGAGTAATGTACATATCCATGTTTTAATCGTAGACCCATTAATGGGTACCAAGTCAGAGAAAGAAGTAAAAACTTACTGGTTAAATCAAAGTGGAGAAAACCCTTGAGATATCATTGAGCGCAAAGCTAAAAGGAGAAAACCCGAAATGAGTTCAACTCGAAATGACCAAAGTCATCCA
The DNA here is from genome assembly GCA_018340775.1 of Taxus wallichiana var. yunnanensis. Lineage (NCBI taxonomy): Eukaryota > Viridiplantae > Streptophyta > Pinopsida > Cupressales > Taxaceae > Taxus > Taxus wallichiana. The sequence continues at coordinate 118,083,299 of CM031237.1, forward strand.
AGAGATCACACAAAGAAATGCAAAAGGAAAGCGAGTAAAGTTTTGAAGTTGAGGTGGTAAGGACAAAATACCAGCGAAAACTTAGGGATAATAAACATACCGACTTCATCAAGAAGAAATGCAAGACCAAACAGATATGAGCTCCAAGAGAATGACCATGGCAGTCAATAGACCATAGAGATCCCAAGAACAAGAAAAGTCGAGCTTCAGTTCAGAATTTGCAGCTGCAAAGAAAATGCAAGTGCACGAGTTTCCATAACATTTATAAGCCCCATGATAATCATAATGAGTTTCAACAAATGAAATGGAATTTGTGTCAAAGAAACCTCACGAGAGATCCCGAAAAAAAGAGAAGAATAGAGCTTGAGGAGAACTCATGATGGAGGCCTTTAAAGACCGAATAGAATAGAGTCGATCTTTAGGGTTACCAACAATGGAGGCCATTAGAAAATGATAGATTTCAAAATATATAGAGGACACAAATGGTTCAAAAGACCAAAGAATAGGTAGGAAAAGCTTCAAACAATGGCTTCAAAAAAATAATTCTAGTGGATTCACTCACATAGTGAAAATCCAAATGAAATGTTCATTAGGGTCAAGCCTCACTTTACCATGCAAACTCAAGAGGCAAGTTAACCTAACCCGTACCAAGAGTCAATAATCAATGGCTCAAGATCGAAGAAAGAAAAATGAAGGTGAGGATCAAAGAAAGTAATCATGGTCGGTTTCCACTAGCCACATTTAATGCAGAGGTTAAACCTAACTCACGATTAAAGATCTACGGCATCGTAAATCAAGGATATAAATCAACAAACCAAGATTAATCATGTTATCAAAGAAACTCAACCTGAGTTATACGAACCACTAACAATGCATGTGGAGGGTGAGTCATCATGCAAAAGGGTCCAGCCCATGATGAAAACAAAATCATTACTTTCAAATGTCAAAATATGAATCATAGTTCAATCTCCAAAACATACCAGATGCCGATTAAATTATGCCATCAATGATCACCTAAAAGGTGAAATTGTAAACTATACACTATCCAATATGCAAAGGCCGCAAATTGTGACATGCATGTAATTAAAAAAAAGGGATAGAGTGATAACATGGTCATGTATAATCAAAAGGTGGAAGACTATATAGTGTAGCCTATGTCAAATAATCAAGGTAGCCGAGTATGGTGTGTTGACTTTTATTAAGTGACCCCATGTGTATCTAAAACCATGATATTTTCTAAAGTCCACAAGGTGGCCAAACCAAATGGAGACCAGTGATCAAATGCAAGGGTGGCCCCACATACTACAAAGAGAAAAGGAAACATGTACACATGGAGGTGGTATGTCGACACAAAAATTTTCCTCCGTAATTTCTATTTCATTAATGTATGTATTAGGAATAGGATGTTGTTAAGTGTAATTAGTAGTATTAGTAGTAGCGTCGATAGAAGATAACGGTCTTTGTCGATGCGGTGCCGCCAATAATGTAGAGTATGGTAATAGTCAAAGTACAATAGGAATGTTGTAAAAAAGTAAATATTTTTCGTAAGTGGTCCGGTAATGTTAAAATGTCAAAGTTGGGATAAGTAGAGAAGTAGGGTCTACATGATTAGGAATTAAAAATATTATATTGGTAATAAGGACAAGGAGTGAGGTCATAAATATTTTGTGTATTTTATTTGTAAAAAGTCTAAAAATGTGGAACCCATGTGAAATGATAAGGTTTATCTTATCTTAAAAGATAAGCTTACATGTACAGATAAGAGTTAAGGTATGGAATATGATTCATCAGAGTGGATTTCTTATCCTATCTTAGAGATAAGATGGATAAGCCTGGAAGTTCTATAAATAAAGAGGCCACCCCCCTCATTTAGCATAGAAGGAAGTAGTGAGAAATATTGTATGAAGTGTGTAAAGGAAGCCATCAGTTTAAAGGTGTGTTGAAGAAGCCATTAAGAGGTGTAATTGTAAAGTTTCTCCCATAGTATTGGTGGAAGGCAAGTGAAGTCAATAACACTTGAAGTACCTCATGGGTGAGATTGTAACAATTTCATGTTAATATTATAATTTACTTTGATATTTCAGATTTGTCATCATTCTGTCTTATCATAGTCGATGGTATTCTTGTGTTATGTTTGTTGTTTTGTTTCAGATTACATCCACCAAACTAAAGGCTGTGCATTAGTAAATAATCATAGCACAAGGAGTTCCCAGTGAAGAATTATCATAGTGCCGGATTGGTGATGACATTTTGGTTCCATTGCTTTGGGACCATTCCTCGTCAAAGTGGATTATGCGGAGAGATATTCCCACTTAGTCAAAAATCAATTGGAGGGTAACCTTGTTTTTACTATGCATAGTAGTTACCATGGTAAAGTCATTTTTGCCATGAATAGTAGTTACCATGAGTAACTTCACTTTTTCTTGTGAATAGTGTTTACCATAGTAAAGTCTTTTTACATGATAAGTCAAGTTTTACCATAGTTTACCGTGGTCATTTCTATTTTCCATTATAGTGATTTTAATTATTGGTGCACATAAGTCTTGTTGATTGTACTTTTGGGTTGTTATTTCCTTGTGGTTACTTTTGAAAATGGGGAAGATTCTGTTTTTTCAGCCCAATCTAATGAAGATGCTTCCTCTTTCATTCAAGAGTTTAAACGATCTTGTATTTGTAATGGCCTTATAAGAAGGGAACAATGGAATGAATTTTTCCTACCTTTTTGGATGGTTCAGCCCTTAGGTGGTTTGAAACACTAGGTGATAATGTGAAAAAATCATGGGATTTATTAAATGAATGTTTTCTTGAAGAATTTGGTGAACAACAGAGATATGTAGATCTCATGATCGATATCACAAAGCTAACCCAAGGAGAGAAGGAGAAGATAAGGGATTACATTGCTCGTGTTCTAGAGCTAAGGAGAAAGCTCGACACCCAGATCCGGAAGGAAGGATTAGCGGATGGGTTGATGAATGGCATGGATAATCTCCTATGTAAGCACTTCATTCTTGGGATGAAGCCAGAGATTAGACAACGAGTGAAGTATGACCGCCCAACTACCATTGAACAAGCAAAGGAGATTGCAAGAAGGCAAGAAGAAAGCATGGAAGAGGAGCCCAAAGAAATTGTTGCTAAAGTAGAACCTACACCAGCACCTTTGCTCCAAAATCCACAACCACTCTCGGTGAGCACAAATATTTCTCCTAGTACATCTACTGAGTATGAAGATCTGCTCAAAAAGATGGGTCAGTTAACTATTAATCTTCTTCAAGGAAAAGAATTTAGTTCTCAGGGAGGAGATAGAGGTCCAAAAAGAAATATTTCTGAAGTTGTATGTTATGGTTGTTATAAAAAGGGTCATTATAAGTATAATTGTCCAGATAGAGCTTCTACATTTGGTAAAGGAGATAATGATAAAGGAAAAGCACCTGTGAATTCTTTTGATGTAGTAGATAAAAGAGAAATAATGAAGTAGATGTGTTTGTAACAAAAAGAAAGAAAGAAAAAGATAATCAAGATGGAAATGATCCTAAGAAGATGAAAGGAGAAACTAGTAAGAAAAATAGGAGAAGAAAGTTGGGTGTGTAGGATTTTCTAATTTCACAAGGGCAAAAACCATACTCCATCTTGGAAGATCTGTCCAAAAGGCCTGCAAATATTACATATGGTCAACTCTTGGCTATGTCTTCTGAGAAGAGGCGGGAGCTACGAAGTGGACTCAATGCTCGACGAAGGAAGGAGGTTGAGGTCCCTATTTTGGAGGCAGAGGCGGATCCCTATGCTCCACAAGCTGAGGTATTATGTAATGGTATTTCAATTCATGATGTCTTAGTTGATGGAGGTGCTGCAATTAATGTAATGACCGAGTCTGTAATGAATATGTTGGGGTTAAAAATTGATCGCCCTTCAACACTTATGTTAAGGTCATTAAATAAGGGAAAAACTAAACCAGAAGGTGTAGTTTCAAATGTGGCAATATCTGTTATGGGTGTTGTATGTGTGGTAGACTTTCCAGGTGATGAAAATAAATCATTGCGTACCCAATGTTTGGGAAGACCATGGCTAAGGAGAGTTCATGCAAGAAACTACTAGAATGAAGGATTCATGACACTTGGATGTGGTAGAGAGAGGGTGAAGATAAACGTGATCCCTCGACATCATAAAGCGAGAACTGTGGATTCAAGTGATGAAAGCGATGATTGGACATCCTCTCGATTACTCTAGTACCGGTGAAGTGGACACCGAAGATGAAAAAAGTGAGGTTGATGTTTCAATCATGGATATCCTTCCGATCCACACCGACTCATGACCCCATAAAATTATCGAAGAAGAATTTGATGATCGTCTCCAACAAATAAAGATTGGTGATCTTTGTGATGGAGAGTGAGAAGAAATCCTACCTCAAGCTCTTTCGAAGGTACATACACATATTAAATTTTGATTACAAGGAGCTCTGTCAAGTAAGTTGGGTAGAACATTCTATTGAGCTAGTAGATGGTGCTAAGCCTATAAAGCAAATGCCATATAGAATGAATCCTAATTTTTCCAAGACTGTAAAAGAAGAAATAGATAAGTTGCTTGATGCAGGATTCATATTTGTTGTGGAGAATTCAGAATGGGTTTCTCCCATTGTGATCTCAATAAAAAAGAATGGGAAGCTATGCATTTGTGTTGATTACAGGAAGCTCAATAAGGCAACAAAGAAGGATCATTACCCTCTTCCATTCTCAGATCAGATCTTGGACGAAGTAGCTGGCTAGGAGTGTTATAGTTTTGCTGATGGATATAGCGGATACAACCAAGTCCGTATAGCGGAGAAAGATCAGTTGAAGACCACATTCACCACTCCTTGGGGAACATTTTCTTATAGAGTTATGCCTTTTGGGTTGTGTAATGCTCCAGCAACATTCTAATGTTTAATGAATAGGGTGTTCGAACCCTACATTGGGACCTTCATCAGAGTATTTCTGGATGATTTTTGCATCTATGGGAGCAAGTTGGACCACCTGCACCAGATGGAGACAACATTTCAAAGGTTAGATGAAGCGCAAGCCTCACTAAACCCTACAAAGTGTGTCTTTGGATGTTCTAAAGGTGTTTTGTTAGGGCATGTTGTATCCAGAGATAGTATTGGTACTGATCCTGATAAAGTTTCAAAAATCAAAGATTTACCATTTCCTATGAATAGAAGTAAGTTGAGATCATTTTTAGGCCATGTGGGTTACTATAGAAGGTTCATTAAGAATTTCTCAAAGATTGCACAGCCACTAACCTAGTTCTTGAAGAAGGATGTTACTTATGAACCAGGAAATAAGGCACATGAAGCTTTTGGACAACTGAAGGAAGCCCTGGTGTCTTCACCTGTTTTAAAGAATCTAAATTAGAGCAAGCCATTCATTGTGTACACTGATGCCTCAGATGCAGCACTAGGAAGTACTTTGAGCCAAAAGGATGAAAATGGGAATGAACATCCAATTTACTTTGGGAGCAGACAAATGAGCAGTGCTGAGGTAAATTATATCTGAATGAAAAAGAGGCTCTAGCTATCATTTTTGCTGTAAAGAAGTTTAGAAATTACTTGCTAGGGCAGAAATTTATAGTTGTAACAGATCATCAGGCTCTAAAATATATTGTCAATAAGCCTAACCCATCAAGGAGGATAGCAAGATGGATAATTTTGCTACAAGAATTTGAATTTGATATTATAGATAGGCCAGGAAAGAAGCATGTCAATGCAAGATGCACTCTCTCGAGCCTATGATGGTTTAGGATCATCTTGTGATGATGATGATTTCCCGATGCAGCATTGTTATCCCTTGACACAATCCCTAGTGAATACATAGATATTTGGAATTATCTGAATGAATTCAAGTTTCCTTATCGGTGCCAATGCAAAGACTAAGAGAAAGATTACTCAAGTCGGTCATCCATATTCTATTCTGCATGAAGTATTATTTCAAATAGGACACGATGGACAATACAAGAGGGTAGTTGGACGTGATCAAAGGAAGGAAGCTGCTAGAAGAATTCCACAATGATACATGTGGAGGGCACTTCTCTGGACAACTTACAAGAAGAAGGATCTTGGATGCGAGGTTATCACCGGCCCGCTCTTTTTAAATATTGTTATAATTATTGTAGGACATGTGATATTTGTCAAACACATGGTAACCGTAAGACTTCATCATCTCCATTATGTCCTATTCTTCCACTTGGTCCCTTTGAAAAGCGGGAATAGACATTGTAGGTCCACTTCCAACTACCTCACGACAAAATAAGTATATTGTAGTTACCACAGATTATTTAACCAAGTGGGTTGAAGCTAGGCCATTGAAAATAGCTTCCATGGATGAGGTGGTAAGGTTCATATATGAACGCATTGTCACCAGATTTGGTTGTCCATTAGAAATTGTAACAGATCAAGGAAGCCACTTCATTAATGAGGTAGTAGAAGCCCTAGTCAATAAATTTTCTATTAAGCACAGGAAGGAAACAACATACAAGCCAAGCACAAATGGACAGGTGGAACGAACAAATTTTGTGTTGTGTCAAATTCTAGCAAAAGATGCAGCCTTGCAGGTACATAAGTGGGATAAAAGGATTCATGCAGCATTGTGGGCATATAGGGCAACATCAAATTCAGCAACAAGATACTCCCCATTTCAGTTGGCCTATGGCATTGATCCATTCTTCCTATTGAGTTTGATATTCCCCCTTTGTGAGAGTTATGAAAAATGAAAGGATGGATGAAAGTGATTCAATAAAAGAAAGGTTGGTACATCTTCATTTGCTAGAGGAAATGAGGGAAATAGCAAAGGATACAAGCCATAAGAAGAAAATGAAGCAGAAGGAATACTTTGATCAAAAGATCCGTTGGTCTCCATTTCATGTGAATGACTTGGTTCTAGTATATGATTCCAGATACAAAAAAAGAAGACAAAGAAAATTTCTTCCAAAATGGATGGGGCCCTACAAAATAGCAAGAATGTGCATGAAAATGGTACGTACTGCATTGGAGGAATTGGATGGCACTCCCATTACAAAATGGGTCAACCACGACAATTTGAAGATTTTCCAAGCACCATAATAGTCTACTCGAGGACGGAGTAGAAGCTAGGAAGGGGAAGATGTCGACACTAAAATTTTCCTCCGTAATTTATATTTCATTAATGTATGTATTAGGAATAGGACGTTGTTAAGTGTAATTAGTAGTAGCGTCGATAGAAGATAACGGTCGATCGATGCAGTGCCACCAATAATGTAGAGTACGGTAAATCAAAGTACAATAGGAATGTTGTAAAAAGTAAATATTTTTCGTAAGTCCGGTAATGTTAAAATGTCAAAGTTGGGATAAGTAGAGAAGTAGGGTCTACATGATTAGGAATTAGAAATATTATAGTCGTAATAAGGACAAGGAGTGAGGTCATAAATATTTTGTGTATTTTATTTGTAAAAAGTCTAAAAATGTGGAACCCATGTGAAATGATAAGGTTTATCTTATCTTAAAAGATAAGCTTACATGTACAGATAAGAGTTAAGGTATGGAATATGATTCGTCAGAGTGGATTTCTTATCCTATCTTAGAGATAGGATGGATAAGCCTGGAATTTCTATAAATAAAGAGGCCACCCCCCTCATTTAGCATAGAAGGAAGTAGTGAGAAATATTGTATGAAGTGTGTAAAGGAAGCCATCAGTTTAAAGGTGTGTTGAAGAAGCCATTAAGAGGTGTAATTGTAAAGTTTCTCCCATAGTATTGGTGGAAGGCAAGTGAAGTCAATAACACTTGAAGTACCTCATGGGTGAGATTGTAACAATTTCATGTTAATATTATAATTTACTTTGATATTTCATATTTTTCATCATTCCGTCTTATCATAGTCGATGGTATTCTTGTGTTATGTTTGTTATTTTGTTTCCAGATTACATCCACCAAACTAAAGGCTGTGCATTAGTAAATAATCATAGCATGAGGAGTTCCCGGTAAATAATTATCATAGTGCCGGATTGGTGATGATAGGTCCCCATCAAATAAGTGTGTGGATGGATATTTTGAAAAAATATTACAAGTATTGCAATTGTTTTACTCACAAACAAGGAGTTGATTTTTTTGCATGCTTCACAAGAAGACACAACAGAGAAGGAGACAAGGTTGCATGCCCATGGAGAGAGACTTTCCTAGCAAACAATCTTATTTTTGGCAAATTATTCACCCTGACTTTATTAAAAATAGAAACGATCAACTTCATTTGGTCGAGATGTAATCAAAGGCTATTAATTCCTCTTATACTAGTTTGTATTATTTTATCCCTTTATTTATTATTAAATAAAGGATAAAATTAGGATGCATGGGTGAGTACAGCCTTAGTATATTTTTAGGAAGGGTGCAAAAAAATTATTTTTCTATATATTGTGTGCCTTTGCAAGGCACAAAAGAGGAATTTTCGATATAGAGTATCTTGAAGCACTCTACCGCTTTTTTCCTTTTGAGTGTGAAGTAATTTCTTGCCTTACCAATTATTTACAGCTTGTGTATGTTTCTGTTAGTCTTGTGAATGAAAATTCCCTGACCAATCATCTTACCCTGCTGCAATATCAAGTACATTCTACTTAATTTTAATGTGCATGTTAACTTATTAATATTGTTGTGATATTTTCCTCAGTACCACCAAGTTTTTCCCTTAAATAATCTACAGAAAACTGTTGGCTCATGCATCAAGAAATCCTTCCCATATCAATTGTGCATATACTCAGTCAAAGCCCTCATATAAGTTTTGTGTATCACCTCAGTTTATTTATTTTATAGTTATTTCTTACCCTTACCCCTAGAGGATTAATTTAGGATACATAAAAAAGGAACTGCCCTTATACCGGAGACTCACCTTAAAATAGGTATACCCATAAACCCGAGGTGTTTCCATTGTATCTACTAAAGAGAGAAAAATTTTGCAAGCTTAGAAAACTCTGCAACCATCTCTCTACATGGTGCACTTTCGAGAGGTAACATTTACATCTGAAATTGGTGTTAGAATTGTTACGTAAAAATAGTTTGTATGCAATCTTAAGGAAGTTTAGATTTCTTCAAAAAGTATAGCTTTTTTTGGGGTTTTTCATCTCGAGAGAATGTAGTGAGGATGAATGAGGAAAAAGTAAAGGTTATTTTGGAATGGGTTATTCCAAGGAATGTGACAAAGGTTCGTAGTTTCATGGATTGGTAACCTTTTAGAGGAAGTTAATCTTGAATATCAGAAAAATTGATGCACCAATAATAGAGTGAATGAAGGGGAAAGAGTTTCTATGTAACAAGCTAGCAACATATAGTTTTGAATTGTTGAAGAAGAAAGTGTGAGAGGCACCTATTTTATTATTTCCATATTTTAGCAAGGTCTTTGAGGTTTATTGTGATGCCTCACATGTCGAGATTAGAGCTATACCTAGTCAAGAAGGATGACTCGTGGCATTATTCGGTGAAAATCTAATTGAAGTCGAAGGAAATATTCTACTTAATATGATGTGGAATTTTATGTTATTGTTCAAGAATTAAGTCATTAGAGACATTTCTTGGTAGATAAGGAATATACTCTTTATTGAACACAAAGCCTTGAGGTATGTAAACACACAATAGAAACTAATTATGAGGCGTGTAAAGTGGGTATCATTTTTTCAAGAATATACTTTTGTCTTATAGCTTAAGTAAAGTAAGTAGAATCAAGTTGTTGATTCCTTGAGTAGGTGTGTAAGACTTTTGATAACAATGAAAAATTAATTAGTAGGGTTTGAGGAAGTTAAGAAATTGTATGAAGGTGATCCTAATTTTTGTAATATTGTGAGACAATGTAAGGACCCTATAGTGGGTAGTGTTTATTATGATAATTTCATGTAGGATGGTTAGTAGTTCAGGGGAAAACAACTGTGCATCCCTATTTGTTTAATGAGAGAAAATATTATAAGAGAATTGCATAGTGGGGGGTTGGTTGCAAACTTTGGTATAAGTAAGACAATTACTCTTGTTGTAGAAAAGTATTATTGGCCAAATGTAAAAAGGGACATAAGTAAGATTATAGCAAGATGTAGAGTGTTCCAAATGGATAAGAATCATGCATAAAATACTAGTCTCGTATATACCATTACATGTCCTCACAGTGGTGACGAGTTGATTTGAGTATGGATTTCCTGTTTGGACTTCCTAACACACAATGAGGGAATGATTATATCTTTGTTTTTATTGATACATTAATTAAGGTGGGACATTTCATTTCTTGTAAGACAACTAATGATGCTTCTAGAGTTACATAGTTGTTTTTTCGAAGTGGTTAGGTTGCATGGAGTTCCAAGAATGATCACTTTAGATCGGGACACAAAGTTTTTGAGTCATATTTGGAAGACTCTTTGGAGGAAATTTTTGACACAACTAGAGTTCAGTAGTGCATATCACCCCTAGATTGATGGGTAGATAGTAGTAGTGAAAAAAATCTTAGGAATCTTCTATGTTGCATAGTTAGAGAAAAGCAAAAAAAATGTGACTTGGCTTTACCACAAGTTGAGTTTTCTTATAACAACTTAGTAAACATGTCAATATAGATGTATCCTTTCAATATTATATATTTTAGGAACCCCAAGGGCATCTTAAATCTGATTGTGCTACCTAGTGAAGATTAAATTAGTGATGATGCGAAGCATTTGCATAACACATTATAAAATTGTAAGAAGCAGTGAGGGAAATGATTAAAGTTAGTAATGCACAATATAAAGCGATTTGCAAAAAACCAATAGGAGCGTAAATGTATTTGAAGAAGGATATATGGTGATGTTTCATCTTAGAAAGGATAGGTTTCCAAAAGGAAAATATAATAAACTAAAGTATAAGAAGATTGGGCCATGTAGGATTCTCAAGAAAATGAGTGATAATGCCAGTAATGTGGAGCTACTTGAAAACTTTCCTATCTCACAAGTTTTTAATGTCTCTAAATTATATAAGTTTCCTGGTCCTCTAGAAAATTTTGTGGAGGAGGAAGAAATAAACTTGGAGCAGCATATGCTGAAAAATAAAAAGGAAAAGGTGATGTGTGTCTTGGACCAAAAGACAATCGCCACGAGACATGGGAGATGCAACAAATATTTGGTGTAGTGGGTAAGTTTGCAGCAAGAATTAAATACTTGAATTTATGAGTGAGAGTTTAATAATATTGACAATGGAAAATTAGATGAATTTCGTCAATGAGTTAATAAGAGCTGAACTCTTTTCAACCAGGGGAGAATGATGTGGGATGTGGGAGTGTAACTTGTGAAGGCCATAATAATTTATCCATTTGTTGGATCGTCTTGAAAATTTCGAGGATTGTAGATATGCATTAGTATTATTATGTGCTGAACTTTTTCTGAAAGGTTGTGGCCACTTCGGCATACGTTTAGGGTCATATACCTTTGTCTAATGGTCTAAAATTAGCTCCAAACGTTTTGTTTTGCTTTTGAGTAGGACTTAGAGTTCTAATAACTATTTTCATGAGTTATAGAATAAGCCGAAAATTTGCGTGAGCCTTAATTCACGAATTCATAGTTGGTACACAAAATTTGGGGGCTATCTGATGTATTCTACTAGTAGGTAATTTTAGGCATTTTAGGATTTTTTGGCATTTTAGGGTTTTTTGGTATTTAGGGGTTTATAGAGCTATTGTGAAATAAAAGGAAGATTGTAATGATGTAAAAGAGTATTGCTGATTCATGAATGAAAAGAAATCTCTTTTGAATATTTTGGTTTCTTTGTAAAAAATTTATGTGTATTTTATAGGTATTTGAACCTCTTGTAGTTGGATCCACATCACTTTCGTTATTATGCATTTTGTGTTTCTGCATTGAAACATCTTGCAATATGATATCTTCTTTTTTCCATTGTAATTTTTTCTTTTTGTTTTAATATAGAGAAGAATTTTGATGGCAGTGTATATAACAAATAATTCTTATTGAAACTTTTTCATTTTGGTTTTTAATGAAGGGAAGAATCTCATTGATGGTTTGAACTTTTGGCTTCTAAATCCTAATACAAGGAATTAGTAGTATCGGTGAATTGTGATGATCCCCATGTAGCTATGTGTATATGTTCATTGATCGCAAAAATGTATAAGGATTGTGAAAACTATGGGTGAAATGTATCTTGATCATAAAAATATACAAGGATTATACCTTCATATTTCTCCCTCTTATTGCCTCATCTCTATTGTTAAGAAAATTCTGACTGGCGAATGGATATCGTGTATAGGGAGACTTCAGGGATGATGGAAATGTCTGGTTGAATGAGTTATTCGGTTCGAAGATATGTATTCCTTGTTCCGATTATTATCACGGGGGGACTTCATTGGCACTTATTTTGATCACACAGCCTACTTCAATGGCAATCCTCTACAGACTGTCCTCAAGTCTCTCAACAGTAGTAGAAACTCCTGGAAGTAAACAAGGTTGAAGGAAAGGATGTTACTACGAAAAACAACACAAAAGACTATTCTATGTCTGTTGAAGCAGTGCTAGGTCAGAAATTATTAGAATTTGCTTATGGATTTAACTGAAAGATTACATAAAAACCAATGAAAAAAGGAAACTATGTGACCATTGGTCTTTTAAAATTTGTAGTAGACTAATTCCCGCTGCAAGTAGGTGATGTATCCGCGTCATTAGAATCGCTTAGCAAGTTGCTAGTCAAACCAAGAAGTTCCAGGGTAGAGTTTGACCACTAAGCCTCGGCAACTCAAAATCTGCAACATTCATAATTTCTGCGTCTAAATCTAAAAATATTATATATTTGTTCAACTAGAATAAATCTCCAAATTTTCTAAATCATTAATATAGACTGCAAAATGCTGGTCAAATGTTTAAGATTCTACTATTTCCTAGGAGAATCCAACCTAGAAGATAAGAATTGAGAATAATTTCATTTCTAGTTGCAAAGCTTAAGGAAAACTAACACTTGAAACAATAGGAAATTCAATTTTCTTCCCCATCAGAGGAACATTTTTATATGATGGGAGGAGTAGCGATATTTTCCTGCCAATGCAGTAACTATTTAGAAAGATCAGGCAATAGAAGTAATTATAAGGGATTGCTGCTCCTCAACACAACTATTTTTAATTACGTATACTCCTAGATTTAAAAATCTGAAATCACATCATATTTTTACAGGCCTGATACTAGATCCCGGTCAAACATGTGATGAATATTCAGATGAAAAATATTATAATTTTTCTAACAAAGATACAATGATGACTAATATAATATCAAAATATAAAGGTCGAAGGCTCTATAAATTCACTTCAAGCTCTACTCTAGCTCTTAGTCCAAGGCATCTAGGTGTAGCTTATGAACAGCAGAATGCCTCACCACGTGCATCAGTAATGATCAAGTTAATCCTCAATATGGTGTGTCGTATACAATATATAATATATTCAATATTCAATATACAATATATAATGTATTCAATATATTTAATATATAATATAATATATTCAATATTATATACAATATATATACAATATATTTAATATATAATATATATATTCAATATATAATGTATACAATATATGTCAATATGGTGTGTCGTATACAATACAAGTACCTATGCAAGGTCAAAGTTCCTATCCTCCCAAACTATTGAGCGAGTTCCTTCTCCGTTACGTATGCATCGAGGTCGCCGACATACTAAGAAATTTTTGTTGGAAAAGGTGGTATAGGTGCCACTCTAACTCGCCGCCATTTTGATTCTATTCGTCTTATGTTTCTTTCAATATTTTTCACAGCAGAAATGTTGGAAAAATATAGTGCGAAAAAGAATCGGGGCAAGGAAAACACATGCTGCATACAAATATATATATATGATTTAAAAATTTTAAACAATCTCATAATTGTGGTTTTGTATATATTTTTTATTCCTTTTACAATATTTTATCTTGAACTCTTGTTCTATATTTTGTTGTTCCTTCTTCTTATGCTATGTGTTGTTGCACATATATTCTACATTCCTCCTTTTTGTTATTTCTCCTTTGTCTCTTTACTATAGATACTGAAAAAAACATAGATATAGTGTCGTGTCACCAAAAGTACATTGACCTTCGATGCAGTCCCTGAAACCTTTATTCATTTTGGTAAATTTCATAGCTTTGACTTGGCCTCAACCCATGCAGAAATTTCACCTTTGCATTGCATCTTTTGGCTTATGCGGAAAAATAAAGACCCACAGAAGCTAGTTCGTTCCAAACCCGCACAACACCGCCGCTCACTCTTTGCCTTTTTCCCGCATCTTCAAAGCGACACCATGGAGAACTAGACCGATAATTGTGCACAACACTAACCCTTCCTTTGTATCTCAGTTTTGACTTCTATATCCGTATTATCGCCACTTCAATTCTTTGTATCACGAGTTTTAAAGCAATTCCGTTGTTTATATAAATTGATGACCAAAAAGTGATATAAATGCCTATCAGAGGTGGTGGTTGGGAGAGAGGGAAAAAATGAATTTCTAGGAAGGGCTCAAGATTACTAACCACCATTAATTTTAATACCCCCTTTAATCTTGAACAAAACCAAAAAAATATTCAAAAAAATATTTTTTTAAATGTACTGAGTGTTTATGACACCCATACTTATTATCAAACACTCAAACCTTTCTTTTAATAAAGACTTTATAAAAATTTTGTTGGTTATTATTCTCACATGTAAAACTTAAGCTTCATTTGACCTTTTGAACTAATTAATGAATGAAATGGTACCTTATAGAAATATGTTTCCTTCTTCCATGGAAGACTAGATTCTTTAGCAATGCAATGGAAGAAAATTATCACAAAAAGAGTAAAACTGCTTGTTGTTCTTCATGAAAATCTAAGAGGATTCTCCCTAACCATCTTGTCTTCCATGTAGTGAGTTTGTTGCAATATACTCTTCTTCAGCTATAAAGCTATAAAACTTGTTGTTTCTTTAAAGCCCATGATATGGCTCTTGACACAACATTGAACACATATGCAAATGTGTTTTTTCTTTCATCTAGGATAGCTTCCCAATTACTACTGTGTATACAACTAATCGCAAATCATTATAGAAACATATTAAATTAAATAATTTCTTGTGCCATTCGCATACCTTAAAATATGTTTTCCTACATTCGAATGCATCTCCTTTGGAGTTTCCATAAATCTAGAAATCATACTAATTGCATACATTATATCGGCCGATTGCGGTTAAGTATATAAAATTGCGTACCATGTTTGTGTATCTTTTTAGATCCACATTGTTCTTGCAATCATCTTTGGTTAACTTCAAACGTACTTCTATTGCTATACATGTTAGTTTCTTGTCCAACATTCGAGTAATTTTTCCAATTTCCTTTGCATACATTGTTTGATAAAAACCTATGTCCTTCATGTTTTCTTGACCTCAATGCCAAAAAAGTACTTCAATAGTCCTAAATCAGTCATATCAAACTCCTTCTTCATGGATAATTTGAATTCATTTATATCCTTGTTTTCATTTCGAAATAATTAAATCATCTACATATAAAACAACAATTCAAATATCATCATCCTTTCTTACTTTGATGGAGTGTGTGGCATCACTACTACTTCTGCTAAATCCATTTCTTATCAAATAGGATTCTATTTGAATGTACCATGCCCTTGGTTCTGTTCGAGTCCATAGAATTATTTCTTGATCATATATATTTTCCTCCCATGCCATGTGTTGTCACTTACCCAAAAAGGTGCGAGTTTTGGAAAAAAATTCAATTTTTTGTCAAGTGAACCCTTTGTCAAATGTGTTTTCCATTGTGAAGTCTTGAGGAAGTGAAAAATCAAACATTGAGTCACTTTTGAGTATTGTGGGTTAAGGTCTAGTGTGTATGTAATGATTTCGGGTTCAAGAGGAACAAGAGGAACAAGTTCCTCTGGGCCTCTAGTTCCCCGCATTCTCACTTTACCAAAAATAATCTCATTTTTTGTTGGTGTGGATATTTAATGTTTTTGGAATTATTCTCCAGAGTCCTTTGTTTCTAAAAAACCTCGTTTCTTTTTGTAAATCCTTTGTATTACAAAATTTTCAGAAGTTTTAGAACAAAAGGAACTTGTTCCTTTTGGATTTTTTTCTCTACACCCCCTTATCATCTGTAATTCCTTATTTTCCTTTATATGCATATATTTAATAACTTTTGGTCCCTTGAACCCCTTGTTCCATTGGATATTGTCTGCTTGAAAGCCTTATTTATCTGCACGAGCCGTGGTATGCTTTGTATTTCGAATATTTTGGTTGTTAAAGGAACTTTTGAGCCTTGTACTACTTAGTATTTTGTTCCCCACATCCCCCTTTTCTCCACATTAGCCTTTCATCCGCAAGTCTCACCTTCTCTTCATGTGGAAATCCTTAGTGTTCCGGATGTTGCGGATATTTTGGGTATTTCAACCCTTATTCCTCCTGGTACCATGTTCCCGTAAAACTGCATTCTCCGCACCTAATAGCCTTTGTTTTATTTGCTGGTGTTTTAGAAGTTTTTAGCACACAAGTCCTTTGTTCCCTTGGGTTTCCATTTCTCTGAAAATCCTTCATAATCGCAATAGAAAGGAAAATTATTATTAACGTTCCAGTAGCCTCTCCATTCCTTGCATTTCATTATAACCCTCGAATTGATCATTTTATTGAATCGTTTTTTTAAAAAAAAAGCTATAAAATGGGAAAAGTGATTTATTTTCATTGTTCTTAAGTCTTAAATATTACTGTGATTTATTATTTTCACTCATATTCCATGAATCACGTTTTAGCCATAACATCATGATTATTAGACCGTTTTCACAATTTCAAATTGCTCTAGAATCCTTGCGAAAGAATTGTTGCTTATGTGATAAAGGTGAGTAATTCCATAGCCTCCAGGTTTTGTTTGTTATCAAATTGACTTTTGTAGAATGTCATTCAATTCCTCTTGAAATTCGTTATCAAGTTTCATTTCTTTGAGTATTTTCACCTTCCTGTCACCATGACATTCTAGTATGGAGGTTATGAGCATATTTCTTCTCTAGAAACCTCTGTACAAAACATTGGGGATAGTGATGTTAGACATCTGAACCTAGGTGATTTTGGGCCTGAATTATCGATGATGTTCCCACTCCTATGGACCAAAGTATTAAGAATTTTGGAATCTCCTATCCTATTGGATTTCCCTCTCTGTCCAATTAACTCGATACTATCCTTGCATCTGCCTCATCCTTTGATCCTATAAAAAAATAAATTATATATCCTGAAGGTCAAATCATTGCCATATTTTATTTCAGCTATATAAACTCAGCCCTATGTATCCCTATGTTTGAAGATTCTAATACCCTAACCTTAGCTCAAGCTCAAAATTTATTTTATCAAGATAAAGATAGATACAAAGTGATGATAATAAAATCATGTATAAAGGACCCAAAGAGAGGAGTTTCAAAACTTCCTAAATTTCTATACATATCAGATTTCAAGAAGGAATTATCTGACATGATTACCCTTCTATCTAGATTGATGGGCCTACTTTCTATAAATGAATTTTAGTTCTGATGTGTGTTTACATCAATATCATTCGTGAAGGAAAACAGAACTTGAATTGGGGGAAAATTATTTTTAAAACCTCATTGAGAAACTAGTCAATGTGCATCAGAATAAAACCTTCTACATGACCTGCTACCTTATGTACACAATTACATCTTACAAAATATGGGTGGGATTGTCAAATCAAGAGGATAAGAAAATGGATCCTATTTATGAATTTTATCCAGAAATTACCTTTAAAAATAGTAAATTACATCAAAGTAGGGTAAATTATTTCTTCACAATGTCCATTGTTAGAATTCTCAAGGGAATACAATTGAAAGAGTTTCTTGAGCGAAGTAATTGATTTCAACATATAACAGTTATACATACCTAATTTTGCATGTAATACATTTTGGAACAATTCAAAGTCCCTTATGATGATTATTATCTTTTACAATGGCGCTCGAGTCATTTTTCCCATTTGTAGTGTATATTATTTGCGTAGAATGCATTCTTTAGTCATTTCAATGATTTTCCCACTTTACTTTATCATTCTATAGTGTTATTCGTTAGCTCTTAGCTTTAAGTTATGGAACCACCGCGGTGATTACGAAACCATCGATCTGCCTCGGTGGAAGTTACATAACTTCTAGTTTTCCCTCAACGACGGTTTTATAACCACTGCGATGTTTTTGCATGCATTGCTCTCCGTAAATCGGTGGTCTTGTGTAGTTTTACTAAGACTTCCTAGGAAAATTTGGATGTTTGTTTCTTTATTCCAGCTCACCTTTTGTGCATGTTTCTTGGTCAAAGTGGTTGTTTGTAGGCTTGATAGATATGTACAAGCTTCCTCTTCCTCTTCTATTGTTAATTGTAATTTAACCACCCCTCATTTGTGTGATGTGGCACCCCATGGATGCCAAGTGACCTGACCACCGCCTATCCATTTTCCTATAAAATCCAATGTTCATCCCAAAGCATGAGCCCGATATTTTTATTGTGAATTGCATCATTATGCTTCCGTAATATTTCTAGGAAATCAAAACTCGAGTAAAGTTCTCTTGCATTGTTATTATCCTACCCACATTTCTACAAGATCTGCATGTAAGCCACTTTGTTGCTTCAATATTTCTTCACTTCTTCTTCTACATTACCCATCACAACTCCTCGATTCACCAAAGCATTAAAGTTAAAAAATAACGAGGGGACATTAGAGTACACCATTACTATCTTTGCCATAGTTTTGCTAGTTCAGGTTGGGGATGTACTTGTTTTCCTTAAGCTTTCTTGATTTCTTTATTTCATCATACACACAATTTGACTAGATTAGTTAAATAATTTGAATTCAAATTAATTCAATAGTTAAATCATTACTCGCTTTCATTTTATCTCGCACAAAATTTTTGGTGATAGACGCTTCCTTGTTTATCCCTATGGGTTTGCAAGGGAATTTTATTAGGAGGGAAGTTCTTAAATTAGTTTAAAGCAATTGTAATTCCGTTTCAATTTGCAATCTTCATTAGATATTCACTTATTTCTCCGGGATGTTTTGGAGGAAGAATTGCTTCGAGAATATTTTACTTCTTCCTATGTCTCTAAGGTAGAACAAAATATTTAAATCCATAAACACAAATCGGGAAAATCTTTTGTTTATTAGATAGTTTAGATTTATTATACACTTATAAATAACTACATAGGATTATTTATTTTTTTAGTTTTTTCAATAGTATTATAGAAGAAATTGTATTTCTTCATATTTCTTTGTTGTTTTCCAAAAACATAGAATCCAAAAATATTAATTTAATTAGATAGTTTTTGTATTGGTTATTTCCTTTATATAATTAAAAAGTAAAAAAACATGTATTAGATTTACTTTATTTAATTAGTTTTATTTCTTGCATTAGATTAATTTAACACATACACACATGTCCATGCAGGGTCCTCAACAACATAGAGATCATGTTTGCGACCATATATTCCCTCAACAAAATGCACCAAAATTGCTCACTAACATTGATACATGTTTGTGAACCTTAGTCTTCTGAACATCACCAGTTCCACCTGATATCCTCTCCCAGATGAATGCCTTGAACATCAAAGCGAGAAAAATATTACAAGTTTTGGACCTCCCATCTCAGCTAAGATTATATCTTGTGTCTCTATAGCCTTGCTCATTTACATCCATGACCTTTTCTAGAAACTTTTATGAGGTTCCCTTGAGACATTTTCAAAGAATCCCACAACCGGTTGAGAGGATTTTTAGATATTTTGATATTTTTAGGATCCTTCGTCTAGCTATTCTCTTAGATCAGTCCATTGTTAGGAATATTATAGTGCTTCACATATGTATGTGTGTGAATAATAATTATGTGTTTAATTACTATGGTAAATATTATTGTTAGATTGTTATAATATATTGTTTCAACAATATATTATTTGTAGAGGTTGGTTACACCCATAATGTTATTAACGGGTTTATTGTTTGTAATACATCCTATTTTATAGGATGTTTGTTCTATTATTTTTGGCTATATATTAGCCTTGTATTATGGTTTGCACATATAATATAGAGAGAGTAATATATCGAGTGATATTGATGTGTAAATCTATAGTTTGCATTTATATTTGGTATCGACTAGGTGAATCTGTTTGATAGAAATCAGATCTCGATTGCTTCATGGAGTGCTAAAGCTATTTAAGGGCTTCTCCAAATTTGTGGTTGCCCTGGTAATGTGATAATTAAGTGAGAAATTGATTCATTTCAACTTAATCCATATCAATGCATTGATAAGATTGTCCATGCGACTCTGTCAATTATTTATCATTGTTCTATTCCTTTGTGATTCAAGCTAGAGTCTTCTTCTCTGCCATAGTGACATATATCTGAGGTGCAGTCTATATTGTTTCAGCATAGATATTTTTGAAAGTGTATATCAACTTAGTATCTTTCTTTATAGCTGTATGTTGTGCTTCATTTCTCTATGCATTGAGCTAAACGATAAAGAGTGAAGGGGAAAGAATAAATCCTGATAAGCAATCAGGTGCATCAAACTCGTTGGATGATTGTAAACAAATAATGTTTATTACAGAATATTTCAAGCGCAAAAGACGGTACCCAAGTAGTGGATAGTATAGTTTGATTCCTACACAAGTATGCAACGTGTTCCAAGCTTGAGGCAAAACATGTCAACAAATCTGATAGTAAAACAATATTATACATTACATGTGGAGCATGATTCTTTTTCAGTGTTCATGTTATGGCTTGAATAAGTGAAATGTTCACATTGAGGGGGGGAACATGATCTCAATGTTCAATTTTCTTTTTCATATTTTTTTATTAGTGAGCAGTGTTTCCTACATAATTCCCTGAAGGAAAAGCATAGTGGATAGATGAAAGCACAAAGGAAAAGCAACATCATGATATTGAGGTTATTGGTTGTCTTGTAAAACCATCCTTATTGAGGTTGTTGGCTATCCTATAAAACCATCCATGTTGAGGTTGTTGGTTGTCTTATAAAACCATCCATGTTGAGGTTGTTGGATATCCTGAAAAACCATCCAGATCATGAGCACGCATGGGTGGCACGTTGTAGAAGGAAGTGTGATTGTTTTTCTCCCATGTTCGCACTAAGGGGGAATGTTAGGAATATTATAGTGCTTCACATATGTATGTGTGTGAATAATAATTACGTGTGTAATTATTATGGTAAATAATATTGTTAGATTGTTATAATATATTGTTTCAACAATATATTATTTGTAGAGGTTGGTTACACCCGTAATGTTATTAATGGGTTTATTGTTTGTAATACATCCTATTTTATAGGATGTTTTTTCTCTTAATTTGTGGCTATATATTATCCTTGTAGTCCGGTTTTCACATATAATATAGAGAGAGTAATATATCGAGTGGTGGTATTGATGTGTAAATCAGTAGCTGCATTTATATCCATTACACCCATCCAAGTTAGAGAGGCCTTTATTTCCTTTGTGAGAAGATCCCCACATTACTCATAGAAGACATTATACTACCTTGATTTCTTGTTGGCCAATTTATTCAATTTCATATATTCCACCCATTTATCATATTCACCCAATACATATCCATATATCCATCATATCATAGATATCTCATAAATAACTCAGAGGTTGCATGCACCCTAAGGGCACATGTTGATTATCGGGTGTATAAAATTGGTGAACCCGACATGAAAGACTAGTTCATTTTCATTTCCATTTTCATTTATTTCTTCATCTATTATTTTCCTCTCCCTTTATGGTTATCTCCAAATCACAAAATCCTACGATTTTCACAAGTGTGTGTGCTTGAGCTCACGGTGTGACAAGATATCGTGAGTACTATCTCAAGTTACGGGACTTTCTACTTGAGATAGACCTCAAAAGAAAGTATGTTCTTTCTCCTAAACTACCTGCAACAATATAGTCTAATGTAGGCAAAACTATCTTGTCCTAATCTAAGTTTCCAAGGAGCGAGGGAGAGATATTGCATAAAAACAAATCCTACACTAAAGAGGTGATACACCAGAAAATAAGGGTGTGAGAATAGTCTTCCAATGTGTGAAAAACTAAAGAAAAGTACATACTATAAGGGGTGATAAAATTTCTCCACATTCTAGAAAATGTATTCACAACAATATTTCATACACACACAATGATAATGAATCCCTACAGAACATAATATAGACACAATATATTTGCATGAGGTTGAAGAGGAAATAAAAATGCATACAAACACATCAAGGGAAGAGACATCCACAAACTTGTATTTATTACTTCATTGATATGCACAGTTCAATTTATTACAAAATAAGGGCCTAGATCACCATGCAAGGACTCCACTACAAGGTCCTGCAGAAAATTGGCTTCACATAATAAATTTTGACATATTTTTGCTACATAAAAATACTTATTTTATAATGAGCCCAACACTCCAATTTATAGAATTCTGAAAGGAGAGAGAGAGAAAGAAAGAGAGTAATGGAAATCACTAAATATTCCTTCCCACTACTTTCAAGAGGTAGTAAATGAAGTGAAATGATGGTATGTCACTTGCAAAAGGCCCCCATACAATCCCATAACTTGCAGCAGTGAGAAATGTCTTCACATGCTTCATTGAATGCATCACAACTACCAGTAAAACATTGTTCTAAACATGGTCCCGTTTTCTAAAAAATAACAATCAATTCTTCATAAAATTCTGAATTTCTTTATTTATGTGCATTGGGCTCAGAGCCACAATTCCAAAAATTCAAACCTTTTGTGATTTTTTTGAGAAATGCAAAAGATAGGGCAATCTGAGTGTAGGAAGTTGTTTTAGGTCTCACAAACATTTCTTGCATATTACGGGACTGCAAATTGTTTTATTAGATATAGAGATGTTTATATTATTTTAACCAACCTACCCTCTTTTATTGGAGCTATTTTTTTTGTATTTTGTGATAATAATTATTCTACGTATGTTCATACACCCCTCGAATATGTCAGTCAAGACTATCGCGACCCATTCACGGGTCTTGAGGCTTATTACTACCAAATGGGTAGGAAGCATTCTCCCTCTTTAGTAGGGTGGGTTGAACACTACCCACAATCTTCTTCGTCACCTCACACGCCTCCCCCTCAAAGTGGTGATACCACTTCATTAGTTAGGATTGAGGTAATTGACCAACCCGACTCCAACACACAAATGGGGTCTTCCAACTCTAGTAATATGACCTTTACCAGGAGAACATAGGTCATATTCACACATTCTATCTAGTCTTCATATCATCATGCAATCTGATCCCTCTCCCTCTCACTTCCTTCCTAATTATGAGTTCCTAACATGCATCTTACCCAAAGTCACGCGCATCTCAATAACATGGACTAGTCCTTGGATAGGATGCAAGGTTATGTATATTTTCTTCTTCATAATAATGCTTCTACACCTCCTCCTATAGAAAGTATGCCCAATGAGGGGTGGCTTAATAATGAACAATTTATAGCAAGATATCATATGCCTTTACAGCCTAACAAGGCTCAGTACGTGCTAAAGAAAAATGCAACACCATCATCAGGTGATGCGATCTCAATCCGGGTGGATAGAGTTAGAGAATTGGAACATCCATAGGATTCTCATGATATAGCTTACGCAAGGCAAGGAAAAGTTCCCCACCAAGCTCAAGGATTCGGTTAGATTCCTTCCAAACTATCACATCCTTTGATCTATATGGGTATTCCTAGCCCTAGATACCTCCTCATGGGGTTGGGAACATTAGGCATGCCCACTCATCATTCCAATAGATACACACCACATGCGCTAATCTGAAGTGCATCCTCAAATTCCATTATAACTACCAATTTGGTGTTATCTAGTTTTGTGCCTTCCAGTTCATATCAAAATAATTTAATGCCTTATCTTAACATATATTCTAGATCACCACGAGGGGGACATGTTTTCTCTTTAGTCCATATGCCCAGCCTCATGGATTTCTGTATGCCACTATGAATGCCTATATTGCATTGTATCAACCACCTATTCCACATACACCTCCTCATCAAGGGTCATCTATGGTCAATTCCTATACTGATTGGCACAAAGGGTCCCCTAGAATTTTCCATATGGAATGGTATGCTCCCAAGTCCTCTGCTAGATATTCCCAAATTCAAAGAGGAGGGACATCCAAACATGCACATTAAGGCATACACAACTACCATTAAAGATATTCTCCAATGAGATGAGGTTGTAGAGAAAATATTCCCCAAGGCCCTTGAGGGGATTACTCTCGATTGGTATTACAGGATACTAGAATCCTTGATACATTATTTCAAGTAACTCGTTTGAGTTCATGAAGGATTTTAACATAAAAAAGTTACTTAAGGATGAGAAGAAGCAAAGAATTCCTCCACATCAAGTAAGAGCATAATGAATATGCTTCCCATTTCATCCAAAGATAGTGGCGGAGTTCTCTACGGTTTAGCTAATGCTCCTAATATGGATTAGATGGAGCTTCATGACTTATTCCTTCATTCTCTTAACTAGAAAACCAAGGAAGATGTGCAAAATTTCCCCTCATGAGTTATGAATAGGTATTATAGGGTGTTCTTAGCATTGACAAAGTGGATATTAATAGCGGTCGAAAGACTGTGGTTCAAATGGGAGATTGGTCACTCCCTCACAAGGTAATTCCAATTACTCAAATGGTTCCAACAACAACTACCAAGAACCCAATGTCCTTAACAAGAACCATGGTGCTAAGAAAGATGGTGTTCTTGACCAAGCCAGAAGCCAAATGTTATTGGCACTACTAGTGTGAACAATGTCAATAATAATGCAAACGTAAACTACCAAAGGAGTAACAAGTTCATTACTTCCAATAATATAGTTGACTTTAATAATCCACCTCCACCTCCACAATATGTTCAGTCCTAAGGCCCGACTCAATATACAAGTAGGTATAAAAAACAATACAAAAAACAAAGGGAAGAGGCCCTTTAACTTTAACTATAATTTCAATAATCAACAACAAAACAACAACCAGAACTATGGACCACAATAGAACCAAAATCGAGACCTCAAGATTACAATCCCAATCTATACTCTGGTTTCCATAGTGTCTCGAGGGTGTGATGCTAGAACTTGACATGACTACAACAAGTTTATATAATTCCTTCCAGAGGACCAAAGACAACTCTTTATCGATATGATTTTTAAAAACCTCATGGTTCCAATGAAAAATGTTCACATTGGGCCTATTGCCTCTTAGAAAAATACTCTTGAAGTTTTTAGATACCCCTTCCCTTTGTTCCCAATAATTGAAAAATTAACCCTCATGACACTAACAAGGTTAACCTAGTGGGGAATAATGACCATGAAGCATCTACATCATAGAATTCTTTAGTAGGGCCTCCTATAAATGGATGACAACAACCCAAGATTATAGGCCTGGTCAAATTATAAGCTTAACGATATTAATGCAACCACACGTACTCGTGACTATTATACATAGTCCAAACCTATATACCCCTCTATGTCATATGACACTCTAATACCTCCAAGGATGGTATGAGCTTATGACCTAATTACAGATTTGACCAAGATTGTTTCTCACATTACTCTTTTGGATTTATTAAAGAACTCTCCCACTCATCGAGAAACATTTCTAGAAACGTAGGGTCTTTTTCACTTAATAAACATTACCCCTCCTCCAGAGGTATAAATAAACCACATATAATTTGATGTCTACCCCATGGGTTGTCTACTAGCGATGTTAGATTCATCATTGACAATAGAAAGATGCCTACCAATGACGAGATAACACATAGAGGTGACTGTACAAATGAAAATTTACATGAAACCTTGAACCGAACTCAACCCCGTGAGGTCATGCCAGAGCATCCGATGTTGAATGTGTATGGCTAACTATAGGAGGATCAATGAATAAGATCTGATAGAGTGATCTCCTAATAGTTAAGTTGGCAAAGGGGAGATTTAGAGGCTATGAATGAGTAGTGTAAATTCCCTATGGTTTGTTTTCCTAACTTGGATCTAAGTGTTGATCTATTTTGAAGTGTCCATGTAAACTGAATGAAATTAACAATCTAAGATAATAGTTGAAAGGAAACTAATCTAAAAAAATCACAAAACTAAAATATCACAATCACAAACAACAAGTTGTTTTTATTCTAAATAATCAAATCTACTTCTACACTAAAAATAAACAAGTGAGATAAATCGGTGTGGTTATTCACCTGTGTTGAGTGTATGCTAACATAAAACAAGAACTTTTCCAATTAATCTATGATATATAGACAACCTCCTACAGATATTCCTCCTTCAAATCCACAGGGATAGGAAGAAGAAGATCCATCACCTGGGGGCTGTTATGAAAGATTCAAACCCTCTTGGAAATTAATTAATTACTTGAAAATGAAATGAAATTTCTTTCTACTCTATTTGATATGATATAACAATGATAAATTTCATGAATGAAGGAAATCAAACAAAAATCCAACTTGGAATTCACATAACAGAGATAAATTCAGGTTTGTGTAGTAATTTTTCCCTCGTTTGTTATTTTATTTCTCTAAGTGTTCATATGAGTCTAAGGAATTGGGAATGCAAGAATATTAGAAGGAGGATGGTGTTTGAGAAATGGTAGCTTGAAGGCGAGACTAGATGCAATGCGGAGTAGAAGAGAGATATAACAAGAGATCCGAGCTTGGCTATGGAATTCCTAGCAATATTGTGGCAGAAATACAATACAAGATACAAAAATACTTAGGCCCCTTTTTCTTGAACACAAAGCATGGAATATATAAGAATTGGGGCTGGGAGGTTCCTTCATGCAAAAAGTAAGAAGAAGAAGTTCCAACTAATTAAATCTATTTAAAAATAGATGAGGGAAAGAGAACCAAGAAATTGAATCTATTTTTGGACAATTTGTCTGACGGATGCATCCTAAAAGTGACTTTAAGTGAAGAATCGCATGTTAAAACATGCATGAGGAATTCTGGGAAAAGTGGGCGGGACCATTGACCTCACAGGTGGCGATCTAGCACTAAAGGCCGAAACTTACACAGAAAGAAGCAGGGAGATGGAAAAATGCATGGAAAGGCTATGTAAGGATGTCTAGGCTACAAATATACATTGTGAATGGGTTTTCGAGCTCGAAAACCTTATTGAAATAAATTTGAATCATCATTGGGGATTCTTGTAACCGGTTTTTGACAACAATGTAGCACATGCAATTTTGGGTGCGTACATATTTCCCCCTTGGAGAAGCGTCTTAGCCATGAAAAGGCGTAAAACATAGAGTCTGAGTATGGCATTCCCAAAATGGGGAGTTAGAAGCTATACCTGACTTTCCCATGTGTCAAAATGCTAACATCTAAACTCCCGCTACCTATAGGAGGAAGAGAAGACTCAAGTGCAGATAGATAAAGTATCAAAAAATAAACACTAAATTAAAATGACAAGAGGACTCGCCATTTGTGCGGGGATATATAAATATAATTGCACCTCTGTTCCATCCTGCAAACATATGCACTCAAAACAAAGTTATAACAACAATATATATATATATATATATATATATATATATATATATCTAAACAAACTCATTTTCAAATTCATTTATGCATATCGACTTGGTGATTTTTGAGTTCTAGGCCCACATTGACAAAAAAAAAGAAATTAGTATGGCTGAATTGGAATGGATTTTGGAATGGTATTTTGCATTAGGGTTGGCTCTTTGTTCTTTGAGTGTTTTGAGAAGAACTCCTAAGAAATTCATAACTATAATGGTCATAAGGGGCCTCAAAGAGGAGGATAGGTACATAAGGTGCCTTTATTACTTAGTCTCCATTTTGTGAGGCATATATGATGTTTTGGTATTTCATGCTCATTGTGAGCATTTTGACTGCACCTAGTGTGTGATGGAATTGTACAAAACTATGACACACCATGATATGTACATATATCTCTTTTTGGCTTGGTTATTCCTTGAATAGAGTTGACTTCCATTTATGATTTGATTCACATGTGTACTCTAGATGTTTAGAATTTCCATTTTTATATGCTTTTCAGAATGTATGTAGTGGGTATGAATGATAACAGAATGATTTATTTTTGTATTTTATAATGCTGATATATGATGATGCAAACACAATGTGATGTTGAAATTTAGTTTCTTTAAGCAATATTTGGTACTTCATGTTGTCTTGGAAAAACATGGTGATACAATGAAAAGATAAGTAAATGTACTTTCCCCAATCTTAACTCCACGCAACTAGTAAGATGTGAGGGATCAACACCAAGATCGAAAGGGCACAAGTTATGAAAATTTATTGAATGGTAGTGATGAGAGAAAGACAAAGGTTTGGTAGAACCAAATTGAGATGCTACAACCTTACCCTACTCAAGTTACTTCATAGTTTAGAATGTGAATTGATTTACAGTTTATCTAGAATTAGATCCGTAGATGGCCACTTGGTTGACAAAATCTGGTTTTGAGGTTTTAAAATCTTTTGGAATTTTGGACATCTAACTCACTTTGTTTTGATTTATGATTTCAAAGCATTTGAATGAATTGTTTCTAACCTTCAAGTTTTTCAAAGAGACCCCCTACACCTTTCCCAATGCTACCAATAGGAAGTACAAGCTTACCACCATGGACAAGGCATAGGCGAGTGAGGAAATTTCTCTCCTTTCCCTACCCTACATCACTAGTAAGAGATGAAGGATCAACATCGAAGGTTGGTTGGGTAAAGAAATGTGTACAATAAATTTTTCTATGGATTTGCATTTGACTTATTTATCTGGGAAAAATGTTTAGAATGTTCTTATTTCCAAAGAGATGTATACGGGATAGATGCGACACCATGAAGCTTCTAGAACATACCATGGGAAAAGACACCTAATCTAGAAAGAGACCAAAAGTAGAACCAAGTATGCAAGCCTTGGTATGGTTAATATCAAAACTTTGTCTTATCTTGTTTGGATTGATGAAATGATTCAGAAACAATTGATGAGATCATGAAAGTTTGAAGAGATATGATTTGAATACTTCGTTGTTGTTTTCTAAAGTTTTTAGGAATCGCTCTAGGAATAAGTTCCTTGACCACAATTTTACGAAATGAACCAAGAGATGAAAATGAAATGCGGATGCAATAATGCACATATGGAAATGCAAGTGAAACTACATGTCACGATAGCTAAGGTGAAGAAATTTGACGAATATCAAATTCTTCACCCCTAAAAGTACATAGCAAAGAACCATGATCCTCAAAATTTATGTTCCCTTGACAAGGGCCTATCACTCTAGGTTTAAACTTATCATCCTTTCCTAGAAGTATATATGTCCAATCATTAAAATCATTTGTCTGAAAGAGGCATTCGTGAACCTCTTTGTCTCATTTTTGAGACATGGTGTGTGGGTGAGCATGATTATACTTCTCGGCCTTGTTTCCCATGTAGAGCGTTGTGTTCACTTGTGACACTTGATGAATGATGAGCCCTTGCCGCATGGATATGGAAATATTATTTTTAGATGCACATGGGTTGGCGGGGTTTATAGTAGAATAACCTTCGAGAGATGGTTTTGATGGGCATCATTTCCATCTCAAATTTACGTCTTCATTTGTTAATTTTATCACGTTTACACCTAGAACTACGTCATCGGAGGAAGAGATGCTAAACTATGAAGGCTACCCATCCCCGTGGTTCAAATAGGAGGAATATCATATCGTCCCTCTCTAAGAGTTTCATAATTTTTGTTGTGGTTTTATTGGACTTTGTTTCCACATATATTGATTTACCCTTATCTATGTTTTCCACCTCAAATGTTTGTAGGTCAACAACTTCAACCTTCGGCATTCCCGAGGTGATCGGGACTAACTCTTTTGATGGAATGGGGTTTTTTCAATTGATTTGTAGGAATTTCATAATTTCATACTCTGTATGGACCCCTTTCTTCTTCTTGAGGTTTTCTAAGTTTATATCGAATGGTTTAGGATCCCCTTGAGTGATGAATACCTTCCCCAAATGGAGGAATCTACTCTCTTGGAACATGGTAGAAGGGATAGCCTTCATTCAATGAATCTAAGGTATCTCGAGGATCATTTTATAACTTGTTTTCCTGTCGATAATGTAAAATTATGTCAATATTGTTTTTGACCAAGTGTGATTTGGAAGAACTATGGTTTCGATCGAGGTCACTTTAAGACTATCATACCTCTCCGTAACATGTTTCTTATAGAGGAACAATTTGTCTCTCCATATCCCAACTTCTACAAGAAATATAAAGGAACCAAATTTATAGCATCCCCATCATCAATCATGGCTCTCTTGATGTAATTTTTTATAAACCTAGACTTGTAAATATAAGGCAAGATCACCTCTTTGGGAAATTTCAGCATCGATGACATCCCTGTCTATATTAAAAAAACTAGTATCCCTATCATTATTTCCTAGAGGATGTATTTCAAAGTCAATATGATTTATTTGAGTGCTAGGGGGTGGTGTAACATGGATTAGATGAAAAATACCTAGTGTATTGAGCAACATGGAACGATGCACATGAAAACTTTTCAGCAAATCCAAAAATGAAATGTGAGAAAAGGTCTTCTTCGAATCTGATATCAAATCATATGCTCCTACTAGTTTAGTGATTGTAGGAACGTCATCCTACATGAAGGGAAGAGTGGGTGAGGGTTGTGAAACATACTTCTTTGTCCAAGTTGTTGCATTAATTTTTGGTTTGAACCTAGCTCGACTAACCCTAATATTTTTGTATTATCGTTTAAACCAAGGTTAGGAGAAACCCAAGATTTTGTTAGGAAATAAGAGATAAAATATGCGGAATAATCCCTTACAGAATCGTAATAGTAGAAACTAATATGTAGAAAATATTACAGATCTCAAATAAAAGTGTAGAATAAATAACACAACACAAAAAGATAGTATTTAACGTGGTTCACCCAATTTGGGCTATGTCCACCAAGAATCACTTGCTCATATTTTATTACAAGCCTCCACTCTCTCAATACAATACCCAGATCCATTTGGAGCTATGCTCAACAAACTCTACAGAATTCACATCCGAATTCAAAGCACATCTACAATGCATTTTCTTGTATATGTATCATATGCATAAGACCATATAAATAGAAAATTGCTTAAGCAATTTGATACAAAACCGTGGGTATCAAAACCATGGGCAAAAAACCGTGGGTATCAAAACAATGGGTACCGAAAAACCATGGGCCCAAAAACAGCCCATAACGGCTACCCATTACCCATAGGTTAATAAACCACCCATAAAAATTTGCTTCGAGGGCTTCACCCCGAACCCCCTTGACCCACTCACCGCGAGCGGGACCATCGTAAAAATACCCAAGTGTAACACATAGAAGGTGTACCAAAACCTAACATGAAAATAGGCTCCACAAACATAACAATCTCCCACTTGGAGATTGATTTCCACTGAGCAAGCTTCTCAACCCTTCATTGTCATCCACAAAGGCCAACCAAAGTTGAACATAGCTTTAGTTTATCCCTTGTGACCACATTGGTCATCATGTTTGCAGGATTCGACTAGTATGAATCTTCTCGACTTCAACTTATCTTCCTCCAAAGTTGTTCGATGAAGTGATATCTCAACTGTATATGCTTCATCATGGAGTAGAAAGTAGAGTTCTTAGCTAGGTGTATAACACTCTTACTATCACTATGTAACTTATATTCCTCCTGCTTATGCCCCAACTCCTCAAGCAATTGTTGTAGCCAAATCATCTCTTTGCTTGCCTCTGTGGCAACAACATACTCAACCTTCGTGGTTGACAAAGCCACCAGCTTTTGTAGTCATAAAATATAGCTCACTACTATCCCACCTACAGTGTAAATATATCCTGTCGTGCTCCTCCTGCTGTCAACATCTCCAGCCATTTCTGAATCTACATAACCACGTAAAGTGGTGTCTAATCCATTGTAGCACAAAACTATCCCCATGGTCCCTCTCAAATAACGAAGGATCCACTTTACTACTTGTCAATGCTCTTTACCTGGATCACTCATAAATATACTCACAAATCTCACTACATGGGCAATATTAGGCCTAGTGCACACCATAGCATACATCAAACTGCCAACTATTGATGAGTAAGGTACCTTAGACATGTGGTTTCTTTCTTGCTCTGTCTTGGGACACTACTCCTTTGATAACATAAAATGGCCTGCCAAAGGTGTCCCAACCGGTTTAGCATCCTACATGTTAAACCTATCCAATATCTTCTTAATGTATTCTTCCGAGATAAAGACAACTTTCATTCCTTCCTATCCCGAGTTATCCTCATACCAAGGATTTATCGGCTACCCCCAAATCCTTCATATCAAAGGATTCACTTAGCTATTCCTTGAGTACTTTTGTTTCCTGCATGTTTTTACCTGCAACCAACATGTCATCAACATACAAACATAGAATAATATAACTTCCATCCTTAAATTTCTTTGTATACATGCAATGGTCAAAATGACATCTAATATAACCTTGCTCCATCATGAAGCTATCAAACTTGTTATACCATTGACGTGGAGCTTGTTTTAGGCCATACAAGCTCTTCTTCATTTTACACACCATCTCCTCTTTACCTTTGACTTCATATCCTTCTGGCTGCTGCATATATAGCTCCTCCTCCAAATCACAACAGAAATGTAGTCTTTACATCTAACCTGTTCTAAGTGCAAGTCTTTGCTACCACAATTCCAAGAACAGTTATGATAGAAGTCATTTTTACTACGGGAGAAAAAATATCATCAAAATCTATACCTTGTTTCTATGCAAACCCCTTGACCACCAACTGGTCCTTATATCTTTTCCTTCCTCCTTCTTCATCTTTAACTTTGTACACCCACTTATTCTACAATGCTCTTTTTCCTTCCGGTAGCTTCACCAAATCCCAAGTCTGGTTCTCCATGAGATACTTATGCTCCTCATCCATGGCTTGCTCCCACTTCTTACGGGCATCTACCTGCATTGCTTCATCAAAGATCTTTGGCTCTCCACTATCAGTGAGTAATAAATAATAAAGAGAAGGAGAAAAACGTTCAGGTTATTTTCTTACCCTAGAAAACCTCCTCACTGTAGGATTTTGGGGTTCCTGTTGAGTAGGTTCCTGAATTGATTCATGGGTCACTATCCCATCTGGAAGATCCTCTACCACTGCATATTCTTTCTTGGATTCTTCCTTGTTTTCTTACAAATGTTTCTTATACATGAATTTATCATTAAATACCACATCCCTAGACCGAATTATTTTCTTGTCCTTAATACTCCAACATTTAAATCCAATGTCATCACCACCATAACCAATAAAAGTGCATTTTTCTGATTTAGCCTCTAGCTTGGTCCTATCATCCTTGTCAATATGAACAAACACCTCACATCCAAAGACTCTAAGAAATTGTTAATCAAATTTATTACCATACCAAGCCTCCTCATGTATTCCTCCATCCAAGGCACTTGAGGGTCCTCTGTTTATTAAGTACACAGTTGTGCTCACGCTTCTCGCCCAAAAAAAAGAGGCGTCTTACATGTATCCTCATGCTGCTAACACATTCCATTATTGTTTTGTTAATCCTTCCACGACACCCCATTCTATTGGGGTTCCTAGAATCATCTTTTCCTATAGATTCCATTCTTAGAACAATAATCATCAAATTCATTGCTCAATATTCCCCTCCATTATCTAACCCGAGACATTTTAACTTAAGACATGTTTCATCTCTACCAAGGCTTTCCATTTTACAAAAGTATCAAATACATCATATTTGTTTCTAATATAATAAACCCGAACTTTCCTTGTTGCATCATCAATAAAAGTAACATATTAACTTGAACCCCTAAGAGATGATACCTGAGCTGGCCCCCACACATCAGAATGTACCAACTCTAACTTACTCTCTTTCTTCGTAGGTCCAA
This sequence comes from Taxus wallichiana var. yunnanensis, assembly GCA_018340775.1. Classification (NCBI taxonomy): domain Eukaryota; kingdom Viridiplantae; phylum Streptophyta; class Pinopsida; order Cupressales; family Taxaceae; genus Taxus; species Taxus wallichiana. Next base: position 118,117,302 of record CM031237.1, read on the forward strand.
CCTTGAGAAACCTTACTCGCTTCTGTTTCCCATATATGTAGTTCTCACAGAAATCCAAACTTGTTTCTATATATCCAGGTAAATTCTTCTTTATGATGTCCATGCCCTTATGGCTCATATGACCGAGCCTATAGTGCCATAATGTTGTATCTACATTTGAAGCCACAAGATTACAATCATTAGTACTATCATTGGTTAAATACAAGGCTCCAACCTTCTTACCTCTTTCCACTACAAGAGCACCCTTGGTAACCTTCCAAGAGTCAGTTGTAAATATCACAGTACAACCATCACTTCCCAATTGCCCCATTGATATCAAATTTCTCCTTAATGTAGGCACATGTCTAACATCCTTCAATAGCCATGTATTCTCATTCGCATCTTGACCCGAAGCAGAACCTTTTCCAACTATACCGCAAGGCTCGTCATCACTAAGAAGAACATGCCCAAAATCCCTTAAACATAATCAATAAAATAATGCCTATGTGGAGTAGCATGAAAAGAATCCCCTAAATCTAAAACCCAAGATTCAGTAATATTATGCAAAGAAAGAATCAAAGCATCCTGACATACATTACCCGATGCCACATTTACCTCCTTGTTTTCTTCTTGTTGTTTCTTCTTGTCCCAAAGCTCCCAACAGTCCTTCTTTGTATGCCCAGACTTTCCACAGTCCCAACATACAATGTTGCTCTTGGATTTTGACCTTTCCCGATCTTTCGATTTTCCACAGTTTCCTCTATTCTTATGTCTCCCTCTAGTTTCCACTATCAAAGCATTCCCTAAAGTAGAAGATTCCCCAGAGCTTTTTCTTCGCATTTCCTCGCTTAGAATCACCCCTACAACATCCTAAAAATTCAACTTTGAGTTAGTTGGAACCGATTTAATTCTTTGTCATTACAGGCTATTCCAACTTTCGGGTAAAGAGCATAGAATTAATAAAGCCCTAACTTCTTCATCAAAATCTATTGTAATCAAGCTAGCATATTCACAACCATATTAAAATCATTTAAATGATCTACTACTGAACTATTCTTAGACATCTTCATATTAAACAACTTTTTCATTAAAAATATCTTGTTAGAGGCAGAGGGTTTTTCATATAACTTCCCTAATGCATCCATTAGATCTTTTTTAGTCTTTTCCTTTGAAACATTAAATAATACCGAAGATGCAAGACACAACCGGATTGTTCCAAGTGCCTTCCAATCCAAAAAATCCCATTCCGCATTTTTCATACTCGAGGGTTTTTTCACCTTCTCAAACAGCGGAGTATAAAGATTCTTCTGATAAAGGTAATCTTCCATCTACATCTTCTAAAGACTGAAATTCTACTTGTTGAATTTATCAACACTAGATCTTCCATCATCTGCCATAGCTCCCACTCAAGATAAAACTTTCCCTATGATTCAACACTTTAGCAAACCAAAAACCGGGCTCGATACCAATTGTTAGGAAATAAGAGATAAAATATGTGGAATACCTTATAGAATCGCAAGCAAGAGAAACTAATATGAAGAAAATATTACTGATCTCAAATAAAAGTGTAGAAGAAATAACACAACATAGAAAAAAATATTTAACGTGGTTCACCCAATTTGGGATACATCCACCAAGAATCACTTGCTCAGATTTTATTACAAGCCTCCACTCTCTCAATACAATACCCGAGATCCATTTGGAGCTATGCTCAAAAACTCTACATAATTCACATCCGATTTCAAAAACACATCTGCAATGCATTTTCTTGTATATGTATCATATGCATAAGACCATATAAATAGACAATTGCTTAAGCGGTTTGATACAAAACCGTGGGTATCAAAACAATGGGTACCGAAAACCATGGGCTCAAAAATAGCCCATAACAGTGATTACCCATTACCCATGGGTTAATAAACAACCCATAAAAATTTTCTTTGGGGATTCACCCCGAACCCCCTTGACCCGCTCACCGGCGAGTGGGATTGCCATAAAAATACTTGAGTGTAACACATAGAAGGTGTACTAAAATCTAACATGAAAACAGGCTCCACAAACATAACAGATTTTTCGAGAGGTTGATGCTTCAGTCTTTATTTCCTATAAGAATTCCCTTGTTTAGATTTTGAGGATCCACTTGGGAATCCCAAGGGTGTTTAGGGTTCACGTTTTGAGGTGTGACAGATCTAACATGACTAGGCTACTGATTTGTTTTAGGATCTCCAGGAACATGTCTACAAAGAGATGCCTTTTGTTTTCGGGAAGTCTTTGTAGAAACTTGTTGCAATCGTGGAAATACCTATCGTCATGACCTCGAACCTTATAGAAACCATAATATAGATTAGGTTCATAATATCTTGGCCTTTGATAAAAGTCTTGCTATTTTTGATTATAACCTCAATTATAGTTTTGAAATTGATAGTTATAACCATGATTTGTACCCCATTAGCCAAAGTTTTGATCCTGGTTTGGGCATTGGGTTTGATTTTGATTTTTTGGTGGACAATTTACATCAACTATGTTAACAGATGACACCATCTTAGGGCATCTTTGATTTCCCGAGTTATTGTTATCGTTATTTTTTTTTTTTGGGAAACCAACATTCTTGACTTGATCAATGGCACTATTCGTGGTAATACCATGATTGTAATTCACACCATTAGGTCCTTGGTTTTTGGCACCATTGTTTTGATAATTTACATTATTTTTATTTGGGGATACCAATTTCCCATCGGAACCATAAGTCTTACGCCCGCTATCAATAGCGGTTTGGTCAATCCAAAGCGCAACCTTCAATACTTCCTCGTAACTACAAAAAGGAAACTTCTAGCCTTCCTCCCTAGTCTCTCAATTGAGTGAGTGAAGGAAAAGGTCACAAATCTCCATTTGGTCCATGTTGGATGCACTTGCAGAGGAATAGAGAACTTGGCACCATCTCTAGATGAAATGGGTGGAAGATTCATTTTTTCCTATCTAATATGCAAGAACTCCCTAATCCCTATACGTAACTTATTCATGTCAAATGCTTTGATGAACTCAGAATAAGTTGTTTAAAGGGATTTATAGAAGCTTTTGGAATACGGTAAAACCAATCCAGTGTGATTCCTTCAAGAGTCTTTGGAAAGATATTAGCTACTACAACATCCCAAGGAAGAAACTCCCGATAGCAGTAGTGTAGGCCATGATATGGGCATTCGAGTCTTCTTCTCCCTTAAATTTTGGAAGATATGGAAATGGGCGTGGAAGCATGACACCACGTATAGTGAATTCAAGAGGCTCCTTTAAGTACTCAAAGCATATGGACCCATTGCATAAGATTCCACAATTGAAGATCCTTCATGATGAGGTGGAGGAGTTGGATAAGCTACATTATAAGCATTGAAGGGAACATATGGGGTCCCTTGATATGGCATGTAGGGAATGGGGATGGATTATGGGTATATTTGGGGGATTTTGAATACATGTAAGGTGGGATAGTACTAGGATATGGACTATCGGTGTAAAACTAGGGAATGTCACATTTCCTATTGTGGTGGCATCCGAGAACGCACTTCCAGCCATCCCTGTGTAGGATAAGTTTGAGAAGGATGAGGACCCATTCCTAGTGTATCTAACCCTATGAGAGTATCACCTGGATTTGAATGAATCGGATAACCTTGGTGTGTAGGATATTGTGTTGGTTTCTCATTGGAAGAGATGTATCCTTTGTTGTCAACATAATAGCCCATTTTCTACCCTATTGCATGTGTTGGTTTTGAAGTCTAGGAATTTTTGATCTCTCTAATCCTCCCTACTAAAGTAGAAATGAGATCATTGGGAGAGGATTGAATCCCTTGTTGGGGTGCCTCTTGCATAGGGTTTGATTGAGCAAGCTCATGATGCCCTATTATGAATTTTTCATTGTTATAATTCTTGTCTTCCTGGAAGTAAGAATCTTAGGATAGGAATTCAAAATATCAAAGGATGTAGCCTTCATCCTATCCAAATACTCATCTATACAACGAAGAGGATTAGCTATTCATGCAAATAGATCATCTTGTTGATTGCTTGAAATGTGAGGTCTTGACAAGACTCTATGGTAAGAACCTGTTTCATTTGTGATAACAACACGGTTTGCATCGGGTTGAATTTGTTTCATGTTTAATGGTTGATCAACCTCCTCCATCCTTACATAGCTAATGGGGTTTAAAATGTAACTAGGGAGGTTTGGATGTTTCTTGTATAATTGTCGCCCCACCTCAAAAGAGGAGGGGATTGTTGTGGTTGAACATTGGTGTAATATATATCAAAGCCAAATGGCCCACCAAACTCTCTTCCAGACATATTTTAGAAAGTATAAAATATCTACCCAAATAGGGAAGAAATTGAGATGTGAGGTAATAACAATGAAAGAAAATAAAACAAGAAGGAATTAATCCTTCACGTCGGGTTCACCAATTTATACGGATGAAAATTGACATGCAACCTTAATCAGCACTCGACCCCCAAGGTCATGCCGGAGCATCTGATGTTGAATGTGTATGGATAACTATAGGAGGATCAGTGACTAAGATCTAGTAGTGCGATCATCTGGTAGCTGAGTTGGAAAAGGGGATATTTAGAGGCTATGAACGGGTAGCATAATTTCCCTATGATTTGTTTTCCTAAATTTGATCTAAGTCTTGATCTAGTTTGAAGTTTCCATGTAAACTGAATGAAATTAGCAATCTAAGATAATACTTGAAAGGAAACTAATCTAAAAAAATCAAAAAACTGAATTATCACAATCACAAACAACAAATTGCTTCTATTCTAAATAATCAAATCTAATTCTATACTAAAACTAAACAAGCGAGATAAACCAAAGTGTGGCTATCCAATTGTGCTTTGAGTGTATGCTAACATAAAACAATAACTTTTCCAATTAATCTATGATATGTAGACAACCTCCTCTAGATATTCCTCCAAATCCATAGGGATAGGAAGAAGAAGATCCATCACCAGGGGCTACTATGAAATATTCAAACCCTCTTGGAAAATAACTAATTACTTGCAAATGAAAGGAAATTGATTTCTACTCTATTTGATATGATATAAAAATGATAAATTGCATGAATGAAGGAAATAAAACAAAAATCCAACTTTGGAATTCATGGAACATTGATAAATCTAGTTGTGTAGTAATTTGTCCCTTCAATTTGTTATTTTATTTCTCCGAGTGTTCATATGAGTCCAAGAAATTGGGAATGCAATAACAACAACAAGAGGATGGCACTTGAGCAATGAAAATTTGAAGGTGATTTGGATGTAATGCGGGTATAAGAGAGATAACACAAGAGATCTAAGCTTGGTTTTGTAATTCCTTGCAATATTATGGTAGAAATACAATACAAGATACACAAAATCCTCAGTCCCCTTTTTCTTGAACACAAGCATGGAATATACAATAATTGGGGCTGGAGGTTGTTCATGTACAAGGAAAGAAGAAGTAGTTTCAACTAATTAAATATACTAAAAATAGATGAAGGAAGGAGAACCAAGCAATCGAAGCTATTTTTAGACAATTTGGCTCACAGAAGCATCCTAAAAGTGAAGTTAAGTGAAGCATCACATGTTAAAAAATGCATGAGGATTTCTAGAAAAAGTGGGCGGGACCGCTTCCTGTGCATGGCAGCGATCATAGACTGCCACCCTAACCGGGAGGCATTTTCTGAATCGCGCCCAAGCAAGCGTGGTCCTAGCACTAAAGGCTGAAACTTGTATAGAAAGAAGGGGAGCTGGAAAAATGTGTGGAAAAGCTATGTAAGGATGTCTACGCTATAAATATACACTTGTGAATGGGTTTTGGAGCTTGAACACCCTCTTGAAAGGAATTTTAATCATCATTAGGGATTCTTATAATTGTTTTCCAATAATGTAGCACATGTAATTTTGGGTGCATACTGTGACCCAACGTTGTATCTAAAGGTTTGGATCTATAATAACTATGTCAAATGTGCAATGATCAATGATGGGTCAAATGTCAATAATTTCCCCTTTTGTTCCTCCAAAAGTTAGCATGTGGAGAGACCAATTTTTCATCAACTAGAAATATGCTAAAAGGCTACGATAGTCTTAAATAAATGTCCATAAGGACTATAGTGCTTCCATTTACCCTTGAGAAAAGACAGTGCTAACTGATTTTTTAATTATAGATAGGAGACAAAATATAATATGATTCTTGGCCGACCTTGGATCCATCGAATGAAGGAAATCCATTCCACACTTTTTCAGAAGTCATATTCTTGCATCCGGGAAAGTATTTGTTTCTCGGGGTGACCAAAATCATTTTAACATTACCTAACCACCTTGAATAATAAACCCAAGGTTCATACCGAGTTTTAAGTCACCGCAATTAATTCAACAAGCCCAAGGATTCACGACAGAGTTAGAAGGTGATTAACTAAAATCGATTTAAACTATGTTAGGTAAGGACTAGTTAATCTAATCTAAGAGGACAAAAACACTATAAATAAATGTGATAAAGTAATATATAAATTACTAAATTATAATACTAATAAACTAAAAGCACAATTACAATAAGGAGGTGAGGAAATAACTCATGATTATAGATTTCTATCGCAATGTGTCCCATAGATGATTGAAGAAAGAAAAAGTAGGAGTGACTATGTAGAGGTCTCATAAAGATTGTATCTAGAGGATGTGTGTGGCCTAGGGCACATAAAAAGGACTAGCACACCCATGGGTGCTCCGGTATGCAATCTAGGCACCCGATCTATCAAATATATTCAAAACTGGATCTCACAAGGTCAGAAGGTGGTCTGAAACCTTCGTTGTGTGTCACATTAGGTTAACTATCCCTCATTGTATGCCACCAATAATCCAAATAGATGTAGGGACCTACAAGAAGACACGAAGGATTATCAAAACCCTAAAAAGACGTAGAATGAATGGGTCGATCGACCTCGGCTGCCACAATAGTGGGCTTACTACTCTAAGAGTTGCACTACATTTGAGAATGAAATGTAGTTCTACTGTGTGTGTTCATGTCGTTCCCTACGTGATCTTGTTTCACTCACACTATGTCAAATAACGAGAAATAAATAAATGTAGAAAATGTAATAGAATATGTGTATGGAATAGAATAGAATCCCTACCCCTATGAAGTGTAATATAAATGTTATAGCTTGTGCCTTGATGATATAACTATGTGGATGCTAATGTAATAGATGGATACAACTCTAGATGGAGTGATAGTAGTGTATGATGTTAGGTCCCTCATTATGATCTCATAGCTTTATATTTATAGCGCTATCTTTCTCTTATTTCGTAATTAACCTCGAAAAGGAAGACCCCAAGAAAGATAAATATGAAAATAGATATAAGAGGCCCAAAAAAGTTGAGAAATTTCTAGAAGGATCGGGGTGCCCCAACCACGGTTCCCATGGGTGTCACTTTACTTGTTGGGCCCCTGAAATATCTACCAAGTCATGAAGGCCCCTGAAATATCTACATAAGCAGGCGCATAAGCACGGGCTAGAAGAAACACACTGGACAAGGTGCACGGTGCGAGAGGTTAAAAAGGGGTTTTGTAGAACCTAGGATGCACGCCCCAAAGCAGAATTCAGGACTTAACCATTTTTGGCCTTTCAGGTAGAACTCATGAAAATTGTGTTCCGAATGGATAAGATTCTAGCCTATGAAAGGGTGCCCTGGAAGGAATATACTTTACGAGAGAAGATCCTAAAAGTTCATCATGACATAGAGTAGTGGGTGCAGGCCTGGAGAAGCATGTGCCTCGGATGATTCACACATTGACACTTGGCCCAATATATAAGGTTGTATAAGAGTTTGTTAGCACTTCAGATGCCTATATATACGCACACCCATGGTAGAGAAAAGAGACACAAGTTAGGAAGTGGAGCTCTGTAGAATTACTACATGAACTAGGATATAATTGGGTAGATGAATATAGGAAAGGATGTATTAAGAGTTTGGGGATATAAATTTTTGTTTTGAGAACCTACATGTATGGATCAGATATGATGCATGATTGTGGTCTGCCATTCTGTGATGTTTTGTAATAAGCATTAGATGAATATGATAAGGTTACCAATTATACTAAATCAAGATCTCTTTTCTATTATCATCTACATCTTTCCTTTATAGTCTTTGTTCTTTTATGCTCATGAACCATGTTTAAATGCTAAGTCTCTTGCGGATTTATTACTTCTAAGTTCTGTTAAATATCTGTCAAGCGCTACTTTAGTTGAGATGATTGAAATGGTATAGAAGCCATTCTGAGCTCTATGGTTTTTCATGTCTCTTAAATCACCAAGTAAAGATCATGAATGATGGTTCCACTAGACTCACATAAAGGAGAGACTTAGCTCCCTCTCGCGCACCTCGGGTGAGCCCAGCACCCACTGGGTGATAGGCTAGTGCGCATGAGGTTCCCTTGTTCTTTGGTGGGTGCAAAAATGACTACATCTTGGTTCCGTTGCCGGGACCTCTTTTGAAGTTGTAGTGGAACATGGCATACATCATGATCTGTGCAATAAGTGATGATGGAGTGGTTAACACTGGAAGGTGTTGAAGATTGGTTTAAAAGCACAGAGGATGAATTTTCTCAGAGATTCAATACTGGACCTGAGTTTAATGTGAAGATGGGTGGAAGACAATCTCTATCATGAGTTGTATGAAACCTTCTTCTGTTGTTTCCAGTAGTAGATATATTTGAATGGCTCTCGGCTTACACATCTAGATTAGGGTGGTACTATAAATCACACCCTTGGACCCAAGAAGCATACCAAAGCTTGCAAGATGTTGACCTAACATGGACCCGTGCTATAGATCATTGGTGGAAGGGAGTATTGGCTAGTTACACTCTGGAGTACATAATTTCCAGATATTCGTGTCCAGAAGTTACTAAGTTTGAATTTTTGCAGGAGCCCAGAGGATCATTTCTGCATGTTATCCCCCTTGTGATCAAAATCTTAATGGTAACCATGAGTTTAGAGGCATTTCTAATGGTCGGCTAAACCATCATGAGTGCTTGTAAGGAAGAAGCTAGGGTGGAGGAGGATGGTTGATATAACAACTGAAAAGGAAAGAGAGGAGAGGCGACTCAAGTATAACGAAGCGCATGAAAGGGAGATTGATAGACAACATGGGGATTGCAAGTGGGTTATGGAGCCAGACATGGTGGAGAGGAGTTGAGGTTCATGTGGAGGACGTGGAACCGAATAGTCTGTGCTACCCCATCTTGGCAAGCGCGGGAGAGAAAACCCTTGGCTTTTGATAGGATTCCGTCATGTAGAGAAAGAAGAGTTGTTGGCGCAATCTGACCCCACCTAGTGACCAAACCTTGGTGCTTGGTTTGTTCAAACGAGGGAAAAGTATAGTTGATCCATTTGACATCGGTGGAAGTAACCGATCAGCACCCATGAGATATAACTTCTCGTTTAGGACTTCTATGGCTACACACACTATTCCGGTATTTGGCGGAATGTTTGGACAAGGCACATATATAGCTGGTTTTGGGAGCACATCAAGAAGTGGAGGAAATATGACTAGGAGTGGAACTATCTCACAAACTATTATAATTCGGTGGAATGATTTGTGAACAGCAGGCCCTTTGCCAAACACAGGAGGATTTGGAGGTAGAAGTGGTGGATCTGGGGGCTCAGGATGTAGTGGAGGAGGAAATACCAAAGGAAACCAAGGAGCTAGGTCGGGAGAACAAGGGCCTCAGCCACCTCCTCAAGTTTTCTTTGAGATGTCTTTACACTTACCAAATTATAGAGGGATATAAGATGTTATGGAGCATGTACATAAGTGTGAGCTTTTATGGCACGCGAAGGGGATCACAACCCGGAGCGGAAGGCAGTCAATTTACAATGACATTGCAAGGGCGTGCACGCATAGCTGGTATAGAAAATATGACCCCCATCAAACTGTTGTGGATTATACCACATTGAAGAATGCATTCTTAGCAGAGTTCCACATACCTGAGTTTGAATAGAAGAGCATCATCTCTCTCAAGGAAATCTAGCAAGGAATGGCAGAGAGTGTGCGGGAGTATGATGCATGCTTTAAAACTCTTTGTCTAAATTATCTTATGATATCCACCCTTCACAAGCATGCTCAGTGGTTTGTTGGAGGGTTGATCACACCCTTTAGGAGGGCCTTGTCTCATAAAACATTCACAGACCCGCGCGAGGTGTTAGAGGCTACTTTACACGCTGAGGTAGTTGGAAGTGTTGACACTGGTGTTAGCCCATTTCTGGAGGCTCAGATCGCTGCCATGGCTAAGCAGCTAGAGAAGTTATCTACAAACATGGTTCCAGAGACTCGTGGTGGGATGTGGTGTACAGATTGTGATGTAGAAGGTCACACAAAAGATAATGGTGGGATATGTACTCAAAGAAAGTGGTACGTGCCATAGTAGTAAATTGTGAAATATGTCATGGGGACCATGATGCAAGTAGGTGCCCCCTATTACAGCACACGATCCACAAGAACGTATCTTGTTATTGTAAGATATGTACCTCAACCACACATGACACGAAGGATTGTAGGCTAATTGACCAGATTCATGAGGCAATTGACCTTGGTGCGCCTAGACTAGCATTTCCAGTAGTTCCAAAGGAGATGAACGTCGGTATGAAGAGCGTGGAGATGGAGGTGTGCGTGGAAGAGGGTTTCACGGAGGGTTTCATGGTCATGGTAACCGCGGTGGAAGAAGTGAGTTCCCGTGCGGAACATGTTTTAATTGTGGATCCAAATATCACTATAAGTGTGAGTTCCCAAAGCTCCTGCAATGTTCATGGTGTGGAAAAAACATAAGTATGAAGAGTGCCCAGAGTTATATGAGCATATGAGCCAGCAGCAAAGGAAGGACAAGGGCACTGCCATGGTGAGTATTAAGAAGGCTGACACACAATGGCTCCCATGAGTAATGCGTGAGTCAGAGTTAGAGCCTGTTATGGTGACAACAAGGGTAGAGTCTGCACGTGCAAAAGAGGCACCTAGACAAAGGACTCTGGTGTCAAGGGAAGAAGTAGTGCATGGGAAGTATCCAGACCCCACTCACCAGAAGGAGGTCTACCAGGAGACCATGGATGTCATCGAAGTTTACAAGGAGAGATCCAGTGCTTAAAAGAGCAAACTAGGAAAGAGGAGCAAAGAAGAACTATGGAGGCACCAAAGGATGACCTGGATGAAGTTAAGGAAGTGTGTAAGATGTTGAGGCAAGAGAATGTTATTCCCTTGCTAGGAGCATGGCTGAGAGAGAAGGTACCATGCGCTGGAGAAGAGCGTGAGAGACAGGTCTTGCATGCAAACCTTCCACCTCATAGCCTTGATTATGACAAGGAGATCACATTGAATGCGGTGGTGGATGGATGGCTGCTCAAAGCAACATCCTCATTGATATAGGCACTGAGGTCAACATTCTTACTTTGGATGCATGGCATCAGATGGGAAGACCTACATTATGGCCATCTTTGAATGTGTTGTATATGGAAAATAAAACAAAAGCAATGCCCATAGGTGTCTTGAAGGATGTGGCCATTACCATTCAGGGAGCTAGGTTCACTAGGGACTTTGAAGTCTTGGCGCTCACGAGGTAGATAACTTCCCAGCGTTACTTGGGTGCCCTTGGTGCTATAAAAATAATGCAGATCTCTAGTTTAACAAGGGCTACATAAGTTTTGAAAACAAAGAGGAATGGGTCATTATACCCCTTGTTGATGGAAATTCCACACCCTATACTGAACCCCTGGGAGAGGAAGTCCTGGACAGAATATATGTGTGCTCCATAAGAGATCCAGAGACCATCCATCCTATAGAGGGAGTCATCCAATTTGATGATGCTCAATCTATCAGTGATACTACCAGTATAGCATGTGATAATTGGGTGCATGGGACTTATGAATTGGTGGAAGACATTTAAAAGGATTGGTGACCAAAGTAACCATGGCACTGTGTATACATTCGGCACCTAGGAGGAAAGAAAGTAACCAAGTATTCTGGAGATGCATACCCTGAGGTCTTTTTAAGAGAAATGGAAGCTCAATGGAAGGAGGATGAGCGATGAGGGATGTTGAGTTATGTTTTGATAGGCAACAGTAAGGTGGTGGTCTACACATAGAGAACTTGTTGGAATGGTGTGAGGTTAGGATTGCGCTCACTATTCGATTCTCCAGAAGTAATGTACCTACCACTATCAAGGATTACAATGGTGATGAACCCACCTCTTCCCATATCCAGGTATGTGAGAGGGTTTGGGGAAGGCGTGGAAGCTTTACCACCATCCCTTTGGGTGCACAAGCTGTATTCGACACTACAAGGTTGTGCGTGTGCTTGGTACATACACTCTGAAACTCACCGTCAGACAGGAAATTGGCAGGAGGTAGTGGCTGATCTTGTTCACACCTTTGAGTATCGAAGTACCAAGCCACCAGTTGATAAGGCATTACAGGCTATCAAGCACCTTACTCTGGGGGATTGCACCATGGTGGAAGATAGGCTACTAGATTTACTTGGTGGACCTAGTTTGGAAGCGCGCTTTGAAGAAGAAGAACCAGAAGACATACAGTTTGAGTGCACATGTGCTGAAAAAGAGAAAGGGAAGTTGGTATACGTAATTGATGGAGAAGAGGTGGAAGGATTGGATGTTGACCATTCGGTCGGAATGTGTGAAGTAGTTGATAGTGCGGATGCATGCATGTGCATGCACTTATCATGAACCTCTAAAGACCAAGAAGGTTAACATCGGCTTAGAAGAAGAGCCCAAGGAAGCTATCATTGGAGACTACTAGTCAGACGAGGAAGTATCAAAGATCATCGATCTCTTGTGAATTTGAGGATTTGTTCCCATGCGGGTACCATGAACTAAAAGGCATCCACCATTCCTTAGGGGAAATGAGGATAAAGTTGAAGGATGGTGCACACCCGGTCAGGAAAAGACCCTACTGGATGAATCCCAATATGCGTAAAAGTAAAGGAAGAGTTAGACAAAATGATAGCATCTCGACATCATTAAAGTTGTAGAAGAATCAAAATGGATAAGTCCAATGGTAATCAACATAAAGAAGGATGGGTGGATTAGGATATGTGTGGATTATAGGGAGCTGAACGCTATTTGTATCATAGATCCTTTTCCAACCCCCTTCACTGAAGAAATTTTAGAAGGAGTCGCTGGGCGCGAGGTCTATTCCTTCATGGATGGATTCTCGGGATATCACCAGGTGAGGATTGCCAAGGAGGACCAAGAAAAGACAACTTTTTCCACCGAGTGGGGAGTTTTGCATATACGGTCATGCCCTTTGGGTTGAAGAATGTGCCCGTTGTATTTTCACACATAGTTGTGCAAGCATTTCATGACTTCATCCACAAGTTTCTTCAGGTCTATTTGGATGATTGGATGGTGTATGGATTGGTCAGGGACCATTGTGATAACTTAAGATTGATGTTTGAGAGATGTCGGCAGTTGAGGATATCCCTCAACATTAAGAAATGTATTTTTGCAACTCCATTCGGGACGTTGCTAGGGCATATCATATGCAAAGAGGGCTTGTTGGTTGATCCCGCCAAGGTTGTAGTTATTGTGGGATTGGGGGAACCTACTAGCCAAAGTGTCATCATGTGTGGATTTCTTGGGCACATTGGGTACTACCAGAAGTTCATTAAGGGGTACGCCAAGATCATCACACCTTTGGAAATATTACTTAGACATAAGAGTGCCTTTCAGTGGGGAGAAGCAACAAAGGGCATTTGACACTTTGAAGGATAGGCTTGTCACCGCACCTATTTTATGATTCCCTTCTTGGGATAAGCCTTTTCATGTCCACGTAGATGCCTCTAGTACAGAAATTGGAGCCATTCTCACACAACCAGTGAGGGAATTGTGGATCACCCCTTGTGTTTTGCAAGTAGGAAGTTAACACCAGCATAGAGCAGAATTATATGATGACTGAGCATGAGGCATTGTCAATGATCTACGTGCTTCACAAGTTTAGACAATATCTATTGGAAACTCCTTTTATCTTCTACACTGACCATATGGCCTTGAAGTATTTGGTAAACAAAGCAAGTATTACAAGGGCGCATATGTCGTTGGGTACTCCTATTTCAAGAATTTGAGTTCATAATAGTAGTGAAACCTGGAAAGAACAATTGTGGGCTAGATCATTTATCAAGGATTGATTTAGGAGAGGATGCACAAAGCATCGAGGACACTATGTTGGATGCACAACTATTCAGGTTGCAGGCGCACACCCTCGGAGTTAGAAGACATTGCTATATTTCTCAAGGAAGGTGTGGCGCCTGAAGGAATGAAAGTGTTAGAGAGAAAGAAGTTAGCCATTGCACTGTTGCCCTACATGTTAATAAATGGAGATTTGTATAAAATGGGTCGTGATGAGGTTTTGCACCGGTGTGTATTGGAACATGAGCGCGTGGCTATCATAGAAGAATCCCATGGTGGAATTTTTGGAGGACACTATGTGGGGAATGTAACCGCGTGCAAGATTTTGACCGCAGGACTATGGTGGGAGATGATTCACCAAGATTGCATTGAGTTTTGCAAGGCCTGTGACCATTTGCCAGTGCCTTGGAAAACCTAGAAAAAGGGATGAAATGCCCTTATGACCCATAGCTAAGCATGGAGCCCTTTGAAAAGTGGGCAATAGACTTTGTTGGGCCAATCTCACCAGCAGCATGAAGGACTAGCTCAAGGTATATTATTACCTGTACTAATTATCTGAAAAGATGGGCCGAGGCCACACCCACTAAGGATTGTACCAGCAGCTACGGCTGCTAGGTTTCTATGGGAGAACATAATCAGCAGGTATGGATGCCCTTTAAGCTTGACAAGTGATAGGGGCACTCACTTTCTAAATGAAACCATCAAGGATTCTATTGGCAGAATTCATGGTGGCCCATCACAAAACAACCCCTTATCATCCTCAGGCAAATGGAACTACAGAGGCATTCAACAAGATTCTAAGTCACACATTGACTAAGATATGTGATGTTGGTAGGAAGGACTGAGGATGATAAGGTCTCAGCCATTCTTTGGGCATATAGGACAACTTACAAAAGATTGAACAAGGCCACACCATTTCAATTGGTGTTTGGCATGAAAGCAGTCCTACCGGTTGAGTTTGTATTACCATCGATGCGTATAGTGTGTGTAGGAGGGTTGGACGATGAACAAGCACTGGAAGAAAGAATTGATGAATTAATTAAACTAGATGAGAGGCACTCACTAGCCAAATGGAGCCAAAAAACTGAAAAAGCTAAGAAAAAGGCATGGCATGACCGACATATTAAAAACAAGAAGTTTGGGGTTAGGTAGATGGTATTATTATATGATTCAAAATTTATGCGCCATCCTGGGAAGTTGAGGGTACATTGGTTGGGTCCTTATGTAATCTCATACATCCTTGATTTAGGCGCGTGCCAGTTACAAGCACTGGATGGGAAAAATTACCTGGACACTTCAATGGGAGTAGGATGAAGCCCTACTATAAATAAGGCTTCTTGGTGTTTGTAAATAAGGTAGTTTTGCCAGTTAGTTTAGAATTTCCTTCATGTTTTTGTTTCATGTGTTTCCCTTTCGTGTTGTTGTTTTTTTTTTGCCTTGGGCACCGGTAACCTTATTATTCTTTTTGAAGTTATGAATGTGCAGAGGACCACACATCATTTTAAGTGTGGGTGAGGAGATAAAGGGAAAGCATGGAGAAATTGCCAGGAGAATTGTGTTGGTAGACCGTTTGAAGTGACCCTATTGAAAAGATGCATTAAGAGGAAAAAGGAAGATTGATGGCAAGACAAGGCCACATTGGAAATCCACATACAAAGGTTGGAAAAGCACATAAAACATGAGGTAGGTGAAAGCAAGAGTCATGAGGATAGAAGAAGTTCCTTTGGTGCTGATAACACGTGCGCAAGAGTCTTCTACCAAGATGGATTGTTTGTGCCAAAAGGTTGGAAAAGTGTCCGCGTAAGAATTGGGTGTGTGAGTAAGGGTGCTAAATTTGGGATTTGTTTGAAAAAGCCACATTAAATATTTTCATATGGTGGTAGGTAACCTAGCCTTTAATGCGTAAAAGTGGGAAAAGCTATAAATACAAGAGAGGGCACTTCATTATTTTACTTTGTGCATATGAGAAGAGCTATTTTCTTTTGAGAGCTAGGGTTTCAAGAAGTGACTCGTGTGAAGTAAAATCACCAAAACTCAAGCGCAATTGGTCCATTCGATCTGCAAACTAGAACAAAAGTGATTCACGGGTGTAGGAAGCTTTGAGGAGAAGTGCCGCGGTGAAAGGAAGAAATCAGAATTAGGGTTTGAATTTTAGGGCACTAGGCGCAAGAGGAATCCCTCACCAGTTCACATTTTAAGCTGAGATGAAAGCAAAGGGTGAGATGACGGCCACAAAACCAGCCAATAAACAAGTGAACAATCAAAGAAAGGAAAGGGTAAAGGCAAGGGTAAGAGAAAACAAGAAGAAGTACCGGTTGAAACAAATGAGGAGTGGTACTCAGAGATGCAATACCCGGATGGAGTGTTGTTAGGGCATGAATGGGAGTCCCACATAAGGAAAATGACCAGTAAACGACTATAACCATCGGTCAAGTACAATTGAAAAGGAGATGGCGCTGGAGTTGGTGTGCCCAACAAACAAATGAACATAGACGGGTTGCTAATTTACAACGATGAGGTCAAAGTAAAAATGGAGAAGGTAGGACTTCTGTAACTTTATGAGTTGCCATATTTTGGGAAGCCCAAGTGCTTGTATCAATGGCTAATGACATGTCCATGAGGACTTCTTCTATTTCATAAGGTGAAAAATGTGCATAACTCCCCAATTGATTTTGCACTTCACAGGCCTAATCTGTGAAGGGGACGCTCTGGAAGATGACCTCCAGGATGAGGAGGTAATCAAGGAAACCATCACATCCCAGGAGTACAAAAAGGGATCGAGGTACTATGACATCTTAGACATCAGTGATCCGGTGATGAAGATGGCCACACACCTCATGTCCAAGTTGAATGGACAAGAAAGGTGGACCCAGGTGAACAAGCCCTGGTTGAATGTCTACAAGAAAATTACAGAGGGCACCATCTACAACCTCTCCCAGTATATTGTAGATGAAATTATAAGTAGCATGGAGGAGGGAGGTAAGATCCACTTTGGTAATGTTCTATTGACCATAGTGTTTTCAAAAATCAGAGTGTCGGATGCATCCAACAAGTTCATTTGGGAGTACCTGCTGAAAACCCTTCACCCGCGAAGAGGTTTGAGAAGTACACCTATGACTCCATGACAACAGTACACAAGGCACGCTTGGAAAAATGGTATATGCACCTAAGGAACGCATTTGGGGCTGAATGGCGGATTCCAGAACAACTCCCAGCAACAACCAGAGGAGAGGCAGAGTTCACGGTATACCAACATTTCTGCATTGGCATATTTATTTTAACTGACGGCACCTGGAGTCCTTGGTGCAAGCTCCCCTTCTCCTTCACACACAATTATTTCAGGTAGGAGTAAATAGATTCAAGGAATCAAAGAAGCTGAATCTGGATCTATCCAACCTTGACAAGGAACATAGAGAGATGAGAAAGAAGTTGGTGTACCCAGAAAAGCATGCGTATGTTGAAAGATACGTTTCACATGATGTACACATTGTAAGGCCTTTAACCTTACCTATTGCTGGGAGTAATGCTACAAGGATATACCTATGCATAAGGCTGAAGTTTGAGAAGGGCGTGTATGTGGAGGATGAGATATCCATTCCTAATGACCCTACTGGTAGGAAGAAGCCCGCACCCAAGAGGAAGGAAAGGGAAGAGCAGGAGGAGCCAAGGATGGTGGAGAAGCAAGTTGTAGGTACCCCTGGGCCAAGTACCTACATCCGGAAGAAAAAGAGGACGGTGGTCAAGGAGAAGACCCCCGAACTAGCAAACCCACCAGCTCAAGAAGAATCCTCGATGAAGAGAAAACCGCATCCCCTACACCAGAGTCTTCAGCGAAGGAAGAGGAGAAAAAGGTAGAGAAGTAGAGTCAGAAGAAACAAAAGGCTTGAGTGCCTATAAAGGTGAGAAGGATGAAGATGAAGAAGAAGAGTCCTGATGTAAACCAGGAATTGATTAATGTGCATGACTCGGAGGAGGAAGATGGAGAGGAAGCAAAGGATGCATTCATCTTTGCGTGAAGGATGGGCACCCAGGAGGAAGAAGGCACAAAAGATGGAGAAAGGAGCGAGGAGGCTAGTACCAAAGAACCAAGTATGCCCAAGCTCACAGAGGAGGAAGTAAATGAGAAAGTGACAAGGGAGGTAGAAAAGATTATTGAAACCTTGGTCGATGAAGAGTTGGAATGCAGCGTGGACCTAGTGTTAGGTGAGTTCAAGGAGGAGCAGAGGGAGAAAAGCATCAGCAACACTAAGGGGCCCATACTAACGGTAACTGTTCCCAAGGGCGTGTGCACGGGAAGTAAGCACGGGAGGAGAAAGGGTGATAATGGGTTATGATAATAACCCCAATAACGTATTGTATGTTTCCAAAGTACCATTCCAACCAAGGAACTCACAGGGATGGAATCCTTTGATCCTGAGGGTGGATACCCGCAGGACAAGGAAGATGCTTTCATGGGATTTTGACTCCCACCTAGATGAGCTGAGTTTGAAGTAAGCCATGGGGCTATAATGGCACTATCCGAGACAAAGGGGTGAACCTCATTATAAATGCACAATAACTATCAGATGAGCAAGTGTGTAACATGCTCAAAAAGTCTCCGTGGAGGTGGAGGCTAGGATTTTCTATAGAAGTGACAAGGTTAAAGTCCTAGAAGACCTAATGGAGAAAAAGGAGGAAGAGATAGCTGAGTTAACAAAGGGCCTCAACCTAGAAAAATTGATCAGTGCTCAGTTGCAGTGAGAATTGAAGGAGGAAAAAGCCAAGGTGCACGAGGTTCACAAGAAGGTGGAGCTCATTTCACATGTTATTATCTTGAAGCACCCGGACCTTAACCCTCCCCCATAGAAGTATGGTTCTTCCTTGGAGTGCCTTGAGGACTTAACTCGGATCCTCACCATGGAAAGGTAGCCCCTGGCCTTAGAGTCCACTGAAGATGTAGCTGCGTGCTTGGTGCAAGAAGACAAGCTGAAGGTCATCGCTCATTACGTAGAATACAACAAGGTTCTTGCTGACATAAAGATAGCTGCCCAAACCGTTGGGGTCGTATACGACCATTGCGTGGATCAAGACAAAGTGACAAGCATGCTGCTTGCCAATGATGAAGTGGAGCTGAAAGACTTCAGGGAAAAGAACAAGAGCAATAGAGTAGAATGGGAAAAGATCCTGGCGAGGTAGAAAAGAAATCAAAAGCTATTGAGATCTTGCGGGGCTCAATCAAAACCCAACTTAAAGAGCTATACCTAGTTATCACAAGGAGAATGGATGCCTTGGAAGATTTGGGAAAGGAAATGGAAACAATGGTAGACACCCTGAGCACACAAGGGAGGGAGTAACTTTCGATGAGGTGAACACATTGGTCGATGACCTTTGTAAGAGAGCACAGGATGAAGTCAGCACATGGGATACACTGGAGGCCGACCTAAGGAAGAATTTTCCCCTCTTACTTCTTTAAGTAATACAATTTTCCCTTTATTCTTTCTCTTCCCCATTCTTTATTCTTTCCCTTCATTCTTTTCCAAGGCAAGGCCTTGCCATTTGTATTCTATTCTTTAAGAGTTTTCCGAGGGTGGAGAATAGGTGAAGTGTGGGGTGATGTTGGGCCCCTGAAATATCTACCAAGTCATGAAGGTGCATAAGCGCATGGTTGGAGGAAGCACGCTAGATAAGGCGCGTAGTGTAGGGTTGAAAAGGGGTTTTTGTAGAACCTAGGATGTGCACCCACAAACTAGAATTCGGGACTTAGCCATTTTTGGTCTTTCATGCAAAACTCATGAAAAGCGTGTTCCGAATGGATAAGATTCCAGCCTGGAGATAGGGTGACCTGGAAGGAATATACTTTGCGAGAGAAGATCCTAAAAGCTCATCATGACATGGAGTAGTGGGCACAGGCCTCGAGAAGCATATGCCTAGGATGATTCACACATTGACACTTGGTGGCAGATCTGAGGCTACATAAGATTTTGTTAGCACTTCAGATACCTATATATACACACGCCCATGGTAGAGAAAAAAAAACAAGTTAGGAAGCGAAGCTCTGCAGAATTACTACATGAACTAGGATATAATTGGGTAGATGAATATAGGAAAGGATGTATTCAAAGTTTAGGGATATAGATTTTTGTTTTCAGAACCTACATGTATGGATCCAGATATAATGCATGATTTGGTCTACCATTTTGTGATGTTTTGTAATGAGCATTAGATGAATATGATAAGTTTACCAATTGTACTAAATCAAGATCTCTTTTCTATTATCATCTGCATCTTTTCTTTATATTCTTTTTTCTTTTATGCTCATGAACTATGTTTAAATGCTAAGTATCTTGGGAATTTATTACTTCTAAGTTCATTAAATCTATCAAGCGTTGATTAGTTGAGATGATTGAAAGGGTATAGAATCTATTCTGAGCTCTATGGCTTTTCATGTCTCTTAAATCACCAAGTAAAGATCATGAATGATGGTTCCACTAGATTCATATAAAGGAGAGACTCGGCTCCCTCTCGCTCACCTCGGGTGAGCATCCAGCATCCATTTGGGTAATAGGATGACACGTATGAGGTTTCCTTGTTCTTTAGCGGGTGTAAAAATGACTACAATACTAAATTTGGGCGCCTAGCTACAACTAAAATTACGGGATGTGTTAAAACGGATGGGCTTATGGGTGAAATATGTCATAAATTATGAAATAAAATAAGTAATATGGAGAAAGGATGGGGTTAAATAGTACTCTCTTTACTTAAGAACCTTCTAAATAGTAGTATGATACCTGGGATAAGTAAATGTCTAAAGTGCATGATTTTGTGACTAAATTTTGCCCCTAGTTTATGTTGTCGAGTGGAAATATTGGTAACATAAAGTATATAGATATGCATACCTTATGTACATGAATAATATAGTATAAATGAATCCAAGGACTAGACAAAGTGTGGAGCGATGAAAAGATTGAGGAATGTGGAAACTATAGATGAAAAATGCACAAAAAAAAGTGATGAGAGTGCACCTATGGCGAGAACACATGAGTGTAGTTGTTACATGTGTGTGTAATGTGATTGCATAAAGCGTGATGTGTATGCTATATTGTGATATCTCTGCAAAGTGCTTTTGTTGTTGTTTTTGTTGCCCCTATTTGATTGTTTGTTTCATCATACACCGAAACTATAAGGAGAAGATGATCAAGTATTCAAATGTATATGTGTGTAAGTTTATAAATGTTATGTAAAAGATACATGTGTATGTAAATTATGCAAATGTAAAACATGTGAAATGAAAGAGTGTAAATAGAACATGTGGCTCGATCCATGTCAAAAGAAATGGTGTAAAAGGATATCCTATACTAAATTTTTTTGGGGTGATCTCACATTGTTGGGGTGTGGAGCCTATTTTTTTGTCTTCTCAAATAAGTATTGAAGTGTTGGAATTCAAATTTGTCATGATGGAAGATCATGACATCCTTGGGAAGATGAAAGATCATGAAAATTTATTTTCTATTTGTGGGAAGATGAAAGGTCATGAAAGTTTCGTTTCCATCCATGGGAAGATGAAAGATTATGACTTTCAAACTTCTAAGGTCAGCTTTAGGACTTCTTAAAAGGATTGTAATCCTATAAATAGAGGTGTTATGTTATCTTAAAGATATCTTATGTGTTCAAGAGGTCTTGAGTCTTAGTGATCAAGAGGTGATCAAGAGTGATCAAGGTTAAGCAATTGGCTATCAATTGTGGTTAGATGTGCTTTAGCATCTTTGGAATTCTGTTGTCAATTCATAAGCGAGAGAAGACTATGAGAGTTGTTTTACTCTTGTTGATAATAAAATCGAGCAAGTTCTTGGTGGGACGTAGCCCTATTGGGTGAACCACGTTAAATCTTGTCTTGTCTTCTTTTGTGCATTATTTATTTATGTTGTTATATTTCTGCATGTATACTTTTGTTATATAGTTTCCTACTGTTGTGATTTGAGGAATTGTTTCCACATATTTGTTCTTTAACTCCTAAGAAGTGGTATCAGAGCTTTGGTGGTTTTTTTCTGAAGTGGTAAATCACAGGGAAAGTTTATCTTGAGTGGGAGCTATGGCAGATGAGGGCAGATTGAGGGTTGAGAAGTTCAATGGGCAGAACTTTGGTTTGTGGAAGATGCAAATGGAGGATTACTTATATCAAAAGGACCTCCATGTTCCTTTGGCTGGAAAAGAAAAGAAACCTACAGCCATGTTGGATGAGGATTGGGAGTTTCTTGATAAAAAGGCACTTAGGTTGGTTATGCCTTGCATCTTTGGTTGCTTTCAACATATCACAGGAGACGAACACTGAAGGTCTCATGAGTGCGTTGGGGAAGTTATATGAAAAATCCTCTCCCTCTAATAAAATATTTTTGATGAAAAATTTATTTAATATGAAGATGTCGATAATGATTTTATTGATGTTCATTTGAATGACTTTAATACGGTTGTGAGTATGTTAAACTCGGTAAAAATTGAATTTGATGATGAGGTCAAGGATTTGTTGATTTTGTGTTCCTTACCGAGATAGTGGGACAAGTTGGTTATGGCTATAATTAATTCGAGTCTCTAATAATTCAAAGATGAAGTTTGAGGATGTAATAGGTGTGATCATAAGCAAGGAAATGCAAAGGAAGAGCAACGGAGATTCTTCTACTTCTTGAAATGATTTGATGGTGGAGAGAAGAGGGAGACAAAAGAATAGAGGGAAAGGTAACCATGGGAAGTAGAATGATCGTGGAAGGTCAAAGTCCAAGAGTAAGTTAGAATGTTGGCACTGTGGGAAGGTTGGTCATGCTAAGAAATATTACTTTGGGATCTTCAGGATAAGAAGAACAAGGAGGAAACTAAAGAGGTAAATGTGGCAGCAGGTGATGTTTGTCATGATGCATTAATTATTTCTTTAGATAATATTAATCTTGAATCTTGGGTATTAGAATCGGGAGTATTTCCATGCCACCCCACATAGACATTACTTTACCTTTTTTTTTTCAAGGATATTTTGGACATGTATATCTTGGTGATGTTGAACCATGCAACATAATAGGGAAAGGTTGTGTTCGGTGAAAATGCGAGAATGGGAACATATGGCTACTTAAGGATGTCGCACGTGCCTAAGTTGAGGTGGAACTTGATATCAGTGGGTCAACTGGGTAGTGATGGTTGTACGGTCAGTTTTATAGCAGATTATTGGAAGGTTACCAAGGGAGCTCTTATGGTTATAAGAGGTAATAAAACTGGTACTTTGTATTTAACCAGTGGTGTTGATTATTGTAATTTAGTTGCTGCAGATGGAGATGTAACTTTTTGCCACCAGAGACTCGTTCATATGAGTCAAAAGGGCTTGCAGATTATAAAGGACAGGTTGCTCGAATTAAAGGAGTTAGATTTAGACTTCTTTGAGGACTCTGTTTATGGAAAACAAAAGCAGGTGAGATTCCTCAAGGTTGGACCTACCAAGAAGGAAATTAAGTTGGATTTAGTGCATACAAATGTATGGGGGCCAGCTAAGGAAAAATCTATTGGTGTTTCATGTTATTATGTCACTTTCATTGATGATTCAACAAGAAAATTTTGGGTATATTGCATTAGAAATAAATCTGATGTGTTTGAAACCTTCAAAAGATGGAAATCCTTGGTTGAGAATGAAATAGGTCTCAAGTTGAAATTTCTTAGGTCGGATAATGGAGGGGAGTATTACAGCAATGAATTTCTTGATTATTGTTTGGTAAATGGGATCCACAGGAAAAGAATGGTTCCAAATACTCCACAGGAAAATGGAGTGTCAGAGAGAATGAACAAGACAATCATGGAGCATGCTAGGTGCATGAGGTTACATGCGAGGCTACCACTCATGTTTTGGGTGGAAGCGGTAAGCACAGTTGTTTATCTGATTAACAAAGGACCCTCTATGGCTTTGGATGGAGGTATACCTGAGGAGGCTTGGTCTAGTAAGAAAATTGATTACTCATTTCTTAGAGTATTTAGATGTGAGGTATTTTTTCACATTGATAAAGATGATAGGACCAAGTTAGAGGCTAAGTCTGAGAAATGCACCTTTGTTGGATATGGTGAGGATGAGTTTGGTTTCTATGTTTAGAGTCTTAAGGACAAGAAAATATTTTGGTCTAGAGATATTGTATTTACTAAAAAAGTCATGTATAAAGATCGGTTAGAACAAAAAGAGGAATCAAAGAAAGAATAAAAATTTTAGAGGACATTACGAGATAAGCAAGGTATCCAAGGGTCCGGTTCAGTGCGGCATTTTCCAACACAACCAGTTCAGAACCTACTCATCAGAACCCCAAAATCCCGAGGTGAGAAGGTATTCTAGGGTAAGAAGGGAACCTGAAATATTTACTACATCTTTGAATTATTTATTGCTCACGATAGTGGAGATCCATAGTGCTTTAAGGAGCAACGCAGTGGATGTCAGGAAGAAGTGGGAGCATGCCATACATGAAGAGCATAGATCTCTTATGGAAAACTAGACTTGGGATCTAGTTGATCCACCCGAGGGCAAGAGAGCATTGCGGAACAAGTGGGTGTATAGAATTAAAGAGGAAGATGGAGGAATGAAAATATACAAGGCCCGGTTGGTGGTCAAGGGATTTACAGAAGAAATGTATAAACTTTGATGAAATTTTTTTCTATTATTGTTAAAATGACTTCTATTAGGATTGTTCTTGGTTTATTAGAAGTAGAAGACCCACACTTAGAGAAGTTGGATGTGAAGACCGCATTCCTTCATGGTGATTTTGAGGAGTAATTGTTTATGCAGCACCCACACGGTTATGAGGTCAAAAGGAAGGAGTGGTTAGTGTGCAAATTGAAGAAGAGCTTGTATGTCTTGAAACATGCTCCACGGCAAAGGTGTACAAGAAGTTTGTGATTTTATGTAGGAGTATGGTTACTCCGTGTGTCACTCATACCATTGTGTGTACATAAAGAAGTTTCTTGATGATATTTATATTATTTTTTACTGTATGTGGATGATATTCTTATTTCATGGAATAACATGCAGGAAATAAAGGTACTCAAGAAGCGGCTAGGTGAATCCTTTGTTATGAAGGATTTTGGGGCAAAAAAATCCTTTGTATGTTAATAACTCGGAGCAGGAAGGAGAGGAAGCTTGTATTATCTCAAGAAGAGTACATAAAGAAGCTCTTGGAGAGGTTTAGTAAGCGGGATGTTAAACTGGTTAGTACTCCTTTGGTAGGTCACTTTAAATTATCAAAAGAGCGGAGTCCCAAGATTAAGGAGGATAAAATCCAGATGTCTAGGATACCGTACTCATCGGTTGGTAGATTGATGTATGAAATGGTATGCACTAGGCCTAGGATTGCCCATGTAGTGGGAGCAATGAGTAGGTTTACGAGTGATCCAGGTAGAGAGTAATATTGGCGGGAAGTGAAGTGGATCCTTCGATATTTGAGAGGGACCATGGGAGCAAAATTGTGTTTCAAGTGGATCGAAACTACATTGTGTGGTTATGTAGATTCAGATGTGGCGGGAGATTTGGGCAAGAGGAGGAGCATGACAGTTATGTATTTATGGTTGGTGATACAGCGGTGAGTCTAGTTTCATTGTTAGAAAAAGTTGTGGCTTTGTCAACCACAAAGGCTGAGTATGTTACGCCACAAAGGCAAGCAAGGAGATGATTTGGACACAATTGCTTAATGATTTGGGTCATAAGTAGGAAGTTGGGAGACTACACAGTGATATTCGAGCGCTATTCCTTTAGGTAAGAACTCTGCTTTTCACTCTAGACGAAGCACATTTAGCTGAGATATCATTTCATTAGGGTAACTTTAGAAGAAGATAAGTTGAAGCTAGAAAAGATTCATACGATCAATCCCTGCAGATATGATTACCAAGGCATCACAAGGAGAAGTTGAAGTTGTGTTCAACTTTGATTGGCCTTCATGGTTGATAATGAAGGGTTGAGAACTTTTCTCAAGTAGGAATAGTCTCAAGTTGGAGATTGTTGGGGTGCGGAACCTATTTTTGGCCTTCTCAAATAGGTATTGAAGTGTTGGAATTCGAATTTGTCATGATGGAAGATCATGACAGCCATGGAAGATGAAAGGTCATGAAAATTTCTTTTCCATCCATAGGATGATGAAAGGAAGATGAAATATCATGACTTTCAAACTTCTAGGGTTGGCTTTTGGACATCTTAAAAGGATTTTAATCCTATAAATAGAGGTGTTAGGGTATCTTAAAGATATCTTGTGTGTTTAAGAGTTCTTGAGTCTTAGTGATCAAGAGGTGATCAATAATGATCAAGGTTAAGCAATTGGGTCTCAATTGTGGTTTAGATGTGGTTTAGCATCTTTGAAATTTTGTTGTGAGTTCATAAGCGAGAGAATCTGTGAGATTTTTTTACTCTTGTTTATAATAAAATATGAGTAAGTTCTTGGTAGATGTAGCCCACATTGGGTGAACCATGTTAAATCTTGTTTTGTCTTCTTTTGTGCATTATTTATTTATGTTGTTATATTTCTACATGTATACTTCTCGCAATATAGTTTCCTATTCTTTGTGATTTGAGGAATTGTTTCTACATATTTGTTTTCTAATTCCTAACACACACCACCCTAGTTCAAGAAGTGTAGTGAGGAAATGCTCTATGTGCTCCAATCTCTAACCACTTCTAATGAAATGTGTGTGAAGAAATCAGTATATCATCGTAGTTTTTGGGTGATCCGATGTTAGTGGTTGAAGTAGTGTAGGGAGGAAATTCTCTATTTCCTCCGATCGTGTAACTACTTTCTAGAAATGCTAAGGATGCCATGTCCTATAAAATTCATTTTGTATGGGGCTCGTAGGCTGGTTTAAACCCACTCGTTGTATTTAAACCCACAATGCCAAGGGTGGATATTGTCTTGAATCGAACTAATGTAAATACAATGTGTTAGTAGAAACTCCCAAATGATGTTTTAATGCAAAATCACAGCTCCCCACCAAATGGCATGATTATGGCCCGAGGAATTCAGTATGATTACACAACATGGAGCTTTCTTAAGTGTGGTACATTGTGAAATAGGATAACTCTCCAGTGAAGGATGATTCTTCTTGCTAATCCTACCCGCAACAACTACTCCTAATGTAAGTAAATACATATTTAACTTATTCTAATATACCAAGGAAATATGGAGAAATATGCATGAAATAAAACCTACACTAAGAGAAGTGATACACCAAGAAAAGGAGATGTTAGAAAAATTCCCAACCCCGAAAAATAGAGAAGAATGTACTTAGAGTGGGTGGACAAGAACCATAGCACGAATATACAATTATTACACCATTTCCAATACAGATCCTGCAAGCACAATGAGAGGTAAGAAAAATAACAAAATGATATAAGGATTGACAGATGAACCACAAACACCAATTTCATTAGTCTAAGTGTGCACAGTACATTTTTTTAGTAGAAGGAGCCAAGAAATTCCATTACAAACTATAGTATGAAGGCCTTAAGTCCCATGAAATTAAAAATAACCCAGCTGAAGGAAAGAGGAATAGGGATGAAAAGGAGGAAAAATGACTAACTCCTTTAATGTTGCAACCCATTTACATTTATAGGAAGAATTTTGAGAGAGAGAGAGAGAGAGGAAACCCAAACTCTGCTCTAACCACCCACAAAATCCATCATTACCCCTGCAACAAGGATAGGAAACCTTGCAAACCCCATATATACTGTTCATTACCTTGTTGGAGAAGAAAGCATACCCATACCTTCATTAACGATCCTCACCTACCCAAGGCACTATTCACTGTTCATGAATTTTAGAGATCTAGAACCTCGAAATTCATCCTTTTATTATCTCATGATGAAGATCATCTCTCCACAATTCAAACGACTAGTTTTTTGTCCAAAACAGGCTTACGGTGCTCAATATATGCCATTTCAAGTTTTTTTGGGGGAGAGTGTAATTTTAAGGTTTCCAAACCTCTGAAAAATCCATTTTTTGTCTCCATCATGAAGGTTTCATTTTCACGATTCTAATGACTACGATTTTGTTAAGATATGGCATTCCTAGATCAAGATATGGCGCCTTTTTTGAGGGGGTTTTTGTATGCTTGGGCCTGCAATGTTTTGTATTGGCGAGTAGCTCGCCGAGCAGCTCGGAGAGCTTGTCGATGAGCTGGGGGATAAATCTCCTTGATTTTCATTCATAGTGCCTCTAAAAATTACCCTCATCCCTTCCTTTTACCTCTCGTTCTGCAGGATCCTTACGGAGCTCACACTTCCCCACTTTCAGGCTTCCCCGAACTCCTAGTCATTTTACCACTGCCGAAGTCCGCATACTTCTTCCTGCAGAAACACTTCCAAGCTCCCCTTATTTGCTTTGCATTGTGTTCGGCGCCAAGCTCTATTTTTTCAGTCAATTAAATTTTTTTATCACTGACCCTATTATTTCCCACGTTAATTTCATGAGATCAGCCTAGAAATCCCCGGCTTCACGTTTCCACTTTGATTTCACGGCCAACTTCATTTTTCAGTGTCGAATCCCAATTTCTCACCTCCTCATCCCGCTATGCACCTGGATTCCCCACCTTTTGCCATACCGAATGTCACTCAGTTCAGTAAACATCCCTGCCAATTCCGTGTCCATTCAAATCTAGCGAGCTCGGCTTTCATGACGCCTTCATGTCCTTCGTTGGCCACATGGCTCAGCTTATCCATCCGCTCCTCGCAAGATTTATGCCTCGCCGTGAATGTTGTCCATGACATCACCGAATTCACCCCTAAAACCGCCCTTAACATCTACCTGTCACTTTGTTTATCCACACTATGGCTCCCCGTCGATGATACAACCCTCTCCAATCTAGCTAAGACACCCGAACTCCACATTTTGCATCGATTTTTTTCCCGTAGACCTTCCACTCGAGAAAGTTCCTACGTACATGGCCCAATCCGATACCTCCAATGCCATTTTCTAATGTCGAGCTCACCTATGAGATGATTCCTCTAAATAGCCCCCCGCCCCCAGCCCCCGGCCGAGTTGTTTCTTCATCTTTGCTACGCTATCATGCCTTTGATCTCACCCATCCGTGGGTTTCCTTCCTCAACCTTCCATTATATTGTCTCGAACTTGCAGACTTTGCCGAACTATGCCTTCGACGCCCGAGCCATTGAGATAGATCCTTCTAAGTGGCTCATTTTGCCAATCTCCCAAGTTCGTATCATGTCCCTCATGATCCAACTCCACAATTTGCCGTGGCGAAATATTTACCCTTCAAGTTGTTTTACTTTCTCTTCGTAGCAGGGTGAGCTCTCTATTGACATGGCTAATGTAGATCAAGGTTTTAGCTCTTATATCACCTATGCCATTTGATTTAATGTTGAGTTGAGCCCCGATCAACTTGGCCTTGAGCTCGCTTGATTTTGATTTTTCCATGACGTGCCCTTGTAATGTTCCAACCTCAATGTGACTCGGCTTGCCAAGTATCTCTTCGATCTACTCGGTGATCTCCTTTCACATTACTCGTTATGGACTCTGCGTTGTGTGGAGCGACTCGACCAATGTCAAGCTATATCACGAACCCCAATGCTATCGTTGAGTCCGCCCTCCACGTGAACCTCGAGCCTCCTAACCCGTGACATGTACTCATTGAGTACCTCCATTGTGACCTCATGGCTTGACCCCATTCCTTTGTGTGAAATCGGTGTTGAGCTCAATCCTCGGGGCCACTAACTCCTGCATGTTGAACTAGCTCTCCGAGTAGCTTGACGAGCTACTCAATGAGCCATTTTGGCTTAGTGCCCTTTTTTATGTATATACTGAAACCATAGCCTTTTTTTTTTTGAAGCTGCTATTTACTATCGAACTTTTGTCATTGCAGACACCATGTCAGATGCAACTTCAACTGCCCAAGCTGATCTTCCATCACAACAATCACCAAAGAGGTATGTTGTTTACAGATTTCATTCTCTATTCACATTATTGCTATTCACTCCTAATTGACTTCCTACTTCTAAAAATGTGCAGACCGAGGAATGAAAGCCCAACACTAATATCTATTGACGATATCAACAACTACAAATTTGGAGAAATTTTTGAGGGTGACATCATGGCTGCATATAAAACAGTCCTTGACAAGCAACGAGGGAAAGAACTGTTGCGAGTGGACCTCACAGACAAAAAAGGCGAGCTGACAATAACTGTCAACATTATGGCACCCTTCATTAAAACCCATGAGCCTAGCATAATCCTGCAAAAAGCTATCCGCATAACAAACTTTACTATAGCTCCAAAAAGTGACTACGACCACTGCGATTGTGACTTCATATTGCTAATTACTAAAAACACAACCATACAATCTATTGATTGTATTTGCCCTCACCATATGTTTATCCCAAATTCAAGCATCCACCAACTACTCTCCACTACTGACCACTATGCGACTGCAACCATAGCTGCCATTTGTACATCATGCCAACAAATAGGGAACCAATTCATCATTGACATTACTGAGATGGTAAAAACACAACTATAGAATCTATTGATTCTATTTGCCCTCACCATATGTTTATCCCAAATTCAAGCATCCACCAGCTACTCTCCACTATCGACCACTATGCGATTGCAACCATAGCTGCCATTTGTACATCATGCCAACAAATAGGAAACCAATTCATCATTGACATTACTGAGATGGTAAAAACACAACTATAGAATCTATTGATTCTATTTGCCCTCACCATATGTTTATCCCAAACTCAAGCATCCACCAACTACTCTCCACTACTGACCACTATGCGACTGCAACCATAGCTGCCATTTGTACATCATGCCAACAAATAGGGAACCAATTCATCATTGACATTACAGATGGTAACTCGCCCAATGACAAAGCTCGGGTAAGCCTCACACTCTCTACAACAATTATTTAATAGCAATTCCATTACAAAATAAACTAAATGTTATTTCACTTACTGGATGCCAGGTATATATTTTCCAGACACTTGCAGCAGAATTTCATATCATTGAAAATAAAATCCGAAGGAAAGAACCAGCAATATACTTGTTCAAAAACCTAGCAAAGTGGAGCGAAAGCATGACAAGAGCTTGCGCAGCACCCAATCCACTTTTGTGACCAGTGTAAAAGCAAAAAGATCTCTGGAACGCCTACAACTACTTCTGACTACAACAATGAAGGTACTAATAGCAAAGCCATTCTTGAATCAACCTTATACTTTCCAACTGTTTTAATGCATGCAAAACTTAGAAGCAATTTACTATAAGTCTGTTTTCAACTACCTGTCCCAGTTACTTACCTCCCTTACTCTATGCTAGTGTGCTTTTTACCCCACTATGTGGTTAGTTTCTGTACTTTTTTATCAGTCTTATATTCGGACGTGAAAGTTCTCATACCATACGATTCATGTACCTGCCTAATATTACAAGTGTAGGTTCAAAAGCTTTAACACCATCAACTGCTATGACTTTAGTTGAAACCCCTGCCTTTACTTCCATATGAAAGACAATCTGTACGCACAAGCCAATATTTTTAGTTTTGTCACACTAATATCTATCCTATGGATACGAGAGGAAAAAAGCCAATGTCTGCATTAATGTTCCAATAGTGCCAACTTTTAATTGTCTCCATGTTCTAGCCAACTTCTGTCCTAAATATTTTACTGTTTTAGTTCCAACTTCTACAGTTTGTAATTATGAAATCCACTATGCTGCAAAACATAGGATCTACGCTGAGTTGCTTTCTTCAATAGTGTCAAAGATGTAATTGTGTCAAAGTATATTTTGTACACGCAAAAGCCAATATGTGACAACAGTATTTTTGTTCCTTCCAAATAATGCAGATCATTAGGTGTATATATACAGATATTTTGGTTACCGTATTTTTCTGCATACATTGGATGTCTCAAATAGATCTTTCTTTTGGCATTTACGGTAGAGCTCTCATGATATTCTCAAATTTCCTTTCCTTGAGCTTCACCACCATGATTATGACCATCTCCTTGTCATTTCTGTTAATAGATTATCCTTTTGTCATTCTATAGTTTAAACAGAATGACCCACTAAAATTTCTATTAGCTTGGATTCAAGATTTATGTAGCAGGCTATGATTTTATTTTGTATTTGATTGAACAGGACATATTAGAATGTAATCTACTGTTTCAGTACGATTCTTTTTTCCTTACCAAAGAGTCTTTTATTGAGTGCACGTAATCATCTTATAATTTAAGGACATGATCAGGTCAAAGTTTTATCTTTCGATGAAGAGTTGAGAAGCCCTATAAATTAGACACTTCTATAGGACCATTTTCCTACCTACACTAAACTATACAAAAAGATGGGCTTTTACCAACAATGACCATAAGTGGTCGGTAAGTTCTGTGCTTCCAATTGCAAAAACATCAAACCAAAGACCAGTGGTTTACAAGTGTTTACTCGAACCGATTCACGATTGCACACACAAATGCCGATATAAACGCAAAGTGTATATGTTAATTTCTATCGAATTGGTCAAACCAGATACGACCTTCCTTTTATCAAGACTATTCTATACCCTTTTCTTATTGTACTTACTGTTTATTGTTTAAGAGACCATGTAATATCATCCCATGCTCCTCTTTTCTCTCACCTTTTTCCTATTTATATATTTCCATCTTACTATTTACAAAGTAGTCTGATACTTTCAAATAGTAAATGATGAGAATTCAATCTAAATTATCGATTACTATTTCATGACTAACATATACCTATGCATACGACTTGTTTTGCTAGTTCTGTCATTGCATCTCTATTCACTGCGTGTTCATTGTACGGCCCATTGCACGACCATTTCGCAATTTGCTGCACAATTCTCCTGGCCCATTATTTCCTCCTTTTTATCATTGTTCACCCACATTCATATCGCTCTCCCCTTTACTTTTCCATTGTCAAATGTACTATACATTTTGTAATCAATCGCACAATATATTCAAATTATACCTCACGATTGATGCCTCGCTGCAGTCGTCGATAATGTTTTGTCCAAATTCAGATTTGCAACTATGTGTGCGTACCTTACACATATTCTTGTCTATATCATTGGGTGGAGCGCTCATCACTTTGCTCTTCCTAGACATTGCAAGCATTTGATCAGTGATAAGGAAGGCTATGCATCATATGGACGCTGCATGAATGCCATAACCCGCAGATCTAGAATGCCATAACAAGCGAGATCTAAATAGATATTAGTCTTTATTTCCATGCTCCGTTCCACGCTTCCTCTTTTGGTTCTTTTCCTGGTCCATTTCACTATTTGGTTACGCATTTCAACTTTTGCTTCTTCTCTCTATATGCAGTTTTTTTCTGCTCTCCTCTATGCAGCCTAGAAAATGTATACATATGTACTAAAATTAGAAGTGTACGAATTCCAAAATAAAATTACACTAAAACTTGTTTTCACTGTTGCACAGGTTGAAGGAACATTGACCGTCGCAAAGGCCTACTCCAGTCCATTTGAACCAATTTGTGCAAAATGCAACTTGACTATTGAACGTCTACCACCAGTGCATGCAGACATAGCATACTGCAGTAACTGTGAACAAGAATGCCCATATGCATATTGCCACCGTCTTCTATGCAACATTAAAAGCGCAGACAAAACATCCATCCAATGCATAGCTAAAAACAAGCTTCTAACTGAATTGCTACCTTCTCTTACTGCTATAGCATATCCGCAATACATAGAAGACAAAGAAGCTGTTATAGAACAAGCTGTCACATTTTACATTGCATGGCATCTTTACAATAGACAAAAAAAATATCATCAGACACATGACAACAACTCCAGACGAAAGTATGTTGTCTTCACCTACTTTTCAATTATCACCAATATTGCAAATATTATATGTTCTACTCATACTAATATTCACTTTCACGTCCTGCAGGCATTCCACCCCAATTCCAGTCGCAAGAAAGCAGCTATGCATCTTCAAGCCATACACTGTCAGCGCCATCATTTTAAGGTAAATCAGTTACCCCATGCACACATATGTTTTACCTATTTCATTTGCAATACAAATGAAAGCCAACTTCTAATAGTATTTCATATCTGTTTTGCAGATCCAAATCTGAAGCTCCACTTCCTGCACCACAACATTTCTGAAAATCAAATTTGTAATAGCATAAATTGTTACTTCTCATCATTTTGTATCACCATAGTTTAATACAGACAACAATAAGCTATATGTGTTGGAAATATCTAATCTTGTTCTAGATAAAGTTTAAACTTTATGGAATTCAACTTTATGTAAAAGATATTCACATTTATTGTGAATATTAACTCCTCCAAAATATCAAAAGATATTGTATATAATATCTAGAAAATATCAAGAGATATTATATATATCTAGAAATATCTGGGAATATCTATAAAATATCCAAAAGATCAATAATATCTAATATAAGATATTATGAGATATTTTCTAAGGTAGAAGGTTGGAAAACTTCTATAAATAAGAGGTTTCATTTTGTAATTCAAAAAGTAAGAAAAGCAAGAGAAGGCACCGAAGTGCTCTGGAGTATTTTTAATACAAAGCCTTGTTTTTATATTTCTCTTGTGAGTTTGTGTGTGTTCATAATATTGTTTCTATTTGCAACACACACCCTCTAGGTTAGGAGTTAGATATAATTCCTTCAAATTGGTATCAGAGCTAGGTTGAGCTTAAGTTATAAGTTTTTATTTCACTCTATTAGTCTAGTTCAAAATGGCGGGTATGAGCAGCAGCCTCACTCAAGCCCACATCCCCATATTCAATGGGAAGAACTACGATTATTGGAGCATAAAAATGAGGACCTTATTTTGTTCACTAGATGTGTGGGAGCTAGTTGAGAATGGGTTTCCAGAACCTGCAGATTTTCAAGCATTTCAAGCACTAGCACAAGCAGATAAGGATTTGTTGAAGGAGAACAAGCAGAAGGATGCAAAATCCTTGTTTCAAATTCAACAAGCAATGGACGAGTCCATATTTCCATGTGTTGCAGCAGCAACTAGATCAAAGCAAGCATGGGAAAGTCTTCAAACAAATTATCAAGGTACTAGTAAAGTAAAAGTTACAAAATTACAAAATCTTAGAAGAGATTTTGAGAATATTTGCATGAAAGACTTAGATTCAGTAGATTTATTTTTCACCCACGTGATGAGTGTAGTAAATCAAATTAGGTCTCATGGTGAGACTTTAGAGGATCAAAGGATTGTAGAGAAAATACTGAGAAGTCTTCCTAGCAAGTTTGATGTGATTGTTGTTGCAATAGAAGAATCAAAGAATCTAACCCAAATGTTTGTAGATGAATTAATGGGATCTTTAATATCCCATGAGAAAAGATTGAATAGATCAGGTAGCTCATCTCTTGAGAAAGCCTTCAAATCGCAAGTTTCAATTGGTGGTAATAGAGCAAGAGGAAGATCAAGCTTCAACAGAG
Source organism: Taxus wallichiana var. yunnanensis (assembly GCA_018340775.1). Taxonomy (NCBI): domain Eukaryota; kingdom Viridiplantae; phylum Streptophyta; class Pinopsida; order Cupressales; family Taxaceae; genus Taxus; species Taxus wallichiana. The sequence continues at coordinate 118,152,915 of CM031237.1, forward strand.
GTAGAGGAAGAGATTTCCAAAGAGGATCTGGAAGAGCAAACACATCTTATGAAGGAGGAAGAACAAATTCAAATTTCTACACTACAAGTGCTAGAGGCCAAGGAAACAACCAGAATCATACTTATGGTTAAAGGTATGACAAGTCGCATGTTCAATGCCATTATTGTAAAATGTATGGACACTATGCCAATGAATGCAAGAAGAAACATTTTGATATGAGTAGACAAAATGCACATTTTTCTGAAGAAAATCAGTCTGAAAGTTATAACAATGGTTCAATGTTTATTACATGCAATGTTGCTCAAGAAAGTACAAAGGATATTTGGTTTCTAGATAGTGGATGTAGTAATCATATGAATGGATGTAAGGAGATGTTTGCAAACATAGATGAGTCAGTTACATCTGAAGTTAAGTTAGGAAATGATAATAAATTTGTAGTAATGGGAAAAGGAACCATAAATATTGAAACAAAGAAAGGTGAGAACAAACACATTCCAGATGTGTATTATGTTCCTAGTTTGAAACATAATCTAATGAGTATTGGTCAGCTAGTGCAGAAGGGATATAAAGTCTATTTTGAAGATGATGCATGTGTTATTCTAGATAGAAATCCAAGTAACAAATTGATTGCAAAGGTTGAGATGACAAGAAACAAAATGTTTCCATTAAGAATTCAACATGATTTTTCATCTAAAGAGCTTTCTTCACTAGCATTTAAAGTTTCTTTAAAAGATCAGACTTGGTTGTGGCATTTGAGATTTGGACACTTAAGTTTTGGTGGTTTAGATTTATTGCAAAAGAAGCATATGGTGAAGGGTTTTCCTTTGATGGAGCAACCAAACAATCCTTGTGAAATTTGTATTCTAGGGAAGCAACACAGGGAAAAATTTCCTATTGGAAAGTCATATAGAGCTAGATCTCTTCTTGAGATTGTCCATTCAGATCTATGTGGACCTATGCAAACACCATCAATTGGAGGGAGCATGTATTTTCTGACTTTTATAGATGATTTGAGTAGAAAAACTTGGGTTTATTTCTTGAAACATAAGTCAGAAGCCTTTAGTGTGTTCAAAGAGTTTAAGGCCATGGTTGAAAAGCAGAGCGGTTACTCTATAAAGGTGTTAAGATCAGATAGAGGAGGAGAGTATGTTTCAAATGAGTTTTTAAATTTTTGTAAATTTCATGGGATTAAGAAGCAATTTACAACAAGGTACACACCTCAACAGAATGGTGTAGCAGAAAGAAAGAATAGAACAATTATGGAAATGGCAAGAAGTATGTTGAAAGCCAAAAATTTACCAAATGAGTATTGGGCTGAAGCAGTAGCTTGTGCGGTTTACATCTTGAACCGATGTCCAACAAAAATTGTGAAGGATAAAGTTCCTCAAGAAGCATGGAGTGGAAAGAAACACAGTGTATCACATTTAAGAGTTTTTGGATGTGTAGCTTATGCACATATTCCAAATGAGAGGAGAAAGAAATTGGATGATAAAGGAGAGAGATGTATTTTTGTAGGTTACAGTGAGCAATCAAAAGCCTATAAATTATATAACCCCATCACAAAGAATTCTATTATTAGTAGAGATGTTCAGTTCATTGAAGAAAAAACATGGGATGGAAGTGTTGATAAGCTAACAAATATCACTGCAGGAATACCTCATCATCAGAATGAGTTTGATGAAAATATCACACAAAATGTTCATCTAGCACCTCAAGGGATCAGTGCAGTGATGTCTTCTTCAAATAGCACTCCAGTTTCAAGAAGCATCACAAGAGGTATCTCAAGTGGATCGTCATCCCCTCCAACAAATTTACATCCTCATGAAACATTAGAGCATGAAGGTAATTCTTCAAATTCAAAGTCTCACAAAGCAGTGACATATCAGATCCAGCAACATTGGCAACACAAAGGTCTCACTTTAGGGACACCGGGAAAGACAAGAAGCTTAAGGGAGATTTATGAACAAACTCAAGGTGATGAGAATGTTGATTTATATTCTGATTTTGCATTATTTTCTCATGATGATCCTATATATTTTGAAGATGCATTTGAAAATGAAAAATGGGTAAAATCTATGGATGAAGAAATTGATTCTATTGAAAAGAATCATACATGGGATCTTGTGAGCCTTCCAGAAGGAAAGAGTGTAATTGGCGTGAAATGGGTCTACAAGACAAAATTCAATGCAGATGGAAATGTTGAAAAATATAAAGCCAGGTTAGTTGCAAAGGGTTTCTCACAACAACCCGAAATTGATTATAATGAGACTTTTGCTCCAGTAGCTCGACTAGACACTATCAGAACTATTTTAGCATTAGCAACTCAAAATAATTGGAAAGTCTATCAAATGGATGTCAAGTCTACATTTTTGAATGGCATACTAGAAGAAGAAGTTTATGTTTTACAACCACCTGGATATGAAATTGTAGGTCAAGAACACAAGGTCTGTAGATTGAAAAAAGCCTTGTATGGTCTGAAACAAGCTCCAAGAGCATGGTATAGCAGGATTGATTCATATTTTTTGAAAAATGGATTTAGAAAAAGTGATAGTGAACCAACACTATACATCAAAATGAATGATCAAGAACAAATTCTAATTGTATGCCTATATGTTGATGATCTAATATTCACAGGAGATTTGTCAATTGACTTGTTTAAGACAACAATGAAGAAAGAATTTGAAATGACAGATTTGGGTCTAATGAAGTTTTTTCTTGGCATAGAAGTCAGTCAATCAGAAAATGGAATTTTTATATGTCAATCAAAATATTCCAATGATATTTTGAAAAGGTTCCGGATGATGAATTGCAATCCAGTATCAACACCAGTTGCCATAGGATTGAAGCTAAGCAAAGATGATAAAGGTTGTGATATTGATCCAACTATATACAAAAGACTTGTTGGTAGTCTGATGTACTTGACTGCTACAAGGCCTGATATCATGTATGGTGTAAGTCTTATTTCCAGGTTTATGGAATCCCCAAAGGATTCTCATTGGCAAGCTGGAAAAAGAATTTTAAGATATGTTAGTGGAACAAAAGATTTTGGTATTTTATATACAACTTCTAATATTTTCAAGTTAGTTGGTTACATGTAGACGGTGGTCATGCGGGAAGCATAGATGACAGAAAGAGCACATCCGGCTATGTTTTCCATTTTGGTTTAGGAGCAATTTCATGGGCTTCTAAGAAACAACCTATTGTCACTCTCTCTTCGGCAGAAGCAGAATATGTGGCAGCCACAACAGCAGCATGTCAAGCAATATGGATGAGAAGAGTATTATCAGATCTAAAGCAAGAACAAGAAGGATCAACAAAGATATTTTGTGATAACAATTCAGCTATTGCATTATCAAAGAATCATGTTTTTCACAAAAGGAGCAAGCATATTGATACAAGGTATCATTTTATCAGAGAGCTAGTCAACAATGGACAAATATTTTTGGAGTTTTGCAGGTCTGCAAAACAATATGCTGATATCTTCACCAAGCCATTACCAAAGGACACATTTGAGCATATGAGAGATTTCTTAGGCATCATAGGTCCGTATTGCTCCAACAATACATGAAGAATCAAGATTAGGAGGGAGTGTTGGAAATATCTAATCTTGTTCTAGATAAAGTTTAAACTTTATGGAATTCAACTTTATGTAAAAGATATTCACATTTATTGTGAATATTAACTCCTCCAAAATATCAAAAGATATTGTATATAATATCTAGAAAATATCAAGAGATATTATATATATCTAGAAATATCTGGGAATATCTATAAAATATCCAAAAGATCAATAATATCTAATATAAGATATTATGAGATATTATGAGATATTTTCTAAGGTAGAAGGTTGGAAAACTTCTATAAATAAGAGGTTTCATTTTGTAATTCAAAAAGCAAGAAAAGCAAGAGAAGGCACCGAAGTGTTCTGGAGTATTTTTAATACAAAGCCTTGTTTTTATATTTCTCTTGTGAGTTTGTGTGTGTTCATAATATTGTTTCTATTTGCAGCACACACCCTCTAGGTTAGGAGTTAGATATAATTCCTTCAATATGCTTATATATATATACATTGTAAACACATTCTGCTTAATATGCATGGAATGACAGACTTCTACATTGCACCCTAAAACGGTCGATTCATTGTCATGTGTTGCTGATTGTTGAGTTCATTGAAAAATATATGCCATATAAACATAAGTTGCTTAAACTTGACTCAGATTGGCCTTGTTGCATCTTCAAATTACCTACGCCTAATTCTGCATAGTAATTTTTATCAGTACCTGTTGTTGTTTGTATTATTTCAGTTTCCTCTTGCAAATGACTGAAATAGACCAGTGCATTTCACATGCATTTTAATATAAGTTGTTCAAAAGAATGTCTACAAAAAAAGTGGTATCGGATTGCCCCATGGTTTGTTACATGTCGTTGCAAGTCCTCTAGTAGACATCTATAAAAAATGTGAAAACATACCTAATGCACATGAACTATTTAGAAGAATGTACAACATAACCTAACCATTTAAACTTCATTTTTGTTTTACAAGCATGTAACCATGCAGGCTAAGAGGATGAGGACTATTGATACCAAAATTACTCACACATTTCCCCTGCTAGTTACTCCTGCTCTCATATATGTTGTTGTTTGTATGATTTCAGTTTCCTATTACAACTATCTGAAATAGACCCACTCGCATTTGAAATACATTTAAATATGAACTCTTCAAAAGAATGTCTGCAAAAAAAGTGGTATCAGAGACTGCCTAATGGTTTGTTACATGTCGTTGCAAGTGCTCTAGTAGACATCTATTAAAAAATGTGAAAGCATACCTAATGCACATGCACTATTTGGAAACATGTACAACATAACCTGACCATTTTAACTTCATTAATGTTTTACTAGCATGCGACCATGCGGGTTAAGAGGATGAGGCCTGTAGATACTTTAAACTAGCATGCAACCATGCAGATTAATAGGATGAGGACTATAAATACTTTAAAATTGCCATCTTCTATGTTAATATACCAAAATTACTCGCATGAACTACCCCCTGCTACTTACTCCTACTCCCACGGCGGGTACTCTAGCTGCATTGTAGCCCTTGTTTAAGATTGTTATATATAGTTGTAAATAAATAAATATTATAATTTTTAATAAAATATTTAGTATTATTTTTATATTATAGATATTATTTTGATAAGATAATATAATATAATATATAATTTAAATTTAAAAATTTAGAAAACTCAAAATATATTTATTTCAAAATCAGTATTCTAGCAATCACATGTGTTTCATGTGATGTGAGCAGCCGAAACGGTATATGTTATTTGTTTTAGAGGTATGAGACATGTATACATTTGCAGTATTTATATCATGAATGGTAGCCTTTAGAGGGAAATTTTAGTTTCAATAAACATGATTACATTTTATACCCTTTGAGCAGTAGTGCCACTTTGGATAGAAAAGTGTTGAGTATAAGTAGTAGTGGAGGTGCTATTAAAGAAGAGGGTAGTATTTACGATGGGTTGAGTGGTAGTAGTCTTTCTTCCTACTTTCTTCTTGATCCAAGTGTTGGTATGTGCGCCATATTTGAGTATATCTCGAATGAAAAAGTAGGTGAAATGTGCAAATTTGCAAGTGAGGGAACTTTGGAGAAAGCTGAATTTGAATGGTTCCAATGTATGTCGATAGTTGCTTTGTGCAAAGTAAGTCCCTGAGACTTGTGGATAGTTAATCCCCATGCCATTTTAATCAGCAATTGTCTTTGATTCCCTCTCGAAATAGGGGTATGGGAATATGTAATGGGTTGGAGGGATCCCAACATGGGCTGTTGTATCTATCAAATTTGACAACAACAAATAAAGGTAATGCTGGTGGTTGCATTGATGCATCATAGACAATGTCGGTGATTGTTCCTGTGGCACCATTCACGAGGCCTGCATCAACCCATAGATTTGCAATAAGCATGATTTTTTTGTTTACACAACAAAATTTTTGTTCCAACTGATCATCATCAAGATTTCCTGGTCCAATCCACTTGTTACTTTTAGCAATGGATTGGGCGATCAAAACGTTCAATGCCTTCAACATCTGTAGGTTGTAGGATTCCACCTGATCATTTTTTGCAAACAAATGTGGTGCATCCTTTAAAATGTTGAGTTCTTGTTGAGTTAGGTGTGTGTCTGTTCGAGACATTAAGATTTCCCAATCCTCAATTAGAGGGGTTGAATCTTGCATGTGGAGCAATAAATTCTAGAATGAAACTTGTGCATTAGTTGTTCCTTGTTGCCAAAATATTGTTTGCAATGTGATGGAAGTCTAAAATCCCTTCCAAAGGGTTGCTCCGTAGGAATTACTTGTATAAAGAGGATTGTCCAAAACCGGTGGTAATTGGTGAGGTTGCGAGGAGGATGAATGATTTGTTCCCAAATTCGGATGTTCTTGAGTGTGGGAAAGCTTTGTGGAGCCTATTGTCAATTTTGCTTAGTAAATTTGGGCCGATAAAACTCATTTCATCAATAAGAACATATTCTATATGTTTCAGCGACTCTTGAAAAGATGATAATGCACTACCTTCAAGGGGTTTGAGTTCTTTGATTGGAATATGCATGGCTGCGTGGATTTTGGATGCGGAGATGTTGAATGTTGAAGAGCGAGAAGCACAAGTAGAGATGAGGGATATGTGGTTGGTGATGTGAATGAATTGCAGATTTTATTTATCAGAAATGATTTTCTTGTGCAGTCGTTCCTTGAATTATCAATCTTAGTGGAGGTAGAAGGGTTTTGTTTGTTGAATGGTGTAGTATGGTATCAAGAGCTATTTTTATTCTGGAGACAAAGGAAGTGTGGAAGATGGTGGTGTGGCCTACATGTTGTTGTTAATTGTGTCTACCTTCTCTCTTTATGAATGATGAACCAATTATCTACAAATCATGTGGAACGTCATGTATGTTCCAATTATTGTGTATGTCGAAATCTCATTTCCCCAACATGTCAAGATTGTCTAGACCCATGTTGTTTCCTAGGAGAAGTTGTGTGAAGACCTACCATTCTTGCAATGGTTCGTGTTGAATATTGCATTCGGGATCTGAGTCAGAACTAACATCTATAACAGCTCCTGTGTCTGCGGTAGTGCATATAACATGCCACAATCTATATTTGTGATTGAACATGTCCCAAGTACTGTTGATGTCATGTGTGGTTGAGCCAAATTCGAACGCAATATTTCTGAAAGGCTTGTATAAAAGGATTGGGCGATTGGAATGTTCAATTCCTTCAACATCTGAAGGTTGTGGGAGTCCACCAAATCATTTTTTGCAAACAAATGTGGTGTGTCCTTTAAATGTTGAGATCTTGTTGATTTATATGTGTGTTTGTGCGAGACATTAAAAGTTCCCAATCCTCAATTAGAGGGTTGAATCTCGCATGTCCCAAGTGATGTTGATTTCATGTGGGGTTGAGCCAAATTCAGATGCAATATTTCTGAAAGGTTTGTATAAAAGGATTTTTGACCAACTAGAAAAGGTCATATGATGTTGAATCCTAAGTTGGGACATCCACAAATCTCAAGTGGACCCGAACAATTGCTTGTGTCGGTCACTTTTTCCATTTATCACCTTTACGGTTCTTACTTGTAGGTCCAATCTCAAGCAACTTCAAATGAGTGGTATGTGTTCCATGGTTGTAGGATGAACTTTATATGCATCCAAGAAAGTGGTTGTTTTTTTTGCATAGACGCCACTTTCAATGAAACGTCTCAGAATATTTTTGCCAACATTTAATGATACAAATAGATGGTTTTACACATAACAAGTGGAATTTTTGCAGCAAGTGGAATGTTTCTTGTGCGCTTAGGTCATATTCAACAACGCTTTCTATGAGCATTTTATGGATCACAATATGTGCTGGAGAATCTGCGCCAGCATCTCTTGAAAATATGGATAGCATTTGGTGATATGTTTCTAAACGTTGCTTGGCTTTCGAAGCATATTTTGCAATATACTTAAGAACAACATGGCGGGAAAGTACCGGTTGGAAATTGACATTTGCTCTCCATATGTATATCATAGTACGATTGTAGATGTTCAAGTTTTCATCATTTATGGAAGTGAGGTACTTAATTTTCCCATCACTTTCAATGTGCAAGGAAGAAGTAGGTTGCATGTATATATTGCGGAGAACATATGGAACACATAATCTAACTTTTCAACATACGTTTTCAATTTTAGTTTTTGGGTAATTTTCCAAACAGTTGAGCAAGTTTGGATGTTCGCCAACAAATCTATTATTTTTGAAACTGGTGTTGGGGTTCTAAAGTTAGCGATGAGGGTGGGAATATGGGAAATCTCTGTGTATTGGAAGGGGTGGGTGTTTTGTTTCATTGTTTGTGGATTGCAAGGTTGAAAGTAGTCTGAAGGAGAGGAGAAACTGGTTATATATGTGCGATGAACTAAAGAAAGGTCAATACTTGAGACAGTTTCATGTGGCATCCCAGACATTTGGGGAAAGTGGCAGTTGTTAGTGAAGATGGGTTCATATGGAAGGAATTGGTATGCTCGTGAAATTTTGTTTCCATGGAAGTTACATGTGGAATGTTGGTTGGAAATTCTTCAATAGTTGTATTTGATGGAAAGATTGGAATGTTAGGGAATTATAGGTTATTGGTCAACGTAAGTTGAAAGATATTAGAGATTTTTGTTGTTCTATCTCTAATTTACGACGTCGTTGCTCAACAGTTAAGTGTACTTTATTTTTTACGTAGTTCTCTCTTCATTGGGATGGTTTTGCAGGATTCGACGTGATTGCGAAGTCACAGGATTAGGGAGTACCCCACCTGTTGGATAAAGATCATGTGGGTTAGCAAGGAATGATACATTGTTTGATGACATACAAATGCAGAAATAAGTCAAAATTTAAAACTAAATACAATTGTAATGCATCATGTGGAGTTCCAATGGGAAATACACGTAAGAGGTAACAATTTGAGTATTGAAAAACTACATTTTTTCTTAAGGAAAAGAGTATTAGATATATAGAAACATACAGTGCGTTCACATAGTACACAAGGATGCAAATACTTACCTAAAAAAAGTTCATGTATTTTTTTTATTTTCTTAAAAGTACTAACAATCCACATAGTAGTAGGAGACAATAGTATGTCAGTGTATAAGGGAATACAACATTTTTCTTTTGAAGTAGGGAAAAAAGTGAAACATAGATATGAAATAATAAACATAGCGGTGATAGTTCAAAGTATAGAATGGGATGGGTGAGGGTGTAATGTTTGAAGGGACGAGTGGGTTGGAAATCCTTGCGTAAAGGTTACGGAGGATTTGCATTGTTTTTGGTTTCTTTGAACTGAGGATGACACATTTCAATCTGTTATTTCGTAATATGTCTCTTTTTTTAGTGAAAGTGTGAAGTAGTATTCGTTTCCGATGATATTACTTATAAATTCACTAGTCGCATCTTCTTTTATAAAAATATATGGAGGTCGCTATTTTGCAACACCCATGATTAATTTAGTTATCTCATCAAAAGCGGTAACTGATTGAAGTTCTCTTGTTGGGTCCTTTAGATCAATCCTCAGTGCATATCTATAATCATAGTTTTGAACTTGTCTGTTGCAACTCAAACATAACCATGAACCATTACCATTCTCTCTCACCTTTTTCCTGCATTGTTTGTCACCTTTTTGAAGAGGACATGCCTTGTAAAAAAATTTGTCCATGTTGATATTCGTGATTTCTGCAGTAACCATGGCCCATTCATTTCTCTCAGTGTTCCCCATATTTAGTACCTCCGAAATCATTGTTACAGAGGTCAGGATTTTTGGAGGGCCCATAAATTGGCTTGTGATAGAGGGTCGGAAGGTAGTAGTCATCGGAATCTACCCAACTATGAAGTGTATTGGTTTCTGAAATTTGAGGGTTGACATAACATTTGGTACTTGAAACAGTGTCGATTGAGCTCCCATTGAAACTGGAGACATGAGAAGATTTCAAGGCAAGAAACTGGAAGAGGCGGTATAGAAAGCATGTCTTCAATTTCTTTGCTTATCTCATCTAAGTGATGTCCCCACAATGTGACACTTACATTGAATCCCGACATGTCCTTTAATTGCAGAGTTCTCCTCTTAGTCTCTGACTTGTCATGCCTATGAATCGTTGAGCATGGTGACATCGCAAGAACAATGCCAATCAAATCAACTTTAGAATGGTCATCGGTTGCAGGTATGTCCTTAATTTTTGTGAAATGAAAGTGATGGGAAGGTATTGTATCCTCATTTTCTATGAGTGGAGTTATGGTTGAGGATCGCTTGTAGGAAAATCTCCAAAGCATTGTTCAAATGGCTGTAACATAGCTTTGCATCAGGAATCCTCACAATCCTCCCATTGGAAATTGTATATAGCTTCCCATTTTCAATATGCTCATAGAATGCTTCGGCGGCCTCATTGAAACAGGTGACATGAATTTCCCCTCTTTCCTGATCTACAAAATCAAACCCAAACATAGAACCATCTCCCCTTGCATTGTGATATTCACGAAGGGTTGTTTTTGCTAGGGCACGACCCTCTACGGACCACATGCACATAGATGTATTCAAAGCACTTATTTTCGTTGGTGTTCTCGCAAAATATTTGTTAACCCGGTTTGCACTTGCATCTATTCATGGCAACTGACTGTGTTTGAGAGAATTTTTGGTAGAAAATTAGAGCATTGATTACCAAATGTGTTTTGACAACAACATCCATTTCAATGATAAGAACAGTCTTGCAATGGATAAGGAAATCGGGATAGAATTAGAACTGAGCAACGGATCGAAAAAACAAATAGAAAGAAATTATAATTAATATAGGGAGTTTATGTACATTGGTAATTGAGCAGGAGATGAAGCTTACAATTCACTTTTGATCATTCTAACGAGGGATTTGTGTAAGCACACAATGGATCCTTCTTGTATTGATTTTTCGGTTACACGACTTGCAAATTTGGAGGGTAGAAGTGTTGTCTAAAAATGTATCCCATTTGATATTGTTTATGGAAGGGTGATTCCATCTGCCCTCATGCCTCTGGAGGTATGACTAATTTCTCCTCTTGGATTTAGTATCTTCTATTATTTTATGAAGACCATTTGCAATTAGATTTCTGCATCACACTGTTAATAAAAAATGAAATAGGAAGTTAATAAAACTAAATGTATCTGCGAATTCAAAAGGAGGGACTCCTCAATTAAGATTATTCTATATTTTCAATTTCATTCTTAGATATAATACAAAAAAACCAAAAAGATTATAAAGAGTTATTAAAAATTGTATATTAGTAGAGGCCATACATAAGAAGATAATAAACTGTATTTTTTTATGGTTTAGAAGAAATTACACAAAGGTTTCTCTACCAAAAAAATATTTCCCCATTTAGTTTTTGAGATTTAGTTTACATCCATAAACTTGAAATTCACCTAATTAACACAATATCATCTCGAAAATAAGAATAACAAAACATAACCAGCCATATCTATTTTTTATAATCAGCATCTGAATTTGGGATTCGGTTTAAAGCAAAAGTTTAATTTGTAGAAGCTTGGAGGGTTTGTGGGCTTGAAGCCATGACCGAGAGCTCATAAAGCTTGGGCTCACCAATGAGCCAAGTCCTTGTTATTATACGAGCTTTGAAGTTTTGTATATTTGAAATCAAGGTTTTTCATAAGCAAAACTAAACAAAAAAAAAAAAAGTTCATGTGAGGGTTGAGGCTCAAAACCGAGACCTCACTCTCATAGCCCTAATGACCTCACCATTACGTTACAAGCATAAAAATGTGCAAGGTAGGGAGATTGAAATATTTAAATGCTTAAGTCTAAATACCTATCTCTGATACTGACTTTCCATCGTTCTCGCATATCTCCTCTTTCAAACTCTGTATCTATTCTCTTTTGCACGAACACTCTCCATGTATCCGTTTTAACTTTTCATGCTTCCACTGTTGTTTTTTTTTATTTCTTGTGTCTGTATATTCTCTGTGTCACTCTAAATTCCTGAATCTCCTTTTGATCTCCCTTTTTCTATGTGCGTATACTTTCTTTTCTACCTCCCCTAAGCCTTATACAACGTTTGCAATCTATTATTGATCTCCCTTTTTCTATTTTCAGCTCAGCCTAAATAGAAAAACACAGTTGAAGGTTTTTAAAACTCTCGGTTAACAAAAACTCATGTTCTATTTTAGGTGTTGTTTAAATGATTTATTCCATCATGCAAAGATTGCTCCATTGATTTAAAACTGTGTATGGTTTAGAATTACCCACCTGTCAAATCTTTCATGCAAAGCTTTTAAGGTTTAATTTCTGCCATTTAGGTTTTAATTAAAATTGTTGTTAATTAAAAACAAAAGCTAAAATTGTTAATTATTAAAAACAAAATTATTAAAAATAAAAGCTAAAATTGTTGTTAATTAAAAACAAAAGTTAAAATTGTTAATTATTAGAAACAAAATTAATAATAAAATTGTTAATTATTAGAAACAAAATTATTAAAAATAAAAGCTAAAATTGTTGTTAATTAAAAACAAAAGCTAAAATTGTTAATTATTAGAAACAAAATTATTAAAAATAGTAGAGAAAAGCTAAAATAGGGAGGAAAAACACAAACGTCAAGACGGTCGTCAAACCGTCAAATTTAACACAATCGTAGAAACGTCCATAGGGGCCTTTCCCATAGGGGGAACGCCTTCGACGTGAAAATATTATAAACTAGCAATCACATGTGTTTCATGAGATGTGAATGCCGAACGGTATATGCTATTTGATTTAGAGGTATAGTTATTACTTTTGTACTTGATGTTGATAAGGGGTTCGAGTGATGTTGTAATTGTAAAAATATAGTTAATCCACTTAATTTGAAGGTTGTTTCTACATTTCAAACTTGTTATAAATTCGTACATGATTACATGTGATACCGTTTTCGATAGTTAGTTAATTTTATAGTTGTTGTTGTTAGTTGTGCATCGGTTGTTCAGTCGGTGTTTTGTTGGAGAATTGATAATGTGTGTGAAGGTGATCACTGGTTTAGTTTTTTCGCTTACTTTTGTTGAACCTACATGTTCCCTTCAGAACTTAGGCGAAGATGCCATTGAACTAAGTAATCCAGTGCCCAATTCGACACCCATTAAAGGTGCTTAATCATAAAATAATAATAATAACAACATGAATAGCAAATTGCCAGATCGTGATTCCAATATGTATTGAAATTTTTATCACTTTCTATTTCCAACAGGAACTTGCTGATACAAACAAGTAAAACACTGCTTAAAAGCTGATTTTGGGAAAAAAAAAAAAAGTCAAATTTTGAAAATTCTGAAATAACTACAGTAAATCCAGAACTGAAAGTTAAATTTGAAATGGTAACAGACATTTCTGAAACTTAAGTTTAAAATCTGCACATATGCTATAAAAATGAAATGAGAAAACTGCAAATGAATTCAGAAAGAAAAACTTTTTTATTACTGAAAAAGAAAGACAGGTATATAACAGAGATACTTTTACAAGAAGGTGCGGATGCTAACTCAGGCCCAAATTCAGGAAAGTATGGATGCTATGAGGCCCTAGCCAAAAGAGATTCTGAGGTTTGTGTACAAGTCTTGTTCCCCAAAAGGTTTTATTTATAACGTTTTTCCCACTTTACATCTTTTGGCTCTTGCATGTGGGAATATTTTTAATCTTTGTTTTGTTGGGAAACCAACGATATTACATAGATATTGGCATCTCTGCCCCATGTTTTTATGGAGATTACATATATCAGATTACACTTGCTGAATAAGTGTATCTCTATATTGACACCTTCATTTGGTAAAACAATCCTGGACCTAGCTGTTTGACTCTCCGTGTCAGATATCTAGAGGGATTTGTGCCCTGGTGAATGGTTTAACAAACCATCATCCTCATCATTGGAATACAACCCTTTTGATATCATAATAGTTGCAAAAACAATTCATAACACAGTCCAAAGGGTTTATTGTAATGGTGATGGGGCACTCCCCCCACCAAATTGCAATTGCCTATACCTTCAAGAGACATGGTGCAATGATTATAAGGTACATTTAAATCTAACTGGACTTTACGAATATTAAGTATATAGTCCAACCTCACCCCAGACTGTCATTTAAATCTAACCCAAGTTTACAGATCTTAAGTATATAGTCCGACCTTACCCCAGACTGTCATTTAAATCTAACCCAAGTTTACAGATCTTAAGTATGTTATCCAACCTTACTCCAAACTGCATAACCTCGCTCAATCTCTAGGGGGAAGAGAAAAACTACCCAACACTTGTGAATTGCAATTGATAAAGCCTTATAGTAAAAAAAAAATAGTTGGACTGATGTAATTTATGAACTGCAAATGATCTCTTATTTGGGTCTCAGAAACATACAATTAGCATGAGCCAACCCCATGCTTCGGTCAGAAGAGAATGGGTATTTAATACAAATATATATATGAAAAAATATGAAGAAATACAAAAAACATATCTGACCTAGGTCAGCACAACAAATACTAAGAAGCAGTGTTTCTAGAGACCAATATGTCTCTCCATGAAATATAAAATACAATCCTCTATCTATCAGTCAACACTTATACAACTTGGGTCATGAAATGTACTTGAGAAAAATTGCTAAATGATTGTAACATAGTTACATAATATTCTACATGCCCAATTTTATGTGAACCTGGGTATTCACATCAATTAGACTGAAAACTTGCTAGGCACTGAAGCAGAACAAGAACTTCTTTGGCACCTGGCCTGCTGCATGATATTTGGCACCCGACTCCTCTACCTTGAGAATTTCCTCTCCACGTCTAGCCTCAACCATGGCTTTCTTCTCTTCTGCCTTCTTGTGGATAGTAGCAATTTCATTTTTCATTCTCTCAACAAGTGCTGCTTTCTGCTTCTCCAACTTCTCCTGCAGACATAACAACTCACTTATAGATACAAGCAACTTGCAAGAAAACCTGAGTGGATTGCTATTATTTTCTAATAACCAAAACACCAAACCAGGAAGTTTGGCTCAGTAGTAGGACGAGCACATATTTAACAAACAAATGAGAATGGAGTTGCCTTGGACCATGAATAACCCAAAGATACCATTAGCAAAAAGTTCAGGATAATTTTAAACCTTTATAAGATGACTTGTACTTTGATGTATTTAACAGCTCAATTGATTGATGTTGCCAGAGACTTTCTACTCGCTAGCTATGTCAATATCAAATTCTATTAGTCTAATCTGGCGTGGAGGGAAAGGGTTTACCTCAGCCTTTCTCAGCTTAGTTTCACTTGAAGACTTCTTAGTAGCTTCCCATGCAACAATGTTTGCCAATGCTTTGTGGTACCTAAACCAAGGGAACCCATAATTTACAAGTACTGTAACCAGGAATCATGCAATATGTCTAATTTTAATGCATCTCTTGGAACAAAACATAAAAGAAAAAAAAAAAAAAGGACTTTTTACAGCAAGATTTTAATGTTTTTCGAAAAAATCATCTGCTCACAAGGGAAGCAAGATTTTAATTTGACCCATTGCACCTGAACCCACACCAATTACATACATCATAATCTATGTAATCTAGTGCCGAATAAGTGCACTATTCATCTAAAAAAATCTTTTTCTTTTTATAAATATAGTTTTTCCCCTGTAATTATCGTATTTCTTTAATTTTGATTAATCAACTGGATATTTCAAACTTAAGGTAAACACACACATTTTGACTTAAAAGGGCACCCATGTATTTGCTTATCTATACCAAAAAGAGCATTCAAAGTGTTTAATGTAAGTGCAACCTAAATTGATGGATATAAACTGCCAAATTTAAGCTTCAAAGGTCTTTTGTAGAATCCTATGAGAGATAGACCAAAGAAACAAACAATTACCAAAGAAACAAACCCAGGATTTAATATCAGCCGAATCTGGTAAATATTTCAAATTCAATGCACTCGACATTGACCAATGATAACTTCTCACATGCATTGTGATGGAAATTTTCATGAATCAAGTAATACAGTACATTGCTTGAGTTTGCAAGTGTGTGGGATATAGGAATTTGAAGAGGAATGCAGCTTTCCATGATTGAAAATATTCCCAAAATGCATATAATCAGATATCTCAAGAAAAACAATCTACAATTTACCCACTTTTGCTTCACAATCAAATCTGCATACTTCATCATTGTCAATGAACTTGACCAAAGAAACATGATAGCTACTTTCTCTTATAAAATAAATTTCACATACTGGAAGAAAAATTAATAGGCATCCTCAATTATTCAGCATACAAGCTCAATGAGAAATCCATAAATCTAATAGCATTTAAAATATTTGGAAAATATCCTGAAAATTGATTTTAATTTGATGATATAATCAATTCAAGAGAGAAGGGAAAAAAAGATATGGCAACTTACAGGATTATGGTATCTACCCTGTATCGAATGACAGGGGCTTCTTGCAGCAAACAAAACTACTTTGGCCCTAAATACCATCTGATCCCAATAGCTTCAATCAGCGATAACCCTGCTGATTGAGTTGTTCAAAAGTCATCCTTATGAGGATCCAAAGGGACATCCTCTATAAGACAACCTTTTAGAATCAAAGTAACCTAAAATATTTACAATGAGGTACTGAAAAATCTCAGAATACTGATTCAAGAAGATTGTAAGTAATTTTTAGCATACTTTTGTATTACATGTAGATGTGAATTAAACCCTACACATTACGTCAAACATATACAGATCACAAACTAAATTATTGTTGTACAGATTTTCATTGCTAAAATGGAAATGATAAAATAATGGAGCACCAGAATACCGCTGAACATAGAGCACAAAACTCAATTACAAACAAAACTGTTAAAAGTAGAAGAGTAAAATCTTCCTTGAAAACTGTTCAATAATCACAATCATAGAGGACTTAAAGACAATGGGAGGAAGTCCTTTAGCAAGTGAAAATTCAAGGCCAGTCAGAGTTTGGTACCTTAAATTTGTGTTAAAACCCGTCTGAAGAGCCCATGTAAATTCCTGAACTTTGAAGATCTTCCAAGATTTCTAGACTTCGAGAACTGAAGTCGTTTGGATATTTCCCTGCTCATATAACACTGTACAACAAACAAATCCCATGTCCGTAAATTGAAGCATTTTAAGCCCGGACTGAACTTCTCCATCAGATCTTGAAGTATTACCCAAGAAAAAGGAAAATATGTTGGAAAAATGCTGCTTGTATAAGCATATCATAAGAAAAAATCAATTATTTTGAAGGACAAAATGAAGCCATTGAGTACAACCGCTCTTTAGCATTAAGATACTCAAAAATGTTTTTTGTAACTGGCAATCAAGGTTACCAAATACCGTGGAATCAGTCTGATTTTTTGCACAAAACATTTAATACTCTCCATACGAAAGTTGCAAGCTTGCTGGCAATTAACAACTCACAAAACCCATATCCTAGATCACAGTACCTTATAACATAACTTGTGAGCTAAAATTCACAAATTCAGCCCTGTAGATATCCTGAAGTGCCATATGATTCCGAAATGTCAGTCGTAATCCCATAGCTGTCAGCTTCCCTTGGCTGAGGCAGGAGGGGTCTTCTTGAAGTGCCTTATGATTACTATAGCTGTCAACTCCCATAGGCTGAGTGCAGAGAGGTCTTATTGAAACTTCACATTAATTCTATAACCATCAACTATGGTCGGCCATAACAATTTAGAGGCCATTTCTATTTATGCCCATTACATTATAAGATGTTTGTTTCAATTACCAAACAAACCAACTCCGTATTGTACAGATAAATCCTGATGCTGTAAGAGACATAGGATCTAATAAGCCTTTATGCTCTTCCAATGTAAAACTGTTTGCTTGCCCTTTTTATCATCTATTTGGATATTCCAAGAAAGGCAAAGGGGTCCTTCTACATATGATCTCATTCTTTCAAATGTCTTCTGGTTCACTTTTAACTTTGCCATCATTAAGAAGGATTTCTAAGATATGTTCCAGGACAGGATGGCAGGTAGAATATGGCCGTTCTCCTTTTTCTTAAATATGTCTTGTTCTCAACTTTTCTTTCCAACACATTTCGGTATCAAAGATTCTCTGAGGCATCCAGTAGATTGTAAGTACTGACCTTTTCCAGATATAAAATATCCCCTGGATTTGTTGCAATGCCTGTGTATGCTCTGTTGTCAAGGAGAAGTCTAGGCATGAGCAAGTAAGATTGAAACCCTGAATTAAGCTTTATTTTCTAGGCATGAGCAAGATTGAAACACTCAATCAAGCTAAATGAGATGAACAATTTGTACAACCTGCTAAATGTACCTATAAAATTCCTGTTGGTTGAGCGCTTCCCACACAATTCGTTGCCGATTTCTTGTTATCCGTTGACTCTGCCATCACTAAAAACAATATCTAAGCTCTATTCCATGACAGAATGGCAGGAATTGATCATAGTGAGTATAATCCAATCTTCCTTCTCTTTCAGAAACCATGCCCTGTTCTCAGCTTTTTACTCAAGCACATTTCCAAATCACTTCTCTGCAACATTAGGTAGATAGTGAGCATTTATTCTTTTCAGATATAAATTTCCACTGTGTTTGTCTCGAATTCTCAATGTTTGTGTATGCCATGTAATCAAGACAAGTCCAGGGTGAGAAAACAAAGAATGATACTGTACAGTCATGGACAAGTAAGATAGAAATCCTTAATTAAGCACAATGAGATTAACGATTTACACAATGTGTTAAGATTCCTTATAAATGCACTGTCAGTTGAACACTCCAATCAAGGGAAGTGTTTAGTCAAGATCTCAGACTCTGGAGTCCCTCTTGCAGGGGCCTTTAGGGACTCTAAGTTGAGGGTCTGGACCTTTCCTACGTGACTCCCTTTGTGTGAATGAGCAATTCAAAGTGTACTCCCTTTGTGTGAATGACCAATTCGAAGTGTAAATGACCATTCTAAGTGTAAATGATCCCAACTGTAAATGACTTCCCAAACAGGTAGGGGGTTACATTAAGAATGTTCAAGAACTTGGGAATAGGATTTTAGCCTCTGAAGTTGGAAGCAATTAATCTGCAAATAGTTGGCTCAGTTTATATATGTCCGAGTTGGTGCTACAGGGTCTCCTGTGGGCATTAATAAAATACTTCATTTCATTATATTCATTGTATTTGGGAGTATCCAAACTTTGGCCTCTCTATTCTTAGATGTTGAACTATCACCTCTGTAATAACCATTGGTCTTGTAACAGCTTTCTACAGGAAAAAAAGTGGCGTCATTGAGCCAGAGAAAAAAACATGCATCAAATCTGGGTCAGATAACTGATGAAATGTTTGTGCATTCGAAAACCTCTTGAAAAATAGAACTATCAGGATGATGAGTTTTTTGATATATTGCGTCACAAAATGGAGAATCCGAGATTTCATCACAATGAAGTTCACAATAATATAATATAGTATCAGAAAAATGGTAGACTGAGAGAGAGTTGCAAACGATTGCATTCTTAGAAAATATAATCTGCAAGCTTGGCCGTGCTCCTTGGACAAAGTAAAACAGCCACCAATTGTGCTTGATATCTAAGTTACCGTTTTGTTTTGGGTACAGGTTTGGGTATGGAGAATCAGGTTCACTGATACAGCGACCTTTTTAAACCCTGTGTATGGCTGTACAAAAACATATAAAAAATTAAAAATGTAAATGTTCTAGCCTAATGAACCGAAATTAACCACATAGTATGCATAGAATAAACAAAACAACTACAAAAACACTATTGATAAATTGATAATGCTACCTGAACACCAAATGTCATGATAAATATTAATTGTTAGTTCAAAATTAGTATTCATTGGGAGCATCAACATCATTATAACACAAAATTAAAAAAGAAAAATTAGCCCAAACCTGTGGGTTCATTGTGGGTGCACCTGGTTCTTCGGCAGAAGAATCCGCTGTACCCAGACTGTCCCAGGCTAACCGACATGCAAATCTTGTCTATACCCAAACCAGTACATCTCAGACCGTTACCGGGTGTGGGGGGCAGATGAATCAATAACGTAGCTTGATATTAACAGTGATCTAATTTTGACTCCTATGGTGTATGTCCATGCTTGCTGCATCCTTGCATTATCATATTTCCATGATAACTTCACTTATCTCCGTTGTACTTTCAGTTTTTGCAGATGATATGTTCAGGAATCATCCAATGGCCTCTGTAATGCACCTGTTTAGCTGGAGTCGGAAGAACACTTCCTAGATTATTACAAATAAGGTGAGAATAATGTTAGCTTATGATGATTCATTGATCTGTATAGGTAGGATTATAGCCCGAGCCCTAAGAACACTTTTTAACTTATTACAAATAAGGTGAGAGTAATGTTGGAGCCATGAAATGGCAGTGGATGTCCTCAAATGTTAATCTATCATTTCCTGCATAGTTACCTAAGTCTCGGGGAAGGGGGGACAGGGGTACAAATTACACCCACAAGAAAATCCGAAATCTCAGTTGAGAATACAATTAACAAGAACTCAAATTGCAGAAACCAACAGAGCCGAAATGGTCAGACTTTGGTTACAAAGATTACCCAAACAGTAACAACCTCAAGAAAAACAAATCCGATCTCAGATTAACAACCTCAAGAAAACCCTTTTTAAGAATTGCTCTATTGTGAAGTGGGTATTGTAAAAATTTCTCTTTTAATATAAAAAGGATTTCTGAATGGATAGTTGGTGACAAATTTCTTGTTAAAATTACAAATGGGCAACTAAATATATATAAACAAAAACTGACCTTGTTGAGCAGTAGCGAGATGTTGGTGATCAAGCAAACTAAAGAGATCCAAAACACCCAGATCTGATCTGAAAAAAGTAGAAGAGTAATTATCAAATTGAAAACAGGGAGATAAGTAGAATGAAAGGAGGGCTGTATCTATCTTTCCTCTTCACTTTTTGGAATTTTCAATTTGAATTTTGAACACACGTGTAACAATACTTGCCACTGAAATAAGTGATCGCTTTCACGTTATGCTTCTCTTTCTCTTGCAGTTGCTACCATTTCAACACCAGAAACGCCAATTTCACGGCAGTCTGCCTTCTTTGGTCAACTCTCACCTCCGATTTCATGGCTGGGGTTCCACAGATTTAGGGGTGAAGATGCCGAGGACACTGACACTGTCGTTCCATTCCTGGAGCGCGTGGAATCCCCGATTCCGAAGCTTAAACTGCACAGGATAAACGGCTCCTTCCCGGCGTTTTCTCCAGACGGGTCTCTCATCACCTTCAATCCGAACATTGGACTCCTGGACGGCGGGGTGCATTTGGTGAAGACGGATGGGTCCAAGAAATGGAAAACGAACTTCAAAGGCCCTGCATTTGCTGTGGCGTGGAATCTACAGTGCATGTCGTCTCGATTCGTTTTAAACCAGAGGATTTGGGAGAAGAAACGCAGGTGAAATCAGAGGATATATGGGAAGCGCCAATTTCACGGCAGTTTGCACCTCGCCAGAAGACAGACTTCCTTCACTCGTTAAAAACCCACAACCAAAAAACCCTAAATACCAAAACCCTGAACTACACAAAAACAACCTAAAAACTGCTTTAAAAAGTAAAAACGTCTAAGCGACCGTCAAATTTAACATCATTGTAGAAACGTCCGGAGGTCCTCTACCATAGGGAACGCCGGCATAAATATATAGAATTATAAATATATTATAAAAAAAAAATTATTATTTTCCTTTTGTTATTAATTAACTTAATGATAAATATTTACACCTAAGGCATATACCAGTTGGATGACCATTGGTTGGTTCTCACACCTTGCAGGGAAACGACGGCTAAAAATATTTAGCGGTGCATGCGTTGAAATCAGAGGGATGTGGTAGAAGCGTTGACAGTACGTAGCAGTCTGCTCTGTCCACATTTTCTGTCTCCTTCCCTCCACAATTTTCTTTGTCTCCTTCCACAAACGTTTTTCTTGTCCACGTTATTTCTCCCACAGGCAGCAGGCCGTCGTCCT
Organism: Taxus wallichiana var. yunnanensis; assembly: GCA_018340775.1. Lineage (NCBI taxonomy): Eukaryota > Viridiplantae > Streptophyta > Pinopsida > Cupressales > Taxaceae > Taxus > Taxus wallichiana. The sequence goes on from CM031237.1 coordinate 118,174,953, forward strand.
TGTTATGAATTTCAACGCATAGTTTTAAACATTTAACACAAGTTTTATGGGGATTCAATCCACACACCGGTAACACGAAGATAGTCTTCACAGTTTGCATCTGTTACAATGCGCTGTTTATGGACCACATTGTGATATGCCTTAGAATTCTTTTACTAATTTTCTGCTATAAGCCACAAATTCAGAAGAAGCTGAGATCTCGTCCTCTCCGACGTACCTGGAGTTAGGCTGGCAACTAACATCATGGAGTACCTCGCCCTCGCTCCTCAAATACAAGTTTGTGGAGTGACATTGCCGCCTCTGCTATTTTCAATGAGTTACTGAGTACGTGATATCACTGGTTAGATCAGTTATCTTCCTGTGTGATATGTTGTTTCGGTGATGGCTATGGTCGCCCCCATCTCACAAAAAGGTGTCTTCCCAATTTATGTGACACAAAACAAATGTATTTCTCAAGTTTATATTATTTATTTTATAATTCGGCCAACACAATTGTAGTTTACATATCAAAGTCGGTCTCTGTTCTGCAACAACATTTTCCCTTTGATTTTTCTTTTAACAAGTAAACCACTTCGAGAGTTTAAGTTTTAAGTCTTAAAGCTCTTAATAACTTGCCAATAAGATATGTTAATAATATAGAGGGTGAGTTTCGAAATTCAAAATTATTAGATTTGTTTAAATCATTAATTTCAATGCATAAATATCGACATAAAGTGGACCATAGATAGTTGATATTGGGAATAGGTATGGGACCCATGTATTTATTTCTCACATTTTTTTCCCTCCCAATTTATTCATGTTTTAATCTTTTCTAATAAATTTAACATTGTCCAATTAAAAACCTAAACACTAATTAAGTGAGTGAGATCATGACAATAAAGTGGAGCATCAATAACAAATATTATTTGGATATGAAAAATGTAAGTTGTGAAGTAGGTGTGGGACATAGAAGTTTAGAGAAACGATAGAAACCTCATTTTTTATAATAAAAAGACTTTTCCCAATAAGAACAAGACAAAAGCGGATATTCATCTATTGTTGGAGACAAAAAAATAAAGGTAGAAGCTCCAACCCACCAATTTATTTTTGCTCCCTTTATCCCCTTCTACGTCGTCCATTGTCTTTTAATATTTCCTTCCCTCAAGTTAAACTTCTTTAGCATATCCCTTCTCTTCAACGTTTTCATCATACATTTCATGTGCGATTGTTAATTTTATTACTTCTAAAAATTATATAGAATTAAATTACTTGACACGTGTCTACTCAAGAGTGATATTATTGTAGGTGAGACAATATTTATGTTGAAGATAAATACTTGACGTCACAAAAGAAAATATCTTTGTAATTTAGTAAATAGGTTAATAAGGGATGAGCTTTGGGTTCCAATATTTTTGTTTGCAAATGTGACTCACATAGAATGTTTATAATTGATAGTGGAAAAGAAATAGAACATGCATGTGCATGACACCTTTTCTATATATTTGATGGTTGAGACATTAATGAAAAAAAAAAAAAAAAAAAAAGATTTTTTGATATATTTTTCTTCATAAAAATTTGAAAAGCTCGCATAAAATAGTGAGAAAAGCGTAATAAAAATAAGTTTTGGTTGACATGATAAGCTATTAATATGACCAACACATCCACTTCAATATGTTTTTGATGATGAAAGAACATACGATCCTCTAGCCAATTTTTAATACCATCAATTTACAAGCCGAATGTTTGTCACATGCCATGGCCTTCAAATTCGATAATTAAAAATAATAAATACTATTTTAAATATGGCATTTCATTCCATATTATTTAGTCAAATCTTTTTCTTAGATCATTTATAAACTGAAAGTTTTTCACATGCCATTCATTTTTAATTTTTATAATTAAAAAATAATGAATATTATTTTAACAATGATATTTCTTTAATATTATAACACTACTTATGTTTGAAACATAATTTTAAAAGTAAAAATAAACAATTATTACTATTGTTAATATTTCTAAACTAAATTTAAGTCACTAAAAACTAGTAAATAGTATTTCAGCGCTAGCATTCTTCTATTACAAAAAAAAAAATTATAATATTCTCTCTTCCATAAAAAAATTATTTATAAATATAAATAATAATTCTTTTTCAAATAAAATTATAATTATATTTTTAATAAAATAATTTTTTTGTAAATATAAAAATAATTTTAAACACATTTATTTTTGGTTTTCTGCAAATTTTAAAGATTAGATACATTCTATTAGCCAAAAAGAACTCAAATATAAAAAATAATTGCTTTTCTACAACAAAAAAACATAAAATAGTAAATAAAATTATAATTCTTCTATTAGGAAAGCAAGTTTTTATAGATATAAATAATAATTTTAAAAATAAATCAACATGGAAGACACCTAATTTTGGGTTTTCTTCAAATCTTAAACTAGATGCATTCTATTAATTAGCGATGAAAGAACCCGCCTTATAAGAGACTGTTTTCGCATTGTTCATGCAAACAGGATTGCACAGGAAAGAATGTCACCTAAAGGAATGGCGGCATCAAAGGAAAAAAGAAACGCCGCGGAGATAATTCCCTCACTTCCACAGGAAAAAATGGCATCCAAGACAAGAACGGCATCCGAGATAATTCCCTCTCTTCCACAAGAAAGAATGGCATCGAAGAAGAAAAGAACGGCATCGAAGAAAAGAATGGAATGGGAGATAATTCTCTCTCTTCCACATGATGTTTTCAGGGAGTGTTTGTTGAGAGTTCCATGGAAATTTCATAAAAGCCTCATGCTCGTCTGCAAAAGCTGGAGAAATATGGTGAGAACTCGTTTGTTTTATCAAGATAGAAACCGGTTGCGCAAGTGCGAGGAACTGTTATTTATAGTTCAGGGATTATCATATTTAACTTGCAGAGCTGGTTTTAAGATAGATATCTACAACCCTGCAACTAATTTATGTAAAAGACTTCCTCCCATCCCCACAGAAATTAGGTCAGAATATCATTACAATGGCTCTTCTCACTTTGTTTCGCTCGGTTACAATTTGGTTCTTATCGGAATTTCGGATGCAACGCGAGAAAGTCTATGGAAATTGAGAACGGTGGAAGCTGTTTTTATATACAATTTTCCTTGGGAAAATGGCGGCGAGGCGCAAACATGGTCGCCCCTACACGCTTTTTCGGTGTTGCGGTGGATCAAACTAAAGAACTGGTTTACATTGCCGGAGGATTTGACGAGGCTAAAAATAAATCGGTACAAGCATCAGTCTACAATGTAGACGAAGACAGGTGGGACTCCCTCCCTGGTATGAATATTCCGCTAGGCTTTTGCGACTGTCATTTTATTAATGGAAAATTTATTGTTACATATTTTGTCGAAAAGTGCACACAAGTATATGATCCCAACACAAAGCTCTGGATGACCACAGATGGTAGTCGTTACGAATATTATAATCGTGTCAAATTTGACGGTTTGGCGCGATAAGATATTTCTGAGTGGATGTGATCGCTATTTTTCCCATGTTTTTGGGGGCTATTTTTAACGGATTGCATGTTGAGAAGTGGATTTTCATTTTCAGGAGGGGGTCGATTGAGCCCATCACTGAAGGCGTTTTCCCTTTTAAACCCTAAAATATCAGATTTCGAGTGTAAACTTTTCGGACAGATCGTATTTTGTTCGTTTTTGGGTTCGGAGGAGGTTTTCTGTTTCCCTAAATCTGTAGATGTTTGAATTAACAGAGGCCACAAATATTGTATTTACGAGCCTGCAAAATACGGCATCTCGCGCCTCTAATACTGGGATTATTTGGCATCGACGGTGTAAAAGCATAGCCTGTATCTCAATTCCATTGAGGAAGCGTTTGTCTCGAGTCTCTATCATGGCTACTACACATATCCCTGTAAATCGTATTGTTTGGCGAGATAGAGGAGTAGCGAGTCTGTTTCCCTAAATTTGCATGTTGATTTAAACGAGGTTTGTATCCCTTTGTACCATTTTCTTAAATTTCTGACGTGGTATGAATCCTATGTCAGAGTGATGACCATAAAGGAAATCCAGGTATAGTGTGACCCCCATCAACAATAAAAATATTCCCTGTAACATAAGAAGATGAGTTGCTAGCAAGCAAAAGCAACAGACTTGTCAAGTTAGGATCTGTGCTTCCCCATCTCTGTGCAGGGACAACCTTTTCTGCAACCTTGTGAGACCAATCGTTCTCAAAAATACCTTTCGTTATCTCAGACTTGAATATTCCAACAGCAATTGCATTCCCCATCTCTCGTGGGACAACCTTTTCTGCAACCTTGTGAGACCAATCGTTCTCAAAAATACCTTTCGTTATCTCAGACTTGAATATTCCAACAGCAATTGCATTCACTCGGATACCGTATCTGCCAAGCTCCAGTGCCATGGCCTGCAATGAAAGCATCAACCATGTATCTGATCAACTGAGAGTTCAAAGCAACAAATATAACAATATGACCATATCAACAATCTGCATCTTTCAGCATCTTTCACACATAGATTCAAATTTCTAATCGAAGAATGAATATTTATTTTGCCAAATAGCTTATAGAAGACATGGGAGCACTGGCACAGGGTATGGAAATTCATCAAAAAAAAAATTGAAATTCATTTTTATTGGATGTTGTAGTTCTGAATTCCGTGATAGAAATGTAAGTGAAATGTGTTCAAACTTGGTTACCATACTCTTAGAGTGTGTACAAAAATGGGAGTTTCCGAACAGAGTATGTAGATCCATCAATGAATACTTGAAAGTGAACTATTTCCATAAATTATTAAAATGTACTCACTCTTCAGCATTTTCTTCTAGCCTGTGATCAACTGTCAATGATTTTGTAGGGAAAGCGCCATCTTATTCTGCAGTAATTGTTTGTTTTAGCCAGAAATGTAGTTATCAAGTTAGAGGGCACAACCTGAGGTTTGATTCTTTTAATCTGTGTGGCAGAGGCCCCAATTTCACTTTGCCCTAAGGTAGCTCACAGTCTCTTTAACCTCAGGTTGTTTGACAGTCATACCCTCTACAGCTTGATCCATCATTTCAAGCCCCAATATTAGCTGACTTCTGATCCTCTCATTAGCTAGAAGCTCAAGGGGAAGACGCCATTTCCACCTCAAAAACCATTTTCTTACTTCATCAAAATCAGGCCCTGAACACAGCCACTGATACAAAACATGCTGCCACATTGGGAAAAATCCTACCTCCAACATTGCAACCATATGATGTACAGGAATTGCAGATTCCCAAGCTATAACCCAGTAAAATTGGTCTAGCTCCTGGTTAGTTGGGTTGATTGTGAAATCCTGTAATACCGCCATCAATTTAGGTACAATAAAACAAACCATTAGCTGCTCACACAGATCAGCACAAAATACAGTTTTCCAAGGGAATAAAATTGCTTATAACGAATTCTGTCATATAAAAGCTTCATACCCTGCCCCAACAATGGAATCCATGGAAGTAGCAATGGATGGATTGGCACTGTCTCCCTGCGAGGATGCCAAGAATCTACTCGAACCGACATACACACAACTCAATCTAGGATGAACATCTAAACTGAAAATTGGGTATGTGGCTCAAATCTTATATCAATTGAAGATCACACAAACCCATTTTCACTGTTGTCTGGTGTAGTGCTTGTGTTTTTGTATCAGAAATTAGATTGATATCAGAGATTATTTATGTTTTTAATTATTTTTATCCTGTAATGTGCTCGGGTTCCTCCTCTAAACTTGCTAATGACTGTTTCTCCCTTCTGATGGATTTCAGTTCTCTGCACGGCGGTCGTAAAAAGGAGAATGGAGGATCTGGAGGCCATCATGAATGACAACCAAAGGCAGACCAACATGAAATCAGAGAACACCATTGAACAAATTGATGGAGAAGCTGGAACAACAGAAGATTTTAAGAAGTATCAGGAGACATGAGGCTTGGTTTTTCTAATCTACAGGTTGGTAACTTCCTAAAACGTGTCAATTCCAAACCCAACACCATTGACCTTGACAGTTTGAAGGTCTCAGGTGATGTGTGGTTTGGCAGTGGAATTATCTTGAAGGTTAGCAAGTTTTTCTCACTGGTTTTCTGATGTGAGAGAATTTTTTTGATGCTATCGTGCAAGAATTTTTGCATATTCTACAATAATTACTTCTGCTCATTCACAGTTTTTCACTGTTTAAAATTGCAAAATTGTTACTGCAGTAGAGAGGATTTGCACTTCGTGAAAAAAATTGTTGCAGCTGCAATCTGAATCTTTAGGATATATATAAGTACAAAACATTAACAATTAAACAACTAGCCACTGTAGAGTCCATAGGTTCCATCTACGTCAATGATCAACACTGCCACCAAAGATATCAGTCATTGGACTTGTAAATTTTCAGATTGTATGAATGTTGGTTTTTATTTAGATCCAATTCCACTTGTAAAATCGGAAACTCTCACCCAATACATGACAGATTAAGGTGCTCACCTTTCATATATAACCGCTTTTGAGGTTCATCAGTGGTCACCACTTATATGCACAGGAGGCAGTGATAACACAACCAAGTTGTGCGATATAAGAGCAATTAGAAGTAGTTATCCCGTGGTTGTGTTGGACATCTATTGCAACATAAAGGAAAGTGAATCTTTGTCAAATGATTTGGTTGAAAATGCCTTGTTACCTATGCATACAAAATGTGGAAGCAAACACAAGAACCTTGAATTATTTGACATAATGACTCAAAGATATGGTCTCATCTAATGCCTTGATTCCAAAATATGTACAAAATGCTTTATTTTTGTTTTATTAGCATGCAACCATGTAGGTTTAGTGGACGAAGGATGTAAATAATTTGATTGCATGAGCTCCTCTAATAGCATTACGCCTAAAATTGTTTATTATGTCTACATGTTTTTCATTCTTGCTGTGATAGTTGTCTCGACTAAACTCTAAGCTTTATCATCAAATGCCAATTGATCCTCAAGAAGCATTGACAATGTTTCATTGAATGCAACCAACATGCTTCCAACCCGATTGGTTTACCTTTGCTAGCATAAGCCCATCCCTTGCCAAAATAGGAACTTTGAAACATGGTGTGGAAATCCACCAAAACATTATGGAGAAGGGATGTTTGTGATATATTTTAGTTGCAAGTGAGATCGTAGATATGTATGCAAGATGTGGAAGCATGTGAATTGTTCGACAAAATGCCTAATCTTTTTGGAATTTGGTGCATGTGGTGGTTTAGGTAATGACGGGAACATTGGAGAGGTATTTGTGTTTATCTCTTGTAATTTGGATATGGCATACCAAGTGTGGCTAATGGAAGTGGATGATTTGTATATAACATACAAATTGGGCAATGTTTTAGGGTCAGCTGGAGTTTTAATGGGGAGAATGTCGAGTGGATGATTTGAATATAACATACAAATTGGGCAATGTTTTAGGGTCAGCTGGAGTTTTAATGGGGAGAATGTCGGCAGGATGCATCTGTACAACAACATTGACATTTATATAGCATTCAACTGAAAGGGACGACCATAGTAACATTGAGGAGGACAAGGAGAAGACGGTGTAGAGGTGAAATATTCATACAATCCACACAAGGATTTCAGAGAATCGATGCTTCAAATGATAACAGAGAGATATGTGTGGGTTCTTACACCTTGAGAAACTCCTTGAATGTTATCTTTATTTGAACTCTCATGAATACCATGATATTATCATGTAGGCCTATGAACAAGTCAGAATTGAAAGGAATATGTTCGTGATTGAAAGTTATGTACAACGATTCTTTGGATAAGGGATGTTTGTCACATGTTTTAGTTGCAAGTGAGCTGGTAGATATGTATGCAAAATGTGGAAGCGTGTGAAATGTTTGACAAAATGCCTGATTTTTTTTGGAATTTGGTGCATGTGGTGGTTTAGGTAATGATGGGCACATTGGAGAGGTCACTGTCTGTGTTTATCTCTTGTGATTTGGATATGGCATACCAAGTGTGGCTAATGGAAGTGGATGATTTGAATATGGCATACAAAATGGGCAATGTTTTAGAGTCAGACTGGAGTTTTAATGGGGAGAAAGTCAGTAGGCTGCATATGTACAACAACATTGACATTTATATAATATTCAACTAAAAGGGACGACCATAGTAACACTAAAGAGGAGGAGGAGAAGGCTGTGTAGAGGTGAAATTTTCGTACAATCTGCACAAGGATTTGAGAGAATCGATACTTGAAATGATAATAGAGAGATATTTGTGGGTCCTTACACCTTGATAAACTCCTTGAATGCTATCATTCTTTGAACTCTCATGTATACCATGATATCATCATGCAGGCCTTTGAACAAGTCAGAATTGAAAGGAATATGTTTGTTATTGTAATTTATGTACAATGATTCTTTGGTTTGAAAATAAACATATAGATTTGTATGCATTCGCTCTGTTCTTCAATGTAGGTGAAAAATACCATCAAAGACACTAGAAACAGAGAGAAATGTAGAATAATTGGAAAAAAAGCACATTCAGAAATAAAAACACTGCAAATAAATTAGAAGTTAAATCAATACAACACTGTTGTGCATAATTCTATTCCTCCTCTGAAACAAGTTGGAATTTTTTTCCTTCAATGTGTGTAATGATTAAAATTGCCTCAATAATAGAGGTCTTTATTATAAAAATAGATTTTCCTTACATTTAAAATGTTGTTAAAACAGGTATGCTTCACAGATAAAAACAAATTTCGCTTATTTTTAAATTACTTTTCCTGAAAATAAGAATAAATATTCACTTTTATAAAATAACTAAAACATGAATCTCCCAATTGAAAATGGAATTAAGAAACATTAGTTTCCAACAAAGCTGCAGTAATTTTTGAAAAAAAAAGGCCATAGAAATCCTGCTACTGTTATGGGTGTAAAACCCATTTATAACACTAAAGTTCTCCAGGGAATTATTAAATCAAACATCCATGGATCTGAAAATTGACCCAAGGAAGGGAAAAATAGTGAATATTTGTTGTCATAAAGATTTGTTAGAGTTGGAATAGTCTCTAAAAAGAATTACTTTGGAATGCGCTGAAGACTAAAAACATAAGCACAAATTGCAGTGACAATGTTTGTCCCTTTCACTGCCATACCATTCAGTCCAAAGCTGCTGTGATCACGATGTCTACAATTTAGCGACACAAGTCTGTTTGCCATCTTAGCATCCCACACATTTACTTGTTTATCTCCATGCCCGCCTGTCACTATTTTTCTGTAATCCATGTGGATATGGTTTAAAGGCGCATGATGCTTCCCCAACACAACCACGGGATAACTACTTCTAATTGCTCTTATATCGCACAACTTGGTTGTGTTATCACTGCCTCCTGTGCATATAAGTGGTGACCACTGATGAACCTCAAAAGCGGTTATATATGAAAGGTGAGCACCTTAATCTGTCATGTATTGGGTGAGAGTTTCCGATTTTACAAGTGGAATTGGATCTAAATAAAAACCAACATTCATACAATCTGAAAATTTCAATCGCGATCTAGCAAGACAGAGTTTCTTGCTTTCTCGCACAGTATGAGAGTATGCAGCTTCCTTAAACCGATGACACGTAATATCCAATTTTGTTGCATCACAAGAATCAAGCTTGCTTACAATTTCAATGAGGATGTTAATGTTCAGATCTCTAATTCCTGTCTCTGCCTCTATTTTTGTTTCTGTTTTTCTACTCCTGTACTGCCTCACTCTACTGGCCATGGAACCCATCATCAATTCTTTTCGAAGGCAAACTTGACCTCTGAATTCTTGCAAACAACTTAGAAAATTGTGGAAACACAATTCAAAAGGATAACAACTGTGTAAACGCAATTCAAAATGATTTTTGTAGTTTAAGACTACACATTACTCAATGCAAAATTGGGACAATGAGCGAATTGAAAAGATTTATTTCAATAAAATAACTCGAGCATCCAATAAATCACACCCCTTATCATCGTCAACTACAAAATTAATAACTACCCCTCTAAATATGCCTTTCAATGAGCCCACCGGGACTCAAGTCTTGCTGAGTGTAAGACCTGGAGACACCCGATATAGAGAGTCAAACAATTGAGGCCATCATCGTGCCCTGGGTGATTTTGATGGCGTGGATGCCCCTTACCCGCAACTTCTTCACTGGTGCAGATATATAGATAGGGGCGTCAATAGAATAGTTGGCACCTATCTATACGATTTCAGTTCGGAATGATCCCAGATTAGATCTATATGGTCGCTCGATACCATCTCGGTTGGGTTGTTTAGTTAAGATTTCATGATATAAGATTTGCAAATGTATATGTACGAATTTAAAACAAATTTGAAATGTACAAATAGAACCTTTCAATGTAATGCTTCATCTATATTCCTACACTTACATTATTAATCACACCCCTTATCAACATGTTAACGACAATACAAAAAAGTTTTTCAAAAAAAAACCAACCAAAAAACCGATGCAACCACCGTCTCAAACACGTTGCAACAATAACATGATTTCACCCAAATAATTAAATACCCCTCTAAATCAAATTAAATTATTTCTAATGAATGTTTAGATTATGTGGTCAAGTGGCATCAAAAACATTGCCTTATTGCGTAATTTTGTGGCCATGTTCCTTGGAAGCCTACCTGCAAAACTGGATGAAAAACCATTGGGCTGGATTCAGTGTGTGCAACCTCACCAAGGGTTTTATCTAGTTTCCTTCTATGTGCCTTCTAAGCTCCAAGCCATTTTTCGTAAGGCGTCGTGTTGGTACTTGGGAAACAACATGCTTTTGGTTTCACCTTGGACCCAAGACTTTAGTCCCACTAGCCAACTCTCATTAAAAATCTCAGTTTGTATTGAACTTCCTAGCCTTCCCATTCATCTCTGGTCCTTCCTACCAAAGATTGTGAAACCCATTGGTAGGGTGATTTGTCATGAACAAGAGCATTTTTTCGCTCGACCTAACAAGTGTGTGTGTGTGTGTGTGTGTGTGTGTGTGTGTGTGTGTGTGTGTGTGTGTGTGTTTTTGAAGTGGGCAACAACGCAGCAACCCACAGTCTTTAAGCGCAAAGTGACCCTCCGACCGATGGCTAGATTGTGGTCGAAAATAAGAAGATCTCTCGGTGTGAAACCATTTGTAGTGGTTCCGCCTACCACCTCTTCCCCGTCTCGACCAAGGATGAGCTAGGAGTGGAGCCACCCCACTCGTCAGTTTCCATTCCTTCCAAACCCTCACAGAGCCAAGTTACTCTATCTAATTCAAAGAATACTAGGAATTTTACATCAACCTCTCTTCCTTTGTGATGCTCTCGCAGTCCACCCCAAGAGGTTTCATCCAGGCATGCGAGGGGATAATGGGGCCAAACACCACTCCATTCATGTTGAGCATTCGATTCAGACCAACTTCTTCTTGCCAATAATTTTTCCATTCTCGGCTCCGAGGATGGAATTCCTAATGACAAGGGGAATTTGATATGTCTGATTTTTCATGAATTTCATGTCATGGAATGTTTGGGGTCTAACACAACCCTCACGAAAAATTCTGTTCACTTAACTTTTCATCTTATTGACAGTTTAGATATTATTTGTTTAGAGGAAATTAAATTTTTTTGTTTTTGCTTTAAAATACTCGACTTATATTACCCTAGATTTTACACATTTTTCACGTAACATATTGATGATAGAGGTGGTACTAACATTTCCATTGTGCCAAAATTTTCGGCATTAATCGTTATCTCTGGCCAATATCCTAATAATAGGGTTGTTTGGGTTATTATGAGTATTAATGATCTTTCTTTTAGTATTCTTAATGTTTATGCCCCTAATGACAACTCCAAAAGAATAGCTTTATGTAAATGGTTAGGTGATAACTTAACATTTTCTTATTGGATGGTGTGTGGTAGTTTTAATATGGTGAAGCACCCAGATGATAATACAGTGCCCTTCCTATGCATTGGTGTGTTGGTGAGTATGCGACCTATTATTACTTTAAAATTCATTGGGGTCTTTCCGATCCTTTTCTCAGATGGCAGAAGGAATTTAAATCCAAAGCTTGGTTTACTTGGACCAATCTTCAAGAAGTATATGATTGGGTTTTAAAAAGACTTGACCATGCACTTCTTTCATAGTAGACCTTTTTTTATTTTAACACGTAAGGTTCCTCTATTATTAAGGTGTGGTCCGATGTGCTTTTCTCAGACCACCATCTAATCACATTTAAGTTTTTTTGGCATGGGACCCCTCCTAAAGTATCCAATAATCAATTATATCTTAATGTCTCTCTTATTGAGTCATCCAGAGTGGTCCCCTCATTTCCAAAGTTTGAAACATGGCACCATGTCCTATCATTTTCTTCCATCTAGATTTCTTTTTGGGAGGCGGTGATTCAAATTGCACAACCCAATTCCTCCATTGATTCGGTTATTAGGTGGCCCATGTCCGTAACCAAGCTGATTCAGCTCTAAATAAATAATTTAGAAGGATTTATCTTTTACTCGAGGACAACCCTTTTGACATTCATCTTCAGCTCCAAGCAGTTGATATTCGGCATAACCTCAAGCTCATCAAATATTACTTAGCCCGGGGTGTGTAGATCTAGTCAAGGCTCCATTGGCGTAAGGTGGGAGATAAATACTCTAAAATATTTTTCATATCCCTCTAGGAAAAAAATGCTCATCAACATATCAAAGCTATCTATGATTCACACCACTAGCTCATTGAGCTCCTAGATATCACTGATGCTTTTGTTAATCGATCCAGTCTAATTTTTCAATCTCAGGAAGATTCAATTGAGCGATCAGATGCCTTGCAGAGATATATCAAATTGGTTTCAATTAAACTTTCACCTAGAGATCATGCTTGTTTTGATGTTCCTCTAACCTTGGAGGAGCTTCATGTGTCCTTGCTCTGTTTAGCTAACGAAAAGTCACCATGTCTTAATGGTTTCCCAAACAAGTTCTACAAAGTGACTTGATCTTTTGTGGGACCTAATCTACTTCTTGTTTATAATGAAGCTCTCCAAAATCATTTTATTGGTATTTTCATCAATCAAGGCAACATCAAGTTCATCCCTAAAGTTGGTGACCTTGAACGAGAATAATGGAGAGAATCACCTTCTTTGAATATTTCTTATAAAATTCTTACCAAGGCGTTAGCTCTTCACACTCTTGATCTTCTCCAATAAATTGTTCGTCCCAAATAAATAGGATTTGTGAAAGGTCGGTACATTTTGGATAATCTCATTATTATTTTGGAAGGCATGGAATGGGCATGTGTTTCCTTGCAGTGGCCTTTATTCCTCGAGATTGATTTCAAATAGGTTTATGATCGTATTGAATGGCCTTTCATTATGGCCATGCTCAAAGCCCTCAACTTTGGTGAATTTTTCAGATCGGTCGTCAACACTTTGTTTTCTAATGCTTGACTACCTCACTATCAATGGTCACCAGTCCACTACCATCGGCCTTTTCCACTCTATCAGATAGGGGTGCCCTCTTGCGCCTACATTTTTTTTCTTATTTTTGACACTGGGGTATTTAATTGCCCATCAAGCTACTTGTTGACAATTTTTGCACTTGTGCAAAAATGGGCAACTCGAAACTTCGTTACGATGGATAACATTGGTGAAGTATACCTAAGCTAGGGGATTTTCTTTTAGACAATATTATTACTACTGAATTAATTAATGATTACATGAAATCTGTAGCTATGTGTGTTGTTACAAAACATAATAGATCACATAGTCTGTAATTTCTTGACTATCTTCAAAAAAAGAACACAAGGCCCCGAAGGACAGTTGTGTTGTCTTGATGAAGACATCCAATTATAGAATAGGTGAAATGTTGAGTCTTGGAACAACAAACATAAATGTAGATTGCATAAATCAGAGTTCATTACTTGATGTTACAGGTATTCTTAATGTTCTTTCCTTCATGATTAAGACATCCAATTATATTACTAAGTTGTTGAGTTCATCATATAGTCCATACAAAAAGTTGAAATGCAGAAAGAAATACACAACTCAATTTCATAATTCAATGTCTTATTCATAAGGAATTTCAAATTTTCCCACACAAGCCGTGGGATGTAACTGAAAAGTAAAGTACAACTACGAAAATAAGAGGTACACAGGCATGAAAGAGAAAATAGAGGAGTATGATTGAACCCATCATTGTCTTGGGTCTTCTCCTTTGGTTGATGCGTCTTCATCTTTGACCTTTGGAAAGAAGCGTACACGAAAAGAAGAAAAGAGGAAAATTATCAATTAAGAGCTCAGGGTTAATCCATATTCCTACATTGTCCTAATTCGTGCATATGGATCTCTTAACAACATGAGATATAGATTACTTGAAGATCATACTGCATACATGATTTACTCACTCAGAAAGAAGAGAAAGAGAAAAGAAAAGAAAACCATGGACATAAGAGAGGCCAAAAAGCCTAAATATTTTCTAACTATTTTCTTAAGTGTGCAGGTATAGGTTGCAGCCAAGAAAAATAAATCAAGTCTTTCAGTATAGATAAAGATTGTAGATTTCAATGACTTCTATCCTATGGTACATGAAGCGAGTGAATGAAGAATGCAACTCAAAGTTCAACAACTATTCTAGAGAGAGAAGAGACTTGCAGAAAAAGTACATATTTCAGATTGCAACTAAAGAAGAAAGAATTCTAGGAAAATTTTGATAGGGCTTCGCCATGTAAAATGGACTTTTAAAATTTCCAACATGTATATAAAAACTTTAATAAAAGGAAATTCGGTATTTAAACAAATTGCGAGAATCAAGAAGGAATAAAGAAGTCGAATACCCATATCAAAGGAGGGATACCCAAATCTGCGTTTGCAATATATCAAGCCACAAAATGAAAAAATACATGTGTAGATACAAATTTTGGAGAAATAATTCATCATATACGGATGCGGCTAAAAGTCCATATACAAATTTATTGCAATATAACTCCAAGGAATGTATCAAGGAAACATGAGGGGAACACCGGTTTAATCAATTGAAGTGCTCCACTAAAGACAACTCATGCATTATGGTAAATATGCTACATAGGTTCAAAACAAAATTTTCACAAGTACATGATTTTTAGAGTCACCAAGTCGAGGCATCATCAAGAGAAAACCCTAGTTTCGAAGTAGGATACTAGGATTTGAGACCAATTTAAGTAATCAATGAGAAGCATACGCCCACGAGATATACAACTAGGTGTATCTTATCTAAGTATTTTTGAGAAAAAATAATAGATAACATTGGCTTGAGAAGACAAATAGACAAGCCAAAATAGCACATGGAGTAATGCATGAAGACTTAATGGGAAGAAACCATTGTGGCCTCGTTTCTCATCTCTCCACAGGGGGAATCTCAAATGAAAAAGGTTTCAAAGACATCAAGAAGAGGCAAAAATCAGAAGCTCGCAGAGGATTAGAGGAAAATACATGGCCGAAATACGAGACCAAGAAATCTTTTGCTCATAAACCCATAGTACCATGGAATCACGAAAATCACTACGAGAAGGAAAATTTGAGCCCGAATCAGTAGAAACACGGAGAGGCCATAGCAAAGAAAATACCCGGTTTGAAATACTAATACCCATAGTTCAAAATGATCAGATCGAAAACCATAGAGATTATGAAATGCAGAGATTAGAGCAAACAAAATCACATCAAAATGCAAGGGTTTTCAATGGATCGGTGCTCACTTTCTTTAGGTATATTGGCGACTCAATTTCTAGGTGAAATCAAAGAATACCCACATTAGAAGATGTATAGATCTCGAAGATGATCATAAAAGCGCAAAACCACAACTTTTCTCAAACTTTTCAATACCGAGATCCATAAAGCAAAAATGAGCTTCAACCTAGAATATTCATGGCGGTCGTGAACTTACCGAGAAATTAATGGAAATGGTCATGGCTCTAAGTCCATAGCGGGAATGCAGAGCAAGTCGTAGATTCATCGAACTTGAGAGGTCAAACCATCTCCGAGTTGTTCAAAACCTTTCATCAAATATAATGGAACGAGCTCGAGCTCAAAATCTTCATCAATGGTAGTTGTCAAAAAAATTTCAGAGTTCGTTTAGCTCGAGTAAAGCTCAAGAATGAAAATGTGAAAGATTAGGGTTTTGAGTGTTTTTACACGTCAACATCCAAAGTAACCTAACTCACTCTGAGTTAATGATCAAAGGATTGATGACAAAAATCTATAAGTACAGAGATCAACACCTCCAAATCGATCCCCAAAATCAATGCAACCACCATGGTTGAGTTTTCACCGGTCTTATTACATGCAGGGTTAAAAAATCCTAACTACAGGTTTAAGATCAACGGTCTATGTATAGAGATCAAATGGTGAGGATGAAACCCAAGTCCATCAATTTAATGCAAAGTCAGAAATACAGAAGATCAACGAATGAGGTTACATTGTGCAAAAGATCAATACTCAGAAATTGATCATCAAAATCGATGCAAACTCAACCCGAGTTAATTAATCCAGGTGAAATGACGTGTATTTTTGGTGAACTTAGCCTTTTTCATTATTTTGTAAAAAATTATAAAGTTCCCCGAAGCCCGACAAAATCGATTGGTTGTGGTAAGGCGGGTCCATTTTGCACAACTTGGCACTTTTCCTTTTTACAAAATGTTCAAATTTTTCCAGTGGCCCGATGTGGAGAGATAGGCCCATTTCAATTTTGAAACATTATGGTAAAGGGTAGTAAAGTTATAAAGTAACCCGAGCCCACAAAAGACAGAGTTGGCTAAATTTAATGATAAAGGCGGATCTGCGGGATCCTTTGAGAATTTGAGCTCTTTTGGAAAAAGGAGTATAAGTGATTAAGTTCCCCGTAGGAGTACACGTGGCCTATTTTATTAACGAGGTGGGTCATCGTACAATTTTTGCCTTAAGAATTTGAAGATTTTTGTAAAAGGATTAAAGTTATAAAGTTTCCGAAACTCCGCGGTGAAAGTCAAAGCATCGATATATTAAGTCAACAGTGGATTGTCGGGTCAATCGATATTTTTAAGTCTATAAAAGGGGATTAAAGTGATTAATTCACCCGCGACTCCGCTCAAGCCATCAAATCAAAAGCAGGTCGCCAGAGTTATTTTTTCCTTTGAAACTTTGAACTTTTAAAAGGTTAAAGTTATACAATTTCCTCGCGGCCCTGCTAAGGACCAAACAAAGCATCATATTGAATAAGTTAAAAGTGGGAGTTTAGAGCATCGGAGTATTTTGAGAATTTGAACTTAGTTGAAAAAGGGATTAAAGTGATTGATTCATCTGCGACTCCGCCCAAGCATCAAAAGTTAAAATCGGGGGAGCGGGCCGTCGGGGCATTTTAAAATTTTAAGTCTTTTTCAAAAAAATAGTAAAGTATCAAAAGCAAGCTGCGATCCCACTACAACCAGATTCGAAACGTGTAAGACCCATACTATCCTTAGTAAATTCTTGTTTGTGGACTCGGCTTGGCCATTACCTTGAGGGTAATAGTTTGATGAAGTGCTCGAGATATATTTCATTCTTAATAGCCCATTCGGTGATTTTAGAGCTATGAATGCCAATGCATTATCTGATATGATGGTGGATGGTATGCCAAACCTGGTTATTAACCCTTCATAGAAATCTAGAATGTTGGATTCATTGGCTTCTTTAAGTGCTACTGCCTCAGTCCACTTAGTGAAGTAATTTGTTGTTGTTAGGATCCATTTGTGCCCTAGGCTTGAGTTTGGATTGATGACTCCAATGAAGTCCAATCCCCATTGCATAAATGGCTGGAAAACTGAAATGTGATTCAATGGAAGGGTTGTTAACCTCTTTTTACCAGTGAAGAATGCACATTTTTGCACTTCTTTATCCATGCATAGTAGTCACTGAATACTTTGGGCCAATAATAACCCGCCCTCATGATCTTTAGAGTTGTCACACATGGGGAAAAATGACCTCCAGCTGCTCCATCATGAAATTCTTGTAACACTTTCTCAATCTGATTTGTACCAATGCATCTCAACAACATGCCATTGATATCTTTTACGACGAACAGAACGCCATTAATAAGCACAAAAGGAATCGCCTGCAATCTAAAATACCTTCTCTTTACCTTGTTCATTTCTACGGATTGAAAATACCGGTCTGCAGGAAATGTATTATGCTCTGAGTCCAGCAAGGAGTGGGTATATCAATGTTTTCTTCTTGACCATTCTGCAGAATTAAAACAACTTCTTCTTGGCTATCCTGCAACACTAAAACAACGTCCTTTCCTTTTCTTGCTTCAATTGGTTGGCTCAAGGCTAATTGCTCACACAATCCCCTTCCATGGACCAGCTTGGTGACCTTTATCTCAATTTCATACTCCATGACACGAGTTATCCATCCAGCATGTTTTTCATTCAAATCCTTGTTGAGAAGGAAATCTTTAATGCCCGCGTGGGATACCAGCAAATGGATCTTATTGTTTGAAACTAGATGCTTAAACTTCTTCAAGCTTCTAATCACTACAAGAACATGCTTCTCAATGAAATAATACCTCATTTCATAATCTACCAGGCTTTGGCTGAAGAAAGCAACTGGTTGCTCTGTTTTTTCTTTGTTCTGTTGCACCAAAATTGTAGAGATTGTATCACTTCCAGCAAAGGCATAAAGCAAAAAGTCTTTGGAGAAATATGGGTTTATGAGGGTTGGAGCTCGTGAAATATCTTCTTTGATCACCTCAAAACTTTCCTTTCCTTCAGTTATCCACTTGAACGCCACACTCTTCTTCAACATCAACGTTATTGGCTTGACAAGAGTAGCAAAGTCTAGAACAAACCTTTTGACAAAATTGATTCTTCCTAAGAAGCTTTGAAGAGATTTATTTTGGCTTGGCAATGGCAATGCTCTGATTGCTTCAACTCTCTTCGGGTCAATTCCAACCCTTTCTTGGAAACAATGTGGGCTATAATTTTTTTCCGTCATGGGCCATGAATATACATTTTTAGGATTTAGGGATATCCCAAATCTTCTACACCTCTAAAATACTTGTCTCAAATGAAATAGGTGGTCTACTACATTTTTAGAAAACACAGTGATATCATCAAGGTAAAGCAGAACTATCTTATTAATCAATCCCTTAAATTTCATATCCATTACCCTTTGGAAAGTGGCTCCAGCATTAGACAATCCAAATGGAATTTTCTTGTATGCATAGGTTTCCCATTTGGTGGTGAAGGTTGTTTTAAATTGATCATCCTCCTTCACCATGATTTGATTGTACCATGAATAACCATCCAAAGAATGAAAACCTCCAGGATCTAGCAACAACTTTCAAAATTTGCTCCATAGAAGGAAGTGGGTAGTGGTCTTTGAGGATTCTCTATTCAAGTCTCTAAAGTCTACACAAATCCTGATTTCCCCACTCTTCTTTCTAATTGGAACCAAGATGGCAACCCATATTGAATGCTTGATGGGAAATATGATACTTTCCTCTATTAACTCAATTCCTTCTTCATTAGAGGCTCAATGTGTGGGTTGGTGGCCTTTTCTTTTCCCGATGGGCTTAACATCCGGATCCAATTCAATTGTGTGTTGTGTTAGCTTGGGATTGAAACCTCTCAAGTCTTCATATTTCTAAGAAAATACATCCGGGAGCTCTTACCAAAGTTGAGTGAAATCATACCTTTCTTGCTTGGTTGCCACTTTGCCAATTTGAAGTGATTTTCCTTCTACAACCGAGATGGATTCGGAATCTTCTCCTTTGACTTGGATGTTAGCTTTCTCCTTTCTAAGTTGTTCATTAGGATTGAAAATAGACTCTAAAGTTAGAAGTCCCTTTGGTAGTTTGTTTGTTTTTAGTTGCACCACTTGATCACCATACTGTTGTTCTAACTTTTCCTGATTCTTGGCTGATAACTCAACCTCTTCTTGCAAGAAATTGATGATTTGTTCATCACTTTCAAACACTTTCCAACTCTTATTATTGTTTGCACTGATGGCCTCACAATCAAATGGATGTTTGGCTGTGTTTTTGTCTCTTTTAATGTCATCCACTACATCACACGTTGCTCTAACTACTGCAAGCCTATTGGCATCTTGGTTCTCTTTCCTAGGGATGGAGTTGATGTTGAAAGCTTTGAAATCCTCCATTAGATCCCAAACTCTGTTCTTATAACTCTTGAGAAGATCATTCTTTGTAGCATGCTTCCCTTTAACTTGATTTACTATCAACTCACTGTCACCAAAGACCTGCAGATTTCTAATGCTTTTCTTGTTTTCCCAATGAAGTCCATGAACCAAAGCTTCATAGTCAGCAAGTGTTGTTAGAGCATGCAAACTGAAATCTGAAAGATGAATAGTACTTAATGCCTTAAGGTGAAACCAACATTGCACCACCTCCAACACCTTGTCTGCTTCTTGATCCATCAAAGAAAAGTTTCCATACCTCATTATCATCTTTTTGTTTTGACTTGGTGATGCTAGGAAGAGGATGATTCTCTTCATGTAAGCAATAAACACCTAGCTCAAATTCTTCTATCTCCTTGTAGGGATCAAAATCATGCACCTTGTTTTCCCACTCATCAAGGGTCAAATCTGGAATGCCTCCAACCTTGGTGTCAGCTTCATGTATGCTTGGATAGTCTTCTTGGTCAAAAGCTGAACAATTTGCATTGATTGGGCTTGGAGTGTGAGGTTCAATATGGAAATTGGTAATAGGCTCAGATCTTATTGTTTCTTTGGCTCCATACCTTGTTCTAAACAACATATGTGACCAATCAAAAATAGGTAGCCTCCAATTCTAACTGTGAAATCCCTTGACAAACATATGACAAAGAGTGGTAGAAGATCAATCACATACACATCTTATAAAATCATTACATCTGGGCATACATGCAAGGTAAGACTTAGTTCCTTGATGATTCCAACAATTGATGCTTCTGTCCCATCTAATTACCCTACTCCTTTGAGGACTAGCTCATATTTTATGCCCAATTGATTAGCTATTTAATTTGGCATCACTGAACTACTTGCCCCTAAATCTATCATGCAATTGTGCACCAAATGTTTCCCAATAATCAATGACACATAGAAGGGTGGGGGATTCAAACTCTTACCTTTCTTCCCTCCATGGTTTCCTTCAGGCTGAGTTGCATTGGTGAGTACCTTCTCTTGCACATGAGGTGGCTGATTTGAGGTTGACCAATTCTTCATGGCAGCTTGCAAGAGATCACTTTGTCCTGGAATGGAAATTTATTCCCACATAGATATGTTCACATTGGTCTTCTTCATTTGTTCAATGATATTAAATGGGGATGAACCATCTCTTTGCTTCCCTTTGGCTTGCACATTCTTTTCTTGCACATGAGCTACAATAGTTGGTATTTGAGCTGGTCTAGAAGTTGGCTTGGGCTGCCCTTGCACATTTGGAGCTGCATTTTTCTTACCAACACCTTATGGAGTGATGGAAGGTTGTGAATCACTTGAGCTTGGTGGTTTTACCTCTCCAATGTTCCTCTTCTTAGACCTTGTATTATCTACTACATTTTGAGGAGGTATTTGATTCATCCCACAGAAATCTTCATCCTGCCAATTCACAAGTGTGGTCTCACTTGGAGCTGCCCCTTGTTGAGATGTTCCTTGTTGCTGATCTATTTCTTGACTTGCTTCACTCTCTACACTAGTTGTTGTCACCATCAAAGCTTGGTTCAAAGCACCATTGAAGCACGTAGATTTGTTGTGAGGTTCATTACATGGGAAACACCAATCATATTCTTGAGCCATATTATTTTGTACTGGCACTAGGGCTCTTGATGTAGATGCAGCATTAGGATTATAGGGTTGGAAAGGTCTATTGGCGGGTGGCCTAATTTGATTCGATTTGCAGCTTGGAAGGGTGGCCTATTAGGCTGAAATGGTGGTCTATTGGGTTGAGCTTGAGGCTGATAAGAAGGCCTAAAACCTTGAGCTTGCTGCCTCTTAAGTGTAACCAGCTCATTACCCAAATTTTGTAATTGTTTCATGACCTCTTATATCTCATTTGAGGCATTAGAAGATGAAGAATAGGTCTCATTTGAACTCTAATTTCGGGAGTGGGAATGGGAGCTAATGTAGGTGTTTGGCTAGTATTTGGGCTTCCTAAATTTGGATATAGAGGCATGGGTGGTCTAGGTGCAAGTTTACCAGCATGTATTAAAAATTTCTCAGCCCTAATGGAGATACTATAGGCTACAGGAAATGTTACACCTCCCATGGATTGAATCAACATTGCAATATCATAATTTAAAGCTTTGAGAAATTAAAGGAAAGAACCTTCTACTGCTAGTTTCATGGCCAATGGGATTCTATTCCAAGTTCTTTGAAATCTGAAGTTGAAGTTAGTTCAATACTCATTAGGAGCCCTCTTAATAGTTTTTAGCTGCTCCACTAGGGACAAGTTATCCCCCTTTTCTCCAAATTAGTCATGGAGGTTTGTGCATAGATTATCCCAACTTTTGATAGAGCTTGCTATTAGATTTCGAACTATTACAAGGCTTTGGCTTTGAAGGAGGATGCAAGCAACTTGACAACAATATCCATTTCAGCAATCTCATGAATTGTATAGACATTTACAATGTCTGGACATGATCACCAAGAGTGGTCTGATTTTCTCCAATAAAAATGGAATGCTCTTTAATGTTGTAACCGATACTTGGATATTGTGCATTGAGAGCAAGTGGGATCATTCAAGTAAAGTTGACATAAGGATTTGGTTGTGCCATTTGATTGGCTTGAGAACTCTTGTTGATTAGATGAAGGTCTACCAGGTGGAGGAGTTGATAGAGTTCTATTTGGTGGAGATGGAGATCTTTGAATCCTTCTTCCTCTCTGTCTTCTTTCTGGGGACAAGTGGAGATAAATAAACAATCCTTATTCTCTTGTTCTTGACCTTGTTTGGATTCTTCTCATGAATCTTTAAGGTTGAATCTGTTGAAACTAGTTGATCGTATCCTTTTGGAGTCGCCAGATGTGAAAATCAAGGCTTCTTTTAAGCAAGAAACTTGCAACAAATACACATCAACTTTGTTGCAATGAAGATGAAGACCTCTAAGGTCCCACCGAGCATGCCAAAACTGTTAGTGCAGAATCACAACACCCCTAGATGTTACTCAGATTTCTAGTTTGATAATGGCATCCAGTGTGATTGCACAACATTGAATCTTTTCCCCAAGTGTGGGACTTGCAAAAATGAGAAAAGATTCTCAGATTAAAGGTTGGTTCCTATCCCTCTGTTCAGGTGCATGCATTCATTTGCAGAGGATCTATTCTAAGTCCTATTCTAAATCTTTCCAAGGGACCAAGGTGAAGAAGAAGTTTGCAAAAATAATGAAATCTAAGCTAATGGAGGTGATGCACCAAGGAATGATGAACTCCCACTCTACTGTTAAACATAGACCATAGAAATAATGCAACTCAGATGCACAAATAACCAGTTTTGTAAATGAAAAGATCAGAATGAATGCAATGGAAGTAAGAAAGGGGCTGGAAATCACCCACATGCTTATTTTATTGCTCCACAGAGTTGATACAAAGCATCTACAATGGCCAAAAGGAAAAATTTACATTTACAGATCTATGGAAGGTTTGAAAACTCCACAAACTCACTACAAAACAGAGAGAAAGGGAGATACAGAGAGAAAAACGTCCAACCATTACAAAGAATCGAGTTCTTCCATTTATAGCCAAAGTAAGAGAGAGAAAATAGAAGGGGAAGTAAATATGATCCTTGGACTCAACCACCCGCCATTAATCTCTTTCAAATTGGCCTGCAAACCATTAATTTGATCTTTCCTTTTTCACTGTGTGTGTTGAGAAGAAAAAAATAGAAAATGGAATAAAAATGATGTCTTCAAAGCAATCTGATCTTGCATTCAAGGTGTGATAAGACATTCTAGGGTTTTCCCCCATCAAATCGAGTTAATTCTCCATCCTTGGCATCTTTAGAGAAGAAAACCATAGTGGCTCAAAAAAAAAAAAAAAAAAAGACTTGTTTAAAGCAATCTAATCTTGCATTCAAAGCGTGAAAGATGTTTTTCACATTTCCTTCATTGAAATCCACAAAACATGATGTTTTTATGCCTTCAATTCAAATAAGGGATCGAGATATTTCCAAAAATCCAATTTCATCCAAATCTGATCTTGGAATCGAAAGATATGCCCTCTGTAAATTTTTAGGTGAAACAAGGCAAATTTAGGTCAAAAATTAGGTCGGCGGGCCGAAATCTGGCATTTTTCTCCTTTTTGTAAATTTAGAAAATTGTGAAAATTCTCCGTGCCCCACTAGTCCCATGACATGTGGCACTCTTTGATTCACTACGGGTCCAAAGTGAAATTTTACTCCTTCTAGCTCACAAGGGGAAATTTTCCCAAGGCCTTCCACGGGTGAAAACTTCGCCACTAAGGTGGACACGTGGCACTCTCTAATTGGCCATGGAAATGCACCTCATTTCTTGTCTTTTGTGTTTTTTACAACTTTGGAAAAAAATCTAAAACTCTCCCAACACCCCGATCTCCACCGATGAGTGGACACATGGCGAGTTCTAATTGGCTGATGGGAGCGCGGGCCCATTTCTTGCCTTAAACCATTTTGGCCAAAAGGGCAAAAACTTATCTTTCTTCTGCCCCCCACCAATGAGTAGACATGTGGCACTCTTTGATTGTTTTGTGGGTCTTTGTTTCTATTTTTTCCTTTGAGAAATTTTGGCAAAAAAGCCAAAAACTTAAAAATCCTTCCGCTACCCGCCGCTCCACCTTGACACGTGGTGTCTTTTGATTGATCGCGGGCCCTAGCAACTTCTTTTTTCTACAGATTTTCGGGCTGAAATTTGGCCTTGGAGTTTTTCCCAAAAATGGCTAAGTGCCAAAAATTTCTTCGCAGGTCCACTTGTGCATAGCTCCTTTGCCAAGTGTCACCTTCTTATTCAATGTAGGGTTACGGCCGAATTCGCACTCTTGAATTTTTGGAAAAAGAGAGGGAAAATCCTAACTTTCTTCGACCTCCACCACCATTTTGATGATGTGGCACATTCTTATTGGAGCGGGCCTTGACCGCTTTCTTTTCACTTCCTTTTTCGGATCCGTGGGATGATTTTTTACTTTAACTTTTTTTCCTAATAAATCTAAGTGCCAAAAGTTTCTCCTTTGCCCCACGAGTGCACTTCTTTCCTTCACTATGTCCGTGGGCCAAGAATTAAAGTTTTTCATTTTAGCCAAAAGGGACGAGTGGCAACTTTTTCCCAAGGCCTTCCATGGGTGAAAACTCCGCCACTGAGGTGGACACATGGCACTCTCTCATTGGCCACGGAAATGCGGATCATTTCTTATCTTTTTGTTTTTGCAACTTTGGCAAAAAATCTAAAATTCTCCCGATGCCCCGATCTCCGCCAATGAGTGAACACGTGGAAAGTTCTAATTGGTTGATGGGAGTGCGGGCCCATTTCTTGCCTTAAACATTTTTGGCCAAAGGGAAAAAAACTTATCTTTCTTCCGCCCCGCCGATGAGTAGACATGTGGCACTCTTTGATTGGTAGGTGGGTCTTCGTTTCTATTTTTCCTTTGAGAAATTTTGGCAAAAATCCAAAACCTTAAAAATCATTCCACTTCCCACCACTCGCCTTGACACGCGTGGCATCTTTTGATTGATCGCGGCCCTAGAAACTTCTTTTTTCCATGGATTTTCGGGCTGAAATTTGGCCTTGGAGTTTTTCCCAAAAATGGATAAGTGCCAAAAATTTCTTTATGGGTGCGCTTGTGCATATCTCCTTTGCCAAGTGTCACCTTCTGATTCGATGCGGGGTTGTGGCCAAATTCACACTCTTGAATTTTTGGAAAAAGAGAGGGTGAAAATCCTAACTTTCTTCCGACCTCCACCGCCCTTTTGATGATGTGGCATGTTCTTATTGGAGCGGGGCCTTGACCGCTTTCTTTTCACTTCCTTTTGTCGGATCCGCGGGATGATTTTTGACTTTAAATTTTTTACCTAAAAAAGCTAAGTGCCAAAAGTTTCTCCTTGGCCCCACGAGTGCACTTCTTTCCTTCACGAGGTCCACGGGAAAAGAATTAAATTTTTTCCTTTTAGCCAAAAGGGCTAAGTGGAAAGTTTTTCATCCGCCCCCGCCGATGCATTTTTAGAAACCTACCGGGCCCAGGGGGAAAATTCAACTTTTTCACATTTTGGCAAAAATGCTTAAGTGCTTGAAAAACTCCCATTGCTCCACCGATCCATGGACACGTGGCACCTCCTCATTGGCTGGAGCCAAAATTTTCTCCTTCATGGGCGTGCGGGCCGGAAAATGAACTTGAGTTTTTAACCAAAAATGGTTAAGTGCCGAATTTTCCTCCGCATCCCCGCTAATCCACCAAATCTCTTTGGCAAAAATTCTCCCTTAGGCCCGCTCGGTCTACTTTGGGAAAATTTTCCCTGCAAACTCTACCGAGCCATAACTCAAAAAATACAAGGAGTTAGGAGGACTTCTTTACCTTTCTGGAAAGGGGAAGAAAAATCCTATTTGATGAAGTAATACCTAGAAAATTTTGAGTGCCATAAATCCATGAAATTTGAGATGAAGCACAAGGAAGGAGGAAAAGAAGGTAAGTTATCAAAAAATGAGCATGGGCTTATTTTTTATAACAAAAGGCAATTGGTTATTCTGCACTTTCTTTGTTCGGTTGTACTAAAATTGTAGAAATTGTGTCACTACCACCAAAGGCATGAGGATGAAATCCTTGGATAAATATAGTGTTTATGAGAGTTGGAACCCATGAAATATGCCTCTTTAATTTCTTCAAAATATTTCTTACCTTCATATTTCCATTTGAATGCCATGCTTTTCTTTAACATCAACGTTATTGGCTTGACAAGGGCTACAAAGTTTGGAACAAACCTTCAGACAAAATTGATTATTCCTAAGAAGCTTTGAAGAGCCTTCTTATGGCTTTGTAATGGAAATATCTAATTGCTTCAACCCTTCTCGGTTCAATTACTAACCCTTCTTTGGAAACAATATGGCCTAGAATTTTACCTTCATGGGCCAAGAATATGCATTTTTTGGGATTCAGAGATACCCAAATCTTCTACATCTTTGAAACACCTATCTCAAATGAAAGAGATGGTTTGCTGCATTTTTAGAGAATACAGTGATATCATCAAGGTAAATCAAAACTATTTTATTGATCAATCCCTTGAATGCCATATCCATTTCCCTTTGGAAAGTGGCTCTAGCATTAGACAATCCAAATGGAATTTTCCTGTAGGCATAGGTCCCCCATTTGGTGGTGAAAGTTGTTTTGAATTGATCATCTTCCTTCACCATTATCTGGTTATACCCTGAGTATCCATCTAGCAATGAAAACCTCTCAGAGGCAGCTACAACTGCAAGATTTTCTCCATTGATGGAAGTGGGTAGTGATCTTTGAGGGATGCTCTATTCAAATCTCGAAAATCCACACACAATCTAATTTATCCACTCTTCTTCTTGATTGGGACCAAGTTTGCAACCCACCTTGAATGCTTGATTGGGAATATGATACTTTCCTATATTAACTTCTTGAACTCCTTCTTCATAAGAGGCTCAATGTGTGGTTTGACCGGTCTCTACTTTTTCCTAATGGGCTTAGCATTTGGATCTAGTTTAATTGTGTGTTGTGCTAGTTTGGGATTGAAACCTCTTAGGTCCTCATAGCTCCAAGAAAATACATCTGGAACTCTTGGAAAAGTTGTATGAACTCATACTTTTCTTTCTCGGTGGCCACTTTGCCAATTTGAAGTGTTTTTCCCTCTCCAACAGAGATAGGCTCTAAATATTCTCCTTTGACTTGGATGTTATATTTTTCCTTCCTAAACTGATCATTAGGATTGAAGATAGATTCCAAAGTCACAAGACCTTTTGGAAATTTATTTTTCTCAGTTACACCACTTGATCACCATAGTGCTGCTCCAATTTGTCTTGATTTCTAGCTGAGAACTCAGCTTACTCTTGTAAGAAATTGATGATTTGTTGATCACTTTCAAACACATTCCAACTTGTGTTATTTCTAGGGATAGCTGGCCTCACAATCACATGGATGTGTGGTTGCATTTTTCTCTTTTGATACTCTCCACAACATCAAAAGTTTCTCCAACTGCTGCAATCCTATCAACAGCTTGTAAAAGGAGCGATAACCGGATCGTACCAAGCCAAGAACACATATGATAATCAAATACCACGATCAATAAGATGAAAGCAATTCACCAGAATAACTTTACATAAAACCTTTGTGAACAAATGAGCAGCAATATCATATATTATTATGGAACTCAATAAATTACAATGAGAATGGGCCTTGCTTATATAGGCAAGGAATAACAATCTAAGAAGGTTGTAGATCAAGCCATAAATCAAGGAAAGAACTAGTTAAGACCAAGATTTAGAGAGACTAGACATGAAGGATCTAATACCATAGACAGGAAGGATCTAGTAAATACCATAGATCAAGGAAATAACTATACCTAACAACTAGATAATATCTCTAATATCTAAATAAATAAAAAGAAATATCCACACACATAAGTGGGTGAGGATAAATACAATAAAGGTAAATAAAGTACCTAGGTGAACATGAGCTAAGGTAAATATCTACTCTAACACCCCCTCAAGTGAAGCTAGGGGCCAAAATAGAAGTGGCATGTCCATAGTATGAGTCCCGACAACTAGGCCTGATGAGGTACTCATGTATAATATATCCATGAAGAAATCTTGAACCAAAAGAAGGAAAGAATCCTACTAGAAGGAAAGAAAGAAAGAAGAAGAAGAAGAAGGAAGATGTTCTCACGAACACCCCCAAGAACAACTTCTACGAAACCCCAAGCATTCCACGCAACTCAAGGTAGCAAGGTGATGCAAAAGGCTTCGTAAAGATGTCCACAACCTACTGTTAAGTTGGAATGTACTCCAAATAAAGAACTCCATCCTGAATGTGCTAATGAATGAAGTGGATGTGTATCTCAATATGCTTGGTCTACTATTGCTCAACTGGGTTATGAGAAATGTGAATTACACTTTGGTTGTCACACCAAAGTACAATCGGTGAATCTATGGGAATCCAAACTCTATCAATAATTGATGAAGCCAAAGGATCTAATGACTCTCTAATGCTTTTCCCTATACTCTACCTCTGAAGATGAAAGTGCAATAGCTTGTTACTTTTTACACCCAAGCAATTGGAGAAGAACCAATACAAAAAAGATAGCCAAAAGTGGAATGCATATCATCAATATAACCTGCCCAATCTAAATTTGTATACCAAACCAACTGAGTAGAACCCCTAGTGTAGTGGAGGCCAAAGTGGGAAGTGCCCTACAAAATAGCGTAAAATCCTTTTAGTAGCCTTTCAGTGACTACTATGAGGAGAATGTGCAAACCGAGATAAGCCCTACTACATATGAAATATCAGGGTGAGTATGGGTCAAGTACATGAGACTCCCAACCAACTGCCTATACAATGTAGGATCACAAAGTGGTGTGGTACATGTGGAAGTAAGAGTAACCCAGACTGAAAAGGAGATGGACTTGGCTTGCAATCAGCCATATCAAAGTGTCGAAGAAGATCATGGGTGTACTTTTTTGACTCAAATGAATCCCTGAATCTATCTAAGAAATCTGCAATCCAAGGAAATAATGCAATAACCCAAGATCTTTTCATGTCAAACTTGTGTAGAAAGAGCCCTCTGAATAGTCTGAATGTGGGAAGAAGAGCTGCTAGTAAGTAACATGATCATCAACATACAAGACAAGTATCACAATATCCTCACCAACATGCTGGAGATACATTATATGATTGAGTGGCAATGAACAAAACTAGTAGATAGAAGAAAATAATCCATCTTCTCATACCAAGCCCGAGGGGCTTGTTTGAGACCGTAGAGAGACCTTCGGAGTCTACAAACAAGAGAAGAATCCTAAACAAATCTAATTTGGTTGCTCCATGTATATTTCCTCTTATAGATCTCCATGTAAGAAGGCACTCTTCATGTCCATTTGGTATATGGGCCACCCATGTGATGCAGCAATAAATAGCAAGTACAAGACATACAGAATCCATCTTGGCAACAGTGTAAAAGTCTCAGAGTAATCAATACCTTCAACTTGTGAAAAACCCTTTACAACAAGACGAGCCTTATACTTGTCAATGGACCCATCAGCTGCGTATTTGGTTTGGTATACCCACTTACACCTAACCATCTTTCTTCCTTTAGGAAGAGATACCAAATCCCAAGTATGATTCTTCATCAAAGAAGAATACTCAAGTTGTCATCACATCATCCCACTCTTGTATCCCATGAGCCTTTGAAAAGACTGTGGATCCTCAGAAACTACTTGACACAAAATTCGAAACCGTAGAATGTGTGTGATGATGCCTAGTGGTGGAAGATCCTCTATGAAAGGTGTTGCCTCAAAAATTGTAGTATGAGCCCACTTAGGCATAAGTGACAACATCAGTGGGAGTAGGATCCTCAATGACATCAATAACCCCTCATCAACCTCCTCAAAGAAAGGATCCTCAAGAGAAGATGAAGAAGAAGAAGGCATGGAAGAAGATGAAGAATCATGAGGAGTGAAGTGCTCATCAAACTGAACATGTGTTCGAAAAAGAACATCATGAGTATCAAAATCTAAAAGTTGATAAGCTCTCATGTCCTCACAATACCCTACAAAGATCAAGGGTTTTCTCTTCTTATCCAAATCTTTCCTTTTCTTCTTTTGCACAAAGGCCCAAGCATGGCTCCCAAAGACTCAAAAAAATGAGACATCTGGCTTAGTGTTGGACCAAGCTTCCTCTGGAGTTAAATGCTCAAGTGCTCTATGTGGTGTGTGATTCGAATGTAGTTAGCACAATTAACTACTTCTTCCCAAGTAGATAGGAGGTAAATCTCTAGAATGCATCATATAGTTAGCCATTTCCTTCAAAGTTCTATTCTTCTTTCTGCTAAGCCATTCTTTGTGGAGTATGAGGAACAGAATGCTTTGGTGAATAATGCCTTGAGTTGCCAAAAATTCAGAAAACTCATCGCTGAAGTAATTCCCCCATTATCAGTATGAAGGTTCTTTATGCAACTAGAAGATTTTTTCGACCAAAGCCTTGAAGACTTTGAAGTGTGAAAAACATCACTTTTGTACTTGAGAAAATAAACCCAAGTACGCCTCGAGAAATTATCAATAAATGTAAGTGCATACTTAGCTCCATTGAAAGAGGGGGTAGGAAAAACCATCAAGTCACTATGCACAAGCTCAAGTGGTGAAGAAACTCTCTTAGAAAAATTCTTAGGAAATGGATCTTGGTGTTGTTTCCCTAATGCACAAACATGAGAAAACTCCCTCAAGACTAGAAACTCTAGGAAGACCATCTACCATACCATGAGTTCTCAACTCCTTCAAATATCTATAATTAAGATGTCCAAATATTTCATGCCAAAGCTTACTCTCTAAATCTGCATGAGAAACCAATCCATGTCCCTATAGAGGAAGTGTCATCAAAACCCTCAAAGTGATATAGTCTAGAACTATGATCAACAATACCTTGAGCAACAAGTGAATTTGGCTCCAACAAAGTTCATACTTCTGCCCCATGTGGTGTAAAATTCATTATTTTCCCTTGACTAGAATGACAAATTTGATATACAAAAAGCAAATTTGTAGTGATGTTAGGAACATATAGTGCATCTTGGATACTACCACCATCAAGTTGTATATCACCTTTTCCTTTAACAGAAAGAAAGGAAGAATCTCCAACCTCAATTTTGGAAGTAGAACTCAAACCTAGAGAAACAAAAGACTCCTTAGAAGAAGTCATGTGATGAGAAGCACCAAAATCTATAACCCAACTATCTGTAAGTGGTGACTGAGATCTCCCAACAACATTAAGTGATTTTCCATGCTGATTATAAGGAGGTGGAGTGGAGATAGAAATTTTGTGTTTCTTGATTGCATCCTCTAAGGCTTGCATTCACTTATAACACCTATGTTCTTCATGATTACTACCCCCACAAAAAGAGCATGAAAGGCTAGACTTATTCTTGGATTTAGAAGACTCCTTTGGTTTGAGTTGTTTTCTTTGGGTTTAGGAGCATTTTGAGATGGAGAAGGGGTGGATTTGGTTTTACTATTTGGTTTTCCCTTGCCCTTAGGATTAGATGCAACTAATGCCTTTTGAGAGATGGAAGACTCAAGGTGAGACAATTTGGATTCTTCCCTAGTAAGTCTTTCACAAAATGTTTCTAAGTCAGGCATTTTGAATGTGTCACCTAAGGCATCCATGCTAGAGAAAAAGGTAGAAGAAAATATTTGAAATGGTCCTCTCAACTTGGATAGAATCAAGTAAACACACTCTTCATCTTTCTTATCTCTTCCACTCCCCTTCAACTATGTCAACAAATGCTTGAACTTGGTAAGATAGTCTATAATTGTTGGAAAATCTTTAGGATTAAGAGAGGTGATCTCAATTTCAAGTTGCATGGCTCTCATATGATCCACCTTACCAAATAAATCCTCCAATTTCTCCCATATTTTGAAAGGAGAGTCACATTTTTCCAAATGAAACAAAATATTGTCACTTACATAAGTTCCTATCAAACCCATACACTCATCAAATTTGCACTATGGTACTGAAATTTCTCATATTCTCTAGTGAACAAGAAATTGTTAAAGAAGTTAAAGCCCATAAACCTTCCCGCTTTTAATTATTGTTTCCATTCTTGGTTTTATGTGTGGTAGTTATGTGTTGTTAATTTATCAACATGATCTAATGCAAAATTAGATGCCATCCTAAAAAATCACCAAAAGAAATGTAACAACCAAGAAATGCAATAAGATCCTCAACACAAATAAAATGAAAGGAAACAAGAGCCCCTAGATTTCACAAGCTTTATAATGAGTGCATGTTATAATATGGTACTTAATAATTATAGTATGATTCTCAAAATAAATATTTCCAATGGAAAGAGCATGGAAAAATAAGCACTTTTGCCAAAAGAAAACGACACTCAAAATTGAGTTACCGATCAAAAGTTACAAGTTTTTCAATATTATGCTCTACTATTTATTTTAGTTTCCACTAAAACAAAATAAAAGCTTTTGCCTTCACCACACAAATAAAATGAAAAGGGGGCCGCCTCGAGAAATGGAGTTTAAGCGCCTATCTTAGGGAATCACCTTCGGATTTAAGCCCTCATTTGTTTTGAATAAAAATACCATATGACAAAAGGGCTAAGGATTTTAATGAATTATAAAAAAATGTTTGCAAAGCGAAACTTATAAGACGGATGTCAATAAAGCAATCTCCTACTCTGATACCATAAAAGAAATGATAACCAGATCATACCAAGCCAAGAACACAGATGCTAATCAAACACCATGATCAATAAGATGAAATCAATTTACCAGAATAACTTTACATAAAACATTTACAAACAAATGAGCAGTAATATCATATATTATTATGGAACTCAATGAATTACAATAAGCATGGGCCTTGCTTATATAGGCAAGGAATAACAATCTAAGAACCAGTCAAGGTCGTAGATCAAGCCATAAATCAAGGAAATAACTAGTCATCAAAGAACTAGTCAAGACCATAGATTTAGGAGAGAACTAGACATGAAGGATCTAGTCAATACCATAGATCAAGGAAATAACTATACCTAACAACTAGATAATATCTCCTAATATCTAAATAAATAAATAAAAATATCCACACACATAAGTGGGTGAGGATAAATACAATAAAGGTAAATAAAGTACCTAGGTGAACATGAGCTAAGGTAAATACCTACTCTAACATTTTGGTTCTCTTTCCTAGGGATGGAATTGATGCTAAAAGCTTCAAAATCCTCAATGAGATCCCATACCCTATTTTTGTAGCTCTTGAGCAGGTCATTCTTTGCAGCATGTTGTCCTCTTACTTGATTAACAATCATCTCACTATCACCAAAGACTTGCAAGTTTCTAATGCCTCTCTTCCTTGCCCAATGAAGTCCATGGATCAAAGCCTCATATTCAGCAGTGTTGTTTGAGCATGCAAACTAAAATCTAAAAGTTGAATAATACTTAATGCCTTGAGGTGAAACAAGCATAGCCCCTCCTCCTGCACCTTGTCTACTTCTTGAGCCATCAAAGAATAACTGCCATACCTCATTATCATCTTTGTGGTCTAACTTGGTGATGCTAGGGAGAGGCTGATTTTATTCATGCAAGCAATAGACTCCTAGCTCAGATTCTTCTATTTCCTTGTAGGGGTCAAAAGCATGTACCTTGCTTGCCCATTCATCAAGAGTCAAGTATGGAATGCATCCAACCTTAGTATCAGCTTCATGAGTGCTTGGATAATCCTCTTGATCAAAAGTTGAACAATTTGCATTGATTGGGCTTGGTGTGTGAGGCTCAATATGAAAATTTGCAATTCATTTGGATCTGATTGTAGCCTTAGCTCCATATCTCATTCTAAACAACATGTGTGACTGTCAAACGGAAAGATTACCTCCAATCTTGGCAGTGAAGTCTCTTGACAAACACAAGGCAAAGAGTGGTGGAAAATCTATGACTGACACATCCTGCAAGACAATGACATTGGGGCATGCATGCAAGGTAAGGATCAAATCTTTGATTACCCCAACTATTGTTACTATTGTCCCATCTAGTTGCACCACACCTTTGGATATAACTTCATACTAAAGGCCCAGCTGATCAGCTATTTTCTTTGGCATTATAGAACTACTTGCCCCAGAATCAATCATGTAATTATGTACTAATTTATCCCCAATGATCAATGAGACATAGAATGGAGGGGGCTTCAAATTTTTACTTGGTTTTCCTCCATGATTCCCTTCAGGATGATTTGCATTAGTGAGTGCCTTTTCTTGTTGGTTGGATGGCTGATTTGATATTGACCAATTTTCCATAGCAGCTTGCAATAGATCCCTTTTTCCTGGGATAGCCAATGATTCCCACATTGATATGTTCACATTTGTCTTCTTCATCTGCTCAATGATGTTGAAAGGGAAAGAGTTGTCTCTTTGTTTCCCTTTTCTCTATATATTCTTTTCTTGCACATGGGTTATTACATCTGGCATTTGAGCTGGTCTAGAAGGTGGCTTGGGCTGACCTTACACATTGGGAGTTTGTAATTTTCTTGCCAACACCTTGTGGGGAAATGGAGGGTTGTGAATCACTTGAATTTTATGACTTCATCTCTCCAATGTTCCTCTTCTTTGACTATGTATTAGCTTCTACACTTTGAGAAGGTGTTTGGTTCATTCCACAAAAATATTCAGCCTGCCAATTCACAAGTGTGGTCTCATTTGGATTTGCCTCTTGTTGAGATGTTCCTTGTTGCTGGTTTTCTTCTTGACTTGTTTCTTTCTCTACACTAGTTTTTGTCACCATCAAGGCTTGATTCAAAGCACCATTGAAGCACATTGATTGGTTATGAGGTTGATTGCATGGGAAACACCAATCATATTCTTGATCCATGTTATTTTTCACTGGCACCAAGGCTCTAGATGTAGATGTAGCATTAGGATTGTAAGGCTGGAAAGGTCTATTGGCAGGAGGCCTGACTTGATTCTGATTTGTAGTTGGGTTGGGTGGCCTATTGGGCTGATATGGTGGTCTATTGGGTTGAGTTTGAGGCTGATAAGAAGGTCTAAAACTTTGAGCTTGCTACCTCTTAAGTGTTACCAACTCATTACCCAAATTTTGTAATTGTTTCATAACCTCTTGGAGTTCATTTGAGGCATTGGAAGATGAAGTAGAGGCTTCATTTGAACTCTGATTTCTTGGAGTAGGAATGGGAGCTAAAGTAGGTGCTTGGCTAGTACTTGGATTTCCTAATTCTAGATATAGGGGCATGGGTGGTCTAGGTGCAAGTTTACCAACCTAGATTAAACAATTCTCAGCTCTAATAGAAATACTATAGGCTGTAGGTAAGGTTACACCTCCCACGTATTGAATCAACATTGCAATATCAAAATTTAAAGCTTTGAGAAAGTATAGAAAAGCACCTTCAGCTGTTGGTCTCACGGCCAATGGAATTCTATCCCATGTTCTTTGAAATCTGAAGTTGAAGTCAGTTAGTTGTTCATTTGGAGCCCTCTTGATGGTTGTCATTTGTTCCAATAGAGACAAGTTATCTACCTTTTTCTCCAAATTGGTTATGGAGGGTTGTGCATAGATTATGTTAACTTGTGATAGAGCTGTTGTCAAACTTTTGAACCATTACAGGCTTTTCCTTTGAAGGAGGATGCCAGTAACTTGACAACAATATCCATTTCCACAATTTCATGGATTACACAAACATTTGTAATGTCTTGGACATGGTCACCAAGAGTGGGTTTATTTTATCCATTGAAAAAAAAAGGATGTTCTTCAATGCTGCAATGGAACTAGATTTTGTGCATTGAGGGCAAGTGGGTTGCTGCTAGTGAAGTTGACATAAGGATTTGGTTGTGCCATTGATTGGCCTAAGAACCCTTGTTGATTGGATGAAAGGCCTTCCAGGTGGAGGAGTTGAAAGAGTTCTATTTGGTGGAGATGGAGATATTTGAACTCTTCTTCCTCTTCTTGTTCTTTCTGGGGATAAATGTAGATAGAAAAACAATCCCTCTTCTCTAGTTCTTGATCTTGTCTAGATTCTTCTCATGAATCTGCCAAACTCAGACTATTGCAACCAATGGATTCTTCCCCTGTGGAGTCACCAGATGTGTAATTAAAGCTTCATACAAGCTAGAAATTTAAAGTGCACATCTATCTTGTTGCAATGAAAGTGAAGACCTCTTGGTCCCACTAGACATATCAAAACTATTAGTGTAGAATCACGGCACCCCCAAATTGACCTCTTAGATCTGCAGTTTAGAAATGGGTCATTTGGTGTGATTGCACAACATGGAGTTTTCCTAAAGTGTGGGACTTTGCAAAATGGGAAAACTCTCCAGATTGAGGTTGGTTCCTATTCCTCTATTTAGGTGCATACATGAAATTTTTTCAGAGGATCTATCCTAAATCCTACTCTAAATTTGCCAAGGAGACAGAGTTGAAAGGATGCATGAAATTAAACCTAATCTAACAAGGTGATGCACCAAAGGAATGATGAACTTATGTTATGCAAATAGACACGAATCATAAGAATGTAACAAAAAACATACACAAATTTCCAAGATGTAATGAAATATCTAAAGACAACAATAAACACAAGAAAAGGATTGAAGATTCATTCACAAAGCATGCATTATCATTCCAACTTTTGATACGATGCATTACAATGGAAAGGAGGAAAAATACATGTTACAGTCTATGTGGTAGGTCTAAAACTCCATGAATTCACTTGCTAAGGAGAAGAGGGGAGCCTACAAGAACAAAAATGTCCAACCCTTTACAAATGAGCCAAAAATGGCATATATCGATGAAACAGAAGAAAGTAAAGGAGAGAGAAACATGGGAAATTTGATTTGAAGGTTCAACCACCCAACAAGATCCATTAAAATGGCAAGGGAACCCTCAAAAATCCATTTTCCAATGTTTTTGACCATGTTGGAGAAGAATGGGTGTCATACCGCATTAAAATTTGGTGGTTGGATGTCGGTTCTGCTTCTTTTTTCATGTTAGGACATTTCTTCATTTTTCTCCCACCATACCCACCAAAATTCAAAATTGAAGCTTCCATGGTGTAGAGGGTGTTAAAATATTTCCAACAGTACCAAATTCGATAAATGTTTCTTCGTTGAATCAAAAGATATGGCCATTTGAAGCTCTACAACCAAATTAGGGCAAAAATGGTGAAAATCGGGTCATGCGGACCGAAATTTTCCTTTTCTCCCTTTTTCCACAAATTCACAAAAACCTAGAAACCTTCATGAGCCCACAGCTCTATTATGACACATGTCACATTCGATTGGAAAGGGCAAGAAATAACATTTCACCTTTTCGGAATAAAAGTGCAAATTTTCCCAAGGTCTCTTGACGACCCACCTCATGCTAATGACATATCCCTGAAATGACACGTGGCTTCTTATAATTCATTAAGGAGATGCAATTTAATTTTTACTTTTACACCCCTTCACAAATTTGGCAAAAAAACAAAAGCCCTCCCTACGACCCGCCTCCCACCGCTTAATGAGGGCTAGACACGTGGCACTTTCTAATTGGATGCGGAAGCATGGTCCAAAGTTGTTCCTTTAGCTTTTTTATAAAAGAGCCAAAAATTCTAACATACATCTCGCTTGCCCGCCATGGTGCTAATGGCCACATGTCATCTCTTGATTGGATGTGGAGGTGTGACCCAATTCACCCTCTTAAACCTTTTGGACAAAAAGGGGGAAATTTTTAAGTTTCCTCACATCCTCACCTTCCGCCAATGATGTGTCACCTTATGATTGGCTATGGAACCTCAACCATTTTTCTTTCACCTTTCTTTGTTGGGCTCACAGGCTGATTTTTACCTTAAGTTTTTAGCCTAAAAAGGCTAAGTGTCAAAACTTTCCCATTGGCCCCGCAAGTGCACTTTTCTCCCTTCGCTAAGCCCACAGGCCGCCCATTGAAATTGTGTCTTTTAGCCAAAGGGCTAAGTGACAAGTTTTTCCCCGTGCCCCCACCGATGCATTTTTAGAAACCTGTCGGGCCTGTGGGCCTAAAGTTGACTTTTGCACATTTTGACAAAAATGCCTAAGTGTTTGAAAGTCTTCCACCATTCCGTCGATCTCCTCTTCATGGCCACGTGTCATCTCCTGATTGGCTGGGGCAAAAATTTCCTCCTCCGTGGGCTCACAGGCTGGAAATTAACCTTAACTTTTTAGCCAAAAAAGGCTAAGTGCCAAATTTTTCACCGTGTCTACACCAATCCACCCCTTTTTCCTTGGAAAAATTTCTTTCCTAAGTCTACCAACCCACCTTGGGAAAAAATCCTCCTAAGGCCCGCTGGCCCATAACTTGAAAAATACAAGGAGTTAGGAGGACTTCTTTACCTTTCTAGAAAGGGGAAGAAATTTCCCATCTGATGAAGCCATTTCCAGAAAAATTTGAGTGCCTGAAATGTGTGAAATTTGAGATTGAAGCACAAGGAAGGAAAAAATGGAGGTAAGTTAACCAAAATAAGCATGGGCTTATTTTGGATAACAATTATCCATTAAAGTACAAGGTAACAAAACAAGGTAAACTAAGTACAAATTTGTAGAATTCACCATGAACTTCAAGATTGAAGAGAGGAGGTACAAATCAATCATAAAAAAGATACAACTTGAAAGCATTGTAAGCTACATTTTCTCGAATGAATTTTGGTAAAACATTTTTAGCATATTAGTTCTTAGTCAACATTGTTCCATAGCATTAAAACAAAGAGTTCTATAACACATTATCATGGTGATTTTTAACTCAAGGAATTCATGATGTAATTCAAAGTAAATCAGATTTACATAGAAATCAACGAAACTTTTAGCTACATCAGATAAGGAATCTAGAAATAGGCCGGTAGAAAAGGGTTTCAAAGGATAAATGGGAAGCCTCTAAACCATACAAAGTTCATTTTCCTCACTAATATTTCAACAAGAAATATGCAGATACAATGGGAAGAAAGTATGAACTCCATATAGCAAGAGCTTGATAAACAAACAACATTAGAAGATATACAATGCCATCAAGGCTTAATAGAAATATGATGTATACAAATCATAAGATTTTTCTTCTTTCGATCTTACACTTGTGCATTGTTAACCATTTTTAAGTTTTGTTGTTTGAAACCTAGAGTAATCAATGTGAATGGAATCATATTTGACATTGGCATGCGAACACGATTCTATCGGGAGTTACAACTTACAATAATTACCAAATTTCAAGTAACATGTAGGATCTAAGGCCAAATGAATGAGAATGTATGAATTAAGATCCAATTACAAGCTGTAAATTGCAAATAATAATCTCATAAATCACTAAGCAAAGTGACCCAGTGAACAATCAATAATATGAACCATTATCAACAAAATGGATTCAACAGAATTACAACATTAAGGCACATCTAGAAACACAACATTCAAATTTGGTGCTAGATTTAGCTCATAGCTTATAATAAAATCTCAAATATCGACATGTCATAAACCCACATTCATCGAGTTTGGGTAAATAACAAACCCACATCGTG
This sequence comes from Taxus wallichiana var. yunnanensis, assembly GCA_018340775.1. Lineage (NCBI taxonomy): Eukaryota > Viridiplantae > Streptophyta > Pinopsida > Cupressales > Taxaceae > Taxus > Taxus wallichiana. The sequence goes on from CM031237.1 coordinate 118,215,125, forward strand.
AAGCTTAAAACCGATAGCTATGGAATCCTCAAGGTTAGATTCACAAAATCTGGAACGTATTACCTCAAATGAGTGGCAACAATGATTGAAAATGACATATGAAAAGGATATAAGGAAGGCATAATGAAAAAACAAACCCAGAATCATGAATTTTCTCTATAAATGAGGAAAATTCAAATGACAATAATAATGGAAAATACCCATAAGAAAAATCAATGCAAAATATGGAATACCCAAAAGGAAAATTACTAACAAACCCTCCACAAATTGGTTGAAAGTGAGCTCAAAGGAAGAATCACGAAAACAATGATAATAAAATCTTACCAACTTCGAGTAAAATAGATTATTACCATTACCAAGACTTTTAAGAAAGAACTGATTTTTTAGAAACAAAAATTGCTAAGTTACAAAGTGAAATAAATTTTCATACTTCACAGTATGTAATTATATCATTACAAAAGATTCACGGAAATAAGGAGCCAACTTACCAAATTTAGAGAAGCATTTTGGAATGCCTTAGAAGATCTATTGATTTCAAAAATAAATGCACCCATAATGAGTTCAAACTCAAGTTGCCAAGAAACACATGAAAACACAAAATATTTCAAGGTTTGGTGTTATGGATACGATAATCAAAAGAATGAGCGAGATCACGTGGAAAGGAACTAGAAATCTTACCTTCTTGATAGTGTAGAGCTCATTCAAAGCTTGAAAATATAAATTATGACTCCCACAACTCCTCAAAGAGAGCCTAATGGGTTTAAAAATAACAGTGAACACAAATTCATGCCCATAATGAAACCACAGAGATGAAATTCCAAAGTTTGAGCTCCACTACCAATGATAATGGCGTACATGACTAAAGATCTTACACCAAACTTAGAAAGAGCATAAATGAAAAAATATATACAAGATTCAAAGTCACATAACCTCACAGGCTAGAAGAGAGCATGGATTCAAGCTTCATAAACTTAAAAATGGTGGTGTGATAAAATTTTGGCATGGCTTTGTCATTCGTAATGAGCAAACAAAATGTTAAATTGATAAGATCGAAGATCCTTTTCAAACAACCTAACTCACCTAAGTTAGCACATCAACAGACAAGATCTAGTAGTACATAATCCAACGATTCACAACAAAAAACCACACTATCAACTTGATTTAAATATCAACGGATCCATATCTATGTTACAAGATCAAATGACTATCAATAAAACAAAAGAGCAACCACCAAATCAACGATGGAGATAAAATCATGCTAAAGATAAGATGATCAATATTTCAAACCACGGATTCAAAGAATTAACAATCCATATTTGCAAGTACCAAAAATCAATAGCCCACGAATAGGTCATTAAATTCAATGCAGTAACCTAAATCTTCCCGAGTTAGAATCGACAATGAAGATTAAAATAGTATCGAGATCGATGGTCGAGAACAAAAGAAACATATCCAATGCAAACTACGGGGTTTTTAAGTCAATTAAAAGGTTAAATGTCAAACGTGTCAACTACAAATCAAAACCCTAACTAAACAATGGTTAGGTTAATAACCGATATAGCTCGAAGGGTAGATCATCGTGGGGGGTCCAGCCCTAATAATTAAAAATCGGTGCATTAACCTTCTAAGTTCTAAGACAACAAGCCAAAAATAATTTCAAATGCCGACAACCTTGTAATATGTGCAATGATGATCCCAAAAGGGGATTCGAATTATATAGTCAAAAATGCCAAAGACTGTGGTCTTAAAACTTGATTTTTGTAATAAGGGGCAAATAATTCATATGCCAAGGTCCCGTGACCTTTCTAATCAAAGGTGGTATGTTGAGTTGTAATAATCATTTGATTTTTATTATTCAAAATTAGAAGCAATATTATTACATGCCAACACCAAATTCACATGAAGCCCCATCAAGTATGTATGTTCCAAGTAAGTCAAAACAGACCGGATAATGTATGTGTAAAATGTCAATATCGAATACATGATGATAATGGAGCCTTAATTGCCTTATTTTTCAGAAAAGGGATATTATTTTCTTGCACACATGGGCAAGTGGTCCCCACAAAGTGGATTTATTTTTCTAAGTATTGAAAAGAAAGGCATTATTTTTACACAGAATGTAATTTTGCATGCCTTCACAAGAGGACATATCAGAGATAAAGACATAAATACCCTTGTAAGTGGATGAATATGCAAGTGTCACATCAGAGGATTAAATATTATTATTTAATCATCATCTACATGAAAAAGAAGAAGTTGCATGCATTGGAGAAGACTTGCACACCAAGCAAGAGCTATTGTTAGCTAAAATTATTCACCCAATTTTATTCATTGTATTAAAAATAGAGCAGTCAATTGCACTTTGACTAAGTGTAATTTTGGAAATAAGGTTTTTCCCCTCATTGTAAACAAGCATGGTTTTTTAAATTCCTTTATTTATTCATGATAAAGGCTAAAATTAACATGCACATGGCGAGTACATATTGTAGCCTATTTTTAGGAGGGTTGGGTGAATATTTTTGCTATATATTGTGTGCATTGACAAGGCATAAAGGAGGAATTTTTGGATGTAGAGAGTCTGAAGAAAATATTTTCCAGTTTTTCCCTTGAATGAGAACCAGTTATTTCCTTTCCAATTATTTGTAGTGGTTTGTATCTTTCTTTTAACTCTTTTGAATGTTTATTCCCTAAATTAATTATCTTACCTTGCTATAAATTTGGTATTTTCTGCATAGTCTTAGTGTGCATGTTATCTTTTTGTGTTGTTGTGATTTATCCCTCAACACACAAGTGTTTTCCTTAGGATCAAGCTGAAACCCATTGGTTCATGCTCTTATAATATTCTCTCAATAAATTGTGTATGTACTCAGTCAAATCCCTCAATCACTTTGGTGTATCACCCCATTTCAATTTCAGTTACATCCATATTTTAAACCCTCAAAACCCCAAAAAAATTAGTTTAGGATACATCAATAAGGAACCGACCTTGATATCAGAGACTCACCTCAACAATAGGTATACCCACATACCTGAGGTGTTTCCATTTGTATCTACGGAAGTGAGGAATATTTAGCAATATTAGAATCCCTATTGTTATCCCTTAACCAAGGTGCACTTTTGAGAGATAATAGTTTTTGGCATGCCCGGTGGGACACGAATCATATTGAAATCATAGTTGTAGAAAATTACAGTAGATTTAAAGCAAATAAACAATACTTTTAGAAGGACAAAACTACATATATTCATTGATAATCAAAATAAAATTTTGGTGACTCGTAAGGCTGATTTCAGACCAGTTTTGTAGCATGTTCCATGCCTAAGGTGACCACAAGATCAACGGTAAGAGGTCTTCCTCATAGTTTTGTTTCTTTTCCTTTAAATTCAACAAGAAGAAGAAGAAGAGTTGGCAATACCTTACCCTATAACATGCCCGGTTTTGAAAACCCTCCTCTATTGCTTCACCATGTGTTAATATTGTTATTCAAATACTGGGATTCCAACGACTTAGCCACCACCACAATCTCCTAGGAATTTTTTACTTTTACTAATGGTAGCCCTTTAGTAATTCTAGTTTACCATTACATTCATGTTGTTGCATTAAAGGGTTTACCCTCATTTACTAGTGAAAATCATGATTACCCCTACTAAGCATATTAAAGACATTGCAGCCCTTTGTTCAGTTCATAATATTACTCATGAAGATGTAGCTTTAAGACTCTTAGTTGCATCATTTAAAGGACAAGCCTTGCAATGGTACAAAACATTACTAGTAGGACTATAGAAACTTGGGATGAATTGGGAAATCAATTACTTAAGCAATTTCAAGACAATTCTAATCATTTATCTCTCATAGAAAAATTTCCACAATCAAAGAGATCTCCTCATGAATTTATGGCTAGTTTTAATATCATATTTTCTAGAACATGGGAAAGAATTCCATCCATTGTTAAGCCTCAAGCTGATCATGCATTTTTATACTATCTCTAGAGCTTTAAATAGTGACATTTCAGCCATGATACAGTCCATGGGAGGAACTACACTTCCAATAACTTATGATATTGTTATTAGAGCTGAAAACAACCTTATTCAAGTGGTAAATTGGCCCTAGGCCCTCAATGCCTATTATTCCAGATCTAGCACCTTTTCCACAACCTATTACAATAATAGAGCTTGTTCTTTTAGAACCTCAAGATGACATATATAAGAATTTGGAGACTTATGGAAATGAGATAATAGCATTAAATAAATAGTTATCTCAGACTTCTAGGCATTATCAAACACCTTATCAAAGCAAAATAGGCAGCCTTATCAGCAAAATTAGAATTATAGTAGCCTTACAAGCAAAGATAATTTGATCCTAAATCTGCTAGCTCATCTAGTTCTCTTGTTCCATCCAATATAACTTCAGAATAGTGGTGTCAACCTCATTCAATTGCTAATTTCCCAAATACATTTTTGAATTTGAGCCTTGTTGCACAACCTCAATCTAAAACATTATTCATGCCTCAAATGGAGGGTGGGCAGCAAGATACTCAAATTCAAAAACCACCTAAACAAAACTTAATAATTTTTGGTGAGGAATATTTTATTGCTATTACAACTAGGTCTTAGAAAAAGGCTCAAGATGAAGAAAAATAATAGAAAGGGCATGTTCTACCTACGGTTATGGATAAATTAGCAAGTGTGGGTCCAAAAACAACAAAAATATTTTTTCATTAGATAAAATAGCAAGTAGTTTAGCCACTAAAGAGAAGTAAAAATAGTTGTAAGTTGATCCTAGAAGATTGTTCATACCTTATATTTCAAAAGTTGTTAAAGCAGAGTTAGTTTTTGCTAAAGCTTATGCTAAAATTGTAGAAGTTTTTCTAAAATTGTTGCTTCTTTTAATGTTGTTGAGGTTATGAAAAAATAGAATATTAGTATTTCATTATGGGATGCTTTAAATATGTTCAAGACAACAAGATTTACTTACTCATGAGCTTGCTAAGTTGCAGATTTCTTCAAAACTAGCAGAAAAGGAAGCTCAAAATATTGATATGGTTCTTGGTATAGTTGATCAAGATCATATGAAAGAAGTTAAATGGATGGTATAAAAGGTTCTAAATTCTCATGATATTAAAAATCCACCACCTTTTTATCTTTCTCTTATTATTAGAGATCATTTAGTTCATAATTGCATGGTTGATAATGGTGCAAGCAACACAATTATGCCTAAAGCAATTGCAGAAAAATTAGGCATGTAGTATGAACCAATAGAAAAGAGTGTATTGCAGCTTAGATGGAATAGTAACCAACACAGTTGGTGTCATTAAAAATTTGGAGGTAACATTACATGTTTGTCCCAATGTTTCTATTCTTTCAAGATGTAACTGTTGTAGATCTACCTCCCTACTTTGCTTTATGTTTATCAAGAGATTTTACAAAAATATAGGTGGTTATATTTCTTTGATTGGTCATTTTTTTTCTTCACTACAAGGTATGGAACTAAAGTTACAATTAATTCAAAGCCTTTGGCTAGATTTCATATTGAGCCTCATGCTTCAAATGTTGTAGAAAATTATGCACCATAGATCAGACTGATTTTGATGTCACAACATATATTTATGCATTAGATGGTGTTTCTAATTTTTTATGGATGAGAAAATTCAAGAATAACATGCTTACGATCCTTACAAGGAAGTAGAAGAAGGATTATTTGGTGTTTACTATTTACATGAAGAAAATGCACCTATTCCCTTAGTTTTCAAACAGAAAATACAATAGAAGGCTTATGGAAGCTTCATTTCAATGGAGCAAAGAACAAAAAGGACAAGGTGTAGGTTTGATGCTTACTTCCCTTCAAATGAGAGGTATTTTTCAGCTCTAAGTCTATAATTTTCATGTACTTGTAATGTAGTTGAATATGAAGCATTAATTCATGGCCTACAATGGGCCAGAAAGAGAGGAATCAATATGTTACAAGTTTATGGTGATTCTGAACTAGTTATTAATCAAGTTAAAAACTATAATGTTTGTAAGAATTCATTATTGAAATCTTAAAAACATAGAGTTTCATATTTGATGGATGATTTTGAAGCTATTAACATTAAATCAGTCCCAAGAGCTGAAAATAAACATGCAGATAGACTTGCAGTAGAGTTGGAGCTAGCTTTGAAGTGCTAGAACAAGTTGAAAATGAAAAAATACAACCACATATAAAGTTGATTATCAGACCTTTAGTGCCTGATAATGAAGAAAATTGGAAATTTTTTGAAGATGAAAAAAAATATACAGATTTTTGCAGCAAGAAGCTGAATTTTCTATAGTTAATCAAGAAAAATTACAACACCAATATGGTGACCAGATTATATATTAAAGACAAACAAGTTTCCTCAAGGACTTTTCACTTTAGAGGATATTTTCAGTTCAGATGATCAACTCAGAAAGGACAAAGGAAAGATCTCAACACATGTTGATAATTATGAAGAAATATTAGTTGATGAAGGTAAAAATTTACACATTGGAAAGGTATGTTCCTTAGCTAAAAATAATATTTTATTAATTTATGCAAATAATTCAAAGATGTTTTCACTTGGAAATACCAAGATCTGAGAGGATTTGATCCCAATTTAGCTCAACATACCATAGAATTATAGCCAAAGTCAAAACTAGTAAGGCAAAAGCAAAGACCTATTAATCCCAAGATTGAACCGTTAATGAGAAATAATTTTCTAAGCTTATTGAATTAGGTATTATCTTTCCAATTAAGCATTCAAGTTGGGTACCTAATATTTTTCTATTCGGAAAAATAATGGTGAAATCCGGATGTGGGTGAATTTTAGAAATCTTAATAAGGCTCCATTAAAAAATCATTATTCATTTCCCCAATATGGATCATATTTTAAGAACAATTTCGGTTTGAGTAGGTTGTCTTTATTATATGGTTATAGTGGATATAATCATATTCTTGTGAGAAAGGAAGATAGATACAAGACAATCTTCACCACAAAATGGGGTACTTATGCTTATAAAAGAATGTCTTTTGGTCTTTCTAATGTTGGTGCAACATTTCAATGTGTAATGGATATGGATTTTCATAGCCTCTTGAATAAATGCATATTGGTTTATTTAGATGATGTTACTATATTTTCAAAGAATTATGATGATCATCTTATGCATTTAAGACAAAATTTTCAACTTTGCAGGAAGTTTGGAATCTCTTTGAATCCCAAAAAGTCCATTTTTTTAGTGCATAAAGGTAAATTACTTGGACATATTGTTTCTAGGTAGGGCTTAGCTATTGATCCTTTCAAAATTGAAGAAATTTTATAGTTGTCCTTACCTCATCATAAGAAGGCATTACAAATTTTTCTTGGAAAAATCAACTTTGTTAGAATATTTGTTCTATATTTTGCAGCATTGGTTAAGCCATTAACAACTATGTTAAAGAAAGACAAAACTTTCTCTTGGACCAATAAAGGAAGAAAAGGATTTGAGGCTATTAAATCAGCTATTTCACAAGCTCCTACTTTGGAAAATCCCAATTTTGATAAGTATTTCACGATGTATGCACTTGCAGGAGCTGAAACCATTTAGCCATATTAACTCAGGTTAATGATGAAAATACAGAATAGCCCATTGCTTTCTTTGGGTAGAGTTTACATGACTATGAGACAAGGTACACTTTTCTTTTAAAATAAGTACTTGATGTAGTTAGAGGACTAAAAAACTTCAAGTACATGCTTTCCAATAATAAGATTCATGTTTTAGTCTCTCATCCAAGTGTTAAAGTGTTCTTGTTGAACAAGGAATTGAATGAGAAGTGATCAAGTTGGATTACAAAGGTTATGGAGTATGATGTTGACATACATGTTGAAAAATAGTATGAGAAAAAATATTATGTGAACATCTGATTGTTGATATAGAAAAACATTAGGTTGCGGGCTCATTTTAGCCATTACAGCATGCTGCATTTTCGTATCACTAACCTAAAATTTTATTACAGCCTAAAAATCAGCAACCAGAACTCAATCTAGAGGTTCTAGGATCAATTTGGATGACATATTTGATCAATTACTTATAGCATGGTACTTATCTAGAAGGTATGGACAATAAAAAATGAAGGTATTTCATATTACAAGCCATACCTTATGCATTTATTGATGGTGTGTTATTAAAAAGGATATCAATGGAGTTTTGTTGTGTTGTATTGATTATGATAGAGTGCAACAATTATTATCTAAATTTCATGAAGGACCTGCAGGAGGTCACTTCTTAGCATGTACTACATCCTTAAAAATTATGAAAGTTGGTTATTGTTGGCCCAACATATTCAAGGACTATTTCGAATGGATTAAAAAGTGTAAGAAGTGTGCTTTCTTTATTGAGAAAGAAATATTAGCTTCTACCTTTGTAGCCTATTTCAGTAGATCACCATTCATGCAATGGGGTCTTGACTTCATTGGCATGACAAATCCTCCTTTATCACAAGGACACGAGTGGATCTTGACTACCACAGATTATTTCACACACTGGAATGAAACAGTCGCTTTGAAGGAAGCTAACAAGACTTCAATTTTATCATTTTATGAAGGTATTGTTTGCATATTTGGTGTTCCAACCACTATCATTTCAGATAATACCTTATATTTCCTTAGAGAAAAAGTGACAGATTGGGATGTCAAGCATGAAATTTATCTGAGTACTTCATCTAATTATTACCCACAAGGTAATGGATTAGCTGAAAGTACTAATAAAAATCTGCTCAAGATCATCAAAAGAACACTCAAGGACAACCAAAGAGCTTGGTATCTGATGTTGAATTCAACACTTTGGGCTGATAGAGTGACTCCTAAAATATCAGTTAGAAATTCACCGTACAAGATTGTTTATGGTCGTGAGGCAAGAATGCCTATTTCAGTTGAGTTACCCACATTGGATTTACTACATCAAATGGAATTACTTGAGAATGAACCAATGCAGTTCGTTATGCAAAAATCGATGGAACTACAAGAGCTAAGAGATCAAGCTCACTTGAATATGGAGAAGAATCAGAAACAAATCAAGAGAACATTTGATAAAAAATATAAGTTTAGAATCTTTAATGAAGGAGACATTGTGCTAAAATGGGATGTTGATCATGAAAATCCAGAAACCACACAAAGTTTGATACAATCTAGAGTGGTCCTTATATGATTTCATCTTGCAAATAACACAATGCATTTCAGCTTTCAAGGTTGAATGGAGAGGAACTTCCCATTCTTATGAATGGTATGTTTCTCAAACATTGTTATTGAAAATCTTATAGTGTATGTTTAGAGTAGAATTTCCCTTTCAATAAGTGCATTTCATGCACATCGCAATGTTTTTCAATTAAATAAGTACATTCATGCATGTGATATGGTTTACCAGATCCTTTCCCAACTTTAGTTTGTTTTTTGAAAAGGTCAACTTTTTCAGAAAAGGGAATATTTTGACTCCATGCCCAATGGACAAGAGAGCAAGGCACTAGTCTTGAAGCTAGCAAGAAGATTTCCTCGTATGATCACCGAAATGTTGATAATTTTTGCACTTGTGCAAAAATGGGCAACTCAAAACTTGTTTTCGATGGAAGGCATTGATGAATGAACCTAACTAAGGGGAAGACATAAATTTTCTTAAATTTTTTAAGTTGCAGTAAGTGGATCAATAAAGAAAAATGCAATTATGTGTGTTGTTGTAGAATGCAACACCTCACGTATGCTTTTATTCCATGTTCACCTTCATCAAAGTTGCACAAAATATCTAGATAACTAATGTACAACCTTGATAAAGGAGGAAATAGCTGCAAACCTGAGGCGTTAGACTCAAAACAACAAACATAGTTGTTATTTACATGATGAGATTTCATTATTAAGTTACATGTATTTTCAATTTGATCATTTCCTATGATTAAGTGTTATTAAGTATGTTATTGTTTATTAATTCATTGTATAATCATTACATATCATAAGAGCTGAAAGTAAAAGGAAGTACACAACTCAATTACAAAAATAATATCATTTATTCATTAGGAAATTCAATGTTTCCCACACAATCCGTGGGATGTAACTTATGATTATTGAAATAAAAGATACATGTACATGAAACTAAAATCAAAAGAGTATAGAAGAAACCCATCATTTCCTTTGGTTTTCCCATCATTCTTCATTACTCCAGTTCTAGCTTCTTCATCTTCATCTTATGCATCATCAAGTGTATCAATGTACCACGAAAAGAGGAAAAAAAAAAACATCAGTCAAAGAGCTTAGGGTTTAATCTATACTCGTGTGTTATTTTGCTTCAGGAAAATGAATCATTTAAAATCAAAAATCATAAGGTACATCAAAGTAACATATGCAGAATTGAGAAAGTATTATATTACGTGAAGCTCATGGCATTCACATAAATTATGACAGAGAAGAGAAAGAAAATAAATTCACTATGGAATACAAGAGAGGCTAAGCCTATTTTCTTTCTAACTATTTGATTAAGTGTGCATGTAAAGGTTGTAGCATAAAAGAACATAATTCATGACTTAAGTTTGTACTAATAAATACATATTGCACTCATTTTATAAACAAAATGATCAAGATCTTACAGACAGAAAGTTTTTTTGATCAAGAAAGAGGTGTGAAGAAGTACATTTTATAGTCAATGACTACAGATTTTAGTGCTCATAATAAAAGAACCAGCTTCAAATACTTACAAATGTCAAAGCACATATCTAGTTTTCAAAAGATGAAGAAATAAAACAAAGGAATATGTTTCAGTGAATTAATACTCCGAGATATAAAGTGCAATTTCACATAACACTTTAACTTCAATAGTTTTACTCTTCATAATGGGATATGAAAAATAGTAAGATTAAAGAGACTGGTTCATTTTCAAAATTCATCTACAGTAATCTCAAGCACAAATCAAAGAATTATAAATTAAATGGATACAAATTTGCAAAGAATTATGAATACATAAAATATAGCTAGTGCAAGTAGGGAGTGGGAACTCAAAGGAGAAGTATAGGGAACATGATAAATCATGAAGATTACAGCCTTGCAAAACATCATTCAGAGAGCCAAAAATCATATTTTTTTGTATTCAAATCTATGCAAAATCTAGGAAATGAACATTTTTAGCTTTCAAAGTTATCAAGGAAAGTTTTAAGTTTACCATTTTTCCATGATGAGATCACATTAAAAAGTCTAATCAAATTTAAGATGTGCCGAAAAACAAATATTTTTGCGTAGGGAGACTATTAACTTTGTATAAATACTGATTTAAATTGAAGTTATCATACTTGTAAGTGAATGTTTACATGTTTAATTGCAAGTTTTTAAAAATAAAACAGATATCCATTAAAGTAAAAGGTAAAAAACAAGGTGAAGTAAGTACATCTTTGCATAGAATTCACTCAGCTTCAAGATTGTAAAAATAAGGTACAAATGAATCATGAAAAACATACAACTTGAAAGTATTCAAAGCTACATTTTTCGCATGAAGTTTGGTAAAATATTTCTAGAATATTAGTTCTGATGTCCAATGACTATAGATTCACTTAGAGCTTCAAAATTGTAAAAATAAGGTACAAATCAATCATAGAAAAACATACAACTTGAAAGTATTGTAAGCTACATTTTTCTGCATGAGGTTTGGTAAAATATTTCTAGAATATTATTTCTTAGTCAACATGGATCCATAGCATTAAAGTAGAGTTCTACAATAGCTTATCATGGTAAGTTTTAACTCATGAAATTTACTATGTAAGTCAAATTAAATCAGATTTACTTAGAACTCAATGGAAATTTCATCTACATCAAACCATAAAGATTAAATCCGAGAAATAGCTTATCAAGCCAAGTTTAAACTCATGAAAGGGTTCAAAGGAGAATGGGAAGCCTCTAAACCATACAAAGTTCATTTTCCTTACTAATATTTCAACAAGAAATATGAAAATACATTGGGAAGAATTTATGAACTCCATATAGCAAGAGCTTGATAAAAAAACAACATTAGAAGATATATGCAAATCCATCAAGGCTTAATATAAATTTGATGTATACATTCATAAAATTGTTGGTCTTTCAAGCTTACATTGTGCATTGTTAACCCTTTTTAAGTGTTTTGTTTGAAACCTGGAGCAATCAATGTGAATGGAATCATCTTTGACATTGGCATGCGAAGACAAATTCTATCGGGAGTTACAACTGAACTACCAAATTCTAAGTAACTTGCATGATCAAAGACCAAATGACTAAGAATGTATGAAATAAGATCCACTTATAGCTGGAAATTGCAAATAATAATATCAGAAATCACTAAGCAAATTGACCCAGTGAATAATCAATAATATGAACCATTATCGACAAAATGGATTCAACAGGATTATAGCATTAAGGTACAACCAGAAACACAACATTCAGATTTGGTGCCAAATTTAGCTCACAAATTGTAATAAAATCTCAAATTTCAAACATGTCGCAAACCATAGTCGTCAAGTTTTGGTAAACAACAAACCTAACTCATGAAGCTTAAAAATGACAATTATGGAATCGTTGGTTAGAGTCACAGATCTGGAACATATTACCTCAAGGCGAGTGATGGTAATTGTTGAAAATGATAGATGAAAAGGATATATGGAAGGCATAATGAAAAACAAACCTAGAATCATGAAGTTTCTCTTCAATTGAGGAAAATTTGAATGGAAACAATAATGGTGAATATCCATAATAAAAGGCAATGCAAAATATGGAATACCTAGAATGGAAAATGACTAACAAACCCTCCATAGTCGGTTCAAAGTGATCTCACAGGAAGAATCAAAAAAACCATGATAATAAAAGCTTACCATATTTGAGTAACACAGAGTATTACCATTACCAAGCCTTTCAAGAAAGAAATTATTCTTTTTAGAAACAAAAATTGCTAAGTTATAGTAAAAGAATTGTTTCATATTTCACGTCTGTAAAAATTATATCATTGTAAAAGATCACGAAATAAGGAGCCAACTTACCGAATTTAGAGAAGCATTTTTGAAACCCTTAGAATATCTATCGAAAGAAGACAAATAAAAGCACCCAGAATGAGTTCAAACTCAAAGTTTCCAAGAAACACATGAAAACATAAATATTTCAAGGTTTCAGTGCTATGGAGCCAGTAATCAAAAGAATGAGCAGATCACAGTGGAAAGGAACCAAAAATTTTACCTTCTTGATAATGTAGGGCTTGATTCAGAGCTTGAAAGGATAAAGTATGATGGCCAAAACTCCTCAAAGATAGCCTAATGGTTTTAAAAATAACAATGAACACATATTCATGCCTGTAATGAAACCATAGAGACGAAATTACAAAGTTTAGAGCTCCAATGCCAGTGATAATGGCGTCCATGACTAAAAGATCTTTCACAAAACTTAGAAAGAGTGGAAATGACAAAAATATACAAGATTTGAAGTCACAAAGCCTCAAAGGCTAGAAGAGTGGATGGATTAAAGCTTCATAAACTCAAAAATGGCGGTTTGATAAAATTTTGGCATGGCTTCGCCACTCATAATGAGAAAATGAAATGACAAAGTGATAAACTTGAAGAGACTTTTAAACAACCTAACTCACGAGTTAACACATCAATAACCAAGATCTAGTAGTTTATAATCCAACGATGCACAACAAAAACCATGTGCCAACCTAAGTTAAAGATATTCGTATCCATATCGATGCTACAAGATCAAACGGCTATCAATAAAACCATAGACCAACCAGATCAATGATGGAGATCAAATCGTGCCAAATATCGGATGATCAATATTTCAAACCACATAGTCAAAGGATCAATGGTCCATATTTACAAGAATCCAAATCGATGATTAAGAAAAAAAGAACCATATCCAATGCAAACTACAAGTTTTTTTAACTCAAGTAAAAGGTTAAATGCCAGACGTGTCAACTAAAAATTAAAACCCTAACTCAACAATGGTTAGGTGAATCACCAACATAGCTTGAAGGGTAGATCATCGTGGGAGGGGCCCAACCCTAATAATTAAAATCATTTCATTAACCTTCTAAGGTCTAAGACTCCAAGGCACATAACTATTTCAAATGTCGACAACCTTGTAATATGTGCAATGATGATATCAAAATGGGGATCAAAGTATATAGTCAAAGATGCCAAAGACTAAAGTCTTAAACCTTATTTTTTACAATAAGGGGGTAAACCAATCATATGCCAAGGTTTCTTGACCTTTCTAATCAAAGGTGGTATGTTGAGTTGTAATAAAGATTTGATTATTATTATTCAAAATTAGAAGCAAGATTATTACATGCCAACACCAATGTCAAAAGAATCCCCATCAAGTATGTATGTTCCAAGTAAGTCAAAATAAACCAGATAATGCATGTGCAAAATGTCAACATGAAAGGCATGCATGATGATAATGGAGGACTAATTACCTTATTTTTCACAAAAGGGATATTATTTTCATTGCACACATGGGTAAGTGGTCCCCACACGGTGGAGTTATTTTGCTAAGTATTGAAAAGAAAGGCATTATTTTTGCACATAATATAATTTTGCATGCCTTCACAAGAGGAAAGATCATAGATAAAGACATAAATACCCTTTCAAGTAGATGAATATGCAAGTTTCACATCAGAGGATTAAATATTATTATTTAATCATCAACTCATGAGACAGAGAGAACAATTTGCATGCATTAGAGAAGACTCACACACCAAGAAAGAGTTATTGTTAGCTAAAATTATTCACCCAATTTTATTCATTGTATTAAAAATATATCAGTCAATTACACTTTGACTAAGGGTAATTTTGGAACTAATGTGTTTTGCCTCATTGTAAACAAGCATGATTTTTTTATTCCTTTATTTATTCATGATAAAGGCTAAAATTAACATGCATGGGTGAGTACAGACTACAACCTATTTTTAGGAGGGGTTGGGTGAATATTTTTGCTATATATTGTGTGCATTTGCAAGGCATGGAGGAGGAATTTTTTTATGTAGGAGTGTTGAAGAAACTTTTTTCTAGTTTTTCCCTTGAATGAGAACATGTTATTTTGTTTCCAATTATTTATAGTAGTGTGTATCTTTATTTTAACTCTTTTGAATGTTTATTACCTAAATTAATTATCTTACCTAGCTGTAAATTTGGTGTTTTTCGTGAACTCAAGGTCTTAGGCCATTGGTGAGTTACAATTACTTTATAATCATCAACCCAAATTCCATTCCCATTGAGTTCATTGGATACTTTCAATAAGTGGCCATGGGGACAACTTGAGGTAGGGGTTGAACTTCTCCATATGGACCAAGTGGAACATAATGGGGTGCTCTGAATGTGGAACGCTCGGTAGAAATTATGGACCCAATCCCACCCCCGTGTCCCATTTAGAGAAATTGATCCTCCACCACTCTAGTTCATAGCTCTGGTATAATAAAAGCACTTACCATCCAAATTTTTTTGAAGCAAGGTGGGCGGATGTGAGCGAGGAGGAGGATGGAGACCAAATGCAAGTCCGTGAAGAATCTGGAGGTAGTGACCAAAGCCAACAAAGGGTGGTGGAGATATCAAGAGGAGGTAGCATGGCTAGGAGGTGGAGATTCCAGGGGTTCGCAGGACACTATGGATGGCATGGTAGATTCTAGGGCTAAGTGATTGTTTCGTAACCCTCTACCGGATTTGAAAAATTCAATAAGGAGGCTAGACTTGGCTCCTAAGGGCTCAAAACAAAAGAAAATATTAGGGGAGGCTCTTAGGGTAGCGGGAAGGCTTCATTCAAATATGCCTTAGGAAAATATGAAGTCAAAAATCCAGGAATCAACTTTTTTGGTTGATATTGCTAAAGAAATTCCATCGTTGGTCATCGAAGGTCGGGAAATGGAGGAATATTACCAAAATGTATCTCAAGATGCCATAATAATCCTGGTTCAATGGAATTTGGCATTCTTCTACAACACTATATCAATGGATTTTTAAAAATTGGGTCGACAAATGTGAAATCTTCCTCTGCTTTGAGAGGTTTTTTTGGTTCATTTTAGAGAATTGGGGACTTTCAGCGATTCTAGATGATGGACCATGGTTTTGGGGTATAGCTAGTTTATTTTTGACCCCTTGGTTCCCTAAATTTGATTCAAACACTCTATCTATCTCTAAAACACCAGTTTGGGTGAGACTTCCCAATCTTCCTCTACACCTTTGCTATGCTTTAGAATATATTGGAAATGTGTTGGGAAATATTCTTAAAAGAATATGTTGATAGATCTCATGTGGGAATGTGATCCTTTTCCTGTATATACGTTTAATTTGATCTAATCAAAGGGATCTCAAACGAATCAACTTAAAATTTGGAAACTTTCTGCATTCTCAACCCTTAGACTATGAAAATATGGCTTTCTCGGTGTAGAAATTGTAAAACCTGGTCATTTGCAAGCATCATGTCTAGAGATTAAAAAACCAGTTAAGAAGAGTGGCTCGAGAGTGACCAAAGGTTGGGGATATTTAGATCCGGAACTAGTTGAAGTGGAAAACATTCAAGGCGGAGCCATGTAATGTAAATGAGGAGAAGAAGGTAGAGGATAATGTGGAATGTGGAAAAATGGAAAATGTTTAGGATTCTAGGGGATTTTAGCTATCGGTAGAATAAAAAGGGTCTTTCTCTGCCAAATCAAATTCAGATCAAGAATATTTATCGATAATCGGATGGTGTCAACAAATCCTCTTGATTAACTATTATTAAGGAAATGGTAAGTGGCAAAAATTAAGAATAAGAATAATAAAAAGGTCGAATAGGTAGTATCGAGGACTATTATTCAATCCAAGCGGGAAATACCCTCTTCATTTTCATTTTGATTAGTATTATTAGGCCTTGTTTTTCTTGGGAATGGGTCCCATCAACCCGCTTTATCAATCGAAAAAAATTGGTGTTTTCAGCATAGTCTTAGTGTGCATGTTAGCTTGTTGTGTTTTTTATTTATCCCTCAACACACAAGTGTTTACCTTAGGATCAAGTTTGAAACCCATTGGTTCACACTCTTATAATATTCTCTCAATTAAATTTTTATGTACTCATTCAAATCACTCAATCACTTTGGTGTATCACTCCATTTCAATTTCGATTCTGACCATTTTTTAAACCCTCAAAACCCCAAAAATTAGTTTTGATACATCACTAAGGAACCGGCCTTGATACCAATGACTCACCTCAACAATAGGTATACTCACAAACCCGAGGTGTTTCCAGTATCTACAAAAGTGAGGAATAAAGAAATCTTGGAACCCTATTGTTATCCCTCAACCAAGGTGTACTTCGAGAGATAACAAATACATACACATTAATCTCTTCTAGCTCTAAGTGCCTCTCGATGAAGAAGGAAGTTACCCAAAGTTTTGGAGAGGATATTTTCACATCTCAAACCATGCGTCATTTCAAACACATTACGTAGGCGTAGGGATTGTTTGGGGTCGAGCATCAAATTCCTCAAGCGTAAAAAAATTCCTTCTTCCTCCACATCATTCATTTCTTCAACTATAGACCATTCCCTACCTATCAAATCTCTCATAGCAACATTTTGAATGTTTCCCTCCTTTGAGTTAGCAAAGGACTCCCTATGTCCTCTCTCATGACCACACGCTTCCTCCTCCCATGCATCCTCTCCCCGACCACATCCTTCCTCTTATGGCTCATCCCCTCACTTATTTCTGGAATTCCTCTCATCATTTTACACATTATCGGAAATATACACTCAAACATCTAATTACATAACCCCTAAGTGCAACCGCACTCACCAAAGTGCCAAAAAGTATCACACATCCGCTTATATCCTTATCCACATGCTTCACTTACTTGGAAAATTCTCCAATTACATATATGTCCTATTTATCTCATGACCTTGCATCATCACATGAGAAATAATTAATTCCCCCTCCTATGACACCCAATTAAAATTATTTCCACTTGCACCCATTCATGGAATCATGTATCCCTAGTGTTAGTACCTCGTTGGGGAGATCATTCTTCCAAATTATTTGGGAGACACCTTTCTTACTTATCATATCAAATCCTATGTTCATAAGATAGTCCGATACCATATTCTCATCATGTTTTATATGTGAGAATAAAATATTGGAAAATGTTGTAATATCATATGCACTTTGGATGATCGATTCCAAATTCCATGCTCTTTCTTTTCCATATTTCATGGCTTCGATGATCACTTTAGAGTCTCCTTCCACCCAAAGCTTTGACCATTGTTTCTTTCTAGCCTCCTGTAGACCTTGTAGAAGAGCCATTCCCTCAACCTTATTGTTGGAGGCTATCCCACAGTCATGGGATATAAGTAGAATATGTTGTCTTTCAGAATTTCTAAAAACACGCCCATATCTAACTTTTCCTGGATTTATTTAGGTGTTCCATCAAAATTATTTTTATCCATCCTAGTTGAGGAACCTCCCATATCACTAACTTATCCTTTTTTTCCTTTATCTAGAAATTATAATTATTATTACGATAACTATTATTAATTTTCAATTTATTAAAAAAATAGTTTGATTCTAGTAAATTCAAAAGACTTAATAAATTGTAAATTTAAAATATATTATAATGATTATATTTGTAGTTATTATATTTTCTATTACAATAATTAAATTTATTTAAAAATACAATATATTAATTATTATAATTTTTATTAAATAATATAAAAATATATTTAAAAATAGAATTTAGTCTAAAACATCAAATTATAATTTATATTAAATTTTAAATACAATATTTAGAATAAATATAAACATGTGTTTATATTAACTTTATGTAAATTATAATTGAAATTTATGTATAATAATTTTTTTATTTTTTGCTATTGATTCCTAGGAAAAGGCCTAGCCTACATAAAAATATTACATGAGGAACCGAGTGCACGATAAGTCTTCCATCAAGGACTCCCATGAAGATTACAAGCACCTTATTGTGATACTAACATGCCAAAATGAATGGGGAAGAGCTATAACTAGCTATACTTCACCCATAAATACATCCTATATATCTATATAATTGACATACATTCAGCCATTCGGATCATAACAAAAAATTAAGACCAAAAAATAATCAAACTAGCACACCGAGTGGTCTAAAAGTTGTCGGGAAATATCAAGCCTTTCGGCCTCTCGGCTCCACCTCACCAATGTTCTCTACATCATAATCCATTGTACTCTTTCTTGAGGAGGAGTATGAATCCAAACAAGTAATCAGAATTTTAACTTTAGCACCAACGGGGAGTTCTATAACCGATTATTCGACACCACCTCCATACCAAATGTAATTGCTACATACATATATTGTTAATGCATGAACATGATATTAAAGGTTGACCGACCTCTCTTCTAACTTCTCATGCTCCTTATGAAAGATAAACTACCTAGAAGAATTACATAGTATGTTTGCATCACTTAAACCTTACGCCATGTCAAATACATTCATCTACCCAATAGAATAGTTTGGGTCAAACATCAACTTGTGCATACTCTCGCAAAGATATATATCCTCTTCTTTTCAAAATGCTTCCCTAATATAACCACCTTCTCGATCCAATTTCGTATACCATCATTCCTAAACTTCCCATCCATCCAAGAAGTGAATGATTCCCGAGCATCCTCGCCTATCAAGGTTCTCCCCCTCTTCCTACTAGTACCAACCTCCATTATACCCAAGAAACCACCGGCTCCTGTTGATTAACTAAATTTAAAAACTATGTAGTGTGGGGATAGTTAATCTAATTTATGAACAGATTGTAATAAAGCAAGTAAATGTAGTGAATAAAGTATGTAGATGATCTAAGTAAATATGAAAAATAAAATGCTAACCCTAATGTCTAATAGATAAGAGGAAAGAAATCAACTTAATAACCAATTCTTATGGGACTATGTCGCAGAGGTGACAGGAAAATCCAAAAGTAGGAACGACTTTACATAAGTCTTGAAAATGATGGATCTGAAGGATCTAGCTAGACCAAAGTGCCGGAGAGGGATTAAGGCACCTATAGGTGCTCTTGTCTACAATATGGGTGCCTAGGTCTATGAAAAATCTCTAAAACTCATCTTCACTTGTTCAAAACTTTGTTTGAAACCCTCACTACCTATCGTATTAGCTTCATTTTCCCATGCCAAATGTCACCAATAATCCAAGATGAAATAAATACCTGCAAGACCCCAAAACAAACATCAAACCCTAAAAAGGAAAAACACATATGAATGGTCGATGACCTCGGCTACTACTATAATGGTGGAATTACTAACTGATCACTGCACTACATCTCATACCTGAAGTAGTTCTATGTGCACGTGTGTGTGAACATGCCCTAGGTTTCTCTTGTGCCAATCGTACTTTGTGAAGTAGCGAGAAATAACTATTTGTAGAAAATGTAATAGAATGTGTGCATGAAATAGAATAGAATCCTTCCCCCTATGAAGTGTGATGCAGATTTCTTAACCTTGTGCCTTGATGATGGAGCTATGTGGATGCAAGTGATCTCTAATGCAATAGATGGATGTAACTCCAAATGAGTTATAGTAGTGAATGATTCTAGGTCCCTCATTATGATCTCATAACTTTATATTTATAGGTTTCTCTTGGTCTAATTTCATAATTAACCCCGAAAAGGCAGACCACAAGAAAGATAAAGATCTCAAAAAGGCTAAAAAGAGCCTAAAGAGGTGGGAAAGTGCAAAAAGGAATGGGGTTCCCCTAGTGGGACCAAGGTGCCCACGGGCATCCCATTACTAATGTGGGTGCCTCAATCGAGGATAAAATAACACAAGATGATAAAATCTAGTTGGGTATATGGGTACAAGAGGTTAGTAATGATGAAATAAAATAAAACAAGATGGCCAAAATATGGGGGTTAATTAGTAATTTATTCACTCAAGAACCTTCTAAATAGTAGTATGAGACCGGGATAAATAATTTCTAAAGTGCATGATTTTGTGACTACATTTTTCCCCCACTTTATGTTGGTGAACGGAAAGCTCGGTAACATAAAGTAGATAGAGATGCATACCTAATGCCAATGTAGAGTGATGAAGAAGGGGTGCCAATGGACTATACAAACTTTGGAATGACAAAAATTTGGAGGAGCATAGAAACTAAAGATGAAAAATGTGCAAAGAAAAAGTGATGAGAGTGAACCTAGGCGGAACACATGTGTAGTTTTGGCGGTGTGTTATGTACCTATATGGTTAGTAAAGCATGTTTTTTACGAAGTATTGTTGGTGTTTCCCCCATTTGACTTCTTATTTCTCATACAATTGGACCTGCAAGGAGAAAATGATCAAGTAGTCAAATATGTATGTATGTGTAAAAACGTAATGTAAAATACACATGTATATGAAAACATGTAAATGTAAAATACATAAATGTAAATGGAAAATGTAAATGTAAATGGAACATATGCACCTGATCCATGTCGAGAAAGAGAGTGTAGAAGGATATTCTATACTTGTGAGTTTTTGGGTAATCTCGTGTCATAGGTTGAAGAATTATAGGGACAAAATTCTCTATTTCCTCCAACCTTTAACTTGCTTCCCCGAATGTGTGTATAGATATATCTATATGTCCTAGGTTTTGGGTGATCTTATGTCACCGGTCGAAGTAGTGTAGAGAGGCACACCCACTATAACCTCAATCTTGTAACTGCTTCCCTAGAATGCTAAGGACACCATGTCTGTAAAATTTCTGCCATGAATAGGGTTTGTAGGCTATCTCGAACTCACTCGTTATATATAACTAAACCGAACCAATGTATAATCTTTGTGTTAGTATGTAAAAAACCCCAAATGATGCCCCCTCTTTGGGGGTGCATGTGATGTTGTTGATAGGAGAAATACGCACCAAAAGAGGACCAACCGCATGTATGTTGTAACCCTCAAAATTTCTTGGTAGAAACCAAGGAACACACAAATAATAAGGCTCTATTGGTGTAGGTAGTATTTTTCTTCATTTATGTAGTGTTATTCCACCTCACCAGGTGAGTCATCTCACTTCGGTGGACATGGTTCTAGGGGTCATCTTAGTTATGACAGATTCTCTTACAGAATTTGTCATATGTGTAAGTGTGTCATAGGAGTTACATTCCCATTTGGGAAAGTAACTCTTCTTCTCCATTATGGAGGAATATTATCTTACATGGGAGTTACACATTCACTCCCCTATATGTACACCACCTCTTTTGATCTATGATAAGCCAAGTCAATGCAAGCCAAGCCAAGGCATTCCATTCCACTCCACTTTTCGAATCTTGAGCTCTCATATAAGTGCACATTGCTTTACAAATCTTGCTTGCTTTAATCTCGCAACTCCTACACTTTGGTGAAGTGCAACTACTCGATGCACGTGAATTCCTTCAGGTCTTTTCCTTCACTCCTTCAGGATCACCAAATACAAGTGTGAACAAACATGCATGCATATGAAAAACATGTGTAATCTACTCATACAATGTAGTAATTTAAACTCACAAGAAGATAAAGTAAGGCACACAAAGTGGGTTTCAAACATGGGACATCACTCACGATGTTGCAAGACATGCAATGCCATCATTTCCATAAAGAGAAAACAAGTGTGCAAGCTAAACAAAGGGAAAGGCCCGCATATAAGAGAAAACAATAGCAGACAATGTAACAAATAAGTATGGAAGCTAATATCCCTACATAAAAAATATTACACATGAAGCACTTGTTGGCATGTTAGAAAGATAACTAGTATGTCAAAATCATGTATAACCAAGTGATGTAAAGTGTTAAGTACAAAATGAAACAATAACACCTGTGAGAGACGAATGTGGATTCCCCAGTGACCAGTGTAGGAAGGGTAGAAGGTGAGCATCCATGCTACGTGTAAGAGACATGTATCTACAATCATAACTAGAGAAGGAAGTGAACACGCATGTGTTGATGATATAGATAAATGACATAAATGTAATTGGACTAGCATGTGTAGTAAAGTGAGCATGAACAAGCAAAATTAAGAAAGACTAAAATCAACCATAATATGCAGTATGTTGTGGATATATGGAATGGAATTATAGGGGACACTTGTTCCCGAGTGAATGGAATTGTATGCATTGATGTCCATTTATTTTTCCCAAAGTGATCAACAATGAACCGTAAACAAGAGTGTGTCATCAGGAAATGGTCGAGTAGCGTATGTTGTATATAATGCATTATGATGAATGTTTAAGTGTAGTGGTAAGATGTGACCTAGTGACGATGTGTGAGTGAACCCTATAGTCAAATTGTATATCAAAACCAAATGAAATTATAAGTGGTTATTTAGCATAAGTTTATATCACCATAAGATGAATGGATGAGTGATGATTTATACCTAATCGTATATAACTACAAAATGAAAAGAGGGAGTGGTGATGTAACCTAAGGTGTATACCACTACAAAATAATAGAATAGGTGATGATTTATCCTAAAGCATATGTCACTAGCCTAGGAATGTCGCATGGTGAAATTTTGAATAGTAAATGTGTGATGAGTGTAAGGTACATTTGATTTTTAAACCCTCAGAATTGAGTATGGGTGAGGAACTAAAAATTTTCATTGGGTAGTGAGTACAACATGTAGAAGAAAATGTAGTGTAAAATTTTACCATGTGATGAGTGGAATGTGCAATTACATGATGTGTAGAACGAAATGCAAAAATTTTAGAATGTGTAAAATGTAATGTATAGAGTGTCGTAGAATGTATGTATATAGGCTAGTAATGTAGGATGTAAGATGATGTAATGCAAGATTCATATGTAATGAATACTAGGATGATATATGAATTGTATATGCGTAAATGTAAAAATAATGTAGAATGGATGATGGATGATGTGTAATGTGTGATGAAATTCAATGTATAATGGTTATAGTGTAATGTGTGGGGTTCATGTGTAGTAATCCCTCAACATTCAAGTGTGAACTAAAGCACAAGAGCATGTCATCAAGAAATGATGCTAGAATATATGAGGATGATTCCTAATTAATATATGAAAATGTAGCAATGATAGGTTTAGTTATGCGAAGGCGAGGTGGGGGTATGTGAAGTAGTATGCCCCTAAGTGCTTGTGAATGAATGAACTATCCAATATCTGTGAAGGACGGAGGTCCTTCGGCTTATGTAGGAGATGAAATTGTATGACCATGATCTCATAGTGTAGGAATGGTAGATAGACTCTTGTAGTGGTGAATGAATTATGTGTGTATGCGATGGATGAATGTATGAAGAAGGTCGTGGCAACACAAAATGTGTCGTTGATGGAGATATATGTGATACAAAATGTGAAGGTGAATAATATCCACGTGGAATAAAACGGGTTGGTGATCTATGTCGAAATGTAGTAATTGTATGAGTAATAGGCCTATACTTATGTGTAGGGATAGTGGAGTAGTGCGGTCATGTAGATGATACGCAAGTACGATAATAGGAGGAGATTGTACTTTGACAAACATAGAATGTGATATTCTAGATGAATTTGATGACACTCTAAACTTTACAAATGAAAATTGCATGACTACATAAGGATGGCTAACACCATTGCCACCTCTAGTCAATGTTCTAAGTTTAGGAATGAAACATTAAGATAGAAGCTAAAATGAATGCTTAACTAGTATGAAAACAATGTAAAATCCAACTAAACATGCCTACTAATATGCTCAATTACCTAACATGGGCCTAAATAGACCTAAGGGGAAATCAAATGGTTACGGTGGTACTCCAAACAATGGTGAAATGACCTCTCCAAATGACTTGTTAAGTCACTTTAGATATTCATCCACTAACCTTGTTGAATATTTTAAGAAAGGATTGAACTTGGAGTAGAAATCATATGTATTATATGAGATGTTAATCAAAAGCATGGTGTAAAGTATAAAGGAATGAGGTGAGTTGTTTTTATAGTTTTCACTTTGAGGAAAACTAATATTTTGTGCATGTGGGACTAAAAGCCCCAAATTATATTAGAATTACTAATCATGATTAAGCTTTTCCAATCACAATCACTGAATTAACAAGTGATTTAAGATGTGGGAGCCTTAATCAACCACTTAGGGTCAATTAGGAGGCTAGGATAAGATTTTGAATCTTGTTGAGACATTGTGGAGTAAAGTGGGGTGATTTTGAGTGTTCATAAGAGGGTTTGAGCCTAGGGTATATTGACCAAAACAAGGGCAAGATAGGCTTAATTATCCTATAATCACTAATTGTCTGTTTTGAAGAGGAGTTTGATTTACGATTCACCGTAAAGTGGCATTTTAAATGTGAAAGGGGATACAAATCAAAAAGCATTTTTAATTGGCTAAAGAGGTAAGAAATGGTAGTAGATTAGCAAAAATCACTAATTATAATGGAATTGGAAAGAATGAGAGTGATTTGCATGCGTTTGGCAATAAGATTGTAAAAGAGGAATTTAGGTGTTTACATTTTCCCTGTTTGAGTGAAGTAAATGACTTCACTTCAAATATAATAGAAAAGCATAAGCACGTAAATTTTTGAAGAAACATTAGTGGAATGAAGGATTTTACCTGAGTGTCGATGGGGTGATAGAAGAATTCAATCGACGATCAAAAATATGATTGAAATGGAGAGAAGAAAATAGGATAAAATGGGTGCGAAACCCTTAGGTATTGAGAAGGAATAAGGATAGGGATAAACATGGTTGTTTATTTCCCCAGGTGATTTAGAAGAAAAATTAGTAGTGATAATAAATGATAAGTGATAAGAAATGATTAATGGAGAATATAGGACAAGCCCAATCTTTGCATCCAACCTTTTAATAAACAACCTATTTATATCATTTTTCCCCTAGGTCTACATCATTGGCCTTTATTGAAATGAACAAAAATGTAAGATAACATGAAAAGTTAAATTACTAACATTTTTCCATTGCTATGTAACTCCATGCAACATACATAATGTAATGCAATACGATAAATTAAAATGATAACTAGCTCAAATGCAACATAAACAATGCAATGCAATACGAGAAAGTAAACAGACTAACCTAACAAAAAAACCAGCACAATCACACGCACTCAAACAAATAACGTTTATGAAAGTTACACCAATTTTTTGTTATCAAACTACGATTCTTGAATGTTTGTTTTGTAACGACAAGGGTTAAATATGGTGCCCTAAGTAAGGATACATGCAAGGGGAATAACGAACGACATAAGCACTCCATGGAAAATCTTTCATGCACTACGACATAGTCTTTAACAACTCAATGTTACGGTAGTACCGACGTAGTAAGTAGCCTAGATTTTTTTAATGGAGGTAGACCATTATGATCCACAATTCATTTGATACCGAAGAAAGCAATAACCATAGAAATATGATTTTGTAAGACATATTTTGACGTTTGAGGATAATGCAATTGACACAGGATTTAGTTGTGTATATGTTGTTTACCATTTTTTTGTAAAATTTTAAATTTTTGGATTTTTAATGATTTTATAAAAAGAAATTTCAAATTTATTTATTGTTTTAATTTTTTTATTTTTATGGAAGAAAATATTATAAAAGAAATAACGAATTCGTGAGACAACGTTAAAAGTGACCACAAGGCAAAAAATTCCCAGGTAGTAGAAAAGGCTGTCGGGAAGCAAAAACATGCCCCAACATACCAAAATGGGCAAAAATAATTATTTAATAAAAATAATCATCGTGGAAAGTGTTAGAATAATTTTAGAAGAAATAAGGTAGTCTTAGGGAACTTCGAGGGCGAGAAACACACCGAGGGTAAAAATGGGTATATAAGCCATCGTGGCAAGTTATTTACCACATTCACTTACCATTTTACCACTGATTTGAGCTCTGACCTACGAGAGGAAATGAGAGTACCAAATACGGAGTCAGAGACACCATGCAGACCATGTGAAGGACTACATGAGCTTATCGGCATATGGACCACATGTACACAAAATTTCCCTTTTACCCTCGTTTTTCAAAGCATTTAATTTTTGGTTAAAATGCACATTTTTAGGGAAAAGCGGGGGTGCCTATGTTGGTGGATGCATGGGTGTCCATGCACCTATGCATCTACCAGTGTGCCTATGCATTGATGTTATTTTTAGAAAGTTAAAAATTTAGTTATGCAAGGGCGCACTGCGCATATGTATATGGTAGTATGTTTATGCGCAACTAGAATTTTCGGTGCAAGGGAACCCATGCACCTATGTGCTTATGCAATTATGCAAGCTTGACATGTTTTACAAAAATTATTTTGGCAAGGGCACACCCACGCATATTCATATGGCAATGCACCTATGCGTAACTAGAATTTGTAAAGCATGGTGCACCCATGCGCCTATGCATTAGGCTACTTTTAATTTTTTAACTTTTTATTGCAATGGGGGCTCCTATGTACCTATACATGTAGAAGGGATTCCATTAAATGGATTTTTCAGGCATGGTGCCCATGCACCTATGAGCTTAGGAATGTGCATATGCATTAAGCCATTTTTTATTTGCTTTTAGGAAAAGATTGAGGTTTTTAGAAAACCCTAGATGGAAGAAATAGGTGAATTATAGAATAATTTAATGATAGATTAGAAGAATAATGTGATAAACTAATCATAGAAAAATTACATGGAAAAATAGGAGATAAAGATCAAAATAATTGACCTTACTAGTGTCATAGGAATACTTAGGCGCATTATCCTGCAGGAGTGACATGCACAACTCTAGACCTACGTGGTGAATTTTCAACGTCGGGACCAAAATTTCTTAGAGAATACCCTAGAGGTGACAGGTTTATCATACATAGCACATATGCCACACATTACCTTAGATCACAGCCTACTCACAGCCTTAGCTGAGAGATAGTGGAGTGAGATTAATACTTTCCAACTACCACTGGTGAGATGAGTATTACATTGGAGGACATTTGGAAGATCCTACAAGTCCCTATTCATGGTTGTTTGGTTACATATGACAATCACGAGGATCACGTTAAGCGTTATATAGCTATGAAATTTGGAGTTACCGATATCCCCCTTCGGGGTATGGGTGCTTTTGTTAGGGGTTGTATGGTTGATCCGTAGCTAGGACGGGTCCCTGTATATTTACTAGCTCTTGTCAGTGGTACGTTACTTCTTGACAATACTTTGGTACATGATTTCCACTGGGTCTCATTAGAGTGATTCATGACCTACTTCAGGGAGAGGTGTACTATTAGGGTCAGTGTATACTGGCTCATTTATATTTTGATTTACACTTGATAGCCTACCATGGATAGAGGTTAGTGGGTCTGCCACATTATTATAGATTTGGGCTTGGGATCATATTGTGATAGGCCTCCTTGCAGGAGATTTGAGAGCTTGAGTTTTTTAGAGAGCCTTCCCTCATGGGTTGGGTTCCAGATGGAGATGATATTCATAGCCACATGGGAGGGAAATAGACTACTACAAGAAATATTTTGATGAGTTATAACCCCATATGATCACATGGCAACCATACATGTTATACCATTGGCCTTAGGATGTAGTCGAGTTGAGGAAAGTTGTAGTGGACCATTTTATCATTGGGGTTAGGACCTATATCCTAGAGTGGTACAGGCTAGATCGGGTCTGTGTTAGTTTGATCTCATCCAGGGAATCTTGGTAATGAGATGTGGTACGCAAGCCAATATAGAGAGATCTTCTATATGGAACCCCGAATAAATTTGGGTGGAGCTTGTATGATATTTTCATAGGTATCCCCTGACCTTGGGTATAATGAGTGCGAGATAGTAGATCCAAAGACTACACCATACTATGTAGAGTGGTATGCAACAATTTTTTCATGTAGATTGACTCTTCCATAGGAGATATTATATGTAGTAGTACATGGGGGATAGGTCTAGATCCATTGACATAGGTAGGTCCACGGAGAGGCCTTCATATGGGGGTAACATTACAATAGGTGATAGTACAACAAACAAGTCCTAGTTCAAGTAGCATGTCCTATTTCAACAAGATGGTAGCGATGCATGCACCCTCATCACCCCCTCACGTGAGTCCATGACACATTCCACTAGGATATGAGGGATATAGTAGGGATGGTGAGGACATGGAGGAGGATATTACGTATATACATGATATATCTGACCGGTGAGCATGATACACAGGCTGGTGGGTAGGTGGTTTCCTTGTAATAGTAGTTACACCGGGTGACATCTCTACTGACTCTAGATGGCGTTCGAGAGGATAAGGCCATTATAGAGAGATGTTAGGCCTTTTCAGATGGGGATCATCTCATGATATATCGAGATTGGGATAAGAAAGATAGATTACATGTGCCCCTGACAGAGCAATATTAGGCGATAGATAATAGTTTAGAGCTACATGCAGAGTGGGATCAGGCTATAGTAGATAGTTTACAACTACATGAAGAGTGGGTTAGGCTATAGTAGATGGGTTATAGCTACGGGTAGAGTGGGCTTGGGCTTTATTAGAAAAATCCCACTGTGGATAGAGTGGGATTATGCTATAGCATATAGAGCCCGGGTTGTGGATAGGGCTAGTTAGCATGAGGAAGAGTGTGATACGTTGTCACAAGTAGACACGTCTTTAGGGGTGCAACTAATGATTGGGCATAGTGCTACTATAGTAGGTGAGACCACCTATTATAGGATGCGGGACTACATGACATTTCTCTTGACTAAAGATTTCCGAGTATAGTCACATAAAGAAGTAGCATGTCACGATCCATATCCCATATACCATCGTGATCAGTGCAATCTGTAGAGGTTACCTTAGGATTGTAGGCTTCATATCAGCATGGGTCATCTCAGCATGGTGTAACACCTTCTAGATGTCTGACGCCTCATATGCCCCCGCCTAGTAGTGGACTGGACCGGGAAGCCCCGGCGAGGGTGAGAGTCATGGTTGATTCTCTTATTGATGTATCATATGTATTTTGGTGTATCACCTCGATATGAAGGCATACTTTTGTATGGATGTATATGTATTGTTTTTTATCATGCCTCATGATGAAGGCACTTTTTTGTATAGACACCCATGATGGCTCATTATATCATATGTACTTTTTGAGACACATTGTTTTGTACATGAACATTTATATTTTTGATGATGTATGATGATAGATGGATTACTGATGTATCACATGTTGTTTATGAGATATCATGTTTAATCTAATACTTTATGTTTGTATCACATGTTAGATTATGAGATAGCCTTATCTGATATCATACTTTAATGTTTGATGAGATATTTTGAGAAAACATGTTTTTATTTTTGATATTGGTGTGGGGGGGATATATTTGTGATCATGCGTAACCCCTCTTGCCCCATTGGTGATATGGTACTTGATGATTTAGCTTTAGCATACATGTATGATGTAAACTTAGAATTTATTGATATATGATGTATAGATGTGATAGTTATATGTGATATGATGATGAAGTGATAACATAATGTACAAGTAAAAATTGACAAGCACAAGTTAACAAATCTAATCAAAGCAACACATTTATTTACAAGTATGCCATATAAGATGAATTCAATGCCATGAACTACAGATGAAAGTAACATTCAATCTAAGTAAGCAAGTGAATTTAATCTAAAGCACACAATATGAAAAATTAATGCAACTAAAAACCATACAAACCAACAACTAAAAGTAAGCAAACTATTACTTTGTTTTTGTGGGACAATTTTGGGACATTTTTCACTTTTTTGGTTTTATCTCTAAGACACTTTTATATTGTTTTTGAGTTTTCTATTAAACATATTTGAATTTTTTTTATTTTTCAAGGAATATATCGATATGTTTTGGGTTTTTCAAAGGTTATACGAATGTTTTTAGTTTTTCTTAACAATTTTCTTAAGCAAACATGCAAGGGAATGAAGAAACGTGGGTGCCCCCAGCATTATATGGGATGGACAATGGAAGGATTTCACATGTTATATGCCATAAGTAACACTGTGAAGTTTCCCCCAACACAAAATGGGTTCATTCAAAGCTAAATTATCCACACTCAAAAGGTTAGATCAGCCAGATCATGGAAAAGAGGGATATGCTCACAAGGGACTCAAATGAAGGAAAATACCAACTTAGGACCAATTTTTCATACTCCTAAACCTAAAATTCATGTAAAAAATGGACCCTCTCTTGGGACAAAATTTTCACCAAAGGAATTTTGAAAGTGCCACCATTCAATGGTTTTCACTATTGGACGCACTCTGTTTATTTATCTTTTTCTAGTTCTGTTTTTATACTTTATTTTTTCTTTTATTTTAGAGACCGCATACTTAAACATAGAAACACTTAAGATGCATTGTGTTTATGGGTTCTCTAAGCTCTTGTTCATATGAATAAGAAATATTTTATAAGCACTTGAACCAAACTTGGAAACCACAACATATGGTCCTAGCCAATTGGGCTCAAATTTCCCTTTCTTTTCTCGATCCTTATTGGTGTTCTTTTGATTCTCTTTCAACACCATTTCCCTAACTAAAAATGACAAGGTATGACTTTTTTATTGTAGCTTTCCTACACCCTATTGTGATACATTTTTATTTGGTTGAGGGTGCAAAAGGTGTTTCTCATCCAATAGCTCCAACTCTGTCAGTCGAGCTACTCTATAGTCTTCCTCTTCATTCAGGTAATCCCTTATCTCGATACGCAAAGAAGGGATATCGATCTATAAAGGTAAGATGACTTATGATAAAAAAATACTAAATAATATGGAGTTACACCTATAATGGTGAGGATAGAAGTTTGAAATTCCTAGAGGCAGGGTGAATTTGTAGATTCTAGTTACAGCCTATGGTATTCACCATCTTCTCCATAATGTGAATTAAGGTTTTGTTGGAAGCTTCAGCTTGCCCATTACCTTGAGGGTAATAAGGGGTTAAAAACTTAAGGGAGATTTGAAAGCATTTGCAGAGTGCTTTCATAGTTTTATTCTTGAATGACTTACCATTATCAGTGATAATAAAAGAGGGGATACCATATTGATAGATGATATGATTCATTATAAATTTAGATATTTGGGGACCTTCTGTATAGGTAAGAGGAACAACCTCTACCCATTTTGTAAAGTACTCAAAGTGGCAGTTATAATGAACTTATGGCCATCCAAGGAGACATGATTAAGTTTCCCTATTAGATCGAGACCCCACTTTGAGAATGGTTAGGGTGTCGTGATTGGTTGTAAGGATTGTGCCGACACATGTATCAAGTTGTCATATTTTTGACAATCCATGCACTTCTTCACAACTCTCACCCTAAGATTTACAAATAAAATTCCATAAATAAATAAGGAAGGCTAACACCATTGCCACCTCTAGTCAAGGTTTTAATTCTAGGAATGCAACATTAAGATAGGAGCTAAAATGAATGCTTAACTATTATGAAAACAATGTAAAATCCAACTAAGCATGCCTACTAATATGCTCAATTACTTAACATGAGCCTAAATAGACCTAAGAGGAAATCAAATGGTTGTGGTTGTTACTCCAAACAATGGTTAAATTACCTCTCCAAATGACTTGTTAAGTCACTTTAGATATTCATCTACTAACCTTGTTGAAGGTTTTAAGCAAGGATTGAACTTGGCTTAGAAATCATATGTATCATATGAGATGCTAATCAAAAGCATGGTGTAAAGTATAAAGGAATGAGGTGAGTTGTTTTTATAGTTTTCACTTTGAGGAAAACTAATATTTTGGTGCATGTGGGACTAAAATCCCCAAATTAGATTATAATTTATAATCATGATTAATCTTTTCTAATCACAATTAGTGAATTAACAAGTGATTAAGATGTGGGAGCCTTAATCAACCACTTAGGGTCAACTAGGAGGTTAGGATAAGATTTTGAAGCTTGTTGAGACATTGTGGAGGAAAGTGGGGTGATTTTGAGTGGTCACAAGAGGGGTTTGAGCCAATACTAGGGTATATTGACCAAAACAAGGGAAAATAAGCTTAATTAGCCTATAATCACTAATTTTCTATTTTGAAAAGGATTTTGACTTACGATCTGTTGTAAAGTGACATCTTGAATGCAAAGGGGTTACACAATCAAAAAAGCATTTTTAATTGGCTAAAGTGGTGAGAAACATTGGTAAATTATCAAAAATCACTAATTATAATGGAATTGGAAAGAATGAGAGTGATTTACATGTGTTTGGCAATAAGAATACAAAAGTAGAATTTAGGTGTCTACTGAAGTAGGGGATGTGCTAGATATTGTGTGAGGGTATGGTGACCACAAAGTAGATGGAGGGACATCGTCAATAGAAATGACATGATTGTTGTAAATAAATTTGAGTCGTAAATGATTCATAGAAATAATAGATTGTGAGCGATGAATCCAATTGAGACCGAGAAGCATGTCACATCCCTCAACTATGTTTCCAATGAGGAAAGGTACAAGCATAGTAAGAGGACCAACTGTAACATGTAGCTTAACAACCCCAAAGGGTTTTGCAAAAGGGTATTCAATTTGGGATGGAGGATACCTAATAGCCTTAAGAAGTGAAATAGAACATGCACTAATGGGCCATGATGGGTCAACCTTAGTATTTTTGATGGAGATTAATACAATAGATGCATGGATGTGTAAATGATTAGATGTAAATTTAGCATGATAATCGATGTTAGAAAAATAAATGATTGGTGGAAAAGCTTCAGTATTAGTAACTAAAAAATCAAGAACTCATGAACCAATGGGAGACATGGTGTGTGAGATATAATTAGTGGTTGAATTTTTCATTTTTGTGATATGCTTCGGTAACGGGTTATTAAATATCTTAATTTTGTGATTTTAATTAGTAGGTGGGGTTGTCACGAACTCTAGAAGATCAATTTTACCATTGTCAAGAAAATCCTAAATAAGATGTCATAGTCAGAAACAACGATAAGTGGAATTTCCTATGCATTGATGATAATCACAATAAGATTTTTCATCGAAATTGTGTCCTTTTGGCTGATATGGATCAAGTTGTAGAGGAGAGAGTAAGGTAATAAGATTACTATCGATAATTTGACGTAGTAAAAATACTTAGAGGTGTACTAAACTTAGTAAAATTACATCTATATGGTTGTGGTCGAAGTTCCTTTGGAGTATATATTTTGTTTACAGTAGTTTTTTCTTCCATGGGTTTGGTTGTAGAAGTCCTAAATGTTGTCTTACCTTGAAAGTGGGTGGATGATGATGCTTGCTCTTGATATTTGAGTTTTCCTATGGTTAAGAGTTTTGTCTCATGAAGCTTGAGAGTATGGAAAAGTTGATCAAATGAAGGAGATGTCTCAAAGAGAACACTCTCTTGTAGAGGTGGTAATAAACTCTGAATAAATAAATCCTGGAGTTTGGAATCCACAAGTACATTAGACATCTTAGCTAAGTTATTCTTGTATCACAAGACATAATCAGATAAATGTTCATTAGACCCTTTCTTGAGTTGTGCCAATTGGGCATAAGATATCTTAGAGCCAATGTTGATAGAAAAGTGAGTGAGAAAGGCATCGGCCAAATGTGTGAAAGAGACTACCAAATGTATAGGTAGGTCATAGAACCAATGCATTGCATAGTCTTGTAAACTATGAGGAAAAATATTAGCTAGTATAATGTGATCGTCTATATAGTTAAGGCATGCTACATGAAATGCTCAAAGGTACTCATGTGGGTCCCATGGCCTTGAAAGATAGGTAGCCTAGGAGATAAAAAAATTAGGTAGAAATGGATATGTTGATATTGAAGTCGCGAAAGGACTATGCAAAAAGACTTTAAATTCTAAAGATCGTTCTATATATCATGCTAAATTTATAATTTAGCATGAATTTAGCATGAGAATGATTAAATTTGTGTTTTTAAGTATTAATAAAAGATGTCAAATTTAGAGAATTTGAGGAAGAACCGAGGTTCGGATGAGAAGAACCATGGTAAAGCAAAGTGGGATCGGTGATTGTAGAAATAGGAGCAGAAACATATGTAGGTGGAGTAGAGACCATAGGAGTAGAAACATGGGTAGGTGGAGTAGAGACCATAGGATCAGAAGAAGAAACAACATAAGTGGAAGCATGTGAGATCTCTTAGCGGAAATTAAAGCATGTAAAACATGAGGGAGATATGTAGGATTTTCACGCAATGCTTGGAAAAAATCAGTAATAGCGTTAAGTTGGTCTTGGTCAACGTTGGTGTCTTCATCATAGGAATTTTCACTATTGGATGCTTCTATCTCGTGGAGAGGAACCTGGTTGGAATTATCTAAAGTATTTTCAGCCATATATGTAGTTGTATCAGCCATTGACTTAGAGGTATGAGGGATAAATGGAGGGATATCACAAAGTAGTGAAGAGACCTAAAACAACCACTACCAAGTAATAGGCATAAAAAGAAAGAAGGAAGATAGATTCGCAAGTTGGGTTAACCAAAATGATTAACTAAAGTTAACTATGTAGTGTGGGGATAGTTAATCTAAGGTATCAACGGCTATAATAAAGCATGTAAATGTAGTAAGAAAGTATGTAAATGATCTAAGTAATTATGCAAAATAAAATGCTAACCCTAATGTGAAAAAGAGAAGAGGAAAGAACTTAGCTAAATAACCGATGCTCACGAGATTGTATCACAGAGGTGATTAGAAAAATATAGAAGTAGGAATGACTATGTATAAGTCCTTGAAAGGGTGGATCGAAGGATCTAGCTGGGTGGAGCTCCTATAGAGGGACCTGGGGTATGTACGGGTACTCTAGTCTGTAATCTGGGTGCTCAAGTCTATATAAAAGCTTCAAACCGAGATTCACTAGTTGGAAGATGTTTTTAAAACTCTCTCTACCTATTGTATCATCTTTTTGTTCGTGTCGGATGTCATTAATAATACAAGATGAAAAAATACTGCAAGACCCCAAAACAAGCATCAAACCCTAAAAATAAAAATTCATATGAAGGGGTGGAATGACCTCATCTACCACAATGGTGGACTTACTAATTGAGCGTTGCACTACATCTCAGACCCAATGTAGTTCTATGTGCAAGTGTGTGTGAACATGCCCTAGGTTTCTCTTGTTCTAGTCACACTTTGTGAAGTAATGAGAAATAACTATGTGTAGAAAATGTAATAGAATGTGTGCATGAAATAGAATAGAATCCATCCCCCTATGAAGTGTGATGCAGATGTCCTAGCCTTGTTCCTTGATGATGGATCTATGTGGATGTAAGTGATCTCCAATGCAATAGATGGATGCAACTCTAGATGATTGATAGTAGTGAATGATGTTAGGTCCCTCATTATGGTCTCATAACTTTATATTTATAGGTTTATCTTAGTCTAATTTCATAATTAACCCTGAAAAGGTTGACCAAAACAAAGATAAAGATCTAAAATGGATAGAAAGATCCCAAAAAGAGGCAGGAAGTGCAAAAATGATGGGGCACCAAAGGTGGGAGGAGGGCACCCAGGCACCCCAAGACTAATCTAGGTTCCCAGTTGAGGCTAAAATAGTGTAGGATGATAGAATCTAAGCCGGGAATATGGAGTGCAAGAGGTCGTTCGGTAATGAAAAAATAAAATAAAACAAGATGGCCAAAACATGGGGGTTAATTAGTACTTTCTTCACTTAAGAACCTTCTAAATATTAGTATGAGATCGGGATAAATAATGTCTAAAGTACAATTTTTTTACTACACCTGTCATTATCACGAGGAGCTACAAAGCATAATGGCTAAAAAGGAGAAGAGGATGGGGGTAGTGAAAAAACCAACCGGCTCGAAAATATAAATCCACCAATGCTCAACACATGAATGGAGGAAAGTGCGAGGGTACCAAAGATCATCGATTGGATTTCCCAATCATAAATAACATGCTTCCCATTAAAATTCATAAATTCCCAATGTTGTCTTACTTCACTCTCTCATCATTATCCGCCACCCTTGCATCATAAGTAATTAAAGCCATGACATCATCCAAAAATCCTTTTCCCAAAATTTCTTGCTCAAATGCAATTCCTCCAAAACATCAACCCTCTATTAGTAAGGTGATTCGTAACTTGATTCAGGAAGACAAGATACACTTAATATTTTCCCTATCACTTGAAGATTCCAACAATTAGGCAATCTTCCCTAAGACAATCCTATGATTACCTTTAAATCCCCTTCGATCCATAAGCGTGACCGCTTCCTCTTCCTACGGCTTCCAAGTAATCCAAATAAAAGTGTCATCCCCGATAAAATTTTTTTAAAGACCATCCACAATCATAAGCCAAGGCAAGGCTAGGATGACAACAAAAACTCAAACAATACAACCATAACATGGCCTTCCAAGGTTACCTTTTGTAGCACCATCAAAATTCAATGCAATCCATCCATTCTGAGGGGAAATGTACCACCGAGTAACATTACTCCCATTATCATGAATAAAAATGGTTTTGTTAACTCTCGTGTCGTAATTCCAATACATGCCTCGTCGCATGAACACGAGATTCATGCCTACCCCCAACCTCTATTACATTGAACACCAAGTCATCTTGGCACCAAATCAAGAGCCACCTCCACCACCAAAGCATCGGACGACTTCGCCCGCCAACTACCTATCCGAGTAACGACGAGCTATAGAGGTGGTTAGTCCAACTTGGGGGAATGGACCTCGAGACCTCCCACATATAACCCATATTCCCCACCGCTAGGGTAAACCATATGGGCTATGTATAATATTTATTATAACTATAATTTATTTATTATAATTTTATTTTAATTTTAATCACAATTTATTTATAATAAATTTATTCAATTATAAAGTTTAAATATAATATTTACAATATATTTGAAATTTTTAATAATTAATTCATAGTTTACAATCATTTAAAATTTATAATGAATTTGAGATTTAGAATAAGCTGTAAAATATATTTTAAATTATAATATTTGAATAAATTTCCTCTTTTAATTTTTTTGAAAATATAGTAATTTTCAAACATAAATTTATATTAAATTTATAGTTTTAATAAAATTTGTAATTTAGGTAGCATTTATAATTCATAATATGTTTCAAATTAAAAATGAATTCAAAAAGTAGAATAAATTAAAAATTTAATTAATGATAAATTGTAAATTTTAAACATGATATAATAATTATAAAAAATTATTTATTATTATCACAATTTTGAAATTTATTTTAAAATAGAATTTAGTCATAGTAAATTTAGAATTTAAATTATATTTTGAATACGAAATATAATATTTTGAATGTGTGTGTGTGTGTGTGTGTGCGTGTGTGATATATATATATATATATATATATATATATATATATATATATATATATATATATATATATATATATATATATATGATATATATTTATATATAAAGCTTTATGTAAATTATAATTACTAGAATTTGATTTTTACAAAATTAGAATTTAATCACAAGTAAATTTATAGTTAATTATAAACTTTCAATATAATATTTGTAATCAATTTGACATTTCTAATTAATAGAATATATGTATTTATTTGAAATGTAGAATAGATTATACATTTAAAATAAATTATAACTATGTAATAAATCTAGAATTTATAATAACAATATTATTATTATTATTATTATTATTCGATCAAAATTAAATTTAATTATGAAAAAAATTAATTTATAATAATGTTTTATTTCAAAAATAATATTTGTAATACTTGATAAAGAATTATAGTAATGGTGACTCGTTACTATCTATAATACTTGATAAAAATGCTAAAAGAGATTGAAAACATGGAATAAATAAAACTATCTCTTTTGCAGAGGGAATGTTCTCCCACCCTAGTGCTTTTGATTTTGAACTCGATGAAGAAGTGAGAGTGATTAGTTCCCAATGGTGTTAAGGAGAATTCAATATGCGAGGTGTACCAAACCAACACACAAATGCCAAAGAGAAGAACCAAAAAGAGAACCTAAGAATCCCTACCAAGGAGTAAGACCTTATCTCAAAATCATTTAAAGAACTCTAATATCTTCCCTAAATTACACAAAGAATAGGAAAGCCTTCCCCAAAGAACTTAACTACTTGATTGCCTTCTATAACCCCACAAAACATGCCATTTAGATGAATATAAGCCCAAATTTTTAACTTAAGATAGATATTATAAAAGAGATATAATTATCCCAATAATATTCCCATGTACCGCACAAGTGAGTGGAAACCAAGTAAAACCAATTGCATGTTCAAATCTAAGTGGAGAAAGGATATCGATGTCCCCAATGTGTCCAAAACTATAAGTAAAGATGTGTATCATGGAGAAAGAGGGAATGAAATACTTAATGCCCCTCAAAAGCGTGTGCCAAATTCGGTTAATATAAATATGTACCCATAATAATGTAAGATGAAGAATAGGGATGGAAGCCTGGTTATTTTATTAATAATCAATCCAATCAGACTTACAATGAAGTGATGCAATTCTTATAGGAATTGTACAGCCATGTGGAGACAAACAGGATGTTGAAATAATAAACAATAAACATACTTGTGCACATATAATGACAAATATATGGTTTGAACCATATAACAACCTAAAAAATGATATGGGAATATTATTCCTAAATACAATTAAAATATGATTATAAAAACTTACCATTTTAATAATTAAGTTACCTATGCAGAATTAACTTAGCTAAAATATTATTTACCCTAACATTCCCCCTTAATTTTTCATTGTCTCAAGGGATGAGGAGAGGAACTCTCTGAACAATTTGAACTTGTCACATGTAAGTGACTTGGTGAAGATATATGCTCGTTGTTTCAACTTTGTTAGAAAAAGCTGAAGTTGTATATTGTGTTTTAAGACATGCTCGTGTATGAAATGTACCTATACTTCAATGTGCTTTGTTCTTTCATGAAAAACTGGATTGCGAACAAGTTTGAGAATACCTTCATTGTCTACATACATGGTGGTCGGTTTGTCTTGTGGTATTCCAAGTCCTTCAAGTATGTGACATAGCCATATCACTTCATAGAAAGCTTCTCCTAAGAACGATACTCAGCTTCTATGGAAGAGTGAGAAACAAAGTGTTGTTTCTTACTTCCCCATGATATTGGTCCAGATCCCATAAATAACACAAACCCTAAAGTGGATTTTCTATCATCAATGTTGCCTACATGATCTGAATCGAATATCCTGACAAGAAGAAGTTATCATTCTTCTTGTATTCTAGACCAAGATCCATTGTTCCCTTGAGATATCTCAAGATTGCATCTTTGCCTTCCAATGAAAAAATTTGGGTTCCTATATGAACCTGGATAGATAGCTCACTCCAAATCTAATATCTGGTCTAGTGTAGGTCAAGTAAATGAGACTCCCAATCAACTATGTTGATAGAGAGTGGAATTTACCGTAGGAGATGGATCTGAGTGAGATAACTGCAATTTATTCTCTATAGGTTTAGAAATAGAAGTGAAATGCATCATCCTGAATTTCTTGAGTGTTGTATTGGTATATTTCATTTGAGAAACAAATATGTGATTCTCCTTTCACCATACTTCCAATCCAAGAAAATAATGCATCAGCCTGAGATCTATCATGTCGAGTGATCAGTTAAGATTTTTCTTTGTTGCATCGATCATTCTCACTGAACTACTAGTGATGACTAGATCATCGACATAAACAACCACAATCACATTCTCCCCATCTTTATTTTTGAGGTAGAGATTGGGATCATATGGATTTCTAACAAATCCATGTTGTACGAGATGCTCATCAATTTTATGTACCAAGTCTAGGGTGCCTGTTTAAGGCCATACAAATATTTCCTGAGTCTGCATACCTTTGCTTCTTGACTAGGTACAATATAACACTCAAGTTGAGTCATATAGACTTCTTCTTGTAAATCTTCATTCAGAAAGGCACTTTTTACGTCCATCTGATGGACTTTCCAACCAAACTAAGCTAGAGAAAATATCATCATGATTGTTTTGATCTTAGCTATGGGAGAAAATTTCTCCTCGTAGTCAATGCCTTATTTTTGTGCATACCCCTTTGCTACTAGTATTTCTTTATACTTGTCTATGGTCCCATCTACTTTGTACTTTTTTTTAATATCCATCTGCATCCAATGGGTTTCTTCCTTGGTGGAAGATTGACAAGCTGTTAAGTGTTGTTTTTCATCACAGATTGATACTCAACATCCATGGCATCTTTCCAAGATTTTGATTGTAGGGATTCTTGGATTATAGAGGGCTCATCAGATTCAATAACTCTACTCATCAAAGAAAAGTTTACTTCTTCTCTTGATTTATTGTGATTCCGTGGTCCAGTGGTGGATGTATCTAGTGGAGCATCCATTCTTGCATCTCGTATCATGCTAGTATACCACTTAGGCATACGCTGAATTTCTCCCATGGGTCATGGTTCTATCTGATCATCACCATCATCCCCATCATCACTTTCATCATCTGTGGGAACATCAGCTTCTATTTTTACAACTGGTGAAAAATCTACATCAAGTGAGTCCGGAGGAGGAGTCTCTACTTCCTTCTTCTCAAAAAAATCAACATCTCTGCTGGTGTAGACTTTCCTGGTCTTTGGATCCATCAATTTGTACCCAAGATTCTCTTCACTGTAGCCAATGAAGATGAGTTTTTGTGATTTCATATCCAATTTCTTTCTATTCTACTTGGGTATGTGCATACTTGTTTTGCACCTAAATACTTTGAGATGTGCAACAAGATGGCTTTTGTTTTTACCATGCTTCATGTGGCATTACTCCATCAAGAGAAATTGTGGGCACTCTATTCAAAAAAAATACATTGTTGTCTTTGTTTCTTCATCCCAAATGTCTTTACTAGTCCAGAATCATCGATCATGCATCACATAATTTCCATGATAATACGATTTCTTCTCTCAATAACACCATTCATTGCAGTGTATGTGGAGGAGGCATTTTTGTCAACCCATGAGCTTGTAGGTAGTCTTTGAACTCATCACTGGTGAATTCCCCCTTGATCTAAGTGGAGAGTTATGATGTGATGACCAATTTCGTTCTCAACAACCACTTTAAACTTCTTGAAGTTTTCAAAAGCTTCACTTTTCTTGTGAAGACAAAAATCCACATTTTTCTCAAATAATCATCAACACAAAGCATGAAGTACTGAAATCTAGAATGACTCGGTTGCATTAGACAAAAAATATTGGTATGAACCAAATAAATCTTGCCATGAGATCGATAAGTACTCTTTTGGAATGAATCTCTGTGTTGTTTTTCTATTAGGTAGTGAGGAAACTTATTTGTATCCTTCTGGAGAGATGGTAATCCTTTTACCCATTATTGTGTGGAAAAGTGTCTTGAGATACTTGAAAAAATGATATGGCCAAGTCTTGATGCCACTGTTGTGTAGAGGTAGAGTTCTTAGCCATACGTTCTAATCATTTCTATGGAAAAAATCAAGCTGGAACATATGTCCCACATTAGAGGCTTTTGCAACTATTTTCAAGCCTTATGATTTGTCTCGAATTAAACACGTTTTCTTTCCAAAATGACTATCAAAGTCAATTGTCAAGTTGTGATCTAGATTTGACTAACTGAAATTAGATTTTTAGTAAACCTAGGGACATATAATACATCGATAATCTATAGTTACGAGAACCAAGGGTAGAGAAATGTTCCCAATCCCTAAACTATGTATGAAGAATCGTCACCTAATGAAACATGGTTTTTCGAAGGCGTTTCCCTCATTGAATTAAACCAGTCTCTATGTCAGTAATGTGTCGAGTGGCTCCTAAATCAACATACCATACATCACTAGATTATGTGGAGGGTTCACTTGATCGAGCGATGTACAAGTGGTCTTGATATCGAATGTTCTTCTTATTCAAGCAATATTTCCTTGCTAATAGGGTTTTCTTTTCTAGTTCCCATTTTTCTACCCTTGATTGTAGTTAGAGTGTCCCTTGTGATATTTTTGGTGTTGAGGTCCAAAATTACTTGATGAACATTTCTTATATGTATTATACCAACAATATTTCAACTCATGTCCTCTTTTGTAGATAGGACATTTCTTCTTTTGTTGCTTGTCCCCTTGTTGATGCTGATTTTGGGATTTTGATAGGAATTAGGTTTTCCTTTTCCTTTTCCTTTCCATTTCTGATGAGAAGAAATTGCATGCTCCTCTTCATCATCCTTATTATA
This sequence comes from Taxus wallichiana var. yunnanensis, assembly GCA_018340775.1. NCBI lineage: Eukaryota > Viridiplantae > Streptophyta > Pinopsida > Cupressales > Taxaceae > Taxus > Taxus wallichiana. The sequence goes on from CM031237.1 coordinate 118,258,274, forward strand.
CATGGCTTCCTATTGTTATAGTAGATTTACCAATTTGTCAAAACTCATTGTCTAGTCTGACAAGTTAAGTGTTGTCACAAAAATGTGGTATGAAGAAGGGAGGGCTCTCATAATAATGGGAACAAGAGCTTCATCTCTGACCACTTCTCATAGGGCTATAAGTGAAGCCCTCAACTCTGTAAATCTTCATAGGAAAGCTTTTATTTTTCATTTTGTTTAAACTTCAATGTGTGTAATTGACTCTACAAATTTAGTATTACATTCTTGTTTGTGGCCTCATACACCATGCTCAATTTATCCCATGCTTCTTTGGTTGTTTTGGCATATCGAATGTGGGGTTGCACATCGTCAGACACTCCAAACATGATGATTATCTTGGCCTTCGATCAAATTTATAAAATTGTCTTTTGTGTTATATCGTTATTGATCTGGTTAAAGTACCATTCACAACAATCCAGATCTCTTCAAACTCAATTCATGTCTTGATTTTTGTCTTCCATCTTTGCATAGTTATTTCCTCTAAGAAGTTTTTAATCTGGAATAAATAACTTAGGGGCATTGGTGCCCATTTTGAAGAATCAACTGAAAAAGGGTAAGGCTCTTATCACTCTAGGTATATGGTCTCCCAATCTATATACCGTCAGTTCGATATACCGAACCTTTCTATATATGTACCCTTATGATATACCCGTCGATACATGGAAGAAGCTCATCCTTTCTATATACCCAATGGTACATGAAAGAGATGTTAATGTACGTGAAAGAATTGAATGTGGTACCAAGACAGTACTGAAAGGGGTCTGTGTGATTATTGACACTAGCTCAAATAAATATCCTCATCACACACTCGTAACTTCACTATATACTTGGATAATTTCTCGGTCAGATTTAATTCAAGAAATAATTCACACACGAATGGGAGGGCTAAAAGTGTGTGCATTGTGTCCTTATTACTCCTCATCGATTTAAAGTTTCGATGCCCGGATGACGTTATTACTGGACTATATTAGGTGTTAAGTGCACTAGTAGTCATGAGGGCTTTATTTACCCGTAAGCACTCCCAGAGGCATTATTTATAATGAACACTACTAATGAGATTGAATATCGTGTGAGTGATACATAACCAAAAATTTAATATTTTTTTAGTACAAAGCTCAAGTCGGTGCTACAATAGTTACAATGTTTTGCGGTTGAATATGGAAACCTGCAAATTAGTACAATACACTGAAGTATACAATTACATTCAAAATTTGAAAAAAATTGAATGGCAAGAAAATTGTTTTTTGTTTTTGGGGCCTTGGTGGCCTTTGGAGCTCAATACGGCTCTCTAAGAAAAAGACCATAAAAAATGGCTCAAAATGAAGTTTCCAAGTTTCCCTCCTTTGGAAAAAAATGCTTAGAATCAAAAATAAGCAATTTGGAGAAAAAATTTTTTTCCCTATTTTAGGGTTATCTCCGCTATTTTTAGTAGCTTGTTTAGTTATAACTAGAGACTTTAGCAGATTTTTCTACCTCTATAATTGAAAGTGGGGGCTAAAAGCAACCCCTAAATCTCAATATTAAAAACAAATGAATGTGGGTGGGGTTCAAACCAAACACATCACCTTCCCAAATCTTTTGCACTATCCACTTTCGCACTTGTAGTGCTTATGCTATGAAATGACTCAATTTCAATTTGAATTAATTCAAAACTAGTGAACCTTTGAAAGGTGACTTTTCTACCGTGATGGAGATCCACGTGCATATGTTGAGTTAGAGGTCGGTTTAGGGCATCCTCATGAAGTGGATCTTGTGCTCTTATCACTTTGAATCTTCTTTATACATTGATTTATTGTTTGCACCTCTATTTGATTTGTTCACTACTATTTTACCATTTTGTGATTATTGTTGGTCACCTTGTATTATATATTGAGTTCTACATTCAAGTCGAGCTCACTCGGGGCCTCAAACATATATCTTGGCCATTGTTTTATTTTTTTGATTCTTTGTTATGTATGCGAGGTCACAGGTTGTTTGGGGATGACTCGATCCAATACATGAAAATCAGCTTAGTTTGGTCGCAGGGGATGGCCCGATCAATTCCAAATAGCACTTTTCGGTGGGTATGCAGAACTATTTAAAGATCTTGGATTTCTTCTTATAAAGAACAACTCACCTACAAATGAAGTAGCTTTAATGCCCAACTCAACTCACCAATGAATGTCTCGTGTGAATGGGCTCGGTGGATTCAATGCAATGAGCTCACATGTAACTTGATGGGGGTATGTAACCCAATCTAATGTATAACTCAACCCATGTATGTAGGAACTCTATCATAATGCAACTGCCATCTCGTCTAGAGGGGAAATGGATAAGAATCGGTAGAGTCCTTGGAGACCTATCTCGATGCTATGGATCGGTGGGAGGCTCTATAGATAACTCGTTAATGATGCAAATTTATTCTCCAAGATTTTTCTTCCTCTACAACCTCTCTCCAACCTGGCCAGGAGCTTCAACCTACTCTAGTACCAAATGTAAGATGAAGAACAGGGATGAAATCTAGTTATTTTATTAATAATCAATCCAATCAGACTTATAATGAAGTGTTGCAATTCTTATAGGAATTATATAGCCATGTGTGACAAACGGGATGTTGAAACAATAAACAATAAACATACCCATGCACATATAATGACAAATATGTGGTTTGAACCATATAACAACCTAAACAAAATGCTACGGGAATACTATTCCCAAATACAATTAAAATATGATATATAAAAATTTACCATTTTAATAATTAAGTTACCTATGTAGAATTAACTTAGGTAAAATATTATTTACCCTAATAATGAAAATGTTGTAATGATGATGATAAATATGAAAATACTTGACAAATTTGGAGAAGTTTCTCCTAGGTAAAAACTATATGATAGGGTTAAGAACATACGGTCTTGGCCGGGTTCATGATCTTGATCCCTATAGATTTTACTAAATTCTTGTGCTCGAGTCCAATTTTGAGGCATTTTTGTATGCCATCACATGTGTGTGTTCCTAGAAACATGCCCGTGTTTTATGGAAATGTGAAATAAATCCTAGATGTTTTGCCCCACTTTTGAGGCATGTGAGATGGCGAAACATGAGTGCACTACTCAAACGGGAAGATGTATACCCATTTCTAATATGTTTAAAACATGTAGATAACCTATGAAGATTTGATGTGGCAGCCATCAAAAATAAATGATACCTACAAGAGGGGATGTACATGGAAGAAACCATGACACAAAACAATATGCTACACCTTTAACCTAATTTATAGATCGGGATATGGATAATTGACTTGTGACTAACATAATCTGTTATCATTTCATATTATAATTATTTATGCTTTCATTTGCTTAATGTGTCGACTTAGGGATTTGGATAGTATACTAGGGTATATATATGAGTTAGAGAGTAGGATATTAACATCATATTGAGAACTTGATTCTTATTGTATAGTTTTGAGCTTACCCCCTCGAAGTGGATAAGTTATTCTACTTTCATATTGTGATCATTTCTCTATATTTTGGTGTTCTTTGGTGTTCTATTGCTACTTATATTCATATATATCAAAGAAATTTCATTACAAGTGGTATATCAAAGCTTGATCTTGGTCAAAACAACATCAAAACCCTAATCATGAAGGTTCATCTATATCTCAAACATAGTAGCAAGTTTTTCTACAATTGTTTTCTTGGTATTGTGAGATCAATCAAGTAAGATCCTCTCTAAATTTAAGGTTTTTGACTTTTTGAAAAATTTAGACATTTTTATGCTTTTTCATAAATTTACTACCTATCCTACAATTTTGGAAATTTTCTCGAGTTTCTATATTTTCATAAAGCTTTCCAAAATTATGTAGGGTTTGTTCTCTATGTTTCTCTCTATTTGGCCAATAACCTTAGAAAACCCCAAGCCCTAAATTTCTACCCTAACCTTGGTATCCCAAGACACAAACCCTACATCATGACAAGGAGATCAACTAGAGGCCAAGGGAAGGGTCAAACTCCTAGTAAGGAAGATGTGAATTTTTAATCTTCGAGATAATCTTGTTACCGAACCATTTACAACTTGCCAATTTTCTTCAAACTCAAGTTGATTTTAAATTTTTGTCTTCCACATGGCGTAATTATCACCATGGACCATATACAAGTTAGGAAAGAAGAATTTTATAGCATTTTTTTCCATAGTGGGTGGTTAGAATGTTTGTAGATAAAGGGCATGTTAGAACAAAACAATACAACAATACACTAAAAATATGTAATTACAGCCGCTTGTGTGCAAAAAAATTGGATGAAAGGAAATTTTTTGTTTTTCGGGCGCTTCTAGCTTCCAAAGCTTAAAATAGCTCAAAATGTGATAGAATACAAAAATATGAAAAATCCCTTTCAGAACCCCTCCTTTTACAAAATTTTCACAGAATCAATTTCTAAGCTATTTGGAAGAAAACATTTTTCCCAAATATAGTACGGTTTGATTGTAATAAGGCACTTTAAGTGGGGGTTCGACTTGCTAGAGTTAGCAATTCCACTAAAAATTATGATAAGTTTCAAAATATAGAATATGGGGGTTGGGGTCAACCTCCTTACCTACCCTACCTAAAACCTTATAACTAACCAATTACACACATATAGTGCATGGGGTGTAAATTAAAGGATAAAGTGTTTAAACAAGATTCAAAATTTCTAACCTTAGAAACAATGACATGGAAGAGATATGGAGAACCACATGGTCGAGTGCCTAGAGGTGGAGGTTTAGGATTCCCCTGAAAACTAGTTTTGTTGTGTTTTGGATATGTTTTCCCTGTTTTGTTTTGTTATTTCCTTTGCCTTTTTTTTTTCCATTGTTTATTGTTTTCGTAGGTCTCCTCATCTCAAAGGATGTAGAACATTGTGGACTAAATTTTCCACATAGGATTCCACTTAGCTTGATCAAATTAGGCTCGGATATGTGAACAGGGATGTCCAACTCGGTCATAAACTTGGTTTGTGATCCGATTCAGAGGGAGCTCGGGCGCAGATAGGAACTTTCCATTGATGGTTCAACTTGGAAATGTTTGGTGTGAAAGACTCACCGTCATGGGTGTGGCCAATCTAGTGAGGGGAGTACTTGTTATGGATCCCAAAAATGACCTTTTGGATGTTGTATAACGATGTAATTTGTTCATATGGGATCGATAATGGGTTGAGTGGGCTCATGTAGATGCTCAATGCATAACTCGCTTAGAATGAAACTCATCATAATAACTAACTCGGTGGGAGACTTTGCAACTCACCCTTTGAAAACTTGATTTCAACTTTTTCACTATAAAATTAGTCCTCTAAATCAGCTCGGCTTTTGGATTAGTTAGGATCCCAACACGAATTATGCAATTTCTTGTTTTTCAACTATTACCATTAAAGAAAACTACAAAACTAGGTTGTGGGGCTCACATGGGCACTGAAGGTTAAAAAACCTTACATTTTTTTCTTCTAATTTTTTAAAATGTAAAACTACCTAGTCTAGGAGGATGTTCTTGGGGACTCCTCCATTTCTAATGTAGAAAAATTTGCAATATTTTCTACCGCAAATTTGAAATTCAGATTGTGGGGATCCAAAGGTGGGGTTAGAAAGCTACTAGAGGCACACAGGCTCTCAATGGGATAGTTTTTCTCCAAGCCTTATCACACACTTCTACAATATCTCCTACAATATCTTCTTAGTTTTTAGGCTCCAATCAGCTTTGATACGAAATTTTGTGAGTAAACATGGAGGATGCCTCATAGTATTATTGATATGGAAAATAATTAGATTACAAGTCATATGAGAGTTGCAATATATATACATGTATGTATGTATTTATGTTGTATATATGTATGTATGTATCACATTGTCAATATTACAAACAAAATGGTTATACAGGTGTAACAGTAAACTAATAGATAAACCAACATGAATATAAAAAAAATATGGTTATAAAACCATATAACAATCAAACAACTAATTACCCACAATAACATCCTTAATTATCACAAGTAAATAGTAATATCCAACTTACCTATGTTAAACAATAACCAAGATAAAAATACAATGCATAATTACTTACTAAGCTAAGTTTTATCAAAATATGAAAAAAAAAAAAAACCAAATTCCCCAAGAAAAAATTTCAAATATTTGTTTCCTAAATTTTATTCATTCAATTATGTCCTTTTCTTATTTCAAATCTGCACAATATTTCAGAAATTAATTAAAAATAACTCTTCATTATCATTAAATAATTTTAAAAATATATATTCAAATATTGCCAAACCACCATTGGAGTCAAAAAATCATATGTATGAATCAAAATTTCAAAGTAGCAACTAAAAATACATTGTATGGCTGCTCTTGAGATTATAAAAATAACCTATTTTAAATTTGAACCATGGTAACCTCCTCTTGATCAAAAACCACTTCTCTTGCCCATCTCCTCCTTTATCACGTGAAGGTTCAAATATGTAAAATATAGGGGCACCCTTGCAATTAAGTCCACCCACAAATATCTTATCATGCTACATTGTAACACACCGATAATTCCCTAGTCAAGTGGATACAATCCTAGTGTAGTCACTTTTTTTCAAAAAAAAATCAACATTCCCAAATCTCTTACATCAAAAGATATATGACCTCCCAAATGCATATACACATGTATTTTGCATGCGCAAATAAAGATAACTTATAGCTAATGTGCACATGTGTTTTAGGATTCAAAGGAAACCATTCAAGATGTTGCAAGAAAATCAAGGAATTCAAGGTCAAAAAGTAACATAGGGCATTGCCCACAAACAAGTGATAGAATACAGAGAAAACATGTAAAGTTTGAAATAAGACATAGTATGAATACTTTCCCATTTTGGAAGTAAATTGTGTGTGATAAAGTGTAAATTAGATGTAAATATCAATTGTTGTAGAAGAACTAGTAGATATGATTGTAAAGTATCCTTCATTATGTAACAATATGTGTGCATCTCTCATTCAAATCAATGTACCACATGAATGCACATGTGTATTGAAAAATAACATAATATACTATGTATTAGGATAAGATCATAAGTAATGTGTAACATGAATAATATAAGCATGTAATAGAAATAACCAAGAAAGATTGATGCAAATATTTTTGGATGTTTGTATATATTTGAATGTTTTCATAATTCTAGCAAGATAGATGAATGTTTTGTATTTTTTAACATTTTTTAATGTTTTTGTATGTTTAGACACACCGAGGCATAGATGAAAAACTATTCTCTAAAGAGAAGGAAGGATGATCCAAGAAATCCCCGGGGGAATATCTAGATTTTATTAATTATAGATTATGTAACTAGGTGTGGGAAAGAAAGGTTACCCGTTGTGTGTGTGTGTGTGTGTGTGTGTGTGTGTGTGTGTGTGTGTGTGTGTGTGTGTGTGTGTGTGTGTGTGTGTGTGCCATGTGTAATTCTCTTTCTAAAAACTCATCCTTTATATTTTTTGAGCCATTTGTAGCCTTGAACTTGTATTCCCTATTATTCTCGCTAAGACATTGCATTATAAACTCAACATTATGGCATGAATACTTATATAATAGTTATTACTAATTAGATTTATTTTGTGGTATTTTGAGTATGCATTTATTCTCTTAATTACAATAAGATGTTTGATTGATGATGCATGTGATGCCTCTTGTTGTAAGTAACTTGTATATATAGCCAAATGATCCATATGCAGTGGCAACTCATCCGCATCCAAAAGGAATCATCTACGCCTAAGGCATCGTCCACTCTTGAACTCGCATGCATGCGAAAGGACTTATCTATAGGAAGAAAGCATCTACATCCAAATAAGGTCACACACATGTATAAGCCTTGATCCCGATAATCTCATGGAACGTGGACATCACACTTGATCTTGCACGTGTCGATGGAAGAAGCAATTATAATTCAAACATGAGAACTAGGATATTAATCAAACTCTAACATCGATTATGTGTTACAACTTATCAAGGAACTAACTAATTAGATTCATGATTTGGCAACTGATAGATCAAATTGATTGGTTACTTAAGTTATGTGGTCGACATGTAAACACCATCTGGACAAAGAAGCAACGCTTAAATATATTACATGCATCTAGTCTCTCGGATTATTTGGTTGACATCTTTTACTTGATCGATTAAAAATCCTAGTAGGACTCTATTTCCTCACACTTTTGTTGTAATGTGATGTATAAAAGGAAAAGGTTAATGTTAGCAAAGGGATTGAGATAGAAATAGAGAATAGAGATCCAAAAAGAGTAGAGAATATAGGGATATAGGTTGTTGTAGTCCCAATTGTAAAATTCATGCCAATGTAATAAAATTTTGAGTTCTTTTCATTAGTTATATTCGTAGGCCTTAGAAGGGATTAGCACCCAAGGAAGGTCCCACTTGTAGTTTTCTAACCCTATCCTTTATTTGCTGATTTGATTTATTTTATGATTAGATTAGCAATAACTCAATTTTGTATCTACATTCTAAGTTTACATGTTTTTCCGTAGACCTTTTATTTACTTCTGGTCATAATTTACTTTGTTTCAACCATTGTTATTTCTCAAATTGTCGTGAGCCTGGCCTCATTGGATTTGGTAGGTCTCTCGTTGATGTTGACAATATGAGCTCACTTAGCATCGATTCTCGCAACAATAAGTGATAGAAATTTATCTTTATACCTCCCAATATTTGTAATTGTGTGTATACACGAACTTGATCGGCACTATTTAAATTCTACATCCCTTGGTTTGATAATTAAATGAATTTAGATTAATGAACAACATACTAATTGTTGCAAGTTAATTTTAAAGCACCATTTTTGCAATCGATACTATATAAGTTATAAGGTTTTGAGAGGTTTTTCATTTCTTAGAAGAATTTTAGGTTTTAGGAAATTTACCTCCATACCCCCCACTAATTTCATGTTGAGTGAGTTGAGTAGTTGATGTATGCACCGTGCCCAAGAGATGCCCACATTTAAGTATATTTTTACTCGGTCCACAAGTAGCATAGGTTTCCATATCATATACTAAAGAAATTATATCTTCCTCTTTACAAGGTTTGTTAATAGAATAACATCCTCCAAGTGAAAGTTATGAAGATGTTCTGAGTTGCTATTTAAATGGCATAAGTATTAGACTAAAATGCTCAAAATGGGGAAACTACTTTGAGTTTCCCATCATCAAAAATGATGAAGATGCTGTTGCTGAAGAATATTTCTTCCTCGGCCTTACCTAAATTTCATGGATCCGTAGCACACAAGGGATCGAAGACCGAACACTTTTTACATTCAATTTTGATGTTTTATAGAAGCAAGAGCTATGATTATACCATGGATGCACACAAATTGAATCTATTTCCTACTACACTCAAGGATGTAGCCTTGAGATTATATCTTCCTTTGTGGGTTTAGGAAGAAATGCCATAACCACTTGGGAATAGAAGAAGGAAAATTTTCTCAATAAATATCAAGACTATTTGCATGCTGGATCCAGAGTAGTTTGAGAGGAGGTGATGAAATGTGCAAAATGGCATATAAATAGGATGAACCATTAGAATACTATCTAGAAATATTCAAGTTATGCATTCAAAAGACAAGGCACACAAGATTGCCTCTTGAATCTCTCAAATTACTCTTTTTGAAGGGACTCGGTGAGGAGGACATGGATGCTCTAGATCGATTGGAGAAGGAGACTTGTTAAAATATACCTTTGAAGAAATTTGTGAAGCATGGAGTAATTACAAGGTATGTAAATGGGTTGAATTATACCATACAAGATGAGTTGAGTATTCTTTGGATCCATAGCACTGGATGATACTTATTAAATCGCATTGAAAGCATAATAAAAGAAAAATAAGAATAATTTTAGAAGAGGAGTGAAGAGAGGGTCATCATGTAAACACCTAAATTTGGTATCCCTACCCTTGTTTTCCTCGTGTACATATGTTTCTCCATGGTCCTAGCTAGACCCCCTTAATTTAATTCATCTCCCCTCATTTAATTAAATTCCCACTTATAATCCAATCACCTTTAATCCTCATTAATTCATTGATTAAATAATCTTTATTAATTAATTACTTAATATCCATTATCCATTAGCCCTAATGGAATTTCCCTTTAGGATGATTTTATTCTAAATCTACATCCTTATGTTTTTCTAGCTTTTATCCTACCTATCTTTATCCCCTAACTACCCATGACACATCCCTAAACAACCTCTTCTCACCTACAAGCTTTAAAGCACTTTTCCCATTCTTAAAAACCTAAAATCGACTAAATCACAAAATCAACCCCATTGGGGAAAGTTTCCTCGTAGTCGGTGGTGACCCATCTTAGTCACCGTCGACCCTATAATATTTCGTTCAACACTTTCCAAAGAGAGACACTGAACACACATGTGTGATAAAACACTTTATTTTCTTGCATTATGTGAATCCATCTTCAAACCAAAGCATCTAAAATAGTGTCAACCCTCTTGCAGTCCTTTGAATATTGTTTTCATCACTCACGTGACTTTGGGAGGTTTTATATTAATTTTTTTATCTTATGTTATTTCCACTACTATCTTGTTAGATCTAACATCTTACAGGAGTTTAGCAATAGCACTCGAGCTTCAATATTATCCTTCTCTTCTAGTTTCTTTGCTTGTAGGTCATCCATTCCACCCATTTTTCTTTAGCCTTGATTTATACTATTACATTCATAATATCATCATCCATCCCTAGGTCTCCATTGACCCAAAGATTCTTTCACCGATATTTTCTATCTCCACATCCTTTCTTTATCGTGCTTTAAATTTTCCATCCTTCTCAAACTCTATAGCTACCATCATGTTTCTTTGTTGCATCAAAATTATCCTATTTTCACCTTGGTCTCCATCGACCCGAGCCCTATTTCCATCCAATCTCTCCAAATATTTTTAATTTTGCATCCTTTTGTGTTCCTATCTCAGATTTCATTCTCGGAGTTTATGTCGGCATTTACAGGTCTTTGTGTTTACCTTGCCTACACTCGAGATCCTTCCATATCTGCATTTTACAAATTTTTTCTCCATCTTCTCATATTTCCATCAATGTTCCCCTCTATATCCTTATTCACCATCGACCCCACCTAGGTAAGCTTTATTTTATGTCAATATAGATAAATTTTGTATGTGCATTACATTTTGCATTTCTAGTTTTTGTGTGCCTCAGATTCTACATATTATTATGTTTATTATTATTTCTTTACCATATTTTATCAAAACATGGGGTTGAAATCTACCAAGGAATTTAATTCTTCTTAAATCCGACTTCTTGAAACCCCCCCATCTATCATCTAATCCATTTTCTTTCTAGTATTTGTTGTACATGTCATCATCTTGTAACAACTAAGATCCATCATCTACTTTTCACCCATGTCCATCACATCACATTCCAAGTACCTTAAACCCTCCATTTTCTAAGTTATCTAGTATTCTTTAGTACTAGATCATTAAATTGGAAAGGAACGAAAAAATAGATCAACACATCATCATCTCAAATGAGAGGGAGAGGTAGATTTGATTCCCTAAAAGGTGAATCCTCTAATGCATAAGGGCAGGAAGAAATCTGGTCAAGGTGACGGTAACTACCAAAGAGGTAGGGGATTTCAGAGAGGAAGATGATATGGTGGAGGATGGTCTTGGAATAGCCCCCAAAGTAAGTATACATGTTATCGATGTGGTAAATAAGGTACATATCTTTTGAGTGTTTGCACTATCTTACATAAGATAGATGGAAAGTGGAATAACCACAAGTAATATTAGTTGAAGTTGAATAAGAAGGGTAAATGGAGGTTGTTTCAAACTTGGGTGAAACCGTAATGATAAGGAGGATGATGAAGGAGAAAGAACAAGATGGTTCTCGTGGTGATTCTTGGTTGTGGACAAATATCTTTTAAACAAGATTTAACTTTGGAGGAAGATATGTAAAATTATTATTGATGGTAGTAGTTGTGAAAATATTGTCTCAAATATGATGGTTGATAAAAATAATTATGAAATGTGAGAAGAACCCATATCTCTATCACATATCATGGTTTAAGAAAGGGAACAAGGTAGCCATAGATAAAATATGCCTAATAAATTTTTCAACCGGAAATACCTACAAGGATGAGGTATGGTGTGATTTTATCTCGATGGATGCATGTCATATATTACTAGGAGGACCTTGAAAAATGACAAAAAGGTCATAAATGATGGAGGGAGGAAAACTTATACTTTTTAGAAGCATGGTGTAAAGGTTATCTTGTTACCCTTCAAGGAAGAAGAGAATATTGAGGGCTTGTTGGATACAAAGGGTTTTTGTAGAAATGGAAGAAGTTTTTGGTGTTATGCGTTGATGTTAAAGAAGGTGGAAATAAATGCATTTGGTATGCTCGTTATGTTAGAAGAGGTACTAAAATAATACAAAGATGTCATCTTGGATAAGCTACCATATGGGTTACCTACCAAAAATGATATATAACACCATATTGATTTGATCCTAGGATCGTCTCTTCCGAATTAGGAATCTTATAGGATGATCTCTGTTACGAAATATTGTTCATAGTGTGAACACTTAGGAGTGGTTTGGGTTATTTGGTAGTAATAGTTTTTAATATTTATAAAATAATATATGAGTGTGTAAAAGAGTTGTAATGCACAACTCATAGTTGAGATATATTTGGGATATTGAGAGGACTTAGAGATTAGCCTTGACTCCTTAATTATTTGAGTTCATTGAGCTATTTATATGTAATCTCTCCATTGGGAATTTTTCCTGAATGAATTACAATATCTCTAGTTTTATTATTTTATTGTGTAATGTTTTATTTTTTATTTGATTAAATCATGGATATTTACAAGATTTGGTATCAGAGTAGGTTAGACCACAATGATAACCTATAGGATTTTGTGAGGCATTTAGATCTGGAATGAATTTGTTTCATTGGAATCAAATCTGCAACCTGCGTGTTTCATTGGAGTCAAATATGTGACTTGTGTGTTTCATTGGAGTCAAATCTGTGACCTGTGTGTTTGTCTACCAACAGTGGTGATGCTTCACTCAGGTGAATCCATACTTGGTTACGACGTGACTTCTTGCAATATCTAGATATGCAGTGATAGAGGTATTTCATTTCTTTCCTTTTTTGGACACAGATGAAAAAATAGAAGGTATGAAAAAAATTGCCAAATTTGGAAAGGGTCCGGGAAGATGTTGGAGTTATAACTTAAAATTGCCATAACTTTCAGCTGGTAACTCAGATTAATGTGCCATTTTTTAAAAAATGTGTATTTTTTCGATCTCTACACATTGATCCTATGTTTTCTATTGTTGGAAAAAAATTTTTTTCCTTTTTTGGCAAATATGTCAGAAAATTTTACTTTCAGTGTTTAAAGTTTATTGTAAGGGTGCATTTTCGACTGAGTTCGACACCTATTATGGAAATTCCATTAGATAAATTCAATGGATTAAATTTTCACACATGGAAGGTGAAAATACAAATGCAATTAATGAACAAGAACCTTTGGGGAATTGTGAGTGGAAAAGAACCGAACTTGAAGAAGGAGGATGAAGATGACTACCTATACTAAGTAGTGCCTGATGGAGGATGGAGGATAGGAGGGAGGAAAATTGGCATCTCTTGTTAGTCACCAACAAAGAGATTGTTTCATGGTATTAGTGACCTTTTATTTTTGTTGTGTGGTGTGTTTACTTTATGTTTAATAATGAATAGAAGTAACATTCCTGTTTAAAGCTCCTGCATGAGCATAATTTTTGTTTTGTAATCCCTCTAAGTTAGAAACAATGATGTGAGAAAATAATGTACACTTCTATGTAGTGGTTGGTTCCACTAGAAAACCATTTTTTGAGTTGGAGGTTCTCTTTGAAAACCTCATATTGTTTGAGTTATTGGTACTCATTGAAAACCTTCGTTTCTTTGTAGATCATGAGCAGGTATAAGAGATAGCTTTCCCCATGTTCACACTAAGGGGGTGACTATTACAGAAATATTGTTCATAGTGTGAACACTTAGGAGTGGTTTGGGTTATTTGGTAGTAATAGTTTTTAATATTTATAAAATAATATATGAGTGTGCAAAACAATTGTAATGCACAACTCATAGTTGAGAGATATTTGGGATATTGAGAGGACTTAGAGATTAGCCTCGACTCCTTAATTATAGGAGTTCATTGAGCTATTTTTATGTAATCTCTCCATTGGGAATTTTTCCTAAATGAATTACAATATCTCTGGTTTTATTATTTTATCATGCAATGTTTTGTTTTTTTAATTTGATTAAGTCTTGGATATTTACAAGATAGCATGACACATAGTGAGGAGTTAAATAGGAAAGTGGCGGATCTATTACGAAATTGTTAGTGAGAGAAAGTATGAGTCCATGTAAAACTCCATCACTAAATCCCAAAAAATATGGAGATTGGAGAATGTTTGTGGATAATAGAGAAATAAATAAAATCACAATTAAGTATCGGTTCTCAATTCCAAGATTGGATGATATGATGGATGTGCTAGTGGGAGCCTAATATTTTAGTAATATTTTCCTAAAGAATGGATACTACAGATATGAATCCATGAAGGGTGTGAATGGAAAACAAATTTCAAAAAAAAAGATGGATTATACGAGTGGATGGTGATTCCATTCAAGTTATTTAATGCAACCAAGTACATTAATGAGGTTAATAATAGAGTATTGTGAGAATACAATTGTAAGTTTTGGTTGTCTATTTTGATGATATTTTGATATTCAATAGGATAGTGGAAGAAACATTGTTACATTTGAAAATTTTGGGGTTAGCACACTAGTTGTACGAGATAATACATCAAATCTAAGCATACATGTAAATAAAATCAAATATTCTACCAGAAGAAATACACAAAACAAGAGATATAAATCAACACCAGATTTAACGTGGTTCACCCAGTGTGGGCTACGTCCACCAAGAAACAATCCAATCTATTATCCAAAGCTTTGAAAAGATATATAATGAATATTTACAATCTTCCACCTCTCAGATGTATAGTACTTTCTTTCTCTCAAGATTTTTCTTCTTCTCCAAGAATTCTCTCTCACAATTATTCTCACAATTCTTGAAATTCTTCAAATTCATACTTCTAAACCCTAGATTTCATGCTTATATAGGTGTATACAAACTTAGGACACTTAGCCATGTAATTACAATCAATAGATCTATTTTAATACTAAAAATAGATCTAATTCTTGTGAGTTAATTAAAACATCCACACACAGGTAACCGACGTTGGTTATCCCTAACCGATGTTGGTTCCTCCTTGCCTAACCGATGTTGGTCATAGGTGACTGATGTTGGTCCCTCCATAACCGATGACGGTTATTGTGTTTTCCAGCAAGTTTCATATTGCATGCTAATCTGAAGTAATTGAGCTCCACAACTCAACAATCTCCCACTTGGAGATTAATTACTGCATCATACCTATACGGCGTGTCATTCTTGGATCCTTCCTTAGCTTTGTTTCTTCCTCCTCAAGTCTCAAACTCGAAGACCAATAGAAGTGGAGTGTAGCTCCAACTTCTCCTTTTCTAATGACTTTGTTAGCATATCCATAGGGTTCTCACTCGTATGAATATTTTCCATATTCAACTTCACATCCTCTAATACTTTTCGTATGAAGTGATACCTCAACAAAATGTGTTTCATTCTCGAATGAAACAATGATTTATTTTCCAAATGAATTGCACTTTGACTATCACTGAACAACTTGCAATCATCCTTCTCCTTTCCCAACTCCTTCATGAACCTACTTATCCATATCATCTACTTGCTAGCCTCTGTAGCTGCAACATACTCTACCTCTGTAGTATACAAAGCCACAACCTTTTGCAATCTTGAAATCCAACTAAATGTCATTCGACCTATTGTGAAAATATATCAAGTAGTGCTCCTCCTACCATCCATATCTCCAACCATATCTGAATCAACATAGCCACATAATGAAATATCCGAACCTCCAAAGCATAAATGCATGCTAGATGTCCTTCTCAAATACCTAAGTATCCATTGGACTATTTTCCAATGCTCTTTACCTGGATTGGCCATATATCTACTCACCACTCTCATTTCTGTGTAATGTTTGGTCAGTACAAACCATAACATATATGATACTCCCCTACTAATGAAGCATATGGAACTTGTGTCATGTATTTGACCTCCTCTTGTGATGTAGACACGATCTTTGCTCAATTTAAAGTGTCCAGCCATAGGTGTACTAACAGGTTTTGCATTCTGCATCTTGAACCTTTCTAACACCCTATAGATATAATCCTCTTGAGACAAATATAATTTCTTGTTCTTCTTTCTTGTGTATTTACATGTCAAGGATTATTTTTGCAGCTCCTAAATCCTTCATAGAAAATGTGTGAGCTAGCTTTCCCTTAAGCTCACCAATATCCTACATATTAGATCCTGCAATAAGCATATCATCCACATATAGTAAGAAAATAATATAGCTCACATTTCCAAGATTCTTGAAATAAACACAATGGTCAAATTCACATCTCAAGTAACCATGCTCATGCATAAAACTATCAAACCTCATGTACCATTTCCTTGGAGCTTGCTTGAGCCCATATAGGCTCTTTTTCAACTTGCACACTAATTTATCCTTACCCTTGACTTCATACCCAAGCGGTTGTTGCATATAAATCTCTTCATCCAAATCACCATGAAGAAAATTCATCTTCACATCTAGTTTCTCTAAATGCAAATCCTCTACTAAACTAAACTCAATACAATACGAATAGAATTCATCTTAACAATAGGAGAAAATATTTCACCAAAATCAATACCTACTTTCTGTGTAAATCCCTTTACTACAAGCCTTGCCTTGTACCTTTTTGTCCACCCTCTTCTTCCTTGATCCTGTAAACCCACTTGTTCTTCAATTTCCTTTTACCTTCTTGCAAACTTAACCAAATCCCAAGTCTAGTTTTGTTCTAAGGAGTCCATCTTGTCATCCATGCCATGATCCTATTACACGTGGGTCTCATCCTACATTGCTTCTTCAAAACTCTCTGGTTCACCATTATCAGTCAATAATAAATAAAATATAGAAGGTGTAAATATTTCTAGAGGTTTACTTACCCTTTGTGACCTTCTCACAAGAGTTTGGGGTACCAGAGGCTCATTCTGGACTTCTAGACATTTGTATCCAAATTTGTCGATGTGACGACACCAATGTCACCTATAAATGACATCGGTTCTACTAACCGATATCGGTTTGGATATTCTCAGTAACTGATACCAATTTTCCGAGCAATGTCGGTTAGGGGTCAACCGAATACTGAAGTTTGTGTAACCTTGATCAGTATTACTTTTAAATCCGAGAGTTCATTTTCATCCACAAACTTCTCAACTGGTTCATCCTTGGGTACCATAATTTGATCCCTGTAAATTCTCTTTTCATTTCATTCAATATCACGACTCCTAATAATTTTAGAATTTTCTAAATCCCAAAAATGGAATTCAAAATCACCAGATCCATAACCAATGAAAGTGCATCTCTTGTATTTTGCATCCAACTTCTTTTTATTTTCCTTATCAATATGCGCAAAAGTTTCTGAACCAAATACTTTAAGAAAATAAAGATCTACCTCTTTTTGGTCCAAGATTCCTTTGGTACTCCTCCATCTAGTGAACTTGAAGGCCCATGGTTAATTAAATAAACTGATGTATCAAATGCTTATGCCCAAAACTATAAGGGTAATCCAGAATGTATCCTCATACTTCTATCATGTTCCATGATTATCCTATTCATTATTTCTGCAACACCATTCTCCTGTGGTGTTCTAGGAATCATCCTTTCTCTACGTATCTCATTCACTGAACAATAATCATTAAAATTCTTGCTACAGTATTCACCACCATTGTCATATTTAAGGAACTTTAACTTTGAATTTGATTCATTCTGAACAAGGGCTTTCCATCTTTTAAAAGTTTTAAAAACATCATATTTATGTTTAATACAATAAACCCATACCTTTCTTGTAGCATCATCAATGAAAGTAACATAATAAAGGGATCCTCCATGAGAAGCTACTTGAGCTAGTCCCCACACATCTGAGTGTACAAGCTCCAATTTTCTCCTTCTTAGTTTCCCCAACTTTTAGAAATCTCACTCTCTTTTTCTTTCCAAAGACATAATGCTCATAGAAATCAATATCTAAATCTTTCAAATCTGATAACTTACCCTTATCCTTTAAGATATGCATTCCTTTTTGACTCATATGGCCCAACCAATTATGCCACATACCTGCATTTGAATCTGAAGTAGATAATGCAGAAAAGGAATCAATAACATAGGTAGATAAATATAATGTTCCTACCTTCTTACCTCTTGCCACAACAAAAGCACCCTTGGTGACTTTCCAAGAGTCTCCTGTAAAAGTAACCATGCAACCAACTTCACCTAGTTTCCCTGCAGAAATAAGATTTCTCCTGAGGTTTGGCACATGCCTCACATATTTCAATACCCATGTATTTCCATTTTGCAATTTTAGATGAACTTCCCTTTACCAAGTAATATTGCAAGGTTCATCATCACCCAAATAAACATGCCCAAAATTTCCCTGGACATAATTTTTGAAATAACTCTTATTAGGGGTTGCATGGAAAGAAGCTCCTGAATCTAAAACCCATGATTCAATTCTATTATCTAAAGAAAGAATAAGATCATCTTGCATTACCTCTGATGCAACAAGATTTACTTCTTTACCTTTGTCTGGTTGTTGGTTATCTTTATCCTTTGACCAACAATATTTATTTGCATGTCCTTTCTTTCCACATTTCCAACAAGTAATTCCCTTACCTCTGGATTTAGATATGTTATCCCTTGACTTTGATTTCCCATTACTCTTACTCTTGGATCTCTCCTTCTTCCTACCCCTACTTTCTACATTCAAAGCATTCCCAGATGATGATTCCTCTGTACTCTTCCTGTGAATTTATTCATTCAAGATTATACTAACCACATCATAAAACTTCAAAACATTATTAGCAGATGTTGTATTACTAACAGTCATTACCAAGTTATCCCAACTATCAACTAAAGAACAAAATAATAAAATTGCTTTCACTTCATCATACGATATATCAACCGATTTTAACTGATTTACAATAGATCTGAAATCATTCAAATTACTAGATGCATATCCACCTTCATGCATCTTAGAACTAAATAGTTTCCTCATCAAATAAATTTTATTTGAAGCACTATGTTTTTCATATAAATTAGCAAGAGATTTCATTAACCTTACCGTAGAAGTCGCTTCTATAATTTTAGAAGCCACGAGATCTTTGTCAGATCAATCTTATAGATCCAGATCCTTTTTGTCAAGAATCTTCCATTCTTCATCAGTCATCTTCGTAGGTCTAGAATTCTCATCCAATGGTAAATACAAATATATTTGATACAGATAATCCTCAATCTACATCTTCCATAATTGATAATTTCAGCCATCAAATTTCTCTACCTTGTATTTGTTTTCTTCTTCCATTGTTGTAGCTCCCACTCAATCAGAAAACCCTCTATGAGTAATTTTTCAACACAAAAACCCTCAAACAAATCTCTGATACCAATTTTTGGGGTTAGCACACCATTTTATAGATAATACATCAGATCTAAGAATACATGCAAATAAAAGTAGATATTCTACCAGAAGAAATACACAAAACAAGAGATATAAATCAACACCAGATTTAACGTGGTTCACCCAGTGTGGGCTACGTCCACCAAGAAACAAGCCAATCTATTATCCAAAGCTTTGACAAGATATACAATGAAGATTTACAATCTTCCACACCTCTCAGATGTATAGTACTTTCTTTCTCTCAAGATTTTTCTTCTTCTCCAAGAATTTTCTCTCTCACAATTATTCTCACAATTCTTGAAATTCTTCTTATTTATACTTTTAAACCCTATATTTCATGCTTATATAGGTGTATATAAACTTAGGTCACTTAACCATGCAATTACAATCAATAGATCTGCTTTAATACTAAAAATAGATCTAATTCACACGAGTTAATTAAAACATCCACGCATAGGTAACTGACGTCAGTTATCCCTAACCGATGTTGGTTCCTCCTTGTCTGACCGATGTTGGTCCCTCCATAACCGATGATGGTTATTGTGTTTTCCAACAAGTTTCACATTGCATGCTAATCTAAAGTAATTAAGCTCCACAACTCAACATAAAATGGTGTTATAATTGTTACGAAAAAGAGAGTTTGTATGCAAACTTAAAGAAGTGTATATTTCTTTAGAAAAGTATAGTTTTATTGGGGTTTCTCATCTCATAGGTTAGGGTGACAATGGATGAGGAAAAATTGAAGGAAAATTTCAAATGGCCTATTCCAAGGAATGTGACAGAGGTTCATAGTTTTTATGGCTTGATAACTTTCTATTAGAATTTCATCGGGATTTTTTAGTATAATTTCAAGTGGAGCTACACGATAACTTTGTTATTTCACCATTTTTAATGTTTCGACTTATATAAGTTTCTAGGTTATTTTTTTATGAGGAAGAAATAAACTAGGAGAAACAAATGTAAAAGAAGAATAAGGAAAGGGCAATGTGTGTCTTAGACCAAATTACAATCACTACTAGGCATGGGAGCTACAATGAGATATTTGGTATATTAAGAAGGTTTGTTGAAAGAATAAAATACTTGGATTCTTGAATGGGAGTTAAATAATGTTGACAATAGAAAATTGGATTAATTCTATCAATTAAATTTGTAGGAAGAATTGTTTTCAACCATAGGAGAATGATGCGGGAGCATAACTTCCAAAGACCATAACTTTTGATTTGACTGTCGGATCATCTTTAAATTTTCTAGGGTGATAGATCTTGATTATTAATATGTCATGTCTAAATTTTAAATTTTAGGTGTCATTTCAGCATATTTTGAGGCCAAGTTCCTTCGTCTAGTGGTCTAAAATATGCTCTAAACCTTTCTTGGTTCTATCTAAAACTTAGAGTTTTAATATATTTTGTTTTTCTTTATAGAATTAGCCAAGATTTGGTGTAATCCTTCATTTATGAAGGAATATTTTGTATGTAAAATTTGGGGACCATTTGAGGTGTTTTACTATTAGTGTTTTTTGTATTTTAGGGTTTCTTGGTATTTTAGGGTTTTGTAGAGATATTGGGAAATAAAAGGAAAATTGTAATGTTGTAAAAGATTAGTGCATATTTAGGAATGAGAAGAAAACTATTTTGAAGCTTCTCAAGTATTTGAAAAATAATGTGTGTGTTTTAGAGTCATTTATACCTCCTACAATTGGATCCACATCAACTCATAATCATCTTGAGTCATCTCTTCCATAGGTTTTACAACTTTGGGTCAAGCTACCTCTACATACTGGGATCCAGAGGCCCTAGAGAAGAAATGGGATGGTACTTTTCCTTTTTTCCTACTTGATCTTCATGAATTTTGAGATAGCCTAAAATTAGGTGTTACGGATTACTACTTGCACCTTCCTTAACTCACTCCCAAGTAGCTCCTTGAATACATGGGAAGGTTTTGATCGGAGTAGACACAACATCAGGCATGGGGGAATTTTTAGGTGCTTGGTAACGGATCACATTTTTCTCATGATGGGATGATTATTTCACTAAGAAGGATACACTTGGATGTAAGTGAAGAATATTAGACTATGAAGGATCAATTTCACCTAGCTCGAGAGGCTCAATGGGATCTTTAGTGATCTTAGCCTTCTTATGAAGCTTCATGGGATGGGAAACTTCAGTTTTCTCTTCTTCCACAATCTTTACTCAAATATTATTTTGAGTGAGTGGAATCTATGGATTTTTAGATGCCCTTAGAGAGGAAGTGTTAGACACCTTTCTAGATAGAGTCAAGAGACCACCAAACTCGATGAAAGAAACTTTCTTCCTTTTGAACCATTCTCTTGATTTTTGGATTATTGTTGCACTCATCTCCTTAATATGACTTGATTCTCTGATATTCCATAAAGTTAGAGGAAGGGGTGAATATTTCACCGCTTGGTATTGAGGATCAAACAAGGCTGACCCATCATCTTTTATCTCTCTAGTAAACTAATCAAATTTGAGACACCTCATCTAGTTTATCATCATCTACATAAAGTCACTTTTTCGTATCTAAAAATTAACTATGTAATTGGCCCATTAGTATTCACTTTGGGGTGTATGGTGCAAACCTGGAATGGTGAAGGTCTCTAGATTTCTCATAATACCAAAGTTAAACCTAGATCATGTGTAGGAGTAGAGATTAAGGTTAGAGAAGGATGCTTCAATTTTGTCACATATCCGTGATATTATTGTATGAGTATATTCCTAAGGATATGGGAAATGACACACCTTTCCTTTTCATATTCTTACACTTAGTGTGAACATAATCCAACCGTATGTAAAACTTGAACATTATGATTTTTCACTCGGGTACTGGATAGCTATGAGGAGTTATATCATAACCTACAACTCTAATGTAGGTGAAGGTAAGGAACTAGATGAAGTGGCTCCCATAATTTTCAATTAGTAAAAATACTTGGGAAGATATTCTTTGTTCTGGATTTCCCTCAAGGATCTTGATGATGAGCATTTTGAATGCATCATTCACCTTGGTATAGTGGGAATCGCTCTTCTTATGAGTCATCTATGGATATTTATCGTATACTATTAATTTTTGAGGTACATGTTGAGAAGTATACAATCCTCTAAAGACTCTTGTGAAGGAAAGGGAATACACCGGTCGATGTCACAATTAAATTCTTATTGGAAGGAAAGCGCATCGCTTATCAATGGATGTCACTAATGGTTTTCCCCAATCCAACATCTAGTTTCCTTTTGTTGTCACTAGGATGAACTCATCCATCCAATCCTAAAATTCTTTCCTCATTTCTTCACCCATCACTCCACTCATTATAATAATGGCATTAGAGTAAGCCTCATGAAATTCACTCCTGTGAGTTCTTGCGAATACGGAAGGTATTCTTCCCGTATAAGCCTGAGACCAAGCACTATTCCTTGCACATATGAATCAATCTTCACCCACTTATGTGAAGAAAATTCCATGGTTATGATGACCATATTACTACTGGTGGGAATTTGCATACACTGAGAAATTCCCTTCGGTGTTAGTACTTATGAGGAGTGAGTTTTCATTTGCTCGAATTGTTCTGGAATCAACCTCATAGTGTCGTGCATAGGCCAATACTAATTTAGTGCTCGAATCGATGGATGACCACCTTCTCAGAATACCCCACTCAATAATATTTTCTCCTCCACTAGTTCATGAGGTCCGCCAAACATTCTATTTTTAATTCCTTTATATCCATGTGGGTGACATCACTATCTTTCGCACTACGGTATACAATGATCAGAGAGGAAATGGGATCCAAACCTGAATACTTGAACTTCATGGTGTCAAAAAGTAGTGAAATAGGCCGAATGTGAGTTAAAAAAATTTAATTGAGCTTAATTGTAAGAATTTCTAATTTAGTGTTTCCTATCTATACGGTTATTTTTAATAAGTTTTCACAATTTTCACTTGCTATAGTTTTTGCTTGTTTAGAGTATCATGGGTGATGAGAATTTTTGTTTTTGGAAACTTACTATATTTGGACATGTAAATACTTACACACTTTTTATTTTTATAAAAATTTCTTTTGGGTTTCGGATTAAAACAAAATTGGTTTCAAAATTTTGTGTTTTTTTACAAGACCTTCTGCTCCAGTTTATGAGGTTTTTATTTTGCTAGAATTTTGTGGATATGAAAAGGAAACTTACCGGGAAATAATTTTCAAATAGATTTGGAAATTACATATATAATCAATGGTGATTCTCTTATAATCAGCTTGAAGCTGTTTTTGAGAGGAATGCACTGACAAAGTTTGATGGAAATTAGGTGCACGGTTTGTAAGTTATAAGAAATTCTCAGTTTTGGGAGCTTGATGTTTTGGGGAAAATGAAATAATACATGTGTATAAATGGAATTTTTGGAGGAAAAACAACAACACTTTGAATGATAAAAATGGCTAAGTATGTGAGGTGAGGAGAGTTAGTCATTTTTCTTGCAAAGTTTAACTCATCTTTTTACCCGATGACTTAATTATGGTGGTGGACATGTTGAAGTGGAGTTTCATCATTGAAATAGGTAAAAATAAAACAACAATGGACACACAAGTGTTCTTTACACCATATGGTGACAAGTGGAAGCCTCTTATTAGTGTGAATGAGATGCAGGGGTTGAAAAATGTCTTTGTGGGGCTTAAAAGTGGATTTCCAAGTGATCACGAGCTGATTGGTTGGATGGGGAACAATTTTATGTCCCCCTTATCCCATTTTCACTTGTTACAATCCAAGGGGACAAAAAGGGCTTGAAATTACACCATGGGTCCAAGTTCATGAGAGGGGTCAGTCAAAATGCAAGTTTTTGAGTGTCTAGGTGCAAAAGTGGCGAGCTTCATTTTGTGTGAAGTTATCCTAAATGGGGAGTATAATTTGGTGTAAACCTTTTCCTCTTTTCACCTTGGGATAGGAAAAGGGGAAAATCATGCTCATAATTTCACCAAGGGGTCCGGTTATCATTAAAAGTGGGCATGTAGACTTAACTTACATTTTCTCCCTCTAGCACCTCTAAGAAATTTTTCAAGCATGACTTCAAAATCAATGGGGGATGCACTTTGGTGTCCCATTTATCCTCTTTTCACCTTGAGCACAAGCCAAGGGGACAAAACATGCTCAAAATCCCACTCATTTTGTTGTAGGATATTGATGTCACCCGTTAAGTCCAAATTAAGACATCAGGAGTGTTTTTTCTACCTTGGGAGCATGTAAGGGTGTTTTGGGATCAAACCTTATAACTCTAAACCAAATTTTGATCTCATTCTAGACATTATCAAGATCTGATTATTCCGAAATTTAGTTTTTAAGGCCTATGTCATTCTTGACTTGAAGGAATGGTTGCAGCGGTACTAGTATATCACGAGAAAAATTGAAGAATTAGGAAGCAGTGTATTTTTTCATCATGTACAAGATTCGAATACCTTTCTAATGACTAATTTTTTTCTTCTCAAATCCTCTCAGAGCTCCCAAAATCATCCAAATTAGTTAGTTTTCATCGTTGGAGTATAACATTCCCTGCACCTAAAATGACCCGATTTTTCTCAATTTGTTATGACTTTAATTTATTCCACAAATTTTAATCAAATTCCTTGTATGACTTCATTTTTATCCTATACAACTCTCATATGGTTGAAATATTTCCTATTAGCTTCCTGAGGAGGGTGTTTACTGAAGTGGCAAAATGGCCAAAAATGACCCTTTCTAGTCCTCCAAAGATAGTTGTTTCTCTTTAAAACTTAGTGAATTATTCAATCACCTTAATCATTCACCCATTCACATGATATAAAATTGAAAATATTGTTATCATGCTCCTATGATCCAGAATGATGGTGATGTTGAGGATAAATTTGGATAGAGAAAGGGTTTGCAATGACCAGGAGATGAATTTTTCAAGAGGGGGCTTGGTTGTCATAGCAAAAAATTTCAATTTTACATGTTATATATTTAACATTACAATAATATGATAGGAGAATGACGTGTGGTTTTATCCCTCTTCGAGTAATGGCAACATTAGTGGTGCATCTGGGGTACCTATAACCCACCTAATTTTTTTACAGAACTCCATCTTGCATTATGAGGGTTTGAGGGTTTGAGTAGAGTTTACAGAGCCATTCAAGCCGAGAAAAGAAGACCAACATACATCGATAGTCATTTCTAGGTAGGAAAATAAATTAGAAGGTTACATACCTAAAATCCAAGAAGATCCAAGATCGCATGCAATAAGGTCATAACCATATGAACAATCTTGACCTATTTTTTACAGCTTTGACCAGATCAAATCCCCAAAGAGCGCTTCTTGCAATGAAGCATTTTCAGTCTTAAATCATCATGTTCCTATATACAAATCACTGAGACTCCTTCAAATCCACGAAATTCACCTAAGTGTTATCTCTCATTTGTGTTCTAATGTTTTTTAATCAATAATCAATTTGTAAAGTGTTATTTTAATTTGGGGAATTAATTAAATCAGAATATCCTCATTTTGCAATATTTCATCCTTTTATGTATGTTAATTAGAAACGCACTTAATATTAAAGGGAATGAAATAGTAATTTGAAAAAAGTGAAATCACTTAGTTATAACATAAGTATTTGTTTGCATCCATTCCTTGTATGAGTTTACAAAGGTTTTGAGATATATGGTTGGTCAATTGAACCATCATAAGAAATGGTAAGAGATATCCCCCATATATCAATGGAATCTATATAAGGATTTAGGGTTTTATTTTTTAATATTTGAAAAAACTTATAACATATTGGAGGATGATGGATGGGACTCCCATTAGCATCCAAAACTAAAGGAGGTTTTGGATATTTATTAGGACCTATGAGGACTTATGTTGATTGAGAATCCAATTTTAAAATCCAATATTTCATTTGAAATATGTAAGTGGTGCTAGAAGATTCCATAATGCCCATTCGCTCAAACAACTTGATAATCATGAGATTAAGATCAAATGGTGGATTTGGGTTACTTAGAGGAAGAAGCATTGACATTAGTGGTTTGTAAAGGTTTTTTTGGAGATTGATTGGGGGTTTCTTTGTTTGTAATAGGCTTGGTACATGATTAGTGGATTTGGAGGAAGACTTTAGGAGTGTCTCTTCCATAGGAGATATATCTTGAAAAACTCGATGAATTAAACCTCCTTGAAGGCTATGAAATGGTCATTATTATTTAGATATTTGATGATTTGGCTAGGTTCAATTTTGTAATTTCTATCATA
Source organism: Taxus wallichiana var. yunnanensis (assembly GCA_018340775.1). Lineage (NCBI taxonomy): Eukaryota > Viridiplantae > Streptophyta > Pinopsida > Cupressales > Taxaceae > Taxus > Taxus wallichiana. The sequence continues at coordinate 118,285,210 of CM031237.1, forward strand.
TTACAACTAGTTATAAGGTTAGGCTTTGATAAGATCAGTCATCTTTAGTACACAGGAGCCAATTGTGTTAGGTTAGACTGGGAAAATTAGATAGAATCATCCCTATATATGTAAGATGGATGAATATTTTCACATGGATGGATAACAAAATGGGCTTATATGGCATCAACCATGCTCTATTACATAGGTTGATGGAGTTAGGAGGGGAAGGAGATGTTAGTGTATATGTTAGAAACAAATAGATGCAAATGCAAGTTAAAAACCAAAAACTAAATTGATTCCTAATTTAATCCTTTCAAATAATACCTCAGATTGAGAAAGAGATAGAAAGGGGGAGAATTAATACCCGCACTTACCAATAAGATGTAATGTTCCTCCCTTGTTGTGTTGGATTTTCTCATGGATGGTTTTGATTGCTTTATATTTTTGGAGACACTTGGGCAACACCTCCCCTTGATTTTGCTTGGCTTGATTGATGAAATATGATGGATGAATTGATTGGATGCTAGAGTGGATTCATTAAAGATTGAATGATAGATATATGATATAATAAAATGGATTTGTTATGTCTTTACAATATTTTCCATCTCTCCTCTCATGGAGGAGGAGATAAATTTATAGTTTGTGGTAGGGAGGATGGATGGTGAGGATTGATCTAAGTGGGATGAGGATAAATGGTTGGGAATTGAGGAGAACATAGAAATTTCTAGAATGGATAATTCTAGATTTTGTGAGAAGCCTCCATTGAATTTAAAATTCAATGGAGAGTAGAAGAAGTTAAAGAGGCTTCTAGAAATAGAAGCCTCTAGATTTAGAGGTAGAGGATATGATTAGTTTAGGATTAGATTAGATAAAATATGATTAGGGATGTGATTACATGGAGAGGATATGTGTAGGGTAGGTGTAGAGTAGGTGGGTAGGTAGGTGTAGGAATATTAAATTCCTAGAAAATAATAATAAGGATTAAGATGGGATAATGGGATATAATAATGAATTAAAGGGATTAATGATGAAATGATGGGATATTAGATAAATGATGAAATTAATTAGGATAAAGGGTATATGTGGTATTTTATAGGAAAGATATTAATTAGATAATGATGATGTTATGATTTTTTCGGGATGAATTAACCAGAATTAATTATGTCGACATTTTAGATGTCTAAAGTTAGGTTATGATGATTGATAGGGTCAATTATGGTGGAAGTAAGAGTTTTCTTAGGTGGTATTGGCCACATAATGACATTTTCTATTAAAGAAGAAAGAGTAAATGAACAACCCATGGAAATCCAAAGTGGAATGAGATTGACAAGAAAAATATGAGAGAAGACATGATGAACATATGGATATGACTCGAGAGATAGAATTTGCACCCAAACACTAACATGATGAGATGTTTAGAGATTCGCAATGTAATGCCCACATTTTCCATGCACTGCAAAAAACCAAGATAAAAGCTAATATTTAATTAGGAAAATTACGGGATATTTTTGTTTAAAAAGGTTACAACAAGATAACCACCAACTAGGTTTAAATATTTCATGATTAATAAATTCCACATAGTCGTAAGGTTGTCATAATTAAATTAACAATTAATTACTATTATTTTATTCCAATCATTTCAGGTTTAAATCCCCTTCTCATATTTTTGTTATTTCACCTTATTTAAAATATCATCTTAACATAACAACTTAATGGCAAATCCCCACATGGGGTCATCTAACTAAACATTTTAAATTCAAAAATTAACCCTTGTGATTCATTAACCAAGTTACCCTTTTCATAATTGTTTAATTTAATGAACCCTTGCAATTTCCCAAGTCATCTACAAAATCATTTACCTATAACTATAAAGGTCACAATTTAATCCTAACACTCTAATACCCTTAAGTGGCCCCATTCACATATTACCCATACCATTTTATTTAATTTCATTCCCACAAAAATCCCCATCACTTAAAGTTTTAGGGTGTAATCTCATCCATTAGATTAAGTCATTTTGGGCCCTTGGATTAGAAATTCCCTAAAATCCTTATATGAGGTCTTCTTATTCTTTCTTTTACCCTAAACTCATTCATTTGTTCCATTTTGTTTTGCAAGTTTCGTGCATGAAAGACATGGAGGCCAAGGAATGTTATTCATTGTTCTTGGATGGATACACACATTTGGAGAGTTATTTTACATCCCTCTCTAGGTTTTGCTCTACATTTTTTTTGTTATTGTGTTTCTTTTAGTCTACCCTATTTGGATATGGGCATTTTTGTCCCATTTTATTTCTAGTTTAAAAAATAGAGTATACACAAGATTTAAAGTTTGTGTGTGTGTATTTATATATTTACATGTATACACATTTTATTTATTTAACATTTATTTTAGAAAATACCAAATAAAAATAATGATGAATTTATATATAATAAGTGGTCTTGGTATATATATATATAATATTGTGTTTGAAAGTTTGACCAGATTACATGTTATACAAACCTCTAAATATATATATATATATAGACATATATAATTTTGTGTGGTTTGAAGTTCGACCGGATTACATGTTATACGCAGCGCATATTCAAGGAGAGGTCATGATTTGAAATAATGCATGCCATTGTTTTAAATAGTGAGTTTTTGTATTGTATGGGTGGGGCACCGATCCACCCCAACCCAACCCCATTACATTTATTTTTATATAAACACCCCCTTACCATAATACTATGGCTGCTCAAACATTACCTTTTTACTTTTTATTTATATTTAAATCTCAATGTTGGACGATTGGTATTAAATCCTTATTTGTATATATATATATATATATATATTAATTACGCGAAGGCGTTCCCCTATGGTAAAGGACCTCAGGACATTTCGTGACTCATCTTAAAATTGATGGTTTCTTAGTTGTTTGGACGTTTTCACTTTTCTGGCTATTTTAATATTTTTTTTGGCGCCGTAAGGGTCGATCCGATCCACCACGGCATCCGCATAATCCCTGGTTCCGGCCGTGAACAACACAAACTCGTACCTGTCTTCCAGCTGCCGCAACAATTCGTCCATCCCCGGCCTTTTCAGCACATAAAATGTCACGGGCTCGCCTTCGATGACAGTTTCAGTGGCGAAGTCGTAACGGCTGAGAGGCTCCTCGCTGGAATGGATTAGGGTTTCATCCAAATCCAGCACAATCGTCTTCTTCTACATTTTCATGTCGTGGCCCGCCATGGGAGGCAAGATGAATTGGGGTTCCGATTCTTGCTCTGTCGGTTTGTAGGCCAGGGCTAAATAATCCGGCTCCAATTCGAGCCATTCCTTCAGAAGCTTCAACATCGTTTTCTTTGCACCTTGAACTGTTTTAGCCATGGATTTGAAACCCTCGACCACATTTTTCACCATTCCCATCGACTTCTATTTCTTTCATAAGAATGTTCCTAACTTCTAACCATTTTTCTTCCTTTGTATGTGGAAGATATGATTCAACGGAGGTTGTTGGAATATTTGATTATCACTATAACCCAAATGTTTGATGTATTTTGTGATTTGCATTAAGGGTATTCAAATGTTTCTCCTTTGTTGATGTTAGGATATGAAAATCCATAATTTGTTTGAATGTTGAGATAGATAAGTTGTTAGATATGTGACCCATTATTGTCTATATACTCTGTGAATTGGGTGTTTTATTGAATATATTCTCTCCTTGATTTTTGTAAAAACTTGTTTTAGATCAAAAAATCGATATCCAAGATTTGCCACAAAAATTTGATTGGGGCATGGATGTAGAGTTATATATTCCGCATATGAAGAAACAACCATGTCTTTGCTTGATTTACAAATTCATAGACATCATGTTAACCCAGGTTACCTTCCTTAGATTTGGTGAATGGGTGAATGGTATTTTAGTTATGGGAGATTTTATCCATGAAGAGAGGCTATGAAAATGTTCCCCCTATGGTAAAGGACCTCCGGACATTTCGATGCTGTCTTAAAATTGACGGTTTGACGGCCATTTGGACGTTTTTGCTTTTCCATCTATTTTACCGTTTTTTTGGTAGTTTTTTTGAGTTTTTTTGGCGTTGAATTCTATCAAATAGGGCATGGGAGATATAGTAGGCAAGCCTCTACATGGAAATGCCCACTTCGCAAGAGATTTTTTCTCCACATGGAAACTGCCTACAGAGAAGACCAACAAATAGATGGAGAACTGGTAGATTTAGTCATATAAATTTGTGGTTAGGGGAGGGCCTGGTGAAAATCAGTGAGCAGGGGTGACACGGTTTCCTCAAGGCATTATCTGACCGATGTTTGGCCGAGATTGAGATCAAAGAGGAAAATGGGATCGATGGAAGAAATGACGATTATACCGACTTTTAGAAATCAGAAGAAATCTACTATGATTTTTTATACTTCAATCATATAACGTCATCCATTACCCAACTCAATCAAAATCTCAGAGTGGTATGTAGAGAAGGTCGCATGAAGGAAGTTGTACACACTCTGCTTACTACCCAAACTACCCAAAACACTCCTGTGGATTCTTCTACATATATTCATCTATTACAATCTTGCATTGCCAAGAAAACCCTTTCAGAGGGTAAGCAAATCCACTCTCTCATAAATGACACATGGGATATACATTTTCCAAACACACATTTTTACAAAACACACTCATCAACATGTATGACAAATGCGGAAGTCTGGCGGACGCTCGCAAAGTTTCAGAACATGACTCAACCAGATGTAGTCTCATTGAATATGATCGTTGCAGCTTACCGAAGACATGGTCTCCCTCAAGAGGCATTGCTCCTGTTTCACAAACTACAATGAATAGGCATCCAACCCGATGAGTTCACCTTCTCCAGTATTCTCCTGTATGCGCAAACAAGGCATCTGTAACGTATGGTTTGTAGATCCACGGAAAAATCATGAGATGCGGGTTTCAATCTAACGTTATTGTGATGAATACTCTGATAGACATGTATGCAAAATGTGGAAGGACACAGGAGGCGCGTGAACTATTTGACAAAATGACTGAACGAGATGTGGTATCATGGATTGCAATCATTGGTGGATATGCACAAATTGGGCTTGTTGGAAAGGCCTTGGAGATTTTCAAACAAATGCAATTAGCAGGTGTAAAGCCAAATTCGACAACTTTTTCCAGCATCCTCCCTGCGTGTGCCAAAATGGGAGCTTTGAAACAAGGTGGAGAGATTCATCCAAAGATAATTAAAAGTGGATTGTTGTCAGACGATATAGTTTTGACTGCCCTGATTGATATGTATACAAAATGTGGAAGCATAAAAAATGCACACAAACTATTTGACATAATGCCTCAGCGAGATGTGGTCTCATGGACTGCCATCATTTCTGGATATGCACAATTAGGGCCTGTTGATAAAGCATTGGATATATTTAAGGAAATGCAATTGGTAGGTGAAAATCCAAACTCAACAACCTTTGCACATCCTCCCAAAGCATGTGCCAAAATGGGAGCTTTGGCACAGGGTATGGAAATCCATCAAAAAAATTGAAAACATACTTTTTCGGGTGTTATAGTTTTGATTGCCCTCATAGATATGTATGCCAAATGTGTAAGCATACATAAGGCACGCGAGTTGTTTGACAAACTGCCTCAACGAAATGTGATTTCATGGAATGCCATTATTACAAGCTATGCACAAAATGGGGATCTTGATGAGGCTTTACGGATTTTCAAAGAAATGCCTTAACGAAATGTGATCTCATGGACTGCAATCATTGTTGGATATGTACAAAATGGGGTTTTTGATAAAGCCTTGGAAATTAGTACAATAACATGAGTTACATGATGGACATGTTATGTTTACATGATTTCATTTTATGGGTAACAGTTGACAATTGTAGAATTTGTCTTCTCTTTAGGTTTCACATCCCCAAGCATTTTAACATAACCAATAACAAATCCAGTCATGATATGACTAAAGATTGTACCAAACATTGCTATTCCTTCTCATTTCCATCAAGCACATCAAGAACCAACCTGAAAAAACAAAAGATGGCAAATATTTCCCAAATGTAATGTAACTCTAAACATGTTAATTCTTGCATCTCACTTGTACTTTGATAAGTCATCTCACTCTACCCTCTACACATTAGCTCCAGATTTTATTACTTCCATCTCAATGACAGTATTTCAAGTTAAAATAAGCACATGAATTTATAATATTATCGAGATATTCACTAATTACATCACGAGAAGTTATTCCTGAAAAGATGTAATACCGTGTCGTTTTACAGAACTGCTAAAACCCCAAAGAGTTGTACCGATACAATGTTTAGAAGTCTACTTGAAATTCTATTGGATTTCACACCATGGATTTATAATTGTTGAGCATTTGATGTACACGTGTTTTCAGAACATGAATTTTTGTTTGTCGGCAGGTCAAAATTCATCTCTCTCCAATATATTCTTGTTTTCAAACTATTTAATGGTTCATTCTTATTCTTAACAATTAGGATACTACAACTCCCCTGTCAGAATCTGAAGCGGTGGATCTCGTGAAGGATATTTTTGCTTCAGCTTCATAAAGAGACATATACAATGTATGACCTCCATCCTGTATTCATATATTTTCCAATTTTTGCATGTAACTTTTTGTATTTTTTGCTGACATGTTAGAATATTTTTTGTTGTGATTAGTCATTCAAATATCACATCTACGGTCTTGATAAGGGTGTTATGTTATTCCTCAGGGTGATGGATTAGAAATAGTAGTTAATGCGGAAGGTATTAGATGAGAAGAGATTATGAAGTTACGACATGATTAATTTGATGTCACTCCCGAATTAGGTGCACGACTTGTTACATGTTTTTACCACCTATGCATTTCCATTGAAGGTGATTTGAAAGCACATAAACTGATATCTTTCATCAAATAAATATTGCTATCATTGTGTTATTTATTTTGCAAATTAGTGTTGCAATACATTCAACTTGAGCTGGGATTGTTATTACGAGTTTTGAACTCCTTATCTCTGCAACTTATTTAAGAACAATACAAAATTCTGGCGTTTAGTATAATGTCTTAAGAGAAACGCGCTTCATCTAGGGATACTATCTTGAGTGTTTCCTCATGGAACTGGGCTGAACATTGAAGTTGTTTATGCTGAAAGGCATGTAGTGAGTTTATTTAGTTTGTTTCAAGTGGTTGATCTAATGACATTGCTAAGTAGGGTGCACAAGTCAAAACAATTTCTATTATTTCTATTATATTTTTGTTTTTCTACTTGCACACACACTACTGCCCCTTTTAAGTCTTTATCCAGTATTGGAGTCAACTTCTGTGATGATTTTAATGGCCAAATGATGTTGGCATATCTTAGTGATAACTTTTATGGTATGTTATATCTTTGATTTCAGATATATGGAGTGAATGGATCTTATATTTTGTAGGAGTTCCTAGATTTAGCTTTAGAAAGGTTATTTGTAGTCATTACAGTTCCCATCAGTTTTCCTAATTAATTAGTGTAACATGCTTTACTTTTGAGTAACTTTTGCCATTCACGAATAATTTCTTTCTTTCCATATCTTAGAATGTAGGTCCACTTCTTGAATTTATGCTACTCATAATTCATGTAGATAGTTTACCCCCTCTGATATGCAGTGGGGTGTAATTCTTAATATATTACAGAATTCAAGTTTACCCCTGATGATGCCAATATAAGAGATACTATCTATGGGTAAATTTTAGCTTGAATCACATTTTTTTCAGTTTGAGCCCTCGGGAAAATGCTTCTTTGCAAGGTTTTCCCCAATTCCTTGTTAGAAGTCTATAGAAAATGTAATCCATGTTAAAATTACCATTCTCAATCCGTAGTGCTTAATTTGGAGCGGTTTGTGCTACTTTTTCACATATTTTAATTGTCAATACATTTGTTCATTTTTGCTGAGAAAATAGTATAACCTGCTAGGAACTGCAAATTTGGTGTAAATTGCAAGCTATACAATAAACTCCATATCAAATAAAATGAGCAACGTTGAACTCAGATTGAATAAAAAAGGAAAATAAAATTAGAATTGCAGCCTGGTTCCCCTTTCAAATTTGAAGTTTCAAGTTGCCCATTGCATAAATGATACATTATTAAATATAAGGAAAAATAGAATGGTGCTCTATATCTTGGACCTCAAATTTGGGTTAGAAGCTTGTCAATCAGGTACTTATATTTTCTATTGAATTCTTGGGTGCACATACATACGGTAGCAAAACATATCCCTGAGAGCAAGGACATAAGACTTTTGTGCAAATGTGAAAGGGGAGTTCTATGTGCACATTCAAATTAAACATAAAAAATACCCTTGATTAAAGACCTGGAACTAAGAACGTGATTTAAACTTACAAAGGATCTCAATGGACATTTGGTGGGCTATGACAGAGCTCTCATTGCACATTTAGTGGTCCGTGATAGACAGTTCAATGTGCATTTGATGGATCTTTTGAGGGCCTTTAATGATTAAGAATAATAAGAGGGATAGGTTGATATATCTCGAAGATGGGCAGAGCATAAGCAAAAGGCTACCACTCATGATATAAAATCTGCAAATGTACAAAAGTCTTCATGTATTCATGTTTAGTTCAAATAAAATAGCCCGCAAATGTACGAAAGGCTACCACTCATGATATAAGATTTGCAAATGTATATGTACGAATTTGTAACAAATTTGAAATGTAGAGATAACACCTTTAAATGTAATGCTTCATATATATTCCTACACTTACAAAATCATTTACACCCCTTATCGATATCAACTACAAAAATAATAACTATCCCTCTAAATCAAATAACATATACCGTTCGGCGTTCACATTGCATTATACACACGAGATTGCTAGTATAATAATTATTATATATGATTATTTTATTAAAATACGTAGTCATAACTATTTAAAATTTGTATATTTATATAGGTAATTTAGATGAATATATACATTTATATATATCTAAACTTTTTTGTGTTATTTTCAACAACATAAGTATAAATAGATTATTTACTAGGCAATATATAAAGTACATATGAATTATTTAGTTTATTTAAATATTCATTTATGTGAAAATAGTTGGTTTAATAAAAATTTTCATTTAAACCAAATGCAAGTAAAAGAGATGAATATTTTCTTAAATTTGGTAAAAAAATATTGAAATTTCCACACAATCGAGTTTACAAAATTAGGATAATTATAGCAATCATAATATGCATTCTACCAATATAAGCAATAAGGAAAAGGAAGAATAATTTTAAGAACCTAACTTTGGCAACCTTCTTTTCATATATATAATATACAAGATCGGTAAAATAAAACACCAAAACAAGTGCTCCTTTATAGTTCCATTTCCTAAAGGATAGTTTTCCATTAACAAATCAAGTGCACTCTTGGTGTGATTTACAAGTTGAAGGAATTATCATAACAACAAATGCAACTTCTCTTGCCTCCTTTCCAAAATATACATTTTGATAATCAATACAAATAAAACTTACATAATACATTTACAAGAAGTTGAGACTTTTTAAAATTCAAGTTACAAGCCCTCCACTTAAGTGGAGACAACATGGAAAAAAATACAAAAATAACTATTTCTTCTTCCCTTGATCTTCCACAAAACAACTCTTCCAAGATGACAACTTGAGCTCCTCCATTTCTCCAAAATCCAACACCACAACAAAATAAGGGGAGTAGGCAACGCTCTCCTCCCAACCAATAATCCAATGAGAAGGAGAAGCCCTCCTCCTCATTGGCCCCCAAGCCCCCAACAATGAAACAATATTATGTATTAAGCAACCAATACCAACTTTTACATGGCTTCAACAACAATAATTCACACAAACTTTCAAAAAACAAGCAAAATACAAAATAACAACACACATACCATTTTCCCAAGCACAAAGGCTCAATATCAAGCCAAGAGAGAGAGAATAACATGGGGATTCACTTATGCCTCCCAATGGGTTTAGGTGCCCACCTTAAAGCCTCCAAAAACCCAAATCACATACCAACAAGACTCTTATGCCTCCCTCAAAACTCTTATGTCTCCCTCAAATAAGACATACAAGATAAGCAAAAATTTCACTTATCTACAAAGGTGGGACACCCAACCCAACTCCCTCCCAATATATGCAACAATACTCTTATGCCTCCCTCCAAAATATCCCCATTTCTTTCTCCTACACAACCTAAAGGCCATTCTATTCCCAAAACCAAAAACATACAACAATCATCCATTTACAATCATTTGCACAACAAAATAGAAATAAAAATACATGGGTGAAGTCCCTACCTTGCCATTGCAAGAGTATCCAATCACAAGCACAAGCTCCAAGATTTTCCAAGTCCCAATCAAGCACCAACCAATTTCCAAGCTTCAAAATAAAGCACTCCAAAAGCAAGCTCCTCCAAAATGTAAGAGTGAAAATAAAACATCTAACCCAAAATAATCAAACAAACTTGAATAAATAGGAAAAGAGAAGAGGAGGGTGAGGTGGCTCCATGTAGGATGCCACATCACTTCTCTCAACTCCACATCACATGGTCAAACACCAAACCCAAAGCTCAATAAATTGGTGGGTGAGAAATGACAAGTTCTCCTTACACACACAAACCAAAAGCCAAACTCCAAAGGAAAAAATTAAAAAAAAATGTAAGAGAGTGCAATAATTCACCTTTTCTCTTAAAATCACATAATGAAGCCTAATTTAAGACCCCCTACCCATAGGTATAGTTGGAAGGTGAATTTAAGAGGTGTGGGACAAGCTTAACTTGTCCCACAAGCCTCAAAATGGCTTGAAAGTCAAAATCCTAATTTTACATGCAAGGTTGAGTACCCAACACTAAAACCAATAAAATCCCTTCAAATCCATAAAAAAATCAAGGAAAACCTACCACAATTTAATACTCCTTAGGTCACATCCAATTTACAATAACTAAGCAAGATAAATCAACTTAATTAGAGCACATTAACTAACAATAATAAAGTAGGACACATTACATAATAAATCACATACTCATAAAATAATAAAATGAAAAAGGAAAATAACACATTTACCCATGGTCACATTTGAGGCCACCCCCAATGGGGACCTCCTAACAATTTTATCAACAAATATAACAACATACACACAAACACAAGTTGTTAAGGTGACCCATTGCCAATACCCAAAATTCTTTCATTATTGGTCTCCTATCCCCTTTTGTTTGTTGTGTTATAATTTCCTACAAAATCAAAACAATACCTCTCTAGCCTTGTGGCCATATCAATGACATCAAAACAATAAAACACACATATACATATCAATTCACATCATCAATTAACACAACTAAATCATCACTAAATCAAGTAATTTCACCAATTGTTTACAATTTCAAGATATTTCAATTCTTTCATTTCATTGACAACAATAAGATCACAAGCCTAGCTAGATTGCATTGTCTAACAAAATATATGTATCAAAATCCAATGTTTATATATATAGAAGGTAGTAACTCTAGATCATCACCAATACTGAAATATCAATCCATGCATATAATTCAAATTATGAGTCACCACATATCCGAAATCAAAATATCTATAATGTTCTAACAAAATACTAATCAAATATAATAATGTCCATCTATCAATGTCTAATGATCAATATGATAACAAATTCTAGGTCTCCAATCCAAAGTAAGCAAAAATCCTAGTAAGATCAATGTCGAAGAGGAGTGGGCACTTACATCCCCCTCCCCTTAGACTCAACTTCCTACTGGAATTCATGGAAAGAGGTAGGAAACAAAGAATACACATAGCAGTCATGTCTTTAACGGGGTTTCTTTACTTTGAAGGGAATTGTGCCCCTTGAAACTCAGTTTGGTTCAACACTTTTGAAAGAAGAGAAGGGAGACTATAAGGCATAGATACCAAACCTCCTCCAAACAAGATTGCTAGTGATCAAACTTTTAGAATAATATCTACGAGGTTAACCAAGTTTACAACACAAAATATTTAAACAAGAATGGTCGATGGAAAACCAATGAATGAAAACCAAGGTCCATGAAGAATAGGAACATGTTATATACACAAGGTGTCCACATAGCCACACATGGATATAAACACACTCATGAAAAAGGAATATAAGACTTCCACTTGGGTTGAATTACACTTCAATGTTCATTATTTTAGACAAGGTTAACAACTACCCATCACGACCATCATTTTTATGGGAAAACACACCTACTCACAGATCTAACAAATTTAGGACCACGCAAGACGAGGTTTAACAACAAGGAAACACCTACATTTAATCAAACGTTTACAAGGAAGAAGACTAATCATTGGCAGTACTTCATATAATTAGAAGGTATCACTTAAATTTTCATGATAACATAAAGCATACTCTTGGCCACAAGGTTTCCAAAACTAGGATTTGTACATAAATATCGTAACACACAACCACACATACTGATTTAGAAGCTCAAACAACTAGATGACATTTCCCATCTTTATTTTTATTTTTTTTTTTTTGATATGCAATCTTAGTTCCTACTATCATATTGACACAAGAGTTACATTCACTCTATATAACAAAAAAATTCATAATCTAAGCCCTACCTAGCTCAAAAGGTTCTTAAAATGAACATAACTTAATATTATATCACATAGGAAAATTCAAGAAAGATAGGAGAAAATTAAGAAACAAGTGAGGTCAACTAACAATTAAAGAGATTAATACACACAAAAAATTCCTGAAGACACTTACAGAAATATCCTGCACCATTCCCTTCCCAAAGATAAGGGAAACAACATCATGGTTCTCCAAAAGGAAAGAGGATTCCAAAATTCCTCCATATCCTTAACATATGTTCCTAATCTTGTTAATAATCCTAGGTCACCAATGACCTACTCCAACACAAGAAGGCACCTTCCTAATAACTCAGAGATAAGGACATGCTTCGAAAGGGTCATAATTAATACACATGTCGAGATAAGAGAAAAAAGGGTTCCACGGCCTGAAATACCCAACAAGGAGGACTACTCACATTTGTGTTCAAGGAGAAAAAAAACACGACTAGAACACCACACTATTAACAAGGTACTCCATTAATCATGATAGGTGGGAAGATTTTAAGGTTCAAATAGTTACCACTTTTGGCATGATGGAACGTAGGGTCCATTGATATGAACATAACAATTAATCCATTCTAACAAGGGGATAAAATCCTTATGTATATTTCTAAACAAAATTTCATACTACTAGTGAGGGGTCCCAAAAATACTCTAGCATGCAACTTACGTTGTAACCATTATACATATGTTTATTGTTTGATATAGTAAGGGTACAACATTTTATCATCATATTTTCCACCTTGAGTTCATCACGAGTTTCGCACTAAATGTTTTGTTTTATATACTAATCTAGCATTGAAACAACTCATTCTTTCATGATTTATGGTTCTGGTATTATATCACATACCAATCATCATAAAATATCATGATAATTTTACATTAATAACATAATACATGTTATGTTAAGGCTAGATATATATATTCGATACATTTTTCTAATATTTCAATATTATTTACAACATCTTAACATCTTAGGGTGCATTCAAGATTAGATACTCATACAAGTAGCTCAAAGAAAATTTTCAATTAGTTTGACCATTCAGATTATATCCCTTACAAATTTTAGGCATGCAATAGCAATTTACATAATAAAGGTGGTTTATTTGTACATTCTACTTGTGTTCAATCCCATAAATTTATCCGTTCCATATTCCAAATTATAAAACACAAGTTATAATTATGTTTTCCAAGCATATTTCTTATAAGTTTTCTAATTAATGCATTCCTTATATTATGATATCCTATATCTTGTATCATTAGGGTCATCACCAATGTTGACATGATTTCTCACCATTCTATATAGGTGGTAAAATTTATTCATTCTACTTCTAGGGGAAGTATAAGAGGTTTCTTTCTATTTTCACAAAGTTTTATTTCTTCTATTAAACCACAAAGTTAGAGTAAGGATCCATCTTCCTAGTGTCCAAATTTACTTATAAGTTTCAAAATCCAAGCTTCCCAATTAGAGATCTAATATGCTCATATTTGTCACATTACCAATTGGATTTTAATGGGTAGGAAGAGCTAAGATTATCACATTATTCAATTCATAGGAACAAGAAGTCATTAACCAAAGTAGAACACACCAAATTTACAAGAGTTTTCTCAGAAATCACACGCATCACCGATGCATTCCAAGTGAATCTCTACAAGTATCGATAAAATATATGATGGAGAGGTACATTAAGAAGTTATAAATTTGATTTTACAAGTTTAAGAGGTTTAGATCAGTGTGAGGGAGAAAACAATGTTTATACTTATACTCAAAATAGGTTCACTATATAAGAAAGGGAAAGTTTCTAAACAAAACTTATACCTCTACAAGGTACCATCAACCCAAAATCAAAATGACAAGGGGAATATTACCCCAAGGACACCATACTTCCTCATCAAGAGGACATCAAAATGAAGAGGACATTCAACTGACTTACTCAAACATGGCCTCTACGGCCAAGAGTTATAGCTAGATGAAGATCATGACATAACCATAGCTAAGGTCAGACTCTTAAGACCTATAAAACTAAGATCTCAAAGCACAAGTCCAAGGGATCCAAAATCATCCATGCATGTCTAACATAAACTTGGTAATAATAGATTATAGTGTGGTATAGGTTAAACAATACAAGAGGTCAAGACAAGGGTATAACTATGTATGGGTCCTTGAGAGAAAAATAAGCACACTTATTTAAGAACCATGCCTGAAAGGCTTAAGTATAACCATATTTACCCAAGGTACATACAGTCCACTATCGATATTTTCTAAAATAAAACAAGGGAGCCATGTTAGAACTCCAAGTATTCCCATTGGTGGACCATCACACCCCAACAATACACTATTCTCCAAACCTATAATTATCCAAGAGTTAGTCCAAACCTAACAAAATCCATAAGTCCATAGCAAAAATCAAATC